>OY755063.1:6838872-8179366 GCA_963576755.1 Noctua janthina | reverse complement strand
TTACCCAATTGTACTTACTTATCTACCATTGCGGAGGTTGTAACTCAATTTAATATCTCGCCTTGTGTAACATCAAGTGCGCTGTTTACTACTTTTAAAATAATGGAACTAATATTGTATGATATAAATACATACGTTATAATTAAACTATATAGGAAGCTAGTTATGTGATCTTTAACAGTGCACTTACAGCTAATCGTTCTTTGAATGGTGCCAATATGTAATTAGCATGAGTATTGTTTTGCTCCCCGAGGAAATGCTAACATGAACAATGGAATTAAGAATATGATTAAATGGTAGATCATTTGACTGATGAAGCATAAGTAATTGCGAAGAAATTTCCTTTTCAAAAGTCACATTGGCGTAGAGGTAATAGTTTCTCGTCTTAGTCAACTTTATCTTAGCAACAATTTGTACCACGGTAACAAAGATCAGAATATCATTGCAAGCATCATCATCTGCCTAGCCTTTTCCCAACTATGTTGGGGTCGGCTTCCAGTCGAACCGGATGCAGCTGAATACCAGTATTTTACATGGAGCGACTGCCTATCTGTCCTCCACAACCCAGTTAGTATTGGGTAATACGATACCTCTTGGTAAGACTGGTTGTCAGAATTTTTGGGCTACAGACTACCTAATGACTGTCAAAGATCTACAAATGACAATCGGGACCAACGGCTTAACGTGGTTTCCGAGGCACGGAGAAAACTCGATATGTAACAGGTCAAGTCTAAAGATCGACCTGAGCGGCTGTTATTATTTAGCCACGCGCTCCTCCATAGTATCATTGCAAGCAACAACAGAAAATTATCCTGTAACTAGAAAATTCTGCTCCCATCAAACTCCAGACAAAAATCTGTTTGGGTTACAAACTAGCATCAGTGTTTTCGAGGTCGCCGTATATTGTATTAACAAACTAGGATATTTACAGTATAAAGTGGCCTCGGCGAAGACTCAGTAATTGCGAGAGCCCGATTAAGGCTCTTTACGACCGTCTATGTCGGCTTGATGTGTTCCTAAAGATTTATAGGCTACAACACTCTCGGTATTAAGTTCCCGGCGCGTCTTGAAAGCGACTTAATCTGTTTTGTGGATGATTTTGGTCACACCTACTTTGGAAATGCCTTGGGGACGTTCTGCTGTAATTGGAACACGATGAATATTATTTACTAGCTTTTGCCAGGACTTATAATCGAAAACCATCCCACGAGAACAAACGCACTCGGGGATAATCTAGCTTCCCCTTTTTTTTTCTTTTTTTTTTTATTGGCCTGGTATGTCCCACTGCTGGGCAAAAGCCTCCCCCATTTCCTAACCTACGGTGCTCAAACCTGGTCGCTCACCGAATCACAAAAGTCCCGCCTTGGAGTCTGCCAAAGAGCAATGGAGCGCAGCATTCTTGGTGTAAAGAGAGCTCATAAAATACGTAACACTACGCTGCGCTCAAAAACAGGGATCACAGACGTAGGCAAAAAGGCTGCCAGGCTGAAATGGGATTGGGCGGGTCACCTGAGCCGCATGGATGATGACCGCTGGGCAAAGGCTTCAACACGTTGGTTGCCTGAAGATGGACAGCTTCCCATTAGTAAAAAAATTTTAGAAATTGGATCAATAGTGAATCTGAATAGTGAATCTGAATCTGAATCCTGTTTAATATTAATTCAAATTGAAAAGACTGAAGCTCCACAAATAATGTTATCCGTTGTTACTTCAAAGTATTTAGTCTCAGAAAGGCAATGAAGAAATACGTTTAATTAAAACAAGCGTTTCTGCTGTTACTGATTTTGTAAAAGAAAACTGTCAGATTAGGAATAAAGAGATGAATACATCCGATTATATAATACATACAAAAACTTTACATAATATATATAATGCAATAAGAGATTCCTTCAACACGATCGATAATTGTTAATTAGTTAAGTAAGTAACTACGTGTCGCGTATTTCAAACGATTACGGATTTCCCCGAATAATAGACAAGATAAGAAGCATAGAACTGAATACACAATGTAGACTTTAATAAATACTTCTTAGTCATAGAGATGATTATAGCCTAGTTTATATTCACACATAAAATTTTATATGTAAGTTAAGACCTGTATATTATGTATAAGACCTGATTAGTGCATGCTTTGTAAAGTAGTAGGTATACCATGTAGGTGTGTCATGAAATCCAATACAGGTCCATAAAACTTTAGCAACATTGTTTCATTATGTCCGTAGTTTAGATACTTACCTTGTACGTTACCCATAAACAAGCAACATTATGGCCCCCTACTCAAGTTACACCCTAATGTGAAACGATTTACATTATAATCTTCACTTGTACACGCAAAGGCATTTCATTACAAATCCTTGTTAAAGGAATTTCAAAATTGTTTTTTTATACAAATGTGCACGTGATTGAATTTCAAAGGTTCTTCGTTTCTTTGTTTTTTTTTTATTTATTTTTATTATAATTTGTTGTTGGCAAAAATGACCAACCAATATTATATTTTACGTTACAAATAAATAAGCCCACGCAGCTGCAACATAATCTTTGTCCCATAATGCGTAGGAGTTGGCATTCTTTTTTATACCACTTTGTCAATGTCCCTTTTTATGACAAAATTATTATCCATGAATCCGTAATATTTGCTTATTGTAATGGAAATCCATTAACGCACGCCCACGACGACGTCTACAGATTTATATAGGGCACGATACACGTAGATGTGGGTCAATGTAACTTGACTTTAATAAATTCGCGCACGAATTGCGGAGTGTTTGTTAATCTCGCTGATTTTATGGCACTTAATTGTATTGGTGTTGTTAAACGATTATTGAAGAATGCAAATTTAATTGAGAGACCTTAACTGTAAGCAGTGTGAGAGAAATAAACAAGGTGGAACGCTGATAAATTTGACGTGAAAATATGCACAAAAAATAACAAAAGTAGAGGCAGTTTAACTTCTTTCATATTTCTCTTTGCATGAGTCGAACCGAATTAATTAAACGCGTTTTGATGCGGATTAGGATTTGCCACATGTTTTCAAGTTTTTGCAACAGTTCCGAGATTGGTCGCGGTCTACCGGTCGTAGATAAAAATATGTAAAACAAAAAAAAAAGGCCTTTGCGTTGGGTCTAGAAGCATGATTTTCTATATTTGTAAAGAGGGAAAAAGGAGGAAGGTTTTTCATATATAAAAAAGAAAGAAAAACATTCCACTCGCAGCAAATATCATCATTGTTTAGGTATGATCCTAAAAAAAACACACTATCTATAATTCGATTACTACTGATTTCATCTCCACACGATCGCAGATAAAATAATAAATCAACAAGGTCACCCGAGTCACCTAGCCTGATATTGATTAATGGGAAGTTCTTAATATATTTCTCACGATCGTGATTATTCGTTAAAAATGTATTTACATTAACTTTGACACTAATTAATAGGATTGGTGTGAAAACCTTCTGGAGACCTTTGTATTTATACGATTCAATTAAAAAAATAAATTAGGAGTAGTTGTGTAAGTTGGTTTACTTAGAAGTCGCGGGCGCGTGTGAAAATTGAATCCGCTTTGATGGGTCGTGACGGCTCGGCAGTCGGCTTGCCTTCAGTGCAGACTCATAGATATTCAGTTACGTAATAAGCGCGCAGCCGCTGGCATAGGTTTAGATCGTTACCTCTAAACGTGTGCTTGTCTACGGCCGTGGTCAGTGCACATCCAGTGTAGGCGTGGCCTCGGTTCGCGGACTAGCGCTGTGATTGGCGGAACATAAAAGGCAGTTGCATTTCACTTCGTACTTGTTCCGAATGCTAATTAAATAGCTAATTTTTAGAATTACGCATTGCGAGTTGAATTATGCGTTTTGCGCCAATATTAGCATGTTTAGCGCGCTAACTTTAACATTTATTGCGAAACGTACTACTCCTGTAATTTATATTATTGATATGTGGGCAAAACAAAAGATTCGTTTACCGCGCATACCGATGTTAGAAAACAACAAAGCTTTGGTAATGAGAACTCATTTATAAAACTCAATTCATTAAAATTTTATTAACTTTGTTTTGTGTTAACCGCTAACATTTAAACAATATCTGCAGTTGAATTAATGTTTCCTTGTCCTGATTAAGTTTGAGACGTGATTAATTGATATGATAAAAATCATTTAAATGTTACGTCGGAAATATGACTAAATAATTTTTACAGCAAAATAGTCGAAAAGACATAAAGGAACAGGAATAAACTATTAAAAATATGGACCAATCTAATTCATCAGGGTAATAAAAATTAAGCACGCCGATCTCTTTGATCGACAAATGTGCTCCAAGCTGTCGTTCTGCTGTGACATTTTGTTCACACGTTGTTATTATAATCTTCAATTTTTTAATAATACCTCACTTCTGTGGGGAAACTAGCCTATTTGATCTCCTCGTGATAACAATTGACAAGGTATAGAAACTTCAATCCTACAATGACGTTTCTCATTCTTGGTAATCAAAGGTCGCTTTCATGACTAAAGGTGCTGGAAATAATGTAAAACATACCATGTCAATGTCAAACGGTTAATTAGGTAGCAGCAAAAATTGCACAAGAGCTAGAAATCGAAGATCGAAAAAAAATCGACAGGGTCCATAATGATCTTTTACCTTGTTACACCATCTATGTAATACTTATGGAATGCAATAAAAATTTGAGTATTGAGTATTGATCTTTTGCTTCAATCTACAACTTTTTTTGCAACCATTTATTACCCTTAATTACTTCATTTTGATTAACAGATATTTTTGTGTCTTATAGTGCTTCATTATTTACTGTTAGTATACCGACATGGTTATAACCGACCCCAACATTCATGAAAAAAAACATGACTGTGATAATGATATTGGTTTTTAATTTGTCGGAATTCGTTAATCTATGACGATTTAACGCATGATTTTTCGTAAATCCGTATCTGATTAAAGTTTTGTTTAAAATGATATCTTTAATAATAATCTATAAGTACGAACAAATCTTTATCAGTGCACAGACATCAAACCGAAACACTAACTGACACGTGAATTAAAAACACTGAATATTTTAACCAATCTGCCTTCTGATTCAGGTAAATATTACCTAAAATCAATTTTGAACACAGGAAAATCATTCTTTATGAAATTTTCTGTAATTGTTGGTTTGTAACTGTTTCATCCATGCTGTACAGATTTTACCGTTTCTACTTAGGTACTCCATAGTTTCAGTACAATGTTTATTTTTTACATAAATACATACAAAGTTTTGTAAACAGTACTGAATAATATCACGTGAAATATGAACCTATGTATAGACTCTATATTTTAAAATGTTAACTCTCATAATTCTACCACTCAAAGATTTAACGGAGGCATGGTGCTTGCAACAGCGCCAAAATAAAATGAACTCAAAACAAGCAATAAACATAGTAAATATCCCCTTTTTAGTTTTACTCAAAGATTTGTTGGTGGACAGAATTCTGCGAAGCAAACAATTTTTCCCTAAACTTCAATATTCGTAACATAGCAAGGAGATTTCCTGCTGTCTGTAAATAACTATCGTGATGGGCAGGAACTACTTCCCTTGCACTGATTCATACCGCATCCCGACCTAGATATGTGTACCTTATGATTACGGCAATATCTCTTGCAAATCACTTGCTAATGCGGCCGGAGTTTAGCAGTTTATCATCGTTTGAAAGAAAGAAATTGAAAAAGATGACATTATTAATGAGCTGAAAGAACCATTAAAAACAACAATAATGCATGCCATGTAGGTACATGTTTTCAGATTGAAAGTCTGCAATGCTATGGTGCAAGATCTGAAAATAAAGATGATCAAATAATGTCTAGGGCCCGATGCTCAACGAGTCCTTGGTTAACAAGTCAAAATAACAACAACAGCCACATATAATACGTTCTGAGCAGCGACAAAAATCCAAGAGCAATGTTTTCGGTTGACAATGAGACAAATCATAGACAAACGACTAGAACAAAGGGTTTCAATAGAGAATAGAATAAATTCAAAACAAACACTCGCTATGAATATTTTCAGTCGTGTCTAAACAACGTTCTCTTGCAATGGACAAGCATCCATGTATAGTAAGAATGGTGTTATTTTAAAACAAGCACCTTTTTCCTTCGATCGATAATGGATCCATCCATATTTAGGTTGGAGACTTTTAATATTAACCACACTGACATAATATTGTTAGATTAGGGACCAAAATAGAAACCTCCTTATTTAGAACGATGGTGACCTATCCTGTTTGCCCTTTCCACCAATTTTCCCCATTGTACCGATCTATATAGAAACGTAATAGTGAAACAGAGCAGACTAGTAATAAGCAACAATTGAGTACGTCAAGACTAGTTTTCATATTTTTCCCCATATGTTTAAACACTGACTGAAAGGTTTCAACGTCACTGACTAAATCTTCAAGGCATTGTTAACCGTGTAGGAGATATTATATAACATGAATTAAACAAATATATTTGGTTATTTATAGGAACCTATTGATTTCGCTCAACTATGAAACCAACAAAATCGCGAGCGGACGCTAAAAACGCAGTACTTTGTCCAATCTTAGCTTCTAATCAACACATTAGCAAGTAAACATTGTATGCCTATCAAGTTTTTTATATTAACAGTGGCAAAAGACCATGAATTTGTAATATAAGTGACCTTGAACGAAGTAAATCGATATGCAGTCGTGCAATGCCGTACTAATGGCGATATGATGGCCGGTAGTGTTAATTGCATAAAAATAACGTTTTATTTTCGCGTCGTCCCTTCTTTAATACGTTTTTAATAGTAAAAAAAAACGTCGTTTAATGTGTGTATTATTCGAAGGAAAAACAAAGGTAACAACTGATTTGTTATAGCATCTGGTAGAGGAGCTAATGACAAGCACTCTGCGATGGGCGAAATTGATTACGTAGATTCTCAACAATTAAGGCTTGATAGATTAGTCTGATGACTTCGAGATGATAACAGCATCAAGGTAGAAGGTTCAAGAATAATAACGAAGATGTACAATCAATAATAGAATCAGGAGAGCAGAAACTAGCATAGCTAGCTAGCTGAGCTGAATATGTATCGATCTTTTGCGTATTCTGCTGCTAACATTATTGGAAACAAATATAGCTGCAAAAACGACTGAACATTAAAATTCAGACAAATATTATCTTCAAAATATATTGTCCTTACAATATTTTCCTTCACCTTTTGCTCTGTTGCTTCTAAATTATGCACACACGTTTGAAAAACATGTCGGTACACGCCCGATACACGACAATGACATTTATGTTCGAAACCCCTGCCAACAAGAGTAACCACTGTTTATAATTTATTTCTTTTATGACTTTGCAATCCTCAAAGAGTTAGACAGTTTTAAAACCGGTTGCAGATCACGGTTTTAAAATCGGAAAAAGCTTTCTTTTGGTCCAAGGGAATGAAAATAGAAGAACTACTTGAAACCTAAATGAAAATAGAAAAACTACTTGGAATAAAGAAGGTAGAAGTAGACGTTTCTTGGAATAAAAATGAACCAAGAACTTGGATTGTCACTGGACGCAAGTTTTAACTTTAATCAGAAATATTTGACTGACATATGCAATTCTTTAACAGCTAGGTACATGAAACTTCACTTTCAGCAGTTTATTGTGTAGAGAAACCTGAGAGCGTTCATAGAAATCTAAACAACGCCACAGCTGCATATGGACGCATTCTCAGCACATGACTACCTGACCAGCAAACAAAACAAAATATTATATTTTGATGAGTCGACAGGGCATTACCCTTTCTACGTTTGTACAAGACCTGCCACTTTTAGAATAGTTGCAATGGCATTCGCGTGCACTTTTAAATAAATGTCGCATTTCTCGAGAGTGTAGATACCTATTGTTGGTAAGACTTGAAGGTTCTGTGACGATTGCGGCTTTATCTATAGCTACAGAGAGGAATGCACTTGAAATTATTAAAAAATGCAAACGCATAATTTTTGGAGAACAGTAGAAAACGTAGTCAATTTAAACGGTAGGAAAAATCCCATCGATCAACATTATCCCATTAACGCGACATAGTGATTAACTTGTAAACCTAAATACATTGTAAAAAAATACAAACAGTAAATAAAAACAAATTCAGTGTTAACGGCAATATTTTAAAATATATTTGTAGTGTTGGCGTATTGCCCGGGTACCTATTATGTTCTCAAACGAAAACAGAAGCCATTTCTTGTTAATGGATTGGTTGAAAAACTAAAGCGTTAATTACATAATTATGTTCAAAGTTCACACAATATCCTTGGACTGGTTGCCCTTCAATTTGTTTGAATGTTGACTTAAACTTTTCCGACTTTAACACTTGCTCATAAAATCGTATTTGACAATATATTTAATAACATTAGTTTTTAATCAATAGCTCACGATTTAGCTACATGTTTATTTTTACCATTAATGAATTCTCCGTGAACCAAAGACGCTAACAATGAAACTATTAACGTTAACTTGGTAATAAAAATCTAAAGAGAATTGCATAAATATTGACCCAGTTACTGATTCGCAGTCCTCATTCGTTCAGGATGCCGAGGCATTCATTTTATCTAACTACACTTTGTCTGTAACTGCGCATCCCCCAACATTCGGAGTGCCCGCCTCACCGACTTTTATCCGTTCTGCGTCGTGCCCTATTTTATCATTATTCGTTTCACTGCAATTTTATTGTTCCTTTGTAGTTTCTGCAATACTCAGTGGTTTATGATGTTGTCTTTTATTCTTGGAATTTCAACTTCATCTGTTATATCTGACCTAATTTTAACTGATCTGTGCTATTCTTTACTCTTTTTCATAACAAATGTTTCCTGTCAAAACGAATAAGCGTCTGCGTATGTATTTGTGTTTCGTCCTTTCAAAATCACACTGACTTTGTTTACTTTGCCAAATCTTCACGAGTCCATGCGTTGTTCTATTTTCCATGTCTCACTAATTTACTTTGAGAGTGTCGTGACCTTAAAGCGGCAATTCTGTCCTTAATCAATCTGTGTCGTGTAGTTCATTTCTCATTTGTCCACCTCATACTTCAGGAATAAATATTATATCAGTCTGTCTAGCTGGCGTCTCAATTCTTCATATACGAACGCTATGCTCATTCGCACCTTAACTAATTGGATGAAAGCCAAACAGGACCACCCAAACTAGCTGACGCTTTATGATCATTGAACTTCTAATATCATGCTAATATAGTCGGCGTGTATGTATGTTTCATAGGAGAACCGTGTTGTTCTTCTCGATGGATCCCTGGCTGGTATAAATTTATTATAATTTTATACACATTTGCTGCTACGTTATTGAATATGGGACACTGCCAAAAGCCGATAATTTATGATCGGATACGTCTGTATTCAATATGAAAAATCTGATCAGAAGTTTATCTAAATTACTTATTTATAGGATTATTATTAACTGATGTGGTTTTTTAAAACCGAACCTTCATTGCTTTTTATTTTCATGTCAAAGAAAATATTTGACATTATGGTTTCAGGTTACTTTGCTTTGAAAGCATTTGAAGCCACTATCTTGAACTGATGAAAGATAGTGGCTCCTGACAGACTGACAGACAGGTCCGCAAGGCCAGGCAAACAGGGATACTCTTCAAAGTATGTAGTTTATTTTTAATTAGGGTGGACTGGACTGTCAAATTTATTATCCTTTTGAACTCAACAGACTTTCGACTTAATCTTCTACCTAATAAAACTTACGAAAAAAATGTTTAATTACATTCCAACCACATTATTATTACGTGTAACATGCGATCAAACAAATTGTAAAATTAAAATCCTTTTGTACTTTGTTCAAAAGATATCAATAATCCCAGAAAACATGTGTTTGCAGAACGATTTGTCGAAAATTTATGAAGACAGCTACGAGATTCGGTAGCTTATACGTAAATATTTAGAGATACTTTTTATAAATATTTATACAAATATTTGAGCCTACAACAAATCAAATCCTTTATGAAAGTGTTATTACTACGGTTACGTACCATACTCTCAATAAAATGTTATATATTTATCAATTGCATCATGATTTCTGAATCAGTTGTAATGTTCACTTTTCTGAATCAGCTAGTTCTTCTCAGACTCTTTTAAAATTACCTAATTTTAAAAGAGTCTGAGAAGAACTAGCTAAAAATGTGAATAAGAACTGCCGATTACTTATAATACTAGAACAATTGTATACTTAATAGGTGTAATAGTCAGATATTGGATAACAATTAGCTATGTAGACTAAGCAACTTCTGCGCATCGTCAGTCTCCATCAAAGGCAACGAAGCAAAAATAATTCCGGCTTATGCATTGTCTACTAGAATATAAACAAGCTAAACTGTTTATATTGCATGTACTTATTACATTATACACGAGTAGATATTCTTTTTAATCAACCTGAGCCTGACACTTGGACGGCTGCCAATAGCCAATGTTTTGCTAAGTGAGAAAGTACAACACAACGAAAAGAAGTGGTACAATAATTTAGGAAATAATGAATTAGTTGAGAATGAAAAATAGACATTTAACGACTCTGACGTCGCCTGAAATCATCAGACTTATTTGTGGCTGCAGTTCATTGCATAATCATCTTTTCAACATTGGCAAATCGTGGCGAAAGCCTCAAGTTTTCGTACTAGTGTGAAAAAGGATGCAAAAAAAAGTCTCTAGCAATCATAGGTCAAATAGAACTTTTATTATGCAGTAAGTATTTTAACGCTGAATTATTAATATTTAATTATAGACATGCTTAAACAGCACTGGCAAAGCTACAATTTAGCAAAATTTTCGCTATTTCTGCGTACATAAGCAATAACCAGTGTATGGGCGCACGTGCGTGTCACGAGTAGCGTTCACACCCAATATACACATTAAAATTAAATAATAGCTCAAGGCCCACTGTTATTTTCGTTTTAATACAACGGCAGCTTTCCGCCACGCGTTGATCGGGTTTTTATTCCCACGAACCGGCAGGCAACTTGCCATACGCACCGTGTGTTAGCATCCTTAGGTCGCATATTCATCACGCCGTCGCATTATCCGACTCTAAATAGAAATGGCTGATTGATTAAGTATTTAGTTAGAAGAGAAAAGGTGTGATGTATAAGCAGCGTCAGATATCAAACTATTTAATGGTTGTTTCTGCGTTCCGCCTAGGAAAACTCTTTAAATAGTGTAGCAAGTTTCGGGGATCGCTTGCTTTCCAATATTTTTCTGTTTTTTTTTTTTTATTTTACACGTGTGCCTGCCTTTTCATTAATAATAATTCTGAAGAATGAACGAAGATTTTTACATGATACATCTTAACTTCTGCGTTTTTATATGAGAAATAGTGTTTTTTACAGCCAACTGTAGAGGTCGTAGCAATAAAGATGAGCGCGCACAAAATAAACAGTTTCCAATTATTCGATCTCGACGAAAATAATTTAAATTGGCATCTTGGCGTTTTCATTGGCGTAAGATTTTTAATTCGTCGCGTAAATTGTTTAGCGAAGGTATATGTTGACATGTTATGACATGGCTCAACAGTATTATATTTTACGAATGCTCCAATTCGAATTCATTCATTGAAACATTTATTCTATTGAAGTTTTTCAGAACGTGTTGTGGGCGGTCTATGATTACGTAACATTTAGTTAATGAGTTCAACGTTTCGGAACATGTAATTTGGAGCAATAAAATCCGTGTACCAAGTGCTGTGTGCTTTATGGCATATTTGTTGATTCCACGAAGTGGTTCATGGTACAATAGCGAGGAAACCATGACATGTTTATGTTTATGCGATCCGAGGTATTAACCTATATCCGCACATGTCAAAGTAAATGATGTTTCAATACAGTTTCACCACATTTTCGTTTATTAGCTAATTCTTGTCAACTCTCCAGTAAACTCAGGAAATTACCTACATGTCGTTCCAACTCATTATCTTAATAATTTAGTCTTATGTTGATAAAGATATGGAAAGAGAGCTGCTGCTAATTTGCGAAAAGTACAGTATCTTTTCATGACAACACAGTTTTCTTCCAATTTATTTCAGTATGCTTGAAAACAAAATTATCTATAAGCAAATGGGAATTAATGACGAGTAATTAGTATGGCAAATAATAGCGTGTTTGTGTGTACTAAGTCAAAGGCCGCCGGCTCTCCCTACAGGCCGATGGTAATGAATTGGGCTCGTAGCTGTCATAACTAGGGCTGAAATACGTTTTTAATAAAAATCGACCTAATTCTATATCTTTTTGTCGCCTCACACTTTATTAACACCAAGAAAATAATGCTGAAAAACAACGAAGAGTTTTTCATGAAATTATAAAATGTGGTTATTTAATTTGACTTTAATGTGAGAAATGTGAAATGTCTTTTCAGTTTTATTATTTAAAATCTTTTATTTACACTTTTTTAAAGTAGGTACCAACCCACTGTCTGATTAGTCAGGTACCACGCCCACTCCAAAATAATTTGCAAAACAGTGGCACACATAAACGACAATAAAAGTAGAAAGTGACACGACTACTATACTTTCCTGACGGCTTATCAGAGAGCGAATTACATAAAACATTTGTTTCAAATTGGCAGTGTCAACGTTCTTTGTGATATGTGTATAGATAGGTGTCATGTTTAAAATAAGATTAGGTAGGTATCTATATTATAAAAAGTCATAGAAGAATCATCATGAAATTGCAACTGCTGGTTTTCATTTCGTAGAAATTCAAGGGTATCGATTTTCTTGGAAATAACTTAAGATAAAGATCTGACTGTCAAATTGTGGTAAACCACATTGAACTAAATCAATAAAATCTGAGTCGGAATAACCAAAATTTGGCAGTAGGTAACAGAAAAATAAAATAAAACAAGTACCTACTCACTCCAATTTAAAAAATAATAGGTACTTGGTTTTTATTTTATTTTTTAATGTAAGTAAATTATGTTTGTGTTTATGTTTGTACTATGTTTATGTAAGTAATTATGTTATACTATGTTTTGTGTTTTAATGGTGTAATAATTTAATAAAGTTGTTAGTTTTAATTTGGTTATTGTAAGTATATAGTTTAGGTTATTAGTTTATGTTATTTACTGTCGCATTAGGGTAAACCCTGTAATGATAGACAAAGCTGTTATAAATAAATAAATTTTCCTTCCAAGATATCATTTCCATAAATTCCCCAGCATATAAACAGCATAACAACATACTATTTTAACAATTTTTCTAAATGTTTTTTTTCTAATTAATTGACGTGTTCCACACTTCATAACTCACGTAAAAACTGCTCAATACACGAAACAATTTGCATATTTTATGTTTATAGTCACCATAAGAATAACTTAAGCTCTCGAATACCCACATTATTGTCATTATTTTCATCCTAATGGTACAGTTACGAACTAAATATAAAATGTAATGGCCTTACCGTAGCTTAGGGCGCGGCTAGTTTTATATCCAATATATCTTCGACGGAACGACGACAAACCTATCATTTTCAATAGATTTGTTGTATTCAATCATCATTCACTAAATGACATTTCGTTTTGAGGGATATTTATTGATATTGAATTGACAAAAACTTTATTGTTGCCGGTATCGAGGATTAGGCGGATTAAGGAAAATTTATTTCCATTGCGTGAATTGGGATTCTATTAATTCTTCTTTACGACTTGACTGAAATTGGCGGTAGCTACCAGTTGTTAAGATTCAATTTACCAAATCTATAGTTCGCCAAGGAGTTGAAAGATACGGCATCTTCCCAGGCTACATGTACCTATGCGCTTTCGTTTTATGTTCCGTATTTAAAAAGATCCTGTTAACCTGACTTGTTTAGAAGTTGGTTGGCTATTTCGTAAAGGCCAATGCACATCCGAGGGAAAGCTATCTCGTTTCCATTATCATTTTAAAACAACAAAAATACGAATTTAAAATGCATCTCTCATTTTCAGTCGCCACCTATTCCAGCCTCTGAATCAACAGCAACATGAGAAGCTCCATAAAAACAATATGTCTGCCCACTCGCAACCTTCACGTCGCTAATAGCTAGACCAGCTCAAACACTTTCAAACTGAATTCAAACGTGCTCCTAATAACCTTCGCAAATCAGCTGGGACTGAAATTATACGCATGTCAAGTTGTATCAGACATATGATTTGTTATGTGTTCATGTAAATTAGGGTGTGAGCATATAAAATTTAGTGAGAGGTAATATTTGTTTACGTCGAATTAACTTCATTATTAGCTGTTATTGCTGCAGTTTTTGACGGATGAATTTCAGGCAATTTTTCACGGACGGGACTCGTTGGAAAATTCGTGTTTCAGTTTTCTAATCTTAAGTTAAGTTCGGGTATGTTTAATAGTTGTCTACGATAGTTCAAATTGTTTAGTCTTAGTATATCATAATTATACTAAAAGTCAACCATAAGCTACTAATAGCCAATCATCCAAGTCACAAATCATAGAAAACATTGGTACCAGGATATCATAAATCGCAGCAAGATACACGTTAGCAAATTAAACGGTTCATGTAATAACACATGTGTGAATGCCTTAACAAATGAGGCCAAGCTCGTGATTGGCCACACCTGTGCAAGAGGTTGAGGACAACAGTCAACTTTTTATGAATATATTCCTAATTTATGAGCCTCTTATTTTTATATTACTTCATAATTTGCTGGAGTAGTTATCAATCAGTTGAAGATTTTCGACCTCACACGATTTGAGGTTACACTGACACTTTAACAGTTTAAAGCGTTAACTTCAAGTGCCAAGCTGCCTAATCTTATATTTTTTCCACCATTATTGAGTGACGTCTGTACGTCATTTTGTTCTAATGATCGTTAACAACAATGGATAAATGGTTTTCGTTCCACGCTTCGTTGTTAAGAATTTGTTACGCCTAACATTACATTATTTTGTAAAGAAAATCGTTTATAAGAACGTTATTTATGGCTTGTCAGAACTGTAGCCAAAACGGATTGATATGAGAAAGTATTTTTGATGATTGCAGGAATTCCTGTGCATTGTATGAACAGAAACTGACAGTTTTTGCTGTCCTTCGCTGGTCTATGTCTTTTGCACGACTAGAAATCTGTACCTTCAGTGAAAAGTGATACATGTCGACCCAGATCGGTTTTTATATTCTCTGATTAAACTTATTAAAAAAAAATTTAGTTAATTTCTATCTTATCCCCGTTGTTATAAGATTAAAAATGAATGAGATTTTTTTGTGTACATTGATATAAGTAAGCAATTTTTTATTGAAATTATTGTGTAAAATAATACTTTTTGATTCATATCAAAGTGCTCCGAACCGATCTTTATATTTCTAAAATGTATTTTAATACGACTCGAGTTACCACATCTTACGCGAACCGAAAGCTTTTACTTCAATTAATCCAAAGTGATACAAATGAAATCCTATCACAAAACATTAAAAAATTGAAACAATACATTCTAGTGAAAAGTGTTACATTTGTACATGAACCATACAAACACAAATTTATTTTCATAAAAATATGTGATTAATGATACAACTGCTAATCAAACAATTTACACGTAATTTATGTAGCCAATTTTGATGTGATTACAAATTTAATATTAATTCTATTAGTAAGAACATAAGGGAAATAGGACATATGATTACGTGAATAATGATACTAATATAGTAGAATCAAAACTGCATTGCGTTTTAGAACTAAATTAGCAAAAAAATACGAAATACACAGTGATACAAGTCGCGTAGCTCTTACGCACCCCACTCCCTACTTCTCCGCGGGACGCATGGAAAGAGCGCAGGCGAAGCGCGATCTCGGAGCAACTGAGACTACATCAGGAAAGCTACGAAAGTGCTTACACTGAAAAACGCAAAGATAAGGCTTTGGCTAAAACTAACTCGGATAATTTATTATTATAACTAGAAGACGGGATATTTACCATGTTTATTGTTTTCATTGAGTTCCCGATATTTCGGTGCTGTTGC
The DNA here is from genome assembly GCA_963576755.1 of Noctua janthina. Classification (NCBI taxonomy): domain Eukaryota; kingdom Metazoa; phylum Arthropoda; class Insecta; order Lepidoptera; family Noctuidae; genus Noctua; species Noctua janthina. The sequence goes on along the minus strand of OY755063.1, from coordinate 8,163,358 downwards.
AAGCACCATGATCACGCATAAACTGAAGTTATTGCGGGTGGGTGTTTATGAGCAGACAAATCGGTCTACCCTCTTTCTTGTTCGTTTTTTGCACTCAGTACCGCTACCACTGTCACTCACAACTCGATTCTGTTCCCGACACACGAAACTCACTGTGTCTGCTCGCGAACTTTTTTCGGCAAACCCAAACACCCACAGAAAACGACTGGCGCTACGCACACAAAGTGATAACACTGGAGAAACTCCAGTGGGCGATCAGGTGCTTCCATCCCTTCAAGGCAGCTGGTCCGGATGGAGTCTTTCCCGCCTTACTGCATTGGGGAGGATCCTCTGTCGCCAGTAGACTGGTACCCATAATGAGAGCGTGCCTGGCCTTCAGATACGTTCCAAAGGGATGGAGGGAAGTGAAGGTTATATTCATTCCTAAGCTACGTAAGAGTGACTATACCAACGCCAAATCCCACCGACCGATCAGCCTGACCTCCTTCCTCCTTAAAACCATGGAGAGAATTTGCGAGAGAGAGCTGAGGGATGGCGTGTTAAAAACTATCCCATTACATGCTAATCAGCATGCATACAGCTCGGGTAAGTCCACTGAATCCGCTCTTCATCTAGTGGTCGGCCGGATAGAAGAAGCGATACATCAGAAGGGCACCTGTCTGGGTACTTTCATAGACATCGAAAGAGCCTTCGATAAAACAAACTTCTCCAGCATTAGCACCGCCCTCTCTCGACACGGAGTAGAACAGGTACTGACTGACTGGATTACTAACATGTTAAGTAAACGAGTGGTTCGTCTTGCAGAGGAACAGCAGATGGCCATGATAGCCAGAGGCTGTCCCCAAGGAGGCGTACTATCCCCCCTCCTCTGGAATCTGGTGATAAATGATCTTATCACTAAACTCAACGCGAACCATTTCTATACAATAGGGTACGCTGACGACCTCGCCATCCTCATCTCGGGGAAAGTGACGGGCACAATCTGCAATCTCACTCAACAGGCGCTACGCATCGTTGAACGGTGGTGCAGAGATTTCGACCTATCAGTAAACCCCACGAAAACGGTACTAGTCATGTTTACCCTAAAACGAACACTAGGCCTCTATCGCCTACCCAAACTTTTCGATACAGAACTCCAGTTAGCCGACGAGGTCAAGTACCTGGGAGTCATCCTGGATAGTAAGTTAAACTGGAGTAGTCATCTAGACAACAAACTAAACAGGGCCTGCATCACCTTTTGGCAATGCAGAAAGTTGATAGGTAAGAAGTGGGGCCTATCCCCTAAGATTATACTTTGGTTATATTGCGCGGTGATCCGACCCATGATCACCTACGGGGCAGTAGTCTGGTGGCCCCGCACCAGACTAGCCACGGCCTCCATTAAACTGCAACGCATGCAAAGGCTTGCCTGCATGGCGATTACAGGTTGCATGAGGTCTACTCCGACCGCAGCTCTCGAAGCCATGTTGGGCCTCCCACCGCTCCATCTGTTTATACAGCAGGAGGCGACGATGACGGCAGTACGCCTTAATACACTTCAACTTTGGGGTAAGAAAGAAACACAGCACACTGCCGTACTGGAGGGATTCTATAATGAGTTCCCCCTGGCAAAAGCAACAAACGTTCGGATACCCAAACAGTTCGTATTCGACAAAAAATACAAAATCCAACTCCATGAGGACCACCGCTGCGAGGGATTGAGCCCTGCGGAACTACGGATCTTCACAGATGGATCTAAAACAGGTACTGGCACTGGAGCTGGAGTCTTCTCGGAAGATCTCAACATCCATATTGCCACACCACTGGGGGTCCACAACACGGTTTTTCAGGCAGAATCCATGGGCATTTCCCTGGCGGCATCAGCCGTCTTAGCCAGGGGGGTTGTGGACCACTCTATTCGTATACTCTCAGACAGCATGGCTGTTCTGTTAGTACTAAACAACCACATAGTCAACTCTGGGTTAATACACGAGTGTCATCAACGCCTGAACCAGGTTGGTAATCACAATAATATAACCATCCAATGGATCAAAGGACACAGCTATTCCCGAGGCAATGATGCAGCGGACGAACTCGCTAGAAGGGGATCGAGCATGGCAGCAGTGGGACCCGAACCCATTGTGCCACTCCCCTTCGGGTACCTACGCACACTGGTAAGGAAACGAACCAGCGAACAACACAACAAGCTGTGGCTGGACCATGGCGAGTGCAGGCAGGCCAAGGAAGCACTTCCCACTATCGATGGCCGCCTCACCAAACGAGCGCTTAGGCTGTCCAAACTACAGCTGCGCACACTTACAGCCGCCATCACTGGACACGGCTCTTTTAATAAACACCTCTTTGTCATAGGAGTCACAGACAGCCCCCTGTGCCGAGCCTGCATGGAGGAAGACGAAACAGCAGCCCACGTGCTTCAACATTGCCCAGTGGTAGCAACATACAGGGCAAAGTACTTCGGTACCCCAGGTACTCTCCGCGAGATTGTCAGCAACACCAAGGCGCTGCTGGCCTTTCTCGGGGAGTTAGGGTGGATCGAATAGATTTCCCACCCGCACGCAAAATACGCGCTTTGACGTGGAGTTGCGGACACCAGCCCGTTATACAATACAATACAATACAATAATAGCGAATAGTTGAAGTGCTACAACAATAATCTGTTGTTTGATTTATTGAGCCTGTTTTAATATGTTTAAAGACTAATGATACCTACTCTGATAATCAGATTAACAATAAATACCTACTTAGGTCTAAAAGTTATGTTTTAAGTTTGATTTATAAAAATGTTTTATTGTTTTGCTACTACTTGTAATTCATAAAAAGTTTTTATTCAAGAATTCTTTATTAAAGAAACGCTTTTTTAATTTAGTTATTATTTTATTATGATATTAACATAGTTTTACCCTTTCTGTGACAAAAACGTTTGAAAAAAATTATTACTTGTATCAATAAACACTTCGATGTAAACAAAATGTATCACAATAAATTCTAGCTTGTAGCATTAATCACTTACTAGTTTGAAAAATACATTGGTGTTTAGGGGTACAATTGAATATTTACGTAGGACGTTAAATAAAACAATGAAAAAAGGTTGCTGATAATCAAAATAATCATATTAGTTTTACGAATTTTTCTCACAACAACTATTTGCAGGCAAAACATGCCAAAACACAAGCCTTATAACATTTCACACAAAACGGTAACTAAATGTGTAAAATAATTCATTTCATTATAAATTTAAATACACAAAAATAAGCAAAGAAAACTATAGTGTACGGTGATATAACTGGCTATTTTTACTAATTACTTAAATTCCGTGCAAAATAATATATTCAAACCAAGCTCTTTATAATCTTTATAATATTATCTACACGTACCACATATCGTTTTTTATTTTAGAACGTTAGAAAAATAACGAGATTTTTTTAAATCTTTAACCTTAAATAACTCAAAACTATGATTTTTCACTTATATCACTTTTCACTGAAGGTACAGAAATATCTATGTTTCCTAACTTCAAAGCTATTCGTGCGTCTATTCTTTGTCTTAAGAATTCAAGCCACTCAAAACCCAACATCCTGACAAATGGTATCTGTATCACAAGGTTAACAGGTTCAAACAGTTTCCTTCGACTCGAGTTAAGTTGGAAAACGACGTCGTTATCGCTATCAGTCACCGGTGGCCGACGTTCTCCGACAAATTGTTATTGAGCCGTACCAGACGCGATACCGCGACCCCACGGTCAATACAAGGAGCTTTCTTATCGCCCCAAATGTACCCGTAAACTTTCCAATTAAAACACATTTGACGCAAAAGTCAACATCAAGCCTAATGGACATGACCCGCTCTAAAACAATGGACGCTTTGACGTTGCTTCCACTGACCTACATTTCACAACGCATATAGCTACAAGTACACGACATAAAAAGCATCTTAAGTTGTTAATACTAGGTTCAACTTGTTAACACGACAGTGTTAAGACCCTCGTTAAAATTATCAAGGGGCAAAAATATAATATATTTCTGATAACACTTGTAATAAACAATTCAGTTCACGCTCTGAAAGAAAACTTTGTTCAGTGCAAACAAAACGCTTGACTGCAGGTGTTAATATATTATAAAGTCAACTACATGTCTATAATATACACCTCATTAGCGACATTCTTTCAAGATTCTGTACAAATTTGTCGCGGCGTGGCGCGTCGCCGGCGCGTTTGATGTGCGGACGCCGCGATAATTACAGAATTAATGGCCTGATACAGAGAAGCAGTTTTTATCGCAATTAAGAGTGCGTTATCGATCGACCCAGTTGCGCTACACAACGCTGCACTAATTCACAAGTACCCAACCTTGGAGAGAACTAAGCAATTTGCTTGTAATTCGTTTTTGGCGGGTACCAAAACTGAACTGAGATTTCGAAATTTTGATTTCATGAACGCACTGTACCCAAAAATGATATTCCTGAAATATTTTTTATTTCGCAATCAAAGCATTTTAGAAATTATTTAACAACTACCAACAGCTGAATGATAATAGGAGCTAACTAAAAGCATGGAGCCCGCTCGTTCCAGATATCCATAAGCGGCATTAATCACTCTAATTGGACCTTCAGTTCGCCCTGTTTTTTATTTACGTTACAAATATCCACTTAGCAAATAGAGCCTCGTTTTTCATTAGAAACAGTTGGGTATAATCTGCGAGGCAAAAATGGAACGCCTAAATAGCACGCAAGGTTAATGTGTTGCAGTATATTAAAGGCGTCAATAAGAAGCAGACATTCCTAGTGCGACCTGTAACCTGATTACTCTGTACACAGTCTCGGGTCGCGTGGCAATGACACTCCTTTCTTTATCTATGCGGTGTCTTTGATGCTCACTTTTAATGCAAACAGTTCGAACTGATTTCACTATACACGTACTCTTCACTGTATTTGCAAAGGAAATGTTTAGTGATATCATTTTCTTAACAGCAAAATACTTAGCTTAGTTAGGCTCTGGCATAAGACTCGATAAATTGAAACAGATCTCCATACAAGCTCGCCCGCTCACTCAAATTATCATAAAACGCAAATAAGTTTGGATAAAAGAGTTAAATTAACAAATTGAAGACATCATCATCATGGAGGTATACACGCGCGCTACATTACGCGCCAGTGGCAAAATTAAAGTGGTATTGTTTGTTTGTGCCAGTCACATCTGCCGGCAAGCCAGAATCGTTCCGCAGTAGTAATGGTGGAATAACGTACTGTTTGTAAATGTAAACAATGATTAATGGAGTTCCGAACAGTGTTTTCTTCGGTTAGTGTGCAGTTGTCGTCTCATTACATGTGGATACTTTTTGTTCACAGTATGTTCAAAGGCTCTGGTAAAATTTCGGTGCGCCTACCAGACGTCGGTGCCAGATGCCAGACGTCCAAACTTCGGTGCGTCTATCAAAGCCCTATTTAACAAGAAACTGTTTATTTATTGATGGGCCCACATGATAATCTTTAAGCGATTCCGCTCGAAGACTATCACAGTATCAGTGTCATGAATCATGATAAAATCTCATCATAATTTTGTAAGATAAAATCGATTAAAGCGTATTAATTTCGAATCTGTTTTCCAATATCTCTTTACATGTAATGTAGCATTAATTACTTAAGTACGTGCCTTAAACCTTCAGCCTGCACGAAGAAGTTAATTTATTGGTCGTATCTTTATCACTTAATCTTAATTAAGCTCTCCTAGATTATTTTTATCTCGGAAAATTTGCAATTGCAAATGGCCGTCCGAGCCGTCTCCGCCTGACCCGTTTGTGAGATGTCAAATATTGGTTACGTGCAAACAATCTTATCCGTGCGTCCGTTTACTTGGCTCTACATATAGGGGTACGTGCTCCCACTGGCTATACATACTTGTACCTATGTATACAGTACCGGATGTTAATTAAAAGAGTATTCAATTCTGTTTGATCAAACAAGAAGTTTATAAATGTGTGTATTTAACGCCGAGTGATCCTAGAATAGCTTATTTCAAGGTTTTCAAAAATGAGAAAGAAGATAATATATGAAAAACATGTATGTTGCGATGGAGAAGCTGTTTACTAATGCGATTAAAAGGACGAAAGAAGGAAATGGCCTGTCAATCAAACGTGTTTATAATGATGTAAAGTTTTCGGGAACCCGTGGAATAACTGCGTCGACAAATCATAGGAATAGGTAAACAGCAGATGTAGGTGCGTATGATGATCAAAACATAGTAGATATATAGTAAAACGTTGGGCAATACTACCAATATGGCAACTAATAAATAACGATAATTTTACAATAGAGAAACCATAAAAAGTTACGATGTAGGCAGCCCTTCGACCTGCATATTATTATGAATAATTTTGTTTACAAACCAAATATTTATTTTAGTTAGCTTGTCCATTACTGCATCAATCAGGTTTATCGACAAAAAATATAAAGATCTTTTAATTTTCATTTCTCTGCCCACGGCTCAAATTATTCGAAGTAATTTGTTTAATTTATTCCTATCATAGCCATTGACTATAAATCGTTGGCCGTAATGAAAATAAATAAGAATTTACTTTAACAACGATTAACTTTATGGATGAGTCACTGTGTGATTGTTTATTGAATTTGCTTTATAAGGGCTTAATCAAAGAATAATTTATATTTTTTTCAAGTACATCAAGATGGGCGACTTTGTGTCTAAGACGATCACAATTTTTCCTTAAGAAGTCCAATGTTATTTCAATAAATGTATTTAGTTTAATGCAACTTCATGTTTTATTTAACACACAAGAATAGGAAGATTAAAAGATATCGTATGGCTACTTACTACGTTCAAAGTAATAATTGCAACCAAAGCCAATGGCCACTGATTCTAAAATGGAAATACTAAAAACTTCACGGAGAGCTGTTGACAAAAAATGCTGATTTCTGCGTGTTTCGAGCTCTTTAAACATATACCAGAAGTGATGAAGCTGTATTCCTTATTAACATCAACACTCATTACGTCTGTCCACACAATATTACTTAATTATAACTATTAACGTAGGGTCAGACGCTTCAATCAAGAATTTGACGTTGTTGATGTATTAATAATATGCGTGGGTGTCGACGCTCGTCCTTCATTGCCCACTTCAAGTGATCGACGTCCACTCGAAAATTACCGAATACACAAAACAAAAACAAACAGACTCGTGTTAAAGTTTTAATGCGAGTGTCGCAACACTGCTCCTCCCAAACGGAGAAGCCGAATTGACCTTCTGTCAAGGGCAACCTAAAGAAACATCGAATTGAAACACCAAAGGTGTTAATTTATTATTTCTGTAAACGCATGACTTCCGCCCTTTGAGCTGTAGGAAGTGATTAAGTACTGTTTCGATATAAAAAAAATAACAAAAGTTTGAACATAGTATTCTCACGATCAAGTAACACCAACCAAATAGATATGTGTGAAGGTAAAATAGACTTTATAGGTAAGTGTTGATCAATATTTCTTGCAGTTTTAATATTTCGTTTCAATATTTCTTCCAACTTGTTAGTTTGTTTGCTCTGCGTACTGATCTTGTGGGGTGTGTACCTTCTCACCTAGATGCACATAATTACAGCTGAAGATAAGAGAGAAATGTTTCTCATCGTTCGTTTGTCTAATTTGTTTACGTATTTTCCAATCAGCGTTAGTTAAATGCGAAGGTTCATTATACATGGTGCGCTACAGCACATGCATGTGTGTCTGTGTGCGCTTTGAATATTGAAGTGTTAAAACAAACGTACTAATTAACATCCATTCAGATGTGTGGAGGCCACGTTGATTCATGTGTGCTGCTTGAATGTTCTTATCACGGATGTGTGCACTCTTAGCGTTAAGTGCAATATGGTATTCAAGTCACCGTATTGTTGCTTAGAAATAAGTTTTAACATCGAATATTCCATTCCAACTACGTAGGTATGTTTTCCTTTGTTCCGAAATTGTGTCACAACAGTCTTGTTTTCGGATAAGTCCATATATTTGTCGGGCTCTCTTATTAAACTTGTCTGTTGCATTGTACAATGAAGTGGAAGATAAAACAGATCTAGTGACCTCTTTTGAGGCTGGGGCATTGTTAAAACGATTATTTTCGATGTACCTACAGTCGCTATAAAAAAATCATTGGCCGCGTGGGTGGAGGACCATTCATGAGTCCAGTTTTGTAATAGCACTTATGCGCGTATATCATGTGTTTATGTTGTAGATGTGGTAAAAAGAGATAATGATTACATCGTATTGTTCAACAGTGTATGAATATATTACATAATATTTGTGGCCGGCAATATTGTTAAGCTGGGTTTAGACAATACAAACGCAGATGCTCATGTGTTCTCTAAACGAGATGAAAAGGAAAAGATGTTGTTAATATTTTGAGATACTGACGGAAGAATAATCCGTAATATAGTACCTATGTAATATTGTGTAAACTGGCTTTATGATCCCGACGAGCGTCGGGAAACAGGTACGTGAGAAATAATATTTGAGTCTGGACGTTGTGCAATATCTTTATAACTCTCTCCTCTTGTGTTATTATCTCGAGGACTCTCCATATTATCTTGTAAATTGCCTCGCGATTCGTATGCGAACGCTTTTATCGTGCCCTAATAACATTATTTCATTGGTTCCCAAGAAACTTTATGCAGTGACATATTTGGTGTTTTCTTTATTGAACTAAACGTTATTATTTCCGTATTGGAAAATAATTTGATGATTCCGTGCTTCATTACCTGTATAAGGAGAATAGATATTCTTGATATTAAATACGTCAATATGTCTACTTGTATGGTAATCTTTTATTGGATGCCGTGTTTGGGTTCATGCAAATTATAAAACTTATAAATTCACCTCCCACTTTAAGTGTTTTGTTGCATTTCTTCTTTTGAATGAGATTTCGAGTTTCTTTTGGGTTTAATTAATCAACTTATTTTTATCTGGTACTTTAAACAGTATTTGTTCCACTCCTTTGTAGCGTTCAGTCATGCTTCAGCCTTCAGTGTCAAAAACATTTTAAATGGCAAAGTTTTGCAATACAGACACATTAAATTCATAATTTATTATTTATAATATTGTGTTCCATAATATTATCGAGTTGTTATGTAATAATGTAATGAGGTATTTACTTGTACATTCATCTTTTATTCATCGGGACGTTTATTTACTTTTTAATGGCGGTGTTAATAAAATTGTTTGATCATTCCGATTAAATACTTGACATTATGTTTAGTGTTCAATAGGTTCAATAAAGGTAAATGGTTACCACAGCAATATCACACATAAAGGTGATCATAAAACTGAAACTATTATAAACCGTACATCTCAAGAACTATTATATGATTTTATAGATCCTAAATATGATTTCCGAGAACAACAAGACGTATTGCTTGCCAAGGAGTTCAAAGTGTTGCATTGCCTACATCTGAAGCCGAACTGATATAGGTTTAACTATAAAATATTTTGACATGGGATATTACTCGTTAGTGTATGTCCTTATGTAATTCATCAGTTGAAAATTCGTTAATTCCTCCATTGTTCTCCAGGGTATTGTTCCGTCGCCTGTGAGGCGCCAACAAGTACGCGACGCAACTTGATATTAGGTTAACTTACTGTTACGATCAATAAATATGTTTGACTACGAAACGATTACACAGAATAAGATTATGGCCAAAACTTGCGAAATTTTAAAGCGGAGTTATGTTATTGGTCTTGGCCTTTTCAATGCCTGATACAATCTTAAGGTTTAAAGGACCATGTGTTCTTTTCTTCTCAGGCGAGAACTGAGAAAAATGGTATAATATCCGTCATATCTTTCTTGTGTTTTACTTTTGTTATATTGTCTTCTTCACTTGGAACTTTTGCTATGACAAAATATGAATCAATGTCAATGAATTCTGGAATGTGCCACAAACTTAGAATTTCACAGAAATAATTAATAACCATTCATTGAAGGATTACTCATGTAAAATTAATAATAGGAAATTTTGGTTTGGTATTTTTATTTGTTATATAAAGCTATATTTTCCTTAGAAGTTTGGGCCAATCAATATTCAGAAGATAATTTTAATGAATACATAGTTATCTTTGCAGTTGGTATATTTGTATTGATTTTTCAGCAGAAAAAACTAGATGGCAATAACTTAACCAAGTGTTTTCAATTATATCTAATGTTATGTAAAATGCTCTCTTTTATAGTTTTTCTATTTCCGTTGTTTCAGGTTTTCCCGGTTTTACTTTAATTTTTGAGCGATAAAACAATATCACTCCGCATTTTATTGGTTTATTCAATGTGTTGTTTTAGGCTATAAATAGCCGACGGCACGCTAATATTTTGTCTGTCTTTACCTACTTCTCGATTTTGTACAATTTTTTTAATTTCTTTACAATTGTCAGCTATAAAATCATTGATTAAATTAAGCCTTCATTTAAGTTAAAAGGATACGAGGAATTAGGATGTCCTAGAACTAAAAACCTATTAAATGGATTATAGCCTACTCCCTCAGTGAGGACACCTTAGTCATAACAATGGAAACATTGTTATTCAGATTATCTTTAGACTGACTGACTGATATATCAACACAAAGCCCAAACCGCTGGTCCTAGAGACATGAAACTTGGAGGGTGTGTTCTTTGTAATGAGTAAGTATCCACTAAGAAAGGATTTTTGGGAATTCCATCCCTAAAGGGGTGAAATAGGGGATGGAAGTTTATATGAAAGTCCGTCAGTTTTGAAGTTACGATCTTCAAATTTTGTGTTTAGGCTGACGATTGAAAATTAATTTATACGTGTCTCAGCGTTTTTGATAATTCTACCCCCGAAGGGTTAAAAAGGGGGATGAAGGTAAGTAACTATGTTTATGTTTTCGACATCCACGCGGGCGAAGCCGCTGGCAGTAGCTAGTACATTATGAAAAAAGAAAGATCTAGGAAGATTATATTATTGACTTTTAATTTCCTGATATGTTACTGTTGCTATCAGTTAGCTCATAAGAAAGTCAGAGTCTCTTATGAGCTATCCGATTGCGATAATTTCTTTACATTTGTATAAGCTGTTTTATACAACTACGTACTTTATCAAAAACCAAATATTTTTGTTCAAATGCTCAAAGAGGTTATATTTTTTGTTTCATGTAAAATTCTTGTAAGACTTTAACGGTGAACATAAAACTATTATCAGTTTGAGGGTCAAGAATTTTAATATAATACCAATGGTAAATGAATTGATACGCAAAAAGGTTATAAATATAGTAACGTAAGTAGGTAATAGAAATAACACCAGCAATGCGTGTAAACCAATATCGATGGCTAGGTGCTAGCTACAATAAAGCATGGTGTTAGAAAAACATTTAATTGCATGCATTTTATACATTCTTTTTGATATCAATGGTATGCCATTTGTTTGCAAAAATGTAGAGAATGTGACAATCTGTTATCTAGTTCAGCATTTGACGAATTTATCTGTTGTTATCTATTGGAGTCGACAAATGCATTTTATATGGAAGCACAAAACAGATTTTGGAAGATTCTTGTCTTTAACATCTTTGCTGTCTTAAGCGCAGATAACCTCCTAGTCTTAATAGAAGGACAACAAAAGGAAATAATGCTTTTCATAAACATCCCTTTTCTCAAAACTATTATTTATTATTTTTGGTTTAAAATGCTATAAAATAAATATTGTATGTCCTCAATCTGGATAAAGTAGGAACACACAGAGGTTAAAAGGATCAGGATTCCGAAATTATTATTGTTGCTGAAGACTATTCAAAGCAAGATGTAGAATTAGAGACAGAGACAACTGGAGAAAAAGGTAAAAACACCCGCTTAACCTATCAGACAGAGATCAAACACATTGTAAGCAATGTGTATAATTATGTAATCAAATCATATGTTCCCGGAAAGTGCCATATGTATAAACTAAAATGTGTGTACTTTAATGATCAACAAATATAAACGATTAGCACCGGCGTGCGAAAGAACATGGTGTACCAAAGCGGTGCTAATCAGGAAAAGATAGCTTTGAAGCGGTTAGTAGAGAAAAACACATGAGATGGAAAATTAATACATTAGCATCTGGATCTTGTACCATTTTGACGTTTTAAAAGCGAAGCGAAAAAGCCAAGGTCACGCGGTGTTAAGCCTACCTCAGCACGTGCCGGGTACAGTGTACTCCAGTGCGTCCCTCTGAATGCTCCGGGCACTCCTGGCGACACTTGCTCCAAGTCCCAGGGCTCGCGGCGAGAACAACCAGCAGCACAGCCTCAGTTTCACTGAGATCAGGATCAGGAGCGCGAGTCGTATCGCGTCCGCACCGCCCGGCACTTCCACTACACGCCGACCGATCAAAACATAGCTCTCACGAACCTTTTCGACACACAGACTCGATTTGCAAAATTTATTCATCGCATCCGCCGAAAACACGTATAATTTTTATGAGCTGCACCGAAAGTACGCTCGGAACTGAGTGTTAACTCGGATCCCGAATGTTTTCTTTACGTCCGACATATATTAACACCAATAAACTGCGAGGAAAACACCATAGACGCTAATGCAGCTCGAGAGCCGCCGGAAAACTCGATTTCGCACGTTAAACAGTGTCGAATGCGTGCGCTCGCCGGCCACACCACCGCGCTGTAAACAGAGAGCGCGCCTCACAACACACGCACACATCGATACGCGCACGTATCGCTCGCACACATGCGCGCCGGCCACAGCGCGCGCATTCTGACTCGAGACAGAAATAGATGTCGCGTCAACTTCCACCAATCACGAGCGAGCTTCATCACGCCATAACGACTTCTGATCGGTTGAGGCTCCATTGATAGATTGGCTACCACAAGGCGTTTCAATTTGCGATTAACTGAAAGTTTTTGATAAAACTTAAGTGATATGAAATCTTAACGGTTGGAATTATCAACGTAATCTATGAAATCATAAAAATTGTTTTGGTGCACTTGGATGGTAGCGGGGCGCGGGGCCAGAGATCAGAGAGCACCAGCGCGAAAACGCAATACGTTTTGGCGCGAATTTTAATCCAAATTATCGTTACCCACTTCCTACTTACTTTGTTTTAGATTACGGATCTGATAGTGTCTGGTAAAAATATCTTTGTTTGAGAAAATTCTAGACTTGGATATAAAATATTTTCGTGCCAGCTCGTGTCAGCCAACACTTAAAATTGTAGAGAACGATTTCCACTTCCAGGATGTTTAATAATATTTCTAGTGCTCTACAATTTCAAGTTCATCCATTAACAGTATTATGCATATTCTTATACAAAAACAAATAAAAGTTTATGGCGTTTTATTTCATTAATGGTTTGAAATCAAGTTTGGAGCAATACACACGTAGAAACAGTGTTTTGCTTGTACATTGAAATCAGGGGTCACGATCACCCGTCTTTACATATCATTAGTGATGGAAAAGAATCTCTAACTCGTGAGGATAAAGTTGATATTCTAAAAGCAAGAGACCTTAAAATCTTATGTAATGGTGTGGTGGCTATTAGATTAATATGAATATTGTGTATGTATGCGTGCGCAGCTTTGAATGTTGAAGGACTATTAACGCTGCGTTGGTTCCGTGAGCTTTTATAACTTGTAAATTAAATTCGTAGCTTCGAATTTTGTGTATCAGATTTTTTTTTATTGGTGCTGTAACCGTAGCGAAAATATTTTTTTCGGTGTCTTATCGTGAAAATCGTGCAAGTTTTGATGTAGTCTTTTAATAAATAAAAAATAAAATAAACCTAGAAATGTAAAGAATTTAAGCACGGTTTGAAACACGTGTACTTCTTTTCATAGCCATTGACTTGGCACACAGTGCAAAAATGCTGTGGAAACTTTTTTATTGTAACAAAGCATTTTCTAGATTAAACTGGTTGGATTCAGTACCTCAATAAGTAACGGTATTAAGCAATAGACAAAAAATTCAAAGGAACCAATTTCTATTAGTAAAAGGGGCAATAAGACTAGTTTAAAAAGGTTCTTCTAAAGCTTTTTTTTTTCGGATTGGAAATCATCAAATGACCCCCACTCTAGGCAGAGCGGAAGGGAGTGTCAGACTTGTACTGACTAAAACCCATCCATGTTCCTTCTTTGCCCTTTGTGTTCCAGGGCCACGGTATCTCTTTCGAACAGTCCCACAGCCCTGTTCTCCTAAAGCTTACGTGATGATTGAGCTGAAAACTGTGGTTTCTATCTATGTATGTTAAGAGCTACAACTACGGAGGCCCACATAGCCAGCAGTGAACGCCTATTGAATAAAATGGTGATGAATGTGATGATGGTACATATTACTTTGCTTCTCTATCACTAAAAATTAATAAAAGATGTTTAGTGTAACTTAGCAACCATTTGAAACTACCATTAATTATTAGGTACCTACGAAATATCTATAACTTGAGAATGTCTGAAATATACCTACAGTATAAGTGCTTTTTTTTTTTTTTTTTTTGGATGGGAAATCATCAAATGACCCCCCCCACTCTGGGCGGAGCGGAAGGGAGTGTCAGACTTGTACTGACTAAAACCCATCCATGTTCCTTCTTTGCCCTTTGTGTTCCAGGGCCACGGTGTCTCTTTCGAACAATCCCGCAGCTCTGGCAGGCATCGGCCCATGCGGACCCCTACTCGGTTGCTGACATCTCTTTGAGGCGCGCGTGGAACACGAACGCGCCGTCGACACGGCCTGTCGTCATAAGACGGCCGGACGGCGAGCTAGCCCATAACTCGCCGTCCACAGGCCCGCGCCTACGGTGGCCGGGAGCCACCACGTGACCCCCGACGCCCAGGGCGTCTCCCGCGGCGGCTGGGACGTGAGGTTCTTTCCCTCTCACGTCCCGCCACCTCCTTCACTAGCATGACTGCTTCACAGAAGGAGGTGACGGCTTCCCATTCCCTCTCGCTCCGGACCATGGCTTGAACCAGGGCCGGACGCGAGAGATCGCCGCCGCCAATCGCCGCTACAAGGACACGGCGGTGCTCCGCCCAAGCGGGGCAGACCTCTACGGTGTGCTCCACCGTGTCCTCCGGGCGATCCTCGCAGTGGAAACACCCGGGCGTTTCCTCCCGCCCGATTCGGTGCAAGAACCTCCCGAAACAACCGTGTCCGGTGAGGATCTGTGTCAGGCGGTAGGTGAGGGCGCCGTGGCGCCTCTCTAGCCACTCCTCAAAGAGGGGACTTATCGCCACTATGGTAGCGTGCCCTGCACGGGGTTGCAACAGTCGCTCTCTCCATGTCGCCATGATATCACGCCGAAGGTCTGTCCGCTGAGCGGCAATTTGCCGCGGCAGCGGGGTTTCCCCCCGACGTAGTGCCTCCGCGCGCCATTCATGCAGGCGCGCGAGGACTATCGCCTCCAGATCCCATGGCGGCAATCCGGCAAGGAGGCTAGCCGCCTCGCCGGAGATCGTGCGGTACCCCCGGATTAGCCTTATGGCTATCACCTTTTGGGGCGCGTTCAGGTAGTGGGCGGCTTGCCGCCTTAAAGAACGCGCCCACACCGGGGCCCCGTAAAGGGCCATGGACCGCACGACCCCCGCGTATAGCCTCCGGCAGGAGGCGTTTGGACCCCTCAGGTTGGGCAAGAGCCGCTTGAAGGCAGCCCCTGTCCGTTCCAGTTTGGGAGCCAAACGTCGGAAGTGCTCCACGAAGTTCCACCGGCTGTCGAGGACGAGTCCTAGGTACTTCAACGTCGACCCGACGCCGATGGAAACCCCTCCCGCCGTCAGTAGGGATCCCGACGGTGGCGCATTCCGAGGCCCATGAAAACACATGGCCTCGGACTTGTGCAATGCCACCTCGAGACCCAATTGCCGGATCCTATCCACGACTATCGCAACCCCGCGTGTCATGTTTTCGGCCGCCGCCTCGTGCGACCTCCCTTGTGCCAGTACCAGCGTGTCGTCAGCGTAGCAAACTACGCTGACGCCGGTAGGGAGGTCGGCGCGCAGCACCCAGTCGTAACCGATGTTCCACAGGGCCGGTCCTAGAACCGATCCCTGTGGAACACCGCACGACATCTCTCGCCGGTTCCATTCTCCGCTCTGACCAGGGTAGATCACGGCCCTATCCGTCAAGTAGTCCCCGACCACACGACGAAGGTAGGTTGGCACCCGGTGATACCGGAGTGCCTCCCCAATGCAGCTCCAGGGCATGGAGTTGAAGGCGTTGGCGATGTCAAGAGACACCGCCAAGACGACCCCGCCCCGGGACACCGCGTCCCCCGTCGTGAGGGCTCTCACGCGCATGATGGCGTCCACCGTGGAGCGCCCCTTGCGGAAACCAAACTGGTGTTCCGCAAGATCCGGCCCCATCCCCGCAAGGTGCCCGGCAAGGCGGTTGGCAATGACTCTTTCGAAGAGCTTGCCCACCTCGTCGAGCAACACGATGGGCCGGTATGCGGACGGAGAGTCCGCAGGGCGCCCTGGTTTCCGGATGAGGACCAGCTTCCCCGTCTTCCAACGAAGCGGAAACTGGCCTCTCTCCAAGCATGCGCTTAGGAGCCCTTCCAGTCGGGGCCCGAGAGCCTCAGAGGCCAGGACCCAGGCTTTGCCAGGCAAGCCATCGGGTCCCGGGGCGGTGTTTCTGGCTTTCAGCCTGCGTACCGCCACTCTCAGGTCTACCCCAGTCACCTCCGGAACGTCGTCATCGTCATCGGTGTGGTCCGCTTCCGGCACCGCACGCGGCGGCGGAGCCATAGGCGGGGGAGGATGCTCCCCTCGCGAAGGGAACAGAGCGCTCACCACGTCCTCCACGAGCTCAGGCCGGAGACTCTGCGTTAGCGGGGGGGCCCGGGTGCGGAGTTTGTCCCGCACCATCTTGTAAGGGCGCCCCCACGGATCTCCGTTCAGAGACTCCAGCATCTCCTCGCGGGCCAAGTTCTTGGCCCGCCGGACAGCCTCTTGGAGGGCGGTCTTCGCCGCTCTGTACCCCTCGTACAGCTCCGCCTCAATGGCTGCCGCATCCGGAGGGCGGATGCGGAGCCTGCGATGCCTGGCGTACAGGCGCCGCGCGGCAACGCACGCCTTGCGCAGAGACGTCAGCTCTCGCGACCACCAGTACACCTGACGCCGGGCGCTTCCTGGCCGAACTCGGGGCATTGCCACGTCGCAAATCTCGGACATGGCCTCCTGGAACCAACCCGCCTCGTTGTTGATGTCAGCAGGCCTGACTGGTGATGACACCCAGGCCTGCACGATCGAGGCTTCCAGGAGGAGCTCCCGGTCCAGCTGCTTCAGCGCCCATCGCGGACCACTCGGGGCCTGTAGGACCGGCACGTTTGAGGACTGGGTGGAGACGTCGAACCGGATATACCGGTGGTCGGAATAGGTCTCCACCCCCTCCATGACGCGCCAGTCAACGACACGCGGCGACAGAGCGGGGCTGGCGAACGAGATGTCCACCACCGACTCGCCCCGCATCCGCACGCACGTGGGGACAGAACCCCGATTTAGGACGACCAGGCCTGTCTCCAGAGCCCAGTCCTCCACCATTCTACCCCGCACGTCCGTGTAACGAGAACCCCAAGCCAAGTTCTTGGCATTGAAGTCCCCGAGCACAAGCACGGGGAGGGAATGACTTCCAATGACGACACTCAACTCCGTGAGGGAGTTGTGGAACTCGGCGAGAGTTCGGCTCGGGGAGAAGTAGACTCCCACTACAACGATCTCCCCGAACCGTGCTGCTACGCACCCCTGACCCTTCCTGACACTCTCAAGGGTCGGGGTACCGGCGGCGACCGACGCAATTAAGGTCACTGAGCCGCTAAGGTCCTCCACCCAGTCATCCCTGGGCGGGACAAAGTACGGCTCAGCGACCACGGCGATGTTAATCGACCACTGCGCCATGCTCTGGAGCAACAGATCCTGAGCGCAGGCGCAGTGGTTGATGTTCGCTTGGAGAAGGCGTAATGAGGCCGTTACTGGCACTCCATTTCAGCCCCCTCCCGGGCCCCCTGCGAGGGCTCCGCTGCGGAAGTTGCAGCAGTAGCGGCAGCGGCGGCGACAGTGGCGGCGGCTGCGGTGGTGGCGACGGTGGGGGTTTTGGCGGTGGTGGCGGAGGGCCTTCCCTTGCCCCTGGCCTTGGCGGGAGTACCGCAGGACTTGCTCCCTGCCCGGTGATCAGCCGGCTTGCCAGCTGCCGCACATGCGGCGCAGCGCGGCGCGGCGGAGCAAGCCGCGGCCATGTGACCAGGCTGGCCGCAGCGGAAGCACAGGCCGCTGCGGTCCACCTCCGAGGTGCACCGGACCGACACGTGGTGCCCCACATGGCAGCGGAAGCACCTCAGAGGTCTGGGTTCCAGCAGCTTTACCTGCGCCGAAACCCAGCCCACCAAGAGCCTTCGGCCCTCCACAATGACTTTCGCCGCCGTCACAGGGCAGCTTACCGTTACGGTTCGCATGCCCGAACAGTATAAGTGCTTAAAGCAAGCAGAGGGGGGGCAATGGGTCCAATTGCCTTCCCTCGAAACCGACCAAATACATCATTATGACCATGTTAAACTACTTGGCGGTGTACTTGGTCTGAACTAGGTTGGCGGGATTTATACTAAACTAGCGACCCGCCCCGGCTTCGCACGTGTGCAATATAAAAATATATTAACATTCCTCTTGAATCACTCTATCTATTACTGAAAACCGCATCAAAATCCGTTGCGTAGTTTTAAAGATCTAAGTATACATAGGGAGTAGGGACAGACAGCGGGAAGCGACTTTGTTTTATACTATGTAGTGATATTCTAGTTGTATATCTTAGCTTTCCGCAAAGTAAGGCCTGATTCCATTAATTTTAAAAAGTTTGTTGTTTTTTTGTTTAAAATGAATTTTCCGGAAGATAGGTAAAAATTACACAAAATCTTGTATCCGCTCCTGAAGCCAAGAAAAATACCTCTAATTTTCCTTTCCTTGTAATTTTTCTTTCCTTCTTTTTTATCCAAAATCACGAGGTAGATTGGGAAAAAACAATGAAAAATCAACTAACACAGTTTTGCATTAGAACTAAAAAAAAACGAATTCTTGCAATCGCCGAGAATTTGTGTCAAATGCATTTTCTGCGTAGTGTATTAGTTCAAATAAAATAATGACAAAAATGAATAATTCGTAAACATAAAGTAGTTGGTAAATCGCTGGTTTTACAAAAGTACCGCAGGTAATTTTCATGATTTTGATTGTCTTTTGGTGATTATTTTGAAATAAAATAAAAATTCTTACAGCATTTAATATGACAAACACTTTCATTTTTACTAAAAATTTAATTAAATTACATATCTAAATAGCTGTTTCAGATGCCGTACCTGAAACAGCTTATCATCGTTCTTCGACGTCAGTTGTCTGTTAAGGTGGAAGGTACTTTTAGATTTAACTAGCGACCCGCCCCGGCTTCGCACGGGTGCAATATACATATAAACCTTCCTCTTGAATCACTCTATCTATTGCTGAAAACTGCGCAGTTTAAAAGATCTAAGCGTACAGACAGCGGGAGCGACTTTGTTTTATAGTATGTAAAGCTGGTCTTGTGATTCCATGTGTCAAGAATGATTTTCTACATCCTGATTACTTTCGTTTGTTAGATTATTATCACCAAATTGACTACAGATAATGGTGACCTCGTCTTGAGCTTTAATATACGGATGTCTCCTTTATTGTTCAACACAAGCTAGGGTTATTAAATCCCTACAGGTGTATCTATATCAATACCTAAATCTAAATTGATTACACACGTAGGTTGGCTATTGGTAATATCCGCTTTAATCTCAAAGATATTTCATAACATCATTATTTTGTCGACCAATCGTAATGAAGTTCCGTTTTTTATAAGTGTTTTTGTTAAAATTCGATGCGGATTTGATCACATACCTGCGTAAATACGTAAGTCTTAATAATCTTATCGTAAAACTTACTACGTTTGGTGATCATAGCTGTGTCAGGTACACTTAGAGTGGATTCACCAATAAAATATGGCAATCAGCACATCTAAAGGGCGTTCAAAATCTGTCATTGTCAATATTCCATAGCAATTAGTTGCTCATGAACGCGGTTTAGATGTGCAAATCGTGTTCAGTTTCGTTCTGTGTTATTCACCCTTAGGTACAGTCTTCATAAACGTAGGAGAAGCAGTACGTGTGCCAATGCACGAGATGTGGTGCTAGACACACATGTTGCGCATACCCCGGATAGCACACAGGACGATTGCTTCCATCCTGAAAGAACTTCGAATAGGCCAAAGGCTTACTAGTATCTTATCTACCTACACTCTCGTAGCCCGTAGGTAAAGTAGGTAGTGAACCAATGTACGAGATGTGGTGCTGGACCCGCATATTGCGCATACCCAGGACAACACACAGATCGAATGTATCTAGCCCAAAAAAACTTTGAATAGACCAAAAGCTTACGAATATCTTCTGAGAGCGCTGCTAAACTTCGGCTACTTCGCCCAAAAGCCATTGGATAACCAAACTTATGATTACCGGAAGGCTGGAAGAAAATAGAAGCAACACCGATCGGCGCTCAGGCGTGAGCAAATGTTTGAAGATGGAGGAGTACCCATAGATGTAACTAAATACATTTATTTTTTGTAGAGTATTTTTGGGTAACATTATTACGGAGACTAAAAGCACCCCTGAAGTGCTCTGAACACAATATACCTACCTCAGATTTCAATTTAGTCTTAGTTTTTCAACAAAGACAATGCCATATATCGCAGTCTTACTGATTTAGGCCCAAATTGTTAGCTGTAAGCACAGCGCCTTTGATTTTGATTGCGGACACTTTATTTGACATGAAAAATTATTGTGTTAATTTAACGTTTATAATATATTATTTTGATGGTTATTTATTTATCTCTGATTTTTTAATTACTAACGTTATTTTTAAGTGTACCTACTAAATGATCATTGTGTCTGAAATAAACGAATTGAATTGAATTTACAAAACATCTTTATAGCAGATTTTTTTTCAGACCTAGTGCCTTTCATATCTTTACTTACACCTTCTATATTATTGTATACTTTTCATACATTTCTTTATATATACACATTCGTTCATCTACCTCGCCTCAAAGATTCGATATTGGATATTGCAGTTTCTCATATTATTAAACACCACCAATCATAAGTGACTTTGTTTTACATGCAAAGTAATTGATTAAAGAATTTTATGAACGCAATTAATATTTACAAAGACACGGGAAAAATATAACCATAAATTTAGCTTGTTGACAGGTTAACAGCTGGTTATTACATCAAACAGGCTAACAATTACTGTTAAAATTATAACTTGTAAGTGTAGAGTAGGAAAGACCATTTACTACTTAATTAAATTATTAGTTATGGG
Source organism: Noctua janthina (assembly GCA_963576755.1). NCBI lineage: Eukaryota > Metazoa > Arthropoda > Insecta > Lepidoptera > Noctuidae > Noctua > Noctua janthina. The sequence continues at coordinate 8,142,016 of OY755063.1, read as the reverse complement.
CTTGGAATACTGCTTTAGGTAAATTACCTACATAATTATGTTATTTGTTACTTAAGCTGTAAGTTCCAGTAGGTACTAAACCTAGCAATGTCAATTTTTATATTACCTAGTTGCTAATTATTAATTAAAATTCATAGGTCATTCGCATTCTCGAAAAGAGGAAATATGAAAATACAAGAGTACCGTAGAAAGAGTGCATGAATGATGGGGCCCCTCGAATGACGTTTACAGGAGACCGCTGTTGGTAAATAAATACATGTCACGGATCTATTTAGTAAGCACTTATCAACCACAATATTTGTGAAAAATATTGAAATGCAAGATGGCGCCGATAGTTCCACTTATGGCCAAGCGCCAATATAGATCTATGTGCAGTGTGGATACAGCTACTTGTAAAGAAAATAAAAAGTGAAGTTACGTACCTAGACGTAAGATTTGTTAGTTTGCTACGCTACTACGCGGCTACGTGATTAGAGTCAGCGTAGACGCAGTAACTATGATCAATACGGATAAAGGAAATACCATATTGTCCAACAATGATCATACAAGTTAACAGATCGCTCTTAGTTATCCTTCTTTGGTTTTATGAACTACAGATTCTTAGTATTGTGGTTTCATTGTAGGTAAACTGTCCACTTAATTATAGTATTGTTTGGTGCTTGTATCTCTATTAGGTGATTCATAATTTTTAAAGGTTTTGCATTTGTAAAGATTCGAGTTTTTCCCGGATGGGTGGCCGTACTTTAGAACCTTCATATTTCTTCAACAACAATCGGTATCAGTCGGTACCTAGGTACCTAGAGAATCGTGGAGAGATTTTTTTCGTACCTTTAAGAACAGATTACGTCACATGTTGAGGTAGTAGTTGTAGATAAGTCTGATCATTTGAGAAGTTAATACTTTTCCTAATTATAATCTATGCGTTCACAAAACGTAATAAATATATAAAGCAATAAGGCTCAACTACATCGTCACTAGAACTTAGAAACAACCACACGTCGCAGATTCAAGGAAGTGAACATCAATGAAAAGTATCTATGTGCCTAGATGACTGGAGGCCCAATCGAAAGACAGGAATGAACGCACTGGCATCTTGTCACATACCCCGCGAGTCGCAAGCACTGAGACCACCTAGAAGAAACATTTAAATATTTTCACATCGCATTTGTCATTCACATGGGACACTTGGTGTCGCTCTAATAAAGTTATTTATACAGTAGATTTTGCAAACAATAACTGCATTAGATGATTCATTTAACAGTGTCGTGTTTAAATTTGTCTAACCTTCGATCATGTGTAGTGCTTTAGTGAACAAACTTTTTGCTCCCGACGACGGAAATGTCATGTCTCATATCATGATAATGTCTTGAAATAATCCATGTTGGTTGGGTGATTAACTGATCTTTCGTAAACTCGTGAATTTTTAAAATGGCTACAAGTTTAAATGAAATCTTAGTAGTCATGTACCCACTTTAGTAAATTAGCTATCTCCATGACAGTATATTTTGCATTTTCCTTCTTGAGAATGCCTACTTCATTTCCATAGCATAATAGCATAGCATAATCAGCCTATTAATGTTCCCACTGCTGGGACGCAGGCCTCGTCTCTATGAGAGGGAATGGGCTATAATCCACCACGCGGGCCCAGTGCGGGTTGGTTGATGTCACATGTCTTCGAATTTTTGGTTCTAGGACATGCCGGTTTCCTCACGATGTTTTCCTTCACCGCTTCATTTCCATATCTCACACTAATAGGAAAATTAATTAATTCCTAGAATAATTCCATTTATGCAATACAACCACGTAATACAATTTTCTGAAATTCAATCTGCATCGCTTGAATCATCATAACAGCTAATAAACTATTGTGGTCAACATAGTAAAATGTAGACAATATCCATATTTTATGTCAGCACAACTGTTCGAATAGTCATTTCTGATTATGATTGGTTCTGCTGATACTACTTTACACAGTAGCGTACAATAAATTATCTATTCGTTTAACATTTTTTAAATCGTAACCATGTATAAATAAGACCTTAATGTACCATGTTAATTATTTTATTTTTCTAATTTTAATTTTAGTACTAAATAATGTGTTTCGATTTTAATTTTTAAATGCTACTATAACTTTGTTGGCTTAGTTGTACATCTTATTATGCATGCGTGATACTTTTGTCGTCGATTTTTTATTTTCATGTGTCTGTGTATATCCTTCGTTGGAGATCCTAAATAAATAAATAAATAAATGTTTTAACGTAAATTACAAAATATTCTGTTCTATGCAAGATTTGTTTACTGTAGGGTTCAGTTAAAGAATAATAACATGGTCCTTCGAGCCGGATTCTGAAAATTCTGAGGGGAATGACAGTTCACATGAAGAAAGAAGAACCCGTATGTACTGTCTGTGCTCTAAACTTAACAATATCGAAATCGTATCGAATCTACCAAAGTATGAAGTACGTACATACACAGAATCTTGCATCGAAAGATTCGATTATCGAATCCACATCACCGGCAGTCACTATGTCTTCAAAACAAATTACCCTTTCAATAGCACCAAGAACGTGAATGACCGAATTCTTGTAATTAAAGCTAGGAGTAAAAGGTATTATTATGTCAGCACCAGGAGAAGTGAGGAGGCCCACACTTGACATATTGACAGGACAAAGAGATGGCGCATGTCCATAATTTATCTACCGCAACGAACGACGAGTCGCTCGTCGTGAGAATAGTGTTGCTATTCTTCCGTGTGTTTCACATGTGGTATGTGGGTGGACGAATGTCAGAAGTTTTATGGTACACCCGGTATTGTATGTAGTGTTAACATTGAAAGAAAGGTTATAAAAATATGCGGCATAATTTAGCGAAAAAATAAATGGGAGCAGGTTACCGATTTAGCTAATTCTTGCTTCAGTACATAAATGTGTTGTGTGGTTATAATTTTTATTTTATTAATATTGCTGAAAAGTGCAGCACTTTTTTTTAGTTTCAGTACCTACTCGTAAACTACTCGTTAAGTAAAGCTCCTTGCGTATGTGTGTAATTTAATCAAAGAAGGATTTAGCAATAAGACCGCCTATTGTAGGTATGCCAGTGTTATTTTTAGTTTATTTGTCTTTTATTTGTAATATGTGGTGTGCAATATAGTGTTTTCTATATATTTATAATAAGAGCATATTTTTAGTTTGTTACAATATGATTGTTTTTTTTCTTCCTTTTATTACTAGTGTCAAAGGTATAAATTATATACAGGTGGTATAAATAAATAATTACTGCTCCAATATGTCATAGTAGGACGAACAGAAACTGGTCTCCCTCGTGGTCCTACTAGTAAGACAAAATAGTAGGACCACGAGAAAACGGCGGCTTTTCTAAACCACATCACTGCTTTTTTTTTTTACAGAAAAAAACAGGCCCTTTGTCAATCAATTGTTGACAACTGTTATTACAAACATGCTACGAAGTGAACTGCCTTCCTCTTAAGTGCCACGCCTCCAAATCAACCCATTACAACGTCATAATAAAATGATAATTTCGAGTCCACTATCTAGTTGCCAGCTCATCAGAATAATAAGAAGCAAGAATATGTTTATTTTATCTTATATTCCAATTAATTTTGTTTGGTATGTTGTAAATTTGCTCTCGTGTTAATACCGAATAGGTACATAACACCGTACCACGTATGAGCATCTTATTGAAAAAAAGCAGATTAAAAAACTAGGTACCTAAATCTACTCAAGGAGGAGTTGGATTAATAAGTACAGGCAAGATTTGACTCAAATATGCGATTGGTTTCTGTGCCATGTCATGAAATAAACATGTTACTATTTTCAATGTAATGATAAGCCAACCTCCAATGTGTCAACTAAGGAAAATACTTATAATATAAGTAAGTTACCTCCACACTCATAAGTTAGGAATTTGTCAAACTGACTGCGCTGTTTATGCCAAACTGAAACATCACATGTTTTCCCTAGACTAGGAATATGTTTACAGTTTTTTTTAAATCTAATTTAGTACTTTGTAAAAAAAAAATCTACTATATTTTACTAACGTAGGAATTTCATTTTGATAATAGAAAAATATTTTACACGGCATGAATGTGGTTGCTGGTTATATTATTTTCCTATACCTGCAAATAGGTAAATGAATTACGCGTGTACAAATATCAAATTTAAAAAAAATCCAAAAAAGTGATTTAAAGTATTTTTTTTTTCACGAATCGTCCACTCCTTTCTCACGTCCCATCATTTTCTACAAAGAGCCACATCGCTCGAGCCCCATAGTTCACATGTCACTATTAAAATTGATGTCCTTTGTTCTGTAGTAGTAAATCTGGCGCAGACAGAGGGTTGACTCCTGCGACTATCGTTTATTAACGTCGAGAATTTCTCACTGGAACCATAACATGTGCTGCGCCACTGATAATGGGGAGACATTAAGATTATATGGTGTTTGAAAATATTAATGAGTAGCTGCCATTTTAGAGTAACGATGGCACTGAAAATGTGAGAGTTATTAATGATTTTTGTAATGAAGTTTTCAGAAACAACTAAGAGATCAATTTTGTTGGTGTGGAAATGAAATGTGTTCTAAGATCTGTTTTACTGAGAATGGAGGCGTGAACAAAGTTTGAAGTAAATGGCACAATTCAATTTAGTTGCAAAGTATAGCTTAGGGAGTATCAATCGTTCTGCGTTCCTAATACTCTGCTGCAAAAACAGCAACTGAAAAACACGAAGGTAGGTACATAATTTTATTTTTTAAATTGATACCTTTATCTGCAAGTAGGTTTGTAATAGAAGAAAAGTTCTTTGATTTCTTTTTATTCATGAAAATAGAACAATGTAGCGAGCATGCAGCTGCAATTTTAAAATACGCAGTCGGTGCCAGCGTAGGTATATAAGATACGCCATCTTTTCATAAGGTGGAAATGGATGGCCACTGATGTACAAAGATATCAGCGATAATTACCTTTTTTGGGCATCGTCACTTTATCAATGATCTACGTAGAAAGGAAGCAGGTGTCTAAAGTTTGTGTTGAAACTCTTATATTAGATATTTTAGATCACCTGTCCCTACTGCTGAACAGAAACCACAAAATGTTGTAACTTTACTTTCCGACCAACATAAAATTAAATTGATGACCTTCTGGTAGGAGGTATTCACACAAACCACAAATAGAGCACATTTATATTTTGACTAATTTTTTTAATAAAAATATTTTTCTTTAACAAAAGTTGTTATATCAACCTGTAAATGTCTGGTAAACAAATAGATCATGACAATGAATCACACAACACAACAACATAACAAAACAACACAACAAACAACACACAACAACAACACAACAACACATACGACGGTACGGAATGTTTGGCTACATAACTAAAATTCTTACAAGGAATTGGATCGCAGTTTTTTTTATTAATAACCAAAAGAAAAGGAATTATTTATCTTTCTTTGAGCAGTTTCAGCATTCATTTTAGTTCATAGGTGGATTTCATTTGAATATCTTTGACAGTCTTTACGGTAGTCAGTCTCACGACCAGCTTTACCACTGAGTGCCTAGTGTGTTACCTAAAAAGAAATAACTATTGTGGAGGTCAGATAGTCCCTCCTGTTAAATTTGTATATTCAGCTGCATCCAGTTAGACTAGAAGCTTACCCCAACATAGTGATTTCACTGCCAAAACAATTCCTAGGGAAAAAGAGGTAAGAATCTACCTCAGCATAGTATATCGCAAACTTCCTACCACAATCTAGTGTTTACAGGTGCTATCGTAATCTTAACACCCAGAATTGCCCTAAAACGAAATCGGTCAAATTGCACCTAAAAATTGGATGCGATAATGCAATGATTAATTTACACTTGTAATTCGATAAAAGCATTATGTTTTCCGGCTAATCGCTTAATCAAATCTTCACATGTTTATATAAAAAAAAAACAAGCTACATATGACAAAATGAATCAAGTTTTTCAACCTTCATCGGCGAAGGTGTTAATTTTTTATCTGTGTACCAAGGCTTATTGTCTTCAGAGTCACCAATTTAACGTGGCAGGCGGCTAAGCTCGGGACTAATAGTATTCAAAAACCTTTTGATATTTTGTTGACCATTCGTCTTTGTAAGTGACACCGCCATGATATGTCAAGATAAACTGGTCATTCTTTGATCAATGGCAAATTTAGCTTATAGGTTTAACTCGGTAATCGTGAAGAAATTAAAACTTATTGATTGAGTGTGTTTGAGACTGTTACGACATTTAAGATGATGTGTCCGACCTTTTGACCTGACCTGACAAGGGATCGATTCCGAAAAAATCGAACTGTGGAAACTTCCGTTTAATAGACAATCAAATAAATATATAGTTTTATATGATAGGTATTATGAGGCTTAAAATTTTATTGCAAATGATTACTTTGAATACATGATTACTGAGTAATTATTATCAACATAAAATTTATGTAAAATGAGCAAGGCGCCTACAATACAAGTATTGGGATGTTTTAGCTCAATCGAACTTTCCCGATGACAACGTAAGTAGCACCTAACTACCTTATCCATACATAATGCGTACTAGTCTTCAAAAACTCGGACACTTGCAATCATAGTTTATTTACTATGAAGATGGTGTAATGGCTGTATCTCATAATTATTTCATATCTCAACTATAAATCACACATAAACAAGTTGCTCGCACACTATAGGTCATCTTGCAAGTCGATATGAGTGAAATGGGCGTGGCCAAGTGCGAATTACTCACACAGGGAAATATGGTTTATAAATATAATAATAATAATATCCGTTGATTGTTTATAGATAGGTACTTAGAACACTGATCGGTGGAATTAGGTTCTTGGTATTTCAGGCCCCAGTCAGACCGTAAAAAGCACGCCCAGTCGAACATTTTTCAAACTAATTTGCCCTTCAGTGTCAAGAGAAGTCACATTGCAATGACTATGTTTAAAATCGAGGTCAAAAGAAACACGGGCTTGTAACCTACTCTAAGATTCTCAGGCAGACACGCAAAACCTAAAAGCAAGCACGAATCTAAAATATGAACTTACAATACTTTTATGAGCGAGAGCAGCGGTGGCCCAGTGGTGGAGACCCCGACTTACGAGCAGTAACTTGTGGGTTCGAACCCAGCCAGGCGCATTACTTTGTGTAAGTTATTTCATCACCACTGCTCTCAAAACGGTGAAGGAAAACATCGTGAGGAAACCGGCATGTCTTAGAACCAAAAATTCGAAGACCTGTGACATCTACCAACCCGCACTGGGCCCGCGTGGTGGATTATAGCCCATTCCCTCTCATAGAGAGGAGGCCTGCGTCCCAGCAGTGGGAACCTTAATAGGCTGATTATGCTATACTATGCTATATACTTTTATGAATACATTGTATCCCTTGCAGTGGTGAAGTTTCCATAGAACTCGATTCCTACCGGCTTCCCTTTGAAAAATGGCACAGTCAGTATTCTATGGACAAATAATATAATCACATTAAAGATCCGGCTCCCCCGACTCCGGCTTACCTCTTAAAAAAATTGACCCTTCGCTACTGATCCCTCGACGAAACTTATAACAAGGAGTTATACTAACCTACTGCTACATCCAATAGATTAAATTATCAAATCTCATTAACAACTCCATAAACTCTGAACCTAATAACTACTAAAAGCTATCAATTAGTTTTGATAGTAAAATACACCATGAACAGACCCATAAGGTAGGTAATATAATTAATTCTAAGCACTTAGCCTCACTCGTAATAAACTCGAGATAACTACGTTATTATTGATCAGAACCTTGGGTTTATATATCTTAGTGCTTATTTACTGATCAAAGCGACCGCCCCTGAAGAACTAACTGATCTATGTTTCTATAAGCATTATTAAGATGGACTTGAGTGCGTCCGTAATTAACCACGAAGGCATGATTATTATGGTTGTCGGATGAACATCTAGATTCCCATTCAATTATTAAAATATTTATTTATCCTTGAGAGCAGCGGTGGCCCATTGGTGGCGGCCCCGACTTACGAGCAGTAAGTCGTGGGATTGAACCCAGCCAGGCGCATTACTTTGTGTAAGTTATTTCATCACCACTGCTCTCAAAAACGGTGAAGGAAAACATCATGAGGAAACCGGCATGTCCTAGAATTAAAAATTCGAAGACATGTGACATCTACCAACCCGCACTGGGCCCGCGTGGTGGATTATAGCCCATTCTCTCTCATAGAGAGGAGGCCTGCGTCCCAGCAGTGGGAACATTAATAGGCTGATTATGCTTATTTATCCTTTATCCACTATGTGTGTGTCACAAACTGTATGTTATCACAATCCTAAAACCTTTAAAGTGCATGAATTAAGTACAAACCTAGCCTTACCTATTGTTAGAATTATAAAGGGGTTTAAACGAAATTCAAAATTTCAGTTGCACTGAAAATGAACTTCAATTAAATTAAATCGTAAGATGAGTGACCACAGACAAATTTTGAATCAATGTCCTTTTCACGAAGACGAATCATCGATCAGTCAGGCAGATCATACCCATCTGTCAAAATATTCTAGTACCTAACGAATCAATCATATAATATGCAATAATTGTAAATCCTTGAAAGAGTTTCAAATGAGGTAAGTAAACATTAAATATTTGCTTGCCGTTAACTAGGTGCTTCACTTAATTAAGCAAATCATTCAACAAAACTATTTGCCTTTGACGTTACACGGAAGTCGTATAAATAAGTGCTGTAAATTCTATACTATTAAATGAGCAATATTAGTATATAATTCCATGATATTACTTTCCAGAATTTGATCCTTAATAGCGACACTATCGAATTAAAAATACAGTGTGTTTTTTTTTCCAAAATCAACGCGTTCGATTCCCGGCTAGGGATATTGATTTTCTAAAAATCCAATGATGCAGTTTAGTTTACATCAAAATCGGGCTTCAGACTCCTTTGAGTATTTTTCGCTATTCCTCATAGTTCTGAATTTGGCCATCGTTGCCCACTTAAAAACTTCACTCTGTATATTTGTAATTTCGATGACAGTTGCTAAAGTTGAAGGTGTACAGCTACAATTAGAAACGTTATTCAGCACAAAAGACACTTTTGTTATTCTGCAATGTTGGTTGTCAGTGGTCAACTTTACTTCCTTATGTGAGTTAGAAAGCGTGTCCTAACAGAATAACAATTTTAATCTATGAAACCAATTCGGAAGCCCTAGCACGAGCGCGCGGTGTAAACGTAACGTAAATACGTCGACTTTAAAATTAAAAATACGCGTTTCACATAAAATCCTAATCCTTCCTTACTAATATTATAAATGCGAAAGTAAGTTTGTTTGTTTGTTACCTTTCAACCGCTGAACCGATTATCCTGAAATTTTGCATATTTATACGTTATCAGGTGTACAGAAACAGACATAATACCTGTCATCCCGAAAAAAAATACTGTTCTCGATGAAAAAACCATAACGGTCTTATGATAATAGAACGCTATATGGCGCCACGTGTCTTTCGAATCATAATAGAATTATATTAATATAGAAACTTAAGAAGTGTGATAAGAGTTTTGTACAACCCGAATTGATTGTCAAATTCTAAATTAATGCGAGCGAAATCGCGCACAAAAGCTTAGTACTTTAATAATTTTAAAAATGTATTCATATCTATATTGATACTGATTGTGCTTGTTGCAAAAAAAAAAATAACTTTAATAATAAACGATAATTTAATTGTATTTTCGATTCAAAAACTGACGTATTTAAGTTACGTTTACACCGCACGCTCGTGTTAGACCCTCTGAGCATTTAGTAAGTTCAACTTCCCACTAACAAGTTAGTCACTTCATACACAGCAACTGCAATCAATAATCAATTTGGCACGAATTAAGGAACTCAGCTTTTACTTTCAGTTAATGTTACCTTGTAAATGATTTTTCAACCCGTTGAGCCTTGGCATTTAAAAATGAACGAAGATACGACACATTAGGTCCGCGGTAGGCACGGCCAAACAGGATCGTAATGTGTGTTAAAAGCAATAATTGAAATTCAATAAGCCGTTTAAGAATTACGAAATAAAATAAAACCATAAATAAATATTGTATCTTCGTGGCCTTATGTGACGGTAAATGTGAAGCACTTGGCTCAGTATAAGCGTATAAACACCTAAGTTTGTATCAAGCTAGCCGGATCTGTCTGCAATAAAATCCTACTAATATTATAAATGCGAAAGTTTGTGAGGATGGATAGATGTTTGTTACTCTTTCACGCAAAAACTACTGACCGGATTTGGATGAAATTTGGCACACAGATAATTTATAACCTGGATTAGCTTATAGGATACTTTTTAACCGGGTAGTACGATTCCGTGGGACATTACCAGACTCCACGCCGGCGAAGCCGCGGCTACAAGCTAGTAATTAATATATTGCTGCCGAACAAAAAAGATGAATGGCCTAACAAAACGTCTACAAAATAAACACCTACGCAGTGTCCTTTAAACAGCTACTTTAATTAATGATGCTTTGTAAAACAGCTGATATTTAGAAGAAATTGAAAGGTTACTAATTGATTGATTTTGTTGTTATGTTTCAAGGGCTTGTATTAAATAGCTGTAATGTGATATGCCTGACCAGAGGACCAAAATTAATGGAATCTGAAACCTATTACAAACAGCATATATAACTACGTATTAGACACATTAATTGATGATCACATATTTAAAAAAATTAAAAAATATTAAATAATCAAGAATTAATTGTTATCTAATTAATAAAATTTAAATGTTATGAGAATTTTTTTGTTTATTTGTAGGATCTACGTAGCCTGCGTCGTAGCAACCGAACTGACTACGACTTCAACCTATTCTAGAATATTCTTCTAATTGCAGACCAAGACGACTTGCCTTTCATATTGGTGAAAAAGTAAATAATTTATTATGGAAAGATATTGTAGCTCTGTTTTCAGCATTGGTTCTCAAATTCAAACCTTCATGAAACCGTAACGAAGTTTTTTCATCAAAATTGACGTTTAAGGAGATGATATCATTAGTGGCGCCGAACACTTGATAGATTAGTTATAAAATCTGCACAATTCATAAACACGAGATTATGTTGATGTCATATTTATAAATAGACCCCAGACAGAACGCCAGTTCAATAAGTGAGAGATACCTACAAATTTAAATGCTCTACTTAGTTTAGTCAAAGTAAGTTGCGGAATTTATGACTTTCAATTTAAGTGCACCTATGGACTCCTGTCTCTAAATGACCGCTTGCTAGCAGTACGGATTTGTCATAACTATAATGTCCAGGAAACTTGAAAACAACATACGGGAGATTTGTTCCTTGGTATGTTTGAAACGCGGCTAGAAACATTAAAGCTCTTGTGCAAAATATTTCAAGTTGGTCTACAAAATGCTTATAGGTACGCACGACGGCCGATCAAGCTATACAAAACCTATTTATGCGGATCTCTCATTGTATACGAAATCTATACAAAGCGAGGCCAAGTTATACTGGAAATGTACAGCTTCATGTGCCGCCGTGTGTACTTACAATAGCTTTGCCTTCGTGAATGTCGGAAATTATCACTCGGGAACATTTTCATTCACCATTCTCCTGCCCTTATCCCAATTTATTTGGGATCGGTAGAGCATGTTTTCTTCTGCCATTCTCATCACAGTCATCTCAGCAGTCACCTCCTTTCTAGCCATATCATCCTTCACACAGTCACACTATACACTTATAGCTATCTCCGTTCATACTCAACATTGTCCTCATGCCTCCGTATCACATGTCCATGGTATGGTAATAGGTCCTTTAGGAACATTATTACCGAGATAAGAAGTGTCTAAGTCCTAGATAAGGACTACAAACCCAGGTCATCGTCTATCAGTTTTCCAAACATCCAAATCCATGAAGAGATAACAGGCAGACACAACTTCTTTCACATTTAAAATATTAGTATCTATTGAATATTATATATTGTTATTTGACAAATCCTGTAGAGCTAAAGAAGAGATGGAAAATCTTAAAACGGATCTCTAAGCTTGAAAAAAATGCCGTCTTACACTTCGTGCCGTCTTCAATGCTAAGCATGCAGTATAAGAGAGCCTTCAATCCAATAAAGTAAATATAAAGCTCGTTTAAGTTGTGTGCTATCACATTACTTGATCGATCTTAAATACGGAATATTACTTAATTAGGAGTTAATTTAAGCTTGTTTATGGTTTGTTGTTAAAAGATGACATGGGTAATTTCCCAATCAGTCTCATGCTACTTATTTGTAGACATCGTTGCACAATATTATTTAAAAACTTGTAAATGTGAGGCCCTAGCACGAGCGCGCGATGTAAACGTAATGCAAATAAGGCGATTTTAAAATAAAAATACCCGCTTCACAGATAATCTATAGGTACACATAATTATTATAATTTGTTTGTATGTAGGGGGTAATCTTCGGAACTACTTATCCGATTCCGAAAATTCTTAAAAAAGTTTCCGTGGGTTAATTTCCGTACTAACGGGAGCGTAGTCGCGAGCAAAATCTAGTATTTTCATAATTTTAAGAATGTTTTCAAATGCTAAAGGATAATTGTATTTTCGATAAATAAAATCGACGTACGTTACATTTGCACCGCGCGCTCGTGCTGGATGGCTCTATGATACAGAAGCTATGTTAGTGAAGAGTTTTTTTTCGTAACCTAAGCCTGTTTTCGTTAACACGTTATAAATAATACCTTAAATAAGGCCCAAATAAACCTTACTGTTGGATTATCAACCCTCGACTCACCATTGTAGTTGGAATTCCATCAGTGTAATAATATCTAGGAATTCATTTAGGAGTGGTCTGGTTTTATTAGAAACGGGCACTTCATTACTATTATATTAATAGAAGCGGAGATTAGTTATGCCACATTTAATGTCATTTTATTTTTGCCTTGTTCCGTGCAAATGCTCTCTCAATCTCTAACAGCTCTTCCAAACAGTTGAAAAGCCGAAATCACTCGAACACTACTCTACTTCGTGAACGACGCATTATCCAGAATTGCGGAGGCAGTATTCCGACATAACATGAATGCAGTTCAACTTTACAATCACTTATAATACGAACGTGGACGTCAGAGCATATGATACTAACATGATTGTTTACAACAACGCGGTCAGTAGTGAGTTGGATGTAGGCACGTGATGACTAAGGACCCAACCCACGGACAAAAGGACCTGGTCGGAACAGGTCTTGACCGTGACTCAATCCTTCGATGATGTAAGCCTTCGTAATTGATTCGATGATTCGTTTGTATAGTGGTTGGACGTTAGTCTATAATTTATCGATAGTTTTATGACTCCTCACAGCTTTGTAAATCTGTCGTCGATAATCATTTTAGTGACAGAACATGGAAGGATCAGACGAAGTCCCTCTTCGGTCTTTGTCTTCATGAAAGTGTTTAACCCAACAAGAGCCCAAATGAATGCGATAAAAAAACAGATATTTTTGCGCAGATAAATCTTATGCATGATGGTGGAATTTCCTCGATGATCATCCAAGATTTTTCGGGTTTATCTTGAATGCGACTACAATTTTAATATCTAAAATTGTGTTTTCCGCATTTTACTACCCTCATGCATTTTCTCTACCCATTGCAACGTACCACCACTGCTTGCTTTTTTTTCAAATCTTTCAGTACTTTCCAAGTAGACGCGCAGCGCTATGCAGAGTTAAATCATTAAATGCGCGTCGTTAATAAAACCTAACGCGATCATCTATTGTCGATGCATCCATCAGTGTACTTTGTTGATGACAATAGAGTACTTATGTTCATGGTTTTGTAACCTAATACGTGAACATTTGATTGTCCACGAGATTTGCGCACAGATTTACCCTGAACATTAGATGTTATCGCCAAATTGTTGTGACTCTTGGCCCTCCTAGATGTAAAACCAGGTCATGTGCGTGGATTGTCCTTCATTCATGGGATTTCGTCAACATCTTGGTGAAGCAAGTTTTTACAAAAATCATGTACGCATGTATTGAAAATTTAAATTTTGCAATAAGTATACAGGTTTTAGAAAAGCGTATAGCTCATACCGAATACAAAGAAAGCTTTTGCCCAAAAAGTTGCGTTCATTTGATCATACTGAATACAAGATAAAACTATAAACGGGCTAGACGTTTGCAGAATCCTCAGATGTTAATTCAGAGAACTGATAAATCGGCTCACCTGAAACCCGAGAACATATCGTTAAGAAGACTAGACGAGATTGAAACAAGTGATTACTAACATCAATTACCTAGACTGCAGCTTTGAGTCACATCACACGTGTATGACTCTTGCGCATAGAACATACGAGAAACTCGATATCGACAAGTTTTAATGTGTCGTACATCACTTTTTCGCTAACCGCAGTTAGCACGTCAGATGTAATGAATCGGTTCGTCACTCGTGACATCACAACTATTACCGAATGGAGATGACATGGAAAGTGACTTATATTAAATACGTGCATTCAGTGCGTAACTTCGTTCCGCAGAATTGGGTGAGTCCTCATTGACGCGCTGAACGGAAAAATGTTAGGACAACATTCGGCTGCCTTCAAAAGGAAAATAGATACTAATTGCAGTTAGCATTATTGTGATTGGGTTTAGAGTAAAGTACAGTGTGTTATTTCCCTAACATAAAATTTTATTTACGACTGACAAGACCTTGGCAATTGAGGTCAGTTAAAAATATGAAACCGCTGAAACGTAACATTAAATTTCACAATAGAAAACACAATGTCATTCATTCATTGCTATGCAGTGGACGCATCGTGCAAGTTGCCACATGATTTATTGTTCCGCACCCTTATAAGCGAACTTACTCTAACTTGAACGTAATAGGAGTGAACAGAAGGCGGATTTAATAATGAATTAAATGCAATCCGACAGTGTAGTCATAATTAAAAAAGCCTTAATGAATCAGCGATCGATTAAATTATGAAATATAGCTTCCTTGCTAATACGCATATGCATAAGACGAGTTATATAAATAAATGATGTTTGTCATTTTATGCGCGCTATACAGACGCGTCATTACATTTTTAGAAGTTCCGCATTACATTATTTATTAACGTATAAACATGATGTTAGGGACATCTTCGTAAAATGCCAAGGCACGCTAATTAACTGTTTGGTCTTCCGAGTCGGAAAATTAAACGAATGCGCGTTATGATTTTAATTAGTTTAGTTAATTAATCTGTTACTTCATCAACGGGATTCTAGTTTGCAACTAGTAAACCAAGAAAAATACTCATAAGCCAAGTAAACATTCCACTGCTTTTTGAACTTTGGAAGTGTATTAAATGGATGTGTACTTCGGCAGTAGGTACTTAAGTGTAATAGGTAAACAGTCATGACTAGATTCTTGAGTTTCTAGGAAAAAGTTTTCTGATCTTGATATCCGGGTTGTTCAATTATTTCCACGAGAAAGGCTAAATAAAGTTTAGCTCTACCTATACTTATGAGGGTAGTTATCGTATTTTTGAATATTCAACGGTTGTTTCCTTTTCTTTAATCGCTAATATAAACTAACTACTTGTTTGCTAATCCAGAAAAACCCGTACTACCGCAAGTTGTTCAATATTTAACATGTTCGCCGGCTGACATCATGTCTAAATATATGCTAGGACCCTAAAGACCATATTCAAAGCGCCCCAAGCGATTACCAGGCTAGTCACTCAACAAATTTCAATTTGCTTAGATAATAAGTGCATGATAAGGTGGGCATTAAGCTTAATTGAAAATCAGGATAGCTATTATAAATTAAATAGTTAAAGCCGTTACTGCGTTAAACGGTACGCACCAAGCTTTGCATAAAGTTCACGCTCCGCTAATGTATTCCACGATCGCTGAGCTCATAGCCTTTATTAGAATTCTCAATCAACATAAATGTTTCGACTGTATTATACACATTAGAACGAGAAACTTTCGAACAGAACCTAGGGCTAGCGTTGACTCCGTAATGAAAGGTGTGTCGCTCAGGAATTCAACTAGAAACTCTACAATTATTGTACACGTCAACCTATGCTAATTCCATGTTGAATGCAAATTATAAATTAGTAACCTTTGGTGTATAGTCTATGTTAAACGTAGGGTTTAGTATTGTCTTGAGCACCTATTTCAAATTAGTGGGTAGGTAGAGAATTAGAGAATGGCGGTTAATTTAAAAGAACAGCAAGAAAACCAAACGGGCTCATGGTAAAGTGTCACAGGTTTTTCATGGTTATATAGTGGTCAGAATCTGAAGTAGGTAAGTAGTACATACGTGAGCTATAAAAGTTTGCGGAGTAGACAAAACTTAGGTGAAGCCAATGACACTTGGTTTAAACTGGATGTTCCAGATTTGCTAACGGCTACTACAAGGCGCGGCCGTTCGACATTTGATCAGAATTTGGTGTTGGTCGGCATTTAGAAGACGAGGTAATTATAAATTATTCTAAAACGATACTTTATTTTAAATGACAACTATTAATCTTGTAGAAATTCCGCTACAGTGAAGTTGGCAAAAGTTCTCCTATTGTGAGTACCATAAGATTATACAGGAAAGTACTTACGATCATTTACCACTTTGTGTGCTATGACTGCCACGAACTCGCTGTAACCTTACTTACCAAACCCAAATAATACACTTACTTTTCAAGAACATGGACAACCTACGTAAAAGTACATGAGTTTGACATCGATTTCTTGGAGCATTTATTTTGAAACTTTCAACCATCTTTGGTTCTAAGTCAGATACGTGAGCAAGATTAGCTGCCGGCTTAGACCAATTTTTCAAACTGACACAATCCTGTAGACATGAAAACATTGAACGAGTCTCTAGCGATGATGAATTGGTGACTAACACTAGGTACAATAAATTGGATGTCGTCGGACTTAAAATCTGAATAATAGGTTCATCTGGAACCTAAAAGATTTAAATAATAAACGCTGAGATGATCTAACTTTTGTCGTGTTCTTAATTTTTTTTGTCCGTTAAGACAAGGATGTAAGCATGGCGAACATGACTAATATATGCCAATGTGCTATAAGTTAAACAACCTATTTATGCTTCATGAGTATTTAGGTATTTATCCATTTTGTAACTAAGAGGTCTGAAAGATTTCGTATAGCGAAAACACCGCCCAGGCGTGAATTGTTACAATGTTACACTTTTGGAAACTTTTGTCTCTTATTTTATTGATAATCTAGCTATGAACATTCGGTATTATAATATCATTTCAGCCAAACACTTCGGCTGCTAGACATACTTAAGCCTTCTCGATGAATCGCCATGACAGGTCCTGCCGTGCCGGTAATCAGCTGTATCTAAAAACACATCCAAGAGCATTTACTTCATTCGAAAAAAAATATCTCGTATCCACCTAATGCTTAGTGTAGGTCTCCTCCATTCCACGTAACTTTACCCGATCTCGGGCCTCCCGCATCCAATTGTTGCCCGCTACTCTGACCAGGTCATCGGTCGACCTGGCTCGTGGCGTGATAAAATACTCCTGCTAATAATTTAGTGATAACCTTAATAGGTACCTTGGTACTTCAGCATCCACATTGTTTGAAGAAATGTATCGTCGCTAATGCTCCGCGCATCCATGACCTAACACAGTCTGATATTCCATGCTTCACAAACATTAACAGACGCCAGCACATCAAGCTACCCGAAACTGTCAAATTTTTCCAATCAACCTTGAACCTAATGCTTTAGCGATAAAGTTAAAAATCTATTAAATAAATTTGACATATTGTAATAGCTTGATGTGCTGGCGTCTGTACAATCACAACCCTGTACCTGATGCATTTATGAGTATCTATGTTAACCAGATATTTATTGCAATTACAAGTTTTAAATAATTGATGGTCTTCACTAAGATATCCAACATGCAGTATCTATTTTAACTCCTCATGTTGACAGCTGATGTTTAATAACTCCGTGAAGGAATAGATTAGAATAACTTAGCATGATAAACAATGCGTTCCTAGAAATATTTGTAGGTCATAAATAATAATTTCATTATTATGTGTTAGACCTGCAGTAACTGCTTTATCTGATGTCACGTACCTAATTACATGGGGTTTATTAGACATTGTCTTTATCTAGGCAGAAAACAATCTAATTAAAATATTTAATAGGTAAGTGACGGTATCTAGGAGTAACGTTTCCGTTCACAAATCACGTCCTTTTTTTACCCGACTGTGCGACGCAAAGGAGGGTAATGTGTTTTCTATCTTTCATTTTATTGATATCCGAGAAAAATCTTGTTTACACAGGGTAGAACCACCGACGCACAAATACGTGGTAACCGACCACGTATAGCTTCATGGGCATAATTTTTCATCAGTAATTAAAAAGGTCAATCCACACTTTCCTGAGTCTATCCGTGGATGGGTGACCATCCATTACATGCCGAGTTTCCTTCTTGCCTCGGAAAGCCCCGGCTGTCATTAGTTGATTTTTGACAGTCGTTACAGGTAGCCTGTGGCCCAAAAGTCTGCAACCAGTCTTACCAAGAACCCCGGGTATCGTACCCGGGTACACAGTACCTATTAACTGGGTTGTGGAGGTCAGATAAGCAGTCGCTCGTTATAAAATACTGGTATTCAGCTGCATCCGGTTAGACTTAAACTGGACGCCGACCCCAACATAGGGTTGGGAAAAGGCAAGACATTTTATGATGATGACATATTTAGGTAAACTTTTAGTTTTGACTGAGGGCTATAACAAATCTTACAATTACAAGCACTGGCAAATTAATCTTATTTATACTTTCAACTCAACCATCTATAAACATATCCAACATTTTTTCTCAAACACTAACAATTCTTATCGTAATTAAGATAAAGACATATTCGCAATAATTATACCATTCAAACCATTTGAGTTTTATTTATGTACCTATAAGGAGATAATTATACCTAATAATTATGCGAGTTAATATAAGATGATTCATTACGAGTATCTTCAATAAGACAAACACATGTAGGTACCATCGCACACATTGGTAGGTATTTTATAATTATACACAGTATATGAGCATAATTTAACATTTGATATATTATTAACAGTTATAGATATGATTAGGTATGAGTAAGATGATGTCAAAACTTATTAATAGTTATTATTTAATGATTAGGTACCAAAATATTGTAAAGTTTAAAGGCTATAAATTCTAACTACTAACAGGCGGGTGCCTGTTAGGAATAGGCCATCTCTCTTCCTCTTGGGTGGTTCCACACTACAAAGATAAGAAAATATAATAATTGATTTATTACTTACCTAGTTGGAATTGACTAAAGCTCATAATCTAGCGAGTCTAGGCAATCTTGGTCTAGATGATTATATTATATCGACTGGTCGATAGGGACAAGTCGGTTGGTGAAGAACGAGGAGGGGGAAGTTATTGAAGATTGAAGTTACGGAAATATTCAGGTATTTTATAAAGCATTAGTAGGTTAGGTAGCTTGCAGTGGCGAAGGTTCCATACAACTCGATTCCTCTTGGGTTCCCTTTGAAAAATGGCACACTCAGTATTCTATAGACAAATAATGTAATCACATTAAAGATATGTATTCCGGCTTACCTCTTACAAAAATTGCCCCTTCGCTACTGGTAGCTTGGTTATGAATGTCGGTATTCGTTACGTTAGGAGTAGGATCTTCCTATCTCAGTACTTTCAACATTAACCTTACGAATTAAAAGTTGGGGCCCAAGGCACACAATCAAAATCAATTATATTTGTGTAACATAGGTAGTGAATACAATAATTATTTACTTAAATCAAATACCTACACATACATTGATAGATAATATGTCGTTGCTATAAATAGCTCAGTGCAAGCTTTAACGTCAGGTTCGGAGGCAATCCATCATGTTTGTTTGCGTGGGATTGTAGATTCTACTGATTTCCACGCATCTCATAAATATTGTTGATCTTAGTTGCACAGGAAGCTTTAAACATGCATCGACTCATTTCAGAAATCATATATCCAAGTAGATTATCCTAGCTAGATATCATGACTTTATTTTAATTTTTTATTTATTGGTGGTCACTTCAACAGCATGTTTGGACAGTGGGCAAGGTAGTTTCAAATAATGTCGTGCCAGCGACGTGGGAAAAGCAGACAACTTCTATGAGGAAGAAAAAACTCCATTTCATCTTCCAATTCTTGCTGAGCACAACTCTGTTTTACTATATCAACTAAGTATGACGGGTACACACATACTATCTGCCAAATATCATCCATTATAGACTAGGTTTTAAATCAACATCAAGTTTCAGATTCATTTATTCATATTAGGCTAAGAATCAGCACTTTTTGGACGTCAAAACTACATTAGAGTGTAGACGGCTTTTTGGGTTTCCCCAAAAAAGCCCGCAAGAGTTTCAGTTACGATGAAGAAGCGGCGCTACAAAACCTCCACGAACACATCTGACTGTATCTCGGACCAGTGCGCGAAAATGTTAAAATCAAATCCATTAAACCAAAGTCATGTTGAATGCCCATGTAACGCCCGCTCCTATCAAGATCGGAGACTCTACACTCGAAGTTGTAGACGATTATGTCTACCTGGGACAAACGATCCAGTTAATCGGTCAATCGTCGAATCCGACTCGGCTTGGCAGCGTTCGGCCTATGTCCAGCAGTGGACGTCTTTCGGCTGAAATGATGAAATCCATTAATCAATATACTGGTACTATTTATGGATATTAAATATGCTACCTAGGTAGTTGTCTGCTTTTTGTGCCAGGACTAAAAGTACGTTCTTGTAGATCTTGAACAGGTCAAACCAATTAGTAAACGTTTTAAAAAAAAATACGAAGATATTTCAACATCATCTTCAATGAATATATTTTGTATACCCATAGGTAGAGTCCACTACGTAATAAGTAAGGTAGGTACCTAAGTAAACGATGTGTGAACGATGTTAACAAACAATATTCACACCTAAAATAAAACAGATGGGGATACCTTCACAGAATTATTTTTGAACACTTTCATGTGACATGTAGTACAGCTATGAATTTAATATTTTACTGCAACTATGCCACATTCTGCAACGCGATTAATATCAGAACAATTCTTTCTCTGGCCCCAAAAGTGGGGCGGTTTCAAATAACTTTTCTGGGAACTGACCGGTCCGCTGCCAAGTGCTCGCTGCACCACTGTCATTGCCAGACAAAGTTTAGTTATCAATACCTAATCGACCGTGGCGTTTTTAATAAATTGCTGTTATTATATTTTTCTTTATAGCCATTACGGTCATGTTGTTTTCATTTATAAAATTATGATGTAATAGATATATTTTTGTTTTATACTTAATAGTTTGTTACCCTGTTAAGTGTCCCACTGCTGGCCAAAAGCCTCCCCTTTCTCCTTCCAAACCTCTCTATCTTGTGCGACATCTAGTCTATCTGGCAATCTGGAACCCTGTAAATAAAATCTGATCGTCAAACCACCCTCGCCGCGGTCTTCCTCGACGGCGAAAGTGGTGTGACTTAATTAAATAGTTATTAGTATTAAAAGTAACCAAGTATAATAAATAAGTTAGGTAGGTAATTAATTAAGTAGGTATATTATAGACCCATGAACCTATAAAGAACCAATATTTCGTCGATGATTAATTGAAAATCATTAATTATTTTTATCAACAATCGAATTAGTAGGTACCCAAGTATAATAACGTCCACTAGTCTTGACGTTTGTCACGTCTTTACAAATCTTGTCATACTTACCTCAGACCAACAAAATACCTACATTACAGGAAAGCCAAGTCCAAGTGCCGATAATCCCGTCGAAATACACAGTTCGGACAACGGAAACAACCTGAGTAGCTACATATTATGATACCTCCATATAGTTCGAATGCTAGCCTGGCAGGTGGTAGTTGTAGGTCCACATGTTTCACATGGCTGTACTGAGATTATTCAGGGAGCAGGTGAAAATGGAACTTTGCGAGTGACCAGCCAGTCTGAGACAGTCGGTTCTCGGGGTAGACGCAAAGTATTCGCTACGACGATTCCAATGACAAATCATCTCTTTGTTGAAGAGTGTTATCACATTCGATTTAATAATGAGGATGAAGTATTCAGTTTCGGCATGGTTTCAAACACAGTTTATCGTAAAAGTTTTTCAAATTCCCGCCAACAGTTGCGTTCCTTGTACGTTTCCTCTATGGCAAAGATTCACAATCAAGTTTTTGGATACTAATTTTTTTTAAAACAACAGTAAAAATATAATGTTCACATTAATTATTTCATCCATGTTTAAAAAAAAAAAACTATATTTAAAACCTGAAAAGTAAAATGGTCTTGCATGTCAATGCTTAAACAGTGATAAATGAGGTTTGTCGGAATATGGAACACGGTGTTGTAAGGCTTGGTCTACACTGAAAGTATAGCATAAAAATTTCAAAAAAGTATTATCTGTAAAATCCAGTAAATCGTTAAAATGTAAATTACTACTAGTTTTTCTTGTTTTTAAACACTGAGTTTAAAAGTTTTTATTTTAGATGACAAAGCACACCAAAAATACAGGGTGTAAACAGACCCTTCACATAGCCGTCAACCAAGCATTGTGTACATCAAACTAAGTAACTTTACGCAAAAATTATTGCTGGGAATCGACTTTTTTTTGTGGTTAAATTTATGGTAGGACTCGATGGAAAGCACTCAAGGCATTGCGCTGATGGATGGATTTAATAGTACGGGGGTCGTGGAGGTGTGTAGAGTAAAAATCTTACATTAAAAACATGTATTTAAAAAAAACTTGTGAAAAAGTTGGAACTTTGGCCCCCAATATCTCCGTAACTAAAAGGTTCCCAGGTATGGTCTATAACAAAAAAATGATCGCAAAGACGGGGAGAACAAGCCTTTCGGATATGTTAAGGGTCTATTTACATGCTTTATATGATTTTTGCTCTAGTGTTGACGTGGGTATTTACCGGTGCGCTAGTTAGTGTGTATCTGACTTTATGTCATTTCTTGATCTTTCACTTTTGAAAGGAAAACATTTCAAAATTTTAGAGACCTATTTTTAGCGTTAAATATTCCCACGTTTTAGATTAAGTTACTTTATGTATTTTTAGTTGATTTTACTTTTGAAGTGTAAGTTTAATATTCGAGATGGGCCGCAAATCGCAATCAAAACAAAATCCTAAGAAGAATGCAGGGAAGGAAAACAACAAGTTCATTCAGCAAAAAAGAAAAGAACTGGCGGTTTTGGTGGATAAGGTGTTGAAACTGACGGGTATATTCCAGGCTTCTAACAGTGTGATAAAAAGTTGGGAGCATCATTTAGAAATAGACGCTTTGATCAAAGAAATATTGAATCTTGAGGGTCCTCAGCATAAGAGTGGTCATAACCAGAGGCAGTCAAATATTGATAAGTATATCAAGTGGCTAAATGAAAATGAGGTTCAGCTTGATGGTAAGTTAATCAATCATGTGGACTTTGTTTAGAAATTACTTGAGTGAAATGTATGTCAACAATAAAAAAATTAACAATCATTTGCTTATAAACAATTTGAGTTTTTGCATAACATATTTCCAAGTCGTTGTTTGTAGGTACATACTTACTGAAATGAAAAACTTTAAATATTTAGAGTAAATGGATTTCCATAATTTTACAGGTATTGAAATCTCAGAGTTTGAAGGGTACGAGATGGGCCTGAAAGCAACAAAAGAATTCAAGGAAGGATCTCTTGTTCTCACTGTACCAACAAAAGTGATGTTAACTGAGAAGAATGCGAAAGAATCCGAGTTAGGGAGCTTCATAACCATTGATCCGCTGTTGCAAAGCATGCCAAATATAACACTGGCAATGTTCCTGCTGCTAGAAAAACAGAATCCTGGTAAGTGACCACGGCTATAGACAGATCTATTCAATTCTTTGCTTTGCATTGGATAAGGCCTGGATTCCACTAAAGTAGAGACAAGTAGAGTGGTATTGAGATGTACATGATTAGACCAATTGTAGGTGTGACGAGAGACGCAATGTGGATATCAATCAATGTGATTGGTTGATTTCCACAAGTCTCTTCTCCCCTCCCCTCCTCTCTTCTTTGGTGCAATCTCGGTCATAGGCCAAGGCTGATGCTCACAAGTTGATTTAATAATCTAGTCTCTGAAATTTTACAAAATTAACTTTTACACAAATTTAGTAAAAATGATAAGTTGTTACTGCGATGATAGGTCAGTGTTTGCTAAGTTGCCATGTATGGATGCAAATATTCCCTTATTTTCAACATAATTATTATAATATATAAAGAGCCTGCATTCATTACTTGTCTGGTGTCCCTATCTAATTTTATTTATAAACCTTTTCAGAATCATTTTGGAAGCCTTATATTGACATATTACCTGAGAAATATTCTACTATTCTATATTTCACCTTGGAGGAGCTAGCAGAACTCAAGGTAATTAATACAAATTAATAATCCGACTTTAATTGACATCTATTCTCTTTAGCTGTTTTCTTTGCTATTGTTTATGTGCAAATTAATGTATGCAGTTCTTGGGATTGAATGGAATTATGTGCATTCTATGAAATGATGTGTATGTGTGCTCATCAGAGAGAAAAACTAAATTTAATTAATAAAATTAATGTAATGTAATTTTGTTTATCTTGTAGATTTTGTTGGAGAAATTCCTTCTAAAGTGTTCAAATTATAATGACCACTCCTTTGATTATTTGGTTATGATGAGAAGCCTGTAAGATAAGCCGAGTGCAATCAAATAAAAAAATGCTCCAAAGGTGGAACAAACTTTATAGTTGTCGGATTTTCATGGGACTTTTTTTATCGAGTTCCTAGAAGAGTGGAAAAGAAAGTTAAAAAAATATGTCGCCGCTCGCACGTTTTTTTTTTCTAAATTTCCTTTGTACTTAATGTTTTTTCTTTTCTTTTATGAATAACTTTAAATTCGACGAATCTATATTGTGGCGTAATAGAAAGACCTGTGTGTATCCATTAAACGCCAATTTGGTCTGTGTATTTGTTTAATGTTCGTATTTCAAGTTTTTTTTAAACTTTCTTTTTTCTTTAATTTTTTCTAAGTTACCGAATTTTAAGACAAACATTTCTTTTGAAATTGGTAACAGATACATTTTTACAGATTCATGAGTTTAATGACATAAAATTCATTCGCAAATATCAGAAAATCGTCGGTTTTTTTTAACTTTCTTCTCGAATTCAATAAAATCCTCATGAAAATGCGACCACTATAAACTTCGTTTCACGTAATTGTCTAATTGCACTCAACTCGATACCTACTTCTTGGACAATTAGGTATCAAAAAAAATATTAAAATATTTTGTACATAATTCTTTTCAGCCATCACCAGTCTTTGAGTCAGCTCTGAAACTTTACAGAAGTATTGCGAGGCAGTATGCATACTTTTATAACAAAATCCACTCATTGGACATACCAGTGCTAAAGAAACTTCAAGACGTATTTACTTTCGACAGTTACAGGTAAGATAAATAAAAATTGTTTAACAATTAATCTTACATTTTTATTTTATAAGTCAATGCTAAAAAAAATAAAACACTCAAAGACGTCTTTGATATGTCACATTGCACTTATAGCATAATACTGAAATAAAACAAATAAATTAAGATTAAATTCAATCTATACACAATATTTCTGTTTGAATTGTGGAGATGGAATAAATTAAGTTTAAAATGTGGATATTTTTGAGTAAGTTACCTTAATGTTTTGGATAAGGCACAGAAACAGCATTGTGGGTTTATTTTTGTTTTATTAATATTGATCTATTTTATAAAAATCTTAATCAATATCAGCTCACTAGTTTAAATATACTTTCCACAATTTTTGATTCAAATAAATCCTATACATACAGGTTCCTATCCTGTATTTTATTGCAGAAAAAACCCATTTAATTAAATATTTTACATTGTAATTAAACTAAATTAACCAATTCATCAAAAAAATTGATCAATAACTTAAGTAATGCCTACTGGAATGGTTTCCTTAGACTGTCCCACATGTAATCTGGTGAATCTTTACCATTTTGTGAATCTAATGTGTTCAATGTGTAAATATTTGATGTTTGCAACATGGGACTCATGCTGCGAGTACTACTGTTATTCTTGTGACCTTTCCTGTGTTCAAATACCGGTGTTGGAATCCGTTCGTCACCGAAACTACGTTTTTTTCTTATCACAGATCTCTGCTGTTTCCATTTAAAGGCTGCATATGTTAATAAGAATAATATCATTGCTAAACCGGCGATGCTAGCTGTAGCAACTGTCACAGATTTAGTTTGACTGGGTATCTTATCGAGAATACCTGATGCAGTTGTCGAGTCTCTGTTTTTGTATGTTTTCACTTCAATTTTCTCTTCAGAATCTGAAGCGATGTTGTTTTCAAATTCTTTAAGGTGTTGTAGATCTTCCAGTACTATTAAACCGTCGCCATCTGCGTCTTCGTCCAATCTGATTGTCTTAAATGGTTTTATAGCTAACCCTGAAAATTTATGGAATTTTTTTTACTGATTACAATAATGTATTTTTTTTTATTATAATTGTGACTAATATATTTATTTCCCTACCAACTACATACATTATGGTACGCAATAAAGATTTGAGAACGTGTGTGTGAGGAGTTGCCTATTTGCACAACAAATCAATAAATACATTGGACACTTAAATTTCATCCTATCTCTGTCATCTTCAGTTAATTTAGCGCTTAGTGCAATAAGGGAGTTATGCTGCAAGTGGAACTTAAAAAAATGAATGAGTCATACCTTTTATAATATTTGATGATGTATCATTATGATTTCTTCCCATCAATGAGAATATTTCGTTCCAGCTGACAACATCATCTGGACTTTCGCTTAAAACTCGACTCTCTCTGACTGTTACATTTGTGTTATTTTCATTTGTAATATTAACGGCAAGTATAGATGACTTGAAAGCCCGTCCTTCAGAGTCCTTCATCAAAGTAGTTTTATTAGCTGGCTTGGTAATATTATTGAATAAGGACATTATACCCATATTTTCTGCATTTTCGTTAACATTGTTGCGGAAATCCATTACGATAGGAATGTTAACATTGTTTGTCATGCTTGGTTCGTCTGTTGTTACTCTTGGATCATGCGAATTAGCATCTAGAAGAGCCCTTAATGGATAAGTCTCTTTCGAGATCGGCTCTAACAGAGACTTAGATAAGAATGGCTCTGGTGGGTTAGGTTCTCGGGATGCGTTGTGAAATATGTCAGCCAGGTGCACATGGCTGGATCCACGCTCCCTGTGTTCTACTAATTCGCTTAGTGTCATATTTCGTTCCATCAATATCCTGGATAGTTTGGCACTTGCTGGAAACAAATATATAAAAATAGTATAAGTAACTGGCGAAATATGGGTGTACTATTAGATACACTTCTGCCTAACCCTTGGGGGATTACAGGCGTGATTTTATGTTAGATTATCATAGTATAAGTAAATAAAACTTGTAGTATGATTAAACAAATTATGTATGCAATAGGCACCAGAAAAAATGTACAATCGTTTGGCTATTGTATCAAAATTCGTGTTTGTTTTACTTTGGGCCATGCTAGTTATCTGTCTACAACGAGAAGGCTTGAGACTTGTTTAAAATATTTCGGTTTACTTACTTCGAGTATCATTAAAAATTTCTTCGATCTCTATTTTGGCAGTTTCCTCTGTTGTACTGGGTATTGTTGTCACAGATTTCAAAACTTTCGCAGTGGACTGTTCAGTAACACTTTCAGTTCTGCGTGTACTTTCCGTCGTAATGAAGTCCTCCAGTGTAGTTGGATCATTGGCATCGTCTTCATAGGACTTCGGCTCTTGTGTTCTTGCAATGAACTCAGAAGAAGAAACTAAACTGCCCAGACCTAACAGGTGTTGTATAAGATCATCTTGCGGCGGTTCTGTTGTAGCATGCTTTTGCTTAAGACGTTTCCTTTTCAGTCTGTTGTTAAATGCTTGTCGCCTAAGACCTGATGAATTCATAGTTGGTCTCACCATAGAAACTACTGTCGGGTTTTCGGTTGCAGGTTTCGAAAGTTCAGTTATGGTCTCTTTTATAGTAATGATGACTGGAGTTTCTGTGATGTCCATATTAATGTCGTCAAGTTTGCTGTGTTGATCATTCACTGCATTTATTTCTTCAGATGAGTTGTTATTATGAGCAATTTCAACTGTAATCGTGGTTTCTTCTGGTATAATAGCAGTTGTAGTTGTTTCAAGCTCAACAGTGTTGTTTTTTTCGACACGGGAGTTATTCTGCATCATAGATGGGATTACATCCTTCCATTCATTGGATTTAGTAATGTTTCTTCTATGATGTGAATACTTTCTCGAATTCAATGTCACTAAATCTCTGCTTAGCTGACCCTTGTATGTGTCGTTAAGCATGGGTCTCATTCGTAGCTTCTTACGCACTCCAAGTGGAAAACGACGCCTTGACGATATTTTTGGATTCTTTTCCACAGGTTTAACGGTTGTTGTGGTTTCATCATCATTTATGTTTTCTTTAGTTTGGATTTCAATTGTTGTCGGGTATTCCACTGCTGGTTCAGTAGTGTAATTTGTTTCTAGATTGATAAAAGCTTGCTCTTCTGTTTCTTTTTCTAGTAAGTCCTGTCTTATCTCAGATATGTCGTTTCTGGGCTCCGATGGATGTTTATTTTTATCTTCTAGGGAATCATGAGGCTTAAATATTGACACTGCGTGATGTTTTCCATGAAGCAAGTCCGTCAACGAAAGATTATGTTGCTGCAGTATTTCACTTAAACTTGTTCCATTGGATCTTTTTAATATATCTTTTAACGTCAATGGATCCATGAGGTGACTATCCTGAAAATGACAAGCAGTATTTCAGTAATAGTATATTAAATATAAATATATGACTGTAGATAAGAGGTCCACAATTATGAGTCGTTTTATTAGTTCAGAATCGATTAATATGAATGACTTTTATATGTTACCACGATTTTAAGAATACCACACAGTAGTTTTAAATAGTTTTAATTAGTTTATTAGACAGTCATCTACGGCACACTACTGTTTGTTATACACTGCTTCAGTTTTAGAGCAGTTAACACATGGTTATAAATGTATGCCTGTGAGTACCGTGATAATGTCATCCATCCACAAAATTGGTTGCGATCTTTGTAACGATCGTGTCCTATATAGTTGAAGTTTATGTTTACTTTTTTCTAAGAACTGTTTATCTTGTTTGTTTTTGAGCGCCAAGAATCTTTCAGCATTAATCGAAAGGACCAGGAGGTCCTTTCGATTAATGCTGAAAAATTCTGGAATGTATAAGCTTTTTGTTGTCCTGCTGTGTGTCTCTCAGACATTTTGTTAGTGTTAGGCTGTATTTTTTCTGTTGTCGGTAACGAGCTGTGTGGTGTTGTGGAATAACCCGCACTGGGCCGGCGTGGTGAATTATAGCCCATTCCCTCTCATAAAGTCCCAGCGGTGGTAATTGATTATGCTGTCATAAGTTGCATTTAAGCAAAAACCACTTCGTCCTCTACTTGGTCCCCTTTTAACTCGATGTACATTTTCGAAAACTCGACTTTATTGGCTTAAATATTTGCCACTCGACTGAAACATCTTCACTACTCCATGTCGGCATATTTTGAGGAATTGTCCAAACTTTCGGTCAAGATCACGTATCTTACACTTTGAGGGGCGCAAACAAATAATGAATAATATGGCGGCTTGCAACACTAGAATTTAGTTTTATAAGGTTGATACTCTCTACCGAAGACATTATTTTCAAACAACAACCGCCATTTATAGGTCAGGTGTACGGGGTACTTTTGGGACTGCCCTAGTATTGATGAGAGAGAAAATCCATGTAACCATGTTATTTTGAAGTGCTCCTTTTTTAATCAAATTCATAGGCTAGTTGTTTCTGTAAATGAAAATATAAAATGTATCAGTATACCTTTGATTTTTTGTTTTCGTTTATATCAGCAGGTATTATGACATTACGATTATGATGTTTATTGCTTCGTTTGTTTGCCGCTGTTTTGATTACTTCCGATGAAGACACTGATATAGATTCGTCTTCGACCATTGGCACTCTTTTAGGCTCAACGTTAATTTCTGAATAGTCTATTTGGCCTATTTGCGGAGGAATTTCGTCGTTAGTTGTGCTTTGGTGTAAATCTAATTTCAGGTTTGTAGGTCTTTGTTCTGTCAATTCTAGTTTATCTTCGTAAAGTACAACATCTTTTGGAATTTCCTCTCTTACATCTTCGAAATTGACTTGATCAGTTGATTCTGTTTTTGCTTCTACTGTTTCTTGTGTCTTTGGTCTTAATTCGCTTAATTCAGGCCATGTTTCGAGTGAAGGTCGCTTCCTACGTTGACCTCTTCTTCTCATTGATCTCTCTAAGTCCACAAGGTCGTCGGACCAACGTATCGGTCTATTTTCTGGTTTTTTTCGTCTTCGTCTTGGCATTTCTGTAGTCTGTTGGGTGTTTTCGAAGTCTAAATCGAAGAAGGGTCGAGGTGGTTCTTCGGGATATACAAATCTGTCTTGTGGTATGACGGCTTCATCGGAATCTGTTTGTGGACGACGTTTTCGTTTACGTCCAGGTCGGCGACGTTTAGGAACTTCGTCTGGTGAATCTATATCCCAATTGCCGGTATTTCTTTGTTCATGCACCGGTGGGTCTGCTTCCATTGCTCTCCATGGCTGAAAAAGATATAATTAAACTGGTTAAATACACTAGTTTTATATTTTTATCTATTTTATATTCGTCAACAGCTTATCACAGCCTTCTACCTGCCATTGATTGGTGGAAATACGTTGAGCAACTAGTTTTGTTTTAGTGAAATGATACGTAACTCGTAATAAAAACAAATTTGTATCCATTTACAAATG
Organism: Noctua janthina; assembly: GCA_963576755.1. Classification (NCBI taxonomy): domain Eukaryota; kingdom Metazoa; phylum Arthropoda; class Insecta; order Lepidoptera; family Noctuidae; genus Noctua; species Noctua janthina. The sequence goes on along the minus strand of OY755063.1, from coordinate 8,111,078 downwards.
GACAGGTTTCATTACACACAATTCTTTTAGTATTCCGTAAGGAAACATACAAATAAACCCATTCTTACGTTTTTTTTTTTAAATTTAACCCTCACCGAAGTAATGCATATAATGCACGCTCATGGCCTTGATATTAGACCATTCGTTTTTAGAGGCCACCTTAAATTTCCTCTAGACCAATTATCGAGACCATATCAAAACAAATAGAGAGAAGACAGTCTCTTTAAAATCTCATGTTCCAAATGTCACACAAAGCAAGTTAGGCCATTTATAAGTACGGTATTGCTCGCACTTGTCTCCTATTATCATTATTGTTTATTCATAATGCTTACGTATTCAATTACAGTAATTCCGATACTAATTCGCTTGTTTTTGTATTGTTTTATAATTATCATTGTTCAAACAGTTGCATCGGTCGTTGCGTCTGCGATTGGAAAATGTAGTAGTGAAAGGTCAGTGGTTAGACTGAAGGTGAATGACTTTGTAATCTCATTCATTCACCTGTCTCCGTGAACATCGAACGTCTTATCTCAGGTCTTGTGAGATTGAATGATATAATTGGTGTTAAGCTGTGTTCTTGTTTCTATTACAAGAGGAAATAAGATATCCACTTAATTAATGGGTATCATACACTCTAGTTACAGTAGCGTAATTATGTAATAACGTAATTCCTTCATATCCAACTCTTAATGCTGCATAGCCATAAAATTGGTTAAACCTAACAAATTAGGCTGACTGTTGTAAAATAATTACTCCGTACAACATTATATAAAATCATAAGGCCGTAACGTTAATTTTCGCTGTGATTTTAACACATTTTTCTTATGGCTGCGCACACGCATTGCGCATTACGTAAATTTATGACGACGCGACTCTTCGTGCTCTAAATAATCGGGGAAAAAATGTCGGCAGATTCTCGAGTCTTGTGTGAAACTGAAGAACAATACTGGAATATTCCGTAAAAAGAAACGTTAAGGGTGCATAACACATAATATTCGGCTCGCATACAGAAGAGCCGGGCGGCGAAATTGAATTTAGATATAGGTACTTTTGGGTAAAAGCGGCTCGGCTCAAAGAGATTCAGCGATGGTGGATACCGAACGAAATGTCAAAATTCATTCGGCATTAGCCTAATATATGTAATAAATGCTTCGGATCAGCTTTTGTGTTCAATAAATACTGCTGAATCAAATGAGCCTAGGCGGTTATGGGTTTAGGTATGTAGCCCCCTACATTGTTATCAAGTAAATGTTTATTTTTTAAAACATCGATATCTATTGGACTTGCTATGCGTTGCGTGCAGCTAAACTACACAGTACATAGAAAGTGTCTTTGATTACGCCTCCATCGCGCACTTTATCAATTCCTTAGCCATCAATTCACTTAAACTGTAAGTTATTTTCCGCTGTAATTGATTAAATGTTTCCGCAGTAAGAGCGAATAATGTTTTACTCTTGAATTTTGTTTGCGCTTTGTATTTACATAATCGTCTTCCGTGTTGGCGGAGAATAAAACGAATAAATGAGTATGTAGAGTGTTAAATTGCTTGTCATCTCACGCGAGTTATGTGGGTCAGGTGAGCGAATAGATGCCTCTGAAGATGTAACTCCATTATACTCATCTAAACTACTTCCCGCCCCTGTTTTGTCTGTTTGTTTGGCTTGACAAACTATCTCGATGTTTTAGTAAATTAGAAATTTAATATGAATTATATAGTATTATTGTTGTATAACATAACATCACGCCTGTAATCTCTTAAGGGTTAGGCAGTGGTGTACCAATTATACTACACCCACATCTTACCAATTATGTTTTAAGTCCCTTGTAATAGGGGGCGAGCCTATTGTCATCAACCGGGTACAAATTTTTTTCAGTAGCAATCACGGAGTCTAGCTCCGTGATTGCTACTGAAAAAAATCACGATGGAAAAACCCAATAATACTTTGCCCGATCCAGATCGAACCCAAGACCTCATGCTCAGCAGTCGCGCTTGCGACCATTCGACCAACAAGGCAGTATTAGTATAACCTTCCGGAATAAATTATTTAATGGTGAAAACTGCATCAAAATCCATTGTAGGTGACAGACACGAAATCCGACTTTGGTGTTGAGAACGATTTGTCAAAACTTGACTGATTTAACTCCCAACCGGCTAGACGTGTTTTTTATTCATGCATATTATAATTTTATGATAATTAGTCGCATCGTTTGATTTAAAATACGCCCACAGATTCCGGTGCTGACCCATAGCTTACCTATCTATAAGACAGGTGTCCTACATACAATACATTTAGAATTTGGTAGACTTTTTAAGTTCTCTCAGTTTGGCTTAGGAACATAGCTACTTTTATTATATTTCAGGCGTATGCTTTTTCATATTATGTTTATTATTTCGTTTATTTATTTTCTTACTCACAAATTATATTTTTTTAAAATTCTTAAAAAAAACCATATAAAAACATTTAAAAATATAAAAAATAGTGGTCCGCCGGTATCGGGAGCAGGGTCCAAGCTCCTCACAATGCGAGCCGTATCGAGGAGTACTGCCTTCTGAATCAGGCCCTTGATCCAACCGCCTAAGGAGAGCCTCGAAAGATGGTCGTCGAGGCTCTTGGCAGCTATAAGGCCATTGGCCGTCACATTGTTTTATTATTATTGTGTAATTAACGAACACATAACTGCTTCAGGGACTAATCCTGAAATTAGTTGGATACTATTTAATGGTAATTAAAACATTTCTAACTAACATTTCCTGTTGGGTTTATTTCCTTTTAGACACAAGCAGGAACGATAAAGTAATATTTCAAATCGAAAAATCGTCATTTATTCATCCGCGCTAGGCAGTTAAAATCTCAGTATTAATTTTCCCGAAACAGAAATAGGTGTGATAATACTGCACACGATAGTTCACTTTTCCACTTAAAACTATTAGCATTCCTTACCTTTTTATAGCCTTAACAACCATAATAAAGTCCCATTAGTTATTTAATTATAAGGTGCAGCATTTACCAAGAATGGATAACTCGTTAATCCAGCTCATTCAACATACTGTAGAATCTGATTCGCACAGCAGCAAATTGTTGAACCCTTTCATTTACAGTGTTATTTTGTTTAATTTTTTTGGGTTATAATTTCCCCACCTTGCCATTAGACGTTGGTAATAGTAGGATCCTTCATTATGTACTGCAGAAGAGCTATGGACTGTTTTGTGGTTTTCGGGTCGCCTTGTCTCACTCTATTTATGTTAATTTTATCCCCTACTCTATCTAGTTTGACTCTACTTGTACTGTTGGCATACATGTTTTTGAGGATACTTATGTAATTTTCCTTTATATTCTGTGACCTCAATGCTTCCCAGATGCTGTCATGTGATATAGAATCAGTTTTTTAAATTTTGATTATTGTTTACATTCCTTTATTTATTTCTATACAAATCTATTATATTCTTAAATATTCCTTACAATGATTATTTTTATTTTGAATAGTAATTATTGATCCGATTGAATTATTTATTTATTGCTGATGATAATTGTTAACTAGTGTTTATTTTTATTAATTGTTAATGTTATCTGTATGGAATTAAATAAAGCTTATTCATTAATTCTTTCATTCATTCATTAGGATGATATAGCCATCATCTGCATTGTTGAAGCAAATCTGTATAAAATTTTCCAGAAATGCAACAGTTCACGCAACTTTATTTTTTATTAACTTTAGTTTTAAACGATATCTGTCTTAAATATCAAAAACATCAAATTAGTTCAGTACAATTTTAAAAAATAGGCATTTTTTTAAAAACGGGATTACACTAGATCATGCTTTTTCAAGTCAAGCTAGGACAACTCCTTATTACTATACAGCTACATATTCATGACAGCCTGGTAATTCGACATTAAATTCCTTTAAAAGAAGCTGAAGAATAATTCATATGAATTGTTTTTTACTGAACCGTAATTGGTACGAATTGCCTAAATTATAATTTGTTGTTGAAACTATCGTAATTAAGCTTATATCGACACACATATAGCAAGTTGAGGCTATACTGGCTGCGTAGTAGTTTAGACAGTTAAGCACATATTTTGGCTAAGCGCACAACTGTGAGTTCAACTACAAGTGGATGTCTAAAACTTGTATCTATAGTCAAGTTAAAATAATTACTTATGCAACCATTTTTTTGCAATAGACAAGAATTTGGACGAAGTAAGAACCGGCAAAGAAAGCGAAGCTAAGAATTCTAACTTTTGACAGTTCTAACTTAATGCAATTTCTAAACTACAGAATAAAAATCTTATCTTAAAAACATTTACCCTAAGGTAGACTGGTTGAAAATGCCTGTGGCATTAAATCCGCCTTTTTACAGTTTTTTACTTGTGCATAAAGTTTTAAATAAATAAATAAATTTACTCAAGTAATCACTTTGACTTGTTTATAAGTAATTACTTTGACTTGTTTATAAGTAAGTCCTTTGCCCATGAATGTTTATAGATCTTGCCCGGAGTCAGGACTGTCTTTGAATCAAAATGTCGCTCGATTAAAATAATGATGGCACTATCTCTCTCAATAAAACAGAAACAGTCTCATACTCAGAAGTCAAGTCGGGAAAAAGTAGGTACTTACTGAAAAACTTGTTTTCGTACGAGACAACACTGTTTTGCTATTAGTGTGTGCAGTCTAACTGTTGTTGATAGATAGGTAATAATCCAAAAGCTAGTTAACATGCAAAACGTCCCGTTTTCCACTACTCTTGTCTTCACAGAGCTTACATAGAAAACTATTACGGCTCTCTGAGAAAACGGGATTGCGAAGATTGATTTCTTCGCCATACTAGTCTTCTTAAACATCCAAGTCATGATGTGCAATAAAAGCTTGATCGTGAGACGAAAGGATTTCAATTTTCAATTAACAACAATGACTTATTAATTCACAACATATTATTTGTTCGTACCATCACATTAGAAATATCATTGCATCTTTTGCAAATGATGCAACGAATACTGTCATTTACGGAAAATAATAATAAAGCTGAAGCTCATATGTGCCAAAAAAAATCTCAAATCATCGTGAAATACATCTGTTCAAATATAATTTAGTTATCTCATCTTTGAATAAAGAAAGCTGTTACAAAACGATGCTATAACCGCGGCCCGCAAGGAAAGTTGAAAGCAGCGTGGTACCGGTCCGCGAACTTGAATCAACAGCTCCATACTATGTGACTTATGTTAATACAGGTCGTTAAGACGTAATATAATAATATGTTATGGATACGTGAAGTGTATGGTTTATCGTAGAAAGTGCGATATATGATTTTTTTAAGGATATTGATGATGTAACTTTGAATGATTTTTGATTTGCAGTTTTGTGTGTGGTCGGAATGTTTTTTGCTGTTTCTTTTTTTGCTGTCAATACTTAGTTCTCCAAATTTTTGTTATAGACCTTATTTTTGCCTATTTGTATTGAGAATATTCTCATAAAATTAAGCAATCACCGTGATTGGTAGTAAGGCGACCTCCATGGCATTAACTTGTTTGTGTAACAAGCGTCACTGGTTCGTGGTCATGATGGTTCTGCCTGAGGTCAACACAATAGTTCAACGCGTTTGACCTCTTGACCCCTTAAACCATAAATCTGTTACCTTTTACTATCTGGTTTCTTAAAGCAATAACGTTGCAACAAACAGTTTGAAAATTAAATAAGCTACAAAGTCTGCTCTCAAAAAATTACTTTTGTTTACCCGTGTTCTTGGCTCCACCCGCTATTAATTCGATTAATTGTGTTAGCCAGTGACGTCGTCGGTAAAAAAAAGCTGAATTTTAATTATGATCGCATAATATCACGGCCCGATGCTTGCGGTAGCCACTGGACCAATTTACAAGATAACATAAAGTACACTGAACTGAGACTAAGTTTCTATCTTTGAACAACTCTGTATCTACTTCTACGCCATATTTGATTAGAGCTTGGTCATCTGGTCGTTCTTCATTCTCTATAGCACACACATTCAGAACTTTTTGTCCCAGTAATGTATCGAATCCAATTCTGTATAAAGCGGCAGTTTCAACCAAATAGGAAGAGACAACAAAAAAAGTAATACATTGCAAGCAACGATTTGCAGTGCATTGAATTCGTATTCATCGGTTAAAAAAGTCTATCCACACGCATACAGTCATTTCAATCACTGGTGGCTGTCAATCAATGTGTCAATTACTCCCTCGATCAGACATGAAAGTCCTAGTACTGTTCCCAACAACCACTGGCCTTAATCTACACACGTCGTCAATTGTCTAATTGATGTGCGGACAACCGACCACGCTCCACTTACTCCAGGCTCCTCCCAGATTTCTAGACCAGTTTCTAGACTTGTCTACTCTTGATCTAGGCTTCGTAAACTTCCTACACCTTCTCTATTACAAGATTTCTCTTTGTTATCATCTTGATTAGTTTCGATTGTTTGCATTGCAAAAACATTCCTACTTTAAGTTTTCTTTTGTCTTTCGCTTTGACGTAAGTATTGGCTTTGAGTGCACAAAGGAAATCAACACAGTTTGTGATTGTTTATAGATTAGCCTACGTGAATTGGTTCACTCATGGTATTGGCTTAAATGGTTTTAATTCTTCGAATAAAGTAATTATAAAAATTTTAAATCCCGATACAATTCTTACATCCCAACCACGCGAACGAGCCACTTGTACCTAACAAGTGGCATTTAATTTGAGTTCTGTATCTGTCTGTATTCCTTATTTATCAGCTAGCATGCTCAAAGCCTACCGGTACTTGAGTCAAGTGTACTGATCCCTAATGTAAATATTACTTAATTTGTTTCTTTCTGCCTTTAACAAATTGTATATGGAAGTCCATAGCGGTGTCCATACTGTTTTGCAAGACCTGAGTACTAAGAATATCTACTGTTTGTTTAAACCAGTTACCCGAAACGTAAATGTTTATACCTCAAAGTTTACTACAGCCTTGTTTGGTATATTTTTTTACCTTGAAGTGAAAAGTGTAAAAATAAAAACCGCAGAAGAAAAGAACACAGCCATTGTTATGAAACAAACGCAAAGAGAATGCGTAGTTGGAAATCAAATCAATTTCCTGATATTTGCCCCGTGTTTTTGCTGTTTCCCCCATACTTTTTAACACCATGGTAAGATTTTTCTCGGAGTAAATGATCTCGGTATCTAAAACTATGATGTTTTGTTATATTACCTATCTTGGAGTTACTTGTCACGGCCAGCCCAAGCTTATCCTATAAAGCCTTTAATCGTTTAATGAACATCCTTATTTGTCTATCCAATTAATCTATCAAAACTTATGATTAAATTGAGAGCGAAAAGGTTCATAATGAAATAATAAATTGTTTTTGTTTTTATTTGGACCTAGTGTACTATTGACGGCAGAACACTGGAACCGAGGTGTATTTCAGCTCACTGTTTTTTTCTTTATGGTCATTTATACTCAAAAAAATTACTATATCAACATTTACCTGATCAAAATTAGGCGTTCCTGTATCCAATATTCTAGGCCTCAAATCGTGTCGATACTCCGTCTCCAAGTCTTCTTCTGCAGAATGTACTATAATCACCAAAGCGGCCAACGTGGGCAGTAGTGGCATGGCGGATTTCCAAATTATACCCATATTATATCAGAAAGGCAACTGCAACTGCAAACTCCGAACGCACTGTGGCAGTACGTCCACACGAATCGATGCACAATCACTGCACTAAAAACCAGTTCCAAATGTTTGTATCAACTCACGCAATTGCCGCGGCACAATTGATTCACGAATGAAACGAAGCTCAGAAACCAATAGACGAAAGAATCGAAGATGAAGAAAGAAATAGAAGAAAACGAAGCCCGCGAAATTCAGTTGCAGATATTCTCTATTTAAAAAAAAACGAGTGCTTTCGACCCTGGCTATCAACGTTTAAATTCGTTTTATTATCACATCATGATTGTATATTTGTAAACAATCTAATGTCGCGGCAATAGAATCTCAAGTAGGCAATTGTATTACTGGTTGTTATTATTTGAGAAAAATGTTAGATTTCTCGCGAAGTTTCCCGCGCTTTTTTTATTTGTGAACGTGAAAGTGATGATGGCGGTTGGCGGCACACGTTAGCCCGCGGCGGCTCAGCGCGTTCGAGTGGTAACTCGCAAATGGCAAATGCACAGCGCTCCGGCAACGCGCTCCTGCAATTTTTACTTTTCTTTTTTAATTCAATAACAACTGCATTTTGTATTTTTTTTTTCAACATAGCTCATACGCGTTTGAAACGTTCGATAAAACAATGATAAAATCCTATTCAGGCATGTCGCTGTTATTTTTACCATGAAGCAGTGTTCTCGAATATGCATATGCATATTGCATAAGATTGATATCCATTTGTCTCGTCTCTATGGAATAGAACATGGAATAGCTCACACCTCTCGTAATTGTTGTTTCTACAATATAAGTTGTGCCCATCCATGGATCTATTTTGAAAAAGCTCAATCTGAGCTTTCTGCAACTGCACTTAGACCAGAAAGATATCAAAAGCGTTTTAATTATCATCAGCAGCCCGATTTTACCCGTCGGACTTAGGCCTGCTATTGATTGTGCCAATAAGCTCCTGTGCTGGCCTCATCCAGGTTTTACCAGACGGTTTTAAGACGCAGAAATCCTAAAGCTGAAGAGGCCCGAACAACCTTCTATCTGAAAAGTGTTAAAAGCAGTATTTGTGTTTTTTTTTGGGCACATGACAAAACAACATAAGTACCTCTTTCCGGAACGGCCAAACAAGGAGTGAATGAAAAGATTACTTTAATTTGGGACCACATGCACAAAAAAGCTTCACAAGAAAGTGCCTTCTATCGAATATTCCAATGTTAATAATGTGGAAGTTTAAAGGTTTGTGTACATGTAAAAGTTTGTGCAGAGTAGTGGATCACAAAGCCAATCGTGTCCGACACACCTCGGTTTTAAGCAGAAGCAATTTCTTGGCACGAAAACCCGCTACGGTGAAGTGGAAGGTATACTACAGTAACTCTTCCCAACATTACAATCACCTTATGATATTGCCTAGTTTACAAAATCGACAAGGACTATAAACAGTTTGTTATCTGCTTCAACCCTGATCAGCGTAGTGTAACCATATTGTTCGAACATCCGCACGTAAAAAAAAATTAAATTTACAAAGAACACAAACCTGAAGGATCGCGACTTAACCGGCCGATCAATGTTCAATAACTCCTCATTTAATAATAGTATCCGTCATCTAATAGATTCCAAGCTCCCTTAATTTCCATGCGGCAAAGATGGCAAATCACAGTATTATGTGAAACGGAATGTGCGCACGCGCCGCGCTGCCTCCCCGGCGGAATGCGCGCGCCGCTGCCGCCCGTGACGATCACATGCGCGAATTGACGTCGTTTGTTAATCAATTACTACTACTATATCTAATAACATGCATAGTATATAAAAATAGTTTACATTTGTCTTCCAAAATCTATCAGTCAGAGTTGTTGGATTTTTTTGCTGTCGACTGCTGGATCTAGGAGAGACTACTCTCCCAAGATGCAACACCTTGTCTGCAATCCCCACAGAGTTATCTCGTATCGTCCAGTTTTTGGGAACGGCTACAGTCGAGCAAAATATGCACATGGGTATGTTCCATGCTGATGTGCCGATTCTTTCGATTTTGTATGCCGCATCTAGTTGATTTCGGTGCCATTCAGCCATAATTATCCCAAACAGTTAGAAAACTTGCAGACTTTTCTTTATTTTATCACTGCTTCTTATTATTGAGCAATAAACTTGTGAAAAATGTAAGCTTTCATAGCGATTGCCTTTGATCAGATTAATTATAAGTATTTTGATAAAAGGAAAAGAGGTCTTCGGAAACAAAATCGTGAGCGTATAGTCATACAAGGCTATAGCCAATAGCAATAGCTTTATAAGGTGTTTTCAGTATATCGACTACGTCTGAAATAAATGTCTTATTCTATAGCCACCCACCGTAACCAATCAATCAGTAATACGCTACGCAAAAAGCTCAAGTACGATCATACTCCCAAGTACAAGCTTGCGTAGTTAAAACTTACATAAATGGCTGGCATAACATCTAATTGCATTTTAAATCATCTTTAACAGTTACACGCATCTTACGTCCGACACTATTTATTTTAGAAAATTGCTTACGGTAGTTTAGTGAAACGATGACTGCCCACACTTTATCGGTCGTCAAATACTTCCGTGTCGTACGAAAACTGTTTTTGTTTACCTCTTTCTTTTAGTAAACGTCTTGGCTAAATACCTTACTACCTACTTATGCTTAGTTGTTCCGCGTAACGTCGTGACAAAGTAAGAATTGGCATTTTTCACGCCCACTTGCACGCCTGCATTTCTCTCGTTCTGTTTTCTAGCAATAATCCGCTATAAGTTGTGTAACTACAAATAGAAGATGAATGACACAGTTGACGTAACTAGTCTTGATAAAGTGATGAGTGCTGCGGTTGGGTTTGCACCTTTATATTTACCACAATTACGTTTCGTCACTTTTCACTTGTGTATGTTATGCTCATGAGTATTCAAGCCATTTGAGAGAGCCTGTGTGAGATGTGTTTGCAGCTTTTAAATTGTGTAAATCTGGACAATGGGAATTTGAATGTGACAATAGAGCAGTTTATAAAATGTACCTAATCTGTATAATGCTTTGTTGCTGATTTCTTCATAGAGACTGACGAGAATATTTACGGAAATTAAAACACAAAATATAAATACCTGTTATGAGTCTAGATATTAGGCACAAGAAAAAAAAATGGTAAAGAAAAAGTCAACACTTTTTAGGGCATATGACTCTTTTCATCATTATCCTGCCCTTATCCCAATTTATTTGGCGTCGGCGCAGTATGTTTTTCTCTTCCATACTTCTCTACTCGTCTTTTCGGTAGTCACCCCCATTCTAACCCTATTATGTTTCACACAGTGCATCCATCCATCCATTCTTTGATTTGATTTTCATTCCATACCATTATAGCCATCCTCATTCGTACTCAAACTTGCCTTACGACATTTTCCTCGCATTTGACTCCTTTATGGATGATATTCATTTTTTATATTAACTCAGAATTTTCATCTATAATATCCCAAGCTTATCGATCCACATAATCTCTTCTCGTCGCACGTTGTATGGGTCATTGTTAACGTCATATGGTTTCTCACGCGCCGCTCTTACTTTCCATATCACTGGCATAATAATATCGTTGATTTAGTGAGATCGTTGTGGTGGTACAAAAAGCTCGTTACGTCGGATAACTCGAGCGATACGTACGGATCATCACACAGATTCACTTGATGATGATATGCTTAAGCACGTAATCACGTATAGATCATATCGTATAGGACAAGTTAGATATACACAATGTATGTTTCATTTGCTTTTATGGAGCAAACGCAAAAATGAATGCTCCCATTTCCATTTCTTCCAAACTTTTACATTGTAAAAGCTGCGTGTTTATTAGTAATTTGTTTGTTTATTGGTAAATCGTGCACTCGATTTAAAACTAAACTAGGCCGTCACGTTGACATGACCTAAAATTCTATTAGCTCGCCTCTTCCTCGTATTCTTAAGAGATTGTATTCTGATCTTACGTTTACCTACTGTACTGTATCTATCTTTGGATTGTACTTACCTACTACATTTGTATCGTCTGGACTGTTCGTTATATTATAAGCAGCATAAGCATCCTGTCTTATATACTTGAATACCTAGTTTAAGTTTTTTTTTTGATATCATGAAGCTTAAAACTTAATTCAAATCGAATTAAGTTAGTATTAAGTTTAGCAGTATTAAAATAATATTGCTGACAATAGAATATTGCAATTTTTTTGTTGTTATTTAATGAATTTAGTAGCTAACTTCTTTCGCTTATTAATTTGCTAGCCTCTAGTGGTTATTTCCGTTTGTAAGTGGTTTATTCGCAAACGTTATTAATTCGATTAGTCTATAATGATTGTTTCTGCTAGTTTATGCAACAAACTGAATACATTAACCCAGCTTCGTTGTCAGATGGCACTTTCATTTTGTGAACGTTTTCCTATAATTTGTAAACCGCAGATGATTTTGCTTATTTTCTATCCCTCGTATAATAAGAGTTATTTAACAAATTATAATAAGCGTCTGTTATGACATCGCCTTCGGCATTATCCACAACTATTTTTTTTTGCCTTGGGCAAAATTAATTCTAATTTATTTTGATGTCTATTCTTTTAGTAATTAGTTTCAATGAGTACAATCATTTGTCTTTTTCTAATTCATAGTATTAATTATGGCTCATTTATTCTATAAATAAGAAAGTTTTGTTAGTTTCTACCGTGTCAATGCCGAATGGTGTTTTTGCAAATGTCGTTGCTTGAAAATGCATTTCTTCGTGGCGTGTCATCTAAGTACCTTTCATAATCTTCTTTCTAATGTATTGAGAATTCGATTAAAAACTCAAAAGTAGTGCAAGTATGTGGAATGTGTAAATTTTGTTTGTTTCTTTCTTTCTTGGACTATCGACATCTCTATCACCAACAAATGTCACATCACGTTCCCTAAATAATGATTAGGCATTTGCTGAGGATGTTTTATCTACAACCTCCACATTTTTCTGAGTCCTCGCATTGAGCTTGTTTGTAAATTCTTCACTAGGTACTAACAATGTTGTGTTGTGAAAGTTGCGAGCGTCTATCCGTCTTCTAATAAAACCCATAATAAATATAATTCTTTGTGAAAATACAAGACTTAATGAAGTACGTGGAGATGTATAGAGTTAGATAACCCGAAAGTCTTTTCTCATAGACAACAGTCTAAGACAATAGGTAAACAGGTGTTATAAGAGTGAAAATTGTAATTGTTTGAAAGTAAGAGTCTGTTTCAATCAGCAGCTATTGTTTGTAGTTACGCGGGCAATGCATATGTAAATAAATTGTTACGGATTCGTTAATGAGAAATGGCTCTCGCTGGGGAAATGTATGAAAATGATTTCTCTGTCTTCACTCATAGGGCTGCATGTGCACACGGCGGCACATCAAGCTGTACATTTCCAGTATAACATGGCCTCGCTTTGTATAAATTTTCCGTACAACGAGAGATCCGCATAAACTGGTTTTGTATAGCTTGATTGGCCGTCGTGCGTACCTATTTGAATGTGAACGTTCGTAACATTTAATGTTTTTAATACACCAACGGCTTATGGCTTACCTAGCTCTTGGCCGATTTCGCGCGACTTCATCTGCGATCCAGGACGAAAAGCGGTCAGTGTCCTTCTCGAGGTCCCAGGCTGTCCAATTTAATGACGATCGGTTTTGTGGTTTAGACATGAGATGTTAAACAGATAACAGAAACAGTTGTAACAGATAGATAAACTTTCGCATTAATATGATTAGCATTGATATATCTGCAATCGACACAAAACATACAGCCTTTTATTACGCAATGAAATCTTTCCCAATAAACCATAAAATTAACAACCGATCTCAATATTGTAAAATCAATATAATCATGTCCGGTGAAATTCGCGTGTGTTGCCAGCTCAAACAATGTAGCGTGATTTGTTCCGATATGATCACAAATAACATCTTCTAGTCAGGCAAAGCAGCTATACCGCAATTACAGAAGAATTCTTCACTTTTTCCCTAGCAAATGTCTTAACCGACGTCAGAGAGATGTTGGTCGCGTCAAATTCCTAATGAAGATTTATTTGTTCAACGCACTAGGTAGAACTAGAAATTGTTTTGTTTTGTTGCTTTTGGGCTTCTAAACGGAGTATACAGGGTGTCAGGGACAGCCCTCCACAAACTGATGGGGTGAATTCAGTATATCATACTAAGATAACCGGTACATTAAATTATTTCAGGAATGTTATGGGAATCCAATAAATTTGATTTGTTTTGTTTCCTCATATGCAATGTATTGTTACCGTGGCAAAACGCACATACCGAACGGCAAGCGCAACAACGAGTTCGATGATCTCTGTAGCTAGGCAGGAAGTGAACAGCTGATTTCACGCGTCGTTCGTTAGAGTATTTCGACATCCATTGTTGGTTTTTTTATTTTAGCCGTATAATTTACATAAGAGTCCTGCGTAAAGGGAATGTAATTTTAGATTGAAATAAAGAAATAGTAACTGAAAATAAATTTAAAAAATAAATGTATCCAGAGTAAAATTCCGGTGGAATATGATTCAAAATGAGGAGCTGAATACACCCTATCAGTTTGTGGAAGGCTGTCCCTTACACCCTGTCTAAAATTTAGCCTGGTAATCATGTGTAGATCTTTGCGTTAAAAACATTAAATACTTGAATCAATCAAGCCAAATGGACCCGACCCCTCCCGAATATAGTGCTAATGTAGAGCCAGAAAAAGAAGTTGTAAAACTTCAATATGTTAAGAATTTTGTTGTTTTGCTTTCAAGTAAACATTTCGTCGGGGACAGTGCAATTCCGCGGAACTAGCATTGGATAATTCCGCGTATCTGACAAATGTAACCAATTTCCATTAAGGTTGAAAAATGTATACACATTGCATCTCTCTGTGTTTGTAATCTAGAACATTTTTGTGAACATTCTGCTTATATTTACATAACATGATCATTGTTGCAGATGGGCTGTGTCCACAGTGATGACGAGGCAGAACAACATCCAGCTGGCTGATATTGACGTCACGGCCTTCATCCCTCTTTGGGATATGTGCAACCACGAGCATGGCAAGGTAAATTATGTCTAGTCGGATTTTACTATCACATTTTATTGAGAGCAGTAGTGGTCTAGTTTTAATCGCTTCAACTAACGAGTTATTAGGTCGTGAGTTCAAACTGAGCAGGCAACTTTCTTTATGTAATTTAATTTCTTCACCACTGCCTTCAAAATGGTGAATGAAAACATCATGAGGAAACCGACATGTGATATCCCCAACAGGCGACTGTGACATATGTTCATCTTAGTTAAGTTTTATTAAAAGTTGCACGTAAAACAGGATATTTACCATGTTTAGTTATCCAAGTTAGTTCATCCGTGAGCATGGCGCTTGCAAACAAATAATTGTGACCATCATCATTCTCTTGTCCTTATCTCAATCCATCCAAACCCCATCCCCGTAGTTGAATTACGAGGTTTAGTTTCTACATACAGGGTGTAAACAGCCCCTTCACGAAGCCGTCAACCAAACATTCTGTACATCAAACTAAGTAACTTTACGCAAAAAATATTGCTGGGAAACGTTTTTTTTTTGTGGTGAATAATCACGTTGTACGGTAGGACTCGATGGAACGCACTCAAAGCATTGTGCTCTTAGATGGATTGAATAGTACGGGGGTCGTGGAGGTGTTTAAAGTAAAAATCTTACTTTAAAAACATGTAATTTAAAAAAGAACTTGTGAAAAAATTGGAACTTTGACCCCCAATATCTCCGTAACTAGAAGGTTCCCAGGTATGGTCTAGAACAAAACAATAATCGCAAAGACGGGAGAACAAGTGCCTTTCGGCTTCGTAAAGGGCCTATTTACACCCTTTATATCTTTTTTGTTTGCGCAATGACCGTATTGCTGCGGTGACTGTCATAGATCTAACCTAGTATCATACTCTATAATTAATCTGCTCTCACAGTAAAGTTACGTGTAATATTTCTCATCCATCATATAAGCAATACCCATCAATTACTTATTTATCTTTCATCATAATGTCAAGATAATAACAGTATTTTATAATATATTGATTGAAAGTGAACATTTCATAGACTTTCCATTAACAAATGCTGGAAACAACAATTTTGCAAAGAAAACCTGTGATTTATGTTATGAAGAAGAATCGATGGAAAATAATTACTTTCTTTTTAAAATAATTGGCCGTTGTGTTGGTGCACGAAAATTTAATTTTCACAGGTAAGAAACTCTCTGCATTTTGTACGTAACTATAAGTTTTCACTTCCTTTTCTTTTGTAATAAGTTGCGTGGACTTCAAATTTATTGACTGAAAGAATATTCCTATTTTCATAGACCTTTTAGGGTGTTACCACACCAATCGATCGATCGCCGATCACCAATCGATCGATGGTAAAAATGACGATCGATCAATTGGTGTAGTAGAAACTGTCGATCGACGTCGACTTATCCATTCTACCATCGATCGATTGGTCCACACCAATCGATCTGTCGTGAGCTCGTGGCTAAATAATAACAGCCACTCGGGTCGATCTTCAGGTTAAGCCGCGCTTACCTGGGTTGGTCCGTAGATGGGTGACCACCCATTACATACCGAGTTTCCTCCGTGCCTCGGAAACAAACAAGTGGTGGCATCCGGTTAGACTGCCGGAAGCCGACCCCAACATAGTTGGGAAAAGACTAGGCAGATGATGATGGCGTCCATGTTTCGTTCGATCGAATAGACAATGTACGATGACGTATCAGAAAGGTGTGAACATATTTAAGGGTATACCTGCAGACCATTAAACTGAATAAAAAATCTCCATGGGGCCCTATCGTAATCACGAAAACATTTATGTATGGGGTAGCTGATATTTTTTTCGTATATAGTTTTTTCGAGTAGTATTGAAGTTTTGAATGGGACCGCTGATCATTTTTTAACCGCCACACCTTTCTGAGGATGTAAACACTTGATAAAGCAATTGCACAATACCACAAGCAGCAGTTCCGAAAGCGTCTTTGTATCCTGTTTACAAAGAGGTATTATTTCAATTATGTTTATTATCAAACAACATAATACACTGTATGACTGTTTCCTGATATTTTGGTTGACAATAGATGGCATGCGATTAGATCAGTAGCATTAGAAGCTATGACAATTTGCGAGCATCACGTTTGAATCGCAGTTTTATTTGCGACTGGCGCTGCTTGCAAAGGTAACAATGAAAAACATTTAAAATATGATTATACATATCATCCCGTCACACAGTTAAGTGACTACGCAACAGCTATAGGTCGGCATTGCTGACTGTTATTAGGACATGAACCGAAGATAATTCCTGACTAGGCTACGAATTGTTTTTTTTCTAATTATTAGAATAGACGCGCAAAAAGACCTGTGTCCTGTTTGTGTGACCTGACACCAAAATTTTCTTAATCCACTGTTTTTTTCTGATTAATTTCGTTGCGCGATCTAAAACAGTTGAATCTTCCGGGACTCGCCTGGCTTTATTGCCTACTCTAAACTGTTGGTCGCCTCTGGTTATTCTGGCTAGAAGTTGTAATTGTTGGGAATAGTGTAGTAGGCTTGTTTCTAATAAAATAGCACAGCACAGTCCCTAGCAACCTACCTATTTCTGTCTTCTAAACCTAAGTCCTATTATGTATCGTCAGATTACAACAAACTTTAACAAAGACTTGGATCGCGGGGAGTGCTTCGCGCTTCGCGACTTCAACCCCGGCGAGCAGATCTTCATCTTTTACGGCGCGCGGCCCAATGCAGACTTGTTCCTGCACAATGGGTAAATTGGTAAACGTTATCTATTTGTGTTTTGTGGCTTTTATTCCCTTATTGCTTACTTCGGCCCTTAACCTTAACGAAAGATTTGATTATCGTTTTATAATCCGACACTTTATGAATATCTTTATTTTGATGGTAGCAAATACATTTTATATTCATCAATGCTTTCATTAATGCTATGGTGTCATATTACACAGTACTAACTGTTTTGTGGAGGTCAGATATGCAGTTGCTCCATATAAAATACTGGTATTCAGCTGCGTCCGCTTAGACTGGACGCCGACCCCAAAATAGATGAGAATAGGCTAGCCAATATGTTGATTCATCAATGCTATTCAGCCTCGGTTTGCTCAAAACTCTTATTTTTACACTAGGTAGAGCAAAATACTTTCGACTTACAAAATTTTATAGTCCATGTCCAATTTTATCAGAACAAAAACATTTTGAAAAAAAAAGGTTTAGATATGACCTTATAATGACCACAACAATGACGCCTCACTTGTACCAGTCCTTAGTTGAGCATCCAACATATTTATACCTACATTCATATCCATAAAAATAATGAACGAATATATTCAATAATAGTCCACAAAATCTACGACGATCATCCACCAAAACAGGAAATTCGAGCAAACCTATGTTTATTTAACTGTATAACACGATGTAGGTGTGTTACATGCATTTGTAATGAAATAGTTCCGAATCTGCATGCAACGCTTTCCGATGTTCCTGATTCATAACTCTTGCGCAACTCATTACGGCTGGTGTGCGTTATATCACACTGCTACCGTACTGTTCGTCGTGGGTGACTTGCACTTAGGATTCATTTGACACATCTGGCTCTCGTAATTGATTGAGATAGCGTTTGGCTTTAATACCAAATGTATTATTGTGTGTATCACTACTTGTGTGGTTCTTTAGTTTTTGATGACAACATCCCTCAGTATTTAGTTTCGAAAGAAAACATCAAGAAGAAACCGTCATGTCTCAGAACTAAAAATTCGAAGACATGTGACTTCGACCAACCCGTACTCAGCCTACGTGGTTGATTATGGCCCACTCCGTCTCACAGAACCTGTGCCTCAACCCCAGCGGGGAGAAAGCAAAAAAACTAATTTTGTAATCTAGCTTCACCGTTTATTTATGACAAACTCTCAAAACGGGCATTTTCGATTGAATTTCCAAAAATAGTTCGTAGTTTATAATCACTAATAGGTTTAATAAAAAAATCTATTTTGAACGTAGAATAGTTTAGTTCCACCGTTTCATGTCATGAAACATGAGTTATTACCACACATCATCTGCCTAGTATTTTCTACTGTCCACACCTAATAACTTCTGATATGCATTCCAGTTTCGTCTACTCAAAGAACCAGCACGACAGTCTATCTCTCTCTTTGGGCGTCAGTTCGAGCGACCCACTCCGTGAAACGAAGCTGTCACTACTGACCAAGTTAGGGCTGGCAGGCGTCGCCCACTTCAGTCTGTACCAAGGAGACAACCCTATCAGCGCCGAGCTACTTGCCTTTATTAGGATATTTAATATGAATCAAGGTGAGTCAAATTATAACCCTGGTGTTATTTATTCTTTAAGTTTTAATTTGGAAGACCACCGCAGCGACAAAGCCGCTCCATCGCACTTACAATATCGTGCACGATAGCACGTGTGAACGGCCGCATATTCTCTAAATATCACATGTCCAAAGGTTTACCCGAAGGATAAAATAAGTTTACTTTCTGTCTTGTGTGGTCTGGTGGAACTCAAGTGTGTTTCAAAGTGAAATTTACAGGATAGTTTACAATTAACTCTTTGGCTAATGACGCGTATACACGGTGCATGTAACATTGTGAAAATAAGTGTGCCTTATGCATCGCATGTGTAACCCTCGACTTTGACTGCTCGAATTACGAGCACCTTGTATGAGGCCAAATTCTGTAAAGTTCACTTAGTACTTACTTGGTACGTGCTTTGTTTTAGACATATTTCTGTCGCTATCTTGGAATTTTATTTTCACAGTTGTGTGGCAGCAACAGGAGCACCGTTTAGGGTGGTACACCAATTGATCGATCGTCGATCAATGTCATCGAATGGTAGAAGGGATTAGTCGACGTCGATCGATAGTTTCTAACTTTCGACTAATCTATTCTACCATTGATCGATGGCATCGATCCACGATCGATCGATTGGTATGGTAACACTCTTAGCCATAATACGTTCTATGTAACGTTCATAGATATCAACTTGCATTGAGAGCCTAAAATCTGATGTCGTTTACTTGACGACATGATTAACATCCATAGATTGCGATCAGAAAAAAGCATTTTACAAAATTTTGCCTTTGTGCGAAAAATCTCACTACACCTTCCAAGTAGATGGCGCTAAGAAAAAAAAGATTAATTACATGGGAAACTACTTTTTCTATTAACACCGTGGAGAAAACCAAGATAGATACGTGCATAATGCTGTTGTTTATCTTGAAATATTATACGTTACGTATATTCGTCCGTTCGTTTTTATTTTAGTTTTTTTTTATCCAATAAACACTGTTACAACTATTTCACAAACGCAGACATACCACACAAACCATAGTGAGTTTAACAGTGGTATGCCAGACACGGCAACTCGGTGCCGATTATCATCATTACATAACTTAGGAATTATATAATAGGATAAATATAGAAAAAGTATAGGTCGGCACTTAAAAGACACTTCCTAGATTGTACCACAATCTAGAAAGTATCTCTTTAGTACCTTATAACAATTTTTCACGTTAATAGGGTATGTTTATCAATGTGCGTTGTGCTTGTTCTTGGAGCATAATTGTAAAACATCGATCGTTTGTATATGACAGTCGTCAGGTAGTCAGTGGCCCAAAAAGTCTGACAACCAGTCTTACCAAGTGGTATCGTGTTACCCAGTACTAACTGGGTTGTGGAGGTCAGATAGGCAGTCGCTCCATGTAAAATACTGGTATTCAGCTGCATCCGGTTAGACTGGAAGCCGACCCCGACATAGCTGGGTTTAAAGGCTAGGCAGATGATGATGCTTGCAATGATATTCTGATCTTTGTTACCGTGGTACAAATTGTTGCTAAGATAAAGTTGACTAACTATTACCTCTACGGCAATGTGACTTTTGAAAAGGAAATTACTACGCAGTTACTTATGCTTCATCAGTCAAATTCAGCCAAATTTCATTTAATCATATTCTTAATTTCATTGTTCATGTTAGAGGAGTTCTAAACCAATCTCCAAAGATTGGTTTAGAAATCACCAAGATGAAAAATTGTCATACTGTAATAAGACATGTAAAAAAAAAACTTTAATTGCAGAGGAACTAACAAAGTGGTCAAGTCAGGGCCTGCCTGGGGACCTAGTATCCTCAGATCAGTCTAGCGCCGAAGCGGTGGGCGCCGACATCGATAGACGAGCCTACACCTACTTACTGACACGGTGCAAGCTCATCGCTGCTTCTTACAAGGAAATCGCAGACGGTGAAATAGATTCACTGCATAGGTATGTGGTTTTTGTCTGTTCATTGGGTATTAGATAAAAACCGGTAATAACTGTACTTTACTCAAAAGTACAGTTATTCTATAGTTATCTTACGTCAACGCTATAATTGTGCATCACAATGATCTTTAGTATAAGGTTAAACGTAAACTTAGTGAGTGAGTGAGCTCATAATCGTCGATTCATCGCTATAACAAATGAGAATTGTCCTTTCAATTTGAAGAATAAATGAGAATGAATAAACACCATTTAGTTAGTGAAAAAATATTTTATCGCGATTCAAAAATAACAGTTACAAGTACAAAAAAGTAGTAGTGTCCGACTGAAGCTTCGGCCCCCGGGTAAAATGGGTATAAAAGTAAAAAAAAATCATTATATTATTCACTTTTAGCCAATCATGAACTGGTTTTCCTAGGGTACAAACCTTCTGCTTCAGCCGCAGGTTGTAACGGAAGTCGATCAATTGACTTCGGCTTCAATAAGAAATCCCTTCGGTCAGACACTAAAAAATAATATTTTATATATTTTTTTTTTTCAAAAGTAATTACAAAATATTTCTTTTAGGAAAAATGTGAAGCTGCTGAAAAAATGTGAAGTACAAATACTGCAAGGTGCCATGAAGTATCTAGAAGAAACTCTATGTAAACTACCCGCCGCTGAAGAAAACACTAAATAAATCTTATGCAATCCAGTGAAAATATCCATAGACTTTTTATCTTGCTATGGGATCACTTCACGACAGATAATAAAGCATTTTTAAAGGATATTTTTCTTAAGATTTAGAAAATTATAATTATTATGTATACAATCTTATGAACAAATCATGACAGTATTGGTATATTACGACCTTGTCGATATAATATTTACTAAGTTTAATTTACTTAAATATTTTTAAAACGTACAACGAATTTCATTTGCTGGGATTTTTTGTTATTGTTTGTGTTTATTATTGTTTTTTAGTTGTAATGTTGTACTTACGATTTGTGTGCAATTTTTATTATTTAATAATACGTAATTTGTGTTCTTATTCAAATCTTTTATTTTAACTAGAACCTCTCCAAGTTTTATACAGTTTGCCCTTAAATCTTCTGGGTTTTGCATAGTTACGGCTTTCCTCATTAATATGGGGGAGTTGCCCTAAGTTTTGAAAATAAAAACCGGCCAAATCCGTGTCGGGCCACGCACAATGTAGGGTTCCGTAGTTGCCCATCAAACTACGCGGATTTGATTTCGAACGATGATTTTTATTGTAATAAAGAAAAAAAGTTACATTTGCAGTTGAAAAACCTGTGCTCTCATACATTATGTTTAGGAAAATATGTTATTCAAGTACATTTTATAAGTTGGTCGACTATTACTCGTAAACTTGTAAAACGTACCTAGCTGTGACAGTTTTCCTTCTAATTTCGTTATAAATATTACAGTAAAAACATAATTGGTCAAAACCACTTTTGACTGGTGTCAGTCAAAATCCTTATTATGTTAAAATGCGTTTTCTCCATTTAAAATATGTTGTTTCAAAACATTGTAATTACTTAGTCCTAGAATTACTACAACATAATGTTTTGCAAAGGGTCACAAAAAAAACCTAATAAGTTTCTAAGTAGATGTTAGTTATAGTTAAAATAGTTTTCACCGGTAGTTTTGACTGATTAACAGCGGTCAAAAGTAGTTTTGACTGTGACATAATATATACTACCACCGTGAATTTTTTCACACACGCAAACACAACTGTTTAGCTGGTAGGGGGGAGGGGGGGCTTGAGTCTAAACAAAGTTAGCACTTTAAAGCTTAATATTTCACAAACATCCCTTAATCGAAAAATTATTTTAACAAACTAGCAAAATTTTTTAAAGACCTGTCGAACGACATACCACACTATGGGGTACGCGAGAAAAACAAAATCCCAACTTTATGGGGATTTTGTTTTTCAAGGGGATATATACAACCTTAGTATTAGTATATGCGAAACCTGAAAAACGTGTCGAGTATTTTTATGTAAAGAATCTATGTACGAAATTTAAAAACTGTATCATGAAAAATCACAAAGTTATAAGCTTGTTCTGTTACCCGGTTGTCCGCACAAAAACGGTGTCACCACGCAGTGCGCACGCACGCGAGCCTCCAGCGTCGTCTTGAGCTTAATTTGGCAGTAGGTACCTAAATTATTGCGATAGGTACTTAATGTCACTCGGTGTCCAACTTGCACAAAAATATAACATGGTTTAAAAATTATTGGATTCAATTCAGTTACTTATTCTGAACAAACTATATTCAGGTTTCGCATATACTAAAAATAATGTTGTATACACAGGAGATACCCTAAAAAATAATTTTCGAGATTTTATTTTACCACTTTGCCGACGTAACTAATCTGTATATTCATGCCAAATTACAGCTTTCAAGTACTAAGGCATCGACGTCAATGGCGAGTACATCTCTCACCTTCGGTTTGCCGACGATATAGTGGTCATGGCTGAGACCATGGAGGACCTCAGTACAATGCTCGATGACCTCAGTAGAGCTTCCGGAAGAGTGGGTCTTAAAATGAACATGGACAAAACCAAAGTCATGTTGAATACCCATGTAACACCCACTCCTATCAAGATCGGAGACTACACTCGAAAGTTGTAGACGATTATGTCTACCTGGGACAATGGATCCAGTTAGGTAGGTCCTAACTTCGAGAAAGAGCTCAATCGTCGAATCCGACTCGGCTGGGCAGCGTTCGGGAAGTTGCGTGGTATCTTCTCGTTCAACTTACCGCAGTGTCTCAAGACGAAAGTCTAGCCAGTGATTACATACGGGACCGAAACGTGGTCGCTCACAATGGGCCTCATCAGAAGGCTTAAAGTCACTCAAAGGGCAATGGAGAGGGCTATGCTCGGAGTTTTCCTTGCGTGATCAAATCAGAAATGTCCGTAAGACAACCAGTTTACCGACGTAGCCCGAAGAATAGCCAAACTTAAGTGGCAGTGGGCAGGGCACATTGCTCTCAGAACGGATGGCTGATAGGGCTGGAAAGTTCTGGAGTGGCGACCGCGATCTGGAAGACGTTGCATTGGAAGGGCTCCCACCAGGTGGACCGATGACCTGGTAAAGGTTGCAGGGATCCGCTGGATGAAAGACGCACGGGACCGGTCAATGTGGCGACACTAGGGGGAGGCCTATGTCCAGCAGTGGACGTCTTTCGGCTGAAATAATGATGATGATGATGAGTACTAAGAGTCTTTGAGCTAAGCTGTGGACATAGGACATGGCGAAACTACAAGGGTTCCTTTCCTTGTTGACTACGGAACCCTAAAAAATGATGAATAGTTATTATACTGGTTATTTTATGTGTCACGCATAGTAAAAGACGTGCATGGCGCCTATAGTTTAACAGGTAGCAAACTTATTCGAACAATATTGCTAATAGACTCACAGACTGATCATTGCCTAAAAAACTGCGTCCTAAAAAACAGCATTTTTATGTATTGCTCCTCTATACTGTAATATTCTGGATATAATATATTATAGGTATATATTTATAATACCAGTATTTATTTTTTATATGTGTATATATTTGTGTATTATACACATATAACAAATAAATACTGGTATTTCTGTTATAAGTTCTAATTGATTTTTTCCTGTTTTCTCTTTTCTACACACTGTGTCTACATTTCTAATAAAACTTTCTTCTCGCAGGTCTGCTGGAATAAATTTCTCATGAAATAAGCAGTACCTTTGTGCTCTTCTATCTTAATGTAATGTCCTGTTAAGTATTTTGTGTAGATTTTTTATTTATAAACAAATAAATAAAAAAAAATATAACAAAATGTGATGTCACACAGCTACGTATTCCATATTCTCCTAAAAAATCAACGTTTCTATAAACATACCTATTTAGCTGGGAAAAACGCATGAACGCGCTTCATTAGTCACGGAGGAGTTTCGGTGTTTTCGATAAACTGAAAACTGATGTTAAGGGTCATATATCAATCTTTAAATAAGCATTTACGAAGGGTAGCAAGATACAAGTGGATGGGTGAAAATTTCATTATTTTTTACCCAGAACGCCTAGTTTTTGCAATGGGTGTTTGCGAAAATTTGAAAAAATTATATAAGTTGTGAGGAGTTAAATCACAAACTTCAATTTATAAAATTATTTATTTTTTCCATTTAAAATGTACCTATACAAATACATATAAATATATTACTCGTAGATACATTTAATTAACCGTACAAATAATAGGAAGAATAAACTAGATATAATTTAAAATATTTTACTAAACTATTTTAAATAAATCTTATAATAATATTTACAGATAAAAAATAAGTTATTCTCCAAATAAATTAATGTCTAATTTAATTTCAATTGTGTTGTAAAAAACATTATTTTGATATGGTTAATTCTCGATAACTATTAAAAAACTATGTACTTAGTTTTTTAATATCACTTTTAAGAAATATTGAATTGACCCATGGTAGTCTATTTCCATCAGATTTGTATGTAATCCCTCGAAAGAGGTGAGATATCAAGACAAATATTAGTAAGTTGGCAATACTGAATACAATATACCTTAAAACATAAAAATTAAGCATCGTTGTATTACAAATTAATTTATCATGTAGTTAACTCTATTTAATACTTATTTTATCACAACTTTGAGAACTGCATACATAAATAGTGCCAGACAAACGGAGGAGGTATATTTTAAATGTGATAAAATATAGGTCCTCGCAATTTGTCCAAGTATTATAACGAGCATAAATTAATTAAATAACTACTTACTCTAATTTATACATCTAAATATTCGTAATGCAAATCTTATTTATCTTGGATACAAACGACTTTTATGAAGCGTTAAAAAAGGCACCATAGACAAATATAGGTTTTGGTACGAGTTACGAGACCCTAAGCATAGTTTACTTAAATTTATTTCTACTCTATGCAAGGGTTCGACTTTCGAAATATGGAAAACGTTACATTCACACACTACTAGATAATAAGACCTAAGAAAAACTAAAACCAACAGAAATCAGAATCGAATCAGTCGACTTGGTCCGTCGTTTCTTTCTGTGGAACGGTATTCTTACTTCCTCAGTAAGCTTACGCTACAGCAAGTCGGCAACACGGGATTTAAGCTCCATTGATACCTACACGCAAACATATGCTTGAGTTAGACATTAAGAATAATGATATGTAACAATCCAGAAATTCGGTTACTTAAAAAAATATCATCGAGGAGCTATGGTCACACAATATATGTGTATCCAGAACTATGTAGACCTCTGTGCCATCCGCATCAATCTAACACTACTTCGAGCTATGACCATTGGCATATTAATGATCAACACTACCTTTAAAAAGTCTCAACAGTTGTTTTTTTGTTACTCGGCAACTAACAAATAGAGAAGCATATAACTTAGAATATTCTAGATCCTATTTGATCCGTCCTTTATGAGGGACGTACGCATGTAGGGGTGTCCTTGATTCTCTGCGTCTGAAGCCCCTTGCGGCTGCTAAGACTCCGCCACATAGTGCAGCGATCAACACCCCACATGATACCATGATGGCGGATAGTGCTGATGTCTTCATACAGGTTTGGCCTTCTGGAGGAACTGGAAAAGTAAAAGCATATTGTCAGTAATTACGTACGTTATTGTTTCACTGAATAAAATAGACAAGTCTTTTACAATTGAATGACTTTTAGATAAGATGAAAACACAAGATCAAAAAAAAAGAAGTTCGAAAGACTAAACTAAGCAATGAGACCAAGAACTTTAAACTAATTATTACAAGACATTATTGTTTTAACATAGGTTGCTTCAATAGTTTAAGACCCTATCCAAACATCTTCAGCGTTGTTCAAATTGAGTATGGTATGGTTGGTCCAGATAGGTACATAATTATTAAGGTTTGTAGAGTTGAAGTACAAACTCACATTTGCGGAGTGAAACAAAGATTGTGGATCACATTAGCCCCATCGAATGAACTACCAAGCCTGACTTACTAGCGATAGAACACCGCTTCACGCTCTACATGTTTCGCCAGAGGCGTGTAGATAAGTATTACAAAGGTACTCACCACCAGTGCTGGCAGCAAGCTCAGAATCCTCTTCTCCCTCCTGCAGCACCCTGAGTGACTGGAACAGCGATATGTTCTCGGATAGTCGCGGCGCTACACTGGAGGCGGGGTCCAAGTCCGGCTTACTCTCGATCGAACGTCGCTTCACGCTCTTCATGTTTCGCCAGTGGCATGGTTGAGACTGCGATTGGAAAGAGTAAATGAAATTATATGGACCAAGCAGTAAAGTAGTAAGAATTATGCCTTTCAAAAGTCCTTCCAAAATAATGTCTACCTACATACCCTTTTCCCTTTCGTTTTCCTTACTCTGTATGATCTGCGCACCCGACAACCTAAGGCCTTATTCTTTACTTAGGACTTAACAAGTTTTTGATATTTCAGAGACGGTTTGAATATTGTACAGCGAGCAAATGTCCGCAACTCCACGTTCAAGCGCGCATTTTACTTTCAGTGACGCTTATAACGAACCCAGACACTGTACTTATGCCTATCACCACCTCTCGTCGATTATATGTATATTGCGTATCAGAACAGGTAATATACTGAAGTATCTGTCAGTGTCTGGTGCAGCAATTTGTCCGTACTGATTTGACAAAACCTCCAGAGAATCGGTAATGGACATCACCATCCTGTCATCTACTCACCGGACATCTCCCGTGGCACATCCTGACGTCGCATTCAATGTACAGCGCGGGTGAGCCGGTGAACCGGAATGTCTTCATATACGCGTACACCTGCGTCTCGAACACGCCCGACTCCGACCACGAACCGCGGAATCGGGAGATTAGCTTGTCGTCTACTGGGCACCTGGAACATGATAATGAGCCGAGTTCAGCAATAATTTCACAAGCAACATAAGTATCAGCTTTGTCTATGAAATGCTTACCTGCTCATTCCAGCAGGTAGGTAAGCATCTGCGAGGCGCATTCCGCGAGGGACCACTTACCGGCAGTGAGCTCCGTGCGAGTGTTTATCACGGACAAAACGTAGACCAGGTAGGTACATTCCTTCTTCTTCGTCATATCGATGATTCCCATAGTTGAATAATTTAGTTTGTTTCGACCAGAACTCGGCCACAACGACGAACCGATATTTTCCAATCGGCAATTACGTTTTAACGACAAGAGATATTCAACTTTTCACCAAACGTAAGTTAGTCGATGCAATTAGATAAAGAACTTACCCATATTCATCAATAAGTTGTATTCTCTTCGTGGCTCCATTATGAGCAAAACAGTCATTCACGACGATGTCGAATCCATCTGGAAACAATAAATTCATGTTGTGTTAACACCTGGATGCACTACCATGGTAACATCAAGATCTTTCTTTACGTGAAACTATACGACATTATGTTGACGGTATGTTTTGATACTGTGGCACAATCAAACGTGCGTCCGTGCAAAGAGTGGAATACTTACAGTAAAAGGCGCCCGTGACAACAGTGTGTTATAGTCAAACACACACACTATTAAATTATTTAATTTGATTTTTCAGTGCCTCTTATTTTGTAGCGTAGTTGGGCGGTCATCGTACCTAGGCACGTAGTTTATTTACGTAGGCCCTGCTCATGAAAATATTCTTATTACAAGAATGTTCTGACATACATAACCCGACGTCATTGCTCCCATACCGTTCCATATAATAAAATTTACCAAAAACGCAAGATCTTGATTATTAAAAATTGATTGAAATATTTCTGGAGCCGCATTGCGCGCTGACATGCGATCTTTAACAGTTCAACCGTTACGATTCTCGCCCTTAGACTTACGGTATTTAATTGTTATTGGAATATTTAGTTCAGTTGTACTACGGTAAAAATAACTGCCGAATATTAGAGTACATTGTGACAAAAACCGGTCGAGATTCCTGTGAAGTTATCGTTAATTCAATTATTGTTAATCACATCGATACTCTGCGTCATGGTAGCGCTCTAGCGATTCATCTGGTTTTGCGCGGGCGCAATGATTTCAAAGTTGTTTAAATAGTTGTTTTTATGTTAAATTGGTAATCTCGCCTTTATATTATAGTACCTACATCAGTTTTGAAGGTTGTTTGATGGCATTCAGAACCTACAGTGCGGTTTATTATATTTGCATTGCTCTCCTACATGTTCAATATCGACATAAACAGCAACCAACATCAAGAGAAAAAAAAGGATTGTAACGGACAATGAGAAGAAGCCTTTGCCCAGTATTGGGACAATAATACACTGGTATTATTATTATTTATTAAGATACAATGAACATGAATTCAGCACATGATTCTAGTCATAACGCTGGTAGGCCTAGAACCATGCAGTACTTAGCAGTAGCGAAGGGTCAATTTTTGGAACAGGTACGCCGGAGTACGCACGACGGCCAATCAAGCTATACAAAACCAGTTTATGCGGATCTCTTGTTGTATAGGAAATCTACACAAAGCGATGCCATGTTATACTATTAAAGTACAGCTTCATGTGCCGCCGTGTGTACATATCTTTAATCTGTTTATTTATTATTTGTCTATGGAATACTGACTGTGCCATTTTTCAAAGGGAATCCGGTAGGAATCGAGTTGAATGGCATCTTCGCCAGTGGTACTTAGTGATTTTAAGGTAATAAATACTCTGCACGTCGATATCCTTTACAAAGTTCTTACCATAGGCGCTCCTCATATAGATGAGCAAAGTGAGTGGATCACCAACACGCACCGGACCCGACACGCGCGCTCCGTTCGCTCCGTAACCTGCTCGAATCTCCATGTAGCACTCAGGTGGTTGCAGAGTAAACACGACCGGGTTTCCTGTCGCCACCCTGGAGAACAATGATAAGTGAGATGTGATGTGTGTCAAATCCAACTTCCATCTGTTTGAAACATTGAGATCTAATCGTCGCAACAGAGAGATATGCGCTAAGCAACATAGCACTGCTCTTTTTAAAAAAAGTTTTTTAGGAATGGCACCTAGGATCTATAATAAGATCCCTAGGCAAATATCAGAAATTAAAAACATACACGATTTTAAAAAGGCTTTCCTGAACATATTACATGAAAAAACATATTATACGGTGAACAAATACCTAACTAACACATTATGACTACCTTTTTTTTATTTAATTTTTTTTTTTGTTTGTTTACAAATTTTACTAGAATTATTTCATTATTATTTTTTTTTATTATTTTTTTTATTTTTTTATTTTTTTTATTTTTTATTTTTTTGGAATGTATTTTTTTCTTTTTCTTTTTTAGTGTGTTGACAATTTCAATTAGAATTATATAATAATGTGTGATAATAATATTAGTTTTGTTTCTGACAATTTGAATTAAAATTATTTAATGTGTGATAATAATATTAGTTTTTTTTATGTTTTGACAATTTGTATTAGAATTATTTAATAATGTGTGATAATAATATTAGTTTTTTTTTTGACAATTTGAATTAGAATTATTTAATAATGTGTGATAATAATATTAGTATTTTTTTTTTAAATTTTAAATATTCTATTTGATAATTTATTTTAATCAGCATGTGTGTAAAATTATATTTGTACGCCGATTACGGTTAGACATAGCGTTCATTAATAATTATAACATCTGTACCTACCTATGTTCAACAAATAAAAGTATTTGTATTTGTATTTGATATTTATTTCTGTAAATTGATTGTAAAAACACTTGAGTACGGTGAAACTGAGCGGAGTGGACCCCGGACCGATCTGCGGACACCGGACTGACGCAGATCATTATCTGTGACAGCCCGGTGTCCGCACGTCGGTCCAGTCGGTTTGACCACACCTGTCCACGTCGGTGTTTTCTGTCCGACAACTCTGAGAAGAAACACCGAAAAAAAATTCAGAGGTCACAATTACTTTTAAAAGTCCAGACGTAATATTGATCGAGCCATATGAGGACCATGCGAAGTCTGAGATGGCCTTTTGACGACAGAACCACCCAGATCTAAAATATCCAAAATATTAAAAACGTAGAAGGCGTTAAATATGAGCTAATTAGGCAAGTAGAATATAGGCATTCACTGCCCATTTTTATTATATAGTAAAGCGCATTCCTCTCCAAGTGCAAGAGGTAATAGAATCCCCCAAAACAAATCTGTGTTATTTGTTAACTTCAACCGTGCTCTGATTCCTCATAGATATTTCGGGTCTTCCAAAGACTCGGTCTATCAACTGAACCGGTTTCCCGATTCCATGCAGTTATGGTTATGATAATGCATTTATCACCAGTCGTCACAGATGATCGCTTCCCAATCTATGTCAACAAGATCATGCGTGCGCGACGCTTCGACGACAAATCTGATCTGCCATGGTTCGCAAACATTTTGCGGTTTTCATTAAAAATAAATGTTTGAATTTTCACTTTTTACTTATGAACTGAACTGAAACCAAAATTCTACGAATACCTCACGCGGTTTATCGATTTAAAGTAGATCATAGCTCGAAAATAACCACAGCTGTGCCAAATCTTAATTCAATTATTTTGGCGATATTCTGAGCAGTGATATTAGACGTCGAGCGGATATTGCAGATCAAACGATTTTATGGGTAGATGGGCCCTCATCCACATGTCTTTCAACTTGAGTTGAAATTAAACACCTATATGTTCATAATAATCACAACCATTAACTACACGAAAATTACTACAAAATTGATTTAGGTTGTGGTTGAAATTAATGAATGGATCTTGCTGGAATACAAGCTTCATTATCAACCGCACTGTCAACATCGAGTAAGAAGACAGCTCATAAGTCTATGAAGAAAAAAAAGTAGGAACTCACTCTACGTCCAAAAAAGGGAACGTGACAGTCTTCCAGAAGTCGTATCCGTACTCGCAGGTGACCTTGAAGTGCTCATCCAGCTCTTCCTCGATCAGGGAGTTGTACTGCACCGTGATCGTGTTCCACATCAGGTTCTTCTGTCACACAAACAACCATTAAAAAAAATTAATACAGTAAAAGTAAAGCAAGAAAATTAAAATAGTAATTAGAAAAAAAACTAAAAATACCCGACTGCTGTAAAAAAAAACTGAAAAGCAAAAAACAAGCACATTTGGAATTAAATTAGAGTTGGAAGCAGGCGTGATCCATTTGAATACAAAATTATAAAAATGGAATGGGTCCCACCCCATAACATAGCTAAGAACACGGTCGATTAAGACACCTTTCAGACGAAAAAAACTTATTCAAAATCGGTTCATCCGTTCAAGAGCTATGACGCCACAGACACTCAAACTTATAACATCTTTTTTGGTCGGGGGTTAAAACGAACAAAAAACTGATCACCGTGAGATTCTCAAACTACTTGGAAAGAATGGTTCCCTAAAACACAATGTTCTCATGAATTTAATGGTCTACCTAATCTTGTTGTAAATGGGCGCGTTGGACCTACGACAAAATATCCATTTCCAAATGGATTTTTTGTAGATCTCGTAGCAAATTGCCTACGCGTGCTACGCAGCTACGTAATGTATACATTCAGACCTTTTTACTTTTTATGCCTCGGAATGTACGTAAAGCTAGGTCCTGACTATCGTGCGAATACTTATCTATGATTTAAATATCTCTAGATGTCGTCTGCGGAGTTCTTAGATAATATCATAGTAATGAAACTCATAAAGTTAAATGCGTGCTCTTTTTATCTCATTCCGCAACATGTAGGTACTTCGAAGTAACTAGGTTAGTACCTCAGTCAGGTAGATTACATCAGTCTTCCAAATATGGTGGTTAATGTAGCAGGTATTCTACCAAGACCGCTCATAGCCGGCTAATATTCAGTTGATATCATTATTCTAGGCTTGCCAGTTTTCATAAACGTCTTGCAACAGAAAGGTAATAAGTATATTGCTCTATCACGTCATTGCCCGGATAATGGGAAGGACACGCAGAGTTTAGTTGGTAAAAGTTACGTTGGTAGAGTAAAATATATGCTTTTGCTATTTTTATAACTCCACTCGCGTATCTAAAAACTTCATACTCAGTATGTTAAATTAATTGCGTAGGCTTCTACGACACCAATTTAAATATGTCTTTTGGTGTCAAAGTGCCGATACAAGACTATTCATTCATTGGCCATAAAATCACTTCACAGGGATGACTAAGGAGGGAGGGAGGAGCTCGTGGCTAAATAATAACAGCCGCTCGAGTCAATCTTCAGGTTAAGTTGCGCTTGCCAAGGTTGTTCCGTGGATGGGTGACCACCCATTACATACCGGGTTTCCTGCGTGTCTCGGAAAGCGCGTTAAGCCGGTGGTCCCGGCTGTCAACTCAGATCTTTGACAGTCGTTATGTATACGGTGACCCGAAAGTCCGACAACCAGTCTTACCAAGGGGTATCGTATTACCCAGTGCTAACTGGGTTGTGTAGGTCAGATAGGTAGTCGCTGCATGTAAAATACTGGTATTCAGCTGCATCCTCCAGTTAGGCTGGAAGCCGACCCCAACATACTTGGGAATAGGCTAGGCAGATGATGTGAGATGACTAAGAAAACTAAGGCACATTTATTGAAATCTTAGTCCCGAGAGATACTCACAGTAGGATGTTTCCTGCTGTCATCGTGCTGGCCATTCCTGCCCAGTGTGCCGCATCTGTTGAGCTGGATGTAGAACTCGTAGTAATCTCGTCCTGTGCCGTTTATGTACATGCAGTCTGGATCGTATGAGTAGCCTGCAATGGGAACAACTCGTTTGTTGAGATGGGCCGACTATGACAAATTGGTTGTAAAATGGCCAAGCCGATCATTGGTATCGGTGGAGTTCAACGAGCATCGGCAATGTCCATGGCGTTTCATATATAGCTTAGTCCCTTGCATTAAGTACATCAAAAAATCACTCGCTCGCAACCGTTCAATTATTTTTCTGTTAAAAGTTAAAATTATACAAGGTGGAACGGACACCAGCCACAAACGGTTACCACGTATTCAGTACGTCATTCTGAATTGGGTAATTTAAAAAAAAAAGAGCTGTTGTGTGTTTACGCGGACTTTCTTTGAATTCGGTTCTCTTTTAAAAGCTCGGTTAGAAGCCGTTGCATCTTTGAATTTTCTGAGTGAGGTTGTACGGATGCAAATATCTCAGAATGCTGCGCGCTAATTGATTAACTCCTAAATGAATTCATTATCTTTAAAATATAAGTAAGTTATTTGCTCAAGCAATTCTGTTTTGTTTATTTTGCCAATAAAGGCGGATAAATGTTGGCAAATATAAAACAGTCGTCACACTCATAAAATTTGACTCATTCAAAATAACTGCTTAGATTGCACTAGATAGCACCAAATATTTAGGCAAAGCCTTATGTGACACAAGAAACGCTTTGTAGGCTCTTACAAATAAAATATAATAATCCAGTGTTGACCTAGCCACCGCAATAAAACGTTTTAAAGAAAGTGCTTAGAAACCGAAACCGCACTCAAGTGCCTCCTAAATGCAAATAACACGAGTATCTAGGTAAAAGTAAATAGTTCAGCGAAACTAACTGTGTCACTAGTACTTAATTACTTTTTAACCGTCATTTACTGCGTGTTGAG
This sequence comes from Noctua janthina, assembly GCA_963576755.1. Lineage (NCBI taxonomy): Eukaryota > Metazoa > Arthropoda > Insecta > Lepidoptera > Noctuidae > Noctua > Noctua janthina. The sequence goes on along the minus strand of OY755063.1, from coordinate 8,076,518 downwards.
GTAATTAACAATATTATTGCATACTTAAGTTGTTGAAATGGCCGTTGTTCAAGCTTTTACTCGTTTTTATTTTGTCTTTGGTATTTAAGTACCCTAATTTAATATTCATATTAGACAATAAAATCAGGTACAGTACATCATTACAAGCCTACCGCAGTCCACTGCTGAGCATAGGCCTCTTCAATCGCACGCCACTCAACTCGATTCTCAGCAACTCTCGTCCAGTTGCTACCAGCCACCTTGCGGAGATCGTCGCTCCACCTGTCCCGAGGGAGGCCCACCTTACAATTACCAATTCACGGTCTCCACTCAAGAACACGTCTACCCCAACGGTCACCGGTTCTACGGCTAATATGGCCGGCCCATTTCCAAATCAGCTTAGCTTCTGTGAGCGACAACTTTGGTTCTCTGTCGGATCACCTCTTTCCGGACTCGATCTCTCAGAGACTCCAAGCATAGCCCCTACTTAAACCAAAGACCAAATAAAAACGATATTATTTTAAAAGATGTTCCAAATTTGAACAGTTGCGAAAATTGAGTTGCGAAATTCTAACCAGCCAGATATACTGACAAAAAAGTAATAAGCTTCATAAAAGCTTTTAAAAGGTAATAATTTGAATTTGAAGTTCCTTCAAGCGGCTAACGGTAGTGTGAATCAGCTAAGCGACTGTCCCACGAATCATAAACAATGCATCTAAGAGGGAAAATAGTATAATCTTATAGTACTGTACATTTTAATATCTAGTAATCTTCTAATAGAGCGTGGTATGAGTTTATGGTAAGTATTTTCCCGTGACTTTGTGAAACACTTAGTTTTATTGAGTTCGATCAATCTTATAATTTAGTTTTGTTGTGGCATTATATTGACGTCAACTATTTTTTTTTAAGTGACTGTTCCTATATTACCCTTGACCTATAAAAATTTCGTTTTTCCTAAATCATGAATACTAAAAAATCTTTTGTAAAAACTACTGCTTCAATAGATCTGAAGACCAAAATAAGTTAGTTTAGATTCAAATACAATATCTCATCCAAACAAAACCGATCGATTACGAAAACAAATGTACAAAAGACGATTTTGTATCAGTCTACATTTTCCTGCATCAAAATCTAGAATTCTGTTCACAAGCTTACCTACCTACTTAGTCGTAGATCATCAGGTTAATACAACAGTATAATAAAATGTTCTCATCTCATACTTACACTTTATGAGAACATTTCATTCCAGTGATGCTGTGCACTTGATTAAACGATAACCACGTCGCGAAATTATCAAATCTCACATCTAACGCACATGCCCTTTGACAATTGCGATAAGAAATGTGGAACAAACACAGAATAGCAAACACATAGAGTGCTAATGTGGGAACGACCGTGCGAAATCTGTAAGCACAGTAACTTTTTTTTTTTTAAGCAGGTTTCAAGCATTTAATTCTCTAAACAAAGTAATTTTCTACTATACTTAATCTACATGAATAATAAAACTCTTTACATGCGTGAGGTATACCCAATTAATGTAGATTTGTTGTGAGTGTTAACAAAATATTTTCTGTAAACAACAATTGATTACTTGGTTTATGGTATTACATGAAATAGAAAACGAATACCTAACTAAGTGGTTGAGCAGCTTAATCGCTGTCAACATATTTGGCGCCTAGCGCTCCACCTTATTAGATATGGTCGACAAGGGACAAGCGTTTGAAGACTTCATTTACTCTGCGAGCTCTAACAAAAGGACATACCGTCACAATGTGGGAGATAGCAACGCCGTCGCAACATTACTAACAATACCACGGTAATGACACTTGTCTAGTCTACACGTCTAATTGTCCCAGCTACGTGCACAATATGCAGGGCCTGATGACCGATTACATCGTAGGAACTTCCCTAGGTAACTGACGTAACGGTTAGACCTTTGTGATTTGCGGACAATAGGTAAGCTAAAATAAACAAGCGTTAAATAGCGTTTAATAGCTAAAAAAAATAAGCGTTTCGTATTTAATAAGCGACTTTCAGCGAGATTGATAAACGCTTTTCGGTAGCTTTTTATTTGTTAACATTGTTATCGCTGATACATTGTCACTTTGTCGAGGCTCACTGAAAGCGTTATGTGTTATGACTTTTATTTGGTTGAAATAAAGTCCAATCTTTATTTTTGCCGATCTGCTAGTTTTTGATAATTTAATGTAATTCTGAAAAAGTACGTTAGTCGTTCTAAAATATGTTAGGAGACATTCTAACCTGCTGAATAAACCAGTCCAGCGAAGGATCCGTTGAAACCGACTCTAATCTTCATGAAGTCATCTTGGCACTCCGCTTCAATATCTGAGAACAATAAAGAATCATCAGTTCCACTGAAATTGAATGTCAGTCTCACCAAGGGTATGGTTTTACCAAGTAATTGGGCTGTGGAGATTAAATACACGACTGCCTATCTGATCTACACAACCACTCCACTCCATTTAAAAATACTGGTACACAGTTTGACTGGAAACGGACTTCAATGAAGTTGGGAAAAAGCAAAGCAGGGTAGTTCGGTATGGACTGAAATCCAGTTGCTCTAGGCACCAGCATCTAACGTAACATTCGAGTCAAAACTATGGCACTCATACGCGAAGACAATAGTATCTTGATACGCAAGTATTATAATTCGTGTATCATATGAATAGTTCAGTAAAAACTAATAAAAAGCCACACAAAGGCTTGCGCAAGCGCGGCGCCACGCGCTCCTTACGATACCATCTCAATTTGTCCGGTTTCACAACATTAGGTACACAATGTTTGTTGGTATATGATACTTTTATACATTATAATTATTGTTTTATGACTAGTAAAACCAGGTGACTTCTTCGGATCGAGTCTTAAAGTGCAAGTAGGTTCTACCGAGTTCAAAGACGATCAACCACTTTTCAACCTTATTACTCGGGGCATAAGAGTGAAAAGCGGCAGATCGTCAGTGAACTCGTCCTACCGAGTTCACTGACAGCCTTCTGGATACCTTCAAAAGTAACCCACAACAGAATTCCCAAACCACCCGCCTAATATAGGACCAGTCTTAGTTCCTCACACATGCTTTAACTGGAATCAGTAAGAAGATAATAAAGTCCATTCAACTTGACAGACAAAAATCATAGAGAGCATCGTCATCATACCGGCGGCACTGGTTCTAACCTTGTCCCTTTTTTTCTACAGCAAGACTAAACAGCAGCACACTTATAAGTACTGCACGGGATCAGCATTGCTTCGACTCATCGGCTTGTCATCAGTCAGGCGTTCACCCAACATCGTACATACCAGGTCAGCATCGCCGGGTGAACACCCCGCTTGCGGCTCAAGGCCCGCACGGCGCCAATGCAGTATGGTGTTTCGAACAAAGAATCCAAAACGGTGGTATAATTTTAGACTGCACTGCCGTAACCTAGGATTGACTGTCTTACTCACACTGAACTCTACTGCCGTTGGTGCGATGTCTCCTATACTCGCGCTCCCAAGCCGGAGGTTCCCGCCACGCCGTGTCCACGGAGGGCGACCGTGGCTTAATGCTCACCGGTATGTAGCTGTTCTTCTCTGATAGGAACACCACCTAGACAGAAGAATAAAAACAAAATTTAAAACAATCACACCTGTAATTCCCCGAAGGATAATAAGCTGAGGAGTATCTTTAGTACAAATTTCGTCAGTTATGTTAAAGTCCTATGTTAACACTAAGAAAACGCTGAAGCAAAAAGCCAATAGCACTTTGCCGGTCCTGGGAATCAAACACAGGGCATCATCCTCAGCAACAACATGTCAGTGTTATCAAAATGATAAAAGACATAAATATTCTATCTGTCTATCTATGATTGAACCAAAGATGTAAGCGGAATGACAAGCGGCATTAACTTATGAATAAAAGAACCGCTCATAAGTTAATTGTAAAGTTGTAACCATGAAAGTAACTAGAGCGATGTCAACTATGCAGTTTCCGCTATTTCATCAATCAACTGCCATTGTGTATCGTTGGTCCAGATTTAGTACAACTATGCTTAAGTGCTTTATTGTAACTAAGGTTCTAACTCGAGGAAAGATTCCAACAAATGTTAATTTAATGGTAGCAAGTTTGCGGGACTGTTCGAAAGAGATACCGTGGCCCTGGAACACAAAGGGCAAAGAAGGAACATGGATGGGTTTTAGTCAGTACAAGTCTGACACTCCCTTCCGCTCCGCCCAGAGTGGGGGGGGTCATTTGATGATTTCCCATCCGGAAAAAAAAAAATAAAAAAATGGTAGCAAGTTTAAACAACATAATAATTATTCAACTTCATAGATCGCTGATCATCACTCGGAAGTTGCAAAACTGACCCTTAGAATCGTTTAAAACTGGCGCAACAGTTATGCTGTATTACATTGTTACAATATTTAATTGAAATGACTCATTTTGTTTTATACATTCCTTACATGAACAGCGCATTTGAGGAGGTAGCACTCCGTGGAGGTTTTGCAATCTGATAGCCCTGAGATAACATAAGCCTAACTACCACCTTCCGGCACACGCGACTTTTGAGTGCCTTCAACAAATAACACAACCTCCGCTAATTAGCGCCTTAAACGACTGTTAACTTTAAACAAGCGCCTCAAATATAGTCACGAAAGCAAAACCGTTAGCGACTTCATTCTGGCCGAGTACTGCAACTAGATTGCAACCATTACCTACCTGACCAAAGAAAAAATTCAAAACAAACTGACGAATTACGGCGTCGGTAATTCACCATTTCACAGTCACGACCCCTTCAAAGTTTTGCACAAAAAAGACGTAAATGCCAGTAAGTAAGCCAGGGCAGTTCGCACGCCGGCCGTAGTACCTACGCATTATAAAATTGGGCCAGTGGACTGCCGGAGTGGTGAATGCCGTCGCCACATCACTTTGACAAATTGATTCCAATATAAAACAACAAATAAAGCCATTGGGGCCACATCACGCCGCGTCAAAGCATCGCCTATCCGTAGAAATAGAAATTACAAGAATTGAGATCACTTTCATTCGGTTTTCATGTGGTTTATTAGTTTTACTCGCGGTTAATAAAGACTTTCGCAGAACACAACATTAAAAAGAATTCAAGAAATACCTGTAACTGTTATCCAATTTAAATAATGTCGGTCGAGGCGTAACAAGTTTGTATTTCACGGCACAATTACAATTAAAAATAAATATTGACAATCAGCCGTCACAGGCCCCACGAAGTTCACAGCCAACGATGGTGCGGAAAAGTAAAGCAGTTGTTTGAGTACTTAATTCTTATCTACTACAACATGTAACATAATTAACGCACATCCTGAAATTAGTTTGTTCAGAATCGTTTACTGAATCGATTTCTATAATTTTTATTATAGGTATTTTTTTTTCCTAAAAATAAATAAAACTACGTAAATTACAGTAAAAACTCGTTAACTCGTTTCGAACGCGAGCGAATACCTACTAGGCTAACAAGATCCTCATACCTACGTGTGCGACTGTCTGCGTTCGTGGATTTGTACTGTGACCACAACATTCTTCCGGAATTAGTATAACTAAATCAATCAATAATCAATGCTCATATATGTTTAACTAAAAATTCAGTGTATGTATTATGATTATAACATAATATACTAATTGGGGTGTCTGGGGGTGTGCGTTAATTACGTTACATGTTGTATATGCCCGTCCATCTACTTCTAGTGCGTCCTCGTAAACTTCTTGGAAAATGAAGTGGTCAGAACCAAATGAAACCTAGGTACCAAATGTAACCCGGACCACAGACCAGAAATCTCTTTTCTTATCCGTCAACAAATGAGTACGCATAACCAACCTCAGCCTATAATGTTCCCACTGCTGAGACACAGTCCCCTTCTCTATGAGAGGGAGTGGGCAATAATCCATCAAGCAGGTCCAGTGCCGGTTGATTGATTTTACATGTCTTCGATTTTTTGGATCTAAGACATGCCAATTTCCTCACGCTGTTTTTCTTCACCGGGTTGAGAGCAGTGTTGATGAAATAAATTATTGAATACAAAGTAATGCGCTTGCCTGGGTTCGAACCCACAGCCTACAACTCGTAAGTTTGGGCCTTTACCACTGTCCCACTACTGTTCTAAATGAGTATTAACTCGCTACTATTTTTCTGTACTACAATATTACAATAAAATAACGTCATGCCTGTAATCCCCGAAGGGTTAGGCAGAGGTGCACCTAATAGTAAACCCAAATTTCGCCAGTTATGTTTAAGCCCCATGTAAAAGGGGGCGAGCCTATTGCCATCAACCGGCACCAAATCCAGACTCCGTTATTGCTACTGAGAAATTCCCTGCAACCTTTACCAGGTCATCGGTCCACCTAGTGGGAAGCCTTCCAATGTAACGTCTTTCAGCTCGCGATCACTCCAGAACTTTCCGGCCCCATCGGCCATCCGTTCTGCGAGCAATGTGCCCTGCCCACTGCCACTTAAGTTTGGCTATTCTTCGGGCTACGTCGGTAATTCTCTTGCGGATTTACTCATTTCTGATTTGATCACGCAAGGAAACTTCGAGCATAGCCTTCTCCATTGCCCTTTGGGTGACTTTAAGCCTTCTGATGAGGCCCATTGTGAGCGACCACGCTTCGGTCCCGTATGTAATCTCTGGCAACACACACTGGTCATAGACTTACACACACAGGACCTCATGCTCAAAATAAATTTTACAATACTTATTTCAAAAATATTGTTCTCATTATTTCCAAGGGATGTTCTCGTGAGTAGGTCACGCGGTGTGTGACCGTCGCCATCGTTCATGGTTTAGATGCAATGTGAGTCAAACAACAGCTACCAGCCACTTACACCGGGTCAGAGATGGATATCGCTAAACTAACACATACACAACCTTCTTAGAAACCCACAACACAAACAGTAGCAGATTCAGTTTCTCACGATCTAATTAGTTAATTCGATTATGTTTATTTGTATGCTTCTGTTTTATGAGGTGCGATGACAATTGAAAAGTTTTACAGGAAAAATATAATTTATTATCTTATCGTGTCAACTTTCTTTAGATGAACAATTGATAGCGTCACATGTTTAGTCGTAGGAGAGCATTAGAAAACAATAAAACTATTGTGTACTAGTGGAAAAAAAATCTGCAGTCGATAGAACATGTATTATTCAAAATATTAATAAATTGCTACCATCCGAAGATCCTACGTAGCAAAACAGCAAAATTCAGTTCCTACTGTAAAAAAATATACGCACGTAAAACCTCATAAATCGGGAGCGGAACTACAGATGATAACCTAATCAGATTAGAGAAGCCCTTCGCAACTTCAATATTGTATATTGCACAAGTCCTCAGAGGCTGCGGCGTGGCCTCCCGGCTCCCATTCAGTCGGTCACTAGAGTAGCACCGCGTTGGGCAACGTGCTGACTGCCACCACGCGTAGCACATGAGAACTCACGCGTGACAGAAATAATAGCCCCCAAACCACTCTATTTGATCTTTCAATTCATTCTTTCCATCACACTAAACCTTTATTTCACGCCATTCGATTCATCAATAATAAAATTACCATTTTCAACCACTGTGAAATAAGTTTTAAATCCGAAATCTGCAAGTTGCAACCGTTGCGTATGCATTGTTAATTTTAATTGCACTCCTCAAAAGTAGGTCCTTTAACATGTCAACTAAGCTTCATACCATTCTTTCATTCTATACAAATCGACCGTAAAACCAATGTCACAAATAAGTGCAGCAATTCCGCAAAACGAAAGGAAAAGATAGACTGTGTCGAATCGTGTATTCTTAGAAGAATTCTTTCAATCAATCCATCAATGGTCGTTCAAATGGGTGTAAATTGGTGACTATTATGGCGTACCTTTCACCCATTTCTGTGTTCATGCCTGCGAGTAATTGGGTGATGGCTGTGACGACTATTTGAACAGTCATTCTTTTATTTTGTGCCCCCGAAATACGCCTATCGTAAATGACCATGAGCAATGTTGTTGTAAAAGTGAAAATAAGTAATTAGGAAGATAGTGAAAACGTGCGTCGAAGCGAATTTCAGGCATTTTCTTTCATACTCTGAAGTAGGTATAGAAATTAGACAAATTAGACGCGAAAGCAAACGAAACTGTAGTTTCTTTTCTATTAGCTTTTTGCTAAAACGCATCATTTAGACTGACAAAGACGTTTGTTACTGAAAGAAACACAATCGTTTTCGTCTGTCCACAATTCAATCGACGCAGACTTCGCTAACAAAAAGATTTAACAATCTAAAAATCTAGCAAATAATTGAGTTATAAATCGTAGTTAACAAATCTGGCTATTTTCAGAGCCATTAAGCACGTTGAAAGAGACAGAGCTGACCGGTGCACGGATTCTTTTATATCAAGAAATGGCTCATTGTTCGTAGCAGTTACGTTTCTACATAACACGACGTACATACGCGAGCGTATGTAATAAATGTTGCGGCTTCAAGGCCAAATCGTTGGTTCAAGAAAGTGAAACTTAGAAGTTCCGTTTCATTTTATACTTCCTTCCCAAAATAATTTTAGTAGCAAGACATGGTTTTCCTAAAGCATTTACATCACTATTAATTTTAAATCAGTTCGTTTAGAAGTAGATACGCCTACCAACGTTGATTCTGCCTAAGTAGCACAATATTCATTTCACTAATGCACCAACAGTCATGCCATTTGGGAAGAATTGGTCTGTTCTGAATAGAACGTAAGTACAAGGAAAGAAAGACAAAAAAATATTTATAACTCACCGGGTCCTGTTCACTGCCGTCACTTTTGAGTGCTTCTCTTGTTTCGTTCTGCAAATAAAAAAATAATCTTATAAGATTCATTGAATGTTGCATATCAACACGACCAACAGAGGTATGTAGAGGTGAATTAGTATCTACAACAGCAATTTTCCAGATACAACATAAGTAAGCCAAGGGTAAGAGCCTAATCCATCAAACGGGTTTAAAACCAGTTTCTCGTAAATAAACCCGAAAACGACTTACCCGACCCTGGGATCAAACCCATGACCCAACTCCAAGCAGATACTCTTGCGACCAGCAAGACAGCGCAATAAAGTTTTTAAACACATGCTATATTTTTTCTTATGAAAACATAGGCAAGTACTAACCTTAAGCTCACTAGAAAGTACAGGATCAGGTGGATCCTCGCCGGACCCCTCGTGTAGCTCCGACGAGGCTGATGCGGAGGAGGAGACCGACACCACGGACACCTCCGTGGAGTCGGAGTACTCCGCCGAGTCCAGGTGCTGGGACGCTGACTGGACCTGATGAGGGAATTCTAAAATGTTTATCACATTCATACATGGGTGGCGATTTAGTCACCAATAGTGCCCTCGTAATCTCTTACACCTGACAAATTGAAATATCTCGCATCTGATGTGCTAATCAAAATAACCGTATCGTTATTGGAACATTTGTAAAAGTCAGCATGAAAATATGCATATCTGCTTTTTTTTTACAAATTCCCTATTTTCTCGAACCATACATTTGTATGGTTAGTTGAGTTACCGCTTTTTGGCGTACCAGGGTAGAATAGTCATGGGAGCATAACTACTACGTCATATTGAAGCACTTTTCCCATAAAAGCGATATCGTGACCATTACCGATTCATGAAAAAAAAGTAGCTATTAGATCGGATATTATTTTCCTAGAGAAAGGTGTTTAATGTGGCGGGTAGACTCATTTCCTTGGCCGATTCCTAAAAAACTAAATCACCACTCTGCACACGTCTAATATTAATATTGTTTGACATGGGCACTCAACAATCTACTACAAGACATCAATCTGATGACCAACTTTGCTTGGAACAACATAGCAATTGCCCAATGCATCCCGACTTTATATTGGAACTTAGGATCTATTCGCCGAATATAAGGCACATTGGAAGCCAATGAGCTATAATGATGATGATTAAATAATCTATTCAAAATCAAATAGATGGTCCTAGGTTACATAAAAGAGACAAGGAAAAGTCTGAAGTAAATAAAGATAACCAGATTGCTTTGACCTTATTCCACAAAAGAGTCGCTCATTTCTTAACAGCTAAAATACAAAGAAAGTTTCAATTTAAGAAGATTCTCTCCGTAATACTAAATGCAGTTAATGTTAAACAAAGTTTTCTAAGACAAGAAATAAGGTCAGTGAATTTTAAAAATCCATTATCCATGATTATTGAAATTGAATGGCTTAACAAAAAGAGAAATACAATGACTACTTACTCTGGAGATAATAAGATAACTGCACACGATGAGGAATCTGCAACAAAATTAAGAATTATACCCTTACATGTTCAGCACAATATGTTATATTGAAATAGATAATACACAAGATTAAATAAAGAAATTTATGCAATCACATGTTGCGGGCAGACCGAATTGAATCGTGATACATTCTAATGGTCACTTATGTTCGCAAACAAATGTAAGTAAACGCGGCTAAACTTGCTTTCGTGATACGCTTATATTGTCGGCGCGGGCGCATTGTTCCAAGTAATGCTACTGCCTAATGACGGGTCAAAAGACACGGCCCGGTAATGACAGGCCTCGAGATTGGATTGATCCCGGAGAATCAATATCAATTACCGACGTAGAGTTTGCCAACGAAATTGTTGAATCACGTACAGTTTGCGATGTAAATATTATACATTACACAATTTCAATTTTCGTTTCACTGTGAATAGTTTCTGTAAAAGTTAAAGGTGAACGAATCTTTGCGTGATGTTTACGGTTCAGTCTGATCGTAAGAAGTCTATTAAATGGGCAACTGTAAATTCGGGGTTCAGTGATAAACTGAATTCTAATTCAGTCATGTATTTTGAATGATTTGCCTTCGTAATAAACTGTTATCAGATTACGTCATTCAACTAGACGGCATGCGACGCTCAGTTAAGATGTGCATCGTATTCAAGATTTTTCATGCAAAACTCGGCTCTTTTCAGTTTTCGAACAAAAATTGTGAACGTTTATCGTAGCTTTGTTGTAGTTGTCTCAGAAACACGAGCAAAGAAATATCTATACCCAGTATGTGTAGTTGGGCTGAGGATGATGACAGTGATGTCTCAGAAACCAAAGAGAAGAGAGTTTGCAACCTTAAACCGCGTACTGCGAACAATCTATTTAATAATATCTGTTACTCAAATTCTGTATCAGAAATTCCGAATTCTCGAAACTCAAGCGCTATTATTAAGCTGTAATTTTTGATAAACAGTTACTTTGTAAGTTTTTCGTATCTCAAACTTATTTAATTCCGCGTATTGTCTATTGTTTCGATCGTTACAGTTCTAATAATATTAGAGTAATGTGCCTCAGTCAGTGACCCTACCATCGAACCATGACCCCTGGTGTCCTTCGGATTCGATAAACTAATCGAAATCGATGAATCATTGTTCGTATCATGTTGCGCAATCTTAACAGTCGTCAGGAATGAGGAAAAAATGTGCACTCTTTGAAAAGTATGATTAAATAAAAAATAAACTAACTTTGATAATTATTTTATGAAACGCAAGAAAACATTCCAACGCTGTGGAGCTTTCACTGAAGAAGCATTAGTGATAAATAAGTACTTAGTAAATGGTTTTGATTTGTTTTGTTGCATTTATCACGCCATGAAATTGTGTTCACAAGCAACGAATGTTGAACAAGCGATGTTAAAAGCTAACATGTATTTGATATTGAACAAAATTAATCGAAAAGCCTATCAAATGTCTGAAAACTGAAAAGTTAGACAGTCTTCTGAACAGCTACAGCGTTTCAATGAAAATTACCACAAAATATATCCAAATAATGACAGATATGCTAGAACAATCACTATAATATTCCCTATTAAATAGTTCAAATGGCATTACATCACAACCTTATCAATTCATTCGCATAAACTCCACCAGTTCGTGATTGTGTTCGCAATTAATCGATGACCGAACGTTCCGATGATCGTTAGTCGAGTTATAATCGTCATAATCGCTTTGATTTCGTGATCGAGAATCGAGTCCGTTACTCGTGTACGTCCAGGGGGCGACATGGCGTAATACTCCGTTCTGTACGAAGCCCTGCAGGGTTTAGATGACTGAGAGGCACGAAGGGTCGAACTTGGGGTTAAGAATAACGGGATCGAGTTTAATCGAATTGGATTGCTGTGTTTTGTTAAGACATAATCTTGTAATTTGAAAATATAAGCTTTTCAAAGAGCTGCCAGCCTTTTGGGCACATTTCCCATTGACAGTGATGCGGACGAATTTTTTGATGCTCAAGATTGCTTCTGCCTTTTTTATGTGCATAATTATGTTTTTAGTGGTAATCTGTGTAAAATTAAGTTATTTAATTGTAAATAACATCACGCCTGTAATCCTCGAAGGCTTAGGAAGAGGTGTACCTTGTTAGAGGTGTACCTAACAAGGTACACCTCTTCCTAACCTGCAAAATGTAGGTGTATTATTATACACCTACATTTTTCCAGTAATGTATAAGTCCCATATAATAGGGGATGAGCCTATTGGCATCAACCGGTCACAGATCCAGATTCCGTGGCCGCTACCGAGAAAATCTTAATGGAAAAATCCTATAACACATTGCCTGACCTGGGAATCGCACCCAAGACCTCATGGTCAGTAGTCATACTTGCAACCACTAGACCAATGAGGCAGTCCATGATCCGTCCGTTATTTTATTTTATTGTATTTATTGTTAATCAATACAGCATTCATTGTTAACAAAAATATTTATCATCATATAAAATTATTGACAAACAATTTCTTGAAAAAATTTGAATTCTAAGTAACTTACCTCAAGCTAGCTTCATAAAATACTTACTAGATATTCATAAGATTAATTAATTCAAAAAACCCATGCGTGAGTTACCAACGTAAAGTTATGTTATTTGAAAAATATCGATGAATCTCGTAGCGAGTTCGTAGCACTGAGTCGTTGATGTCTTTTGTTCACGCGCCTTCGCGTAACACGTGATAACAGTTTAGCTGAACGCTTTGATAGAAAAATGCTCGTACAAAGGTAAAATATAGAGTTTATGATGCATATATTATGTATTCTAGTTCATCATCTGCCTAGCCTTATCCCAACTATATTGGGGTCGGCTTCCAGTCTAACCGGATGCAGCTGAATACAAGTATTTTACATGGAGCGACTGCCTATTTGACCTCCACAACCCAGTTAGTACTGGGTAATACGATACCCCTTTTATTATGTATTCTAGTTATATAAAACTAATATTTTTCGAGAATGTTGCTTTACGTGGAAGGGCCAAAAGAAGTACCAAAACCTTAATTCGATCAACGATTGTCGTCATTTTAAGGTTTTTGAATCAGACATTTTTCTGATGCCTAGTTGGCCATTTTTCTCTGATCTATGCTTATTCTTATGAAAACCAAGGGCGGATCGCTATCATAAATAGGAACAAAAAACGCCGCATTTTCTACATTACATCGCACATGCCTGAAAGGTGACGGTCAGATTGCGAAACAAAAACGGATGCTTATTATATCATATTTTAGTTCCTCTATTAAATTAATTCATGTATTGCATAATTTTCACAGTAAGTGCGCGCGCGCTTGTATCTCGGCGGTTCGGCGCAGTTCGGCTCGGTTCGGCGGCGGTCGGAACCACTCGGCCTCGCTCGGCTTCCTACATCTCCTATCGTAATGGCCTCATTTCCGCTTCCTCACTAACATTCACGTGATGCTCAGTTAGTGGTATAATAACTAGGTCATAATGTAAGCTCAAGGACGTTACTCATCCCTTTTGTACGGCGCAGGCAATTTTCTCTGGAAGATTTTAGGTTCAGGATCAATTCTGTAGACGACCATTTCGAAGTAGGTGTCTATAACATTGAACCTGAACTTGAAATCTTACAACATGATAAAAAAGTTGGTATAATTTGCATCGGCGAAACTAAAAATAAATTAGTTGCTAACTAAATAGAACTGCCTTATGTGGCATTCGAATGTATTTTGACTTTTGGATAAAAAATCATCAATTAAAATCTAATCAGTTTAATGCATTTTGATTAATTTTATAAGTATTAACACAAGTACATTACAATACAATACATTTCATAATTGTCTTGTCACACATCATTAATTAAGGTGCAGTAGCAATTGCATCAATGCGATAATGTTCAATAATCTCAACATACATAAATTCAGTTTTCTTTGAACTATTCATATGTCCTTGATACCTAATAAAAAGTAAACTACGTATCTGCATAATAACTAAAACTGTTTCTGAAAAACCCCACAATTCAAATACAAAACCAACAATTTTCAGGTAATTTCAGACAATTGCTACTCAAAGTAGACTTTCATGGATGATTTCATACAATTTTCTAGAAACATTTTTGATTAGTTAATTTCATGCTGAAATGTTTTTTCAACACTCAGCAGTTAAAGAAAAATGCATCATCGATTCAATTTATTCCTGTTTTGTAGTGAATGTTCGTTGATAAATAATTTCATCTTATTCCTACAAACACCATTTAGAATTTTTCAATGTCTTATATGTTATTTCTCAGTTGATTTTGATCAGCAGCTATAGTTAAAGGTAATCATCGTGTAGGGAATCGATTCAATTGATTAATGTATTATCATTATTTTGAGGGTATTCGTTGATAAGTCCTTTTCTTTTTTTCCAAACAAATATCAATTTGAATTTTGCAATTTGAAATCTTATATGTAATTTCTCAGTTAATTTTTATCACCAGTTAACGTTGATGGAAAACATCGTGTGGAAAACTGAACTTTATAATAACATTCAAAAACGAAGCTATGTTACTCCCTTTTTTCTCCTAAAATTGTTTGTCCGAAAATCATTATCCATAACACGTTTCGTATAAACTTCAGTAACCGTAATGTTTAAAAATTCGAAATTTTGTTTTACATAATTATCTTTACTTCTAAAACTATTTTGACATAATATCGAGTACTATAATAATTTAATCTCCTAATTTTGCATGATATAAAGACATATATCCTAAGTATTGTATTATATTATAATGTGTATTATTATCGCAACGCGATCAGCTATTTTCCTAAAAATTATCCTAAAAGTCTTGCTAGCTGGCGTGAGGAACGTAGGGCGAAGGCCGGTCAGGCTACCGGAGCGACGACGATATTTGTGACAGAAAGTAGGTGCGTAATGTAAAATGCGTCACATAATCGTTAATATTTAAGACAAACGGATTTAGGGCATATTGTATTTAAGAATTTCAATTTTATGGCATGTGATTAAGTTCGGGTAAGTTATCATTCGGACAAATGTTGATTAGGACAAAAACAATTATGGCACTTTCGATTATGGATAAAAAAGTTAGGGAACACAATAGAGAACCCGAAGCTACACATACATCGCAAACATGCAGAGAGCAAGAATGCTCGCGCCTTTTCAGATAAAAAGTTATGGGTAAAATGATAAAATAAAAATATGATCACAAAGTAACATAACATCACATCTGTAATCCCCAAAGGGTTCTGCAGAGTTATAGCTAATGGTATAATCACATTTCGCCAGTTATGTCCCATGTAACAGGGGGCGAGCCTATTGCCATCAAACGGGCTCAAATTCAGACTCCGTAGCTGCTACTGAAAAATTTCCGATGGAAAATATAATTAACAATTTGATCCATTCTGTCCGAAAAATGAGCTTGCTTCCATAAATGGAAGGCACGAAGGAAATATGTTAATATAGGGCCGAAACAGCAGTAACGAATTATGGTGATGGACGAATATATATTAATTTAGAACAATTTTTCCGAAACGTCATTGAAATATTGAATTATTTCTGCAACAAAAAAGATTAGAGACCCAAGGAGACGGAGAGAGAGTTTTTTTTTCTAATAATTAGAAAATAAAACAGTACATTGCGATCTTTAATTCTAGGGAACCAAATTACTGTACTGCCAGGCAATAGCTGTAATATAGTGTATGATCATAATTATGGTACACAATGTTGTCAATTGTTATTATTGTCAGAATAAAATCTTTACAAAAACAAAAAAAAATCATAACTTTAATCATTCATGATTGAAAATGACTAATATTAATTGAAAAAGATGCCCGAATCTGAGATGCCAGATCTTTCGAGCTTATCAACTGTCAAGATCCACACTGAGCCTGCAGATAACGCTGCAGGTTATCGACAAAACTGAAGCGTCAGTCGTCAAAATAAATAATAGCTTTGACATTTTGACAGACTTGATCGAATGGTATTGAAAGGTAACATAATTATTGTTTATTTTATTATTTTGGAAAACATGTTCAGTTTCTTAGCTCTCTGGCTTGTTTAAGCTACGTTAACGCTATTTGTTTTCCTTACATTATTTACATTTTTTAATATTCTTATTAACAAAAATTATATAAAAACATTTAAAAATATAGAAAAAGCCCACCGGCTTCGGGAACAGGTTCCTCCTAACAATATGCGCCGTGTCCAGATAACAACTTTTCATAGTTTACTTTTATTAGAAGAATACGGTCAGTATTCTTCTTTAACTACCTCATAGATACAATTTCGCTTCAATCAGTTACACTGGAAGACCAAACATAGTGGGCTAGGCAGATGGTGATGACGATGAATAGTAAAAGTTTTTTTTTTGACATTTTTGTATTTTCTCTTGTAATGTCTTCACAAACTTATTTACTCCACAAGAGACTTCGAAACCTTATATGAAACTGCATCGATTGACATAAAATTAAACGTAAGAACTGACGTTTTTCTGGGTACCATTTCTCTAAAATCGGTGAATGCAATTTAACAATAACTCATAAAGTTATTATTATTATTTATTTATTTATCAAGACAAAGTTTATAAAAATCTTAACTATGCCCCACAAAACCGTTTTCACGGTTTGTCTGAGATCAAATACCAATATCCTAAAAAAACGTTTGCCTGTAGCTACATACAACAGTTAAGGACACTCTCTCTGCTGCCCTGGCCAATCAACGTGCAGAGACAAATGAAACCAAGGGTCGTCTAACAGACGTGGTAGTAAGGCAAGGTTTCACACATGCGAGTGTTAAGTGGGATCGGCCTGCGGAACGCACCGTTACTACTCGGCTGGTGTGACATGCGGCCCACAACACCTCCAACGTCACAACGTCACCGTAACCCGGCGCCGTGACCTGTGCACGCTGTCACACATTATGTACACCACGTACTTCACTTGTCAAAGTACAGCATACTTTAAAGGTGCGCTCAAACCAGTACTGACAGACGGCGGACCGGACTCCGGACAACTTCGGACCACACTTTGACATATAATATACTGGGAAAAGGCTAGGCAGATGATGATGATGATACTGAAGTATCTGCAGCTAGTCCGCAATCTGTTCTACCGGTTTAACTATAACTTTAAAAAGCGACGACCAACTGGTTGACCAGCGAGGTTAAATCTGTGGTTGGTTGAGCTAGGCTTATCGAGACTTCTCAGGCCGTTGAAATCTCATCTGTTTCGAATAGCAAATTTAAATTATTACTTTATAATGTAATATTCTTTTATTCCACAAATAATACTGAAATTTTATTTTATTAAAACTTCATAATGAATTTAAAACTTTATTAAAAAATAATTATTTTCAAAGTTCTACTTTCATTTTATATATATTTGAATTAAAAAAAAAAAAAAAAAAAATTATTATACAAATAATTTCATTAAAAACATAAAAAATTCCTAGACTTCATAATTTAAAAATTTCGGATCTTTCCCTTTGCACGAGTTACACAGGGCAAATTACGTCTGTAACACAGCAGAACGAAGTAGTATACAAAAAAAAGTAGTCAACTTGATCTTTAGCAAACAGACAATAGCATAAGAAATATACGAATCACACAGAATTCGATATAAAACTAAAAGGATTTAACTGCTTAAGAAAATTAAAAAGCCAATGTCTTCTGTATTTGATAAGGTACTATTCATGTTGTGGATAGCTTGCATCATCCCACAGCTGGGCAAAGACCTTTTTTGACCTCCAACTTTTTTGATTCAGAGCTCTGAGGTGCAAAATACTCGCAGGTGTTCTCACTGATCACTCACTATACCGTCCATTTGATCCCATCGCCCCATGCACGACTCTCGGGAGAATTATGAATCTTGATTCGGCATTTAAATCATGAAAAAATATGAGAATAAAAAATAAAAAAAATAAGTATCTATAGGTATGACCAAGCAAATTTTTGAATGGGTAGTATCTATTTTAAATAATGACCGAAATCTGCAAGGGCCGATCTTCAAGGATAAGCTACTCTTACCGTGGTCTATCCGTGGAAGGGTCCGTCCATTACAAACCGATACCCTTCAAAATGCCTCGCAAAGTACGTTAAGCCGTCGGTCCTGGCTGTCTTCTAGAGCTTTCGCATTCATCTGGGTAATCAGAACCTTGAAAGACTGACAACCATAATGTTACCAAGGTATCCTTAACCCCGTAACAGGCTTGTATAGGTCAGATAGGCAGTCGCAGGTTTTTTTTTCTTTCGTGCGGTTAATATCTGGCGTCAGAGTTTGTATACCGCCCATGGGCCTCTGCCTTGGCTTTACATGCCGTCGAGAAATACCTCTCAGGCATGCTGGTTTTCTCACGTCGCCCTATGTAAAGTACTGATACTCCGTTGCGTCCAGTTAGACCACAATATAGTTGGGAAAAGGCTACGCAGCTCTTTATTACCAACATATGATAAAATGATTCGTACAAGTAGATAATTTTAAAATTGATTAACTATTTAAACTTTTGCACATTAATAAGATTTAGTTTTGCATTGGAATACTCTGTAGAGGAACGCCTAATAATATTAAAGATGACACTTACTAAGCTATGAACTGAAGCTTCAACCAACATAAATCTTTGTATTTAAAAAAGTAACACAGGCCCTGAATAAATGCAACATAACTAGGAATGAGAACAATAGCACAATAAATTATCTTGCGGTAAACTGCCAAATCTATAGCTAAAAATAGCGGCCTTAAACCTGCAGCAGCTGCTTAAATGTTGGTGTAAGAAGATCCAATGCTAATAAGCTATGCCTTTTATTCCGTTCAAGCGTAGCCGGGTCACAGATCTAGTACAAATATAATTTAGTTGTAGCGTCGCGAATTTACTTATTTCTATTGATTTATTTGACCAACTGTACATTCTTGGCAATGAAATTGATTGTTTGACGGCCGTTAGGATTCGAATGAAATCGTGTCACTGTGATCTAGATTTTCTTTAGTCACATTACTAGATTAATGTGCACAGAAACTTTTTATTCGTAGTATGACTAGTATAATCATAATCAATATATATGGTCTAAGGTATAGTGCCTACCCGAGTAAAATCGTAATATTATTAATACTGCCCCAGACAAGGGTGAAAAGTTCTTGCCAAAATAGGAAAACATTTCCCGCCTCGCCTTTTGTGATAACTCTGCCTTTTTTTTTGATTTTAATAAAATACACAAAGGAGAACTACAGTGCTTATCAACTAACTCAAAACATTAAATAGAAAACATGAAAACGTTTTCACATTTCCATACTCTAGTTACCTGACACTTAGCACCATTTTGCACTAAGCGAAACACGATTCACACTGGTTCATTCGATTCTATAACACTGTCACTGCTCGAGCTTTATTCGATAATCACTTCGCGTGACTGTGCGTGCGTAAGTTCGCGGTCGATCGGAACAATCGAAGTTAGAGGAAGTACAGTAGTGCTGCGCGGCCGCCTCTCGCGGCGTCTGACCATCAAGTGGTGGTCGTCGACTCAGCCTCCAGCGTGCCTCCTCATCCGCGTAATGCTTCCCGCCGCGGTGAGCCCGCACAAAAGCGCGAGCGGGGCCTTAATCACTTCCAAAACCATTTGAGGAAACAATGTCCAGGTGCGAACTCAGTCACGCTCAATCCGACCCGACTAATGACAAAGTTCAAAGGCACAAGAATTGGCTACTGAAAATTCGAAAATTCGACCCAAACGCAACACATTAATGATTATATATTTAATTTTATTGATAATGACAGACAATTCACAATTTTCTTTAAAAATTGCAGGAAATAACTGACTATTTTGTCACGAGTAACAAAACCTCTTTATATTCAAACCTTGGTTTCGAAATAATATCGTAAAATGATTATATTTTCTGTACTTATTCTTACTTTTGTTACTTCATTCTGTCAGTATTTAAATTAATATAATGAAGAAGTATATATGTCGTATTGTTAAATAACAATAGTAATCGTACAATATAGCCGAGTGCAAGACAAAAAGGTGGGACAAAGTTTATAGATTGCCCAACTTTGGCGGCAGTGGGCAGGGCACATTGCTCGCAGAACGGATGGCCGATGGGGCTGAGTTCTGGAGTGGCGACCGCGAACCGGAAGACGACTGAAGCCGTTAGAAGGCCTCCCATCAGGTAGACCGATGACCTGGTGAAGGTTGCGGCGATCCGCTGGATGCGAGACACACGGAACCGGTCAATGTGAACATTTGGGGGAGGCCTATGTCCAGCAGTGGAGTTCTTTCGGCTGGAATGATGATGATGATGATATTCGTTCCACCTTTTGAGTATTTTAAGGGTAGGAGAATCATGAATTGCACTCGGCTAATAATAATTTAATATACGATCGAGAGGATTCCCTCCATCCGCATCAACATGTTGAACGCGATGAGTAGCGTCGTAGCAGTAACCACGCCAATAGTGACTTTCATAGGTCTGTAACAGAAATTTGTTTATTGTAAGTTTATATCTGTCAAGATCAGAAACCGTGGCTGTCGGTTTCTGATTTCGTTCCTACAACACAGCTGTAAAGCCGAGAATGGAACGCCGGGCCAAGTCAGACAGAGATGATCACTTTAAGAACTCTCTGTAGGTCATAATATCAAGACAAGGTAACGAAAAATGGAGGTCTCGACTAATAAACGACGCAAGCAGGAACAAAGACTGTGAGAGACTGTGTTGTTTTATTTAACAGGAATTCATCAAGTTAGAGGTTTCAAATAATAAAGGGGAAACGCCCTTAATTTCCACTCAAATTCTTTCCACCATTCGAATACTTTGTGCAATAATAAAAACCGCCTCTCTGAATTTGTTTAAGATACTCGTGTTAACGGACTGTAGACTCTTCAGTCACTTAAGTACCAATTCAAATCCACACCAACCAATTCAACAGTGTGAGACTAATAGTGGGAATCAGTGGGATCACTTAAGAACGTTAAGGTCTAGATAAAAAATAGTGGAGTTTTAGAGCTGAACCTCATCTGGCAGCACGGAATCGCACTTTTCTATGCCCCTACCCTTTTCTGTCTCTTAGAACCGTCATTGCTAAAGCGTACTGCCGACCGCATCGTCGATGCTGTGCATTGATTGCGCGATTCCCACTCTGTTTCTCGCTTTGCGATTCTTTTCTGCCAGATGAGGTTCAACCCTTAGGGACCTCATGCACTATACGACCGCAGCCGCAATCAGTGCTCGCACAGATCAGGTTAATGACGGCAGTTCACTCTCTTCCGAGAGGTCTCTCGCAAAAGACCGTCACGGGACGGAGACAAAGCGAAGAACACTGAGGCTAGACGAGCGCTACTATAATTATACACTCTCGCATTCGCTCTATCTCAGAGTGCCCTGAGAGTCTCAGATACAGATAGGGCACTCTGAGATAGGGCGAGATTGTACAGTTACCATCAAACTATAGAACCCGAATGTGCTAAGAGCAGTTGCTGCAACGACCATCTAGGCACAGGACCGGCCGTTCCACCAGTTGCGTCCATACTTTTTGGACTTTCGACTGATCAGGGTCGCATAGAACATCAGTTCCCCTAATGCTTGTGCAAGAGCGCCTACCCGTCAGCATTGTGGAAGTACATCGCGCTCTTGAGGGTGTAGTACACGATCTGCATGTAGCAGTAGATGAGGTAGTACAGGGCCAGCGCCGTGGCAGTCACGGACAGCTGCACCACCGTCACCAGGTCCGACACTATCTTCCACGATTTACCTTCGTCCAGCTGGAACATTCGTTTTACTTCCATCAAAGGTAATATAACATCAAACCTATATTTCGATGATTTTTAGCACTAAAGAATGCACTGCTTGGTTGATCTAGTGGTCGGAAGAGCGACTGCTGAGCATTTGAACCCAAGACGAGTTCGATTCTGAGGTCGGGTAAAGTGCTATTAAATTTTTCCATCAGGAATATCTCAGTAGCAGCCACGGAGTCTGAATTTGTGCCCAGTTATTGGCAATAAGCTTAAAACCGTTGGTCCCGGCTGTCATTTGTAGATCTTTGACAGTCGTTACAGGTAGTCAGTGACCCAAAAAGTCTGACAACCAGTCTTACCAAGGGGTATCGTATTACCCAGTACTGGGTTGTGGAGGTCAGATAGGCAGTCGCTTCATGTAAAATACTGGTATTCAGCTGCATCCGGTTAGACTGGAAGCTGACCCCAACATAGTTGGGAAAAGGCTCAGCAGATGATGATGATATTGGCAATAAGCTCGCTCCAATTACATTGCACTAAACCATAACTGGCGGCGAAATGTGAGTGTACTAAGGTCTTCTTGAGCCTAAACTTTCGAGGATTATAGGCAATATGTTATTTTATGTTAAAGATTATAGATTACTAGTATGCCTGACTTCTCCAACAAGGCTTGCGGCAGTAGTAATAAGTTTATTTGTCCAAAAGAAAAGTAACAGATATAATAAACCATATAATCTAACAATCATTTTACACATTATAAGTATATACAGGAGTGATTTTAAAACACTTGTGATTGTGCAACGAATAGGTACTTAGAAATTGAACTAAGTATATAAACCTTTCGCTCGGCAATATGCACTGTAACCGTTAGGGTACTGTTGCTTTTTCACGAATTTACACAATACTTGACGAAAGAGGAGTATAGACAAATTTAATATGGGAAGACTTTTCTCCAATGAAACAGCTTGGGTAGGAACTTTCGGTTCGGTTAGTTAATTAATTAATTTTCTGAAAACTTTCCCCATTTTCCAAGAAAAAAAAACTCAATTGTCTTATAATTGCCATTATCCTGCCTTTAGGAGTCGATTTTAAAAGCAATGCATCGATTATTTTTTTTTTTTTTTTATGAAAAGGTAATCAAAGGGACTTACCAAAAACGCCTTGTTTACAGAATTATCACATCATCAAAAATGTGTTTTAATTAGTGTTAACGCAAATCTGGCCCCCAAGATGAAGGCGCAGCCTAGTTTGGGGACCTCTGTTTACTAATTACTATGTTAAAATCTAACTTGTTACGATTATATCATAGCTCTAAGTTTGATTAAGAAAATGTTTGTAACTGTGGCTTAATTTTATTCTTTATTTCGATCTGGCTAGAAAACAGTAGGTAAGTAACAAACCAACAAACTTTTCAATGTTACATTTACAATAGATATTAGTGAGGATTTCGTGGCCAGTTGACAATTTTTATAACCGTGGTCGTGCTATTGTGATAGGTACTGTAAAATTACTAAAACGACTAGGTAGGTAAGATTTTTTTCCCTAAAGTTAACTGTAAGCTGTGAGATAGATGTATGGATGATTCTCCATTCAATAGACAAATATCCCAGACTGCATTTCAGTCTAAATTCGTTAGTCATTACAGTTAGTAGATCAAACGATTAGCTTTAGCACCGATTTGCCTAAATTCAGAGTATTAATGTGTTTTTTCACCTGAAGCTCGTGTTAAGGCGTTAAAGTTACAAGTTTACCAAACTAATCTAATCTATCAGGTGAATGAATGGCCGGACCAACCCAATTTAGCGGTCGACAGACGAACACTTTACAGTTCTTGGTCTTAACCTAGAGAGATCACTATCAAACGCTTTAATTACACTTTAACAAACATTACGCGCCTGCAACCTCAATTGGGTTCATCGAACAAGGTTTCATTTAGTACGTAAAGTAAATAAAATACTTTATAAATTACTTGCTTCCTTTTCCCTTTTAAAATGTAGATTTCTAATTCTTGTATATTGAGTTGAATTAACTTTAATTTACAACCATATTAGAGTTTCGATTTAATTGAATCGTACTGCAATAATTATTTTATTAATAGGTGTAGATATTTCGTGGTTTTTTGATTATTTTACGGTTCTTGATTCTGGAGATTGCTATAAAACGACAAACAGTTGACCCACGTTAAGCCGCAAACTTGACGTATAACTAATCTATTATTAGATAGGACTAATCTATTTGCAAAATATCTAATCATCTTTTAATTTCTTATTTAAAAAACGAACGCCACATGAACGCACAGTGACATACTGCACAAGTTATTGAAGTGTTACTAACATAGTTTTAAGGTTATATTTACTAACACATTTTTTTTTTATCTGTAACAAAAAAAAAATTAACATTTTTTTTTTTTTTTTTATAAATTTTAACAATTTTATATAATAAAAATGTTTGCATGCCGAATGGTGAAATATGGCAGAACTCTGATGTAAACCTACTACTACCTTATGTACAACCCATATTTGCAAATAAATGCTATTCTATTCTATTCTGTAAGGTATAAAGGGTGTATATTTACACCCTTGACCTTTAATGATGCCGAAAGGCACTTGTCCTACCTGTCTTCGCGATCATTTTTTTGACCAGATCTAGACCATCCCTGGGAACCTTCTAAATACGAAGATATTGGGGGTCAATGTTTCAACTTTTTTTAAATACATGTTTTTAATGTAAGATTTTTACTTTAAACACCTCCACGACCCCCGTACTATTAAATCCATCCATTAGCAATGCTTTCAGTGCGTTCCATCTTACCGTAAAACGTGATTTATCACCCCAAAAAAAAAGTCGTTTCCCGCCAATAATTTTTGCGTAAAGTTACTTAGTTTGATGTACAGAATGCTTGGTTGACGGATTCGTGAAGGGTCCGTTTAGACCCTGTATGTCTATGGGCCAAAGTAGCCTGAAGATAAATGGATGTTGTTGTTGTTTAACTGAGAACCACCAAGTTTCAAGAATCTACATTTATCTCCGTTTCGATAAGTGCCGTGGTAAACCAAGGAAGGAAACAAAAACCGAAGATATACAACATCCATGTAATTACCAAACAATGTGTAATATAGTATAGTGTCCCCGAATTAACACAGACTTTAAGTGGAAAAGATAAGAATTAATTTAATACAAGTAGCATCGAGTTAGTGTCGGAAACCTTCGCGCCATCCGCCTCATCATCCGGCAAATATTTATCAATATTATGTATTGTTTTAATTTTATAATTAAGTTGTTTACTTTAATTTTTTTCTTCTAAATTTCACTTGAAATATTGAGGTAGTTATGTCGTTGGTATTAATGGAAGACAGAGAGATTACAAGGGATAAACGCTCGGAACCACCGTTTTCTCATTGCTCCCAGATATCTCGTCCAAATCTAATTTCAAACAAACTTTACAGAAAACTATGTCTTAGAAGGTAGGGGAAAGTGATGAATTGTACACTGTACATGTAACTACTGCATATTATACTTGTTATTGAGAAAGGACAGCAGACAAGTAGCTACTTATAACGTAACTACGCACTCAAGGCTTTTCCAATACCTACCGCAACTTTTTTGTGACGAAGAGTTTTTAAAACCAATTTCACTATTTCTGCGAGTTTGTATATTCACGAAAACCTCGGAAACCTCTAGATCGACTAGCTCGATGATCCGCTACCTATTTATTATGAATCTAACTGAAAGGATCCAACCTTTTCACAATCGAGATTGTCACCAACAGATATTAAGTACTGTATGCACATATGTACACTAGCTTATGCCCGCGGCTTCGCCCGCGTGGAGTTCGGGAATTGCCCACGGGATCTTACTTCTGGGACACTAAGTAATCTATGTATTTATAGTACATACATAGATTTATATGTACTTGCTTATAACTTGCAAATATTAGTTCATAGTAATATCAATTAAAATACATATGTGAAATATTGAGATTTTGGTTGAAATATTGGTTTGAGATTGGACACCGGTGACAACAATCAAATGATTCAATAGGAATCTGTTTATAGACATATTTAATATCATTAGCCAACGCGAAAATCGGTGACATAAACCATATTTACAGACACGTCTACCTCAGAAAAAATCTACCTACTTAGTAATAGGTAAATATTCCCGCGCCGACGCCAGGCGGCCGTCTACGTGAGCTTCGAAGCCCTATTTGAGTCTGTTGTGGGATGACTTTGGAAAAACTGATAAACGTCCAATAATTTTAAGTGAAGAGTGTGTAGACCAATTTTCGAGTCAATCGACCTAGAAAATATTAAGTTTCACATAAAATTCAACCCCCCATTTCACCCTCTTAGGGGTGGAATTTCGAAAAACTCTTTCATAATGGATACCCACTCTTCACAAGAATACACCCATCAAATTTCATGTCTTTAAGAACAGCAGTTTAGGGTGGGGGTTCATATATCAGTCAGTCAGTAAGGACATAGAATTTTAAATTGGGGGATGATTTTTGAAAAACGGTGATACACTTATCTCATCATTTTAACTGAAGAGTATGTACACAAAATTTCAAGTCAATCGACTCCGAGAATAAAAAGTTTCACGGAAAATTCAACACCCCATTTCACCCTCTTAGAGGTTGAATTTCGAAAAATCCTTCCTTACTCCTTGTCTACGTTGTAAAGGTTCTGTGCAAAATTTCAGCTTTCTAGGTCTAAGGGTCTGGGCTGGTCGTTGATGAGTCAGGCAGTCAGTCAGTCAGGACTTTTCTTTTTATTTATATATATATATAGAAGATAGATGGACAGGGAGAGTTGGTAAGGCATGGCCCAGCAGTGGGACAGACTAGGGCACTTGAAAAATAATGTATGACTAGATAGAAGAAGTAGACCAAATTCCAGAGTCATTTACTACCAGTCGACTTTTGGATAGAGATGCAAGTTTGAATTTTTGCGTCAAATCGGATAAATTAGGAGTCCATAAAAGTTTTATTACGTAAGCATTAAAAAATGACCATTTCACCTTGTAGTGGGAAGCGGCGCTGTCGCAGGGCGCGCCGTGTCACGATCCTAGTCTCGATGCTATCTGCGCGCACGAGCATCCATTACCGCGTACCAACACTCCTACGCCGACGTCGGCCAAATCGCCACGTTCTTGTATATTGTTATCACTACACTGATCGTAACTTGATAGTGAAGGAGAAATCCTGGCGGGCGGAGTCGTAACCTTTGGACATCGATCTCAAAGATCTTTTTGTTTAAAAAAAAAACAGGCAAGATTCGAGTAAAGTTTTAGCGTCGTTTGTTCTAAATATAAGGACGTTGTTACTACCTAGAACTTTAATTCAAGACTGTAGTCGTCACTCTTCTAGATAAAACAGAATTGCCGGCCGTCTTTTGAACAGTCACAGTCCATCCCACCGATAAGTATGTATGCGTACCTACAGTTTCTTCATAAAATACACAAAGAGGACTAAGGAATCCAAAAACCAATTTACACAGTTTCCTGGTTCCTCGCGGCTAGTCAAAGGGCAGGTCGCAGCGTGTCCGTGTTGTAACAAGACAAGAGCAAGACATTCCTGAATAACGACAGGCGATGCATCGAGCAGGAGCGATGGCCGATAGAGGGCGCACGAAGCAACCACCTCGCTCACGACGCCGGCAACCGACGCCAACGCCGAACTTATGACGATGTTATCGGACAACTAATTAGACATGGCGTCACTTCCCTTTGATTTACAGTTATGTAAACAGAAAAAGTGAACGAAAACAACGTGAGGAAACCAGTATGTCCTAGACAAAATTCGAATACCTAAGATATCTTCAAATCCGCACTGAGCCCGCGTGGTAGATTACAGCTCACCCACTCGAGAGAGGAGGCCTGTTTCCCAGCAGAGGGAGCGCCTGTAAACTAAACGGATAAATAAAAAAATTAAAAAACTTTTTGTCTTACCTCTTCACGCCTAACAGATGAAATTTTTCGCCCACGCGGACTGAGCCACGGGATAACTAGTAAATTCAAATTCTTTAGTACATCTTACCGCGTCCTTACAGCATCCAGAGGGGGTATATGGCGTGCAAGGCATGGAAGGCATTTTCGACTCGCCGGCGCCGCGACCATAAGCGTACCCGCATGCCTTGTCGAACTATTAACAAAAGAATAGGATAAATAAGTTTTGAACAGCAGTCATAAAGTTTTGGGCATCATCTTATCCCTTGTTATTTTTTTATGCAAACAGTAATTCTATGCTAATAATTCTTATTCAGCGTTGGAGACATGGCTCAAAACATTACTTGTACTTGGATAGTTCATCTCTTTTTCTTCGATGTTGTAAATCTACGCAAGCCTATTTAGTATAAAAAATAGTTATAATCTATACTTATGAAATCTTTTGTCCTGACTGACTGTCAACGCACAGCCCAAACCACTGGACAGATCGAGCTTAAGTTTGACTTACAGATAGCTATTATGACTAAGGCATCCGCCAAGGTTTTGCAAAATTCAACCCCTAAGCGGTTGAAATAGGGGTTCAAAGTTTATATAAAAATTCGTCAATCGTGCGGGTCGTATACTTCTATTTCTCTACTTACCATTGATATATTTAAAGGCGTGGGAGGTGGAGGCGCTGGAAATGTCCCTAAGACTTGCTTGACCTTGTCACTAGTCCTCAAACAGCCACATTTTCGCCTGCATTCCTCGTGCTTT
This sequence comes from Noctua janthina, assembly GCA_963576755.1. Lineage (NCBI taxonomy): Eukaryota > Metazoa > Arthropoda > Insecta > Lepidoptera > Noctuidae > Noctua > Noctua janthina. The sequence goes on along the minus strand of OY755063.1, from coordinate 8,047,857 downwards.
TGGGAGCTTACTTCTTCTATCGGAGTGCCAGTCATGGGCCCACTTGTCCCCCCACGACCCGACAGTGGGTCCGATTGTGGACAACATTTTCCATTCATCATGGAAATCTACCTACAAGTGAAGACTCATGTGGCACATTCCTGGGATCATGCTTTTAGGCGATTCTCCCACTGCACCGCGCTCGTTATTTGCGTCGGCACGCCACGGAGTACAATGAATTTTCCGCGCTACGCGACGGAGCGCGGTGCAGTGGGAGAATCGCCTAAAAGCGCGATCCCACCGGTGTGCGGCACTGTGCCGCCCAGCGTGCAGCACAGTGCCAATTAAGTGTTCAAGTAGACATGAACAAAATGTGCGCGTGTCCACCGCAACGATCGCGCACACGGCTCAACTGCTAACTTTTGTAAGAATAATAGGGGTAACCCAAAGAACGTAAAAAGAACTTTCGTTGTAAATTGGTTTGAATAAGATTTGATATTTAGCTTTTGAGATTTAGGACTATTTCGAAAAACTGCAGCAGTAACTTAGTTTTTCATTAAGATACTATAAAAAACCAATTTAGTTTTGCTGTTGAGTTTAAATTGACCTATGAATGAGCGATAAAAATATTGTACCTAAATATATTGTTTGGTGCTACGGAACCCTTTGTGTGCGAATCCGACTCGCCCTTGGCCGATTTTTTTTACAGGTTAATCTAAAAATGTACAACTAAATTTCTACTGCAGCAATCTTAGCAAACTAAATTACCTAGCCTAGACATTTTTCTGTTTGATATCACTACTTACTTGCTTGCACCATAATTCATACACGGCATAACGCCATAAAATATTAAATAAAATGTTTGACTAAGGTAGCATGAATTTTGGATGTCTGGTCATGAAATACAGTTGTAAAAATGTGATTCGTGGTAACTAAGGATTTTGAGGAAATAATATCGAATATACCAGTAAGTTCACATAGCACTATGATTTTGATTGTAACACAAAACAAAAATAACATATGAACAAATAAATGACGTGATTACAGTGTCACTCCGTTCATCTGTAGACAATCAATAACTTAAGTTTTTTTTTTAATTGACTACTTGTGAATGAAGGATGCATTTCGATTTCATACCGGTTTGAATATTAGTATAATAATGCCACTTTACTAATAAGATTTTTAAGGCCTCGGACTCCACCAAAGCGGAGACCAGCGTAGATGTGCGAAACGGAGTGAAGAAGAGATGCCTAAGAGCTAGGGTGTATCCACCAAAGCTGTGCGAAGATATGCTAAGCGGAGAGTAGAGGAGTCCGGCCCTAATGCTAGATGTTGCAAATTTAAATTTTGTGCCCTGCATTCATAGGTAAAATCATCGACCATAGTCGATAGGTAAAACCAACCCGCGCTGCAGTTCCATATAATTTTGATATTTATTTGACTCTGAGGAGCTGTAGATCTTACTTTTTGATATGGGTACAAAGTACAAATCTACCTGAAAATCAATTCTACAACTATGAAATTCAATTTATAGTCTATTAACGTTGTGATCTGAAATCGAGTGCAATTCGCCAACGGCCCGGTAACCGAAGTGACAAGGCACGTACCACGGTCCAGCGTGCGAAACACCAGAGATATAATTTCACACTCAATTTTGACCCAATTATTGTTGTTTGCAGTAAGTACATTTATGTGTAAACAAGAAGTTATTGAGAAGAGGCGAGAAGTACTTCTGGGTCTTTCTTAATAAACTAAACATTGAAACAAACCATTATTGGTCATTATTTGGGATTTTTTTATTGGTTTGCGCGGTGCCGGGGCTCCCCGCTAACCCGCCTGACCCCGACGCAAACTCTAGGTTGTAACAGCGAGCTGACCATATAAGCTACATCATCTGTAAAACTAACACTTAGTTTTGTAATGAAGGTAAGACGATATAACCATTTTCGGACACTTCACTTTTCTCACCTGGTACCTTTGTGATTTTAAAGACGTTTTACGTCAACACACGACAATGATAATTTATTAAGTGATCCTATAAGGGTTCCGTTTAATCATTTTGAAGTAAAGGACCCTAAAAATTAAGAGAATACCTGAAATTCTAAACAAAAAGGGAGCTTGAGGAGTAAAAAAAATAAAAAAATAGTAAATATATATATATATATATATCTACTTATAAATAGTACGTAACTACCCACATGGGGTCGAATTTGCCCCAAATCTTATGCGTCAGACAGAATACACAGCAAGTAACACAGGAAGCATTTTAACAAAGGAATAGTAAGCTTATGTAAAACTTAAGGTCCGTATAAACTGTTATATAAGTTCACCTAGCATCTTGACGCTTCATATTGGTATTTCAAAACCATTATGATGCTTTACGATGTGTAACGGTTAGATAATTGCATAACAAAATGCTTTTGTAAAGCCTTTAGATTTAGTGCAGCAAACAACAAAGCAGCTGTACAAATTTCCGCTTTTTTTAATGCATTTGGATCTACAATAGCATTGTAAGTAGTAAATAAATGCTAAATGCCATTTAATAGCAATAATAGGAGCCTTTTTATAATGCCACGTCAATCTGCTATACAGGTATACATATATATATATATACATAATGATGATATATATATATATATATATATATATATATATATATATATATTTAATGATTATAATTCTGTAACTACATACGTGTTACGGTCGCGAATCATATTTTGTTTCACATATAGACTGAAACTGACCTGCAAATTGCATAAACCTACGAAAATTTGAATTTCGCGGGCTACCCTGGCGCTTCCAACTTAAGTGTTGCCTCTTTTAACCTGTAACTTTATCATTAGAAAATTAGATTAAAAGGTTAATCTGTGTAAATAATAACCTGTGTTTTGAGAATTATTTGAAAACTTACAAATGAGTAGTTTTTTTTTTAATTTCTGTGTTGTTATGATAAACCTGATTACTTATACTATTATAAAAACCAAAAACTAAATTAAAAAGGAAGTTGTAGTTTTAGCTTAAGTGGCGCCAATTTCCCTGTGTTCTCCTAATAGTTAATTTATGTGCGATAAGAGCCACTATTCAGACTTACATTCTATAAGCGAACTGGCACACCACGTCACCACCTCAATATATATATTCACAAACTTGCTAATGCATTCAAATTCTAGCTTAATTTGTTTCGGCGATAATCGCCAGGGTCAAATGGCCCTAATTTACCGCGGTGCCATACCGTTCCGCTATTGTCAGTGTTCTTGCGGAGCTTATAGTTTCGTGCCCCTTTGTAATTTGTGCGTTTTCATTGTAGGTACACACACGGTTTTGGGAGAAAATGAAAAATTTGTCTGACTATCGGAATCATTAAACAAAATTACTTCTAACAATAATTTATTTAATTACTTCTTCTTCTTCTGTCGCTTATCGGTATACTCATACTGATTAGCGACAACTCAGCAATATCAATGGCAACACATCGGTTTAGACGTTGAGATGACTAGATGCTCATAACGTTTGTGGAGTTTCAGTAATTAATTTAACCACGTCTATTTCATACAAAATGGTATTGGGGATATCGACAGAATTCTTGGATGCTTTTTGAGCAGGTATCTGAATGCGATATCCTGCCTAATCAGACTCTACCTATGTGATCGTAATGTGGTACCTGCTTAAGTCCTTATCCCAACCTGATAGGTAGGTAGATACGTTTTAGCGGTGGCGGGTTTACTCATTTGCCGCCAGTAGGCTTTTAAAATTGTGTCACCTACTAACCTGTACAAATTGTGTTGATTAATATAAGATTATTTTTACAACCCCACGATTTTGTTAAGATTACCCAAGCAATAATTTTTAGTATTTCTGATCTAATAAAACCGTGATCATGTCATCATCTTTTCAGCCGAAAGACGTCCACTGCTGGACATAGGCCTCTCCCAAGTGTCGCCATATTGACCGGTCCCGTGCAACTCGTATCGTATCCAGCGGATCCCCGCAACCTTTACCAGGTCATCGGTCCACCTCGTGGGAGGTCTTCCAACTCAAAGTATTCCGGTTCGCAGTCGCCACTCCAGAACTCTTCGGCCTCATCGGCCTTCCGTTCTGCGAACAATGTGCCCTGCCCACTGCCACTTAAGTTTGGCAATTCTTCGGCTATTCTCTTGCGGATGTCCTCATTTCTGATTTGATCACGCAAGGAAACATAAACTCCGAGCATAGCCCTCTCCATTGCCCTTTGGATGACTTTAAGGCCTTCGGATGAGACCCATTGCGAGCGACCACATTTCGGTAACAAAATCTTTTTGCGACATTTTCTATTCGCAAAATCATCAAATAAAATGTCGAATGGAATCTTGTAAATTAGTTCTAACCCGATGCACAAAAAAGCTAATTTAATGCGTTTAGTTTTTCTTGGTTTTAAGCATAAATTTGAACCTACGTTACTTTATTGTTTCCAAAAACACCAACCATTACTCGTTTCCAGTTTTTCTAAATTTCAAAATACCAATTCCCAATTTTAATTTTTAATTTTTTAATTTTCAATAAAAGCGATTCAAATAGAGCGATAGAAAAAATCGTCAAACTGGTGAAACATTTACATATTTACTTATTGAATTGTTTGTGTTGTGTGGACCTAATAACATTTATGAATATAGATATGGATATATTAATTTCTGTAAAACATAATAAGACAATTGGGCCCATATTTGCCGCCCCTAAAATCTGCCGCCCTAGGCTCCAGCCTACTTAGCCTGGTAAATGGCCACTTCGTTTTAGCGGGTTCTATTGTGATAACCTTTCAGCAAATCCACTTGCGTCAAATCTTAGCCATAAGTAGTCGGAACTGACAACAATGGACTCACACTCTCCTAACCGATTAAATCGTTTGCGCTGTGTGCGTGTTTTCGACACTATGAACTCAACTAATTCATATTACCGTAGACAGTTACATGTGGCATAACGGTGAAGCATAATTGTATACATTTTCCTCTTTGTCACTGCAAAAGGCATTACGCGACCGTGAGAAGGCCGAAAAGTCCTTACGCCAACGTCGCCGCGTCGCAACGACGGACGTTCGTAACTAATACGTGCCAATCTTGCCAGATTTTTATGACTATGGCTGACATAACTGTAGCAACATAACGTGCGCTAAGAAATTGATAGTTGTGCGAAATTCATGTAACAATGTGTAAGACGTAGCCGTGTCTAATAAATGATTTCGTATTGGACTATCTTGCTATATGGTGGCAGTGGGTAACACCATGTTTCCTCTCTCTCTGAGTCGATCCCTGCAGGTAGGTTTCGGTTATGTAAGTAGGTACCTACCTACTTATGTTTAAGCTGAAAATAGGACAGGATTTTTGTGAAAGAACATTAAAATTTAAATTAAGTAGGTACCTACATAGTTTTATGGGCCTCAAGGTTCGATTTCCAGATGGTACAAAACTATTACTGGGTTATCATTACTACTAGAAACACGATATTCACTATGTTTATTGTTTGTTTTGAGTTCCTGATATTTCGGCGCTGTTGCAAGCACCATGACAGTTTAAAAAATTATATTACTGGGTTTTTCTGTCAGGATTTTTTCTGTAGCAGCCCAAACTCTGAATTTGTTCTCGATTGATTACAATAGGCTCACTGTTACATAGACCTAAACATAACTGGCGCAATGTTAGTAGGTGTAAACCGCAGGTAGCCAATATACAACTCTCCCTAGCCCGTCGTCTAAACAAACGAGATGTTGTCAATGCGTATCTAAGGAGGAAGAGAAGGTTAAGGACTCCTAGGAATGAAAATGGATCTACAGCTAACTGTAGATCCATTTTCATTCCTTTTTTTTGTTCTACCTAAGTAGAACCTAGCCATGTCCACGCAATGCTATTTTGACGGCATTTAAGGTAGTTAGCTAATTATCTTTGAAGCTAGGGCACCGCATTATAATTGTAGGTAATCTAAACCACTGCGGTGAACCAACATTTAAGGGGCTTTGACATGATGATTCAGAAGGAAAGCCAACCTGCAAAAATAATTGAGCAGGTGAAGTCAGAAGTCATTCCTACTACCTGGGTCCTATTTTGTTACGATAATTATACAAATCCATGTAAGTACTTAGAAGAATTGCTTCATAAATGATTCCCCCTTTCAGTAGACGATTGATTTTTCCATGAAATGCCGAGCTGGGGCACTGATAATAAAAGTCCCCCTCGCTCGTCGCTCAAATAGTTTCAAACAAAAGGCAGCCTCATCTACTGTTCGCAGCTATTGGTTCCAAGCTTTTGTTTCGAATAGATTGCTTTCGATGGAAATTTCGATTCCATTTGAGCTTGACCGTAAACAGAAAATTATATAATTCATCATAGTAGTTTTCAAAAGTAATAAACTGTATGGCCTTTTCAATTAAAATAACTCAGCATTGTTTGATCTAATCCTACTTATTTCAGAAGTGACCTACCTGTAATAGCCGATTGTTACCAACGAGTCACACTGTAACATGTCACAGCGTGACTCGTTGGGAAACTACCTAAGTACCTAGCTAGGGTACAGGTTGTTAGATATAAATTGAGAATGATGCCAAAATGTTGCACGTATTCCTTTTCATTCTTGCATAATTCCGAACCTATTCAAAGCCAAAGTTACACTGATAAATATAGGCAGATAGGCCCATCTACCTAAATTCATTAAAACCCTATTGTGTAGGATCGGTAGCACTTACTATGGTATTGTGGTTTGTCCTATTTAATTTTCGCCTTGTATTCACATACTTTCAATAAAACCAGATCACAGATCAATCAATCAACAGGACGTTTCAGGAAGCGTGCCTATATAGGAATGATAGCTTTCCTTTGTGAGTTCGGCATGGACGTTAGCTAGGGCCTGCCGCCCGGTGGGTGGCGCGAATCGCACGGCCGTTCACTCCCGCACCTGTCCGGTGTTATGATAGCTACCATTACGTCTGTTACACTGTGAATCGTGTGAATTGCAAAGCTTTTTGTGGTAACGACTTTTGTTACTTTGTAGTAAGTAAGTACTACTACGTACTTTCTTCATTTTAAAGATAATTTCGACACCATTTTGCGACCCCGAAGGAGGTGTGGTGTGAGTCTGACTTTTCTCTTTCTAACTCATATCCTGCAGATCAGGCGCTTGATTAGTCTTAATCAAGAATTCATACTAAAAATATAAATACGAAAGTAACTCGTTTGTTTGTTTCACGAACCATCTAAACGGCTGATCGGATCGTAATGAAATTTGGCAAAGAGATAGATCATATCCTGGGAAAGGACATAGGCCATCTTTTTTTCTCATACAGGCACCAAAATGTCCACGCAAACGAAGTCTCGGTCAACAGCTAGTACCTATGACCTGTCACAAATCTATTTCCATCCTCAACAAAACATAAACACATTGATTGAGCATTAAATTGATACACGCCATCTGGGTCGCTTACATAAACACAGCTAACAAACATCCTAAGATAAAAATACACAATTACGCCTGTTAATCATCCAAGGTGAAATTGTATGTTAAAGCGAAAATTGAAGACGGTTTGAACAATGGCCCGCTACACAAGGTCACTCATACAATAGAGGTGCGCTAAGTATTTTGGAAATGCGAAGGTCAACTGTGTCGCGATCCACGATAAGCCCTTCCTCCTTGTTAGCAACGATAACCTATTTCACGCTACTGTGGACACGCTCAACCCTATGTTTACATCATCGCGATAAAATATGTTTATTTTTTGTTTTATGCTTTGAGTTAAGGCCTCAGGGACTCTTGTAACTAAATGAGGGTGCTTGACTTATTCAGTTTTTACCTGAGTGAGGACGATGAAAACTGCGTCAAGTCACTGAAGAATTCTCAGTCTGGAATGCTTCTGCCATTACCTCCTTAACATTATGACGGTTTCTGCTTTATAACATAACATCACACCTGTAATCCCTGAGGGTTAGGCAGAGGTGTAACTAATATAACACACCCACATTTCTCCAGCTATGTTTAAGTCCCATGTAATAGGAGGCAAGCTTATTACCATCAACTAGGAACAAGTCAAGACTCCGTGGCTGCTTCGGAGAAAATTCCTGATGGAAAAACCCAATACCACTTAGCCCGACCCCGGAATCGAACTCAGGACCTCTTGCTCACAAAGTCGCGCTTGCGACCACTCGACCAACGAGCAGTTCTGCTGTATCTGATGCCATAATAAGGTTCATCTGTGTAAAGTAAAACTCAGAAATTGTTTACCATAATGTTTAATAAATAAACACATATTACATTTACGCTGCTGAAGCTACAGTCAGTGAGAGCAGCCGTAGCACTCGTGTGAATATTGTTTCGAAAGCATAACCACAGTATGACTATCCACTCCATACAGTAGGACAACGGGAATGGTCCTTGACATATGTTCACGAAGACATCTTTAGTGTTATGTTCTGTGGTCTACATGATCACCAATTTAAATTGAATTGTAAAATGCATTGAATGGGCATTCGAAAACCGACGCGCCAACGTGATTAACCCGAGTTAGGGCGCACTTGTAAAGGTTTTAAAATATATATTCATTCTTCTGTTTTATTTTATGGTCCGCGCTTCTAAAAATACATCCGATTTAAAAATACAGGTTAATCGGTGCCGAAATGTTAATACAGTAAGTATGGGACTATTTTATCCGTTCAGACTTGCGCATGCTGAGAACCTATATCTTTATGCCAGCACTCTTACACACTACTCGGTAGGTTAGTACAAAATCCACCAGTATGATTGTAGTAATGTTCACGTGGACCCACTGTATGAAGCTAGACTGTGGCATATCTATATCTATCTTAACTACTAGGGTCAGCAACAAGCATTGTGAACAATGGAATGTGTCAAAATAATAAGACCCACACAATAAATAAAGATCAGATCAGAGGTGGCAAATCTCGATACTAAGGAAAATAAAACATATTCTTATTAATTGAGTAAATAAAAATCCTAATTTAAATTGCATTGTTAATTTAAACAAACTTTAAATAAATACCTGTATAAAATAAATAAACAATCGTCACAAACTGCATAAGATACATGACGCCCCTGATCATCAGATCTTTTCAAACAATCACAGATCCACATTTCCAAACACTAGTTAACTGAAAAACAAAAAGTAAGACAGCCTAAATTAATAATTTTAATATATAAATTGGACTCACAAAGGGAATGTGCTTGCAATTAGTCGGACGTAGATGACACAATTACTAACACGTAACGACACTAAGTTGTGCTCAATACACTAAACAATATCCATCATATCATACCAACAGGAATGATCTACATTCTAACATTTCTTTTCCTAACTACTGTATACAGATCGACAATAACTAATATTTTAAAAATATATTCCATTGATATAGGAAAATATGCATAAAACACCCATTTTGATATCTATTAACATATATCTTCATATAAAACTTGTACATGTTGTGTAAGCGGAGGCATGATAGTACATTTTGTATGTAGGAAGTACTAGGGTATTATATTATTCTCAAGGACTACACTTTCAATATTACTACAGTAAATACTGACAATGTTACCCCTGTATTTTCTTATATTTGATTAACTATTGATATTTAAGTATGAATAAGGTGTAAGTGAATGAGACAGTAAAAACATACCTTGTCATAAAATATAATCTACACACATAGACAATAATTAAATAACTTTATAATAAGACAAAATATATTATCAAAAATTACGTCATATACAGGGTTTAAGGGACAGCCCTCCACAAACTGATGGGGTGAATTCAGTATACCATACTAAGATGATCGATACAAGAAATTATTTCAGTAATGTTATGGGCATCCGATAAATTTTATTTGTTTTATTTGCTCATACACAATGTATCGTTACCGTGGCAAAACGCACGTAGCGAACGGCAACCGCGACGACGAGTTCCATGAACTCTGTAGCTAGGCAAGAAGTACACAGCTGATTTCACGAGTCGTTCGTTATAGTATTTCAACATTCATTGTTGGATTTTTGATTTTAGCCGTATTATTTACAAAATGGAGTGCGGCGTACAGGGAATGGAATTTTAAATTGAAATAAAGGAATAACAAATGAAAAAATAAAAAAATCTGGAGAAAAATTCCGGCGGAATATGATTCAAAATAAAGAGCTGAATGCATCCTGTCAGTTTGTGGAGGGCTGCCTCTTACACCCTGTATAGTAAAATAAATACTTTTGGTTACGTTAAACACAAAAGACAACCAATTCAAAAATATGTACGAAGTAAGCCAAATGTTCAATCCAAATTCGAAAAACTTTCTACATAAGAATAATTCCGTTTTCCTCCTTTGACAATATAATGTATAAATAAATTATGTACAGATTTTCGACACAACATCTTTCAAATGAACGTTTTCTTAATCATATCATTTTATGGTAATATCAATGTAATGTAAGTTTTAGGAAAATAATTTCTGCGCCTGTTTTAGATATACTTTGAGTTAATTCAATGCTAGAATATTTTGTACGTTAGGCGAATTTAACTCCTATCTTATATTTTGCATTTATCACATTTATTCGAAAGCGTACTAATATTGTGATATTAAAAATCTAAGAGAAATATATGGAACAAAACCACTACACGCACTAACATAGAAATATGTGTGAATGAATAAAATGTCCGTGTACTCTGCGCTTGCTAAGGTGATGCCACACGTTTACAAATAGCTCTCGTCACTCGTCTTATTTTAATATTGGCGATGCTTTTTCCTATTCTAAGCTATTCTAGCAAACGACAGCCTTTGTTTTTAATTAAATCGATCTTCCAACACTAACACCGAGCTCTCAGAACTATAATGAATAAATAAACAAATCCAATATTTATAATTTGTGCCTTTCATATATCATCCCGTACGCCGTCGCCGCCACCTGCGTTTACAATCTAACTTCATTCTTAAATTTTAACTTTATATTTAATTTTCATAAAATAAATGCCTTAAAACGCGGAACTTTACACAATACAAATCCTATATTAAAATGTCTTAAGCGCAATATAATTTAAACACACGTACGAAAGACTAGTTTCAATAAATCCGTAAATAAGAGCGGTAAACAATCATTGATTAGGAAGTAAATGTGAAGTATTTAACTACATTTAGGAACATATTGCAAAAAATAATTTGAACGATAAGAGATAAAACTCAAATTATGGTAGATTTCTTACAAGTAAATAGCACAAGAGCTGCAAAATTAATGTACAGAGCAAGACTGCCATACCGCTTTTCGACCTAACATGGAATGCAAGTTGATTCTCTACCATGGCTACCTACTGTGGAATTATACATCAGTCTCAGTTTTACTGCTTGTGCGCCGACTTCTTCCCACGGAGCCCGGGTTCACCCAATGAGGCCCGCTCAATAAAAACTTCTTCACATTGTATTCCATTCGCGCCAGATCTTCCGGAGTTATCTCTTTGTTACCCTTGGCTCTCAGTCCTTCGGCTACTAAATCGGCTACGGTTTCTCTGTTCTTCGAGGTATCGCTTATTTCAGTAACCGTCGCATCACCACTTTCGACTGGAAATATTGTTTCTTTGACCACGTGGCCGACGAGCTTCGGCATCGCCATTGCGTGTTTCACCTGATTTTGCAAAGACACGTTGTTGTGAACCCACGCGGTATGGCCGTCTCTAGCATAAGACTTGGAGTACTTGCTGACAGGATGCGGCATGTTCAGCGCCAACTCGTTTAGAGTTTCGGTTAGCCTCGACAGCTTACTGTCCCTCCTCAGAGCTCTGTTGGTAAAGTTAGCGTCCTCCTCCAGAGGATCGTTAAAATTATTCTGTTGCTCCAAGTTCTTCTCCACCCACTCCGCAACTCTAAGCAACTGCTGCTTCTGCAGTAAAGCAGCACTATCGTCACTTGATAAAGAACTAGTGCTTTGCTCATTAGTAAAAACTTTGTTATCATTCACTTTCAAGTGGGTTTGGGTAAGATTTGGATAAACGTTTACAATAGGTGGCAGCGGTGGCTTTGCTACCTCTGCTTTTTTCTCCACCTGAGGCAAGTCACCTAGGGGTGGCAGGTCTTTAGAAATCTTAGTATTTTCAATGGAGTGAAGTTGTGACATGTCGATTTTCCTTAAAGGTTTATTATATTGATTAGTTAGTTTGTTCTGTTCATAGCGATCAAAGTTAAATATTTTTACATCGTGACTGTCGGTGGGAGTAAAAACATCAACTTTTTTGGACTCGTCGTCGTCGGTGTTTTGAACGTTATTATTTTGTGTGTTATTATTATCTGCATTGAAATCGTTAAGTAAATTATCAATTTCAGTTGTGTTTTGCTGACTTGCGATACTTTGAGATTGGTTATTGTTATTTTCTGAACTGTTTGAAAATGTGTGTGTTTTTAAAGGTTGCAATGGCGAAGAAGAAACGTTTAGTAAGATTGGGTTAATAGTTGTATTCTTAGCGGCGACGTTAGTATCTTTGTTATTATTATCAACGTGTACATCGATAAGCGTGCTCTCTACTACGATGTTGTCATTTTTAATATCTTCTTTTATAATTAAGTTATCTTCGATTTTATCTAGATCGATGAAGTTATCTACATCGTCGGTGAGATCTTTGAAGATGGAGTTTTCATTGCACTTACTTTGTCGTCTGTACAGAACGGGAGGCACGTCGGGTTCTGCGTTATCAAGAAGAATATTTTTAGATCCTGCTTGCATACGTAAATGACAGAACCTGGGCCCTGGCCCCACTTGAGTGTGATTAGACTTGTGAGTACTTACTGTTGATTTAGCGATTGACGACGTCCTACTGACTGCGCCCATCGAACTGTGAGAATTCTTTCTCAGACCGATATCATCTCCAGGTTTGTCAATCATTGGTTTAACTTCTTTATTGTTTAGCATTTCTTTGTTAAGAATATCCTTGTTTTGTAAATCCTTGTTTAGTAAGTCTTTGTTTATTAAATCCTTGTTTAGTAAGTCCTTGTTTAGTAAATCCTTATTTTGTATATCCTTGTTTACTAATTCTTTATTTATCAAATCTTTATTAAGTATGTCTTTAGCAAGCAGCGATTCTTCATTTCCTGCACTCTGAATACTGCTTTTCTTACTTGAAATCGAGCTTTTTGTACGATCACAAAGCTTGTGATGTACCGCGGGTTCCATAGTCACACTAGTCTTTCTATATTGCTTCATTTCATCTAGTTTAGGTATGGCATCCATTTGCACAATTGGCTCTAACACGCTCTTTTCGCTTATTTTAATGGTATCAATAACAATCCCATTATTTTTGGGCCGCTCAATAACTGTTGGTAGTACTGGTGGTACAATATCTTTGATTGGTTCAGCATTCTGTGGCAGTATGTACAAAGGACTAATGACTCCATGATTAATCGACTTTTCATTTATAAGTTTGACTGGATGTGGTGAGACACTTCTAATACTGAGGTTGGAACGTAGTGACTTTACATCAGAATTGCAATTGAGACACAGAGAGTTTTTCGTTTCTCCGCTCACCATGGTTTGTGTGGCTACAGAGTAATAGGTTTCATTGTAGCAGAATGGTTTGTTTTGAGTTTTATTGCACGTGCATGTATCACAGTGTTTGGTAACAGTGTCATGAATACTGTCTTCAAGGATTTTCGACATCAAGGAAGCGGATATATTGAATTCATATTCACTGGCATCAAAAGTATCAATGTCGTTACCGTTCTTGGATTGAGTTGAGCTTGACGGCTTCGATGTCTTGGACATGACGTACTGGGACACCCGCGCCTGAGTGTCACTTGGAAGCTGTAAAAAATATATTTCAATCAGCATTTTGTGCTAACTTAATATATTAATAACAGTTTTAATTGTAAACTTACATTGTCCAATTTCTGTGATACGAAATTATCTGGTTTGCATTGCAGTAGCTGAATTGCTAAATTCATATCATTTTTGTATCTCTCCTGCAATTACAGTAAAAATTGCAATTAAAAAACAATCTTAGTAGGTAGTATTTTATATTAATTTTATAGTTGAAAGTATTACACCTACATTTTCTTTCTGCAACATACTGTAGTTGTGCTTAGACTCAGCTAGTCGCACAGATAAAGTGGCAATATCTTTGGTAAGTTGACTTTTTTCTTCCTTCATCTTGTCAACCATCTGCAGTAGCTTATCTTCAAGCACTTGGTTCAGTTTCTGTACTCTCTTGTGTGAATCATATAACCTGTCAATCATGAATGTTTAGAAGTTATCATTTTATTTTATTATCAGAATCAGTGTATAGTGCCATTAAATTGCCATTTTTAGCTAAAATGAGAACTAAGTTGGGCAAAAAGGACTGACATTTGAAGGAGCAATGTAACACGACAAAATACCCGTTTGTATAAAAATTTTACATTTACGACTCAATTATCTAAATATTGATCGCAAATTATCTCTTCCCAAAATAGAATGAGTTTGATGGGTGTATCACAAACATGTTTTATGTAGTGACGGACTTATCTATACTAATATTATAAACAGGTAAAATTTGTCGGTAAGTTTGTGTGTAGGTGTAATATCCTGAAAAATAATCTAAGTCTAAAAATTTTTTTCACTGCTAGAAAGATACATTATTCGTAGGTGCTATAAGCTACAAATTATATTTGTCATGCATATTAGCCGAGCTATCATAATTTCAGCGGTTGAAGACACAGGCGAAGTGCTAATTATTAATATTAACATAAGGTTCTCTGTTCTCATGTAATTTTTTTTTGACATTGTCTTTTTTTTTTTAAATATCTTGAAACCTTAAATTGTTATCCAAGTGGCATTACATCATAAATATAACAACTATTACAATTGATAAATCAGTTACTATAGTGACTTATTTACTTAAGATTACAGTATCATCATTTTTTCATAAAGCAATAGGTACAAACTTTAGTTGCTTATCCAACACTTAGTTTTAGAATGACCTCAACCTTTTAATTTAAGAAACTCCAGAATTTTAAACCGTTTTCCTCAAAGTTCTGAAAAAACATCTGAATTATTGATTGAATTCTATCAATGAACTCTCAACATACCTTTCATACTTCTCCCTCCAAGTGCTGACCTGTTCTTCTAGATGGTTGGCTCTTGTGGTGCTCTTGATGAACTCTCCCTCAAGAGTTACAATGTGTGAGTCCCGCTCTGCCAGGTGCTGTCTCAGGTGTTCCACTTCAGCGTGCAGATGCAGGCCAGCAGCATCACCTTCACACTCCTAGCAAAATGCGCAACATCAAAACAAAAAAGCCAGTGGGGATGTAGTGTTAGTAATTGTTCAGTTTAGAGTAACATTATTTGTTGATTGTTTTTTTTAATTGTTGAAGTAATCTTAACATTTAATTAAAACTAACTTTCTTTAAGTCCAATGGTTTAGTTTGAAAAATTATCTGGCAGTAGCGAAAGGTCAATTTTTGTAAGAGGTAAGCCAGAGTACATATCTTTAATGTGATTATATTATTTGTCTATAGAATACAGACTGTGCCATTTTTCAAAGGGAAGCCAGTAAGAATTGAGTTGTATGGAACCTTCGCCACTGTTATCTGGTATGATTTCAATTCTTTAATAACTTTAAATAACCAAAGTACATGAGTTATCAAGTAACCCGTTCTGAACTCAGCTTATTGACATAACTGTTTGTATTTTTATCAAGAATACTATAATCTTCAATAATAAATATCGAGAATGTAAGAAGCAATAACTTACACATCACTGTAACATTATACCATATGTATATTGTTATAGCATTGTTTAATGAATAACACCTTACATTTTATAACTAATGTTTGACTAATTAAATAACATCAACACATTTTGTTCCTCTAAAATAAACATAGTGTAAGAGTGAATAAAAATTATTCTACTTGTCAACAACTAATTCTAATAAGTGAAATATTTCAGTAAAGTGTATAAGAAAATGCAAATTAGAAAAGAGAAGCAATGTGCATTCTATCTTTAGTATCAAGTATAAAAGATTTACTTATTATTGTTACTGCCTGATGAAAAAGATATTATTCAATGTTTTATTACCATTATCACAAATTAATCTTGCACATCAAACCGGTAGTCTACCAGACTAGCAAACAAATTATTTTCTAGGTTGTACGGCACAGTTCGATAAAAGTATATCCCCTTGATGTCTGAATCATTACAAACAGTAGTATTTACACTTAGGAGAATAAAAATAATTATCTATTTGGAATACAAAAAGTAAAGCTATTATCACAATCTAAAACAACTGTATGCACTAATGGCATATCTAATTAAAGCAAAATGAATTAATACTTAATTATCAACCACAAGAAAAGTCAGCTTAGAACTTTCTACAATCAGAAGAGTATTAAACAGCAAAACATTGGTAAATTTTTACCTTACAAGGGGAATTCTTAGTACTCTCATCCATTGCTTAACAAGCTTTTAACTCTATTTCACATTTCAGATTAAGGTACGTCCAATTTGTCGATGAAATTGAACAACGGCACACACAAAGTGATTTTATTAGCTATTTTTTACCAAGCCACTGTTAAAACAAAATAAAATAAAATCAATCTTGACACACAACGTGAAATATTTACTTATTTTATATTCTTTTGCCAGCTGCCAATGTTTAATGACTGATAAATAATTAAGTTACTCTAAACAGATAACTAGAAATGTTATATACATATGAATATGACATATAATTGGATTTTCCCAAAAGAAAATTCGGACTGTGATGAGAATTTCGATTATGTGGCTGATAACCAACTGACGTTTGACAATTGTCAGTTTTTTTTCGGAGCTAAGTGCCAGTTTGAAACACAGGGTTTTGGCACAGTTAATGTTTTATTATGCCGACTGAACAAAATACATATAACTTTATCAAATACTGATAAGCATTTAAAATGTCCAGCTTTTTATAAACTTTATATTAATCTCCTCCAACATCTCCGTGCCCCATCCATGCGAGTAGGGGACTCGCATACTGGGGCTAGAAGTGGATGGTTGGAGGTCATCGCTCAGTATTGCTAGTACTTTAACTACCTTTATTCAAGTAAAAAAAGAAGAAAGATCGTTGCACGATATCCAGAGTGGACTCTCGCAACCTACGCAGTTTGGAGATAGGATCGGTGGATGATGATGAGAGATGATGTAAAGACGCCAGTACGTCAAGCTACCCGAAACTGTCAAATCCCCAATCAACCTTGAACCTGATGATGCTTTATCGCTAAAGCATGTTTTGTTTTAATGCATTAAAACAAAACATGCTTTAGCGATAAAGTAGAAAATTTATTAAAGAAATTTGACAGATTGCAGTAGCTTGTTGTACTGGCGTCTGTACATGTACAACATGCAATACTTGGTGGACAGGTAGGTACAGTCAACATCAAGTTCATGTTTCATTTCATGTTAGGAGTGCACTTATCTCCTTACATTAAGGGCGGTTTTTGTAGTTTAAATGTTTAAATTTGAAGGTGTTCTAGACCTTCTTTAATTTACCTCTTTAAGTTACCTACTTTTAATCAGATTAGTGACCCACTAGAAACAAAAGTTCCAAAGGAAATCAAATATAGGGTTTTCGTAAAAAGCTATTAAATGTGTCATCAATCATAAGTTTCTCACGTAAACTAGTTGGTAGTACCTACCTACAATATTGTTGGTTGGGTACCACACGTGAGGTTCATCATACCTTTATCGCCCATGTATTAACTATTACTCAGTTCTGGGCCCGGGGAACCGTATTCAAAGCTACCAAATTTTAATACTTTGATAGCATATTCATATGCTAAGTATGGTTATGGTAGGAATTTGAGCAAGTAAATATATATTTTCTAGCTTGAATTCCTACCATAACCAATGTAGTCGAAGGTAGTCAGTGTAGGTAGGCACTTACACTCCTACGGCTAATAGGTGCCTTATAAATATATTTTCAGAAAGAACGCCTAATCGACTAGGCTTTCACATTCAAACGAAAACCTTCTAGTTGCTTGTTCTTACCAACTACTATGTGGTTCTATTTTGACTACATTTCGTAACGTTACGAAACAACTGAAATAAATAAGTACCTAGATAATATACGTAACTAAAAATAGGCGTTATTGCCCCAATCCAATTTACGCAATTGATTGGTAAGTAAAATGCTACAAAGGGGGAATATTCAGTAAAGCGGCCAAGGTACATCCAAACATGAATTTCTACTATTCTAAGAATTGGATGAAAATACCTGGTAAAAATAAAACATTGACGGAGAATTTGTTGAAAAAGCTTCTACGTATGCTAACTGAGCTGCGAGCGGCAGTACCAAAAGTGCTATATGTGTGTGCCGACGCACGTCTGGACCTGACGAGGGATCTATTTCGGGATACGACTGCTTCGTCGAACATACGCGTGAGTCCAACGAGTCGACAGTCCTTTGTCTGATTAAAATCGTATTGGTCGTTACCTATTTTAAAAACACGTATCCTCGCGCTGTATATGCGCGAATGAAAGTGCGGCTTGTTTATAAAAGTATTCCAAAATGGGAAATATTGTCAGTAGGGCCCCAACAAGGGAACAGGACGCTGGTAACGTCACAATTGAAAGTGAAATAATGAACAACACAACCGATTCTTGTGATGAAACAAATGAAAACGTTGAGATGACTGGTGATCAAGCCATGACCGAAAAGGAAGCTCGAGCCAAAGCAAAGGAAGAAGAAATGCACGAGTTCAAAAAGCAGCTCGATATAAAACGTGAACAAAGAAGACAGATATTAGCTCGACACAGAACCGAGAAAGAAGAATTAGAGAAGGCTTTGCAAAATGAGAAGGCAGAAAAACTGGAGTTATATGAAAGCAACAAGTTGCTTTGTGAACTGCTATCGAGGAATAATATTGATATCCCCGATAACCTCCTGCATTTAAAAGGAAACAGTGAACTCACTGATGCTTTAGTCCAAATGAGAGAAGAATTCGAGGATTTAAAAGCAAACAATTTGAAACTTCGAAAGGATCTATCTGAAACTAACAGGGCGCTACAGGGAGCCTACTCCGATATTGCAGATTTAAACTTTCAAAACACAGAATCAATTAAACAAATTCGTGCATTAAAGGAAGTGGTTTCAGTCAGCAAGACAATGATTAGTCTTCGAGAACAACAACTAAACGATGTGAGTAGGTACCTAGTGTCCAAGTTATTAGAATTAGGTATATAGCGGTTTTTAACTGCATCGGGCTAGATTGGTAGCTAAACCCAACATGTTTGGAAAAGACTAGGCAGACTATGAGTACGAAACTCTATCTAGCAAGCACGATTTCGAAGTTAGCAATAGCAATTTTCCTTCAGAGAATGAAAATTTGTCTGACGAAAATTTAAAATTAATAATTCTGTGCTTACCTGGGCCTACCAATCTACAAAGGTATATTGTTTACTTCGTTATTCTTACCATGTCTATCGTTTTTAGGTATAACTTTAAATTATCCGGCACGCTGCTAATGCTGATCCATTTATTACGCGTCTCATGTATTTTAAGAATATTTTTTTCCTCGTAACAACTTTAAATATACCTACTTTCTATTGTGAAATACTGAAAAGCAGTGAAGTTTCTAGCTTTTCCCGCGACTACGTATGCGCCGCTTTCGGATTTTCCCTTTAAATCAACCATTTATGCGTTACTTTCTTCAAGTAAGAATTCATTCTTTCCTCGAGCTTCAATCAGCGATTTATCCTTGAAAACGTCAACAAACAGACAGAAGCACGCTCGAATCGATAGATAATAATTACTAGTACCTATATGGATATTTCCATTATGATCACAAAGATCCAATGCCAAGGCAACGACCTGGACGCAGCCATGCTGCACCCGGTCAGGGACCGCCAACATGCGGCATGCGAAACGCATCATCTGTTACTTGGCGTCTTACGTTTTGACAAAGTGCCAACTCCACACACTCCTATAGCAGCTTCTACAAACCTTCCTTAATAAATATTATAGGGCTGTCAATTCTCATAAAGATATTTTTACTGACGTAGATCTTAACGTGGTGTTTGCTACTACATCATAGCATAACAATTTTAATAGTATCAACCCACTTTGTTACATAATAAATTAGGATGCAATAAAGTAAACAAATCAATATTCGTATGTTTCAGCTAAAAGAAAAATTAAATGAAATAGAACGTACTCTGGCTGATAGGGAAACTAATCTACTGTCAGCTGATCTAAGGCAAGAATATGAGCGTCAACTGCAGAATATTCGCACACTTCGAGGTCTTTATGAGGAGCGAGCCCGACTTGCTGAAGTTACTAGACAACGTCTGGTCAGAGAGCTGGATGAACACAAAGTACTTTATCAAGCTGAAGTTAAAAAGTAAGTTAAAACTCACTGAATAACAGTAGCACTACTTTAGAAATGCTTATTGTTTTCTCTCGCCGTCGGTGTATGCGTACTTACTATTATGATTAACGTTTTCAGGTGCAAAGATCTCAACACAAAAGTGGAAGAACTAGACACGAAAATAGATTCACTAATCGAAACTATTGATAACAAAAATTCTCAAATATCCTCATGCCAAATTGAAACAAATGTATTAAAAGCCGAAATGGCAGTCGTAAACAAAGTGAGTGAATCAACCTATATGTTTACTTTTAATATTGGTGCCCCTAAAGATGTCTTCTAATTCCGTTTCGAAAATTTTTGTTACTTACAGCTTTTCTCCCAAGTGCTACTTGGAGACAAAACGAAACAAGATTTGGACACATTAGTTCAACGGCTTGAGGACAACCATGGTTTACTAACACACATGGCGGAAAAAGAAAATGGATCAGAAGCTTCGTCGGCATTACCTAAACTTTTGTTGGAGTTAGTCAGTCAGGTTGATGAAAATAAAGAAAAATACAATGATGAAACTACCAATGATAATGATCAATCGTCAAAAAAAGAACCGACCACATCAGATCAAGAATCAGGTAAAGATTGATTCGATTTTTGGTTTCTCTATCTTTTAAGGCAAAGAACCCTACGTATAATTTCATCTGAGTATTTTTGAGGATTCCTCATTGTGTTTTTATATTTGTAGAACCTCAAAAACCCCAAAGCACCACTGCCGAAGATATTGTAGAAAATCTTCCGAAAGTTTGGAAGGTGCTTATAGAACTTCTCAGTCATCAAAATGCACCAGAGGGGAACTCTCCAGAAAAAGTTACAACGTGTTATAAATCTGTCGAGACGAAATCGGGACCCGTACTGGTGCCAAGCGTTAGTCAGACGTACATCAGATTAAAGGTAAGTGATTGTCTCATTGCTCCAATAGTTATTATTTTCTAGATAAATTGAGTCATGGTCGAAAGTCACAATTTAAAAATAAACATATTCATGATCACTATTTTGCAGTACTCAAAAATGCGCACCTTCAATTTTGGTACTGAGCCAATTTTTTGTAAATCCCGAAAACAAAAACAGCGATCATACTACTTTCTCAGAAGCTGCAATTGCTTACTTTGTTTACTTTGTTACGAAATTAATGCCAAATGTCATTCTATTTCAGGATCTAATATTAGAAAAATTGGGTCTGATAAAAGAGGTCAACCAGATGAAACAACTCAACGGCCACTTAGAAACACGTTTAGAAGAACAAGAACGTAGATTATGTATGGTTACTAATGAGTTAAGCAAAACATGGCATGTTGTGGGTCGATTGAGGAGGCACCATCATCAATTACATACTCATGAGAAAATCCTCAAATATGAATTACAACAAAAGAGAAAGCTACTAAATGAACTTAAAGAAGAACTTGAATACTGTCGAGAAAAATGGGAACAAGCCCGTGAAAAGAACACCCAGTCAGAAAGAGACTGGAAAACACTAAGAGCTGAATTCTCGAGCAGGAAAACAAAACCCGGGTCACCATCGTTTAATAATTCAGGAGAAAGTGGATACAGTGACGAGAGACCTTCAGACGAGTCGTCAGAATCAAATGATGAAAGTGAATATGTAGCTGAAAAACTGACGAGATGTAAGAGAAAACAGAAGAAATCATTTGAAACAATTCCTGATTCCAGCACAGATTTTAATATAGCTGAAAGAGAAGATCCCGCTAGTGACCTGCTGGATGTGGCTGATTTACCGTTGGATACTCAAGAGAGTGAAGATAATCATGATCCAACGTCAGAACCCAGTAAAAGTGAACGTTTTCTCAAACATAAAAACGGAATAATATGTGAAGAAACAGAAGATGAAGTTGGGGATATTACACATGATGACTCTTGTACTGAAGAAACGAATGCAGAAGATACCGTTGTTAGTCAATCGACCGACTCTACAGTTATCGATACGACTACTGAGCTGACACCGGAGAGCGAACGTCAAATAGCACCATCTACTTCAAATAAATCTCCAACGGTACTACCACTTATAGATCCTGCTGAAATTTTGAGGAACGTTCGACTCCAAAACGAGAGGCTGGCTAATAAGGACAGAAAATTAAATAATCTGGAAATAGGTAGCGCTGCATTGTTACAAAAGACTCAAACTACGGCTAAAATAAGTGAACAATTAAGCAATACTCTAGACCATCTTATCAATCGTCCCACTTCAAGCGATTATTCAATGAAAAATACAGAAAATAATGAAACTGAAAATAACACTACAAACATTGAAACCGACGTTATAGACGGTAATGAGCTTTTAAACTCTGATGTAACACCTGTCACAACCGCTACTAATGCATCTTCAGATTTAACAGACGCAAAAGAAGAAACTGAATCTAGTCAAATATCTGATTCAGTAGACCTACAGCACAATGATGATGATGTCGATAAAATATCCGGTGATCAAAATAAGGAATCAACGACCGTTGATCTCACAAAAACGCGTCCAATAAACGGATCGGGAACTTCAAATGAACTTCCAGATTTTAAAGCAATATTAGAAAACGTTAGAAAGCAAAATGAAAGACTTGCAAAAAAAGACGAAAGACTGCTAAACTTAGAGAATAGTTGTTCTGAAGTAGTGAAAACTATAGCCAACACTCTAAATACAGGTGACGAAATAATTGAGAAGCTTGATACTCTACATAATGAACATCAACAATCTAGCAGTAGTGGAGAAGCTGTTGAGGAACCAAAAGAGGATAATTCAAGTTCCGATAAAGAAGATTCCCTGCCATCAACATCCAGTGAAATGGATCATGAAGCCCGATTTGCCGCGCGTGATATACGATTGAAAAGATTGGAAGAACAAACGAAGTCACTCGTAAATAAAGTGAATAAAACCAACTCGAAAGGCGTGAAAATTCATTACAAATTGGAAGAATTGCATAATATTTACGGATCAGAGAGTTCTAGGGCTGGGACACCATCAGAAGAAAATGAGGACAAGAGCAATGGTAGTGAATCTCCAGAAGAATGATAACATTTTGAATTCATAACAAATGTTTATGTATTTAATTTGGCTTATGTATACCTGTAAAACAGTTAAATTATTATGAAGAATAAAAACACAAATCACGAATAAATGTATATTTTTGACTAATTCGGGTGTATTATTTTATCACAATAATTTTAAACACCAACCGCGCGAGCTGTAGGAGATTAACTCCTTTTTTGGTACATTTTCCAAATACGATGTTTTGAAATTTTTAAATCTTGTTATAGCATTGCAGGAAAGTTTCAAAAAGAAGTGTCATATAACCGATTAAAAAAGTAAAAAATGTCTAACTTAAATGACAATCCAAATACTTTTACACTGGATCCTAGTGATCATTAAATACCTAACAAATAGGCAGTTTTAACTGGCCCGTTCAGGTACATTTGCTCCGACAATATGCAGAATACACATCTCACAATACTATAAAACGTGTTTGTCAAAAACACATGGACACAACACCTAAATTGATTTAACAAAAGGTGCAACTAAGGTGTACTATTAAATTTTTAAGAAACTACATCATTAACTATACTTATTTTCAACTCTTCATACGTCTAAGTATCAGCTACATATTAAAGCACACTAAATTGACATCAAAATAGATTAAAAAAGAACATTCAGTCATCAACTAAGACATTATTATTATTAAAGGACTTGTTGTCAACGCCGCCATCTCCAGCTCTCCTCACATCTACGGATAGAACAGTGTCTTCTAACACTGCGACGACTACTCTGTCTCTCTGTATTTTGTCGAGGTCTTTCCCGGGAGGTGAGCTGTAGATACGCCACGCCATAATTGATAGCAATAGCATCTCCAACATCATGGCGCTGTTGTGTATAACTGGAAGAGAAGAAACAATGTGTTATACAGGAATAGACACGCAATGGCTATACTTAGAATAATGGCCAAAATCCATGTGCTCATTTGTTTCTTGTTCTTAAAGCACCCAATACGACAATCAACAATTAGCTTTACAAGCCGTTGTAATAGAATTATAATTAGCAATAGTAGTTTTTTTTTCTACCACCTCGTTCGGACTTAGTTATGTATTTACGAAAATATAGATTGGACAAATAGGATTCTCTTAGGCTATAAAAATTTTAACTCGATCTTCTCCAGAGGACCCAATTTATACAGGATATAGAAATAGTCCAACTAATTCATTCAATTACTATTCTTCATCTGACAAAGAACAACCAAATCAATTTAAAACTTACTGTAAACAAAGACGGCGGGATGTAACTTCATGACGCACGACAGGTTGGCGTACTCTGGCAGAGACTTGGCCAGTCCACACTGTAGCTTCACGATGATCAGCACCAGCTGTATTGCCAGGAACCTGGCCCTAGGAGTGCGACCAACTGACATGGCCGCCTTGACTAACATCACCATACCCCACATGCCGGACAAGATGGAGGCAGCGATGAACGGTTGGAAGAATACGAAGTTACGGTGGTATAACATCTGGAATTAAATAAAGTTGAATTTTGAATAATTTTGTATGCTAAAATTGGAACTTGAGTAAGGGCATTGCATGCCAAAGTAATTTGTGAAGATGTGGAGGAACTCAGAAATCTCTCATCACAAAACTGCATCAAATATGTTGCGATGAAATGAAAAAGTTTGGAGTGGCTGTTTCAGGTCTAGGATCGACTGTAATGTACAGCAGTGTCACATGTACACAAGTGTACACAGTTTTGCCCAATCCGAGTTTACTTTTCTACTTTATATTATTTCTATTGCTGACTGAAAAGTGGTGTGGTAACCGGCTGTCATAGTATGGGGAGGAATAAGGAAAATGTCGTAAGGAAAGTGAATATGAATGTGGTGGGTAAAAGAGGAAAGGAAGATCAAAGAAACGACGGAAAGGAAGTGGAAGGAATGGAGGTGTCTGATGAATTGACGAGTAATAGAGAAGTATAGAAGAAGAAGACATGCTGCGCCGTCCCCAAATAAATTGGGATAAGGGTAGGAGGATGAATGTTGATGATGATTAGTACTAGAGTAAATTGATGGGAACTTACGTAATCTTCCGACCAGATAACGACGATGATGAAGTAAATGATTCCCTGAACGATTGGTATCTGGAGGACTAACCACCGCAACCGCATCAGAGTTTGCCTGCAAAGAAAAACCATCAAGTCAAAATTATGTTGGGAGCTTTTAGTTTAAGTAGGACTGCTTTTAAAATAATAACAACATACAATTACTGTGTAAGTTATAATAATGGTGGTGTAACAATTAGTCAAATTGATTAATAAAACATAGAACAATTAGAATCGCGTGAACTAAAGCGTATTATTTTCTAATGACTGCCTGCACCCATCCGCTTTATTACTTAGACCAATCAAAAGCTTTCTATTGTAATTCCCTTGGTGATTATTTACTCAAACACACCTGTCTTAGGTACTAAGAAATATGAGAACTGTCGTTGCTGGCACTTCTATAAATTAATAATTAAGTATATTGGTTCGTTGGTTTAGTGGTTGCAAGCGTGAGTGCTGACCATGAGGGCCTGGGTTCAATTCCCGATTCGGGCAAAGTGTTGTTGGAAATTTCTGTCAGGAATTTCGCAGTAGCAGCCATGGAATCTGGATTTGTGCCGGTTGATGGCACTATTGCATGGCATGTAATAGGGGGCTTTGTTATCGTATTCGGTAACGTGGATCGGCGTAATCCCGTTATACTGTCGGAACGCGGATCCACAACAATACGACGATTTTTTTTTAATAATTTTAATTTATTTCGCGGATCCACGTTCGCCGCATTTTTTTTACATATCAGCCTGCTCTGTCCCACTGCTGGGCAAAGGCCTCTCCCATGGCTTTCCAATTTTGCTTACAATTTGCCGACCAATCCAGTCCAAATTGTAAGTTAAGAATGAGTCCAGATCGCCACCCCAGCTTTTCTTATGCCTGTCTCAGATAGGACGGTCGTCTCCGTATACAAAAGGTTAAACCTAACTGGCGAAATGTGGGTGTAGTATTTAGGTACTCCAAATAATTAGTTATCATAAGGCACTTCCTCACCGGCATTCGCCTGTAATGTAACAGTTCAGATTCTTTTGTTTCTGTACAAAATCGAATATTGGATTGTTACATTACAGGCACATGTTGCCAGTGAGTGAGCGCCTTTACAAGTAAGCGTAGGTTTAATCGGCTACCAATCATCTTTAACGAGTTCTCGAAATGCATATTAACGACCAAATAATAACTTTCGCCTAAATGGCTCATTTCCCCAACGTCCTTGAGGATGTTGGGTAAATGGCAGTAAAAGCGAGGCAATCATCCAAATTAATTGCTGCCATAATTACAGGGTGTAAACAGACCCTTCACGAAGCCGTCAACCAAGCATTATGTACATCAAACTAAGTAACTTTACGCAAAAATGATTGCTGGGACACGATTTTTGTTTTTGGTGTGAAAAATCACGTTTTACGCTAGGACTCAATGTAACGCACTCAAAACATTGTGCTGATGGATGGATTGAACAGTACGGGTGTCGTGAAGGTGTTGTAAGTAAAGTTCTTACACTATAAACATCTATTTTTAAAAAAAAACTTGTGAAAAAGTTGGAACTTTGACCCCCAATATCTCCGTAACTAGGAGGTTCCCTGGTATGGTCTAGAACAAAAATAGAATATCGCAATGACCGGAAGAACAAGTTCTTTTCGGCTTCGTTAAGGGTCTTGTTACACCCTTTATATAGACACACAGCATTTAAAGACAGGTAACCTCCGACATTCGTCCGCGTGAAATTATTATAAAAATATTACTTTCCTATCTGAATCGGATTTTGTTAACAATTTTATAGGTTATTTTTACACGGCATTCTAATCCATTTTCTAAAATAAAAGTAGGGTAACAAAAGTAAGCTACTTCTTATAATATCGGCTATCTGCCAGTAAAAATCCTGTCAAAATCGGTCCAGCCGTTTCGGAGATTAGCCGGAACGAACAGACAGACAGACAAAATTATTAAAAAAAATACATATATATAGATTGGTTGTAATAAGTATATATATATATATGTATTTACTTTATATATATACTTTATATATATACTTTATATATAAAGTATATATATAAAGAATATATATACTTTCATATGCATTCAGTAAAAAGATGTTATTTTGAAATTACCAACAGACACTTTAATTCTATTTATTTATATAGATTGTTGATGTACCTAAAATAGTATGCTTTTAAGGTCTACCAAAATGTCTTCCCAAAAATAAACTATACTTAGCATCGTGGTTTGGATATGATGGAGGCTAAACAACTATCTACAACAATTATTCACATTTTATCTCGTCGAACGTAGATTGTTAATTACCCATCCATTGTATCTTGTTTTCAATATAAAAACGTCAATTCATTGATCAATATTTAACACGCAGTAACCATATTAATTGCTTAGGCGGTTCTCACACGACACCGCTCGTCCGCGCGGTCGGGCGGAGAAACAAGGGGCCTAAAATGGCGCTTTAGCTGAATCACAATAGGATAATAATATGAATCCTGTTAAAATCCATACATACTTACTTACTTACTAATATTATAAATGCGAAAGTAAGTTTGTTTGTTACCTTTTCACGTCTAAACCACTGAACCGATCATCCTGAAATTTTGCATACACGTTGTCAGGTATACAGAAACGGACATAGAGTACCTTTCATCCCGAAAAGAAGTACTGTTCCCGAGGAAAACAACAATAACGTTCTTATGATAGATAATAGATGGTGCCACGTGTCTTTCGAATCATGATTGATTTATATTAATACAAGCAGAGTACAACCCGAATTGATTGTGAAATTCAAAATATACGCGAGCAAAGCCGCGGGCAAAAGCTAGTTCTTGATATAGTCATAGTTGAGTTAATATTATGAATTGCCACGTTGTGATTTTTTTTAACAATTGTAGAGTATGTAATTCATATTAATATCATTATGATTCTGATAGAGCGGCCATTTTAGGCCCCCTGACTGCATTCATCATCCACGAAAACATCTAAGTTGCATTGGTTTTTTTATGAAATCATGGATGCCTAACACACGTATGCATTTATTTACACCGCTCGACGCACCGCCTACAAACTCTTCGCCGCTTCCGGGGAAGAGCGGTGTAGTGTGCGAATCGCCTTAATTTGATACAATTATTATTTACGACTTAACTGGACAACTAAATGAAAACAATAAACATAATAATAAGCATCATTTATAAGGGTATTTTTCCGACAGGAAATAATTCAGATCTGCACCATTTTTTTATGATCACACTTAAGTTGGTGAAGAATATGCCTTTATTGATCCGGGTAAACACCAGTGTCCTTTAT
Source organism: Noctua janthina (assembly GCA_963576755.1). NCBI lineage: Eukaryota > Metazoa > Arthropoda > Insecta > Lepidoptera > Noctuidae > Noctua > Noctua janthina. The sequence continues at coordinate 8,019,153 of OY755063.1, read as the reverse complement.
TCTATCAATCTACTCCTTATCCCAAGCCTAGCCCGATTTACTGTTAAAGACACCTTAACAGTTGACTACCTTTTAGTAGTATTTTACTGTTTCCCTATACATAAAGGGTGTAACAAGATCCTTAACAAAGCCGAAAGGTACTTGTTCTCCCCGTCATTGCGATATTTTTTTGTTCTAGATCATACCTGAGAACCTTCTAGTTACGGAGATATTTGGGGTCAAAGTTCCAACTTTTCCACAACTTTTTTTAAGTTATAACTTTACTCTAAATACGTCCATGAACCTTTTACTATTCAAAGCATTCACCAGCACAATGTTTTGAGTGTGCTACATTAAATTTAACTGTGAAACGTGATTTTTCTCCCAAAAAAAAGTCGTTTCCCAGCAATAATTTTTGCGTAGAATTACTCAGTTTGATGTACAGAATGCTTGGTTGACGGCTTCGTGTTTACACCTTGTATACACCCGGCATCATTCCCACTGCTAAGATGTCGTAGGCTAGCAGAACTACATAACCTTCGACTCCACATTTCTTCTAACTGCCATTAAATCAAGCCACTCTATGCCTAACTTTTCTGATCATCTGCCTAGCCTTTGATTTTCCAGCTTAACCGGATTAGGGACCAGTAGGCATTTTACATGCATCTACTGCCTATCGGACGTCCACGACCCAGATACTGGTTGCACGATAATTAACTGGAGAGACTGGTTGTCAGACCCTTAAGGCTTCTGGCTCCTTTCCGAACGGCAGACGGAATGGGACTCGGTATGTTAGGTGGTGATCTAACCACGGCTGCTTTATCTCGAAGATCGACCAGTGTGGTTATTATTATATTACTACGAGTGCCTCCTACCGATACCTAACTTCTGTATATTGCAATTCCAAGTGTTCTATTCATAATCACATTTAAATGAATGCTGAGTCATGCGCACAACTTACTTGTGCAACTTCGGCCTTGGTATCACGCAACACGGCCAGCAGCAGCATGGCATCACCCTCGTCTCTAGGTCAGCTCCATTGGCGCTTCTGTAAACATTACACAGTCTTTAATAATCCTGTTATACGACATTAAATTCTATGACTCAATCAGCCAATATCCATTTTGTTGGTTCGACTCAAAACTACTCGTATATAAAATCTACAAAATCCACCTCAGATACACAGCCACTATTTGCAATATGATCAAAATGTAAATCGGGAAAGATTTGTAAGGAATCTGCGGTGGCAATGAACTTAGCAAGACACCAGACATTAGACGGTCTGTTCTATGCGAGCGATAGTTGGTGCCTAATATAAAATCCACCTCGCATGCAATGTCTAATTTTGACAGCACGGTTGGCGCAATGGCTGAGCCATTGGCTGCTGCGCTGGGTGTCGCGGGTTCGATTCAATACTCAATTCTTTATTCTCGCACGGAACATATCTTTGTATGGCCTACAGGTGGTTGTTCCGGGTCTGGCTGTTTGTGTATGTGAGTTTAAATGTTTGCGAACGCACCCACGATACAGGAGAAAATCGTTGTTTGGAGCAATGTCAAAAAAAAAACATTTTTAAGATTTGTGGAATCATGCATTATCTTTTGAGGAATCTGAAGACTCATATTTAGAATGCCAGTTTTCGACGTCATCCTTCTACCCGTATCCTTTGATTTGGGGTCGACTCAGTATGATCTCTGCCGTCATCTAAGAATTTTCTTTCTAGCTTTTAGGATCATGTTTTACTACGCTGTCTGAGATCTAAAAATCTATCCATTGATGCCTTGGTCAAAATGTTTGTAACTTTTTGTAGCCTTCTGTGGTTCCAATTTCCTCCAGTCGCCACAAGAACAAAATTGACCTTCAAAAGTAATTTAATAAAACTGCAGTGCCTAGGTATTTAATTATTGACTTTATAGTTTAGTTTATCATAAAATCGTGACACATTTATCACGTCTACCTATTTGTTCGTGGTAATTTAAAACAACTTCATTTGATTAAATTATGTATATTAAATCCGGTCGGTTTTATGCAAACAATGCGTATATTTACTGTTATCACTAAACAGATTCCATGATATTACGATAGTGAGTAGTGTTAGGAATGCTTAACTGGACTTATGCAATAACTACTGAAAAACCGGCTAAGTTCGAGTCGGACAAAGGGTTCCGCAGCACCAAAAATATTATTCACGCTCATTCATATGTCAATTTACATTCAACAGCAAAACATTTTTTCTTTTTCATAGTGTTTTAATGAAAAACAAAGATACTGCTGCAGTTTCACGAAAAAGTCCATAAGGCCATATCTCAAATACTAAATGTCAAATCTTATTAAAACTAATTTTCTTTGAAAGTTCTTTTAACGTTCTACGAACCCTCATTTTTTCAATATTTTCGTTGTCTTACTTTAAAAATGAGAGAGCGGGGGTCACACACTTCTCACAGTTTTAGAAGCATCAACCATTGACTTAAGAAAAACCGTATTTTAGTAACCTCAATATAATTTTTTAGAGCTGTCGAAAGACATCCCACATAGTTACAAACGTATAAAAAAAAATGTTCAACCGTCAGTTCGATGGCCACCCCTAATTTTTTTTAAATTCGTAATTGCCTGTGACATACGGACGGACAGGACGAATCTATAAGGATTCCGTTTTTTGCCATGGCAAAGGAACCCTATAAACGGTTTCCAACTCTTAGTTCAGGGCCTTCTCAGTAATCCGAGACATGTTTCGCGTTTAAATTGAAATGCTCCGTTCCACATGAGTGGAATAGCACCGATTTGCTAGTATATACGTTCAGAGTTCATAATAAAACATTCTGTAATACCAAGATTTGGTACCGCAACCATGATTGTCTTCTTACAAAAGAACTTCCCAACGGTTAATAGCACTGAGTTGCCGTTTTGTAAACATACATCGATTCTGACTGATAACGAAACGTCTGTGAAACAGTTAAGGTGGAAGTGCCAGGGTAGCGCGCGAAATTTAAATTTACTTTGGTTTTTTACAATTTGCATGTCAGAATAAGATTTTAAACTTTCATGGTCACTAAAATACAGCACCGAAATATCGGGAACTCAAAGAAAACAATAAACATGGTAAATATCCCGTCTTCTAGTTATAATAATTATTGCATGTCAGTGTTAGGCTGTATGTTAAACAAAATATAATTCGCGACCGTAACACGCATGTAGTTACAGAATTATAATCATCAAAATCGTATATACAAACCTCTAAGTTCATTTAATCCCATTCAATGAATATTTCATTGAAATTATCATTTAATGAAATTAAATGAACTTGGTTGTATTGATGGAACTTTGTAAATTGCCATGTTTGTTACGGTCGTGAATGATATTTTAACCAACATACAACCCGACACTGACCTGCAAATTGCAAAAAAGTAAAAAATAATAATTTCGCGGGGTACCCTGGCACTTTTACCTTTAACCAGGATTTCGTGCTGCACCTAGGTTTCTTCATCATACAAGCCTTAAGTTTGGAAATGACATAAGGAAGCGCAGGGATTACTGCTGATTTTACATTTTACATGGTAATCTAATTAACCTCGTAAAACAATGCTCCGGGTTGTGAGTTCACTATTTGGTCCTAACCAGGTTCTAACACTTCGTTCTCGAATTTACTAGACGGGCTCCATGAGACGTTTCAGCGAACCTCTCGAGTAATCGAATATTCTGTGACGCACACTAAGAGTAAGGATGAGTACAAAGCATGTGTAACAAAATTGACAGTTGAAAAACCTGTGATTCTAAGACACATTGTTCTGACCGACGCGTAATTATTGTCACGCCGGATGTTGTGAAATTAATACATTACTTATTAAAACATCCGCTACAAGACATCACGGTTCAGTCCAAGGGAGCTGAACTGGGTAGTTTTCGTTTCAACACGACGAACTCATGGATGAAGCACCGAACACATCTACACGCAAAAGTTCATATTACCTAACAACTTTGCAATAGGACAACTATGTATTCGCTACTCTGTTTGCGTAGTTCAGAGGAATTAATTATTATCTTTAGCTTTATGTTTGCAATTTATTAAAGCAATTAACACAGCTTCTTATTATCAATAGAGATAGCAATAATGAACCTGAGTGGTGTGGGAACGAGATAAATGTTAATTGATAGTAATAGTATCTGCTTGCGCAATTTGCAATAGGCAAGAGAAATCGCATGTCATGTACTATTAACGCATCACTGACACCGTTAAGCCTTGTAGTTATACTTGCATCAATTTCTTCTACGCATGTAACTACATTCATCTACCTAAGAAATGTACAAGCTACCTGACAGATTCTCTTATTAAGTACTCGCAGCCATCTAGAATCCCCATTCTGAGTTTTATTGGGAAAATCTTTCATTCCTAAGTCCCATAATATACCTAAGTAACCGTCCTTACCCTTGTTTATTGGGACTGGTGTACTTATTTATCCTCAGTTCTGTTTTGGTTTTCTGTTCAGACAGGGTATACGATCGCTAGATATGCATGACAATAAAAGACCTTTTAGCCACTAACAGACTCAATCATTTAGTCATATACTTGCGTAATAACAATCAATATTGATGATGATGATAGATCCATTTTCGATGACTAATACTTCAGATCAAAATGCTACCATTTCTTTGCTTTGCAGGTGGGAAACAGACAGAGCTATACAGGTCGTCTAGTGCCATCCCTACCCCCCAGGTTGTGTAATTTTGTTAACGATCCACGAATTCTGGGTACACTAAATGTTAGTTAAACTCTCAAAGCCAAAACAGACCTCAGCTGTAATATTTAGTTTTACATCATCACGAACGTGCAAATGAAAGACATCAACGACCGATCCTGCGTTCCCAAGACCTTCACAATCACAATAAACGTTGTTGTTTTTTTCTTGAATGTAAATAGAATTTTAAAATCAAAAATTTATAATTCCACTTTATTTTTTTGTCTAAACTATTATTATTAAATCAAATAATTAACAAAGCACTCAAAATAGCAAAACCTATTTCAAAATGCCAGAGTTATTACTGTTAAAGATTTAATTGTTTCCTTATTTGGTGCAAAAAAAACATAAAGGCGCTATATTGATTGAATACGGACCTGACGAACTGTTCGGTGCCTCCGCATTCTGCCACGACCAGGCAGAAGAAGTTGTACAGTGCTATCATGACAGCCTCCTGAGCTATTGCTTCGCAGGGTACCCGGGATCTGGGTACTATTAGCGTTATGAATGCTGTTATTGCCACGATCTGAAAAGAAGTAGTCAAATTATAAAGAGGCTACAGTCTACAAAGTATGTAGAAGAATGCCATGTACGGTAAACCTACAATTTCTAGACTAGGTTCGATAAATAACTTTGGTCAGCAGATAATAAGATACACATAATAAGATGCAGAGGATCCTAAAATAATTATTTATTTTAATATGTTACCGGCTAAATCCGATTTAAGGCCAAACTAGACACTCTGCCTAAATGGGATAAACCCACCACGCGCGAGCCGAGGGCGCATAGAAGGCCGATGAGCCCCACAGCAAAGTTGGGCGCATTGTAATTGCTTTGTTTGTGTTAGTGTATCCTGACATGATAAACACATGAACTGGTTTGGCCTAGGACAAGCTAGTTTGGCCTGAAATCGGGTTTGGCCGGTAACAAATATAACGAGACCATAATATTCATTGGAATCACCAGATCCGGAAAACCCCTGGAAAAGTGCTGATCCTTGAACAAATAAGTGGTCAAAATTGTCGAAGTATGTCCTAGGTTTTCAGAAAATCTTATTTTTAGGAAGATAAATCCAAATTTTTCATATGACGTAGAATTTCATTCACACGATCAGCGTACCTAAGGTGAAAGCGCCAATGTAGCCCGCGAAATACAAATTTTAATTTTTTTTTTTTAACTTCATACGTGTTACGGGTCGAATCATAATTATTTTCATCAACATGCAACCTGCAAATTGCAAAAAACGTAAGGAAATTTGAATTTCGCGCGCTGCCTTGGTGCTTCCACCTTAAATAAAACAAACATAAAAAACTTCTTCTACAACACTCACAGAACTATTACTCAATACCTCAATTAGATATGTACGATCAATAGATGACAGTATATGATGTGTATACATCGTAGATATTTTATTTGTGGTCATAATTCTCAAAAAATACACAATTAAACAAGACGTTTCTAATGAAAGCCTTTATTTGCATTCATTGTTACAACTTGTAGGTACTACGTTAAAAGTGTGGGAAAATATAATTACGACAATGGAATAATAAATATTAAAAATTGTAAATTACTTTACTTGTATTCACGAAACGCATTGGACTAAAAGAGCGATGGACATGAATGTTGATGGATGGAGAGGGAGAGGAAGGCCAAAGAAAAGATATGAAAGAGAAAGGAGTAAATGATGCCGTGACGTCTGACAGAGGACAATGGAAGAAGAAAACGTGTTGCGCCGACCCCAAATACGATGGGAAAAACATGAAATGATTTTACTTATATTCACCAAAATTATCGAAGTGTGTGAATTAAAATTAGTATTCACTTTGATTGCACAATTTCGGTTTGCATGAACCAAAACAATTCTAATAAAGTGGGAGGCTGATTTTTGCCATGATTTATTTACTAATGAAGTTTTTATTTTTTGTTTACTTCATTGTTTCATAATAGTAATCATTGTACGTGATTACGTAGATACCTGTAATTAGTAATTAGGTAGTCGTTGCAAGTCTTTCCCACAGCTCTCGGCCATTTGCTTGAGTATTTAAAATCGGTCAAGTACAAATAACTAAGCATCGCAAACTTTTACATTCTTATTCACAGCCATTGTGAATCAATTTAGGTGCATAAATTTAAAAACTTTATAAAACGTAAAGAATATTGATAACAATAGTAATCAATGTTTATTTGTGATAACTGTTATCCTTTTGTATGTGGCTTCTTTTGTAAATGACGTCAATCACGATATTGATAAAGATAAGAAACAAAAATAAGACCAAGGAAACGACGGACGCATTGTGTGAGACATGACAACTGCTAGGAAGGGGTTGAACACTGGGAGACTGGCAGTAGTGTACATAGATAACAGAAACAGGACTTTTATAGAAGAGGAAGACATGCTAGGAAAATGAATAATCAGCGTATACCTAGTGCTCTCACTGCTGGGGTGCAAGCCTGATCTATGTGAGAGGTAGACAGTCCTAATCCACCACGCGGCCCCAGTACGGATTGGGTGACCTACATAACATAACATCACGCCTGTAATCCCCGAAGGATTCGGCAGAGGTGTACCTAATAGAACCAACACACATTTCAGCAGTTATATCCCATGTAGTAAGGGGGCGAGCCTATGTCCATCAACCAGATTCAGACTCCGTGGCTACTACTGAGAAATTCCTGATTGAAAAACCCAATAACACTTTGCCCGACCTGGGAATAGAACCTTATGATCAACAGTCGCGCTTGCGGCCGCTGGACTAACGAGGCAGATTGGGTGGCGTTTAATAGTAAAATTAGAATAGGGGCAGGAAGTTCATGGCACAGGGTTGAGGAACGACCTTCTAGAAAGGCAATTGATTTATTATTTGTACCAAAGAATTCAAACGTCATGTTCAGTCATGCGCGAAACGTGGACGTCTACGAATACGAAACGAACGAATATAATATCTGACATATTCTTCCGGGGTCAAGCGTCACTATTATTTAATTAATTATGTAAAGCGATCGTATGATCTATTGTCAACAGTCGGAGAAAAACTGGTATTTAAAATACCTAATGCACATATATGCCAAACTTACATATGGAAAGTTTTAGACAGTTGTGTATTTTGTGTCAACAAGACACTGCCTGCCATCAAGTTCATATTGGAATACATATTTCAAACTGCGTAAGTGCTTATCTAAATACCCAAATCGATTAGGACACACAAAGGTTTGCAAATCATATCCTGCTGTCCTGACCTCATTCTCTTTATCAGAATTTACATATTTCCTTCTATATCTAAGGCTGTGCGCATAACTACTTCAAGAGCCTAGGACTGACTTAAAAAATCTACGAAAAATTGTAAGAAAACCGTTTTATTTTGGCAAGACAAATATACTATGTCTACGATAGCTTTATCTCTTTTGCTTTTGATGTGTGCACTGTCTTCATAAACTTCGAAAACGTCAAAAAATCCATTAGTTAGAATAACACAACAATTCAATTGATCATAAATTATGTACAATTATGATTAGTTATGTACCTACTCATTTGTCTTTCCAGGGGTTTAAAAACCTGATAATGAATATTTATTGCCTGTGTTGTATTACTGAGTTACTTAACGAACTAAATATTAAATAACATAATATCACGCCTGTAATCCCGAAGGGTTCGAACAAAGGTTTACCCACACCCACATCTTAAATTTAAGTCCCATACGAGCGTGCCATTAAACGGGTACAAATCCTCACTTTGAGCTGCCACAAATAAAGTTATTCACCGACTTAATTCACTATATTCAAAAGCATTTTTTATAATTACTGAAACAAGTAAATTAATGAGTACTAAGTTTTAAACGAAGGTCGCAAGTCACAACTCGATAGTTTTGGTTTTGACCCAAATCTCGACGTCATTGTTTTATTATTTGGCGGATTTTTCCAGTCCACTATCTTTAATTAAATGTATATTCGCAAATTGTTGGTAAACATCAACAAAACTTTATCAATCTAGACTAAAATTCCCTTGTTATTTGCTATCACAAATCTTAAGAAGAGCATGCCGATTTAATGACTCTCTCTCTAAAAACTTTTGCGGTTACCACCACCGCTTATACTAATAAATAACATTGATCAATCTGCAACACAATGCCTTTTTCGTCATCATTCCATCATGCAAGTTAGGTACCTACATGTATGAGATCGGCCCTCAAGATTGCCAAATCTGATGCTAAATGTAGTCAACGAAATGTCTTGGTTAATCTTGGTTGATAGGTTCTAACTGGTAATAATATTGATGTTGGTCTGATCTTTTGACAAAGGAGTTTCAATATGTCCAAGGCTAAAGGCCATTCAAACTTTGTTTAAGGTTTTTCGAAGAAATTAGAGATACCTACTAGCTGTGTGTAAACATCCGCTGGACCCATAGTTTGCGCAAGGTCTATGTATTGTCGAAGAAAATCATAACCATGTACCTACTTACATTATCTTATACCTTAGAAGTAGAATATTCCGAATAGAACACTACAATGTAGGTATGGTAGATAGCTGCTAAAACCTTTTAACAAAATATAACTCTGTTAATTTTGTTTAATATTTGTACGCCGCAAAACATAGAGATCTCTTAACTTTATATTTACACCTATGTTTAACAAACTTTTCCTTTTTTAATCTGTGACTCTGACAACCAACATAAATTTTCCTTCTGCCATTTGATAGTCACAGCCCTTACCCACATGGCGACCGTTGCAGTATCTATCAATATCCACAACGTGAGATCCTTCTCGTTCTATCAAGTGCTGTGAGATAATTTTAAACAGTGTTAAGAAAGTTGAGTTTTAAACATTGTCGCGGTCATCAGAGAGCGGTATCCGGCGCCGGCGCATTACGACACAACGCCGACTACGCAATACTGACCCGCGAAGCCACGGGCCTCGCGAACCAATCGTACCCTACTTGCCACAAGGATCTATTAGCATAGTTTAATTCATTTAATCTAAGCTAATCTTTATTGTTTTCTGCATTTAGATAATGGGGATTTTTAGAACAATAGACGGGGAGTAAGCGGATTTAAGTAAAACATTCGGTAGTGCAAGCCAAGATGGAAAAACCAGATAAAAACGGTGACTTCACCGGAAGTCGGTGACTTTGTTTGTTTAATTGACTTTTGCCACCGACTTCCGAAAGTAAAGTTATTTTGGACTTTATTAGTGTTGTTTTTGGAAGTCGGTTTTTTTACTTCAACGTTTTTTACTTTAACATTTTAAGTTGCATTATCCCACACAAGTTCTTGACATGAATTAATATTACAAAATAGAAATTATTAAGTAATTAGACATGACAATGGCATGAAGAAAAAATACTAAAAAAAGTTAATAAACCGTATATTTTCCTAAACAAAAAAACATGCTGGTGGAATACATAGGCTCCTCCTTTTTTAGAAGTCGGTTAAAAAGAAATAGCAGTCATTCCATATCACGCTTGTAGTGTGGTGATCGTTTCTTATGATCTAAGCCAGGAGAGTTTCCTATTGCCTCATATCAGATATGACGTTGGTATGAATGCATAATCAAATTAAGCCGAGCTGAACGTGATTCAGCGATGATAGATTGTAAACGGAGTTTCTCAATCGGTACGAGCAGAATGAAAGCCGAATATTGTGTAGTAATTGCTTTGTTATTACTAAATAAGGAAATTAAAACTTCGTTTCCACGAATAACGCCAAGGATACAAAATTTACAATTACTCAAGTACTACTTGTAATTATGAAAATTAACATAAAACGATCGGCAAACGTAAGGTGGGATGCCCTCAGGCTCGGTGGAGTGACGATCTTCGCAGGGTGGTTGGTAGCAACTGGATGAGAGTTGCTGAAAATCGAGTTGAATGGCGTGCGATTGAGGAGGCCTATGTCCAGCAGTGGACTGCTATAGGCTGATGATGGTGATCAGGATTTATGAACGCAAGTACCTATAGGTACTAACTAGAATTTAAACTTAACAGAAAACTGTGAACTTAACAGGAAACATATAGCTTCATTGTTATGACTACCACACTAACCTTTTAACTTATTAATACGTATTACTTATTAATACCTATGATCCTTATATAAGGTCTATCTTTTCATACACGAAATATTTTAAGCATAAGTTCTATAAGTCGTAAAGTCGCCATAGCAACGAAAAAAAAATTATGTGAGTGTTTTTTTTTGCAAAATTATTATAATTCTAAAATTTTTTGAGACCTTTTGCATAAAACCTTTACTCCCATATTCTAACAATGACAGTAGGTAAATACGACGTAGTAAACTAGCGTAATGGATGCTTAAAAATAAGGAGCCAGTATTTATTTGTGGGTCAAGTAATTTTAAATTATTTATTTTTTATAAAAAATATACGCAGATAAAAAAAAAATCCCTTGAAATAGCTTTGTTATAGCCGTTAGATGATTCCCTGAAAATATTTCGTGTATGAATAGTTAGACCCTATATAATGTATCCCATTTCCAGTTTACTGGAAATTCGAAAATGACTTGCATATTACTCAAAGGATTCAATTTTAAATAATTTCTTCATCATCGTTCTCCAGCACTTATCCCAATTTATTTGGGGTCGGAGCAGCATGTGTTCTTCTTCTATACTTCTCTATTACTCGTCATCTCAGCAGTCACCTCCTTTCTAGCCATATCATCCTTCACACAGTTTATCCATCTTATCTGAACTGAATTAGTTTACCTCGTACCTATTCGAATCAGTCTTTACAATCGCAATAGCTTGAAGTTGACTTTTTAGCGGTCAAGTACACAATATTTATTATGTCAAGGTAAAAAATAAGGATTACGTAAATCAAAGGATATTTATAGTTAAACTGACGTCTGAAACAATGAAACTTACTCAGAAAATTAGGATTTGTTATATTTTACCGTGTTATTGTTACGAGATGAAACTGTCAAGCAAGCACTGCAAGCGGAAATTATTGGAGATTTTTCACTACTTCTCGGTTCGTCTGTCTGGTCAAGCACGATGGAGATATCATTGGGGTTGTTTTAAGGTTTCTGTCTCAAAATCAAGATGTCTCCAAATAACTATAAGAAGATTGGAAGAGTTGAGGCACATCCGCTGCTTAGTATGCCCATTTTCACCAACATCTATTTTAATATTTAATGGTATTGAACTGTTAGAATTTATACTCCCGGCACCCACCCGAAAGTTGAAAATGCAACAATGCACTTTTATGCTCGTTGTGTCAGAAACTAGCCTTGGATTATGTAGAATAACTGTACAAAATTGCATCAAAATCGGTTCAGTAGTCTACAGGGTACGAACAGGCAAACAGATATTGATTTTTATAATAAATAGAATAATGTAGATGTTGCCTTGTGTAAATGAAAACGGGCATTACGTTAAAATCTAGGTACATGAAATTTAAAACCAAATTATCAGTTATTTGGTTGGAGCACACCTTTCAATAAGTATATTTTTCTACAGCCTTTCCCACTGAAAGCGTCAAATTGACATGTTTGCTGAGTAAACTCGATCGAATGACGGTTAACTGAGGGCTCGGTCGTGGAAGCTAACAGGTTTAAAGATAACTGACAAACTGACAATTCATTACGGAGAGTGGCAAATGTAATTCAATAGTACCACTTACTCCTCGAAATGTCAAAAGGTTGACCTTGTTGAGCGTGGTAAGGGTACGTAGTTCGTTACGGGTAGAAAGAATTTCGAAAGTCAAGCAATCAGTCTTGTCATGGTATATCCTGTTACCCAGCAACGTGGCTGTAGCATAAGCATAGCATAATCAGCCAATAATGTTCCCACTGCTGGGACACAGGCCTCCTCTCTATGAGAGGGAATGGGCTATAATCCACCACGCGGGGCCCAGTGCGGGTTGGTAGATGTCACATGTCTTCGAATTTTTGGTTCTACGACATGCCGGTTTCCTCACGATGTTTTCCTTCACCGTTTTTAGAGCAGTGGTGATGAAATAAATTACACAAAGTAATGCGCCTCTGCCTGGTTCGACCCACGACTTACTGTTCGTAAGTCGGGGCCGCCACCACTGGGCCACCGCTGCTCAGGCTGATTATCGTAATAGGACAGTACAAAGTGACAATTCAAAATATTAACTGCGTCTTATCGTGATTCATATTATTATCCTTCTATGATTCTGATAAAGTGGCGTTTTTAGGCCCCCTGATAGGCAGGAGGATCGCCCCATGTGAAATACTGGTATTCATCAGCTGCATCCGTTTAAAATAGCATAGTTGGGAAAAGGCTAGGAAGCTGCTTTCGTCCAAAAGAAGAGATTTTCACTAAGAATCCTTTGTCTTTACGGAAATTGTGTTACAGTACAGTATTTCAGCTGTAACAAGACCAGTATAAGATATATTTTATTGGAACCCCGTAACTACTACGCTAGACAAGCTCAAGGTCAATTTATTACCACGGAGACATAGACTTGCGGTCGACTGTACCTGCGAAACGTTGTGACCACAGTAATGTAGAAGCCAAAATTAAACACTTTGTCATAGTTAACTACCTACATCTACTGCAAACACGGAACAAATTACTTTGGAAACCTTCCGTTTTTAAATTAGTTTAGAAATTGATAGCAATGACTTGCTCGAATTTATCAATCACAGGTCCACAGCCGCGTCATAACGTAGTGTGATTGAATATCGAGCTGTATATGGAAAGAACCTGATGAATACCCAAAGTGAAGGTTATAAATAGATAAACAGATAAAATATCTACATCATAATATAAACACAGCTCACAAATAAAAGTTTATTTTTCGTATATTATCGTATCGATTTACAGTTAGCGGATGTTTGTAATATTTCATAACTGTGACGCATAGAATTTACTAAACCTTGACCAGAGGTATATAATGGTCCAAAAATAACAAGGGTCGCACACGATTAGGGTGTAAACCCTCCCACTTTTGCGCCCCACAAATTCCACCACACTACTCGTAACCTCGGCCACCTCGCGAGGGTGAATAATATAATATTTGTTTTCGAGCGGAAAAACATCCCAAAGCTCATAAAATTAACCCAATCTACTTCCTTGTTTTTTTCCCTTTATGGTTTTCCCCGAATAGCCTTGAACAAAGACTGATAATGATTTTTCGCTCTGATATTGGCCAGCAGACCGGGAGGTTTGCCAGTCATCGTCTGATTCAGTTACACTATGTTATAGGAAAGAACACTTTATTCGTGACAATGAAAAGCAATTTTATGATCAATCCTTCCAATATTTTTTTTCTCAAAAGATGCAATTTGTCGCGCTATGGAGCCCAGTACTGAGGCGCAGTTTCTGCCAAAGCGGAGACGTGCGTTAAGGCCCGGACTCCACCAAAGTAGAAGCGAATGGAGCGAAGAGACGTGAGGAAACCAACCAATCACATTTGGTTAAATCTACATCGCGTCTCTCGCTTCTCCTGTGATTAGTCAAATCTAGCACATCTCCCCTCCGTTCCGCTCGTCTCCGCTTTGGTAGAGTCAGGGCCTTATGGTGCGTAGACGCGCAAGATTCGAGTATTCGACCAATCACAGGAGAAATGAGACGCGATTGATTGATTCCGGCACATCTCTCGCTTCGCTTTAGTAGAAACCGAACTTAATTATGCTTTCTGAGTTGAGAGATGATCTCTGAGAGATGAATGCTGCCTCTGAAGAATCCATAGTTCATTCTAGTATTCAGTCATACATAAGAAAATACTCACAGGATAAATACTTAAGACGACGGCCACATGGCTGATTTTGTCTTGCCAGTGCTTCAGAGCTGTCCGTAGGGTGATGACGTATAGCGCGCATATTATTAGCAGCACTGCTAGACCGCAGACCCAGAGCACCCAGGCGTATAAGTGGAGGGCTGTGGAAAGAAGAAAAAGAAAGTTAATAAATGGAACGGTAATTTTAAACGCGACAAAAATGGCTACACAGGCTACAACATTCATCACAGAACTTGCAGAAAAGAAATACTTGCTTTTGGAGCAAAAATAAATCATCTGACTGTCTTCTCTGACAATTTATTATCTTGAAAGGGATTTCTGATAAAGTTAGATCCTTATAACTTGGCTAGAACTTATTTATAGCAGAATACTGCGATCAATAAAATTCGAGCCCTTACTTCTTAGTGTATAAATTTTCATTACTAATGTATACCGTACAAACCTTGAACTTTTCACTCTTGTCTCGATAATGTTGATGAAATAGTTGAAATTGTATTTTATACATTTTTGTATTTTACCTGTTAATTGAAGTAAGAAAAATTAATAATTAATACGGGTATTCAGCTGCATCCGGTTAGACTGGAAGCCGACCCTAACATAGTTGGGAAAAGGCTAGGCAGATGATGATGAATTGAAGTAGGAGAAATTGGGGTAAAACAACAACTGGAATGGCGCTCTGCTTCTCCGCTGGCGAATATGCTTGGCCAGGATGGGACCGTTCTACCCACGCCAATCTAGTGAATACCGCTCTAAATGAAACGTCGGCGGTAGTGGTTGCCTTAAACCGACCTTACCTTAGCTAGAACCTATTTATAACAAAACACTGCGATCAATAAAATTCGAGCCCTTACTTCGAAGTGTATAATATTTTCATCAATAATGTATACCCATTGTGGACCCACCATACCACTGGTCATACCCTTGGTGGTACGGTGGGTTTAAAAAACCTTGAACTTTTCACTCTTATCACGATAATGTTGATGAAATAGCTGAAATTGTATTTTTGTTTAACTGTTAATAATTGAAGTATGAGAAATTGGCACATTGAATCGTTTACTTGTATTCTAATTAATCATTCTAAGATAGACTGACATGTAGATCTTGGCAAGAAATAGATTCGTATATAAGGTACCTACATATATCCAGACTTTTTTTTATTTTTAGCCAACACTATGTCTTCAGTGCAGATGTATTGAAAAAGAATGCATGGGGAACGCTACGACCTTTTGCTAGTTACATCAAAAATTTCCGCAACATAGATGCAACTAAAACAAACATCATTCAATTTGTTTCCTATCCATATGGTACTTATAACCCAGAAGTTTCATCGTCAAGTAACTTAATCAATATAGGCTCAAACCGTGACTACTTCAGATATAAAAGTTATTTTTAGCCGTACTAGTTCCAGTTTCAAGTCTTCACCTAACAAATAAGCTAAAAAAGCTACTGACTGAACTGGTCACAATGCAAAAATACCGTGAAAAATCAGTCTGTGGTCGTGCGTGAGGTTTTTTTATTATTTTTATAAAGTAAAGCAACATGTACTGATGTAACTAGTTCCATTTGTTCTTTTTACATTTTTTACATCGACATTGAAAATATTGAGAAAAAATATTTGCTACGTGACTCACGGATTTTCCGTTGAAGTACCTAAAACTTCCTGAAAATATTTATAAATGGCGTCGGGTGGCACGTACTACATAGTCTACATACCTATATGCCTTTACGAATGAAACCATAATCATACGTTAAATTGACCATTTTTTTCGTCCGCTACAAAAATACCTAAGCCGGTACCAGGTACTTTAAATGGAAATTAACAATACAAGCACTACAAAAGTATTTAAAAATTAAACAATTGTAAATTCGGCCCTATTCGCACGTCTGTACATATTGACGTAAGTAAACATGTTCCAAACAACTTTCCCTCGTCTTTACATTATATACCTACCTATGTACCAAATACTAGCATTGTAACTCAAACATTGCCTCAATAACTGTTTAAATAATGGATTGCCAATAACCCTTGTCTGTAACCAGACATTTGAAATGACTATAACTTCAAAAATATCTTACCTCCTTTCCCTCTTATATTCTTTACCTTTAATGTTTTTAATGAATCCACCACCTGATTTAAATTACTTAATTCTAGTTTCATAAGTTGATATTCATTGCAAATTGATACCACCACGCGTTCTTGAGAAAAAGGGTCTGGAGTTGACTCTGGACAGAGACATACGGATAACGAAGTGATCTTATTAGGGTTCCGTTTTCTTTTTGAGGTAAGGAACCCTAAAAAAGATTAACATTATTTCCTAATAACTATTCGATGTAGTCAATTCCATTTCATTCATTTTATTTTAGTAATTAAAATGTAAAACAAATTGGAACATAAATTATTTGCTTTGTTTAACTTTCACATATTTGTGTAACCATTAGATAAAACGTACAAATGACGTTAGCTAAATTCCTATTACACTTTTTTTTAAATACATTGAAACTTTAGGAGGTCAATCGATAACACTTCTCATTATTTTATTTGTACATAGTTCAATGACCCCGTAAATGCACACGATATTTTTTTAAACACATTTCCGCAATGTTACTATTTCACTTTAAATGTTAACAACCCATTAAAGCCAAATAAAATAATCTTTTATCACTTAACGCCTTTGCAGTCCTCGGAAAATGTCATGGCACCGCAATTAATGATATCAAAACTGATGTATCAGTGTCATCAGAGCCGTGCCCAGAAACGTCGGGCAAGGGTTAATCACGATGTAACTAGGTATAGGAAAAGTTGAAAACATGGAAATGTTCTTTTCGCATGAACAGGTAACTGCGGTTGGCGTAAGTTCATAATGCGTAAAAATAATGCTTTCGTTGCGTTACACACGAATACTGTGGGATTGAGTAATTGATCCATGAGTTCATGTTTTCATGTGAAATGTTTTATTTGTTTTTAGGGATAAAAACAAATTTGCAGAGTATTTTGTGGCAATTTAATCATCATAAATCTATCCAATCTAAACATGAAAAAATGGTTGTATGTACACTCGTAGTGTAATTATTTCAGTCTGACATGCAAATAATTACACATGAAACAAAGGTTCAGGGACACATTTCCCTACATAAGCTATAAAAATGAATTATTGTAGCCAGTCAGTCTTTAACTCCGTTTTTTTGTTGTTTTGTTTATTGTACTTCCGCGGTGTTCATTTGTATTAATAAAATCCAATCAATTTTGATATAAAGCAATAACATGATATGATGATACATTTAAAACTAAATTAAAATTTTGATCTGAGTCTGGTAGATTCGAAAATTAATAGTTCTGCTCAAAAATTAGCCATCGATCTTGTATGTCAAAAGACCGGTGTTTAAAACTAGTTGCCCTCACCAGCAATTAATTGTGCCGAAAAAGTAATCAGAGGTAAACAACTCCATCGTTACAAAATACTTTTTATGAAAGGAATCGAATTTAACGCACCAAAACTTTTGAAAAAACCACATGTTATACCCGAAAATTGAAAAGTAGCCTCAAAAACAAGTCATACACCTATTCAACTTGTTAGGTCCTTCGTAAGCCATATACTGCTATAGGAATACTTACGACAAAATCTTCAACAAAACTAATTGTCATAATGAAAAAGGTACCAAAACAATAATAAACAAAGACTCAAATTATGCCAGTTGCATGAACGAGTCACTTTTATTACACTCATTCTATAGTAACGAAGGCTTTTGTCATCAACCGGGCACAATCCATACTCCAAGCATTAAACTGAGAAACTCAAGGTTTTTATTAGCGATTCTATGAATTAATATTTTAAGCAAGAGATTATTTGAAGCATGCTGTTTTTAATTCGTTCTTAACAAAATTGATCTTGTCTCAATTAACACCACAATTGGACTAATTGGCTTTCAGCTAAGTATGTACAAGCTCTTGTTAAGGAAATTGATATGACAGTGAAACTTAATTAACAAAAGGAATTTTCATTAGTAAGAAACAGGCATCTGTGCTTGTCATATTGTTGCGAGACTCCCGGAAGACTTGCGTCGCTTTGTGAACTAAATATAACTGACACTAACCCGCGACCTGCCTCCGCACGAAATTATTATAAAAATATTACTTCCTATTTGAATCGGATTTTGTTAACAATTTCAAGGGATTATTTTTTTTGCAAGGAACCCTTATTCGATTTTAAATAAAAGTAACCTATGTTACTCCTTATAACACCAGCTAGCCAGTAAAAAGTCCCGTCAAAAACGGTTCAGCCGTTTGGGAGATTAGCCGGAACAAACAAACAGGCAGATAAAAAAAAAATAAAAAATTTTTTGGTTTTAAGTTCCGTATATACTTTCGCATGCATTCAGTTTTAAAAAAAAGCTGTTATTTTGATATAACAAACAGACACTACAATTTTATTTATTTGTATAGATGATAATGGAACTTTTATGGGGCACCGAAGACCTAGTCGGAGTCACATGCAAAGGGTTAAATGGCGTGCAATTGAGGAGGCCTACACTCAGCATTGGGTGGACAGGAGAGAAGAAAAGAAAACGAGAATGGTTTTTTAAATTCGATTTGCAACCTAAGATGAGAAGGCACACTTTCGAATGCTTGATGAGTCATCGTTCTTCTGGTAGATGCATAAGTTACACCATGATTGCACTATTTCAGAACTTCGCATAGTGAAGAGTATTTCACAGTACAACAAAATTTTAATGTTCGACAAAAGGGGAAGGATCTAGGAATCTGGTTTGATTGTCCAATTTGTACTTAACCGAGTTTTCAACCATGTTTAATTTCGGAAGTCTGTCTATTTAAGTAAGATTTTGAAACATGTGTATAAAAGGATCTTGGACGACTCTCTGTAAATTCTGACTGCCACCATGCCGTGGGATAAAAGCCTGTGTTTATTTATGAATATTACATTATTCAGGTATCTTTATGTGTTACACCTACTAAACGTGTTGCCAACACCTGCTATTAAGGATAGTAGAATGCAACGTATGCAAGTTTCCACTGTTGCACTTGAGCAACCGATTCCAACAGACACCTCTCACTATTTGCATAGAAACGAACCACAAATTACTGCCATCTAAGCACAATAATAACCAGTATTTGAATTGGTTCTATGGAATCTACTTCAGGCGTTTTAATACGCCTAATTGGTGTTTACATCCGTTACGAATGTGCCCAAGCCCTAAAGTTTGTCCAAAAGCTGTGTACTAGGTATACCTAAGGTGACCTAAGCTAAGCTAAGTCTCATATTAACCTGAATAGTAGGAGGTACAGTATTATGTACCTACATCAGGAAGCAATAAGTAAGAGATGAATTTCCGCTATCATCAGTACGAATGGAAAGCTGTTACGTGAAGTGACTTGATGAAGCGTGTACCTATTACGAGGAGATGAAGAAATTATATGGGTAGGTATAGGAAATTATTGCATGAACAATCAATGTTCTTATTTATTGATAGAAGACTTATGACTACTTAGAAAGGTGTAAAATGGCATCTCACTGTCATATAAGCTTGAATGAACAATCGAAGTACCTTCGATCATTATTTTATTTTGTCGGTTTTATCAAATACGTATTACAAACTATTCACCTAACTTCGAGAAAATAGTTTTTGGGGCTGATCTAAATAAAAAGCCTTTTGAAAACATGTGCTTTATCTCAATCGCAAGCAAATTCTAATGACACTTTCGATATTTACTATTTTAAAATAGTTTACATATCTAGAAATATTTAGGACTGAAATGTGCAATTCGATTTTCGAAATTCTTATCTTTTCTCTTCTTTTTTTTTTTTTTTTTAAACTTTGCCCCACACTAGGAATTTCTCCTGTATCGTGGGTGCTGAACTGAGCTTTTAAATATTTGTTCTTTGTTGTCTGCCTTTTATCAGGTATGATTATTATCATGAATTTAACGCGTATTTATAACTTTTTCGAATGGATTTATGTATGATGTTAAACAATAAAAGTTAACACAGATGTTTATCTTCGTTTCACTGTATGACCTGAGTTGTGCCTCCGACACAAAAGTGATTCGCCTGGTTAAACAACTAACACATTTTAGAACAAAAAACAATCGGCACCTGAAAGCATCTGTGTAAATTAAAAATCAGGTTCATACCAACAGGAAAATAATTTATTTCTTAAATTGAATTTGCCAAGCAATGACTTTTACACCTATTTTAAATTTCAGTTTTAATAATGTGCTCGATTTTTACTTGGAGTATATAATTGAATGGAAAAACAGTTCCTTTTTTATTTTCAGGCTTCGTGTAGTATTAAAACGTATGTAACTCCCCCATTTAAACTATTTTCAGACTTCCTGTTTTTTTTCAAGAGTCGAAAAAGTTTATTGAACTTTTAGATACGAATACTAACTGATTGCATTTTCTAAACTGCCTAGCAAACTAAGGAATTCGAATGCTTATAAAATACAAAGCCTATGCAACAATGTGGGTATCATTGTAATGCTTGTCACCGTAAAGCTTAATCATGCTTGGACTTAATTGACTTTACCTGCACAACTTTGTGCCACTCTAAAAGCAACTTAATGTGAAACACAAATTGCATGCTTCAAGGACTTGACTTTTTTTTTTAATACGAGACCAGTATCAACGTGTTGCAATTGCAGTATTGCAGTTATTTGTGCGTCTATTTTGTTTTGCCTCGTTTATTCAAGAACAGTTAATAAAAGGCAAGTTAAAGTAGTCGACTTTTCATAAACCCGGGACTATTTATCTCATAAATGTCACGCGTGAATTCCCTTGAACTTTTGTTAACTGAAATAACCCTTTACAAGTCAGGAAGCACTACATTTTTATTATTTTTGCTGACGTTGCTATGAGAGGTTTCTGATTCATACCTACTTATTTATGAAGTAGGTAGGTACACTGCATAATGTAGAATCTACTGGCTTACAGATTCTCACACAGATCAGGATCGACAAAACAAAGATACTGTCAAATATGTAGATATCTAACCTACTCTCATGAAGATTGAGGACTTTACACTCGAAGTTGTGTGCGAGGAGTTAGTGGCTAAATAATAACAGCTGCTCGGGTTGGTCTTTAGGTTAAGCCGTGC
The DNA here is from genome assembly GCA_963576755.1 of Noctua janthina. NCBI lineage: Eukaryota > Metazoa > Arthropoda > Insecta > Lepidoptera > Noctuidae > Noctua > Noctua janthina. The sequence goes on along the minus strand of OY755063.1, from coordinate 7,997,621 downwards.
TTGCCTAGATTGGTCTGTGGATGGGTGACCACCCATTACATACCGAGTTTTCTCCGTGACTCGGAAAGCACGTTAAACCGTTGGTCCCGGGTGTCATTTGACATCTTTAACAATCGTTAGGTAGCCAGTGGCCCAAAAAGTCTGACAACCAGTCTTACCAAGGGGTATCGTATTACCCAGTACTAACTGGGTTGTGGAGGTCAGATAGGCAGTCGCTCCATGTAAAATACTGGTATTCAGCTGCATCCGGTTAGAAGGGTGAAAAAGGTCGAAGGCTGGAAGCCGACTCCAACATAGTTGGGAAAAGGCGAGGCAGATGATGATGACACTCGAAGTTATTGACGATTATGTTTACCTGGGACAGATTGTCTAATTAATTTGATCAAATTTCGAGCAATCGTCGAATCCAACTCGGCTAGGTAATGTTCGAAAGCTGCACGATATCTTTCTTCTCACATACGGCAGTGTCTTTGGCCAGTGCGTGTTGCCAGTGATGACTTATGACACTGAAATGGGGTCGCTCACAATGGGACTCTTTTGAAAGCTGAGAGTCACCCAAAAGGCAATGGAGAGGACTATGCAGTGAAACAATGATGTAACCGACATAGCCCGAAGAATTATCAAAATGAAGTGACTGTGGTCACTTTTGGCAGGGCATATTTTTCGCAGAATGGATGGCCTTTGGGTTGAAACGCTCAACCCCAACTCCACCAGTCGACGTGGCAACGTTTAGGGGAAGCCTATATCTATCCGTAGACGAAATTCGGGCAAAATGATGATGATGATGATGAGTACGGCCACGAAGACGTCGTCAGAGTCTATTTTTGTTAAAACACTCCTAATTCGCAATTTTATTTAAAATTCATCAGATCAGTATCGAAATGTGAAAATATGTAAAATTTAAGTCAGCATGCACGTCTTACGCAGTTTCATCACAAAAACACCGTTTGCCTGGGATTATAGAAGCCTTAACAAAACTGTATTCCAAGATATTAAATTGTTAGTACTTTTTCGTACTTTAGTTCGTTGGATTTAGATAATTATTGCAACTTATCTACCTATTTATAACTTTCGAGGAGATAAGCTACTTTATCTACTAATAACAAATCGACGACATATTGAAGCATTTGATAAAGTAATGTTTTAGGAAGTATATTGAACAAACATTTTCCTTTGTTTTAGTACTAGGGTAAATAGAAAAGTAGTGGAACCAAACGACGGAATTGACTGCAGGAGCCACTAGGTTGCCTGGGAAAATAAAGGTTGATGAGCGCCTATTAATTGAAGTTCTTGTTCTATAAACTATATTCTGAAAGAAGGTTCTTATAGAATTGATGATGATAATGATGATGTTTTTTTAGCCAGGAATTCGAGAAAATAAAAGTCAGACACCGTAGGTACTAACATTGAACTTAGAGTCAAATTCACATAATATGAAGAAAAATATGCCAATAAAAAGAACGATAAAAAAATGATAATGGCAAATCAACAAAATCCAAGTTTTACAAAAACAATTAAATATTTTGAAAAACTTAATTACTTATAGCTTTACCTGAAAAATAGAACGCAAAATCGGGATTCTGGCTGTAACTATGGCACAGGAGCGTTTCATTTATTGCAATGTCCGTTTCGGGAAACGATTTATCTGCACTTATGGAACGAGCGGTGAGAATGCGCGTCCCACTGCTGGCTTCGCCTGACAAATCCATTATAACTAAATCGCTCTATCTAGTTAGAAATTGTCACTTAAAGTTTGTTATTTATTATTGTTCAGCCCCACTTTTATTCATAACATGTTCGAAATTCGGTTGTTATTATTTTTCACTGGTTTTAAAAATTGAATTTCGCGCGTCATCCGCTTCGACCGGTTGGCGCGAGCGACGAGGCACAGGCATCTGAGCATACTGCCAGAAACAAACAGCCAGCCCGCTGTCGCCGCTTATTGCGTTCACTTTCTTTCGACATTTTAGTGGCCTGTCTGCGCAACGCCTTTACTAGTGATGTTCAATTCACCAATTTCCTTTAGAAATATTTAGTTGGTAACATGTTTTGATATAGTACCTAATCAAACCCGATCACGGTTTAAATTCCCATTTAGGTAGGTATGTTATGACTACAGTTAAACGATGACGGTAGGTATACTGATAAGTGATAACATAGCCAAAGTTATGATAAGATTAGACCATTTTTTTTAGTGGGAACACTTGGATCTTTGGTAAGTATTGTGGCAATAAATATTTAATTTTTGAGAGAAAGAAAGATAAGGGGATGACAACTTTATCGCAATGTTTTGGAAGTGTGAATCATAATTTATCACATTTATGAGCATGCAAATCCTGTAGATATGTAAATAAAGCTCGATTGCTTAATCCAATCAAAAACATGAATCATACCAATTATACTGCATCCCTTTCATTTTATCGATAGCAAACTTATCGACTGCGCACAACACCACCTTACCATGAGGTAATACTCGTAGTAATATTAAAAAACGCTGGGTAATATCCACCAGGCCAACTTCATGCTCTGCTTATAGCAAAGATTGCTGAAATTATTGGCATTATAAACAATACATGTGCCAGTGACATCAAAACGATTATTGAAACAATTGCATAATAAAAGAAGTTATGGGATCGTAATGATGATTATTTAATAAAATGTGCGTAAAACCCTACCTATCCCACGTAGTTCCGTACACAGCGATATTCAAATACAAACATTCCGTAATAGGACTCGGGAATGCACATTGAGGCAAGACTCAAGAGCAATAAACTTTCTCTTTTTTATTTTGGTATCATAGGTCAGTGCCACACTGGTCACACTATATGACGTGTGATGTGCTTTCCTCAAAGGATCATCTGAGACACTAATCTGCATTATTTAATATTATTAATAGCCGTCTGTGTCCCTCTGCAGGGCGAAAGCCTTCCTTACCTCTTTCCACTTACACCAATCCAGTGCTTTTTGTGGCCAATCTCTATTATGCATAGTCCTCATATTATGATTCATTATGTTTCCAGTTCAAGAAACTGTGTTTGTTTGAAATTGAAACAGTGTGAACTCTGATGTTGTTTTTTTCTTATAATAGTCGGATAGGGAACACCCGACCCCACATTTATTTTTGACAAGTCTAACCGGATGCAGCTGAATACCTACCAGTATTTTACATGCGACTGCCTTTCTGACCTCCACAACCCAGTTATATACTGAGTACTGGGTAATATGATAGCCTTTGGTAAGACTGGTTATCAGACTGGAAATGGCAGTTACTATCGGCTTCAACTTCTAGGTAAATAGGTAACATAACATCACGCCTGTAATTCCCGAAGGGTGAGGTAGAGGTGTACCTTATACTACAACTACACGATGCAGTTATGTTTTTTTTAAGTCCAATATAATTAGGGGGCGAGCCTATTGCCATCAACCGGGCACAAATTCAAACTCCGTGGCAGCTACTGAGAAATTCCTAATGGAAAAACCCAATTACACTTTCTCGACCTTGAAATCGAAGGTAAGTCTACTATGTTAGATACGTATTACTGTGTAAGGCTTGATGTCATGTTAGATAAGGTTTTATTTAATTTTTCTATAATGAAGAATGAAATTCTGACCAGTGTTGAAGTAAAGTTTCTAAGTGTAATACGGGACGCCAATACTCGAAAATGTTAATATTTAGCATTAACTGGAAATAAAAATGCATCATAATACGTAGACTTATGTGAAAAGCATAATGTATGTAATAGTTAAATAATAACATCATAAAACATTATTATAACATTAATAAAACGGCACTTCTTATCATACGTTAACATAATATCACGCATGAATTCCACGGAGGGTTTGTGCAGAGGTGTACGTATAGTATACCCACATCTGGCCAGTGACAGTGGCGTCTTTACCCAGAGCCCAAGAGGGCTATGGCCCGGGGCAGCAGACTGAGAAGGGCGGCTTGCACATGCTTTTTTTCGTGTCTGTCGCCTCTTATTTACTTGTTACAAGCACTCTTTAAACCTGCGGCTCTTTAGATTCCTCTGTAAGAAAATCTAACAACTTTGAGGCGGGGTGCTAAGAATTTTCGTTTGCATTCCCATTGATCTCCACTCAAGGGAAATTATGGTGATCAGTTGAGGGACCACCTCCCGCATGCTAGTTCTTTTTATTGTGTGAACAGGAAGAGTTGATATTCAATAAATTAGTTTTACAAATCTTTTACTAAAAGTAGTCATTCATAGCAGTTGTAAATTTTAACTAGATTTTGAGATATGGATGCCTGTCAGTCACGATTGAAGGACCACCTTTAACTGATTGAAACTTTTGAATGGCTACTTTTACAAACTAGAGGCTGAATTTACGATTGTTTGAGAACTTTTTCTAAAGGCTGACGCTCAAAATTCAAATGTGGTCCCTCAATGCGAACGCAATCAAAATTTTCGAGCTCGATTCGCTCGCTTTGGCGTCTTAATTATTCTGAAATGTTTATGCGTAAGTCAAGAAAGTCACTTAAAAAAAATGTTTATGGCATCTTCGAGGCAGGGTACTAATCTTAGGTAGTTTCGCTTTGGAGCTCGCTCTTGATTTGTGAATTTTCAAACGTCGCTAAAACTTCATCTTTAGAATGGTCAATTAAAATCTAAGCTCGCCTCGCTCGCTCTCACGTATTATTTTTTTTATTTTTGTAAATTTACTGTTATCGTACTTGCGGTAGCAAAGCTTTTTATTATTTTTTTGTAAAATTGCGAGGAGGCAAACAATATTGGCCTGGAGCGCCAAATTTTAAAATACGACACTGCATTTGGCATGTTTAGTTTATGTCCCATTTACTAGAGGGCGAGCTTGTTACCATTAACTGGGTATAAATTCGTACTCTGGGCAACTAAGAAATTTCTCTTAACATAATTATTTTTTCGGGTAACGCCTGCACGAAATATGGACACGGGTTTTGCTGTCTGACTTATCTTTTACGGTCTCCCCTGTGATGCTATCTCGGCCGAACGCGTATTATGGGTGAAATGTGGATGCACCTCCTTATTATATTTCTACCCACCCCTGACGCCTTCGGAGAACGCAAGCTGACATCGGAGCGCGCCCAAGTTTGACCACCATCATCACTACCATCGCGCCTGATGGTAAGTGAAGGAAAGAAGATGCGTTCGACGATTTTAATTTTATACTTTGTAGAACTTTGCATATATCGTCAGGCGTCGTAAATAATTATTTATATTTCAGCTCAGGAATAAAATGGAGCCTGCATGGTTATTAATGGTTAGTAAAGTAATATCTAGTAGTACCAAGTAGTGGCCGAGTTGACTAGACAAATGAATTCAATCTTCCGTGATTAATTATCCTGCTTGCTTGTATGTTGTTCATACTTACGAGTCCGATAACGTCAGTACAACAAAATTGCAAAAGAGTTTCATGAATAAAAACTTGTCTACCATTGGATAGGTTATTTTTTTTAATTTTACCTATTCTGTCCCTACTGGGCAAAGGCCTCTCCCGTTCCTTTCCAACTCTCCCGTTTTGCCCGGAATGCCTTTTGTTTTGTCTCCTCTGGCTAATCAGTCAGGAACGATTCAATATCGTCACGCCAGCGTTTCTTGGGTCTCCTGCCTCGGTGACGACGACCGTCTTCAGGTACCCACTGCGTGACGATTCTGACCCATTCTGAAAATGTGACCTCCCCACTTCCATTTAAACTCGCAGACTTATCGCCAACATCGGCGATGCCTGTCTTGGTCTCTTGCAGAGTATAATATTGTGGTGTTGCGTATTCGATCGGTGATTTTGCAGTTTAGAATGCTACGCTCCATCGCTCTTTGGCAAACTTTGAGTTAGGACTTCTGAGCCTCCTTCAAAGACCAAGTCTGGGCGCCGTAGGTTAGGATAGGCCGTAAACACATGTCGACGAGCTTACGCTTTAGTGAGATAGGAAGGTCGCCCTTAAACGCCTTCATGGACCAGTATGGATAGGTATCTATTTGAAATAAGTTATTGAAGATTTGTACTTAGAATAAAGCCATAATAATCAACGTTTTTTACTTAGATTCTGTGAATCGAAAGATCTGGAAGTAATGGGGACCTTTACCCAGCAGTACGATGATGCCATGCAGGCTAACAGTCATAGAAACAGTACAACGTATTCCAAAGCTTGAACTCGGAGAAATACGGCTAATCATATTTGAGAAAGTTGTTATTGTGAACTGCAGCAAAACTTCCATCGTTTTCATTCAGTACATTGTTCTTTCTTGTGAGAATTAGCTTACATTTGTACACAAGAACACACTTAATAAAACATTCTCACAGCGTAGATTTATTCATAGAATGGGTACCCGTGGGTATAACGTAGAAACTAGAGACGGACCGAATGCAGATTCTGCCGAATGTAGAGTTCGACCAAGCATTTGGTCGAAACATGCACCCAAGCCGAAGTTCGGCCGCAGTTCGGTTGAATTTCGCCACCTCGAGACGGCGCCAGGGTAGCCCGCGAAATTTAAATTATATTACGTTTTTAGCAACTGCAAATTGCTGGCTGTCGTATGATTCGCGACCGCAACAAATATGGCTTTACAGATTTATGATCATCAAAATCATCAATACAACCCTCTAAGTTCATTTAATCACATTGAAAGACTCCTTCATGAAAAAGTCGTTCAATGGGATTAATTAAATGTGCGTGGAGGTGTACCTATTGTACACCCACATTTCTCCAGTTATACTTAAATTCCGCCTAATAAGGGGCGATGTAATTCCAATAAAAATGTTACAAACTACACTGTTCTGTTCGAAAAATTAGCGCCATCTAATATGATTAATGAGGGACATGTATCGCGTAAAGTTTAGCTACTTGACACTAGATGGCGCTTTCTAACATTATCATTAAAATAATTGTCTATGCAAGTTGTAACAGTAACAAACGACTGGATATTAAAAATAATAATTATGATTAACATAAAATAGGTGTTACGCGTGCCTGTATCAAGAAATGTAAAAAAGCAGAGAATTTTAAATAATATTTTTGAACAAGAACTTGTTTATGTTTGCAACTTGTTAATACGCATAAATAAACGCTGTCTGAAAACCTGAATAGGATTATTTTATAGTATTATTATTAACTATATTTACATCAGCATATAAACTATACATGCGTTAACCATAGGCAGGTAAGTATAGATATTATTTATGTTGTTTATTTCCTCAAAACGTAAAACATGTAGGCTACTGTGTATCCGTGTTTACATTATTTACTTACGTAATCAGAAATAAAACGAGGACATACTTACCTAATTGAACGGAGATATTTCGAAATGCTAAGAATTGAGAGAATGATGTAATTAGTGCTTATAGGTAAGTAGTACATAAAGAAACATAATTTAAAACATTTTCAGCCACTGTTCCTACCTATTTTAGAGAATCAATTTCTTGACTATGGTTGTTTAATGAGGTTATAATCAGGGTTCATGTAACTAAATATGTACAAAATGTCACAATATTACACTGGCATCCGCTAATCTGACTGTAACTACATGTAATTAGATTTATCAAGATATGGATCTGATTCTTTAAAGATATAAAAACAATAGTCTGAGAGTTAATGAATATTGTAGGAGTAGGTCATTTTAGGTATGAAAATTGTTGTGATATTTTTTGGTGTAACTTCTGTTGAGTCATAATTCTTGTTATTATAAAACGATTCACTAAATATTGTGGACAATAAGTAACAAAGTACGATAGCTAGTAGATAAGAAATGTAACTAGAAACTTTAAGTTAGGTACGTACAATGTTCACAGCCTTCATATTTTGGATTAAATCGAAATTAGCCAGCATATTGTGTCCCCTAACGTAACAGGTGACTACAAATTAAACGTAGTAGCGTGTTATCTTTATTCGAAGGTCAAATTAGAGGCAGTCGGCGCCCGATACTTAAAAATTACAGTATAGGTAGATATGTACATTGTTTGCCTACTGTTAATAATAAACTTATTTGCGTTAAATTGTTAGAATATGTCTACATTTAGATAAAATAATAATTAGCTACCATTTGAAAATACCACGTTTAATTCCCCCATTAAGTTAAAAAAATGTAGCAACGGAGCCCTTAAATCCACGTGGTCGACAAATACTTAATAACATTTCAGAGGAAACGAACGTAAATATTATTGTACTAAACTCGGTTAATATCCTTGAGGAAAATCCTAAATTAGATATTTTGTAGTATTTTAATTGCAATAACAAATACATAATTATCAAAACATCTAAAAGTACATGCTTAAATTGTATTTGTAAAATGACTCCACACAGTGGTATAAAAACGTGGTTACAGAAAGCAACGGTCGCACTATTTAGGAGTCAATGACTTCATGTGGCAGTCGTTTTAATGTTGCTGGTAATTACTTCCATGGCTCACAAATATATAGCGTCCTGACATTTCTTAGATACGTACCTTGGTTTTAATAACTCGAAAGCGAACAAAGTATCTACGTACGAAAATTGCAAGACATTCATATATCATCCCAAATATATCAAAGTTTTTACAGTACACACAAAATGTAGCACCTACCTAGAGTTTAAAACGGTCTTAACAATACATACCTAACTATCACATTAAAGAATCTACGTGATCGTGGTCTGGAAAAAACCGAGGGCATTGTCCGTTTTTAGTTTTGTTTCGCCCAAACACACGAGACTCACAGATAGTTATACAAATAAACATTACCTACACGGCTCTGGCCGCTGATATTTTAACAACATAATTAGCGATAAACACAATTTGTCATATCGTACGCATGATCGTGATGTTTTTATTCTTATTATAACAACTAAAACTATAAGTACAATATCTCAGAAGTTAGATAAGATGATAAGTTTCATGTAATAATAATCCGGGCTACTTATAGATACCTAATTGTTTATTTGGAAGGCTTCTTAGCTCTTAAACATTATACCGCATTTATCTATAAAATATCATCCATTCATATGTATCTCACATGTAAATCAGGTCGGGGTCCTAATACTAACTAGTTTCTTGTCAGTTTCCACATACTTTTTAAAGGCTATAACTACCTTGTTTCATAGCTCATACTCATTGCCAAATCATGGTACAACATTTATTCATGTCAAATACGTCGACAATTATTGAGCGGCGGACCTACCTGTTCTTTATTGAAATCTTTTCATGATTCAGCAAGCCAGTCAAACGACTAGCTAAACCACTAACACAGAGATAACACCGTTCACTGTACAGGCATATCAAGTCTGTCTTGTGTTTATTTACGTCCATCGTATTGTTTGTATACAGCCCGGCACGACTGCGCATCAGACTACGTCATCCCTTCCCCCTCGCCTGTACCCCCGCGGAGGCCTGTCTTTCCTACGCTGGGGTCGAGCTGGCTCACTCGCTCATTCATTCGGCATTCGCAAACGTTGTTGCTCGCCGCCCACCGTACCGGTGAGATCTCTAGTCCTTTACTTAATCAATCTTCAAATTCTTACCGTTCTATCTTCACTATGTTGAAAGAGAAGTCCAGGTACGACAATCGCCATTCCTCTGAAGAACAGAATCGTCCGCTAGCCTCCAGTAGATTACCTGCTATTGAGGAACTCACCCTTGGCCTGAAACAAAAGCTTCACCTGCAGGCTCGAGCTCGTGCTGCACCTTACTACATTAGAAAACAAGAACCTGTCGATCTTGTGGAAAGGTTGCTGGAGCAAAATGCCCTTGTCGCCGAGGCTGTACGGAGATTGCAAGAAAAGAAACAACTGTGTCATGAAATTTCTGTAGATTCCTAATTTATAAACAAAACATTTTAGTTGTGAAAGTGTCTAACGTGTTGTGAAATCGCTTGTGTGTAAGAAACGTGTCGGGTTACAATGGTGCTATATGCGGAGAGCGTGCAAGAAAGAGATAGCCACCAATGACGTGTCCCGCACGACACGAGTCACGAGAACGATCCAAAATGGCCGCGCGTACTCTACAATCATAATATTTATTCTTCGTTTTATAGTGACCTTAACTGATCATGATCAAAGTACTGAATGACGTAACTAGCATAAAGTATTGTAATGCGTTCTAAAGTACTTATTTCTATAATAATTAAAACTTTGTGACTGAATGTCGCGATAAGACATTTCCATCTAATTAAATTAGCTAATGTGAAGTATAATTCAAGAGCTTTAACTATTGTTTATGTACTTATTTAAAATATTCGATAGCAAATGTCCGTTGTCTTTCATACCTACTTACTTGATTTTTCTACACTTAAGTAAACTGCTTTATTAGTTTTAATAATACCTCTTTATAATGAGTGATATACTTCTTATCTCAACGACATTACATCAGATATTTCGTTTAAATAATTGTACACTAGCGAAACATCTAATGTAAACACTCAATTAGGTCATTTTTTGGTGTTATAAAAACTTTCAAAAAGTGATTGTAGAGATAACAGTACACTTTTACATTGTAATAAGTACCGTACAGTTACTTCCTCGCATGTGGTAGTATAGGGAAAATATTTTTTGTCGCACTGTGTGACTTGCTCAGATGATCACAGTGCAACCTTGTCTAGGTTTTATATTTAAAAGGGTTTAGTTTTATAAAAATTCCTATCTAGATAATACTTTATTTCATCAATGTAGTAACTATGTACAATGTACCAAAATATGGTATAAAAACATCGTAATATTACATGTGTGCATGTTTTAGTGCATTTTGTGATTTTTAGGTAGTTTAATTTATCGTCGATCTTGTGATTTAGATAAGAATTAAGTAATAAAGGGAATTAATTTCAAAAAATAAATTTTTTGAATTAAGTTCTTGAATTAGCTGTACAAAATATTTAATTAAAAAATAGCTATCTACGGAAACTTTCAGTGTTAGATCTATTTTTTGTCTATTAAATATTTGATGATTATAAATGATTATCTTTTATTTTGAACCACCTTTCTACAATATAAATTCTACAGCTACAGCATGCCTAAATGATCTCCTACTAGTTATATTTGGTAGCTACCTATGCTGCGCTTCGTTAACTATGATGCTCACACTCTTAGATCATGTACAGTCAGTATATTTTATACGGAAAAAAATGAGTATCTATTTATCGATCAGCGTAATATTAATCGCCTTGATTGGCTTGATGTTGTTTACAATAACACAGAAATATTTGATAACTCATTGTTTATTTTCCTACGATCGTTTATGGTATCAGCTGACTATTAATAATACCCGTTGCGACATCTAGTGTCGAGTAGTAAAAAGGGCCAGTTTAAATTGCCAATCCCAAAAGCCTCATATCCCTTTTTGTTTTTTTTTTATTGTTGGACATTAACTGTCAAAGTCGCAATGTTACAGGTTTTAAATTTTATAAAGTTAGGGTTCCGAACGTTTATTATCATTCCTTTAAATTGATAAGTTGAGGGTCGGTTTCTTTAGTTCGTCACGATACACACTTCGACTATTTTCTGACAAGAAAAATCCTGAAAAGACGTAGGTACGTATGAATATTCTCGATAAATCTTAGATCAATGGATTAAACCATTAATTACCGGTACCCTAAAAGCTAATGTCTAAATGCTGGAATGTAGATATTTGTATTTAAAATCTTTGAAACGAGCTTCTTTTTACAAAAATAAATGTTAAGAAACAGATGTTTATTCAATTTATTCAACCAAAAATGTTTACCAATAAAGTTGCATTATAACAAGTGTAATTTTGTTGTAGTGCGTCGTAATCTGTATCAATTGCAAAGTTTGCGCTTATCGTCCGTATTATACCGGCTGTCAACCAAGCCTAGGACCAGTATTGCTTTGTCAGCGAAGATGGCAGCGACGTGGTCAATGGGTCCGGGCACTTTGGACGTTCCTCTGTCCTTATTTGCTAAGAACAGAAATCGACTTGCAGACAAACTAAAGAGTGGGCAAGTAGTTGTTCTGCAAGGCGGCGAAGACATCAGCCACTACGACACTGACATCGAATATGTATTTAGACAGGCAAGTTTATTTATTATAAAAGTTTCCTTCAATGCTTATTACCTACTCATGTCATGAATAAGTCCTTGTTTTAATCAACTACAATTAGATGCTGGATTGAATTGACCTACATATTATTCTAAACAATTAATGAACCAGTACAGAATTAAATAAATGAAAGAATATCTGACTAACAAGTTCCTATCACACACAGGAAACTTTTCCTATATCATTTTAGGAATTTCTCTCCTATTTGATTCTTGTAACCCCTAATTTTTTTTTTAATTAGGAAGCTTATTTCACCTGGGTATGCGGTGTTCGGGAGCCAGGCTGCTACTTCGCACTGGACGTGGCTACAAGAAAGTCACATTTGTTTGTACGCCGTCTACCAAAAGACTATGAAATCTGGATGGGCAAACTCCTGAGCTGCGATGACTTCAAGAATTTGTATGCAGTTGATGAAGTTCACTATGTTGATGAGGTAAAAGAATTAAATAGCTGCAAACAATAACAACTTTTAAAATTGGGAATATATTTCTAAAAACAAAATGGGAATAAATCATACAGTAAAAAAAGTTCCAATCAGTGAAAATAAGAAATGCTTTATTTTATTATTTTTTTATTTCAGCTCCAAAATGTTCTCAAGAGCTTGAAGCCAGAGAAATTGTTGACCTTGGTAAGTCTAAATATAATAATGATAATTAGTTATTTACATACCAAGTACCTACTTAAGCTCAAAAAACAATCTTATATTACAGAGTGGTCCCAACACAGACAGTGGTTTAACTGCCAAGGAGGCAGTATTTCAGGGTATTGATGAGTAAGTAAAACCTTTTATTACAAAAGTCCTGAAAGGTATGATCTCACTTAGATCAAAATCTAATATTCTTTTTGCTACTTACATTCAAAAATTTCAAAATTTACCCTAAATTGTAATATTAAGGTTTAAATTCTACAGTGAGACAGTACAAACTATGTAAAAAAGAACAATATAAAAAAAATTAACAATAGAATTAAAAATATTGAAAAAGCATCACATTTGATATGTAATTAGCAAACCATAATAATTATGTGTGATCTTGATAAAGACGTAGGTATAGACAAAAAAAAAAGTACCTACACCAAAAAAAAATTAGGATGAGGACAGGAGAATGATATCTACTGGATGTTTGTGAAGAATGATTGCCCCATGTAAATTCAGAACTCAATGTGTGCCACCAATTACTGAGGCTCTAAATGAGCTGGCAGCACTGTCCCGTGGTATAATTACCGAACTACATGTGGGCTAAACTAGCCAAAAATGCAATTAATCTGTTGTCTCCTTTTGCAGATTCAAAGTTGACAACGAAACATTATTCCCTATCATTGCAGAACTGTGAGTATCTCATCATTAATCTCTACATTAATAAGCATTATTTGATAAAGAATTGCCTAATATCTATATACTTTAAGAATTTTATCTCTAAATACTGATGCTTATGTAAATGCAGTTATCAATCTTATCAGTGAATTGTTTTTTCCAGTGCTACATGTGTTTCATATCAGTGTAAATTTATTGTACAATTGTTGATTTGATTGCCTATTGTATTTACTTTTTTATGTGGACACAAGTAACATCACTATAAGCTATGGCAACAGTTATTACGTGACTGTGGGAGGCCTTTGTCTAGAAGTAGAAAAGTATGGGCTAAAAGAATAATTTAATCATTTCTACAGTAAGCACTGTCTATGCTTCCACATTCTGATGTATGTGGCTGTCCTAGTTCAGGAGTTGAGACCACATTGAAGTAATGTTTATTGAAGTTATAGAAAATAAATTTATTATTCCTTTATTTATTTTCTATACATTTAATTTACATTTTTTAATATTTCTATACAAAGTAATATAAAAAAACATTAAAAAATATAAAAAATAGATGCCCACCGTCATCGGGAACAGGATCCGAGCTACCGGTGGTCAGGGCTCTTGAGAGAGGAACCTCCTAACGATACGCGCCGTGTCCAGAAGCACTGCTTTCTGAATGCCAAGTCCTTAGATCCAGCTGCCAAGCGTATTATTATGTCCTTTTAAAAAGTTTGAATACAAATAAATATAGGTAACCCATTTCCAATATTGAAAACAATAACAATATCCCCTTAGTCTAAATATCACATCCGTTCCTCTAAAACTTTTGAGATGATGCCAAAAGTGATATTAACGAAAAACCCACGCTTACGCACACGTAAAATCTGCGTTTCTAACCAACCCATAAAAATTAACTCAGATGGAGTTCATTGCCCAGAAGTAGTTCAATGAATTCTGGTCATTGATTTTTATAGAAAACAGTCATGACATTAATTACGAAAATGACTTTCTTTGATAATTATATTTTTTCTGCATATATCTAACGACCAGATTTTGACGATATCCGGCACAAAACGACGATCAAAATTGAATACTACAATGTATGTAAGAAAATACGCCATAATTGGTAATCATTGCTGTGGATTACATAGTTAATAGATATTTGTCCTCGATCTACATTATACAGTCTGCTATCAAAACACTACCTATACATAAAATAGTATTGTATACCTAGTGTTTTGATAACTATGAGCGTGTTGTTCTGATAACCACGCCAATGTATGTGAAGTAATAAAACTGTTTGTACTTTGTGCAGGCGTGTTATCAAGACCCCTGAGGAGATTGAAGTTATGCGATACGTGTGCAAGATATCGTCTGATGCTCATAAACAGGTCATTATGTTTTTAATTACACTTTGGATTGGGATTTTGAGCAACTATCGACTTGTTGAGTTTAAGGCTGGCAATGATTCCCTACTATGTACGGAACGTTAGTACTCCAAAAAAATTCGACGATGGAAGCGCATTTGGGATAGAGTGTCCCGTGTAGAGTGCACTAAGCCGAGGAGCCGTCAACCATTGACTATTCTGAATCATGAAGTCCATTTTTTTCTGTATTCAAACCTTATTTAATTGACATTCCAAGATGCTTGTTTAAAGAAGTACAGACGCCAGCACATCAAGCTACCCGAAACTGTCAAATTTTTCCCAATTAACCTTGAACCTAACGCTTTAGCTATAAAGTTGAAAATCTATTAAATAAATTTGACAGATTGTAGTAGCTGTACTAGCTGTACCTATCATTATCATCTCTCAAATGATTTCTATTAACCTGAAGAATATTTTTAATTCCTGATACTCTATCTAACATCAATCTTCTTACAACAGGTGATGCTTTACGCCAAGCCCGGCAGAAAGGAGTACCAATGCGAGTCCGTGTTCCTTGACCACTGCTACCGCGTGGGTGGCTGTCGCCACGTGTCGTACACATGTATCTGTGGCTCGGGCGACACGGGCGCCACGCTGCACTACGGACATGCCTCCGCGCCCAACACTAAGGTGATCAATGATGGCGATATGTGGTGAGTATTGAAGAGCTAGTGTAATGTGGTATTTTTATTCCAATTGCATAGCATACTTTATGCATAGGCGGGGTAATCAATTGCTAAAGAAATTGACACCCTCCTTCAATTTGAGTTCCTATAGCCAATAGCCATTTCATACAAAGTTACAGAACATTTATCATAACATAACATCACGCCTGTAATCCCCGATGGACACACACATTTCGCCAGCTATGTTTGTAAGTCTCATGTAATATAGGGCAAGCCTATTGCCATCAACTGGGCACAAATGGAAAAACCCAACTACACTTTGCACTTTAATATCTATCAATCGAGTCTATTTAGTCAATTTGCTTAACAATATTATTTTAGCCGACATCACCAGTTGTTTTTAAGTACCGAGTAATAGGAGAGGAGGCTAGCCTACCAACCTGAAAATCTACCCCAAAACCTCATACTCATAGTAGCAAAATAATAAGATTTAAAATTGCTTGCAGTTTGTTCGACATGGGCGGTAACTACGCGGGCTATGCGGCCGACATTACTTGCTCGTTCCCAGCCAACGGCAAGTTCACAGTAGACCAGAAACTCATCTATGAAGCTGTACTCGCGGGAAGGGATGCTGTTATTAGGTAAGCAAAGGACTTTGTATATTTTCCAGACTCAGTTTTCAGTATACATGAATCTTTTGGCGCGTGGCCATAATCGGAACCAACGCCGCGATGTAGATTTATCCATACAATTTTCACAGACAATCTTGTAAAAGTTCACCACAGCACCTGCTGATAATGCCATTCAGGCGCCAAAAAATCCATGAAACACTGTATGATGTTACGTCTCCTTTCGTGGTCAAGATTTTTCATATCAATAATTCTTGCAGGCTAGCTAAACCAGGAGTGCTGTGGACGGATATGCACCTCGCAGCTAACAGAGCCATGCTTGATCATTTGAAGAAAGGAGGTCTACTTCAGGGCAGTGTTGAAGACATGATTGCTGTAAGTAAATTGATGAATTATCTATTTACTTGTACAATAAATTTAGCAGAGGTGGTAATGGCCACTGGTCCGAACCCAGGCAGGTTTTACTTTGTGTGATTTATTTCATCACCACATTTTCAAAACGGTGAAAACAACATTGCGAGGAAACCGGCACGTCCTAAACAAAGACCTAGGAAAATATATCTAACAACCGCATTAGTGTGGGCCAGCGTGGTGGATTATAGCCTCTCTCATAGAGAGGAGGCCCAGCAGTCTGAACATTATAATGGGTCTACAAAGACTCATAACAAAGCCGAAAAGAACTTGTACTCGCCGTTATTGCGATTTTTTATTTGTACAGGACCATACCTGGGAACCTTCTAGTAGTTCTAGCTACGGAGATATTGGAGGTCAAAGGTTTAACGTTTTTTCAAAAGAAGGAGAACATAGAAAGAAGTAGTCTCCTAGAAATAATTTTTGCCTGCTGTTACTTAGTTTCATTTTCAGAATACTTAGGCATCTTTACACTTTTTATGCTGATTATACTGTTGTATTTATCGCCTCTTTGTCGACAGAACGGCATCCACGG
Organism: Noctua janthina; assembly: GCA_963576755.1. NCBI lineage: Eukaryota > Metazoa > Arthropoda > Insecta > Lepidoptera > Noctuidae > Noctua > Noctua janthina. The sequence goes on along the minus strand of OY755063.1, from coordinate 7,980,680 downwards.
CATTCTGCAGCCGCACGGACTGGGCCACCTGCTGGGGCTGGACGTGCACGACGTGGGAGGCTACCTGCCGCACTGCCCGCCGCGGCCCGCCGGCCCGCTCGCGCGCCTACGCACTGCTCGCCCGCTGCTCGCAAACATGACGCTTACTATCGAGCCTGGCTGCTACTTCATACCGAGGGTAAGTGTTCGGGATCTGGGTGTAAGTAGGTCTTAGTTGACCAAAATGGTAGCACCGATTTAGTAGAACACGGTGTACCGTAATCGGGCTTTAGCATTATAGATGTGTTGTTGTAACCCCGAATAAAACCTGTAGCGGCACTTCAAGAAGTAATACAGCAAAATATAGTACAAAAAGTACTACACCGCCCTCTATGCCACAAATTAAGAACTATCATCAAATTCAAAATCTCGCAGTTTAAGTTATCCGCGACTTAAGACTATATAGAAAAACCCGACAACAAGTGTGTCGTCTGTCGGGCAGTAGCCCACCAGACGCAACATTCGTCTGGTCTGAGGCTCCCCACTTTTCTATGGGGGATGAGGAACTTTATACCCTGTTCTTCATACCTCCAAAAACCCTTAGGCTCGTTTAGTCGAGGAAAAAGATAAAACAACTTCAATTAGGAAGACTACTGTACCACTTAGTATACCCCATACCATATGACTCGATCATCTCGCTAAAAATATAACGAAATGGGAAATTTTTCATTATTTTTGTTACCAGCTCTTGAACGGTGCTAAGAACAACCCGGCAAAAGCCAAGTTCTTCAACTGGGACAAAGTGGACAAGTTCCGTGGTTTCGGCGGCGTTCGGATTGAAGATGACGTGCTCATCACAGAAGCGGGAGTCGAGAACCTCACCGTTGTACCCCGGACGTGAGTTACAGTGCCTATTATTTTTTGTTATTGTAGGTACTGATCAAAGTTATAGCAAACTGCCTATGACTTCTGGATTACATTTTGTTTTTTCATAAAATCTTCAACGCCCATTTCGACCCTGTATTATTATTTGAAGAAATAATTTCATGTTTGGCCCAAATATCGAATTCAAGCGTACAAAACTATTTATCTATACTATATTATTATTTATACTATGAAAAATTGAAAATGATTCACATAAAACATGTCCAAATTAATTTTGGACCGATGACACAGTCATTTATTTAAACTTCATGTACAATAGTGGTACAGAGAGGAGCTCGTGGCTAAATAATAACAGCCGCTCGGATCGATCTTTAGGTTAAGCCGTGCTTGCCTAGGTTGGTCTGTGAATGGGTGACCACCCATTACATACCGAGTTTCCTCCGTGCCTTGGAAAGCACGTTAAGCTGTTGGTCCCGGGTGTCATTTGTAGATCTTTAACAGTCGTTAGATAGTCAGTGGCCCAAGAAGTCTGACAACCAGTCTTACCAAAGGGTATCGTATTACCCAGTACTAACTGGGTTGTAGTAGTCAGATAGGCAGTCGCGCCATGTAAAATACTGGTATTCAGCTGCATCCGGTTAGACTGGAAGCCGACCCCAATATAGTTGGGAAAAGGCTAGGCAGTACAATAGTGGTACATAGGCGGACTTAATGCCACAAGGCATTCTCTACCAGTCAATCTCAACCTCTGCTAATTTCCCCTGCTATTTTATTAGGTTAATAATTTTCCATAAACTTCCGAGACCCTAAAATGTCCTAGTCTAACTCGCAAAGTTAAGGAAATTACAACAAAATTCGTACCTAATTAAAAATATTGTAACTGAGATTTTTTTGTCTACAGTGTTGCCGAAATTGAAGCACATATGGCGAAGGGAGCTGTATTCAAATAAGTTATCGTCACCAAAAATTACTCCTGTGTTTTGTTTTGCCTTAATGTAAATGATGTAAAAATAATTATTTAAGTAAGCAGAAAGACATTTTTATATGAATAAATTCTTTTATTGATCACAAAACTGAGTAAAGCTTTACAAGCTGATAATATCTAATATCTGTTAAATATCAATAAAATTGTGAATTTTAGTGTTCACATATATCTTAAATAATTTTTCATTATTCTGGGTATAGGAAAGTTATCTATGATAGATAAAAACTCTTGTGTGGATTTGACTCCAGTTTCTCTTATAAAGCTTCTAATAGTGTATCTGCAAATATGCTTCAAAGATGATACTCGATATGGAAGTGATTCTGCAGTGATACTGTTGTCGTAGTTGTCTAACATGAACAAGAGGTCACGCTGTACCTGAAAAAAATCAAACAATCATTTCATGGAAGAACTATGGTACTATCAGTTCAAAATTACCAAAACCAATGTTTTGTTTCAATGGCTGACTTTTTCTGTAATGATAAAAGAGGTTCTACATACATACATAAACTCACGCTTTTTTCCCGATAGAAACCGGGATAGGCAAAAACGACAGAATGCGGTTCGCCTCATCCATTCTTAGGGTTGCGATTCCGAGCTGCTAGATGTGAGCAGCTCGGAATCGCATTGCTCTATGCGCCTATTTCCATCATTTTCCGTTGCTCAGATCCGTCATTTGCTAGAGTGAGAAATAGAGCGGGAGTGCAATCGCACGAGGCCGCATCAAAGGTGCGCTTCTCAGCGACAGAAAAGGATAGGAGCATTAAAGATGCAATTGAGCGGCTCCAAGGTTTGCAAGAAATCTGGCTATTGGGCAGAGCCACCTCACGAAAAAAGGCGCAACCCTTAAACTGGTAGCACACACCCTCGTTGCAAGTACCTATTATACACCTGACTTTTTCGTAGAATATCACCGATAAGGTCAGTGTATTTCAATCTGGCTAGGCTGTCCCTACCAGTGTTGCCATTCACATCTGCATTGTAAAACTTTTTGTTAGACTCCCTTTCACTCATCCTCTCAATACTAAACCAACTAAGCATTGCCTTTTAAAATTTTTTACACCGTAACTTTTTTGTCGTCTTACAACGGCAGCCCACTTCATGTATCCAATGAATACTAAACATTCATAAAAAAAATTGGTATTTATGAGATTTTAATAATTTAAAAATAAAATTTTTATTCAGTATTATGACGCTTGACGTAGTTAAAACACCCTGTTGCGAGCGATGATCTACTGTATTCGAGTGCTGGGTAGGTATTGTTCTCCTGTTTGACAAGTAAACATCATTAACAGGATGTTTCATAATTTTATTCTAATTTTGTATTATTTTTCTTTGTACCTATTATGGAAGATAAAAAAAAATTGCGCCTAGAGCTATTTTATGTCGGGTACATTGAGTGGACGACCTTTGTAAGACGACTAATAAGTCACGGTGTATAAATGACTTTTCAAATTCTGATTAACTGACGTAATCTTGAGAATATTCTAAGAGTAATAACTTACTTTTAGTGGTATTATTCCTAGTTTACCCCTCTCAAAGGCATTTCGTAGAAAGTCTCCAGGCTCATAGTAAATGCTATATGGCGCCATAATTGGCATTGAATCCTGATACCTGTTCATCGAAGCATGAAATGCATCGGGAATATTATCCTCATTGGCCATCTCAGAGGTACTACAGTAATCTACATTGCAGCCATGCTCTATCAGTATTTTGAATACCTAAAAGTCAGAAGAAACATTAAAATATAATTTTTAAACAAATTAAAGCAAAAAATTTAAAACATCAAACTGTACAAAAAACAACAAAAAAGTTATAAGGAAAGGTTATTTTCGTTTAAAACAAAAACAATCTGATGTTCCAATTTTTGTCTCAACTTTGTAAGGAACTTACTTCACAAAATGATGTTCTTACAAGAAGATGTGCATACACTAGCGGTGGAATTACATTAGCATCCGAAGGATTCACCTCCACACCTCTCATCAGAAACAAATAAAAGAACTCTTTAAACTTTTCTGCAGACTTCTTGTAGATATAATCACATATATTTAAGTAAGAATTTAATGGTGCATTTCGGTCATAATTAGATCTAAAATCTAGAAGTGCTTCTTTATTAATTGGCTCAGAAAAACTAAAGAATTCCGGTCCCAGATCGCTGGTTAGTAAAACTTCTAAAAACTCGAACTTAAAACAATGTGGCTTACAAGCGTTGAAAATTATATTTCTGTTTAGCATCTCTGTATTTGTTAAAGTCAATAATGTTTGGAATACATCTGTACTGCTGTTAAGACTCAAGGCTATGTCTATAGCCATTTCCCCACACAGATTCTTAATATGAGGATCAGCTCCATTCTCTATCAAGAACCATATAATATGGTCATTTAATCCCTGAAGTGCTAATATGAGTGGAGAGTCTCCTGAAGATGTTACTTGGTTGATGTCAGTTATAAATGGAAAAAGAGCTTGAACATTAGGGTAGAATCCTCTACAACAAGCTAAATGGAATGGTGTAAAACAGCCATCATTTTTAATCTCAGGATCGGCTCCAGAATACAATAGAGTCACCATAGCTTTATGCTGGGTGCCCAGAACTGCTTCGTGCAATGGTGTATCACCATCAAAGTCCTGCACATCAACTATAGCACCATAGTCTATCAATAGTTCTATTATCTGTGTGCTTCCTTGACTACTAGCAATATGCAGTGGCGTCACTCCCTCTGTGCTGCCATAGTTCGCGATATCGTCTGCAGAATTAAGCAAGGCAGTCACAGTCTTTAATGAACAATTGTTTTTACATGCTAGGTACAAAGCTGTGTGACCTTCATGAGTCTCTGCTAATGGTCTACATTGAGAGTTTTTCAATATCAACAACACGCATTCATAGCTATCGTTGTATGCGGCTTCGTGCAGACAAGTCCACCCCCTGTTATCAACGCAGTTGGGATTTATCTTTTGAAGCAAACGCTCCACGTTAGCAACATCATTGATTCTAGCAGCAAGATTTAGTGCATTCGATGTGGCTGGATTTTGTGAACTAAAATCCATGACCTAAAGTATAGAAATACAACTGGTAGCACAAACTTTCGAAATATTACAGCAAACCTTTTTTGATTCTAGACACTCAGAATTTCACTTTTATAGCAAAAAATCTGCCTGGGTAAAGTATAATATCAAATTTAATTGTAGGTAGGATAAATAAATCAATCATAATTCGACATAAAAGATGGTACTCTCTAAAATCGTAATCATACAACAACAATGGACAATTGGACACAATTTCATTTGAACATCGATCAAACTGACTTTGTCATTTAAGAGCGTGTCATCAATGACATTATGACACTGACGTACATCAATTTATCGGATTGATATTCTGATTGGCCATCATGGTTACGGTGTTGCTATCATAAAATTTACCAGTGTTATTTTCGTCATCGCAGAACCACTGACTGAGCTGAACCCTGTACCAGTAATAGTGAGTCTTATCAACTTCCCTATATTTAACCAAAACTAGCACTGAACGTCTTCCAATCTGGGCTCCCGCACTAGAACCAAATCATCTTTCGAACTAATTAGATCAACTTAATTAGATCCGATGCATGGATAAATCAAATCACAAAAGTCACCGCAAGTAAAAGTTTTGAAACGATAATAGCAACAAAACTTAATTAAATACCAACATTTTATGCTCCTATTTCAGAATAGGAGTCAAAAAAATGTTCAATACCTACGCCATCTTAGGCAGGCCTTCGCCCAGCAGTGGGATGACGCAGGCTAACAGTATCAGTATCTTAGGTACCGGTACCGGTAATTTCGGTGTGCGTGTTCTCAATTCTTCTGTTCATAAACAGCTGCAATTAACAATTTTGGTGAAACTTTTCAGCTATTATAATAATTATTCGTTTATTCATATTTTTTTAGTCCTTTTTACATGCATAGGATAGCCATGGTCGGATGCAACCTACCCAAAAAAAACAATACATTCTAACAAGAAAAAAGGAATCATAAACTTTGGGGCAAAGTCGCATCGACCACGGCTATCCTCTGAACATCATTATGAATATTTACTATATACATTAAAATATATAACGTGTAAGTTGTTTATTCAATCGACGATAAGTATTGAATGGATCTTTAATAGATTTTCAACTTTATCGCTGAAGTATTAGGTTCAAGATTGATTAGGAAAATTTGACAGTTTCGGGAACCAGGAACTGTCAAATTTTCCCAATCGACCGACCCAATCGACTACTTACTTTACTTGCAATAAAGTTAAAAAATCTAAAAGTAATTTGACAGATTGTAGTCGCTGTGCTGATGTGCTGGCGACTGTACATAACAATTTCAGACGAGAATATTTTCTTGTTTCATACTTTTTTAAGCGTATTTTTTCAGTAGTCTGGTTTTAGTTTATAAACTATTTTTTTCTTAGTTCATGACTCTATGTTCTCTAGAGGGCGCTATATCCGTCTATTCCTACGATCCATCCGTATGACCAGCGGACGATCAAGAGACTTCCAACGATACCTCATTTGTCCAATTATGATGAATAGTTCAGAAGTTATGAGTGAACAGAACACAACCGCCGGATACATACTGTTCAAAATCATAACTCTCCTTTTTGTTTCACCGTAGTCGGCTAAAAAAAAACATTTAAAAGTATAAAAATAGTAGGTAGCCCACCGTGCACCGGAACAGGTTCCAAGGTACAGGTGGTCAGAGCTCCAGTGAAAGGAACCTCCTAACAATACGAGCCGTGTCCAGGAGTACCGCTTTCTGAATCAAGCCCTTGATCCAGCTTCCTAACGAGAGCCTCCTCAGGTATTGGTCGAGGCTCTTTGCTATTGTCTGAAACGACTATCGGCACAACGATCGCCGAATTCACCCCACATAGTGGTGACACCTCAGTATAATAATAATTATTTAAACAACAGTAAATGTTGGAAATGTTTTTATTTTTATCCGAAATCATTTCAACTTCCGATTCATACAAATTTGTGCAATAACACAATCGCATATGCAATAATTTAGTTACATGACATGAATATTAATCAATAGGTACACACGGCGGCACATGATGTTATTATGATGGATGTTATTTCCAGTATAATTTGGCCTCGCTTTTTATAGATTTCCTATACAATGAGAGATCCGCATAAACTGGTTTTGTATTGCTTGATTGGCCGTCGTGCGTACCGGCCACCGCTTGTCAAGTTTAAAAAGATGCGCGGTCGCCGATCTAACCGCGACAGTTTATTTCTCGTATTCTACAAGCGGAGTTGTAAGTCTAAAATAAAATAAATACTCAAAAGTATGAACGATTGTTCATTTTATAATGTAATATTTTTGTCTGTCAAATAATTGTATCCATAAAATAATATAAATGGATAAGTACTTTTCCAGATCAGGAACGAATTATCGAGTCTTAATCAAAATTAACTAAATTAAATCTATCGAGTCCTCTACATACGTTTCCGACAATTACTGTAAAAGTGGAATGCGCCTGCGATTCCTAATTGACCTGCAAAATTAAAATTGTGACAAAAAATTTCATTTGTCAAACCGATAAATCTGATTCCAATTATAATAAAATTAGTAGGAATCATGGCAGTCAATGCGTTTTGCCATCAACTCATTTACCAATATACATTCGGTCTTCAAATTATTCTCTAATTATCAAAGATTTAAGTTAGCACTATGGGGCGCAGTGCCATTAGGGAATTTAAGAGGTGACATAGGTTGAACTCGTGGTAAAGAACTGGCGCGTGGTGATTGGGGAGAATGTGGCGAACGGGAACACCGCGCCGTTGGGTACGGTCGCGGTCTCAACTCTTCTGCGCTGCGGAATGTACTGCGGACTACTCGTCGCCTATACAGTGATGTCCCCGTCGATTCTTGCAACAGACATCTGAATAAACAAGAAATACATGTTTGAAGACATTGAATAGTTTTTCACTAGAAAAAACTGTGCAGACATGTTACTTGTTAATGATAATTATTGGAATATTTGCAAGAATAACAGTATCTACCTGAAGCCCGCTAGTGCACCCAAAATATATCACTCCGGATTGCGAACAGCAAATCTGGGATCTTCAGCAATAAAGAAAACGACTGAGAAGGAGGAGGAAACAAGATCAGAGTATAAATTATTTATAATTAGGTAGGTATAGTGAACAGGGGGTTGGAGGGGGGGGGGTTGGGTGTGGTGGTGGTTTAGTGTGTGTATTGTAGTGTGTTAGTAGTTAGGTATAGTGTGTTTGTGTAATTATGGGCCTTAGTTGCCTCATTATAAAATGATTATTATTATAGTATAATTGTCAAGATGCAGGTTTGAGGGAGATAGGTTAGACTCAGTTGTGGTGTGGGACCCAGTTACGTTACGAAAATAATAGAAGTAATTTTTAATATTTTATACGCAAACCCTGCGTAGGGAACATAGCTGTTTTTGACATGGAAAGAAAAATTCAAGTGCGAGCAGGGTTTGATTTCGAGATCTGTGAGCGGGGTGCGATGGTCTAGTTGGTTAAGACATCCGGTGTACTGAATCGGAAGGTCGCAGGTTCAAACCCTGCTCGCACTTGAATAATAGAAATACCTTATGGGTATTTAATAATTATTGGATTTGAGACTCACTTTTCTAACTCCGAAAGTTGTTGCTTAGGGGTTGATGCCGCAACAGGTCGGGCACGTCCTAATTTGGCGCGCGTGTTCTGTAGCATTTGCTGCGTCACTAAAGGCTGCTTACCTTCGTCAAAAACTGGTTTTGAGCGGACTGGATTATCCTGGAACGTGATTATTAAGTTAATACCGAAACTTAATACGTTAGCAAAAATAACCTTACAATTTTCGTAAAAGTTTTGGATAGATCAACCTATCTTAATCAAAATAAGTACAGACGTCAGCACTTCAAGCTACTACAATCTGTCAAATTTATTTAATAGATTTTCAACTTTATCGCTAAAGCATTAGGCTCAAAGTTGATTGGGAAAATTTGACAGTCTCGGGTAGCTTGATGTGCTTGCGACTGTACAAAGGCCATTATCTGACGAACAGCCAACCTGCAAGAAGGAAGTCTAGAAATCATAATAACACGAACTTTTAGGGTTCTACTGAAAATATCTGACGATGAAAGGGCAAGAGAATGATGATGATCTGACGGTGAAGTATTTACCCTTGTCTTCCTCAATTTAACATTTGCAATGTCTTGTGGTGTGATTGTCAGGTGAGGTCCAGCAACTCCCGGAGGGGCAGATCCACACCTCGGTAAAGTGTGAGGTCGGATGGGTAGCTTCGTGACAGGGGGATGTATTGGAGGTGGGAGAGGGGGTGGCGGTGGCGGTGGCGGTGGGGGAGGCCCTTGAGGCCTCGACTTAGACGGACTGTCACGCTTTCTGTAAAACAAAACAAACTTGTTCAAAATCTGTTAATACAAGACACACACACACAGACACAAAGACACTTCAAAGTTCAAGCTAATTTAAAAAAAAAAACCTTTATAAAACGTGTATAATAACTTATTCAATAATATCAGAAGCACCAAGGGGAAGTTTTACCTGAGCTTACCCTCGAGTTGTTCAATTTTGTCCATCATCTTTTTCATGTCTTCTTTTAAACTTACGTTCTCATTTGCCAACCGGTCATGCTTCTTATCTACTTCTTCTAAAAGTCTCCTCAGCTCTCGCAACTCTTCAGAACTGTCATTTTTTTCTTTGTGAACTATTGGCTCGCGATATACGTCGGAGTACAGGCCAGTGATTGATTGATAACCCTAAAAAATAAAGAAAAAATAACTATGAGGCAATGAAAGGCACTAAAAACCTCAACCTGGCACCGAAGCGCGCGAGCGAGTTCACGTTTACGACAACGCAGTGCGTGGAGCATGGTACTACTCTGTCAAGAAGTACCGGAAACGATGAACAATACACAAATGTTAGTTATTCATCCAAAGTTATTTTATCGCCGTCAAAGTATACTCTTTCAGACACACACGCCAACGAATAATCCAATCATCAAAACATTTTTAAACGCTTTTTCCGGAATTGGTTTCAGTTCTCCTCGCTAATTCTCCTTTATGTCTCCTACCGAATAAAAACGGATGCCACGAAGTGGTAATTTGAGTTTAGGAAAAAGAAAGAAGTCGGCTGGAGCATATCTGGTGAATAATGTGGTTGCTCGATGGTATTTGTTGAATTTTTGGTTGAAAAATTCATTCACTATGATGGCCTTGTGCGAAGTTGCGCATTATCGCGGTGCAAAATCCAAGAATTTTCTTTCCACAAATCTGGCCTTTTTCGTCGCCATTGCTCTCTTAAACGCCGCATAACGCTTAAATAATATTCTTTATTTACTGTTTGACCTTCCGGCAAGAATTCAGAGTGCACAACACCGCTATACACGAAAAACTGTCAACATGACTTTGACTTTTGATCGACTTTTGCGTGGTATTTTCGGTTTTGGTTCAGTTCGGAAGGTGCCGTTTGCATGTCAAACTCGTAAACCCACGTCTCGTCACCAGTAACAATACGTTTCATGAATGTTGGGTCGGAATTGACTGATCGTTCTAGCATATCCTCAGCGTCTCTTAAACGATTGAGTTTTTGGAGAAAATTCAAGTCTTTTGGGGCTAGCCGAGCGGCAACATGTTTTATACCCAACCAAGTGATTATTTAAAATGGTACGGTTCAACTTTGTGAGACACAGAAAGTTCAGCGGCTATCTCTGTCAAACTTGAATGAGGATTTTCTGTCACTATTTCCTTCACTTTTGCGACGTTAACTTCAGTTGAAGACGTTAATGGCCTACCAGAGCGAGGCAACTCTTGCATCACATCTCTACTGCTTTTGAATGCTTTGTACCACTCATAAGCACGTGTTTTTGATAAAATCGACTCACCGTAAGCCTTCTGTAACATTTTCAGGGACTCCGAACACGAAATTCCATTGGCGATGCAAAATTTAAGACAAACTCATTGTTTGATATTTTTGTCCATTATGAATTCGCAATACACACTAGATATGATCAACTAAAAATGTAATAGCACTGTATTTAATCTAAATAACAGATGCAACTCAAACTCCGCGCCAGGAAAACAGTTGTACCAATCTCACACCAAAAAAAAAACAAAAAAAATAATTTGGAACCATAAACATATCATCCGTTCCCGATACTTTTTTGACTGAATGTATTTTGAGTTACTAAAGTACTACACGCATGGTGCCTACTATTTACATGCATGGTGTGAATGCAAACCAATGACTCTCGGTAGTTTGGTACCTACAGATAAAATACTACAAAAAAAAATCTGCTTTTCCGTTACAAAAGTGCAATAACCTTTAACCAACACGGTAAAAATGTTTGGAACAGCTGATTTCTTTTTTATTAAGTTTACCGATAAAAAAAAAAACTATGTGGGGTGTTGAACTGAATGATGTACTGAATACGTGGTAACCGTTTGTGCGTGGGTGTCCCTTCCATGCTGTATATTTCGAGAGTCTTCTACTATAAGTCAAGCAAATTGTAGAAAAATGATTGCCATTTACTTCCTACACTTCATAAAATTGTAGCAAATTGCACTCATGTTGTGAGAATTGCGAATGCGAATAAACAGAAAAATAAAATGGCAATTAAACGACTTACGGCGATAGTACTTGCATAGGTCAGACATTTTAATGCTTCGTTAACGGTTTATGCAGGCTTAAACAGTTTTAGGCTAGTCGTTCTCACGGCAATAATTAAAAATTATAACAATGAAATTAAGTTTAATGACCTCAGACATAGGTAGGTACCTCAAAAGTGCATTTTATGAGACGAGACTGAATTTTGTAATGTTTAAGTAGTTCATGCTTGGTTACCTACTCGTATTATTACGTACTCGTAGGTATTCCAAACTGTAAAAAAACAGGCTAAGTGCGAGTCGGACTCGCACACACAGGGTTCCGCAGGAGCACACAATATCATCATCTTTCTACCCTTGTCCTATTATTCTATTTTACCAAACAAAATAATAACAATATTTTTGAGACTCATTCATATGTAAACAACATTCAAAAACTAAATTTGTATTTCATAGTAGGCGTGTTTATGAAAAACAAAGTTATTGCTGCAGTATGACAAAAAAATCACATATCTCAAAAACTAAATATCAAATCTTTCCAAACCAATAACTGTGTGGTGCCAACAGTCTCGGAGTAAAATGGCTGTGACATACGGACAGACAGACAAACAGACAGATGGACAGGACGAATCTATAAGGGTTCCGTTTTATCCATTTGGCTACGGAACCCTACAACAACGTATATCGTGAACGCTTACGCAAATCGTAAGTAAAGGTAATAAAATAACACTACTGCTGATAGGTATCGATTACCTACAGTGGGTACTGTAGGTAGGCCGTAGGAGTTCCGTGTTGATGTACCTAATTTCAAACTGTAATCAGTAATGCACGATGCACTAAGACGCACTCGGAAAAAGATACCGCTTAGAATCTTGTTAACTCCACTGCAGAATTGCCTTTAGTCTGAGTTGTTCAACTATCAATGTATTAGGAAAATAGATTGTTTTAAAAGTATTATTTTTTTCTGACAAAGGTGTTGAAAAAATAATTAAGGAAAAAGTTTAGTGATACTAACTACCTTTCTGCCGATCCACGTGCACAGATCAATAATCCTCCAAGCTTTCGGTTTGCTGTTCCGACGGTTGCTTCTCTCCTTCCGAGGTGTTCCACCTGATAACATGAACCACTCCATATCACTCAACTGTCCCGTATCTAGAGCACACTCTATCTCTAATTCAACCTTTATGCTGTTTTGTGTGAGAGCACCCATCGCTAAACTAGTTCTCAAACAAACGAGATCCTACTGAAGTTGGCACTTGTCTATAAACACACAGACGGGTTCAACGTTGTTTTTAAAATGCGGTTGGATTGTCCTGCTGTCTCGTCTCGACCGTTAAGCAAAACTTGAATTGCCGAGATGTGCGCGCGACGATGATGTCACAACTATATTAGCAGCTGACTGAGCTAAGATGTTTGTAATAAAAATAGTTATCAATTGAGATAACAAGTTCAAGTTAACAAAACTAACCCCTGGATAAGTTGTATGCAGCAGATGACGAGGAGGACATCTTAGTACTCATAGTAATAGTGTAACCAGGATTTGTTTGTCTGTACTGTACGTGATGTTTACCTAATCGTGGTCATTAGGTTTCACTCAGGTATTATCATGGTGTGTACTCTACATAGGTAACCCACCCTAGTTATGTATGTGACCAGTCAATAGTGTAACTACACACCCGTAGGAAGAAAAATTAAACATAATGGCTACAAGCTTAGAGTATTTATGCAATGCTCTAAGCCTTTATGTGGCTAATGAATATACTCGTATAATAACAATTAATTACCCATGGATTTAATATTGGTGGCGTGTAGACTGGGTTACGTCGTCCACGAAAATAAATCACGTTATGCTAATATTTTGTGACGTAGCTATACTTCTAAAAAGTCGACAAGATAACTTTCTGAAGGTAAATTAAATAAAATTGACCTAAGATGACCCTGTGAGCCAACACTGACTGAAAGCACAAATGAAAATGAAATTGGAGTTAAATTATATGTACACTTAGATTATGCCATTTTTCCCGACTTATGGTGATACCGTAAGGAACAAAGTGAAGTTTAATATAGGTATATTTACAATTGAAATGCGCCGAAACACTTACATATCAGCTACTTAGTTCATTTGTCATGATAAGTAAAACATAAATTACCTGGCGTAGTGTTTTCGTTATGTTTGCTGAAACTAAGGCTCTTTCGTGACCTCTGAAGGGCGTCTCTAAACAAGTTTGATTCAGACTTCATCCGTCTTTTTCTTACTTTGAATGAATGGTTGCTGTTAATTGATTTAAATGATACGTCCGAATTACTGGAAAGACAGGAAGGAGGCCCATTTTCTAGTTGAGCGTCCGTCAAATTAGATGTGCTGGATGAGCACGAATCTGAACACTGCTTTTTCCAAGGTCGCAATTCCTTATGATCTCCTTCACTGGAGTTTCGTCTACAACGTTTAGATCTTAAACACTGTTCAGCACTATCATTCGATATAGTGTTTTGTTTATCGAAGTCCTTGCTGAAGGAAAGGCTCACGTCAACAATGCTGCAGTTAACTGGCAGAGTCATAAATGGTTCCGTTTGAGTGGAACTGTCGATTGAATTCCCCAGTGTAGAATTGGGGTCGTCACTAGCCATGATGCTCACAAATGGAGGTGTCTTATTGTAATCTTTATCTTTGTTTTTATGAGATGAAACGCAACTACGATCCCATGACGTGTTTAACGTAGCCTGTTGAGGGCATTTCCTTATTAATTCTATCGAGTTATCACAAAGTTCTCTCTCTTCAGATTCAGACGTATCAGTGACAACATTGGTTAATTTTTCGATTTCTTCAAACGGCATCTTGTTATTTGTTAAAAATAAAACCTTTTATTGTGTATGAAGTAAATTTTTAAGTTGTTTAGTTTTCAAATGACTTTATAGACTCCAGTAAATCAAATTATAGGAATCGTCAGAATTTTTTTTCAAATCTACCCTCACTAGTTTCAAATGCTACTGTAATAAAATCATATCATCCCAATCAAGCTTATTTTATATCATCGGTATAAATGTGTTTTCATTTGTCCCTTTTAGCCAAATAAAATCAACTAATGATTTTTACATTATTTGTACATGAGGTATCCGCTAAGCTGAACATTTCACACCATGCATGCTGCGCGCACATGCATGTTTCCGAACGAAGACAATCAGCTGTTCGTGGAATTGTGTCAAAGTCTTAATAAAATTGACATTGACACAAAGCGATCGATCAAACGTAAACAAGGCATTATTATTTTAGTAAATTAATTTATTTGTTATTTCAATGCTTCTAGGCCGTTAATTAATTTAAAAATCCAAATACAGTTGCGGAAAAAAGACATATAATTTATTCAAAATGCGTCATGCTTATAAAAAGAAGATTATTTACTGCGTTGTGATCGTCATTACTTTGATTATTTTGCTGCATCCTGATATGAACGCCCGGCGTTCTTACGAGTATATAGAAAAAGATGATATCATTCATAGCCTTCATGAACAAACTGCTGACAATTTTACTAGTACCGCTGTACTTGACTGTGATTATTACGACATTATACACGATGAAACTACTCTGTCCATTAGTTTAGTCGACGGAGACTTGATAGAAGGCCATAGGATAAAGGAAGGTGGTGAATACGCTCCGTTTGATTGTAAGCCTAAGTACAGTGCAGCTATTATTGTTCCTTACAGGTAAATATTATGAATCACTTGTTATTTCCATCATAAAGACACAATATTACAAATTAGAACCTCCTTTTGTACAGAGACAGAGCTGAGCAATTACGAGGGTTCCTAGTATACATGCACACATACTTCCATCGCCAACATATCCACTACCGAATCTATATTGTTGAACAAGTGGATTCTCGCCCGTTCAACCGAGCCAAGCTCATGAACATAGGGGCAGTTGCTGCTATGAAAGCAGGATACCCTTGTCTTATACTTCATGATGTGGACCTCTTACCTTTGAGGCCTGCAAACCTGTATGCTTGCACCGAAAGACCCAGGCATATGTCATCTAGCATCAATAAGTTTAGGTGAGATATTTTGTACACATTATTTTATTACTTGTACAAAGTTTTCAACCCACCATTTTTTTGTATTTAATTTAATTCGTTTTTGTTTTCTTTATTTTTAGTTAAACACCTGGCGCAAACATTTTGGCTGAAAATAATATATTTTTGCACTCCTGATTATATGCATTTGACTGTGTTATGAATTTATTATTTGTAGTGGTAGTAATGTCAAAAGGTATTTTTAATGTTCCCCATTTTTGCTTTTTTTACACAAATTGCTCAACTGTACCTTCGCTGGCTCTTTTTATTTTACTTTTCTTATTCAACATACACAATTTTCAGATTTGTTCTGCCATATTTAAATCTCTTTGGTGGTGCAATAGCTATTGTTTCAAAACAATTTAAGGCTATAAATGGGATGAGCAATGAATTCTATGGCGTAGGTGGAGAAGATGATGATTTGTACTCGAGGTTAGAAGCAAATGAACTCAAACTTTGCAGGTTTCAACCAGATACCAGTCGGTATCATATGGTCTCAACCAAGGCTGAGAGAAAGAAGTAAGTTTTAAATTAGATACTCTGAGAAATTTTGAAAGATTAAAAAATAATTAACTGTGTTCATACTTATTTTCACACCTGGCACTACATTCAATATTTCTAATTTCATTGTTATTATACATTTTAGGGCACAACAAAAAAAGGTATTAAGTTTCACCAAGGAAAGGATGGCAACAGATGGATTAAGCTCTTTACAATACACAGAGGTCGCCACTGTCCTTCATCCACTCTTTACCCATATCATGGTTGACTTGTAGCATATCATTCGATATTACAATTAAACTCACTTTTTGATATTTAACTAAATGAAGACAAAAAGAAATGATTATGTTTCCACATCTGGGCTCCAGGCCTCCTCTCTGTGAGAAAGAATCGGCCATAATCCAGAAAGCAGGCCTATAATAGACAACGTGACGCTCTATCAGTGATTTTGAAAATGGAAAATTCGTAAATGTATTTGATTGACATAAGCCATCGAAAATATCAGTCCTGTTGCAAGTCATTGTAGAAATATGTAACACTTTGAAAGCGACTATCTAGGCTCTAGGCTCTGTCTGGGTTGGTCAATGCCACCATGTAAAGGGAATCATCCAAATTCTTCAACTTTACATTGAGTTAAATATCAAATTGGATGGACTTATAGAGTAACTCATATCACTTGTTCAATTTCGCTTTAATTACCAGAAATTTTAAGACCACTTTATAATAAGTAGTATGTTAGTAAGCTAGAATATTAGGATAGTTTCGACTCGATATCGAATATAGCTTGACTTAAATAGATTCCGAAGCCATAGATTAATTAGATCAATCGAACTTCTGAAGATATAGATTCAATTAATGATAATAATAGTACTTACTTGTAAATCGAGGCAGATCGGGAAACGAGGTAAAACTTTTTAGGAGAAATCAATCTTCCAAAAAAACTCAATAAAAACCGGCCAAGTGCGAGTTGGATTCACGCATGGTTTCGTACCATGGTAGTAGGGAAGCCCCCTTTAATTTATTTTTATAATTTGTTGTTATAGCGGCAACAGAAATACACATTCTGTGAAAATTTCAACTGTCTACCTATTACGGATCATGAGATACAGCCCGCTGACAGACAGATTGACGGACGGATAGCGGAGGCTGCAATAGGGTCTTGGTTACCCTTCAGGTGCGGAACCCTAAAAAATGATCACGCCTATAATTGGAAGGACAGGCGATGTTTAAGTCGCATGTACCTAATGGCCTGTGCCATTAACTAGGCACAAATTCAAACTCTCAGCCGGTTCAAGGAAAAAAAACCCGATAGGACTGTCCGCTTTAGGGATCGCACCCAGGACCCGTCCCGCCCCGCTTTTTAGTAACTCGAGATGGTCGCACATTTAAATCTCCACTCTTGATCTGCCTTGATAGCAACACTAGCCATAAGAAGACCAAGTTTTACTCAGCTATACTGCTAACGTTCCTATTGTCATTTCAATCGAATTAAAGCAATAATAATTTAATAAAACATTGTGATATACTTGTTGAGGGATTGAACTTTTCTGTCCATAGAATTCCTATATCTAGTTAATTATTGTAGTGCAAATACATCTACATAAGTTTTAGTATGTTACTATGGAATTGATTGTTTAAAACTTTGAAATTGTTGACTTGTTTTGAACATACTGTTAATATATGTATCTAAAGTCGTCCAAAAAATTGGCTTGTATTCTAAAGCGCAATACGCATTGAGCCCGCCGGGCCGCCGACATATGTCGGCAACTTTTTGTCGGCGGTCTAGTTGGCGGCTTCACTTAATACAAGTCGGAAAATTTGGTCGGCGACATGTCGGCGGCTTGAGATGAGAAAAAAATACAAGCACGTCACTACAGGCCGAGCGTCGCCGGGCAACTGAGCGCAGGCGTACCCAAGCCGCCAACATGTCGGCGGGCAACACGCGCGGGCGCATGTTGCCGACATGATTCTTTTCATACAGGCCGCCGGGTTGTGTCGCCGGGCTTTGGCGGCGGCCCGGCGGGCTCAGTGTGTATTGCGCTTTATAGATTCAACACTCAGCACAAAAGGTTATACGGTCTATTTTCACTTGCGTCTCACGATAAATTACATTGAAATACTGCCTCTGTGATTTGTGTTGGAGTTGAAATCTTGGTAAAAAATTACGCAGGAAATTTTAAAACTGTTTTGGACGACCGTACCTACGAATTTATGATGACCACTTGACGTAAATCAAGAAGATAAGGAAGATGTGAATGCTTACAATCACAGAGACAGGGGCGACTTTGGGAAGTGTCGAATAAGAGAAATTCTAAGGGCACTATTGTCCTATACGTATATGTACTTTATATCAAGGGAAATAAGGTTTTAAATGCAATAATTAATCTGTCTCTTTCCATCGACTTCATAAGATCGCAGCCAAGACGCATTGTTAGTAAGATAAAAGTATACAGCGATGGAGATCAATTATTATAATATAACCGAACAATAAAGATATGGTAAAATAGTGTCAATGAAACAATAATTGTCATAAAAGAAACGTCATATCAGTGGGAAACAAAGGAATAGGAATGAAACTGTTATCACTAGGGTAGGGTAGTTCGGTTCGTAGATAAATAGCGAGGATTGAATAGAAAGTTGGCTAGGTACAGACACCAGCACATCAAGCTTCAACCTTGAACCTAATGCTTAAGCAATAAAGTTGAAAATCTATTAAAGAAATTTGACAGATTTTAGTAGCTTGATTTGCTGGCGTCTGTACTCGTGTTTTTTTTTTAAAACATAATAATAACCTATATTCATTTATACTCGGTTACACGTTTCACAAAAAATAAATAATTGAAAAGATACATAAATAACGTTTTTTTTTGCCCACATACATGCAGTTACCTGCTTTTTAAAACTGATTATGTATGGGTTTTATCTCGTCTATTTGTTTCTTTTAGAAAATATGTCGTATGAAAAAACAGTCCGTCCGACACCAAATCGATGGTAATTTATAATTTACAATTTGCTGATTTTTAATTCATTGACATTCTTTCATCGTTGGTTCCTTAGTAAAGTTGTACATATACTTTTGAGTACTTTTATCCCCTGAAAAATTGCCAGTGAAATAAAGTCAGCCTGTATATGTAACCAATTTGAATTTGGTACTAATTTTAACCGATATAATGTATGGTAACGTGTTTTAAAATAGTCCTAGTCTATTTGTTCATCTTCACTTTAGAAATAGTAGCATAAATAGCCAGCTAGCGCATTTGCTCAATTTCACGCAAGGAATTTATTTGTAATCACTATGAACTCTTTGGTAGCGAATAAACAGTTACAAAAACATAATATTGTTATATTTTATCTATATGCTCTGGGTATCGCCCTATCGTTGTGGAGGAAATACCAATTTCCTCTTGATTAATCGATTGTGTTACTTAATTTGCAATGAATGCCATATGCCCTGTGTGTGATACGTGGTTCTAAGGTTTCCAAAATAAAAGCGATATTTCGATTTGATTTGTAGATATATTTGGCATGAAAATTTTCACAGCGGGTGGTCCCAAATCACAGGGAGATCTAACAAAAATACATTAATCAGCATAAGCACTGGTAAAATTTTGCCATATTTACAACATTAATTACAAAAATGCTTACTTTAAATCGATAATAAGTAAATATATATTGTGTATAATGTTACGGAATCTGTACATTGGTATATTACATTAATATTGTAGAAACTACATGAACTATTTACACGATCACAATGCTAGCATGTCTATGAACGACACCACTTTACAATAAAACACACAATTTGAACAATCTAAAATACTATAAGAATACGTTAAAAAAGTCTTTACAATAATTCAATTTAAGTTATATGACTTATCTGAGGTTTAAAAGCAAGGTACGACCGTGTAGTTATAATTGTAAACAAAACACCAAGACATAGTATAAATGAAAAATATTAGCACCTATTTAAAATTTATATCACACTTTAATTATAATTTTTGCACCATACACCTATCACAAATTAAAAGACTCAAATTAACCTAGAATTAAACCATAAGTAAATAACTAAATAGCACTCAACCATATGAATAAAAAAGAGTACGTAAGTAACTATGTAGTAACTACGCTTGTGAACGAACTTTGCACCTGCCTTCAATGACGTAGTATTCGCGATCATGATTACACAATTGAACAAACATGGCTAATTTGATCAAGGAAACAGAAATATTGTTGCTACTTCAGTAGTTACCAATAGTGTCCGACCGAAGTTTCGGTTTCGGCCTAAAAATCATGATTCGGCCAAAGGTTCAGTTTCGGCCAAAAAATAGCCAAATCTTACAACATCGTACTGAAAGGTTGCGTTCGGCTAACGTCGGGTAGCCTAAGCACGGCTGGCAATGTGACGTGCACGGTGAAATGTTGGAATTTCAATTCGATAAAAATGAAAAGTAGAATAACTGTGTAATATTAGGCCAGTGAGATGTTCCATCATTATCAAAACCGAACCTTCGGTTTCGGCAAAAATCATATTTCGGTCGGACACTAGTTACCAACTTTATTAAAAGGAACATATTTTAACCGAGTCAGCATAGAACATAAATATTGATCAATCCTTATGAAATAATCATAAATAATCAATCTGGTAAAATCTTTAAAACTAATAATTTATGCTAACTGAAGCTGCATGTGAACTTCCGGGATAGTCATACTTATTTTGTATTTTAATACAGTCATAATTCAAATCAGATTTTTATGATATATATTATTTTTGTGGTCATGGTTTTTTAATAACCTAATTAATATTCTAAAGGAGTTTGGGTAGTATGAAATTTTATTGCTTTTGGCGCTATTGTGTATGGCCCACTTGCATCACAAATCGCCAACGTATATAAGGCTCTGTGTCTGTCCTCTTCAAACAGCTGGCAGAAACAGAACTATGTTTCATAATTCGTTTAGCATTAAACACAAATTCATGTTAGTGGTCCTAAGTGAAAGTAGTTTGGTGCTGGTTATGTTATGTTGAATATAAATAGTCTTGTTAAAGTTCTTAGTTTAGTTTGTTATAGTTCTTATTAAAGTTATCAATAAGTTTAAAGCCTTTTTGGGGCATGTAGGCTGCAATAGGGTCTTGGTTACCCTTCAGGTGCGGAACCCTAAAAAATGATCACGCCTATAATTGGAAGGACAGGCGATGTTTAAGTCGCATGTACCTAATGGCCTGTGCCATTAACTAGGCACAAATTCAAACTCTCAGCCGGTTCAAGGAAAAAAAACCCGATAGGACTGTCCGCTTTAGGGATCGCACCCAGGACCCGTCCCGCCCCGCTTTTTAGTAACTCGAGATGGTCGCACATTTAAATCTCCACTCTTGATCTGCCTTGATAGCAACACTAGCCATAAGAAGACCAAGTTTTACTCAGCTATACTGCTAACGTTCCTATTGTCATTTCAATCGAATTAAAGCAATAATAATTTAATAAAACATTGTGATATACTTGTTGAGGGATTGAACTTTTCTGTCCATAGAATTCCTATATCTAGTTAATTATTGTAGTGCAAATACATCTACATAAGTTTTAGTATGTTACTATGGAATTGATTGTTTAAAACTTTGAAATTGTTGACTTGTTTTGAACATACTGTTAATATATGTATCTAAAGTCGTCCAAAAAATTGGCTTGTATTCTAAAGCGCAATACGCATTGAGCCCGCCGGGCCGCCGACATATGTCGGCAACTTTTTGTCGGCGGTCTAGTTGGCGGCTTCACTTAATACAAGTCGGAAAATTTGGTCGGCGACATGTCGGCGGCTTGAGATGAGAAAAAAATACAAGCACGTCACTACAGGCCGAGCGTCGCCGGGCAACTGAGCGCAGGCGTACCCAAGCCGCCAACATGTCGGCGGGCAACACGCGCGGGCGCATGTTGCCGACATGATTCTTTTCATACAGGCCGCCGGGTTGTGTCGCCGGGCTTTGGCGGCGGCCCGGCGGGCTCAGTGTGTATTGCGCTTTATAGATTCAACACTCAGCACAAAAGGTTATACGGTCTATTTTCACTTGCGTCTCACGATAAATTACATTGAAATACTGCCTCTGTGATTTGTGTTGGAGTTGAAATCTTGGTAAAAAATTACGCAGGAAATTTTAAAACTGTTTTGGACGACCGTACCTACGAATTTATGATGACCACTTGACGTAAATCAAGAAGATAAGGAAGATGTGAATGCTTACAATCACAGAGACAGGGGCGACTTTGGGAAGTGTCGAATAAGAGAAATTCTAAGGGCACTATTGTCCTATACGTATATGTACTTTATATCAAGGGAAATAAGGTTTTAAATGCAATAATTAATCTGTCTCTTTCCATCGACTTCATAAGATCGCAGCCAAGACGCATTGTTAGTAAGATAAAAGTATACAGCGATGGAGATCAATTATTATAATATAACCGAACAATAAAGATATGGTAAAATAGTGTCAATGAAACAATAATTGTCATAAAAGAAACGTCATATCAGTGGGAAACAAAGGAATAGGAATGAAACTGTTATCACTAGGGTAGGGTAGTTCGGTTCGTAGATAAATAGCGAGGATTGAATAGAAAGTTGGCTAGGTACAGACACCAGCACATCAAGCTTCAACCTTGAACCTAATGCTTAAGCAATAAAGTTGAAAATCTATTAAAGAAATTTGACAGATTTTAGTAGCTTGATTTGCTGGCGTCTGTACTCGTGTTTTTTTTTTAAAACATAATAATAACCTATATTCATTTATACTCGGTTACACGTTTCACAAAAAATAAATAATTGAAAAGATACATAAATAACGTTTTTTTTTGCCCACATACATGCAGTTACCTGCTTTTTAAAACTGATTATGTATGGGTTTTATCTCGTCTATTTGTTTCTTTTAGAAAATATGTCGTATGAAAAAACAGTCCGTCCGACACCAAATCGATGGTAATTTATAATTTACAATTTGCTGATTTTTAATTCATTGACATTCTTTCATCGTTGGTTCCTTAGTAAAGTTGTACATATACTTTTGAGTACTTTTATCCCCTGAAAAATTGCCAGTGAAATAAAGTCAGCCTGTATATGTAACCAATTTGAATTTGGTACTAATTTTAACCGATATAATGTATGGTAACGTGTTTTAAAATAGTCCTAGTCTATTTGTTCATCTTCACTTTAGAAATAGTAGCATAAATAGCCAGCTAGCGCATTTGCTCAATTTCACGCAAGGAATTTATTTGTAATCACTATGAACTCTTTGGTAGCGAATAAACAGTTACAAAAACATAATATTGTTATATTTTATCTATATGCTCTGGGTATCGCCCTATCGTTGTGGAGGAAATACCAATTTCCTCTTGATTAATCGATTGTGTTACTTAATTTGCAATGAATGCCATATGCCCTGTGTGTGATACGTGGTTCTAAGGTTTCCAAAATAAAAGCGATATTTCGATTTGATTTGTAGATATATTTGGCATGAAAATTTTCACAGCGGGTGGTCCCAAATCACAGGGAGATCTAACAAAAATACATTAATCAGCATAAGCACTGGTAAAATTTTGCCATATTTACAACATTAATTACAAAAATGCTTACTTTAAATCGATAATAAGTAAATATATATTGTGTATAATGTTACGGAATCTGTACATTGGTATATTACATTAATATTGTAGAAACTACATGAACTATTTACACGATCACAATGCTAGCATGTCTATGAACGACACCACTTTACAATAAAACACACAATTTGAACAATCTAAAATACTATAAGAATACGTTAAAAAAGTCTTTACAATAATTCAATTTAAGTTATATGACTTATCTGAGGTTTAAAAGCAAGGTACGACCGTGTAGTTATAATTGTAAACAAAACACCAAGACATAGTATAAATGAAAAATATTAGCACCTATTTAAAATTTATATCACACTTTAATTATAATTTTTGCACCATACACCTATCACAAATTAAAAGACTCAAATTAACCTAGAATTAAACCATAAGTAAATAACTAAATAGCACTCAACCATATGAATAAAAAAGAGTACGTAAGTAACTATGTAGTAACTACGCTTGTGAACGAACTTTGCACCTGCCTTCAATGACGTAGTATTCGCGATCATGATTACACAATTGAACAAACATGGCTAATTTGATCAAGGAAACAGAAATATTGTTGCTACTTCAGTAGTTACCAATAGTGTCCGACCGAAGTTTCGGTTTCGGCCTAAAAATCATGATTCGGCCAAAGGTTCAGTTTCGGCCAAAAAATAGCCAAATCTTACAACATCGTACTGAAAGGTTGCGTTCGGCTAACGTCGGGTAGCCTAAGCACGGCTGGCAATGTGACGTGCACGGTGAAATGTTGGAATTTCAATTCGATAAAAATGAAAAGTAGAATAACTGTGTAATATTAGGCCAGTGAGATGTTCCATCATTATCAAAACCGAACCTTCGGTTTCGGCAAAAATCATATTTCGGTCGGACACTAGTTACCAACTTTATTAAAAGGAACATATTTTAACCGAGTCAGCATAGAACATAAATATTGATCAATCCTTATGAAATAATCATAAATAATCAATCTGGTAAAATCTTTAAAACTAATAATTTATGCTAACTGAAGCTGCATGTGAACTTCCGGGATAGTCATACTTATTTTGTATTTTAATACAGTCATAATTCAAATCAGATTTTTATGATATATATTATTTTTGTGGTCATGGTTTTTTAATAACCTAATTAATATTCTAAAGGAGTTTGGGTAGTATGAAATTTTATTGCTTTTGGCGCTATTGTGTATGGCCCACTTGCATCACAAATCGCCAACGTATATAAGGCTCTGTGTCTGTCCTCTTCAAACAGCTGGCAGAAACAGAACTATGTTTCATAATTCGTTTAGCATTAAACACAAATTCATGTTAGTGGTCCTAAGTGAAAGTAGTTTGGTGCTGGTTATGTTATGTTGAATATAAATAGTCTTGTTAAAGTTCTTAGTTTAGTTTGTTATAGTTCTTATTAAAGTTATCAATAAGTTTAAAGCCTTTTTGGGGCATGTAGTACATGATAAAGTTATTAGTAGAACAATTAAGATTTTACCCCAATTTAACATATTTTACTTTAACAGCTTTTGTACACAACAGCTGAAAAATACCCTTACATAGCTCAGATTTAGGCATTCCTCTACCCCACCCATTTGCCTTATAACTTTACCTGCGCTTTCATCAAGTCTGCACCAGTATTGATTAAATCCAATTTTCTGCACACTACAGAAGTTATATCCCCAATTGAAATACTAGCCATTTTGGCATAGCAATAAAATTTCATACTACAAGCCTTCCCAGCCCATGTCTATGGTCTTAAAACAAGCATACAGACAAGGCCGAGTACAAAGGAGAATACCAGTTTGAGATTGGAGCCAATGTGCAGCCAATCTGGCCATTGGGATTTCATTTCTTGTTCGGGCTGCGTTGGTAAGAGGAGGGCGGCAATGCAACATATGCTTACTGCTACTGCCACTACGTTTATTGGTTGTGGTTCTCTGGAATAGGAAAATATCTGGTCTCAGTACATATAAAAAACAAAATCGAATTGCCTAGCTGCTGTCAAGGCCAAGATATTGAATTGATTACAGAGTTCATAATATTAACTTTCTCTTCATTTTACAACATAGTAAAAGCTGATCTAATGCATGGAAATAAGAATTGGGAGATCAAGTTTATGGAGATAGGGAAAGGTACCTACCTAATTTTACTTTATTGATGTACCGCCGAGTTCACTGATGGTCAACCACAATTCAACCTTATTACTCAAGGAAAAGGGTGAAAAGTGGTTGACCGTCTATGAGCGTGATAGTACCTACCTAGCGGTCATTATGTATGAATCGAAGCCATTTTTGCTGATTATAACTTAAAAATCAGCATGTCTTTTGTTATGAACTTGAAAGTCAGTACACCAATATTTGATTGCGTATAAGCTGATTATTTATCTATCTTATTTATTCAATCTTTATTTTATCTATTCTAACATTATTAACATGTCATCAACAAAACAACAACAGCTGTTATCTACTGTGCTAAGAAACTATGAAACAATCAAAAATGATTATTTTGTTTATAAAATTCTTATCAATCTTTGCTTATGTTTCAATTACGTCGATTGATATGTTTTTTTTTGTTTTTTTTTTTTTTTATAATTTACTTTTGTTGAATGGAACATGTACAAGAATTCTTACAGTTATGTATAAAGGGTGTAAATAGACCCTTAACATAAACGAAAGGCACTTGTTCTCCCCGTTACTGCGATCATTTTTTTGTTCTAGACCATGGGAACCTTGGGACCTTCTAGTTACGGAGATACAGGGGGTCAAAGTTCAAATTTTTTCACAAGTTTTTTTTTTAAATGCATCTTTTTAATGTAAGATTTTTACTTTACACACCTCCACGACCCTCGTACTATTCAATCCATTCATCAGCACA
The DNA here is from genome assembly GCA_963576755.1 of Noctua janthina. NCBI lineage: Eukaryota > Metazoa > Arthropoda > Insecta > Lepidoptera > Noctuidae > Noctua > Noctua janthina. The sequence continues at coordinate 7,954,152 of OY755063.1, read as the reverse complement.
ATGCTATGAGTGCTTTCCATCTAGTCCTACCGTAAAACTTAAATTTTCACCCCAAAAAAAAAGTCGATTCCCAGCAATAATTTTTGCGTAAAGTTACTTAGTTTGATGTACAGAATGCTTGGTTGACGGATATGTGACGGGTCTGTTTACACCCGGTATTGTGACATCATGAATGACCTAAATAGATGTATTACTTCTTTAAATTATCCTATTTTAAGTTTATATCTAGGTGAATGTTTATTTAAACACAATTTGGATATAATGAATTGTAATAAATGAGTAACTAAGAACTCCTTTTACAGCATGAAACAATATAATAAACGAAGCTTGCATTTTTATATTATCGAGGTTAAACATATGAATCAACACTGCAGCCAGATACCATAGTGGTATGCAAGTGCTTGATAGACTCCTATTATTACTAGGGATTGGATATTCAGATTCAAATTTACCTAAAGTTTGAGTGTTGTCTAGTATAGAGCGCGCGTCAGTATGGAAAAAGTCCCAGTTTATTGTCCTATTTGAATATTCAGTAGCAAAAAAATCATATAATTTACAAAATTATATGATTTTACTGAATATTTTTTTTTTTTATGTGTGTTATTTTCAACAAATTTATTGACTGGATTTAAATAGATTTGAAATATTCATTATGCTTATGAGTACTACATTTAATACACACTGTATTTTTGATAAAATACCACAATCCAGAGAAAAATTGGCATTTTAGGAAGCCGCTTTTATATTTTTGTAGCCTATGCTGGGTAAAAGCGTACTTTAGGTAAATATGCATCTGAATATCTGATCTCTAATTATTACACAGTAGAAAACAACATTATAACTTCAAGTACAAAGGTGCTGCATATTCCATAGGAAATAAATCTTCAAGTTTCTTATTCAAATTGGATTTTGATACACACAACAGAACAAAATATTATTTCTGTAACTGACCTGTGAGATGGGTGCTGGCAGGGAGTGACTCGTGAATGTTCCTCAGGACTGGGTCTCAAGGGAGCTGCCTTACCCACAAGTGGGTGGAAATTATCCCCTAAGCTCTCCTGATTTATATTAGAGGGCTCTCCTTCTATCAACTTTGTCAGAATATCTCTTTTACCCAGTGCCTGTAAAACGTGGTGTTTTTCACTGAATGGGTAATTCACATTAAACACCTGTATTGAATTACTTTAACATATAAACTGTGTCAACATCACATAGATTTCAAGGAAAAGTAGTATAAATAATTTCGAAAGGCTAATTAATTATTCATACCTGCTGGGTGTTTTTGTCATACATTGTTATCCTAAACTTTTCGACGGTGTCGCAGTGTGAAACAGATGGCTGTGTGTAACGAACTACTATGTCGATGCAGCTTTGTGGAGCGATCACACCCTCAGGGTCGATCACTGTGAACTTCTTCGGAGACGTACATAGTACTGCAAAAAACCATAATCGTACACAAAAAAACTTTACGAGAAAATTACGACACGTTTTATATTCATATAATAGGTACCTTTAAAATTAACAGAGAAATCGTAAGGATTATATACAGTCAATAACTGTTTATGAGTGTGACGAGCATTTAGATAGAATTCTAAAGAAACTGGAAACACAAAAACAGGGAAATTTTTCATTTTTAATTTTATTTCGCAAACAACACAATAGAAAAACAATAACAATTTCACGTTTGCACATCAACAACTGACATCTGACAATGACGTTACGTTGAACAGTGTTGCTAGCTCTATAAGTTCAAATGATCGAATTTCTCACGAGAAGAATCGGGTTCGCATTTAAAATATCCCGTAAAACATTTTTGATCTTTTTGACCCACTACCGCACCTCTTGATTATATGCCAGATTATTATCAAAATGCAAACGAACAACAGTTAACATAATTATACCATGATAACGTACTACTGGACTACGAAGTATCCTATAATATGTTCTAATTGAAATAATGGTCTATTCCGTTCAACCATTGAAGATCATATCATAACATAACAGATATACATACATACATCATATCGTACGCGCCCCCAATATTATCACAAAGGTTAATCTGCACCATTAATCGATTCTCTGCTAAGAAATAAAAAAGTTGACCAGAGAGGAACAAAACTTACAACTTCTGCCACGGGTATCGCGGTTATCGCTTGACTCGAGGAAAATTAAATATTTGTTAGTGATCGAAGTGTCATTGTCACGTCAAAATAAAACAGTACTCCGTAATTTTGTAAAATAACTAAAAATAATAATAATTAAGCGGAGTGCGAACTGCGAGCTTCTGACAAATAAAAATGCCGCGCTGTGTTATAGTAGGTTGTAATAACAATGGAAATCATTCATTCCCAAAAGACTTACTATTAAGAAAACTATGGGAAAAAGCAACTAAAATACTCAATTTCACAGCTTCCAAAAATTCAAGGATATGTTCTCAACATTTCAAAGAAACGGACTTTCAAGGAATATGTGATGCTACAGGTTAGTGATACTTTACGTTTACATTTGAAAGGTGGTCGTGTTTCGTGAAGAATTGACTCGTCACCACTGTTTCTGTTCTTTTAGGCTTACCTCAGGCACACCGATATTTAAAAAAGACAGCGGTTCCTTCAGTTTTTTCTTGGGAAAAAGCGGCTGCTCCTACTGCAGCTGCTAGGAAGAAGGGGTTTAAGCACCATTCTCTTAAAAAAGATCCATCAACTTCACAACAAGTATCTGTTGATGCTACTCCAGATATACCTGAAAAAGCGGATCACAGGGTATATGTGTTCTGTTCGGAACATTTACCTGAAGATCCCGACCATGAACTGAAAATGGAAGAAACAACTGATGATATTTTTTCACCAAGTTCTCAAAAAACAGTCTCAACGCAAACACCTTCCCTATTTAGACTATTTTCATCTGGAGATGATATGTTGTCTGATGCTAGATCAGTATTATGTCAAGCAAGATTGGAAAACATGAAAAAATTTAACTTATACCTTATAGATGAATTCAAGTAATTACTCTCGCAGACATGAAGCCTGTGTCCCAGCAATGGGAATGATAAACACTGATTTTGTCTACGTTTGCTCGTAATTCATGTACATAGACACTTGTATTAGATAAAAACTATTAAGTCAGAATTTTTTTTTTCATGAAATCTAGTAGTATTTGATCTAGTAAATATCATGCATTAGACTATAATTTTGTTTCTTATTTTAAGCCACAGCATCAGCCATCCACAAGCATCTATTTATTTCAAGGTTGCATAGACTATAAATACGTGCTTATAAAGTATTTGGCGAAAATGTAAACAAACTGTTCAGCTTAAATTCTATTATTACTCAATAAAGAGACATAGCAAGAAATTTAACATGTATAGGAGGTTACAACATTCTCTGTTAACTTTTTTAACAAAATTAAATGAAAAGCAGCTTCAAAGCAATTATAAGTTCTGGTTTAAATTTTTAAATGATACGACGTGTAAATAAGGGTCACGACACACAGCTTATGAGTGGTTCAAAAGCGGTCGAGATCTGATGCAAGACTTGCCTCGCTCTGGTATGCCATCAATATCTTACGACACATTGACGCCGTCGCTCAATGTGTCTCACGACACATTGAGCGGCGGTATTCGACGGATTGTCCATACAAGTGCACAAAATATGAGCGCGCGTTCGTCACGGTCGATGCTTATCGTCTCAGAGTTTGTGGTTTTTTCGTATCATAGTCCTAAAAGCAATCACTGGAATCAGATTACAGAATTTCTGACCCCGGCTGGACTAGAACTACCGAATGGGCCTGGCTAGCTGGCCTAGAACTACCAAATCATACCAAATGGGCATCACATTCATTACCTTCATTATAATGATCATGAAAAGAACTAATTTACGCAGTAATTTAACATAAACAACAAATTCCAGTATAAATAATTTATTTAATCCAAATACAAAATGTCTAATTGTATTTAATATTTTGATATTCAGTAGTTACGGTAAAATTAAATGGTGGTACAATATAATTACAGGTAGCAAATTGGTAACAACTACATAATGTATCAGTTATTACATTAACCAAGACTTCGGCTAAGTTAGTTGATGGGGGGCTAGTTAGTATTGGCCAGTAAACATTCTAGCACCTAATTAAAAGATAAAATAAACCACATAATATTGTGTATAGTAAAAAACTAGTGTTTAATCAAATAATTAAAAATTTAATAAATAAGAACCTAGGTATTATTATATTTAGATTTTTAGGAACTGACAACCAATTGAGCTTTGCAGATGCCAATTTTACCCAGAATGACAATTTGACTAAAAATGATCTATTGGTTAACAATTTTATCTAAATATTTGAAATAGTTTAATTCCGTTATTATTGTGCCATACATACAGAGCATATAATTACAATAAATATCAATTAGCTGACTGATATGCGCGCGAAATAAAATACACAGTTATAAGAAATGCAGTTAGCAGTATATTTTCAAAAATGGAAACTCAGAAGCTCTGTTGTTTTTGAAAGCTATAATCAATTACTTGTCAAATGAATATGTTCTGAGTTGTCGTGATTGGCAGTCTTCAATTTTAATTAATTCAATCAAATGTAATTGAAAATCATTTTTTGCAGATTTTTAAAATCAATGTGATGGTAGTGGGTTACAAAATGCAAATAATTTATTGTTTTTTACAAAATGATGCTAGAAGGCACTATCATCGATTCGGTATAATATAGGCTTTGGTACACGGGAACTTGTAGGATAAGACAAGGAAGAGCGGGAGAGATCCTTTATGTCTCTATCATTCATTGATCACGACGTGTGTCCCAGCACTACTTACGACCTTGAAATCTTGGAGCCACAGTCATGAAGTTGCAAAACTTGGATTCTTATGTGCTATTCGGACAGGGGCGGCCTATGGTGGCTTACAGTTTTGTTGCTAACCGAATCTCAGTGGTAACAATTTGACATTGACAGCGCCTTTATGTCGTATCAGTAAAGGCGATTATAGTTGATTGATGTGCGGTTGGCTGTAGTGTCTGATGTAGAGCTACTCAAACATACAACTACTGGGTGCCACTTCAACCGCTAACACGTCTGTCTAAGGCCTGGTTTCCACCAAAGCAAGGACGAGCGGAGACTAGATGAGCAAGTTTCGACCAACCATAGGAGGAACGAGAGACGCGGCGTAGATTTCAACTAATGTGATTGGTTGCACGTTTTCTCTCTGCTCCGCCCCATTTAGGTGGAAACCAGGTCTAAACAACCCGTTAATTTACGGCATAAAAGCTCGAACAAAGGTCATTACGTACTGAGCCTTTAATACAGTGCGCCTACCAGATTTTTGACTTTACAAGTAGCACTTTTAAGTTGAGATTTATTGGTAAGGATATAACATGGCTACCGCAGGGTCCTCCGTCTCGAAGGTTATGAGGACATCTTTGAACTTGTCGAGGAGCTGCATCAGTTGTGATCGGCTCACGTTCTCCATAAACATGATCTCTTCTAAATGCTGCTCGCCGCGGAAGTAGCCTGAAAAAGAATGATTGGTGTGAGACTGAGTCAATCATTTTCATCATTGGAAGTCGTGGCCACAAGCTACACGTTCAAGCGACTCCGGAGAAAACAAATTAAAGCAGTTGTTTAGCCACGAATTACCGAGATGCGATTGAGCGACGGTACTCGACGTCTAGTCTCTAAGCAAGAAATCCGCAGTTTCGGCCGAAGTTACTCGCGTTTCCTACTGCGTATCACTTACGAACATACAATTACTTAGGGGTTCGAACTAAAAATGAATGAAAACACGATTGGACAGTTGTCCGAACTCCCGATGTGCTTTTAAAACTCATGAATCCGAAAGTGGTGAGGCTACTTTCGGACGGGCACGTATCTTCGTTGACTGACTGTAGATCCCGTTACGCGAAGGAAACAGAAGCCATAAGCAAGGCCTTAGGCCTTAATGCCTTGTTTATGGCTTCGAGCCATGTGACTAAGCATGCGGCGTTTTTTTACGCGCTATAGTTCAATGTAGTTGTGTTTGGCAAAAGGCTTCCCCCTATAAGCTTCTCTTTGATGAGCATATCTGAGTATATCTGTCACGTCTGCCCTGCAGTTTAGTTACAACTTTTTTTTCACTAGAGCTTTATAGGATCTCTTTTACTATCGGTCAAAATTAGAACCTTGATGTCCTCTGTTTACTATTTTTTGACCAACATATTTGAAATAAGGGTCTTTCGAAACCCCTAGCGGGATTTACTGAAGCTTCGCTGCGATAGAGGCTGATAATTATTTGTAAGTTGTAAATTGTGCAAGGCATCTTTAATGGAAAACGACTAATCGTTGACAAGTCAAAACACACAGCGACATGTCGCGGTGAATGCACCTAGAACTCCATAACAGCTGAATTAAAGTACAAACACACGAAACTAATTTGAAAGTTATCTTCCCGATGCATACCTTTCTTATGCAACTGCGCCAGTAAGAGCAGGTCGTCCGTGTTCTTGGAGGCCGGCACAGTGGCGAGCGCGGCGCGCTCCTCGGCCGTGAAGGTGTCGAGCTGCGCCTCGCTGGCGCCCGCCTCGCTCGCGCCGCGGCACAGGTCGGCCGCGTCGCAGTTGGCCGGCACGCTCCACACGGTAGGCGGCTGGAAGCTAGGAGCACAAGTTTACACGGTTAGATGGGAAAGTTCCTTGTCCGACCAGACTCCGTTGGAGCCAAAGAGCCTTAATGTTCTAAATCGCATCAGATAAAGGAGTGACCATACTTACAATTATTATATTTTCATTTCCTTTTTTCTTTTTATACAAATCTTATACATTTTTAAATATTTCTTAAACTAAAAACAATATAAAAAACATTGATTTGCTTATCTTTCTCGGCTTTCACGAGGTTCTCATCATGCGGGACCGTTATGTCAACAATCATTGCACGCCGCTCTGAACGATCCACCACCACTATATCAGGCTTATTGGCTACAATAGTCCTGTCAGTAATGATGGATCGATCCCAGTACAATATGATACTGCCATTTTCGAGAACTGGGTCGGGCACATACTTATAGTACGGTTCTTCCGATTCCACAAGGTTGTATTTTAGAGTAAGTTGCTGATGGATAATCCTGGCTTCAAGGTTGTGTCTATGCAAGTATTCTCCGTTAGCCAGACGAGAACACCCGGAGATAATGTGACGGATTGATTCGCCTGGACGGTGGCATGCCCGACATATATCAACCGTACCGTCCTTCACAATAAATCTCCGGTAGTTATTTGTCATCATAACTTCATCCATAATTGCACAGACAAAACTTTCGGTTTCTCCAAAGAGGTCCCCGGAACGTAGCCAGGCTACGGACGCTGATAGGTCTACATCGGGCCTATGCAGGGCCCAAAAAAAGCGTCCGTGAAGCTCCTTACTCTGCCGTACCTCTATGCGGTCGTTAGTGTCAAGCACTACAGGTTTGCGCCAGTTCTCTTTAGCCAAGGAGAGCGGGGTGAGCCCCTTGTCCACCGCGACCACATCTCGATGCATCCTCACGTCGGTTTCAAGGAAATATTCCCTGAGACTGCATATCTCGCGATTGTGGAGAGTCTTAGCTTTTAAAAAGCCTCGACCCCCACACCTCCGCGGGATATACAGTCTCATAACAGAAAAACGCGGATGATGCATTCGATATGCCGTCAACAATGTACGGACCCTCCTATCCAGGGCGTCTAGTTCTGTCTGAGTCCATTTGCGTATGCCGAAAGAGGACATCAAAACCGGCATGACCCAACCGTTGAAGGCACGTACCTTATTGCAGCCTGATAAAAGATTTAAATACTTTTTTCAGACGGCCAAAGAAGCGCTCCTTCAACGATTGCTTCATGTCAGCAACATTGATGCCCAGCGCTTCCGACATACCCAAATACTTATAGGTAGGCTGGGTTCCCACAGATTCCACGATCTCCCCTCGCTTTACATGCATGACCGCACATTTGTCCACACCAAATTCCATCCTGATGGCGCTACTGAAAGTTTCAGTTATTTTCAGTAGCTTCATCAGTTGCAAATCGTTGAGGGCAAAGAGTTTCAGGTCATCCATGTAAAGGAGGTGAGATATAACTTGACCACCTCTCCTCAACCGATAGCCTAGACCTGAATCCTCCAGCAGCGTGCTAAGAGGATTCAAGGCTAAGCAGAACCAAAGTGGACTCAAACTATCGCCCTGAAATATACCTCGCTCTATCCTTATCGGCTAGCTATTCCTCTGGATTTGCCGACATCCATCGCCCGATAGCGAAGGACTGTCCTCCATTGCCCCATACATGACATCAGGAAGGTGCGCAGAGTTGCATCAACTTTATACAACTCTAGCACCCTCATGAGCCATGTATGTGGCACAGAGTCATAGGCCTTCTTATATTCTATCCAACATGTCGACAGATCCCTTCGGGAACGGCGAACCTGTTGACTAATGGCCTTATCAATGAGGAGTAGCTCCTTAGTATCGCGGGACCCGTTCCTACTTCCATTTTGAGATGCGGACATTACAGAATTGTCATTAATGTGTTTGTTAACTTTAGCTCTCAAAATGGATGTAAGAACTTTATAGACCGTCGGAAGACAGGTAATCGGTCTATAATTTTTGGGCTCCGCAGTACCACCCGATTTATGGAGCAGGTGGGTTATACCTGTTGTCAGGAACTCTGGCATCGACTCTGACTCTAAGGCTGACTGGAACAGGATCGCCAGGCGAGCGTGCGACCTTGAAAACCATTTAATCCAGAAGTTGTGCAGCCCATCCGGCCCTGGAGATTTCCAGTTAGGCAACGGACGGACTGCACGAACTACGTCTTGGGGGCTGATAGTGATTGCCCCATTTCTGGTACTAGACCGCACGCTCGCTCGACCTCCCGAGTCCATTCACCATAGGTATGTATAACTAAATATTTTCATTATTTTTAGTTCGTATTTATTAAACATTACTTTTTATATCTGTTTATTCGTCGCACACTTCATTCTATATTATTTTTTAACTTTTATTATTATTATTATATTCGTATCTGACCGTGGCATCACTTTGGGCCCTATCAGAATACCAGCGCTGTGACTTTATTTTTAAATGTTTCGGCGTCGTGCTGAGATAGGGATCTTTTGGCCTCGTACATTGCCAATTTAATTTGTTTCCTTATGTTTACGTTTTTATATAATTTTTGTATTTAGTTTACCTAATCTCATCCATTTTTTTTTTTTGTGTTTTGTCCTGTGTGTGTCTAATAAATATTTTTTCTTTCTTTCTTTACTTATCGACGTGGAATCGCCTCGAGCCGGTCAGACAGAGGTTTATGTTTACGCATAAAAAAGCGAAAAAGAAGTTAGTCGCCTCGTTTCGGCGTGGACGACTGAACTCGAAACCGCGTCAGTCGATTTACTCTACCGACACATATGAAGTCGATAAGTGTGGTTACTCCTTGTATGACGCTGCCTTGGTCCGTAGACGCCAAAACTCATTTATTAGCGTGATTTATTATTGGGAAGAAAGGGAGTAATCAATCGACAGCTGAAAATTAAAAACTTGTACCTCATCTCACTCTGCAACTTCAAATTCAAAGAAACACCATTCTTCTTTTCAGTCCCATTGACCAATCCATTAATTTTCAGTCGCGGCGATATATCCTGATCGCTCTCAAACTTATCCTCATCACTACTCGTATCTTTATTTAAAGTCGCTTCACTATCTTTTAAAGAAAGATCCGACAACCTTGAAGGCAGACTCTTTTTATCCGAATCTATCTTTTCAATAGACAAGTTTGTTATCAATTCTGTCTTCGCAATATCTGTACGCCCATTTTCTAAGATTTCTCCATTGCCGTTGACACCATTGACCGTGCCATTCATATTGTTAGATATGCCACTATCAACTGAGTTCCCTTGTATTTTCTTCTGTAATTTTTCTTTAGCATCAAAATCACCATTTGTATTTTGTTTTACACCGTCTACCACATCTATGCCGTCATCGAATGAATGGTTCGCGGAGTCAGCTTCTCTAAACTTGTCGTATTTCATATGTTCTGATTCTATGATTATAGGTTGTGTGTGTGAGAAGTCTGTTTGGTTGAGATTGTTCTCTGTAGGGTAGTCTTCGTCAGAGTCTGGGAAAGTGTTGGTCGTTTCTCTCGGTTCGACAGGTTCGGGTACGTTGAGCTGCATTTGGTTGAGGGAGGAGAATGACACACTGCACGATTGGTTGAATACGTCGTGTTTTTCGCAGTAGTAGTCTTTTCCATCTGTAAATGAAAATGAAGATAATTGTTTGTGTGAGGAATGCATTTAGGATTATTTGTCACTGGCAAAGATACTTACTATCTGAAAATTCATAGAGAACAGTGAATACCCTTTACCTAGGATTTTTTAATGAAAACATTGTTAGACTTCTTTAACCTTTTGAACGCCAGAGCATAAACGCACGCGCGTGCCCTGCACGCCAAGCCTCAATTTCACCTACCATTTTATCACATATTTGTGTCGTTTGGCGTACAGGACACGCGTTTGCTTGTCACGTATATGTGACAATGGCGTTCAAAAGGTTAAAAGATTCATGGCATATTATTTGGGTATTGGTAGGGCCTATATTGTTTTAGTAATATACGCGGTGTTTGAGCAACACTTACAGGCACTCGGGCAGGACTTACTGTAACTTTTTTAAGAAATTTCGATCTGCATTCAGAGATTTTGGAAAAAGTGTACACAGCAAGAAAACGGCCAATTTTCACAAAAACTTTTTTACTTGCCAATCGATCCTGTTTCTTATTACAAAAAGAAAACTCTATAGGACAACAAAGGTTTCGGTAGTAGAACAGTCAGAAATTGCAAAAAAAATACCTTTTTAAAGCGTCTGTTGACTGATATAATTAATCATACCCGGGTCCCGCCCCCAGTGCGGCGAGTTGAACTGCACGTAGGTGTGCAGCTGCAGCAGCAGGCGACGCCGCAGCAGCCACGCCACGCAGCGCGCCAGCCGCGCGCCCCCGCCGCCCCCGCCGCACCCGTTGCGCGACACGTACCACAGCGGCGCGGGCAGCGAGAACTCGCTTAGCATCTGGACACGAGTATTATCATTCAAACTTAACGTTATGGATAAGGTGAACTTGACAAATTAAGGGGATGTTTAAGAAAAAAAAACAAATGACTATCGAAAAAAAGATTAAAAAGTCTGGTTTTTCCTGCAAATAAAAATATTCGCCGAATATTTGTAAAAGTCCTGTCTTTTACAAATTTTGAAATGGTAAATCATAAAAAGGAGAAGAGTACATTATTAAGAGATGCATAGCACAATCAGGTTATAATGCACCGAATATTGGGACATGGGCCTCCTCTCTGTAAGAGAGAGCGGGTCATTGCGGAAGACGTCAGATGTCTTTGAATTTTTGGCTATAGGACATACAATTTTTCTCATTATGTGTTCTCCTTCACGTAAGTTAGAGCTGGTAATGTGTTCATTGAAACGAATCTTAGCACGAATAAGAATTTAAAGAAAATGTCTATTTTTGCGACACGACACAACACTTCGTTGTACTAATTTCAGCCTTATTCAAAAGTTGATAAGGTCGTCGGCAAGCCCTACTGACTCTTAAAACTATAGCACTCATAACAACATACCTGCAATAAACACAATGAAGGGAATTCTTTAGCGAACTCTTCAACTAACGGCGAGTGTATATGAACGTTCGCTCCTGGAGCTACTACATACACATTGCTCTCACATAACGGATAGATCACTGTCGCTTTCGCCCAGTAGACGAGGTGGCCTGTAAGCTGGGATACCTGGAGATAAAGGATATTTGGTTTCAAAAATAGTTTTGATAAGAAGAAGCAACCTTCCACCCTTCCTGTATTCATAGAAAAACCGGCCAAGTGCGAGTCGGACTCTATAATAAAACCACAGATTATGCAAACCGTGTGAACTTAATCGACTAATCATAGCTTAGATATAATTCAACACTCCCACTATATCTGAGAATTTTCGTAAGCAGATCAGCTGGCATGTCAGCTGTTGCCAGGCTATTGTTGCGGTTGAAGGGCTCCGAACCATCGTATTAGGGGAGCCCCCGTTAATTTATTTTTATTATTTGTTGTTATAACAACAAATAATAAAAATCAGAATGTGTATTTGAAATACACATTCTGTGAAAATTTCAACTGTCTATTACGAATCATGAGACACAGCTCCCACTGATAGACGGACGGACGCCTGGAGGCTTAGTAATAGGGTCCCGTTGGTTACCCTTCGGGTACGGAACCCTGAAATTGGTACTATGGACTTTATAGGTTAAAATAAATTAGCTAGGGAAATTCCGTAGATGTGATGGGTATCTTGAACTAAATACGATAAAAACCCAACGAGAACTTGTATTTGGATACAAGGTATCATTTGGTTTTTTATACAAAATAGAAGAGAAGACAGGCAGATGCAAAAGAGAAAGACAGAATACTATGAATAAAAACAAGTAGCTATCGCCTCTGCTGCTGATTTCATACCTGTTTTAACGTCAGATCAGCTTCAATGGCGAGCGTCTGCAGACTCTTCAGCGGGCTATATAGTTTGATCAGTCTTAGGAGTGCTGAGCTGCTGTCCAGCGGTATTGATGCTAGCAAGTCGTTCGGGTTTACCTGAAAAGAAAATGTAGGATAAGAGCTAGAATAGCCATATAGAAGAATCAAGAAGTCTGACAACCAGTTTTTCCAAGGGGTATCGTGTTATCCAGCAGGGAGTGCTCTGTCTGCGCATTGTAATATCTCCCGCGCTGATTGCGATAGCTAATCTATACTGAGATTGGCCGCCGTGACCGAGTACGGTCAGGAGTAAAATCTTTACATTTACATAGTATAAAACAAAGTCGATCCCGCTGTTTGTACGTTTAGATCTTTTAAACTGCGCAAGGGATTTTAATGCAGTTTTCAGCAATAGTTAGAGTGATTCAAGAGGAAGGTTTATATGTGTATCTACATTGCACCGGTGCGAAGCCGGGGCGTGTCGCTAGTAATAAATAAAATAATATAATGTTAAAGGAAACCCGCAATCTATGACATTTTCGTGACCAAGTTTATAATCGAAACATTGTGAATGCAGAATATTGCAAGAAGTTCTCACTTACCATAAGCAATATTCCATGGTAAGGTCTTAATTTTTGTAAGCATTTGTCTATGGTTTCTGGTTCTATGATCAATCCTCTGTTGTGTATTTGGTGAGCTTTGTGTGGCAAGCAGAAAGACAGTAGCACCCATTTGTTTATGCGAACTTGAACTATACCTGCAAATAAGAAAGGATAAATCAAGTAATAGTTATCGCCGCCGCTTCGGCTCCAGATCTGAAATAAGAACAACTGATATTGAGATCTAATGGGTTGGAAACAAGGTCGCATTTCAATTATTTGTGTGTAAGGGCATTTACAGGGTGTTGCGAAACTGAGGCGATGTTGGTCGTAATGAGTCACGGAATGGGTAATACTTAACGTGCAGGGTTACGTTAGAAAGCTTTTGTGATTGTTATGTACACATTAAAGTGCTGCTTAGTGTTGGTGAAAACGGGCATCACAGATTCATAATTGTTACAAGTAGGGATTTTCAAGTTTTATTTGTAAATCGAACTCGAGGAAACCGTACAAGATCACAAAGTTCGAAACTATATTACTTGACAAGGTACACTCGTAAAACATACAATTATGTTCCATAACAAGTAGCGGTCAAGCGATGTGTAATCGAAAGTAATTAAGTTAAAATGATGCAAAAAATGTAGACGTAACGTAACAATTACATGATTCACCATGAGAATGCACTTGCATTGTATTCAATGATGTACCTACTGATATTATTCATGCTACTTACCTGATTTATTTACTTGGGCATTGAATTAGTTAAGCTAACTTTTATAAAGGGTGTAAATAGACCCTTAACATATCCGAAAGGCACTTGTTCTCCCCGTCTTTGCGATAATTTTTTTGTTCTAGACCATACCTGGGAACCTTCTAGTTACGGAGATATTGGGGGTCAAAGTTCCAACTTTTTTACAGTTTTTTTTTTTAAATACATGTTTTAATGTCAGATTTTTACTTTAAACACCTCCACGACCCCCGTACTATTCAATCCATCCATCAGCACAATGCTTTGAGTGCTTTCCATCGAGTCCTACCGTAAAACGTGATTTTTTACCCAAAAAAAAAAAAGTCGTTTCCCAGCAATAATGTTTGCGTTAAGTTACTTAGTTTGATGTTCAGAATGCTTGGTTGACGGCTATGTGAAGGGTCTGTTTACACCCTGTATACTAACACTTACCTAACATAGACAACTACCACAAAGTACCAACCACTACAGTCAGTTTTGTTACGTGTCTTTTTGCATCTATTAAGCATAAACTATTTACCAGTACTACTTAGTTCTTCAAACACCGACTTCATGGATCTCGCCAGCGAGCTACGCTGAAGTATGAGGTGGAAGGCAGACTTAGGTGTGGTTTCCGCTCCATTCTCACTGCTGTAAGTAGCAGAACTGACCGAGTGACGCAGATTATCTTCATCATCTTCATTGTCGCCATTCATTTCACTGTCTAAAGCTGATACTTCGTCGTGTGCTGCCAACTGCAAAGAAATAAATGAAATGGGTTTCGCCTATTATATGAGACTTAAACAATATCTGGTGAACATAATTATATCTCTCTCTATACCTAACCTTTCGTGGATTACATAACATAATGTGGATGTCTGTAGATTAACGGTGCCGCCACGGTCACTTCAGAAACTGGTGGCGAGATGCCCAGGACGGGTACCGCAAGGATTGATTCGAGGTGGCGCGTGCATACAGGTCCGGGAAGTACTTGGGGGAAACTTTTGCCAAGACGCAAGACTGTCCATACAATACATCCGTACAGTAAATGGTATTTTGTAGTAGTATTTGAAAATCTTATTTATGGAGACTGTAATTACATTACATTTCGTGTTTGGTAGGTTACATAAGACTGAAGCCATAAGAAATCGTTTCACTAACATTTTTAAGGCTTCTAGAAAGTTTTAACTTGGAAATAATAATATTTACCATTATTTTCATTTCTTCAGTTAAATATGAACATCTCTTTTCTTCATGTCTCAGTGCTTTTCCCAGTCTTTTGCTCAAATCATAATAGCACTTCACTGAAAGCAAAACGATATGCATTGCAATGGCTATACAAAGCATTCTTGTTTTAACATAAAAGACTAGGTTTGAAACACATGCAAGGAACACACAGGATGTAGTTCTGCCAAAGTGAGCTAACCCACAATTTCATAATTTAGGTCAAACTAATCCAACATTCTAAATGTTGT
Organism: Noctua janthina; assembly: GCA_963576755.1. Taxonomy (NCBI): domain Eukaryota; kingdom Metazoa; phylum Arthropoda; class Insecta; order Lepidoptera; family Noctuidae; genus Noctua; species Noctua janthina. The sequence goes on along the minus strand of OY755063.1, from coordinate 7,938,840 downwards.
ATTATTACTTTCAATTAAAATCAGTCTAATACACATCCAAAACGTATGCTTAGAACTGATCTATACAAATAAATAAAATTGAAGTATCTATTTGTATTTAAAAAATAACAGCTTTTTACTGAATGCATATGAAACCACACCATTTACACCATGGTGCTTATAGCAAAAAAAAACAATATTATCAAATAGGTTAAGTAATATTTTTATTTTATAATAATTTCACGTGGCTGAAGGTCGCGGACAACAGCTAGTTCGGAATAAATCAGTGTTAACTTTCCAAAATCATTACAATTACTACAGAAATAGTAACAACTTTTGTTTTGTATGTATTGGTACATTTTGGCAGAGCTAAGCTCCTTTGTGGAAATTACTCTCACTATTTCTAACACGAGAAACTGGTTTAGTATAATGTATTGTATTGTATTGTTTAACGGGCTGGTGTCCGCAACTCCACGTCAAAGCGTGTATTTTATTTTGGTTTAGTATAATAAGTCAACTTAACTCACCAACAGAATGACTTGCGGAAGCCTGCAGTGCAAACACAATATTGATAAGGATCATAGTTGCCGTATCATCTTTGTTTGTTCTGTACGGTAACAACGTTGGATGTCCCACAAACCTTACATCATTAACTTTAAGCTCAAACTTCCTGTTGCAAAGCTCTGCTTTAACTGCAAACAGGGTTGAGAGCATCTCATCTGTGAAGCCACTTAGCTGACCTGGAATTTTTTATTTTTATTTATAAATTATGACAAACATGGCCAGAAACTACACAAAACAAAGCAGTTTGTCAGGAGAAAGGGGAGGCCTTTGCCCAGCAGTGGGACACTATATGTAAAGGCTAACAAACAAAACACTAGCGGTCTGGATATGTGATAGAGAGTTATATTCTTGGAAGTCTTTGCTTATTTCTGTAATACTACTTGTCAGGTTTAATTCCGGATCTCTTTATTTTTGAACATTCTGAGACATTCTTAATGTTTTTTATTGGTAATGAATCTAGAAAAATAACATAAGACGTAATAGGAGTAACAAGAGCTGTGGTATTAACTGGTGCAAGATACAGTTACATCAAATAGCTTGGACACTTGATGTTTCTCGAACCACTGTCCTGGATGCCACTAGATGATTTCTGTTTTTTATACGCGAAGACCAGGTCCAGGTATATCTATGCACTTTGGCTCGAGACAATAGCTTTGCTGTCACCAGTATGTAAAAAGATTGGTTTTATACAGCTAATGAAGCTCTTAATCAACTCTTCAGAGTGAAAAAGTTAGTGTGAGTGAGCAAACCATATGAAGAAGACTAGCAGAAAGAATTCTTAATGCATGTTACCCAGTTCGGGCCCCTGAGCTTCTCCAATAACACTGTAGAGCTAGAATAAAATAATTTAAGAGGGAATATGCCTTAAATAGTGGGTTTGGGCTAGGTATACAGCAGTAACAACCATAAGAGAGCTTAAGACAGCTTTATTAGAGGGATGGCATAGTATCCATGATATGAATAACATTATGGATGTCTCAGATGAGCTTCCAAAGAGGCTTCAGGAAGTCATTAGATCCTGAGGAAGTAACACATAAAAAAATGGCAGAAGTTAGGTGTGCGTGAAGTTAGGTAATTCAAGGCCCTTTGAATAAAATTAAGGATTTTTTTTTTTCAAAATCTGTAATGCAGTAACATAAAAAGTCTGCCAAACTGCAAGACAGTTTGTAGGCAGTCGGATATTTGTATTCCTTTGTTATTTACATATTTAATAGACATTCTCTTAAAGTCTGTGACATTATGAGAGTATTAGTTGCCTCTTTCCAAAGTTAGCAATGTGGTTATTGAAACTTCCTAGAATACAAAAAGTACTAGGCTTCATATCTACAGAAAATTGAACTATCCATATGCAAAGTGTACAAGTGCATGTTTAAAGGTAATAGCATAAATAATCATTGATTTATGTCCATTGATCAAAGTCAGGAGTAGGTATGTACCTTATCTATAAATAATATTGACATAAATTAAGATAAACAATTTGTTTTCTGGTACCTATCTATCAGGGTGCAATGGAATTCAGAATGCAGTTATGACGCCTATGTAGACATGACCTATTTAAGAACTAACCTTTACAAATATTTGACGTCTGCGACTGAGGATTCTGCAATAAGTCTTCCGTAGAATTAATGGCGTAAGTATTGTGTCGACCATATTTCTTCTGCTTACTTTCATCCTTGTTATCTGTTGTGTAAGGATATCTGAACAGTAATCTGTCGCCTTTACTGTCGGACTTCACGAAAAATATGTTCAAAGGATTCACTTCCATGTTCACAAATGGAAAGTAACTATAAAATTACGAAGTGTGGAGAGTAAACAAGGTGATTGGAAACGGATTTTGCAACAACGTAGTCAAATGATATTGGTAGCAGTTTAAATTTTCACACATTTTTCAGCTATATCTATATACACCGTACACTTTTGTTCCAGTAATATTACACAACTGTTTAGAAATTAGTGACTATTTTTATTCTTTTTACTTCTACGAATTGAGGCAAAACATGCACTCTGTGACGTATTCACGCTGTCAACTTGTCATTGTCAGGTCCGTTGTCATTTGCAGATGTTCCCGTTTACGCAATGCATTAGACACATATTTAACATATTTTCTTCATCTTCTCTCGCTCTTTTTCAGGTGTCATCAATATTGTCACCTCTCTTTATTGTGGTTGTATTTTCATTAAATGCATTTATTACATTAAAATTAAACACTTAAACACTTTCTGTTAGTATTGCTACTCGTTACAAGATGGCAGCACTTTGTTTTACTCAAAAATGGTTCTGTTTTTATAATTTAAAAAATATCCATCCAATAAACATTTCCAAAATGAAGTAAATTATTTTATAACTGCTTTTACTTATGCTAAACAATTCTCTGCTATAATAATTATTATAAGTTTGTTACGAAAGAAATATCTAAAAAGGCCAGATTCAGTCTGAAGTATTAAAAATAAAACGGGACAAATCATTTGTCAAAAGTAGAATACGAAACAATTCGTAATTTGCTTCGCGAAAATCTATAAACTAGCAAAAAAATGGCCAACAGAGTGGAAAATAATTACAAAGTTAACCCCGAAAAGGTTCGCCTCGAAACGGATCAAGGAATCGTTCAAAGTGAGGAAAGAAAATGGGGAATGCCTTTGAAAGATGTGTACAAACATGGACTCGCTTTTTACAAAGGTAATTTTCTCGAATATTTTTCCAGTCATTTATACCACGACACTGCTCGTGATTCAATAGTTTATTTTCTTGTTAAAATATTAAAGACAACTCAAAATATTAACAGGGCCTCCATAATCAGCATCCTGAAATATCAACGACTTATCTGATGGTACGTCCGTACTATACTTAAGTGCCCATTATATTTATTGATACGGCTGCGACTACGACTGCATTAATCACACTTCCTAGTAACTGCACTGATTGTTGTTTAACACAATACTACACTTACAGATAAAGACGGTAAGGCTGTTCACCTGAGCTATGAAGATAGAATTAAGCTGGTTGCATACACTCAGCAAACGTCTCATGGGCCTTTAGACGTGAATTCTGCGCCGCCTTTAGGCGTTCTGGATGTGATTGGACGGGACAGAAGGGCTGCTTGGCAGTCTTTGGGTCAGATGTCGCAAATCCAAGCTATGGCTGGTTTTGTTCATTCATTAGACAGGTAATACTTTTTTCATGTATGTGTGCCAGTATTTATGTGGTTTTCCCATCCCAGTTAATGCAAATGTGTGCAAATATAATTAGATTTAAACCACCTATCTTAGCCATAGAAAATTAATATAATGCAAGGTTGCCAAGACAACTAGGTGGACAGATGATCTTATTAATTTAATGCAAGGTTGCCAAGACAACTAGGTGGACAGATGATCTTATTAAACTGGCTGGAAGAAACTGGATAGCTTTCACCAAAACCACTAAAGGTTGTAGAACTTATTCTTTGGCAACATTCAGCCTCCCAATGCCAAGCCAAAAACAAAAATTACAATCTTATCAGAGGCAACTGAATTCTAATAGAGTATGCTAATGATCATTGTCCTGCCCTTATCTCAATTTATTTGGGGTTGTTGCAGAATGTCTTCTTCTTCCATACTATTACTCATTATCTCAGCAGTCACCTCGTTTCTAGCCATATCGTCATAATAGAATATGCTAATAGTTACTTTAATGTTTGGACAAGAAAGTTCATTAATACATTATTTTATTACAGACTATGCCCACTCTTCAAACCATATTTGGAAGCAATACAAAAGGACATGGAAGACAAAAAGCTACAAGTGTGAGTTCTATTTTCAAATAGTTATGTTTATGGTTTTTCTTTTATGACAGATATTGAAAGCTGTTTTTTTTTTTGCACAGATTAAAGAAAGAAGAGGAGGAAATGGCAAACTTGGAGTTGCAGAACAGAATACAGCTAGAAAAACAAAAACAACTGAGTAAACAGCTAACAGAGGAACAGCAAGTGTGAGTTTATTGCTACTTAATAATTATTTGATATTTAAAGTTTATTATCATCATTATTCTGCCCTTGTGTCATTCTACTTATTACTTAGTGTTGGTGCAACACATTTTCTTCTTCCATTCTTCCCTTCCACTATATTTAGAACTTAAAGAATGCTTTTTTTGTAGACTGGCAAACAGATTATTTTTTCTCTTTATCAATATCATTATTATTTTATCAAATCATGTCCTTTTGCATGACAGGCATCCCTTTCCTCTTTTCCATACCTATTGCCATTTGAGGTTTCCATTAAAGCATCACTAATTAAAATTTGTTTTTGATGTAGTGCAAAATAAAATTGTTTTTGCTCAAACTTGACTGCAGTTTTATCCCTATTTCATGTTCCGCTATCAACCATTCCAGGCAAAGAATAAAGGATGCTCTCAATGCACAAACCTATGAACAGTTCCTACAGTATGCTCAACAGCAGTACCCAGGAAACTTTGATCAGCAAGCAGTCCTCATCCGTCAGCTGCAAGACAAACATTACCAGCAATACATACAGCAACTTGCCATGGACCAGAGGCTTGCTAACTCGAATATAAACAACACTGTGGTGGACAAAGAGAATGACAACACAAATAGTGTCTCCGAAAAGGCATCTAAGGAGGAGCCGGTTACTGATTGTAATTTGAATGAAACTGGGGATGCTCCTGCTATGGATAATAAGTGAGTATTTACAAAGAAATGGTTTGTGTAAAAGGTACAAACAGTATTGGAAGTAACCAAAACATACTATATTATGACGTTTTTGTGCTGGATTTTTGTGAGATTGGATCATCTCCTTTAACTACATTTATTGCACTCATTGTTCCATACGGAATAATGAGTGCAATAAATGTATGCTGCTATTGATGCAATTGATGCTATTGATGGTGCTATTCCATATCTTCCCGTGGGTGTCGTAAGAGGCGACTAAGGGACTTACCAGAGAATGGGCAGCAGCGTTCTCTGTGTTTCATAACAACCGTACTGCGATCGCCAACCCGCCTGCCAAGCGTGGCGATTATGGCAAAACCCCCCCCCTTTGGGAGAGGCCTATGTCCAGCAGTGGACGTCTTTCGGCTGAAATGATGATGATGATTATTGCACTCGATTTAACGACAAACTCCCTAAAACGTCGAAATTACTTAACTCTGGTTGGTTTACCTTGTTCTCCATACAATGATATATACACTCTATGTAGCATCACACCCACTCTAAATAAAGGCAATAAGTCATTATTAAGAAATTGAAGTCATTATTAAAAGTGCTTTCTAAGTGGCCGACAATAATAAGGACTGCAGCTGTGTATATTCTTTTGTTTATTATTTTATTGTCTAGCCCGTATTTACCTCGACTGTCGGCATCATACCTCGGCACGTACGACAAAAGATGCACGGTTCGGATTGGTCGTTTCCTATGGAGAAGAACCAGCAAGAAACTCCATGGTTCCTCTTTTCAAATCATTTAGTATTACAATTTTATCATGGTTACAGCATTTGTACTTAAGTATGGGGAGACAGCGGAGGCCCGACAATAAGTCCTTGCTTACTACACAAAAGATGTAATACAAGATAAAAAGTTAACAAGCATCTGGGAATCTACAAAGCCTATATATTGAATATAAATTGTTTCAGAGCTATGCAGACTTCAGGGAAGCCTGACCCTAATGAATACATAGATGACTCCAGGGTGGATACGGATGAAGAAGGTAAACTAAACTTTCTTATATTATAATCATTTTTGCTTGGTATTTTTCCAACTTGAGATTATTGGTATTTCACGGAAATCGGGTGTATTGTTATTTTTTGTTGAATGACCGCATAATTGTGTTCTATTCAGACGGAGCCTACGAGTGTTAGGTATTAGTAACAATGCAATCATACGATACAGAAATCGCTAAGCGTTAAGCACTTCAATAAAAGGCTTAACCTTCTGACCGCTGTAGCCACATATACGTGACAAGCAAGCACGTGCCCTGTACGCTTTTTGTCACTTCAATAATGAATGATAGAATTTATATCTGCTAAATGTATGTTAGAGAGAAAAGTGGAAGGCTATGGAGCTCAGCGACACAACGTTGGCTAATTTAAAAAAAACGTATGTAAATTAAATTATTTAATATTCTTTTAATGAAATCAGATTCTGATATAACTAACAAGTTTTCGAACAGATGAATTTCATGCATGATAAAGTACAAAATTTCAATGCAATTAAAATTTTTAATGGCTTTATTATAAATGTTCATAAAAATTTCACGCTAAAGTATTATTATAAGAATATTACTTCCCTTTTTAATCGGATTTTGTTAACAATTTCAAGGGTTTTTATTTTTTTTGCACGAATCTATAATCCTTTTTCTAAAATGAAAGTAGCCTAAGTTACTCCTTATAACCTCAACTATCTGCCAGTAAAGTCCCGTCAAAATCGGTCCAGCTGTTTCGGAGATTAGCCGGAACAAACAGACAGACTAACACAGACCGACAGAAATACAGACATTTAATTTTTTATTTTTTATAAGTACTGTATTTATATGTATAATGTGATTTTATAATCACTTTAGGATTTTGAAATATAAACTATTATTGAGTTGCTCTGAAAAAAGAATTATGTCCGAAATCCGTTTTAGTTATTTTATTTAGATTAACTTTCACTCGGACGTTTGTAGATTATGCTCGCCGTCATAGCTTAACGTACGTGCTCTATAGTTTCTACCACAGATTGTATAACATAAAATTAACGAATAGACACTCCAATTTTATTTATTTGTAAAGATTTTTTAGTTTTATACTTACTTTCTACGCCAATTAAATTGTTAATTGTGTGTTACCAGACGATTTCCTACACGTGGAAGCGAGTCGCATGTGGACCCGCGGTGATATAGTCAAGTTCAAGACTTCAGCGCAGCGGGGCGGCGGCAAGCTGACGGTGAACCATGGAGAGACCATCACTGTGAGAGTACCTACCCACCCGAAGGCTAGGTGCATCTGTTGGGAGTTTGCTACTGATAGCTATGATATAGGTGAGTACTTGAGTAGCTAGCAGGCAGAGGTGCGTACTAGGTGTGGTGTGCGTGAGTGTACGCACGACAGCCAATAAAGCTATACAAAACCAGTTTATGCGCATCTCTCATTGTATAGGAAATCTATACAAAGAGAGGCCAAGTTATACTGGAAATGTACAGCTTCATGTGCCGCCGTGTACCTTGAACCTCGACTTGTGGACGTAGTAGGAAGGAACAGTGGACTTTTAATCGGTCTGAGTCCGATATAGCCCTCCGTCCTCCCCAGAGACGGAGGTAATCCGTCTATGAGTATGCAGAAAATTTTCGCACATTAGTAAAACATCTGGCTCGCTGATCTAGTGGTAGCTAGCGCGACTGCCGAGCATGAGGTCCTGGGTTCGGTTCCAAGGTCGGGTTAAGTAATATTGGGTTTTTCCATCAGGACTTTCTCAGTAGCATCCCCAGAGCCTGGATTTGTGCCCGGTCGATGCTTGCCCCCAATTAGATGGGACTTAAACATAACTTGCGAAATGTGGGTGTACTATTAGGTACACCTCAGCCTAAACTTTTAGGGACTACAGGCGTGATGTTATGTTAGGTAGTAACACAACAAAGTTCCAATAAAAAAAAAACTGTTATTTTTACCACTACTGTTCTTGCAGAAACGTGCACTTATAAATTCATACTGTACTTATATGTTACGTTCCAGGTTTCGGATTATACTTCGAGTGGAGCAAGTCTCCGACCACCGAGGTCACTGTCCACGTGGCAGAGAGCGAGGAGGAAGACGAAGGAGAAGAAGATGAGGAAGAATACACAGATGGTAACCATATACTAACATAACAATGTAAAAGCTTCTAAAATATATCTTTACGCATAGTAAGGGTTGCGCCTCATGTAGCAGCATGAAATCGCATTTTCCATGCACCTATCTATCCTAGAGCGGAATTGTTATCGCACGCGGCATCCGCGATGACGCGCTCGGCAGCAGCTCTGTTTCTCGTTCTTCGAGCTCGAACATGGAAAAATGTGATTCCGTGTTGCTAGATGAGGCGCAACCCTAAGGTGAACAAAGGCCTTGAAACCAGACCAACACCGTCATCTCCAACTTAAGCAACTAGCTGTTGAACATCAAGAAACGTACAAACGATTGTAGATCCCGTGACAGTAAAAGAGATACATAATGTTAATAGTTAATCGCTAACTGTTCACCACAACGTCTGCGCCGGCGGCGATAACTCTGTCACATAAGCAACTCGTTTTTAGTTTCTAGCTCTAATCTCTTCTAGTTAATGCAGAGGCCGTCAGTTTCATTAAAAAAAAACCGGTCGAGGGGAAACTTGTTTTTTTTTTTAATCTAGGAATGGATTTATTTTTACCTTATACTACGATTTCTTGGGTCTCAGTACCCAGTAACTTATCAAAACTTGTCCTCCAATTGCAGGTCCGTTCCCCGAATACACGATCCACGATACTCCCAAAGACCTGGAACAAGGTTCAGGTCGCAAGGAGAAAGTCACCGCTTGCACGCGGCCAATGTTGAGCCTGGTGGTGCCTCTCTACCGCCGTGACTGTCATAATGAGGTATGTAAATTAGGTTATGTACACACAGAACCTAATTTATACATAAAATAAAATTGTAACAGGCCGATGTCTGTACATTGAAGATATTGAAAATAAAATTATATGGGGGTCTTTCAAAATCAAAATATTTTATTTCACATAGGCCTAGATAGGCACTTATAAAACGTCGACAAAAAGGTGCACGGTTCGGTTTGGTTGTTTCCTATGGCGAAGAACCGGCAAGAAACTCCATGGTTACTCTTTTCAAATCATTTGGTATTACAATATTATCATGGATACAGCATTTGTCCTTAAGTATGGGGGTCACAAGTGTAGACCCGACAATAAGTCGTTGCTTACTACACAAAATATGTAGAACAAAATAATAAGTTAACAAGCAGCTGGGAATCTACAAAGCCTTTCTTAGAGCAACAGAAGCTAAAATAACAGTTTTTAGAATTTTTATCTGTCTGTATGTTTGTACGCGCATCACACAAAAACTTTGATTTGAACGCAGTTTTCACCGCTCTACTGCTAGATGCTTACCTTAAAATATAGAGTACATTAGATATAGTTTTGGACCCGATAGGTGGCGCTGTGCGAAGCAAGGGCGGGTCCCTAGCTATCAAATAACAACATAACATCACATCCTGTAATCCCCGAAGGGTTAGGCAGAGGCGTCCAATAACCTAACAGCACACCCACAGTTCGCCAGTTGTGTTTAAGTCCCATCTAATCGGGGGCGAGCCTATTGCCATCAACCGGACACAACTCCAGACTCCGCAGCTGCTACTAAGAAATTCCTGAAGGTAAAACGCAATAATGCTTTGCCCGACTCAGGGCCTCATGCTGAGCACTCCAGTCGCGCTTGGGACCAGTAGACCAAAGGTGCAGTTAGTAGAAGTATCAAATAAATAGAAAGGCACACTCTTTTTGTGTTCAATTTGATCCGATCCTGGCTGTCTTTTGATATCCTCCCTCAGCGATGCCCTAAACCAGGGCTCGTACACCAAAGGAGTGCCGTTTGCATGTAGTCGCTTAGTTTTTACGCTTCAATGCCCTGACTGCAGGCATTACATGGTTCACACAAAAAATAAAAATATGTTTAAAGCCGCTATTACAGAGTGATCACACTTATCGACTGTGAATCGGCTTGAGAGATCTCGAGCAGAGAGATCTTTTATGTCCATGCAATAAAAACGAATAGTCTGACGCAACGTTGACTCGCGTCATCCGAACCGAGACGAGGCGAATGACGTCTTTCATGAAGCCGATTCTGCGTCGATAAGTATTGTCACTCTTGCTTTAGTTCCCAATAAACTTTCACTTCATCGTCATCTGTCAAGCCATTCACAGCTGTGTTAGTGACCGCTTCCAGTCTAACGGATGCTGCTTAATTCCAGTATGATTTACATGAAGGTCCTGCCTATCTGTCCTCCACAACCCAGTCACTAGGCTTCTCTGTTCCCTGGTCATTATAATTTGAATCTTTTCAAAATTCCAGTGAATCGGTTTTTTCTTGGCAAGCGTGCTCAACTCTAGGCCGCATCATCGCTTCACATCAGGCGAGTTGCGACCAAACGAAAGCCTATTTAGTATAAAAAGAAAACTAAATAAAAGTTCATTTCATCATCATCATCAAGCCTCCTCAATCGCACGTCACTCAACTCGATTCTCAGCAAATCTCAGCCAATTCTTCCTGCGAAGATCGTCGCTCCACACTCGCCTGAGGGCGTCCCAGCTTACCTTTGCCGATTCGGGGTCACCACTCAAGAACCCGTCTACCCCAACGGTCATCGGTTCTAATATGCTGATATGTCTGGCCCATTGCCACTTCAGCTTACTTATTCTGTGAGCTATGTCGACAATTCTGGTTCTCTGTCGGATCACCTCGTTCTGGATGCGATCTCTCCGTTCATTTAGTAATTTAGTAATTATTATATTATTGTAATTTAAAAATATATTTTCAGGTATACGCTGGATCTCACACCTACCCCGGCGAAGGAGTATACTTACTAAAATTCGACAATACCTACAGTATATGGCGCTCCAAAACACTTTACTACAAAGTGTATTACACACAGTAAACATCATTTAACCTTATAGTAGAGCCATGACAAAGAAATTATATGGAAAGTAATATAATAAATATATTAAATTATTTGATATACTTTAACATCCGATATGGAAGATCCTGAAAACATGATATATGTAAGGGATATGGTTTACACAGACGCGAGCAAGTATTGAGAGTTTTGCTTGGGAATGTCTTGTTTGGATGTACAGTCCTTTCAAATTTATTAATGGTCTTTATTCTCGGTAAGGATAAGGTTGCTGTTAGCTTGTTGCCACTGAAAAATCGGACAAAATTACAATGATCTTTATTCTTATTACCATAAGGTTGTCGTTGGGTTGCTACTTTCATTGGTATCTGTGAAAGGAATGTAGATCTTGGTGTACTGGATGGCGCGTGGCGCCTCAGTCATTGGATGGTTTGACGTTCAGGGGACTCGCCTTGAAATCGTGGCGTTCCCATGAATAGAAAGCAAAATACCTCGCAATATCTGTTCGCCTATTTCAGTGCAATAATAATTTGAGCTTGTTTAGCTAATTTATCGATATATTACTAAGCTTTGTTTAGACGAGAAGTGATATTGCTTTTAGTTCCATTAGTTTGAAGGCACTGTTTAGTTTTTTTTCTTCTGGTGTATACTTATTACAATCGTCTCGTTATCTCGTCTATACTATGTATAAGTTATACCACGAATATCATGTAAGTAGTATTCAATTTGTCATTCTGTAATTTATGTTGTGCAAGGTGCACTTTTTGCATTTCGTTTGAATGTCTGTGGAATGAAGGTTATTTATTTTATTAGCTTTGACTGTAATACGACCCTAGTATATTTACTGAAAAGGAAGGCATATTAGTAGGTATAATGAGTGAAACCGATATTTAGTTATAAGCATGTCTTTGTTGCAGACCAAGTGATTTTTTTCCGATTTACAGCTAGTTCTTATATTTATTATCTGTGCCATTAGAAGAATGAATGTTTATGGTTTAGGCTAATAGACCCGTACTTAACTAATAAAAATGTGTTTGATGTCTATTACTCGTGATCCCAGTTAATTTTATTGAAACCGAAGACTTTGTTATTTATTATTTCTACTGATGCGTGCAGGTGTTAGGTACGATTGAAACTGGTCGCGTACTTCACCACAGAAGCTCCCTTCAAGAATAAAAGCTCGGCCACAAGTAGTCGGACGACCAGACGCCGATCCTTTGGTGGCGCTAAATACTGAATTTCGGGCTGGTCATCAAAAGTCGGAAAACAGTGTGCAAGAGCAAAGGAAAAAATGTACTAGTAACACCATCATGGCAAATTCATAATTACTGAGTGTTTTATTGTGTAGAAACATAATTTTTTTACTCATATTCCATGTTAGTGTTATGTCGCTTAATTATTTAAACGAAATGTGTAATGATGTTTATTTATTATAGTTTATTTAGATCTGTGTAGCACAGTATTACCACGCGAATGCCTATCTTGGAACTTAAAACGATTTTTCGTTACTAAAATTGCTGGTTACTGATTAAACCGGTTTTTGCAACAATCACAAAACATAGGGGCATATGCAGTTAGTAACAGACTGTTACATTATAAATCACGAAATATACTAATTTAGATTTCAATTTTTAGCTCGAGTTCGCTGGATAATACCACCGACCAGTCTTCTTCACCACATGAAGTCTGTGTTTGACCAGTGTGTCGAAATGTGTCAAAATGAGACTATAAATGAATAAAACAGCTCTGTATTTGCACACAACTATAAAGTTGTACAAAAATGTTGCACAACTTCGCAAGAAACAAATATTTCAGTGACGTTTCTTTTTCTGAGCATAGCCATGGTAAAAAGTTTAAGTATTTGGCGCAAAGTTTTACTCCGCAAACGCATATTTATAGCAGAAAACTAAAATTGAACAAAACATAATGAAACAAAAGTTGCGCAACATTGTTGTCAGCAACAATTGATGTTGCGGGAAACAATATTGTACGATTGTTTCTTAACATGGCTTCCAATCATCGGGGCTTCACTGTTCTTTAATCGACCCAAGTATCGGAGAATAACATTCTTTTTTTAAATTGATTTCGTTGTATAAGTCATGATGTACATGCTTTGTAGGTTTGGTAATAATAGGTGTTTTGTATACGACTGTACTGTAATGTAACGAGGGATATTGAAATCAGTCCAACATGAGTCATCATAATACAGATTGAAGGGTTTTTTTAATTGTATAAAATTATGTTCGTTGTTTTCATGTACCTGACTTACATGCATCAAGTAATAATTATTTATGTAAAAAATTAAGAAATAAATGAATTTATTGTTTTGTTTTCACTACCCTAGCAATATCATAAAAAGTATAACAGAATTTATAAATGTTTTGGTTATTTGTTTTTGTGTAGGTATTTCTTGTAATTGTATTTGATTCCTGAAGAAGTAAATTCTATGTACAATACTGGATATAAAATATTTAATACACGTATAAGTAAAGAATCTCGTCTTATTTCCATATTATCATCCTACTTACACTAACATCAACTGGCCTAGTACGTTGGCTGCGTCGAAAAAAAAAAGTCTATGGGCACGTGATGCGAACGAAAAAAAACGAATAAAAACGTAGCCGTCGTGAGGAAAGATTTGAGTATGTGGAGGACACAGATTTGTTGACTAAGTAGAGGAAGACCAAACAAACAATGGATAGACAGGAGGTGACTGATGAGATGGCGAGTAAAGGCCAGTGCACACCGGGGACGGCAGGGCATTTTATGTCTACCCAAAAGCTAGTGGTAACAAGATACAGATTTCAATATTCAACGACCGACCCCAAAGCATCATAGGGATTTCCCTTCGTGGATTTGAAGAACGCACTGGAGGATGCCGCGGTGAGATGCGATTGCATGCTTTTGGACGCGATGATAGGTAACGGCTCGTTGCATAAGGCATACTTAAGGACGCGACGGCAAGCTGAGGACCGCCAAGGCACGCGACGGTATGCACTGGAGTCAACTTATATACGATCACGGGCTTGCACTGCGCAAGTGCCAGCTCGCCGTGGTAGAAATCCTTGCCCTGCCGTCCCTGGTGTGCGCTGGACCTCGATATGCCGTGGGATGTCTCTGTAGCATGCCACGGTATCTAATAGGCTGCTAACATCGTCAGTGTGTGCTGGCCGGCGGCAAAATCCCTTTCCTTGTGTGCGGCTGGCCTTAATGGAGAAGCATGGAAAAGGACATGGTGTGCTGATCCCCATTAAATTTGAATTCGTCAAAATCGTAACCCTCAATAACTTAAACTTTCATGCGTTTTACAAAATAGGACTGGGTAGACAGAGACACCGTAAACATGACCATAAGTAAAGACCGCTAATCGGCAAACGAATGTTGTTAGCCATTCGACTATGTATAGTTATCTTTAATTTAATAAAAGTTGCCTAGTCGAGGATATAATCGAAGGGTCATAGTCTATGTCCAGCAATAAACGGCTATAGGCAACCAACAAAGAGTAGCTGAGTTGTAATGAAACTACTAAATACTAGCGCTGAGCGTAACATATATTGTATTTAGTCTCTGTTACCCTTAGATCTAAGGTTTTATGTACCACGATCCTACATGGAGTAAAGTGATGCTATACGTAAAAACATCTGATTTTTAATCTTTTTTTTTTTCATAGAGTGTGCCATAGAGATAATTTTTTTTTCAATTTTTTTTCCACGACACAAAACGTCAAATTTGACAGTTATCATGTTTACGGGAGGATGAGGTGTTTTTTTTGTCTGGTTTATTGTTAGAAAGTCCAATAAAAATATTAAGATGTTACAACGATTAATTTACAGTAGTTTTGAACTAAAAATATCTAGAAAAAATTCACAGTTATTGTTTAGTATCCCGACCAAAGTTTCTTTATGTCAGCAGTGTGGATCCAGGTTATACTCTCGCTATAAGGTGCCAGTTATACGAAATATTTATGAAAGGACCTTCCCTAACAAATATGGTTTATTCAATTATAAATTTCGGTGCTACACAACGCAAGTGGATGCTGAGAAAAAGACCGAACATTTCGAAGCTGTAAAAGAAAAAAATCCAATAGAAACTACGAAAAAGATCAATGTCAAATTAAAGACATCAGAACTGAAACGATTATTTACATTAGCTGAACCAGAGAAATGGACTCTTGCTGGTAAGTGGTCTCCCTCGTCTGTTGGGGTACATGTTCAAATTTTGCCAAATAATGAGTTTTTTCTTTGCAGGTGCTATTGGCTTCCTAATTGTATCTTCTAGTGTCTCTATGGCCATACCATTTTCACTGGGTCAGGTGCTAGACATAATTTATAGCTCTACAAGTGACCTGAGCTCTGCCCGAGAGAAGCTGGATACTCTATGTTTGATGTTGTGTGGAGTATTCCTTGTTGGAGGTCTCTGTAACTTCGGCAGGGTGTATTTAATGTCTATATCAGGTAACTACAATCCTAAAGTTACTAAAGAAAAATACCCGTTTCTTAAGTCCCAATATGAAAACTTTTAGTAAGATTTTATTCTGAAGTTGTAATAATTTTTGACAGTTTGAAAATCATAATCATCTCCAATTTATTTGAAGTTGGCACAGTATGTCAAGAAGCAGTCCACCAGTTTCTTTGGTCAATTTGAAATTACATTAATTTCTAAATCTTGTTATAATTTGCAAAAATCATAATAAGCTTTTGAGTGTAACCTACTGAACTTGACCCAATGGTGTTGATAAGAATGTAAAACATCACAAAAAAATAAATTTAGTATCAACATCTAAATAACAAATCCACCATCTATTTTACTAAATTTTTGTAGAATAATATTAAAAAATAACATAAAAAAGAAAAAAAATACCCCATTTATTATTTTTATTTCAGGCCAAAGAATGACACAGTCACTTCGCAAACAAGTGTATGGTGCAATAATGCGACAAGAACCTGCTTGGTTCGGTAAGACATCTGCAGGAGAGCTAGTCAACAGGTTATCGGCAGACACTCAGCTTGTTGGACGTAACCTCAGTCAGAATGTCAGTGATGGGCTACGTTCACTGTTTATGGTAGGAGCTGGAACTGGAATGATGGTAAGACATATTTGCAAATATTTATATTAAGTGTTATTAGTAAACTTCTTGGCTGATCCAACCCCAACTGTGTTAATACACTTTTAATCACTAGTCAAAGCAACTTGAATAATCTAATACCAATATCTCCTCAGCGACATAGAGCGCAACATAGAGGGACCATTCCCTCTTTGCTTGCACGCTGCTAGTGGGTTGTCGTCCATATAATTACACCAAATTACACCCGCCGTACTCCCGACGCGACCCGCACCCGGTCCCTGTGTGTGATGCGTTTTCATAATGCAATGAATGTTGTTGAATTGTCAAAATGAACAGACATGAAAGTGTGTTACACAAAGACCTCCCTCTAGGCTTATGAACTCCTTTTATGGTAGACATCCAAGTTCAGCTGCTTTCTATTTACTGTTGTCTAAGCCGTGTGAAGTGGTCAATGAATTGAAGATTGTAATATTATAAATCTCTGGTCCCACTATCATTTTATACCAGTGTAAAATTGAGGGCAGATTGCATCATCTCACTTACACAGTGACCCAAATGTATGGCAGTAGATAGTGCCTATGTAATGTAGTACTCACATTATGTTTGTATGTCTAATATTTTAGTATTGTCTGATGATAAGTCAGATTTCTAATACAAGTCACAATGGTAAGTAGGTATTCTTTTAACAAGACAAGTCACCATGATAATTTTTGGGCTTTTACAAATGCTTATCATTTGGGTTGTAATAGATTTTTATTTAAAAAAGTATGTTTATTTAGTAATAATCATTATGATCCGTAAACCTCTTGAAATAGGGAATATAAAGGGTTCTTCCCTTTAATAAATATTCAAAAGGTTTTTCTGTGTGTTTCACTCATGCAGGATTCGACATTTAAAACTACAGTTTAAATTCGCTCCAATGCTGTGAAACCAACCAGTAGACCACACATTCTTTTAATTTGTATCTGAAAATTATGTAAATATTCTACTAATTTGTTTGCTAATAGTATGACTTACCAGCCTGTTTCTATAGGGGATATGTTCATTAAAATACTATAATAATAATTAAAGTTCTAATCTCAGCTCACATAATTCTAATTTCGTTTTCGAGCACGATAACTAAAGCCATTAGTGCAGGCCGGTTTATCCTAAATATTATTCATGCAATGTAATGAGTTTTTACATGATAAAGGTGCAACTAAATCGAAATCGATCAATCAAAGTAACGGTTTATTGTTACTGAAGTTCATACCTATTACCTATCTACCGTGGTGCATGAGTCGAGTGTTTGACGTAGATCGATGGTGACACCATCGATCTACGTCAAACACTCGACTGATCTTCATAGACTTCATCGACTTCCACACCCTCATGGTGTGGAAGTCGATGAACAATCATTGTCGATCGTTCATCGACCATTGGTCATTCCACCATCGATGGTCCAATCGCCAAGGTTATCGATTGTGTTTTGATACGATCAATACCGACAAGACGACGTCGATCGACCGCAATCAAGTCGCACCTTTATATGACTAACTTAAATTCTTACTATCGAGCCGAGAAAACAATCAAAGAGATGCCAATAATGTCATTTTGTTTAGTTCTACATGTCTCCATCGCTGGCACTCATTGGACTATGCGTGGTGCCGCCTGTGTCAATGTTGGCTGTCATATACGGACGATTCGTGCGCGGCATAACAAGACAACTACAGGATGCACTGGCCGACTCTAGTGAGGTATGATTATTTCATTGAACTGGGTGTAAATTTTTTGGTCCCCTCTTAGGTCATTTTAGACAAATTATATTGGTCAATGGGGGTCCATGCTGCCTCGGGTCGCCGCCTAGTAACTAGCTTCCCTAGGATTTGATTTATACATCGAACAGCACGGCCATGCATGGTTTTAATGCGTAGAAGACATTTACATATTAAAACCAGAAATAAAACATTGGAAATTAAACAATCTTCCCACTGTCGAGACTTACTCCTCCGGTCTGGGAGATGGAATAAGCCGTGATCCAGTGCGGGTGGTACCTACGCCCAAAACTGCGTAAACCAAGGAGCAATTTACACAGAAAAGTTTTCAAAAAATTTCCGTCAATATCGTATGATAACATTTATTAATTAGTAGCTTGTATCCTTATCTTGAACATCATGCAGTAAAAATAACAACAATATGTAGATAGCGCACAAACATTAATATATGTTTTGCGCTAAAATAATCACGAGTATAATACTGACACGACACACTTAGTGAGTGTGCTTTATAAATAAATAAAAAAAATACGTTCTAATTTGCATGATAGTTAGTAACGTACTAGCATTTATTTATATATAAAGTATTAATAGCCGTTTATTTAAATATTATGTGACTACTGCCCCGTATGTCTAGTGGTCGAAATCGCGACTGCTGGGCGTCCTTGGTTCGATTCCTAGGTCAACAAAACTGGTTGGGAATATCCGACCCTTTTGACATGGAGATTAAGGACAATTGGCTAAATATCACATAAGCACCTACTAGTGCCGCTACTTAACGTTTTGAACGCCAATGTCACATATACGTGACAAGCAAGCGCGTGCCCTGTACGCCAACGACACAAATATGTGACAAAAATGCGCGGTGTACTATAACACGAAATAAACAATTAAATAGTCTTGGAACAGCTATTCATAATGTAGGTAAGTATTTGCTGTGAAATTGTGGCTTGGCGTGTAGGGCACGCGCGTGCCTTTATGCTCTGGCGTTCAAAAGATTAAATATATGTTTAAAAGCTGGGCTTGCCCTTATAACCTATTGGTTCTTCCTTATGGGTTTCCAGTATTGTTGGCCCCCTAAGCACCCATAACTATCCTTGATGTACAGATGTCTGTAAATTTTGGAAATTTACATTGGTATTTAATTTTACCATAAAACATTTACAGTTGGCTGAAGAAAAGATATCAAACATAAAGACTGTGAAAGCATTTAGTAAAGAGGAGGCAGAATGTGAGACTTACGGACAAAGAATAGAGAACTTATTGACACTCGCTTACAAGGAGTCGCTAGCGGTCGGCAGCTTCTATGGATTGGTAAGTTATTTTAAGGGTTTATTCCCGGTCGTCCCCACTTTTAGAACAACTTAAAATGGTTTATTCCCGGTCGTCCCCACCTCGTCCTCCCCACTGGTTACGAAAGGGAAGAAAATGTTTCGTTCCTCCCCAGTGATGACGATTGGAACTTTTTATTTCAATGTCATGTGTCTTCATTGTCAATAGAAGAGGTTTTTATTAGGTAGGTAACCGGGACATTGTCTAGTAAGCTACTTTCTCCTTAATGTAACATTATCAACTTGTAATCACAGACGGGCCTCGCAGGGAACACGATAATAATCCTGGTGCTGTACTACGGAGGCGGTATGGTCGCTACAGAACAGCTGTCGGTGGGCAATCTGACCTCTTTCCTGCTGTACGCGGCGTATGTGGGCATCAGTATTGGAGGGTTGAGCAGCTTTTATACAGAGCTGAACAAAGGAGTCGGCGCTGCTACGAGGTTGTGGGATATTATTGATAGGGTTCCTGCCATCCCTGTTTCAGGTAAGGTTCCTTTGATACTGTTAATACAGTAAGTAGGCTTTACAGAAACGTTTAAGTTTTGTATTTTTTAGCGTTGGTTGAGGTACATTCGCTTCACCCTTCTAACCAATAAAATAGAAGTGCTGTGTGATGAGAAACTTGCGACCCACGGATGCCCCTCAACTTAAAGGGGGAAATATACAAGTCTATGGTTATACCTGTTGTACTGTATGGGTCCGAATGCTGGGCTGTGAATAAGATAGATGAAAAAATATTGCATGTAGCGGAGAAGAGAATGTTGAGGTGGATGTGTGGTGTGACAAAAATGGATAATGTCAGGAATGAATACATTAGAGGAAGTTTGAAAGTTGCGCCAGTAACAGAAAAGTTGAAAGGGAATCGACAGTCTTGGTATGGGCATGTGATGAAGAGGGACGAATGGCATGCTGTGACTAAAAGAGTGATGAATGTTGATGAATAGAGAGGGAGAGGAAGACCGAGGAAACGATGGATGGATTTTGTGAGGAATGATATGAAAGGTAAATATGTAAATGATTGCGTGACGGTTGACACGGTAGAATGAAAGAAATAAACGTGCTGCGCCGACCCCAAGTAACATGAGACAAGGGCAGATAGATGATGTGTGATGTGAAACGACAGCATGAATCACACTTTGAGATGCGAAGACTTGAGAGTTAAAAGAAATATTGTCGATGTAAATATTTCAATTTATTTTATTGCAATGTCTATTAATTTGATCAAATTCAATTTGATATCTCAACTAAATATTGAATTTTGACTTCTTCTAAATCTATTTTCAAATTCAACTTGTCAAAGTTTCCCTTTATCTTCAATGACAAGAACAAAAAAATACTTAAAACATTCCATAAAAAAACATTTCTATCAATTTCAGGTGGCTTGAAACCAGCAACCAAGCCTAAAGGCGAACTTATATTAGAAAACGTATTCTTTAACTATATAGATGCACCTTTAATAAAGGGTATGAACTTGCACCTACATCCTGGGAAGTCGATTGCCCTGGTAGGAAGGTCTGGTTGTGGAAAGAGTACCATAGCGTCGTTGATAATGAGGTTATATGACCCAGATAAGGGCAGGATTCTGCTGGACGGCGTCGATATAAGAGACCTGGATCCTAAATGGCTGAGGAGTCACATTGGTTTTGTTAGTCAGGTATGTTTGAAATGTTATCTTTTTTATCAATTTTGTAATGTTAGAGTACGCACGTTTCGTACCTCTCTAATTTTGGACCATGGCAACACAAAAGATAAACCCTGCAAGCCTTAAGCCTCCTCCTATGTCCTGTAAACACTTTTCCAGTTGGTATGATAATAACGGTGAGTTTGGCCAAGCTTTCGCGTAATTGGATAAACGTATAGCCCAGGCCTGTCCAGAATACGGCCCCCGGGCCAACTACCGGCCCGCAAAGGTCTTTCATCCGGCCCGCGAGTTATTTAAAACCTTATAAGACATCAATAAATATTGCGGGAATATAAAAAAAGTCCCCTTCCTCACCTCACAAAATCATCTCACTTAATGCAGGCCGGATCATCGCAGTCTAGTAGTCGCAGATGCTGGTTTTATTTAAATTTAGAGACTGCGATTACAAAATTGCTAAACTTGGCCCTCCATAAAATTATTTATAGGCCCTGGTATAGCCAATCGTTAGCTTCTACAAGCTGAAGATGTTGACTTTGAGCTAGGCCTCACTGAGGTAGAGAGCTGTCAGGGGCAAGACATCCTTAAACGTTTTGTGGACTTCAAGAATTTTTGGAGCGTGTTTTTTTATACTGTGTCAGTCAAACTACATTTTAACCTAATTGATAAGTTAATCGCCTGCTAGTCACGTGATTAACTTACAGAACCAAATACTATTCTTTATCTCTTGACATAAAGGTTATCAACAGTATCGTCGTTGAAATTGTATTCTCTTACAAAAATAAAAATTATGCTTTATTTTATTTATTTCAGGAACCAGTATTATTTAGTGGGACAATAAAAGACAATATACTCTATGGTGCTTTAGATGAAGATCTTGACGATGAAGAATTATTAGAAAATAAAAATAAAGTAAGTATTTACGTACAGTATTGCTAGTATTTAAAAATTGATCGAAATGAATAATACACCAATACACGTATACTGTATAGGCATTAACGATATAGATAGAAAAGGCATTTGCACTTTGCATCCGATCCGAATCAGAGCAAAAACGAGCCAAACAAAAAGTCCCAAAATAAATTCGGATTTATTGTGCAACCCGTTTATACATCGCCACTTTCGACCGTCTGTTCTTGGATTAGGATCAGATGCAGTACGCAATGAAAGGTTGCAATCTATTGTGAACACCATAGATCTATGATAGAGACTGTAAATATAGCATTAATTGCATACCGAATTTATAAGTATATATTGTTGTCTATACAGGGTGTAAACACACCCTTCACATAGCCGTCAACCAAGCATTGTGTACATCAAACTAAGTAACTTTACGCAAGAATTATTGCTGGGAATCGACTTTTTTTTGGGGGGTCATGGAGGTGTGTAAAGTAAAACTCTTACATTAAAAACATGTTGGGAAAACAAGTGCCTTTCGGATATGTTAAGGGTCTATTTACACCCTTTATAATCTACGTACATATCTAAGAATTTATATTTGAAACCGGCTACCAATGAGTTTTCTATTAAATAGTTACGAATTTCCAGTCAACCCTATTTAACCTTCAGGGGATGAATTTTCTAAAATCTTTACTATGTTAAGTCTTTACATTGTCCATCAGTAATTGAGTTTGAGATTTTTATTAAATAGATCACGTGTATTGATGCTATTACTTACATATTTCCGTTTAAACTTTATACAAAGCATAATCAGCCTATTAATTTTCCCACTGCTGGGACGCAGGGCTCCTCTCTATAAGAGGGAATGGGCTATAATCCATCACACGGGCCCAATGCGGTTTGGTAGATGTCACATGTCTTCGAATTTTTGGTTCTAGGACATGCCGGTTTTTTCACGATGTTTTCCTTCACCGTTTATACATAATTTTATGTAATACTGCACTAGCTTATTATTATAATATTATCGAAGCGTAATCACTTCAAATGGTCAATAGACACGTCCTAGTGATAACTTGTAAATGGTTAGATAACAAATAAACAAAACGAAATAGTTTGAACTCATCGTGTGTATAAAAATGTAACAGTCACGGTTAGGGACAAAAATAGTGTGACAATGATTAGTGTGCTTGACTAGGTTGGTCCGTGGATGGGTGACTACCCATTACATACCGAGTTTCCTCCGTGCCTCGGAAACTCCGTGCCAGGGTAGCCCGCGAAATATAAATTTTCTTACTTTTTTACAACTTACAGGTCAGTGTCAGGTTGTATGTAATTAAGATATGATTCGCGACCGTAACAAGTATGGCTTTTCAAAGTTTTAGTCATTAAACTCATCAATACAACCCTCTAAGTTCATATAATCCCATTGAATGACTTTTTCATGAAATAGTCATTAAATGGAATTAAATGAACTTAGAGGGTTCAGACTTCAGGGTTGTATTGATGATTTTAATGAATTTAATTCGGTATTCGACGAAATTAGTATTGAAGGAGATTTACCAGAAATAAAGTTTTTTTATATCTATATTTTTTTAACAAGAACAATATAGTTTAAACTCATCCTTACTGTAAAAGTTTGATAGTCATGGTTAAGTACAAAAATTGGTTAGACAAATGTGACCTGACAAATCAATTTGACGGCACGGTTGGCGCAGTGGCTGAGCGATCGACTGCTGCGCTTCGTGTCGCGGGTTCGATTCCCGCACGGAACAAATATTTGTATGGCCTACAGGTAGTTGTTCCGGGTCTGGCTGTTTGTGTATGTGAATTTAAATGTTTGTAAACGCACCCACGATACAGGAGTAATTCCTAGTGTGGGGCAACGTTTCTAAAAAAAAAAAAAAAAAATATTTTATTATAACTAGAAGACGGGATATTAGGCACGGGTTATTATTTTAGTGACCATGAAAGTTTAAAATCTTATATCAATTTGATTTTGTCAGGAAAGTCAAGAATAATAAGTATCAGAGAATTAAGGATAGCTTTAGATGGCTGCAGATAAGACTTATTTTGATCAGCTATAATACTCCTTGCGTGAGCTCGTCCCAGGTTATTTTTATATTCTATTTTATTGTTTAGACTGCGTTGGTCTAGTGGCCGCGAGCGCAGCACGAGGTCCTGGATTCGATTCCCGGGACGGGCAAAGTGTTATAGGGTTTTTCCATCAGGAATTTCTTAGTAGCAGCCACGAAACCTGGATTTGTGCCCGGTTGATGACAATAGGGGCGCCTCCTATTACATGGGACTTACACATAACTGGCGAAATGTGGGTGTACTATTAGGTACACCTCTGGCTAACCGTTCGGGGATTATTTTATAGTTTTCTTCGGCTAAGGAGCTTTACTACATTCGGTTTTAACGAGTAACGGGTGGTATGAGTGCCGGTTTATCAGGAAAGAAAAAAAATTTGTTATTATCATTCAGTAACCGATTGGGTTCCTTGCTCAAACTTTGAGTGGTTGTTCGCCGACGGTGTTCGCATTTTTTAAATCAAGGTAGTGTAGTACCTTGATTTACATATGACATATCGTCGGGGATAGTGCAGATCCGCGGAACTAGCATTTGCTAATTCCGCGTATCTAACAAATGTAGCCAATTTGAATTACACATTGTCGTACCGTCTAAATTAATGACTTTAATAGATTTCTACTGTTAACAATACATAGAACACATGAATTGTAAAAATGAGGTCAAAAATCGCTGAAATAAAAAAAAAAAAACTTATAACCTTCCCCTGTAAACCTACACGTAGAAAAAACGTAAATTAACAGCGATGTTCTTGTGTACACTTAACGTATGTTAGATTCCCGGATTTGCACTATCCCGACGATATGACGCTCTTGCGGCGAAGCAACTTTCACCCTTTTAGGGCAACGCACAACGATCAACCGCTCACTTGTTAGATACCTAAAAACAAAAAAAAAAAACTCATTCAATTGCCATCTCTGTTCACAGGACAGCCCTTGGATTGCGGCAGCTAAAACAGCGCACTTGCACGAGCTGGTAGTGGCGACTAGTGGGGGGTGGGAGCGACAGGTCGGCGCCCGGGGAGGACAGCTCAGCGGTGGGCAGAAGCAGAGGGTCGCTATAGCTAGGGCCATCGTTAAGGTACGTATACTTGGGCTATTCTTATGGTCCGTCTTCTAAATAAATTCCAAGAGCATAAATCAACTGTGGCAGTCGATAAATTTACGTTGGGTAAAGGTAAAATGCCTTGCCGTGCCGTGCCCAGTTTGTTTTGTGCTGACCTCTAGAAGGGTGGACCCTTCTGCATCCGTTTAGGTAAATACGTCATAATTACGTACCCACTACACAAGAACATCGCTGTTAATTTTTTAAAGAACGTCAGTGTACTTCCCACAAGTCAAGGTGGGAATAACGACCTATTGTTGACGAATTCACAAAAAGTACTTGGAACCGAAACAAACAGAATAAGTTGAAACTGGTTAATATTAATGAATAAGTATTTAATTAAGTAATGTGAACAAAACAGCTCATTAAAAACGTATTGTTTCCCTTTTTTAATTAATGAAAATCATTATCTAAGCACGTTTAAGGTAATTAACATGTCGCATTTCATGGGTAATTTAAGAATGTCGTGTATCGAGGCACGTGTACTAAAATGAAATTAAAATATCAAAAATTCAAGAGAAGACAGTCTTTTCCCACTTACTTACTGACAGCAGAACTTTTTGAAACGACAGTAAAGTTCACTGATTTTGACAGCGATACATCAGACGTAAATAAAACTAATATAATTTAAAAAAAAAAAAACACGCTATAGAGTGACTTCATTGTATTTCACGTATTCTTCTCACCAAACCCTTTCATTTGATACCCATATCATGAGAATGCATAATAAATAACTAGTCCGCCATCTTTGGGAGTCCGCCATTTTGGATTTAGAATGACGTCACTTAGCTAAACTTGCATTGTCATCCAGCCTAATTTGTGCAAAATTTCAGCTCAATCGGAAACCGGGAAGCGGGTCAAATTTAACTTTTAAGATTTTTTTACGTAGTTAAGTACAGGTGAAGCTAATAAAAGCGTTTTAAAAACTAAAACATTGTAGTCGCAAGTCGTGACAGTTTTCAGCCACTGTGATTCGCAAAAAAAGTGAGCATTATTCTAGAACACGGGCTTTAAATATTAGTTGCAAATGACACATCCAATATGACTGTTGTGAGTCATCCGTGGAAAGGCATTTTATTCGAATTCATAATTTCTCTGTTACTGCCCACTCCTGGGCAAAAGAGTCTTTCCATCTTCCTTCCACGACTCTGTACGAACCTACCACTGTTACAAATAAAAATACAGGCATCTAAGAATTTAATTTGTGTCTAGGTGAAGTGTACAATACAATTATACGATACAAAAGCGAAGGTGCCCTACACGGTTTGTGAATATGACCCGAGTGTAATTACTCTAGGTCACTGTTTAATATCAGGTGGAAGATCAGTCTCATTGCCTGAGACTACAAATTAAACCAGATTCAAATTATACTGGGCAAGCCACATCTGCCGCATTTCGCATCAAAATTGTATGAAAATATTCACGGATTAGGTTCCGAACAACAGGAATCGGCGATGCGGTAAACTTAGAAGGTGATGAAATGACGAGCTGGACTCCAGCTTAGAGGATTGGGCTCAAATAGCTATAGAGAGAGAAATATGGAAAAAAACGAATGGGGCACAACATAATAGCTAGCTCATTATAATAATAGAACCATATTCAGACAGTTTTTGCGGATTCGCTTTATTTTGGTACTGCCCTAATTGATTTCGAACTCGACCAGCCCTTTGTTCATTGTTGATCACGGCATGTGGTGATTAGAACCGAGTTGGCTAAAACTAGTTGTAAGAAATAAGTATAGTCTATTATTAATTCTTTCAGATAAGATAAGATGTGCAATCAATCAAAGATATCGTCAATTTAAAACGTAGTTATCACAAGATTGTGTGTGGAGGCGGATATGACAAAAATAAGTTATATTTTTCTTGTTACAGAACCCGAGAATACTTATCTTAGACGAAGCTACCTCAGCACTCGACGCTTACTCCGAATATTTAGTAGACAAAGCATTGAAAGAGATCAGCAAAGACAGAACAGTTCTTACCATAGCCCATAGACTAAGTACTATACAGTCAGCCGACGAAGTAGCGGTCATGGAGAACGGAGTCATAGTAGAAAAAGGACCATACCACGAACTTGTCATGAAACCAGGCGGATTCTTCAAGGAACTTATCAACCATCAGGCATTTGCCAAAAAAAGTAGACAAGAGGGTCAAAAATAAGCTTCACTGCCGTTGTTAATATTGAAAGAAGTAGTTTAATTTATTTTAAATAATTATTTTTCTTTTATTTAAACTTAGTGATAATTGTACTGTTATGTACGCTGAGTTATCTTTTAAAGTATGTTAAACTATGTGTTGTCTACAATGTGGGTAGTAAAATCCTGCTTTATTTAATAGGTAGGTTATATACTTATTTCTTGTTATTATTTTATTAATATTTATAGCTATTACATAAATAGTAAAATGTTTTGTAAATAAACGTATGTGCTATTTACAGTCGCGAAGGGTGCAAGATTTCATATGGAAATCCGGTCGAAAAATGTATGCAGACTAAACTTGGTATTACAGTAGTAATAAAAAACCGGCGAAGTGCGCGTCGGGTTCCGTAAAAACGCCGAAAATTGACGTTTATTGTATGGGGACGACCCCCATTTAGTTCTTAACTTTATTTTAGTAGCGGCCACATAATACACACTACCAAACACTTTGACAATTTCAAGTCTACCTATCACAGTTCAAAAGCTCTGTGTCAGACGGTGGAATCTTAGTAATAGGGTCCCTTGGTACTCTCTGGGTACAGAACTCGATAAATGCATAAATGTTTTAGTAAGGAGGGACGGAAGTGATCGTGCAATAAAACCCCTTCGCCACCGTTATTTAATTAGTCTGAATAAGTTTGTGATAAATATTTAGGTGATCGTATATTTTATTTTATTTTATTTTATGATGTAGCATGAAACAAAATGCAATAATATGGGCTTCATGTGTTCAAAATGTTGGAATGTCGAATTGTTACATAATTTATGAAAATTTTATCTCGTAAGGTTTTTAAATCATAGAGTGACAAACTGGTAAAGGAATTATTTTTGTCTGACACAAATAAAATGGTTGTTGTTATTTTAATATTGCATTTTATTTATTGCCTTACCACATTCAAGTCTGGTTCGTAATCGCGTTATTATCAGTAGACTGAGCACCGTCGCAGTGCTCCAAAGGCACGTAGAGAATGGTATCGTGGCTCATTCATTACTACAAAGATAACAAACTGCTGTCGTAACGCGTAACCTACTGTTTACTATGAGTTTTTCATCGCAGCCACAACAAACAGGTTAAATAAGTAAATGGACCTTGCCCTCGGCGCGAGCGGAGAACGCGCCAAAACCCGCCAGTGGAAGCGGCGGCTAACATTTACGCGCTAACGCTTCGCGGGAAAACATTGCAGCGGAAACATGTCCAATTTGAAAGTTTTGCGCGGGAGTTTAGCGCGGCAAATTCTTAACTCGTTCGTTAGTGCCAAACATGGGAAAAAAGTTAACAAACAACTGTTGTCGTACAGCCGTCTGTTTAGTAGAAGTTTAGCTACTCAAACTGCATCAGCAGTGGACAGTTCATGTTTAAATTCACCATGGGGTGAAATACAAGTCGGAAAGGATACCTTGACTGACTTTGTGTTTTCAGACGTCGAAGAATGGTCGGATGCACCTTCTGTGGTAAGTAACCCTCTATTTTTTTTTTTATGAAATAATTGCATGGCAGGATGTAGTTCGTAAAATATTGCTAAAATATTCGTATTTTTTTTCGGCAATGTTTGTAAGCCATATCTTAAGAATTCCACTGAATAAGATTTAGGGAACGGACCCGTCCAAAAGAATAGCATAATGTAAAGAATTTAGAAGAAACATTCCGACCTTTGGAACGCACCTTGTAGACAAATCAGGACGTCTAGTAGTTTTTGTTCTTAGCTGTTTGACAACGAGTCTAGTTTTACAATGGTCAATTAAAAACTATTAAATCCGAGTGCATTGCGGACTGCAATAGAATATTGTTCCTAGTACAAAGTTCGCTGTTATATAGGTACGGATGTTATACGAGAGTGATAGGGCATTATTAATAGTTCGCATTTGAAGGTTAGGGCTAAATGTCTGCGCTGTGCCAAACTGCATCTCACAAAATTGGAAAAGATATTATAATTAACAAGAGTATAACTATACTCTTGTTAATTATGATATTTTTTCCAATTTCCAAAATCCACAACTGTGGGTTTTCTTAGTCATTTCTGAACTATGGAAAATACCGTTAAACGTAGCCAATGTTTTTTTTTAATGTGCATTGTGCATTGCTATGATTGCAGTTGATAACGTCAACCGTTCAAATCGATTCGTTGTGGTGCATAGTGCATAGCAACCGGCTTTTCAGCGATCGTCGACGTTTTCTATTTCTATCTGACGTCAAATCGGAATCGAACCCGCAATCGCTTAGTCCGCAAAATTATTCTGTCACAATCGCAACAGCAGGATCCTTAGCCGTAATTATGATCGAATTTGATATTTCGAATCAACTGTACATACAAATTAAATTAGTGATTTAGTACTAGGTGTAACTAGTACAGATAAATTATCCATTACCTAGGTATAAGGTAAAGAACAACAGAAGCCGCTGATATGATAATGACTATTTTGAGACTACGTGAGCAGTTCAACACGTGAATAATCATTTAATATTAAAAGTACCTATTCATTAACAACCAACTTGCATGCCACAGTTTGATAGAAATAGAAAATTGATTTCATGAATTAAAATTAAATTAGGAGTTGAATTGCTAGATGAAAATAGAAATAAATGACCTAGGTAGGTAGGTATTAAAATCAACTTGTTGTTCCCATATTAGCCATAAGAACAATGAAAGTCAGATAATTGAAATGTTATATGCCAATGCTTGTAAACTAAATCTATTTCAATAACACACACAATAAGAGTTGTTGTAGGTAAGTCATGAAATAATAATGGATTTATAGGCTACAAACTTCATTTAGGTACACTACACTTACAGCAACAACAACAAAGCTAGATAGGTAGGTACCTAATTGTGATAAACTAGAAAATATTTCCCCGCAAATGATTGAAACTGAGAATATTCTTGTCATAGCATTCTTGATGACTATGAGTTTATGTTTTATTCATTGTAGATCACGTTTTATTATGTACCTTCCAGCGTTAGTAGCGAGTTATAGGTATATATCTACCATTATGTTGTTGATCTAATGCCCTTCGTGTAAGATGAAGTTGTTTTATAAAATTACGGTTAATTTTCAAGTTTAACAGTAGATCAATGTGAATAAAGAGCAAAAAAGTCAATTTTAAATTACGACGTGCACGTGATTTAGAAACGTGTCTTAGTACTTAATGGTTTTCAAATCTATGTCATAATTATCTTGTATGTAAGGTGTCTGTACTTCCAGGGCTGCGGGACTGTTCGAAAGAGATACCGTGGCCCTGGAACACAAAGGGCAAAGAAGGAACATGGATGGGTTTTAGTCAGTACAAGTCTGACACTCCCCTCCGCTCCGCCCAGAGTGGGGGGGTCATTTGATGATTTCCCAACCGAAAAAAAAAAAAAAAAAAAAAGGTGTCTGTACTTACCTACCTACACATATTTACGTCAACAGAATTATTCAAATGACGTCTAAAATTCTGAATATAGTGTTGTTATTCCAAACTTCATCACAATTTTTTACCATTGAATATAAAGATGTAGGGGCTCCCACGATTCAGATGTCGTGCCAAAATATTCTCGTACCAGTTTCTATATGTTATTTCAATATCAAACACTGGACTTTGGAGCACATTTCTGTAGATATATAGAGGTTACATAATTATACGTTTGTCTATAAATACGGGGTAAAGTCCAATGACCTACATTTCGGACCACGTGCAGTATCTAAATCTAGTTTATTTACCTACATAAATACGGTCAGTTAATGTAATGTGGCGTTGCACTACCGGGTACCTCTGTGTACAAATAAGTATGATACAAGATATTGTAGGTCAAGGACTTTTGATGTCCCACAGTCGTAAGTCGTAGTCCCACAAAGGACAAATCCAAGGCCCTGTAAAATGCCATAAGAAATCGACGTAGGACGTAGGTACGTGATGGTCTACTTGGTGCGTTTAACATGGCTGGAAATTCGAATCCTAAGCAAAATAGGTTTTGTATGTAGGTAATGTAGAATTTTTTGAAGTTAATGTTCACGCAGAAAGACTCCATATGCTGTCGTCATCAAACTAAGTACCTACCTATGCACAAAAATACGACCTATATAAGCTACCTGACAATATTGAAGCAAGTCTAAGCAATCAAAATTCCAAAAAAACTACCTATCACTGTTTCTCAACTGTCCCCAGACATGCGGTGCATCAGGCCGTGGCTACGACTATGGTATGATGCGGATGATGATCGATAGATGCGCAGGAGCTCTCGCTGGCCACTTGAAGCTGGCCCCTGGCGAGAGGATCGGCCTCATTCTGCCTAACCTCCCCGAGTTTGTCGTCCTTATTCATGGAGCTATGAAGGCGGGACTTGTTGTTACCTTCGCCAATCCACTGTACACGGCAGGTAAGATTTTTCGAGGACTTATTTCTGTAAAGGTTCGGACAAATTGTGAAGACAGCTCGGGACACAGGGCCCTGACAAATAGTGTACTGATTGAGGTAGGTATCTGTCTCTGCCTGGTGATGGCAATTTTATTAGTCCAGTTTTGAGTAATAGGCATCGAATGATCGATAGAAAATACGATCAGCTGATGCTGACGGACAGTACTTATTACACGGCCCAGGTTTAGGGACGTCGACGTCGGGATATGAGCATCTTGATGTACCTTCTAACTTTATTTGAAACATTGTGTCCATCACCATTTGGCAATATTCAAAAGTTCCAATGGGTTAGCGTGCCTGGAACATCCCCACAACACATAGCCTTAAAATGTTACATTCAACTACGTCCCCAGCATGATACCAACCTACGTGATCTGAGTTCGGTTGGGGTCCAAGTAGCAAAGTCCAAAAAATAAATGATCGATAACTTCACTTTTTAGCGTGTTTTCGTGGACTTTGGTCACCGTTGTTAAAAAAGATAAAGTAATATCATCTGACGTGACCAGACCCTTAAAATGCCAAGGCTGACCAGAAATTCATATAAAAGTTATCAAATTATATAGATCTATTTTAGTGCTGATATCTGAAAGTAGATTAGAATTATAATAGACTAGCGACCCGCCCTTGCTTCGCAAGGCGCCACCTATTGGGTACAAAACTATATCTAATGTAGCCTATATTTTAAGTTAAGCATCTAGCAGTAGAGCAGTGAAAACTACGTTCAAATCAATGCAGTAGTTTTTGCGTGATGCGCGTACAAACAAACAGACAGAAAGACAAAAAATCTAAAAACTGTTGTTTTGACTTGTGTTGCTCTAATAAAGACCCCCATATATATATATTTTTTTTTTCAATATCTTCAATGTATAGACATCGGCCTGTTACAATTTTATTATAATTAGGTACCTATGTATATTTTATATAGCTTAGAATTCATTGGATGGGTGTATCATGATTATAATAATTGCTACCAAACTTAAATATAATTTAATAAGCACTGTCCGCATGTAAGTGACATGACTTTGTGTCTGTTTTGAGAATAAATATCTTTTAACCTAGATTAGGTAAGAGTTAAAGTCTAACACGAGTTTGGAAATACCCAGTACTATACCTTACTTTATTTATCTTAGTTTCCTGTATGTGATTATTTATGTAGGTATCTAGTATATAGAATAAAACACTATTTTTTTATTACGTATACCATATAAATAGGTAGTTAGGCTGAGGCAGTAGGTACCTAGTATCTAGAAACTACCTATAACAGCTAGTTCAGCCAAGTTCAATAAAAAGTGAGTGAGTGAGTGCCAAGTTCAATACAAAGTGAGTGAGCGAGTGCCTAAACGTATGCAAGCTACTAGTTGATGTTGTGCTCAGGGCGCCATGGGTATCTCACCACACCGATCCACTTTGCCATCTTAGCTAGTACGTATATCCTCCGGAGTCCGTATCATATTGCAATAGTTTTTGAAGATACGTAGGTAAATATTTGTCAAACATTTTGTAATCATGACACGATTTCTTCATAGATCAATTTTCAAATGTAGCCAGATAGGAAGAATAAATAGTTATGTTTGTTTACAAGTTCTATAACATTTTATGATAAGTAAGATAACATTTATTTGAACCTCGTGCCGTCTAGTCAACATTGTGTTCGTGTGAGTAATAGATAAAATTAAGGAAGAGAATAGATCTGCCCTCTCAAGATAATGAATACGAAGTGATACACCTACAATGAATGGAAATATTTCAATGTCATCATCAGATTGAATGTTTGCACTTTGATTTCCTACCAAAACAAGAAATCTACCTCACATTTTTTATAGGTAAGTAGGTACTTACTACTTTGAGCTCTGCACAGCCGGAAAGTGATACCAAAGTCCAAATAGCCGAAGGAGAAAAAGTCAACCATTCATGTTCCTCTATCAGTTTTTTAACACTTTAATTTTTACAGCCGATAAGTCGCATTTAATAATTATGATTTAAGGCGAATTGGTCAAAGTATAAAGTCTATTTCCAGATCATTATGAGTGAAGTCAAAAACTTTCGATGTCTATTCAGGCCTTTTGTTGACGTTTTATTTAAGTCCTTAGACAAATCGGCTACTTAAGCATTAATAAAAATTTCAGTTCAGCACAAAATTCTAATCTGCATAAACATTGAACCGGGAGCCCGCCTCCAAAATGCACCGATTATATTCTAACATGCGTTAAACAGGAATAGAAAACTGATTACTACACAATATTATCAGTAAGCAAGTACAGTACCTACATCTAACAAGCAATAAATGATCGTTAATAATTAGGTACTCGACTGCAGTCAAGGTTGAGGAAATCAGACGGTTGCTTACCTAATTGCGGCGTGGACTATGTTATCTCCCTCTATTTGTGGACTGTGGCTCATTGCAGTAATTATCTTTTAAATGCATAGATTGTGGGTACGTGCTATCTATTGTTTGCTTATGATACGGACTGTGTTGGTGCAAAGTTCACGGAAGTATAGATTATGAAAAAGTGAAATTGATTATAAAGTTTAGAGAGAGTTTAGATAAGTAGATATTATAGGGGTGGTTTCTAGATACCTAGGAAGGTAGGTACCTACTTAGGTTCCATTAATTTTAGCAATTATTATGTTAAAACTTGAACTACAATATCAAGTTTACGTAAATTGACACCTTATCAACGTTACGTTTTTTTTTTCTCTAATTTTATAACAGTTTGTTAAATTTTTAACTAGTACTAGGTACCTAAACCAAGAGTACATTGTGTTAGGTATTTTAATTTTAAGTTTGCATGGTGAAGGTAGTCAGCGAAATGTGTGTAACCTTTTATGTTATAAGACCATCATGTACCATATTTCATGCAAAATAAAGAATCTTGAATCTTTATGACATTTATATCCAAATCTTGCAATAGCTGTCTCACTTTACCGGAAAATGACAATTATCAATATGGCTAGTAGAAAAAATAGAAAGTCCGTCATTGCCTAACGGATATTTTCATTTAGCCTGCAAGGTCTACCTGGCAATACCAAGGGAGGGGCACCTACCTAGTTTTCAATTTAGTGCACCTGGTCAGTGCCCACAAGATAAAATTGGTCGGACGGATTTGTAATCAGAAGTGGTTTGAAATAGTTGGCTCACATACGCAATTATCTACTCTGGTAAGCCGATGTTGCAAAAAGCCACAAGAGGTTACACAGTTTTTTTGGTGGTCTAATTTGAGGAGGTACTTATAGCCTTTTTTGTCTACTCAAAGGCCTCCCCGGTTCATCTACCAAACATACATTTTGTGCAATTTCTGGTCAATGACTATCCTGCAAACGTATTTAGATCAACTCGCCATATGGAGCATCACCCTTCGATTCAGGTGCATTTGAACGAAGTGGCTACTGTGACCAGTCCACTTCCTCATCATCGTGCTCCACTAATCCCAACAGTACCTATAACTTTAAATCTTTTTGCAGATGAAGTGAAGCGTCAGTTCAGCGACTGCAACGTGAAGGCGATAGCTACGATCGAGCTGTTCATGCCGGTCGCAAAGGAGGTGGCCAAGCATCTCAAGGACTACAAGGGAACTATATGGGTTGGAGGAGAAGACGACAAGGGCCAAGGTAAGGTTCCATTTCTGTTGTACTTATTTTCTTTGACACGCCTTTTGGTATGCCTTGGACAGTTAAGATCAACTCTGCTTTTCTTGGTCTATTCTCGAATAGCACCTGTGAAATAGGTGTTAACGATTGCATGCATTCAGGGAAATACACCGTTCATCTACATTCCTTTTTTTCCTATCTCAGAATTGGTTGCTTAGCTAAAGTTTTTTTTTTAATTTTCAGGATTATTATAGATACTTCCTTTAAGTTCGTCTCGTTTAACCTAAAAAGTGCCTATAGTTTAAAGACCAAAATCCCTGCTCCGGCCCACCAGTGACATGACAATCAATATGGTATAGACAAAAAGTAAAATTCTTTTTCTTATCGTATTGATGTTCCTTCCATGTTAGACGGTTTGGGCCCAGTAGGTAGCCACGTTTATTGCAGCGGCAGAGGTGCTATTCAGGTCGTTAAGAGTGCAGGTAAACGGACACCGGGGACACTCCAGCAGGTGGGGCATAGTTTGATCCAGAGCGGTGCACTCGCACTCGGTGTTGGAGGGACCAATAATACCCCATTTTGCCAGATTATGTTTGCAGCGGCCTACTTATGTACGCAGTCGATTCAAAGCTTTCTAAATAGGCCACTGTAGTTCACTGCCGGGAGCGAGGTGTTCTTGGGGCTTTAAGAAGTCGTGGGGTGGTGGATACTTCTCTTCCCATAACTTACCGCGTATTTTGTGTGGCCTGTCTTGGATTGCCTGAATGGAGCGTAAGAAGCTTTTGCTTCTTTTTTAGTCTTCCCGGGGTAGGTGTGTGGTCGTAGAGGGGATGTCGGGAATCGGATTCTTGGTTATTTTTTTCAGCGCGCATGCGGCATTCCTTCGTACAGTAGAAACAAAGTTAAATTAAGAATGTAACACGTAAACGGGGAAGACAGGGGTCACACAAGTTTAAGTGTATCTTGGAGTGAGATTAGGAAGGTCATCTCATTTAATACTACACGTTATAATTGAGTAATAAGTCTATTTCTCAATAATAACGTAGACAAGACAAATTAGTTAAGATCATCAAATTATGAGAATCAACTTCAATAATTTGTTTGTCTACTTTTTGACCTTGTGTTATGATCTGGGTTGTAAACAAAGGCACCTATCAGACTACAGGTTTCCATTTTCGTGTCGCTGCGTAATGTTTGCGTAGAGTTACTTAGTTTGATGTACAGAATGCTCGGTTGACGGTTTCGTGAAGGGTCCGTTTACACTTTGAATACCTATGTATGTTACCCACTCTAAAAGTTGGTATTATGAAATGCTAGTTCCGAGACAACATTCCCTATTTCAGTTACTAGTTTTATATGTGGGTACTAGACACTCGATTATGGTGAAAGGAAATGCCTAAGGGCAAACAGGTCGAGCTAATTAATTCGTCAGTTTAGGTTTGAATATGTAGGTAAGGTGTTTAGGCATAACTTGAATAATTAGCAATATTAAGGTACTTAGGAACTTAACTACTTGCTATTAACTATGTAGTAAGAAGTTATAATGAAGTTAACTATTATTTAAAGTCTTTGTTTGCTTAAAACTTAAAATTACCAGTAGTTAGTACCTTCTTATTTAAAACTTGTTTCCGTGGTCAGTGCTATTTTTGGTTAAAAATGACAAAATAATAATGATTAGTCTAGCTAGTGGGTATCCATTGCGCAAATTACACATACCCACTAGGTACCTACGTACCATAAATAAGTTTGTAGTTTAACATAAAAAATACGATTTAGATAAAGAATCTATTGTACACACACGTTTTAATCTCATGTAATCTAGGGTGAGCCTATAGAATAGAATAGAATAGAAAATTTAGCCATCAACCGGGCACAAATTCAAATTCTGGGCTGGACAAAAAAAAATCCAATATCACTGCCCGATCTGGGAATCAAACCCAAGACCTCTTGCTCAGCAGTAGAAGACGTAGACCAACGAGGCAGTCTTGTTGTTTTTATGTGTGCCTGCTCTTGCATGACCGACACGCTAGTGACCCCGTGTAGGTTACCTACGTTAGTGAAGATGTAAGGAAAATCGATAGCCCTGTCACCAATTTTCCGGAACAGTTCTCGACCCACTTTCTTTGATCACTATTTACTATACTAGACGGGCTGCTTGACCGCTTATGCCATATATTAAAATATGTTTTTTTTCCATCATTGACAGTCACAGGCGCCTCAAATACCGAATCTTGTGCCGAGCCCTTGTGCCAAAATCATAATAACAGATTGCCAATTTAAAAATTCTTTCAGTACATTAAGCCAAATTATGTAGGACGAATTACCTTGACTTTCTAACATCGCAATAGGCCCGCGTGGTTGGTTGCAGCCTACTCCCTTTCATAGAGAGGAGGCCTGTGTCCCAGCAGTGGGGACATTCATCATCTGTCTAGGCTTTTTCACAACATTCTAACTTATAATATCAGTATTATACAAAGAGCGCTTGCGCTGATCTGACATGAGGTCCCCCCATAAACCCCTTGTTGAGACTGGTTGTCAGACTTTTTGGTAAGTAGTGGATAGTCACCCATCCATGGAGCGACGTGATCATGCGCTGCCTTACCCTGAAGATAGACCCAGTAGTGAAAACATTCTAGACGACTGATTATATTATGACATTTTCTTCTCTTCGGTTTCCAGGCATCTACGGCCTCCGCTCATTGCTGATGGCTGACCACAAAGCTGATCTGCCAACGGTAGACTCGGATGAGGTCTGCCTGATCCCCTACTCCAGTGGAACTACTGGCATGCCGAAAGGCGTGATGCTGACGCACAAGAACCTCGTCAGCAACTTGAAACAAACGCAGTGCCCCAAGATGATGAAGTATGACGGAGAGAAAGGTAAATATGGAGACAGTAAAACAAAAATTAAAGCCTGGTAGTTGTTTCGTTTGTTTTCGGGCCTCGGTATTGTATAGATATGTAATTGTTGGATGATAATTAGTACAGCAGCTACATCACCGGCAATCTAATGAAGTTTGACGGAGTACATAAGATCAGATATGGGTGTTAGAAGGCAATTTCTAGGAGATCAATATCAAGATATAATTCGATGGTAAACTTAGCCCATGAATTGAAACGAATCTGGCAATAACAAATTAATGTTCGATTTGTGTTATAGATAACATTAAAACGTTATCACAAATCATCTAAAAGCGGATATGATACTACGGGGAATATCTACCTATTTACCTGCGTAATTATAGTCTAACAAAAAGCAGTAGGTATTTCGTAATGTTTTGGCAAATGATTAATATAATCGTGTTTGTAATTTTGGAAATAAAACATACTTACATTAAAATGAATGACGCTTTAATATAAGTTTGCATATTAATTATTTAGCCATCATAAAAACTTCTAAACTAAGAATTCTAAAAACTTGTTCTAGGTAAAGGCGATGTGCTCCTCACAGTACCGCCTTTCTTCCACATTTACGGCTTCAACGGAATCCTGAACTACAATCTCAAACTCGGATACCACGTTGTTACAATGCCTAGGTGAGTTAAAATATTGCATCTAAAAATATTACCCACCCTTTGGGATCTACTGCAGTCGGGTAAAAATTACAGTTCACCTTTGGCGAGCATTTACTTTTTCATGTCATTGAAGGTAGTTTGCAAAAAAGTTTGATTTACTTCTAGTCTATAGTTATGGTTAATCAAAAGTAGGTAGGCCTATTCCATATTTAATTCCATAATTTATACTTGATTTTGATGTCTATTGAAATAAATATCAACTTATTAAATGTCTAAATTAGTTTGATTTCGGAATGACAGGTACTATTAAAAATGTTTTTTTTTTATTACATCCCAAACTGAATTCATTGAAAAAAAATGTTATTTAAGTTTTTTTACATGTTTGGAAACTCGATTACGAACGCATGATAAAATTATCCACACCTACACCTATCCACCAAACAATTTAATTTCCTCCTTTCAGGTTCACGCCTGACGATTACATCAAATGTCTAGAGGAATACCATCCGACGACATTGTTCGTCGTGCCCTCACTCTTGGCTTTCTTGGCGACCCATCCATCTGTAAAGAAGGAACATCTGCAATGGGTAGAGACCATCATGGTGGGTGCTGCACCTACTACTGACAGCATGCTGGAGAAGTTCCTGCTGAAATGCGAGAAGACTAAGGACCAGATTAAATTGTTGCAAGGTTTGTTTTGTTTAAGTAGTTTTAACCCTTAAAATCAAATACATACGGACAAGTGCAGTGGCTTTGAGCCGATTGCTTGGCCTTTGCCACTTTGTTTTCCAGTTCGAAGTCTCACATGAATTTGCTGCTAAACAATGAACTGCTAATGTGAGGTTATTGGGCAGATACTGATTGTTTCATGTTTGTCCTTCCCAGGGGTAGGATAAAAGAGCGCACCTTCAGGACTCAACATGCTCAACTCATTCAATTTAACATTCAAGAATATTAAAAGCGCCTACTAATGTTTCTGACTTTTGTCCACAGGATATGGCATGACAGAGAGTTCTCCCGTCACCCTGATGACGCCCTACACGTACCCGTACAGCAAAGTAGGCTCAGTAGGACAGCTGGTGCCGAGCACACAGGCTCGCGTGGTCTCCATAACCACCGGAGAGATGCTGGGACCACACAAGTCTGGAGAGTTGTGGTTGAAAGGACCACAAGTGAGTATAGTCTTCTTTGTTCAAATTCCAAAATATGTCACGGTGAACAAGTTCCTAGGTGATCACTGTTTCCATTCGCATTGATTGGGAATCAAGTCCCAAATGGGTTAGTACTTAACATAAATTTTCTGGGTAAATATTGTGGTTTTGAATAGGCCAGTGTTATTTGACTTGCAATAATGCTCCTTTTATCTTTGGTGCGAAGATTAAAACTTGAATGAAAAGTTTTTTTTTTCGAGATAGTCGATAGCGGATGACGTTATTTTACGTTATTTATCGGTAACTAATCATCAAAAACTCCCCAGATAATGAAAGGCTACTGGAAGAACGAGAAAGCTACAAAAGAGACCGTAGACAGCGAAGGTTGGCTGCATACTGGCGACGTAGCATACTACGATGAAGATTTCTATTTCTACATAGTTGACCGCACCAAAGAACTCATTAAGGTTAAGGGCAACCAGGTACGTAGCTGACATCTGAGCTACTAAACTAAATATATCTCCTTGCTAAATTACTGGGACTTTGCACTTAGTAGATCTATGCCTATTAATTGGGTTAACTTTGTGGTTTGACAGTAAGTGCGTCTGCGCATTGTTGGGTGACAGGGTTGATTGTTATTGGATGGCGTAGAAATAAAAATATCAAATATAGCCCCAAAATTACATGCATGGGTAAATTGTTGACAATTTTACCATAAACGACAGCGTCACCACACCGTTAAATTGGAACCTTCCCCTTATAGAAAAAAATATATCCCCACGCCTGTATTCTCTAAAGGGGTAGGCAAAGATGTAGGTACTCCCTCTTTTCGCCAGTTGTGTTTAAGTCCGATGAAAAAAGAGGTCTAGCCTATTGCCAGTAAACGGTCACAAAAATAGACAAATTTATTTATCTTCACTTTTTTTAATCCACAGGTATCACCGACAGAAATAGAAAACATAATTATGGAGCGTCCAGAAGTGGCAGATGTCGCCGTGGTCGGAGTACCAGACTCTCTAGCCGGCGAGGTCCCTAGAGCGTTCGTAGTCCTCAAGCCCAAACAGAAACTCACAGACAAAGATATTACCGATTTAGTTGCTCAAAAACTCACGAGATATAAGCACCTTGACGGCGGCGTGATATTTTTAGAATCGATCCCAAGGAACGCAGCCGGTAAAATTATGAGAAATGAACTCAAAGTTCTTGGAATTAAGAAACGTTAGTTACCTGTATAGAAGAGTATTATGTACCTAGTATTTTTGTAAAATTATAGTTCTAAGTGAGGTTTATTTTTACGTAGATTTATAGGACTGAATTGTTATTATGTAATTTAGTATAATTAAGATTTATTCCAACACCTACTGTATGTACCTATGTAAATAGATATTTTGGTCCAACAATAAATCTTTATTTTTATAAGTTTGGTGTCGTTTTATTTTACCTAGTAGAACTACCCGTGTTACGAATTTGTGTTATTTACCGAACAGGACTGAACGCCGTTTCCCGATCATTACAATCTAGATGTTCATGATGATGTGAAATTTCGAGAGAATCAGTTTCTTCTACGTAAGTGTGCTCCACCCTAGGCCACGTCATCACTTCACATCAGGCGAGTTGCGGCCAAACGCAAGCCTATCTTCTATAATATAAAAATGAATCCCTGAATTTGTTGCTAAGCGCGAATCTCGAGAGCAGTTGAACCGATTTCGCTATTTTTTTTTATAATATTCCATGAAGTACGAGGATGGTTCTTACGGAGAGAAAAATTTAAAAAGTTGCCTAATAAAAAATTAAAATATTAAAGAATCGACTGTTAGGCGGTACGAAGTTCGCCGGGTCAGCTAGTTTATTATAAAAAAACAACAGGCCCGATTCGGCAACAGATCTATGTCATTTGAATTCAGACAAGTATGAAAATAGATTGTGTTAGGATTGATTTGAAATAATAAGTGAGTGAGCGAAGGTTGAGAATGGAAGACGTGTTGCGCCGAACCCTAGTATAAATGGGGCAAGGTAAGGTGAAAATGATGATGAATTATAAATGATACAAGTGTAAACCCGAAGTTAATCCGTAAGATAAACCCGAAATAGGATAACTTAGAATGTCTTTTTGAGGTTTTCGCAAATATTTGAGAAACTAGACATGCAACTTGTATGGATGAAAAGTTTAACTACTAATTTTTTTTTGATGTTCGTCGTCTAACTTTCATGAAAAGATTATTTCATTGTCTGAGAATCTTCTTATTTCTTTAGATAGTTTCATCTGGATAACAGCAGATTCGACAACAAAAAAAATTGGAAAATTTTACGACCATATAAAATTGTATGTTTTTTTTTTGGTAAATTTGACAAACTTTCGCTGTCCCGCTTGTTTCTTCCCATACAATAAAATTAACCTTAGACGAAACAGAGTCGTACGGCATGAAAAAAAATTTCGTCACTTCATTGATTTTTAAGGACAGTTCACACTTGACAAAACAATTAAGTATGCCAAAAATTGTTTTCATAAAAAATCCGTCTCAATAGAGTATTTAGGAACTTAACACCCTGTCTGTAAATCATAGCTTTAAATGTGGCATCAATACAAACAAGTTATGTATGGGACAAAATCTTCTAAAGCAATGACCGAGATTGTAAGTTGTAGTATGGCGGCATCCTATACTTAGCGCTCGTGACACTTATGTGTAGCGAGCTGTAAACGCTATTGGTAAAAGTCACGTTCGAGATCAAACATAGTCCCTTAATCTGAAGACAAACACCCTGAAGGGTGTCATGTGTTATTTTGGCCTTAGACCCCTAGTTTTTGAGATATTTGGCATTGATATTTAAGTACATCCACAGAGCAATGCTGAAAGTATGGTAAACTAAATTAGTTGAAGAAAAGAACAGATTTACGAAATTGATTCATTATTTATTCGTCTCATATTACATTACATTAGTATAAAATAATACTACGTTACAATCATTCATTTTCATTTCAATCAAAATTTTACCTTATAGCACTTGCACAATCATGGCTTTTTGTGGACATATAAATACTTCAAGTTCAAAGAGGCTGAGGGTCGCAAGGAATATGAACTACTATAAGACTTAACTGGGAAACTAAACACAGATGAGATTGTTAATAGTGCCTAGAAAAATTCGTTTACTTTTCTACTTATAAACTAACAGTCACATAATAAAAAAGTACTTGAAATGGTTGAGCCAACTAATTAAGACTCTTTGTTCTGCTCTATCTCAGTATTATCAGACTTAATTTCTTCGTCAATCTTTTCTGATTCTTTTTTGTCTTCAGACACTTCTTGAACCTTGGGGCCTTCTGCAGGTGGTTGAGGTAGCTCAGAATTAACATCAGATATTGAGTAATTATCTGATTGCATTTCAACTTTAGGGGAAATTTCCTCAGTAGGCCGTTCAGGAGTAGTTTCAGGTGTTAGTTCAGGTATTGGTTCAGATTCCTTAACACTGCTTTCTTCTGAAGCTGTATCTGAAGGAGTATCTGATTGATTGGACTCTTCTTGCACATCTATGTGTCTCTCATCTGTCTTAGGAGAATTGCTATTTCCATCAGTATTATCACTTGATGATGAACTTTCCTCACTTGATGTGGACACTTCAGAAATTAGTTTGGGTTCATTGTCTTCTTTTGTTGTAGAATCTGAGCTGTTTTCATCCATAGCTACAGGTTGTGGTTCTATTACAGGTTTAGTAGGCTCTGTGCTTGGAGCTCCCTTTTCAGCTACAGGCTCACTTGTTACCTCAACTTTATCTATTGATGATTGCTCAGTTAACCTTTGCTCTGTCATTTCAGCGTCCTCAACTTTTATTTCTGGAATGATTAATGCAGGAGGAGGAACTTCAGTCTTCATTTCAACATCTACTTTTGGTTCCTCCTTTGGAGTTAATGAAGTGGTTGCTTCAACCTTGGGCTCCTCGGAGGATACAGTTGCTTGGGGACTGGGCTCGGCACTAGGCTTGATTTCTTCTGGTGGTTCATCT
The DNA here is from genome assembly GCA_963576755.1 of Noctua janthina. Lineage (NCBI taxonomy): Eukaryota > Metazoa > Arthropoda > Insecta > Lepidoptera > Noctuidae > Noctua > Noctua janthina. The sequence continues at coordinate 7,894,955 of OY755063.1, read as the reverse complement.
GCACTTATGTTAAGTTCAGGAGGTGTAACAGATTCATATTGGGTAGCAACTTTATCTTGAGTATCCATTGGGGTCTCTTGTTTAGCTTTTAATCGAGCCTCTATGTCATCAACCGAAATGTGTGCATCCGATGAGCTCGGCTGAGGCTCTGAGACTTGTGGTTGTTCAGTATTTTCCTTCCAAGACATATCTTCCATTTCAACATCCACATTATACTCGGAATTATTATCGGAACCATTTACAATAGGTTCAACTGGCTCACCATTTTCGGGTTCGGCGTGACGCTGTGTACCCGGTTCCCTGGTGCTTACAACTAAAATGTTCTTTTCAATCGCCCTCATAAACTTATCAACGCGATTGTACTGTTTACGCGGAAATGTGAGTAGTTCACAAATTCTTTGAACTGTGAAGGGGGCAGAGGTGAATGAATCTAGGCGTTCTAATAGGCTATTTTTCATGATGTCATAATTGAATGGATCCACGTTTGGATAAGGTGGAATGTCAATACCTGGAGTCGTTTCGTAGAAATCAGTAATCACGTTTAACAATTTTTCTTTGAATAAACTTTTAACCAGTGACCATTGGTAGACTGGATCGCCGGTCCGTGCTACATATGCCAAGTATTCATTGAGCTCCTGTGGGATTGTTTTAGGTTTGCGTTTGGAGAAATCTTCAAGGAAGTGGAATATTTCTTCAGCGTTTTCCATTTTATGAATTAGTTTAGTTTATGAAAATTTAGTAATCACACACAACAAACCACTCAACCACAACCATAAACAAGAGAAATGGCTTTTAAACAGCGTTCGACACTCTTCACAGACTATAATACTATGTCCTGTCTCTGGCCCTGGCCAATTAAAAATATTTCATGAAATGGTATATCGGGTAAACAGTAAATAACACAAAAAATTTCATGAATAGTTTTTAGATTTGTGTAAGAAAGTAACTCGTTAATTTAGTTTTTAATTTTTCAGGGTTAGATATGTCATATACTGTAGACGCAGTCCACAGATGTGACACGAACACTACAGTAATTGAAAAGTGACGTTAACTAACGTAACATCTGAGAGTGACATTTTCACTAAAGTGTGTTATTTTAAAACAAAAGAAAGAATTCTTCAATTTCTACAAACGATAATAATTATAAAGCAAGTAGAATCACTCAATAAAAATGAATACTTTGCTACGTAGGAGTATATTTCCAATTTACAGCAATACTTTGAAGTTATCATGTCGTTCATTCGCCGATTCACCGATGAAAGAAAAAATCGAAAAAATAGTTAAAAATAATAAAGTTGTAGTATTTATGAAAGGTGTACCAGATGCCCCAAGGTGTGGATTCAGTAATGCGGTTGTTCAGATAATGAGGATGCACGCAGTTCCATACGACAGTCACGATGTCTTGGCGAATGAAGTTCTTAGACAAGGTTAGTTATGAATTCTATATATTAGAACATTTAAGTAGCGAGTTTATAATAATACTGTTATCTTTGAAGAGGCTACAAAAATGATAAGGATTTTGTGTTAACTGCTCTATCATAAAAAGGTCAACCAATCGACCATTCGGAAATCATCAACAATGTTATTGAATTGATTCTGTATTATCGTTAGACCAGCCTATACTTATTATTCAGAAGCTAGTCTATCTCCTCTATACCAAATGGTACAACAGATATTACTTTTATTTAAAACTAGCGACCCACCCTTCTTCGCACAGTGCCATTTATCGGGTCCAAAACTATATCTGATGTAACCTATATTTTAAGTAAAGCATCTAACGGTATAGCGGTGAAAACTGCGTTCAAATCCATGCAGTACTTTTTGCGTGATGAGCATATAAACATACAGACAGACAAAAATTTCAATATCTTCAGTGTACAGACATCGGCCTTTTATTATATATGTATAGATTTCAGTGTTTCAGGCTCGAAATCCAATAAAGCTTTAATAATGAATAAATGAATTTATTAACTTGAACACATTACAGTTTTCAATAATAGGTAGGTATATGAAAACGAAATTGTTATCCAACCAATACCCTGATGTGATATAAATATAAAAGTCACTCAAAAAATTAACATGGTAACTATGGAGTGGTATAGTATGGCCATTATTATGAAGAAAAGTGATGTAATCTTTGCTAATCAATTTTATTTTGTTGTGTTCAAACAGGAGAGAAGTTTGCAATATATTTTTTTTTGTTTGGATGCCTTTTCCAGGTGCTTTTTTCATGCACCACCCCAAAACTTTTTGTTTTTAAAAATATATTTTCTTTTCAGGTATCAAAGATTACTCCAACTGGCCGACAATCCCACAAGTTTTTATCAATGGAGAATTTGTTGGAGGCTGTGACATAATGCTGCAAATGCACCAATCTGGTGAACTCATTGAGGAACTGAAGAAGGTCGGCATAAAGAGTGCACTCCTAACAGCGGAAGAATCCAAAAATGAGGGCAAGAAATAATACAGAATGGTTATTAGACTTTAATATTTTAATAGATATGCATAGGATATTATAATTTATGAATACCTTTCTCATGTCGCTATGTAGTGGAATATTTGACAATATTCCTTCTTCTTCTGATTTTTATTGTTATATGTATTATATAATATTTATTATATTGCTTAGTATATTGCAACAGTATCTTATACTAGCAACCTGATCTGTATTCTAGTTGATTTTTTCAAATATATCAGCACTGTTGACTCTGTGTATGTTTTTTTTCTTATAGTAAACTTATTATTAAATACTATCCTACTTAGGTAAAATAAAAAATAAAAATGTTTAAGAGCTCTTTATTAAAGTAGCTGTACATTCGAGTTAGTATACTTTTGGGCACATAAGTCATTCTTATTCTACATACGCTGCTGTCTCATTGAAACATAATTGATTGGTTTAACAACGCAGTCATTATTAAAAGACAAAAATATGGCAGATCATTTATTTTGAGTACTCATTTCAATACTCTCACAAACAATAATCATATAAAAATGATAAATAAATAGATGCAGGCAAGCTATGGCAATCTATGATATAAATAATTTGTGTGACACTTCCCTGCAACATTTATAAATTTAGAAAACCTAAAACAATACTGTGCCTACCATCAAAGTACTATAATTACTAATGGCAGTAAATAAAAATTGATCTTGTATAAATAATGTTTGCTTATAAATAAAAAAAAATATAACAAAAACATTCTCACAATGTAAATGAGTCTTATTTTGGTGTCACACATTAGTCAAGCCTAACATTAGCACCATTTTTATCTTACAAATAATTTTTTTGTGACTTCCCTGAGAATTTCTTATAAAAGTTAAAAATACCTAATGCTAATGTATAAATAGAGTGTTGTAAACATATAAAATGATTTCTCTGATTTGAGCCAAAAGGTTACTAAACATTAGGAAGGAGTTTTATGGTATGAAAGTTAATGGCATTTTTGGTTTGAACATTGCACATAATAATATTTTAATATAGAACTGTTTTAAAGACTAAATTATTCCACAAAAATTGTTTGCTTTGCATTGACCTCGGTTTAGGGCGATTTCTGAGAGGAAGGTCAATGTAAGGGAAATAATCTTTGTGCGCCATTACGTCGCCGCTGGAGCCTCGGGCCGTCGTGTTAGTACTGAGCGCGGTGAGCGCGCGCCATCTTAGCTACCCTCCTTGACTGATGACGTGGATGACAGTGTCCTATGATACGACTTCTGCGACCTGCGTCTGAGTAAAAATCGTTTCATTTTCTATAAATATGTCTATTCAACAAAACATGTTAGCATGGTGGGCGTTAGGCAGCGGCCCAATGTCGAACTGGAGGTTTGCCAAATACCATCGTCTGCTCAGGGGATTTGAAAGCCTGGGTGTGTTTTAAATAGTTTATTTAATATTATTTAGTCTAGAAATAAATAAAAAATGTACATTGTCGTCGTGCTGTACCTAAAGGTCGGTTTCGCCATAGAGTGCGGTAGAGAATGCCATATAGTCCAGCGCGCCGGCGGGTGCACCGGGGCCGCGGAATGGCGGCATGCGCGCCACGCAGTACTCCGCCTGGTCGGGCGGCAGCTCGCGCCTCAGCTCGTCAGCCGTTATGTAAGGCTACACAATACAACACAAGATATTATATCATCTCCAATCGAAAAGACATCAAAAGTCTTCAAAGAGCAACTAATTCAAAAGACTTAGGAATTTGGTTACCTTGTCACCGGCTAAGATCCTAAAGCTGTCGATGACTTGTTCAGCGGTGTCTGTGTCTGTGGATTCCCTTGTCATGAAGTCCAAGAACGCATCGAACGACACGTAACCTGCGAACAGAGAAAGAATTATATGTTTATTTGTACCAAACATTAAGCAAAGTAACAAAGTTACAGACACTAAAAAGGCCCGCTAAAGAACAACTGGCCTTTAGAAAGCTTTGTAAGAATTTGGTCTGGTTTTTCGGAGTTCTGCAGAAAGAAGTTTACCTGTGTTGTTGGGGTCGACAACAGCGAGAATGCGCTGGAAGTCGAGTTCTCCTTGCCTGTCCTTGCCGATGCTGTATCCGAGAGACACCAAGCACGATTTGTATTCTTCAGGTGCTAGGCGGCCTGTGAACGAAGTTGTACGTCTTTAATGTCAATTCGACGTCATAGGTAGGTCGCAAATAATCGTTAAAACTCAATCCTTAAAAGCTCGGCGAGGAATAGAGTTATTTAAAAGATTACATGATTTAACACCCCACAAAAATTCAGCGAACCAAAAACTTTGGTAAAAATTCGGTCCTTGAGAAAAGAAAAGAAAGTGAGCATCTGCGTTCTCGGTAAATCAAAAGGGTTGTAAAGATTTTTCAATTACCGGTGCGGTTTTTGTCGAAGTGATTGAAGGAGGCACGGAACTCTGTGAGCTGTTCCTGGGTGATGCCCTTGGAGTCGCGGGTCAGGATCTGGTTCTCGACTTCGTTGATGGTGCGATTGATGGAAGTCAGAAGTTGTTCCCAGCCGACGCGCAGAGTTTCCATTGTGTATTGCGAGTACCTGTAAAATATGTCGAGGGTTATGATAACTGAGGATGCTTGGTTTACCTAGAATTTGAACCGTAGTTTTCTAGGTTAGCTCTAGATTCCAAGATTAAATGTATAATGGTCAGAAATCATAAAACTTGTTGTATTGTAGTTTCTATGAGTTGTTTTTGCTGATGTTGATTTCCAAATTCTGGATTGGATTGTATGTGAATTCTAGTGATTTGTGGAAACTAAAGGTCGGGTATTACTTGTTGTTTTAAGTTGATTGCTGTTTACTTGACTCATTCTCATAGAGAGGCCAGAGTCCCAGCTTGATTAAGCCAGCCCAGGTTGATTATGTTGTTGACTTGCCTGTTCTCAAAGATCATGCCCTCCTGCACGGCCTGGTGGATACGCTCAAGTTCCTCGATGTGTGGCTTGTAGGCGTACACACCGGCCTCGTACTCCTTGAGGCGACGCAGTTGGTCTTCCAGAGAGCCCTGATAAAAATAATTAAGTATGTGATTAAAGTGAGGAAGTTGAAGTTAAAAGTTGGATTTGTTTAGATTAGATTATTCATTCATAGAAAATGATTATCTCTTGTTATTAAACTCTAAACCGAATTTACGGAACTGCTGATATCGATCGCTTAGATGAATGTTATTCATTACCTGCAGACCCATTCCGATAGCGGTGACGGCATCCATTTGCCTTTCGATCCAGGGTCCAACAGCGTTGGCCTTCTCTGCGAACTGGCGCCTGAGGGTCTCGTTGTTCTGTTGCTTGCGCAGCTCAGCGGCAAGCGTGTTGTCGCGTTGGGGAACCAGCTGCCTTACGTCTGACCACTTGCGGTTCAGCTCCTGAGGTACAGAAATAAAATCGTTAAGATTTGACATGAATTGCTCTTTAAATGCCCGAAATTGCTGGTAAGAAACGGTTGTTCCTTTCTTTAAGCACATTCTTCGTCACCATTGAGACATTATTTTTCTTTATTTGACTCTGTAAGTTATCATTGTTTAATCTGGGATGATTCTGAAGGCTGTGATTTGCGACTTATCTTCTACTGGCCAATTAAGATATCGATCAGATGATAATTATACTTATGTTTTATAGCAGGCCCTGCTACACTTATCAGTTTGTTTGTGATATTTTAATAAAGTCGAAACTTACGTGGGCAGTAAGAGTAGTGTAGGGGTTCTCCAAACCACCAGGGATCTGGTGCTGTTTCACAATGGACTCAACCTGGTGCACTAGGTTGACTATCGCCTGAAATGAGAGATTATGTTATTAGAAAATGGCCCCAAATGTTTTTTTGTCATCAATGTTTTTTATTTATTTATTTTACTGTTTATGTACACACAATGCAACACAGGAAAATTACATTTTAATAGTTGAGTACATAGGTACTGCTTATTTCCTAAGAAATTTCTGCCAGCAGACCTGCAAAAGGAGAAGTGAAAAAAAGAAATGTAGACAATAGTTTGTAGAAACGGAAGAGAATAAGGTGTATATGTGTCATACCTAATTTAAACTAAAATATTAAATACAAATATCAATAAATATTAATATATACTTATATAAATAGGTACATAATGTAAAAACTAATAAAAATACATACATATATATATATAATAAATTATAATTGAGAGGAAAGGTAATGAGGAAAGGTAGGTAATTTTTTGTGTTTTTGTATCTCAATTAACTTCCAGCTCATCTGTAAGCTGTTGTATATTTAGAGCAAATTAAGGACAAAAATATTTGAATTTTACCTGGTATTCCTTGTCAGCCTCTCCGAGGGTGGCCTTGAAGCGAGCGTGCGCGTCCATGAGTCCAGAGATCTCTTCGATCGTGTGGACGATGAACATGTCCACGAGATCCTCCCGGGTGCCATCCAACCTGAATAGGCAATGAGAAGAATTAAATGGATAATACATATTACTTCATATGCAGCGTTACGATAGTAATGTGAAAAGGAAAACCAAAACAAACCGACAAAAAAATGGCCGGCTAGTAGATAAAATTAAAATGACGACGATGGATGACACATTTGGCATGTGGAAACAAATAATTACTTGATTCTTTAATTTGATCAAAGTATTGGTATTCAACTGTAGTCTGGAACCTGACTTCACTATAGTTGGGAAAAGACCAGGCAGATGATGATGATTTGGAATAAGTGTCGGCGCTGAGCTAACTCGTTTCTACTGTGGGTACATACCAGTTGTTGAAAGGCGCAGCACGCTTGGCGAACTCGAGGTGCAGCAGGTCGATCTGCTCCAGCACGCGCTCGGCGTCGTCCAGCGCGTGGCGGCGCCGCTGCGTCAGCGCGCCCAGGCGGTCCCACTGCGAGCAGATGCGCTGGCAGCGAGCGTTTACACTCGCCACGTCGTGGTACTCCAGGGTACTGAACAAGAGAAAGGTTCATGGTTAAAGGGCTGAGTGTCAAGTGCCAGCCAATGGTAAGCACTGCGTCAGCAATAAGCCGTCCCACTGCCAACCAATTAGAATGTGATCTGATCATGCTAGCGCTTTTGCCGAATATCATCATCAGCTGATACAAAATTTATTTCAGCGTCATTCATTCAGATAACTATTGACAACAACATCGTGTTTGGATTGAATATAAACAATAGACCGTGTGACATTTTTTTCCGAAATAATGTATTAGGTTCCATGTGTAATAAAATTGAACTTTTAGTACAGTCATGTATTTCGTTCTGAAATACAGTTCAGTTCATCAGTCATTTGGTTACTTACTTGAGTTCCTGGGCAATAGCGGCGATCTGCTCGACGCGGTCCTGGTGTGCGGCGAGGTCTGACTCGAAGGCCTCGTGCTTCTTCTTCAGGGCCTTGATGTCGTAAAGCTTGCATTGACGGAAGTCCTGAGATTGCAGCATCTCCTCCTTGCCTGGAATTTTAGCAGATTCGATTTTGACATTGTGTGTTTTGTAATATGAGTAGAGTTTTTGTTCCATCTCTTTGGATTTCGGATAAAGGCTGTAGGGAATTTATCGTACTTGCATAATATTATGGTGTCATGGATGAGGTAGCTTTATTGTGTGACATTGTTTCATGGGTAACAAAAGATTGTTTATTAATTTTTGTCTTTGTTGTTTCATCATTTGTAACATAATACGAATTCCACAATACTCGCATACAATAAATACGTGAGCGAATGATATCGGAAGACTTTTGTACCAACCTCTGGTCCAGTCCTCGTGGATGTCGGCTTTGTGCTTGAACTTCTGGGCCAGGTACTCAAGACGCTCAAGGCGCATCATTTCGCTCAGCAGCCATTCTTCAAAGGCCTTCTCCGAGATTTCCAGGCCCTTCCAAGCTCCGGCGATGTCCTTGAAATATAACCAGTATCGATTAGATTTGCTCTTGGTCGCAAAAGGAGTCTTGGTCTTTCAATATGAAATTGAAAGGGTTATAAGGCCAGGGTAAGACAACTCTTACCCTGGCCTTATAACCCTTTCAATTTCCAATAAAGAAGTCATTATTCTCATCAACATGAGAATAATGACTTCTTTATTGGAAATCTTTTTTGTAATCAATGTATGAATCTTTTATCGTAATAGTTATTTGGATGATGGTGATACTTACAGAGACCATCTTGCCTTCGGTGGGCATGTACGCGGGGCGGTTGCTCAGGCGGAGCTTGGTCTGCAGAGTGTTGAAGTTGGTCTCCAACTTGGCCTTCTGCTCTACACGTGGCGGCTTGTGCTTACGCCTGAATGCAGAGAAAAATAGTTAACATTTGTGGTTGGATATAAGATAGGCCATGTGTGTGGAGTATTTGCTGAATATACTTCCTATATTTGGCTACATTATAGCCGTTTACATTACGTTGTTATCATTGGCTTAATGTGTTATAATTTTATCATATATATCCGAGCTATTAAACTTTTATGAGTTCTCCAAAATCGCAAACGATTATTTACCTGTAAGTACGGTAGTCTTCCAGTTTTTTCTGGCAACCGGCAAGAGAGTTGTCGGTTTGGCGGCTGTTCAGCCAAGGCATAGTACGCCTGATCCAGTCCAGCAGCTATAAAATTTAAAACCAATTAATGTTTACTGCAACATAAAATATTTTAAGTATACAACAGCACGAGAGTGCATTTTGAGGAATGAGCAAGTCGAAAGATGTGTTGCTCTAGATATTTTACGGAGCAGTCGTCAAGGAGGATTCGATCACTATATCTTAGCTATCCGTTCTCTCAGTGTGGTTGTCGATTTAATCATTTTAGTCTATTAGATTCTTTTTGGGATAACAATATAACGCTGTTGTGTAAATAACGGAATACTTACATCACTGGCAAGACGCTCATACTCTTCCATGAGGCGTTCGTTCTCCTGGTTGACTTTGAGAACTTTGCAAATGCGGTTCGCGGCAGTCTCAGCCTGTGGGTCGTACATTGGATATATTTTAGATTTATGTTATATGTTTGCCGATAAAACTAGGTAGGTATCACTAGTTTAACGACTACCTGATATCGTTATTCATTTTATTCATCTGTAAACTTAATGAAGCTTTTTAAAACACGGAGCAGAAGCTGATCTAAAGAACAATTTTCACCCCAAATTCAAAATTTTGTCAACTTTTATTGAATTGGTTCAGAAAAGTGCAACATTTGCATTTATTAGTAGGTTCAGATGATACAAACCTTTTGTGCGCCAGAGAAGCAATGGTAGTATGAAGAGACGTATGTCATGACCGCACGCTCGTCCGGCATCGCTGTGTTCTGCAGATCTGACAAGCGGCACGCAAGCGACACGGTGTTAGTTCTCATGCGATGTATCATGAATTATTCCCTACTAGAATGCTTGTGTTTTATCTTTTGGAAAACAACGTCGTTAACATTAACGTCCTTGTTTACTTGGGGTATTCAACGCTTTGATGGTCTATTACTGATCTTAATGGAATATAGCATTTGAATTTCATTTTGGTCGAACAGTCATCTCTAAAATTCACAACAGGCAAAGAATTCGTTGAAAAACTTCGTGTTTTATCAACCCGCATTGTCTTATCACATTTAATTAATAGTACTTGAAACAGGAAATTAATTAATGTAGTGCTAATTGACAGTGTTCAACTGAACATCTAGACAATCAAGTAATTTCGTTATTTGAAATAACTGCGAATTACGAGAGCAATTAATTTAGAACACAAGCATTCTTTCGTTTGATATCAATAAAATACTGTATGAGTTAACAACATAAAGCTTATTTTAATAAAAAAAAACGTTTGTAGCACATTTCATAATTATTTAGGTACGAGGTTTGTTGCTTGGGATCGGTATAACAATAATATGGTTATTTTTTTGGTTCTTACACATCATAATATATATTTTGGAGAATTGGCATTTCTGGATCACGTTTTTGGCAAGGATCATTTTTGACTTCGGAAGACCTTTCTGCACCCACTTGGTACATCAATGAGTCATCGTCACTAGATGAGGTGTGATGACCAAGGACTGATGGGATTTGATCGAAAATGTGAACTTATCGCCACATTTTTCTAAGTCCCACCCGATGCGAAGTTACAACTAGTCTGAAATTCTTCCGAGGTCTTTAGTATTAGTTTATCAACACTAACAGCTGGAGCTTCTTTGACATAAAGCGAGGCACTCATCATGCTATAAGTTACACACAAAGGCCTGGCGTTAGGGTTCGGGTATCAAATGGCGGTAACGAGTGGCGGCCATTTTACATTTGCTTAGTACCTGTTGCGCGCCTTGGAAGGCGTGGTAGTAACACGACACATAGGTCATAATGGCGCGCTCGTCCGGCTTTGGTGTGTTTATTAAGTCTGCAATATCCAGTTACAAAATATATGTGTTGTCCATTTTTTGATGATCATTTAGAAAATACTGAAATGCGGCAAAATTGGCAGTAAAATGTCACGTAGAATCTCATATCCCATATTGAGAAATGAGGTCAGGAATGTGCCCAGAGCTTGACTTGCTCTTGTCAGTACGTTCTACGTTGTGTAAATCTTAAGCGAGAAGCATAGCAAGCGTGTCTTACCGTCGGGGTCCAACATGCGGGGGATGTCGAGATACTTCTCGGCCACATCGAAAGCCGTGTTTAAGTTCTCTAGAGGATTGTCCTTGGACAATTTGCTGTAGTCGATGAGGTCGGGCCTGTGCCTGTGGATCAGGGCACAGAAGGCAAGACCGTCCTTGAAGGACAGGTGGAAGTTCTGGACATTCACATTCTTGTATGGGGCTGTCTTGCGTTGGCACCAGAGCAGCAGACCTTCCTGTTGAGCGAGAATTAAAATTCAATTAATCAACAATGATACAAAGGAAGTCGGTAACTTTATCAACAAAATTGTCGTCCGTTGACTGTGATTGGAGAAATGTAAGCGTATTCTGAATAATTTAAAATGAGTACCTAACTGCCATGAAATTGCATCCTTATTTAACTTTAGAAACCAAGTTTGCAAATTGAATGGTAGGTATATGTGAAAAAATGCATTGCGAATTACGTTTATATTCGCATTATTACCGTCGATGACTAATATCTGTAACGTACACAAGTATGTGGTTATAGGATTATTGAATCGTGTGAATTATCCGTATGGACGATGGATTGCGGTTTTACCTTGGCGGTCATTTCTTCCACTGAGATGTCCTGGATGGCAAATCGCAAGATAATGGTCCAGATCATACCCAGGGTCATCTTAAGGTTGCCATCGACGATTTCTTCGGCACCAATGGACACCAATTTCACGCCTGAAAACAAAAGTCAGTTGCCGTAATTTTAACCAATAGTCTTACAAGATACCTATGATGTAAACTAATCTGTAATATTGGTAAAACTACGATATTGCTTTCAGATTTTTCATATTAGTAATGTTGTATTTGTAAACAGTCCATTCTTTTTTAAAACGGTATGTTTTCAGTATTACCTGTTGGCGTCATACCATTGAACCGTATTTGGATGTTATTATAATAATAATTGTGTTTTTGCTTTTATCGAATTGTGAGTTAGTAAGTTCTTTCTGTGGTTACTACTCATAGTGCACATGTATGTAAACAAGTATTACATATAAGGATAATTCTTGATCAAAATATTGAACTCTAGACACCTACGCTTTGTCCGAAACTTAAAACTGCCGATTCTTGTGACTTGTCACTGTGGCGAATTTCATTATTACTAGGTCTTAGTTCTTAGTATGGACTGTGTGTTTTAAAAGAACCTCAGCTCGTTAGCTACCAGGTACAGCTTTATGACTATTTTAACAGTACCTAGAATGAAATCGTGTCCACATATATACTGTACTTAAACAGTTATATGTCCGTCTGAATCTTGTAATAAGTTTTTGTAATTACTAAGTATAATATTTATTTTCCGCCAAAAATTAGGTTCGCTTGTCTCATGTTTCCATGATTTATATGATTTAAGTATTATTTGGATCCTCTTGTCGTTTTTGTTTCTGGAGGATGCTCGATCTCCTGCTTTTGTTTCATTGGCTTGGAACATAGCCATAACATGATCCTTTTATTTGATATTCTAACAACATGAAGAGTCCAGTCCAGTTGTAAGTTCTTACGACTTCTTTACCTTTATTTTCTAAAAGCCGGTACCGACTACATGTTTGGTTATAAAATACAATCATTGTATTGAAAACTGCAATGAGTGTAGGAGTAATACGGACGGGTTCTGAGCAAATCGCCTACGAAACACTAGTATTGAGTAATAAGTTTACTTGAATTGCCCATTACGACTGTACTAGCCTACAAATGCGACTTTATGCACTTTTAGACTAAATGGCAAAATGCGATATGCCTTGTTTGTAAACGCTTCGTTATCTAAATCAGAAGCAATTAGGGACATACCCTCAATAAAGATTAAGCATTCAGAGACTTTCAGTAGTCGGCCACTCAAAGATATTGATTGTTAACTAATTAAAGCAATATAAATTCGATTCATCATTCGTTCTATCGAGGAAGTGTAGTAACGAAAACACTATTCCTAATTTACATTAAACTACTGCTTTCCTTTACATTTTGCATTTCAATTTTTGCAGATTTTTGCACTACAAATCCTGCATGTGATATCGTTAATGCATAAACCAATCTCTTTGAAGAACCATGTTTGATATATATTTACCTTTAGAGGCAATGAAGTCCAAAGCCTTGTTGACGTTAGCGATCTTGTGGAAACGCATTTTGCCGCGGTCGGGCTTGGGCAGGGTCTCGCCGGAGATGACCTCCAGCAGTAACATGAGCTTCAACCCATTGCGGAAATCCTCCTCGATGTTCTCGATACCAGTACCGGCCTTCCTAAGGTGGCTGTTGCACCATGCTGTGAAGGTCTGAAAGCGAAAGTGAGAATGGTATGAGCGTTTTGTTTACATAGCAGGAATGGTGACAGAGTCGTGTTTCGTAATACCTAGCCAATGTTTGTTCATAGAATTACTTGCAATTTGTAAGCTTTGCATTCAAATTACGTGTTCAACATTTTGGTGAAGTGTGCGTGCGTAACAAATTGTAAGTTTTTAGAAAATACGAGTACGATTTACATTTTAATTTTACACAGCAAATTAATCGGAAATACGACATTGGACGAATACAAGTGCCGTTAATCAATACTGCAGTTGCATCAGGTAGGGGAGCGGGCGGCCGAGGGGTCCGACCCTCTCGCACTGCCAAATTCGCCGCCGGTTATTAGCACCCGCCACAGTGGCTTTGCAATTTCGACTCAAAACTGTGGAAACGGGAATGTCTGTTACCTATGAATATTGTCTGTGAGAGTTCTATGAGTATTTTAGAATAAATTAGAACATTACAAGCTCAGATTTAAGTAATTTAGTATTCCATGTCCATCGCTTTGTTCGTTGAAGGAATAATGTGAAACACAAAACAGTTTTAAAATTCCTTTGTTTTTAAAACCAACTAATCCGGTGTGTGTTTAAACGGATGTAGATATGAATGTATATTTTTAGCTATTCAAATACCATTAGATAGCAATAACTCACATAATGGGCCACGCAGTCGTCACCGTTAGCTTGATTATATCATTAAATAAGTATCGAAAGCCGAGCGGGCCGAATAAAGAGCTAATTCTATTGTAATGGACGTTGAACAAGATCTGAAAGGCAGTATAGTTCACGAGTAGCGGCGCTCCTATGCAAACTCACAAACTCGATTGGTTCCGGAGGTGGCGTCAAGGTTGGAACTGATAAATAGAATTCAATACATCAACAGACTGCGTGACCATGCTGGACTAAAGCTGAAGTTGACAATTAATTCAAAGAATAATACACTTCCATTGAACTGCCTTACGTCATCATTCTGTTGATTTGAGCGCAAGTAGGTTAGCTGTTAGTGTCATCCTAATTAGATTTTACGAAGAAATAGAAAATCATGATATTATAGATACAGACGATTGCATAGATTCAATACCTGACTGATTAAAGTCGATGAAGTAGATAACTACGCTATTGTTAACCAGTTCACAGACAAGGTAGGTAGACATAAACAAAGGCACGTGAGACATGAGCAAAAAATTTTACCTGCAATCACATTTGAATTCAAAGGTTCGCGTTACAGAAATTTGATTCTTTTGTCGATGCTTTAAAAAGTATTTTGCTATAGAAAACGTGTGACATAGAATAATCGAGCACCTATATCCATAGATACAATGTGAGGTTAGCGAAGATGCCATCACTGCGGAACATTAAAAGTGACCGAACTGCATTCTGAGATCGTAATGTATGAATCATCTTTGGAACTCGCCTCTTGGCACAGGACAGAAAATAATAATAAGCTACCTTCCATTACCGCATGACCTACAATATGCAGGTGAAGGTATAAGTCGCCTAGCTACCATATGTCGTAAATTAACAGCGCAGTTAACGGCGAATGGGAGCGCACGTCGTAAAGACATTTAATTTATTATGGTTTATGTGATATTTCGTAAAAAGAAAGTTTGTATCATTGATAGTGGTGATGATGTATCGGGGAAAATGTTCGACAGCATCTGATATATGCGCGAAAGGTCGGGTAATGGGTACAGCCATTATGGTGCATTAAGAAGATGGTTATCTTCCGTGTAAGCACTTGCGTTTACTTAAATGTCCATCGCTGAAACATCAACTTTATGGAATCAGTCGGTGACGTTGTTTTATATTAGCACAGGTTGGGCAAAAAGTAGTAAGGTATTCTGTATCTCAGGCACCTTGGACTAGGTGGAATTTAAAATATGATCTAGTAACAACGTTGTCACATAAATAAGACACGCGACCTCGTGTAAACGGGAATACCAGCGTCCCTGAGACAAAACACACATCGTGACCCAGAATATGAAAATAATCCCGCGTCACCTTGCAACTGCCATCACGGCCAGCGTCGATCTAAAATAAGGCACGCAGGTGTAGACAGCGGAGTATTCGAGATGTGTAGAATGTGAACTAGACTTAAGATGCGTTGTCATTGAAGCGTTTAAATATTGTTGTCAACGTGCTAATGGGCGAGATATGAAAGCTGTATTGTCACTTGCACGATAGTGAGCAGAAACTGTCGCTGAAAATTCAAGCTTGCTTTTAAAACTAACGCGGTCAAACACGTTTATATAAATGTTTAGAAACTCAACTACTTATTCATCCATGGTCGAATTCTTTAGATAAATTCTCCAGAAACCAGTATACAATTCGGAAAATTAGGATAAACTTTGAAAGGTTGTTTCAAGGTAAACATGGCAAGGTAATAACGGCGGCTGTTGTGTGCCACCATTCAAATAGACAAACGACTCGCCTTGGGAGCAAGATGTTTCACTTTCTTTGATCCTTACAACCGTGAGCAAGAAATAACTGTACCAAATGATCGATAACTCTTCGAAAAACTGTACCAATCTGAAATTACTAATGACATTGAAAAGGAACACATACTGATATGCGAGCAACGCAAGGAAGTTATTGAGCTCATTGAAAAACGCTTCGAACAATAGCTTTGTTGACACTGATGTTTAAGGTCGTTTAAATGATAGTCTAATTTCATTAATTAAGAAATATAAATGCGGTCGAGTGGAGCATACCACGGGACATGATTTACGCAAACATGTTCTACAATAGTTTTGCCAAGAAACTTTAAACCTGTACAAATGTTACGTTGATGAGGTAGGATGAACGCAGCTGTATCCAGTTATTACAGCTATTTCTAGAGCCCGCAAGCCAATAACTTTTTGTTGAACGCGTGCTTTGGCTTGGCTTATGACTCCTGTAGTTATATTACATGCCCTCTATTTGTCTTTAGTAAATAACAAATCTGTCAACTGGTTATGATTTATGCATAATTCACACGGAGTGCCAAACTGCATTTATAGGAGCAATTAGGTGCCAGGTAAACTAGCGCTGGCATGATCTAGTGCTTAAATCTTAGAAAGGAATGTTCATTCATCATTAGAAGAGGCGACTGTCTCATTTTCCGCTTCAATGCCTATGAAGATTTACTGCTTAGATCCGCAGTTAAACATTTTCGAGATCGGCTTAGAGTTATTGACGTCAGAAACCTTAGGGTCATGTCCAAATTAGAGTGATCGATGCCAAAATTATAAGTCAGGCAGGTTCCGCCGTTGGTCAAAGGTCAAAGCATTCATGTTTCCGTCAGTCAGATACCGAAACTACGTTATATGATACAAAGTTAGGTAATAAAACATAAATTTGAAAGTGAATATTAAACGATACCCATGTTGTTTGGAAAGGCGCCGATGTTTCTAGTTTCGGGCAATCACTTATCTTCTATGAATATTCAATTATTAAAAATGAACAGATCAAGGAAAGCTCGACATGTTCGTTGAATTATTTAACAGTGAAACGACACGAATAAATTATGTTTATTACGAACACTTTGGAACTTTAGAATGTTAAAATTATTAATTATTTTTTATTGATTCTCATTATTTATCTATTGTTGAATGTCATGTAACTAAACACAACAAAATAAAACGTATTTATATTTTTTATTGCCCAATAATTTAGTCTTATTATGACATTATGAATTTAAGTAAAAGCTTTATTAGGTAATACTATTTCCGTGTGGTAATCCCACTTTTATAGCTTTAATGAAGTCACTGGTAATGATTTCAAAGTGAAAATAATTATTTTCACATTCTTATATGATGTTTTATAACACATTTTTATTATCATCGACCTGACATAAATTGTTGTTATTTACTTTAATGTGCTTATTACCAACACCTTGATTCTTTAAATGTTTTAGTCGGAAAGCTTTATATATGTTAATTAAGTAATTAATTTAAATCTTGAATGATAGGTATTTTATACGTTCATATTAAGTCGGTGCTTAAACCATTGTTGGCTATAGTTCTTCAGCTGCAGAAATAAACTAGAGTGAGATTAGTGAAGAATTCACGCCTCAGACTTTTGGCCACAGGCAGTTAGAAGAACAGCTGAAATTCTGGTATCTGGAGATGCAGTGGTCGAAATTGAGCCTAACAATAATCATAAAAAAGAGTCTGATAGACCCAATTATACACCCATATTGCGCCGGTTATATTAAAGTCCCATGTAATAGGGGGCGAGCGTATTGCCATCAACCGGGCACAAATCAGACTCCATGGCTGCTACTCGAATCCAAGACCTCGTGCTCAGCAATCGCGATTGCGACCGCCAAACCGATGAAGCGGTCTGATAGACCTCTTCACCTTCTTTAGGGTTAAAGGCATTTATGAGAATCTCCACACAAAAGAAAGGAGCAATAGTTCTATCCATAACATTTTCTTCAACAATCAGTCGCAAACACACAAACAGACTTTCGCATACGCGTTATTACCAAGAATATGAAGTAAGAATTGAACCATTAAAGTAGGTACTTATGTGCTGCACAGACTTTCACTGTGTAAATCATAAATGCAGTTCAAGGTGCAACTCTGTCGTGCGCTGCGACTGCACTATTAGCCAAGATGGCGACCGGTGAGAGGTTATGCTCGTGTCAAATGGTATTAATCTTTCCTACTATGCATGTTTTTTTATTGAAGAAAACGGAATTTGCGCTGATGGATAAAGAGAGAGAAGAAGACCAAAGAAAGACGGATTTAAGGAATAATATGAAAGAAAAACTATTAAAAGGATGGAAGACAAAATGAGCTGTGCCGACTCCAAGTAACATGGTAGAAGAATGGAAAGATGATGATGAAGTACCTATTGTACTATTGAACCTATTTCATGAGGAACAAGCGCTTTTTCAGCGGCTTTCGGCTTAGATTTCGGAGTTTTGCAATACAAACTTCGACACCTCATTTCATGTTTAGGGATCGCATTTATTATATAGTTTGCTTATATTTTTTTTGGAATGTAAAGTAGTAATATACAATGTTTTTCATGTTTTTCGGTACAGCCCACCGTAGCATGACCACCCTAAATAAGGATTTCTTTGACGAAAAAATTAACAAAATGACAGATACTGCAAAGAAATCTGTCATTGTGTCGACAGAATCTGTCATTTTGTCGATTCTTCCGTCAAAGAAATCCTTGTCTACGGTGGTCATGCTACGGGGGCAGGTTACCAGACAAAATAAGGAAAATTATTCATAACCCAAACAGACCAATATCTGAATCAATCACCTCATCTCTAGAGATCAGTTTGAATTTAACCGAATAAGGTCATATTCTTCGATCACTTATAGGAACACAAGTTAGTGATCGAAAGTCATGTTACAATGAGCAACGAAATGAGCACTGTGAACGCTACAAAGAGAATCTGAAAAGAGAAAATAATCTAAATGTAACCGTACCTACCGGAGTGAGGATTCTCATAGGTATTGAGATTACTCGAGATACAACACTTTAGAATATGTTTGAAAAAAAAACTCTCTATGGCAGAACGAAGGCAGAAGTTTATGATCATGGATAATTATGTCCGTGATCAAAGACTCGCTTCCATGGACATGCCCATAAAATCAGCTTTAAATTCGTACAATATGAAAATAAAATACCAACTTAAAATAAGAAAGGGGCAGAGAGAAACAAATGTTGGAATATTATGACATTCGTGACGATTTTTCTCATTTTTGTTCGACTAGTACCTATTATGTTCATGATGAATACACAATTTCACGTCTGTTAATTGACATGTCATCATTTGCCTAGCCTTTTCCCAACTATGTTGGGGTCGGCTTCCAGTCTAACCGGATGCAGCTGAATACCAGTATTTTACATGGAGCGACTGCCTATCTGACCTCCACAACCCAGTTAGTACTGGGTAATACGATACCCCTTGGTAAGACTGGTTGTCAGACTTTTTGGGCCACTGACTACCTATAACGACTGTCAAAGATCTACAAATGACACCCGGGACCAACAGCTTAACGTGCTTTCCGAGGCACGGAGGAAACTCGGTATTTAATGGGTGGTCACCCATCCACAGACCAACCTAGGCAAGCGCGGCTTAACCTAAATATCGATCCGAGCGGCTGTTATTACTTAGCCACGAGCTCCTCGGTTAATTGACATGTATAGATAAAAAAAAAAACCAATTATTTACAAGTTATGATTACTAGTTTTGATTGACTAACAATTCTTATCAAAACATCATTGATTAAACACGCGGTTCTAAACAAATACTGTTATGCAGTTTGACACAAAAGAAGATGACAAGACAATTGGTAATTATTTTGATTGATGGTGACTACCTGTGGGCGCTAATGATCGATACTAACGGTGTTGATACGATTAGCACAAATTACTCATTCCATTACCCCCTTTATGCTGATGATTCAAGTTTGCAAGATGTACAGTAGCGGCAATTGACACCCTATGACTGTGTTCTGCTTATGACTAGGCCAAAATTATCTCTGGGCTTGAAAAGGTTCTTCTCGAGTTTGTTTCGATGTTTTTCTCTGATAGAAAATACCGATCGGGTCTAATTTGTATACAAATATTTGAGGTTTCAGTTGCATTCGGTTAGACTGGAAGCCGACCTTAACATAGTTGGAAAAGGCTAGGCAGATGATGAAGCACATCATTTTTATCATATTGTGTCACTAGATTCATTAATTCTTTCATAATTTTCCAAAGCATCATATGCTCCTGCCTTCTCTATTTGTGTTGCTTCTTTATTATTATAATCAATGTTTTCTTTTCCAAATGAAGTCTATTAATTATCATATCATCATGGTTTGGCAAGAAGAAAAGTGTCGAATGACTTTCTCATTATTAATCGGTGTGGGTGCAATGCCATTGGCCTGATAGCCTCAATAATCATATTGACAAGCCAGACAAATTATGACTTCTAATATTGATATTACCCAGATAAAAAGCGAGCTTCGCTAAAAATATATTCGTACTTGTGCTTCTTTAGAGAATATAATTGATACACCCACTTATAGCCGATTCACAAGAATTTGGGAGGATCTTAAGGATGGTAATATTTGAGAAATTGCCTTTTTTATATAGGAATAAATGTAGTAAAATTATATGGCCTCTTTTATTAAAATTATTGAATTTAATGGAGCTAAACCTAAAGACACATATGGTCATGTAGAGGCCAATTTTGAATCTTTTCAAAGTTATTCCAATGCCACACCTAAATAAGCCTTCCAAATGTAAACATATGACAGTCTGTTAATATTTGTTCAAATTGAGGTACGCTATGGCGCCTGTTTAATTAGGTAGGCATTCTACGGCTTGTTGGTGTGGTACCGACTGTCGGAATACTAATAGATAGACACACCTGTGAAGGTGGTTCAGCCGGGCCCGGTGCCAACCCGCCCACTATAATTTCGATAAACAATAACGTGACCGTTAGACGGCATACATTTAATTTTATGTTCTGTAAACACAGACACGCCGTGTTCCACACGTTGATACACCTAGAGAGTATTAAATTGTCTACGAAATTTTAAATTGCGTTGGTATCTCATGATAGCAGAGTGCTAAGATCAATGACCCAAGATATCAGAGAGCAAAAAATAAATTTGGGAATGTCGTAAAGCGTGCTAACAGTTCGCGCGTTGGTGTGAAGTCTCAAACGCTTACACTCACGTTTGCCATGACGTGTCATGTTGAATGTATCCTGATAACTGTCAGGTCCAGTTTAGTACCTGCAAAAAGGAAAAAGATAATGAGTGATGAGGAAACTTGTATTTTTAGAACACACATTGATTTAGACACATAAAATTCCTCATTGGATTATTGTTTGTATTTCTAAAATGTAAAATTGAAAGTGTTTTCGTCGTTTCAAAGTTGTCTGTACAGGTTCTCTATTTTATACAGATTAAATCTTGGAGATTTATAACACGAATTTCTAAATTTACGTCCGAACAGTAATAAATAACAATCAATAGAAGCACGTAGAAATGTACATGTTTTTCTGCATCTTATAAATCAAACGCAGCTAAAAGAATCATGGCAACGCGAGTGGAATTCGGTAAAGGCTAGTGATGACGAAAATAATACGTCGTTCGTAAAATAAAACTGACGACTTGGTTGAAAAAGTTTAATATTATATCTGCCATGGGAACAGGCGGTAGATAGTATATTAGATAGGCAAGTATACGCGTAGGCGGCTGAATCCGGAGCCGAGTATTTTCATACACCGGAGACTATTTGTTAAGAGAACGTCTTCAGTCTGCTGGCAATGTGGAAACAATGGATTTAACATTGAAAATGTTTCTGTTCAAGCTTTATAGCCCGTATAATAAAATTTAATAGGGCTTCTTTATAACAGATGCCATTGATATCAAACTTTGAAATTAGCGTTATAGTCACTTTAATTTTTGTATTTCTGTGAATTTAGGATATACTTATTAAATATGTGTCATCTGGGTTCATATTCTAGAAGTTATTAAAAGAGGACGTCATTTATATAATCAAACAAAGATTCATCAGATTGCTCAACGACAGAATACTCAAAAATGTACAAAGAATCTTATGAATCATCTATTGATTCTCGACAGCATGATGTTAACCAAATAAATTGCACAAGCAAATTCGTGGACAATCGTTTGGGCGCAGCCACAGTTAACTCATAAATAACTGATTATAACGTAACCTGAGCTGAACAAACTGTACTGTAACCTACAATGCTTTTTAAAAATACTCCTGCTATAAACCCACTTACTCATGCACCATGGTTTTGCTCTAAATAAAGATTTAGTAAAATTTGTTTCGCAACCTTACCGCGCCTGTACTTCCTTGTGTAAATAATGATGTAAGAGTATCGTCAGTCAAAACATAAATTATCAAGTCTTTGGTAATTCTCAATCTGGTGACTGACGCATCGACACGTAAAATTAGCTTTCCCATAAAAACTTGCTTCTATCTTTATCGATATCCGTTTCTCTTAAATAATGGCAAGTCATAGTTTTTCCAGAGTTGTGGCTTATTGAACTGTAGTCAAAATCGGAGTTCCCATAATGTTATAACTCTGTTATAAGGAGTCTTTAAAATTGTAGTCATGACAAACACGAATCAATCGTGAAACCATAATCTAAAATTATCTTTGTAGCTAAACGCCAGTAGTCACGAGTACAGACAAATGAATTCCGATTATGTTCCACATTGTTTCTTCAACGTAAGTATAACTAATCTTGCGAAAATTCATCACGTCTGGTGTTTCGTTAAGACATTCTCTTCCGTCTATAAAATAATATCCAACACACGTGCAGTTTATGGGGCTACTGGAAACGTTACCAGTTTATGACTAACTGGACCATGCAAGCGATATATCATCATTCGAACGCTGAAATATCCACTGGTCGACCCAGTTGCTCCACCAAGCTGTGAACTTTCAGTTAAATATAGATCGCCAGAGTGACAGCTACTGTTACTTCCGCGATTTTTTTCATCAGTCCAAAATTAAAGTCTTTGATGACTCAGGAATAGCTATAACTATGTGGTCTATATTATGGTCCATTAGTAATTAGTACTGATCAATCATATCTAACGTCATAATTTAAAGTTTTTTATAAAAATACTTTTTGGTTTTATTTGATACTCTTTTGCAACAGTTTAAAAAACACGTTTAGCAACAAAATGGCAGGAGTGTTTGTCGCAATTAAAACTGGATGTAAAAAATACTATTGTGTTCTCGCTTTTATGTCGAGTTGCGTCGTGTGAAGAAGATGTGGAAAGCCAGTCCCGCTCATATTTCATTAAAACCACACGTTTCACTTTCGCCTCTCTAAATTGTTGATACCTGCAAAGCTGCCGCAGTATGCTTTTACACAAAGTTACGTAGATAGACAACCTTCAAATGCCTGTTTTTGTTTAAAATACATCTGTTTTCGTTCTATTTCACAATGAATAACAGTCACTTATATAAACAGGAGCTGTGCGATAGAGAGGTCATTTCAAAAGAAAAGTAAATTCCTTAGTAAACAGGCAGCAGATGCTCCAAGTCACGTTGAGTAATGACTGTTAACCTTTAAATCGTGTCAATTAAGCGTAATTCTACTATTCCTATCTATAGCAACTGGTGCGTATGATTATGGTTAGTTTTTTGGATGATAGATTTGCTATCAAAGATTTTTTTCGTATCATTGAGCGAGTAAACGGAGAGACAGGACAATGGTGCGTTCCGCACGAAGGACAACAATGACAAGCCGGTATCAATGCATGTTCCGGTTCCATTTCTCAGCGGTGTCTTGTATACGGGCTTAGTACTAACTGAGCAAGTAAAAAAGCGAACTCATTAGCACGGATTACTGATGTACAGCTAAGATTAGAGACAGTTAGCCGGTGCGATGTGTACATATTGATTGTGAGATCTTTAGTTTCTTTCTCTGTCACCTTGAACAATTACTTCACACAAGTAGGCACTCGGTATGCAGTTAGCTTATTAGCAATAGTGGTTGGCGCTAGTACTGGTAGTAACACAGTAACATTTAAAGGTCACATTTAGCTACCTCAATTGCGACTTACGTTCCGAATGATTCAATTTGAATAGGCACAAGATATTTGTCCATTGTTTTGGTGCCGTCGACCCTGGGGCTACGTTAAATTAACGCGTTTTAAGACTATTGTTACATTTTCTCCAGCGTTCGTTCACTTATTCGGTCGTCATAGCTACGAACTTAGTTTGGCCGCAGCTCAGACTGACTATATCGATCTTGTTCCGACAGTTTCTAAGGCAACGGCTGTCTAGCTCTGTACGTTTTCCCAGGGGCTTGTTGATTTTCTTTTGGATCTTTGTGTAGTTTTGATAAGCTAAGGTCTTTATTAGTCATTATCTTATACTTGTACAACATAAAATAGCAAGCTGTATTTGGTTGGGTTGGGTCTCCGCTACCTTTTGTAGACAATGTGTTATTTTGAATAAGCGAAACAAAAGAGAGCGGTCAGTTATTCACGCCCCGACAACAATGAGGTAGACTTGTATGTCGCACGCTTCGTCATACACTGTAATATAAGAGCTTATTCGAGTCGCATTTTATTATCTCACAACGCTTGACATTGAAATCGGCTGAAGAGAAAGAAAAATCAATTGGATGAAAACAGTTGCGCCAACCGTAACTATTCTATGAATGAATTTGGTTTCGGTAGCTTGAAAAATATTTATTGAACAATGTTATGTGAATGACGCCTCTCAATCGACCTGCTTTTAAAAAGTATTTTTTAAGAAAGCAAACAATCCTTCATTTGCCAAAATTGTTGTTGCATTTGCCAAAATTGTTCTGTTTTATAGGCATGACGTCCTATCGTTCTCTCTCACCTTTAGTGTTATCTCCGACATTGTTTTCATTCCTTTCGGTGTTAATTGCTGAGACCTCATTGAATAAAATTAGCCAAACGACTCCACCCACTAGTTCTAAATTGGAGTTTTTGGCACTAACCACTACATTCATTAGTGATCTATTGTTATGCTCTGTTGTCACAAAGTAAACAAAGTGCGGGTTATGTCATTGTGTGAAGATGTATGAAGCTTTTTATAAACTAGTTACGGACATTGTAGTAATACTTGCTTGCCTTCGCAGCCTCAAGCCCTGTTTTGTTGTTCGTGTTCTTTGCGCATTTCATGTCTTGCTGCAAAAACACAATTGGTTTGAAGATTGCAATCGTGAACTAATTAATGATGGCTTGTTGTCCTAACGGTTCCATTGTCACTGTGACTGTTGTCATTACGTATAGTTTTGTTTCGATTTTGCACCACTGCGCAACTGGATTCAATTCAATTTGGCAAAAGCATCATAAAATCAAAATTCGCCAAAATGGTCGAATTAACATGAAGATTTATTAGCAACGATATGCTAATACTTACTTCATGTAGATTATATTAGTGACAGCCTTTTTTTTTTTTCGGGTAGGAAATCATCAAATGACCCCCCCCACTCTGGGCGGAGCGGAAGGGAGTGTCAGATTTGTACTGACTAAAACCCATCCATGTTTCTTCTTTGCCCTTTGTGTTCCAGGGCCACGGTGTCTCTTTCGTACAGTCCTGAAGCTCTGGCAGGCATCGGCCCATGCGGACCCCTACTCGGTTGCTGACATCTCTTTGAGGCGCGCGTGGAACACGAACGCGCCGTCGACACGGCCTGTCGTCATAAGACGGCCGGACGGCGAGCTAGCCCATAACTCGCCGTCCACAGGCCCGCGCCTACGGTGGCCGGAAGCCACCACGTGACCCCCGACGCCCAGGGCGTCTCCCGCGGCGGCTGGGACGTGAGGTTCTTTCCCTCTCACGTCACTAGCATGACTGCTTCGCAGAAGGTGGTGACGGCTTCCCATTCCCTCTCGCTCCGGACCATGGCTTGAACCAGGGCCGGACGCGAGAGATCGCCGCATTAGTGATAGCCTAAAATTCTAGATTAGTATCACTTGATTGTTATTTCTCACGCGATATTTAAAATTACGTAGGAATAGGTATAATAAGTCATGAATTACACGATAATCAAATTAAATATTTGTGATATCATATTATCATGTCCATCCACGCAATCCATTGTTATTGTTGGTATCTATAGGTAGAAGATATGGCAGAGATAATCACGGCTTATCAAAGCCTGCACTCGATCTATCAACGTAGTTAAATAAAGAAAATGCACCATTACCAATTGGAAGCGAATGAATAACTTCATAGAAGAAGGGACCTGTGACTTGCTGATCCAGACATCCTGTGAGCGAAGCGTGTAGGACTAATAAAAACAAATTCTCAACAACACGATCCATATATGAAACACAATGTGTCGAGTGTAAGAAGTGATCTATTAGATCTAGTTTTGGTGTGGAAATCTGAGAGTGCCCTGTTTTAGAACGACGTACATGTTTCTCAGAACAGTTTCAACGATTGATGACGTTTATAAAAAGTCTGATTACGGTACATGTGTAGGAATCTGAAGCAGAAATCGGAATCTTTATAGCCGATGTGATGATCCGAGTAACTGCTTATGCAACCACGGAACTATTTGAAAATTGTAATCATTAGGTCCACGTAATTGATGGGCTTGCAAACTTGTTCGCTCGTATATGGGGTTCTGCAGTCATTATCGAATACTTTGGCTCCTCCACTCTTTAATTTGCTTTAAACATCTGATCCATCGTCACATGCTATGATTTGTCATAAGATTATTTATGGTAAATGTTACGTCACTCACCATAATTAATAATATGACTAATTACATCTCTGTTTCTGACGCAACTACGAGGTAATTTGTGACTTTGTGTGCCATGTACATATATTTGGCGTACAGTCGTGTTGATGCGATGTGGTAGCGGAAACGTCCTACGCATAGGTATCTGTTTATTAACACTGTTTGGAATCTGACACTGGACGCGTGAATGCGTCCACATTGATAGCACTGACGAACGTTTGAAATCCCGTCACAAACGCATTTTGTGTTAGTCATTTTGTCTTTCGCTTGATTACGTCGACTGATTACGAGTATTGCGGAACTAAATGTTATGTCTGCGTTTGAAAGCTGAGAAGATTAACAATCGAACGGTCCAAATTTTTGGAACAGCTGTTGCACTGATTCTCCAACCAGCTATCCATTCGGGCGTTTTTTGCTTGGCTGTCTACCCTCTCGTTTCTATTGTGTAAGTACGGGAGGGGTCCGAATGAATAACAACCAAAGACATAGTCCCCCTCGCTAACTCGCTATGACGGCTGTTGGATTTATCTAAACAGATAATCGGTGAAGATAGCTCGGTATAGCGACACGTGGATAGTTGGTTACGACGTGAACGTCGTGCGATAAAGACAGGAACAGTAACTCATTTTATTAGTACGCACTCTAGAATTTGATGCTTCCATACAGTAAAGAATTTGTAAGACCAGCAAAATAATATAACGGTAAACTTTTGAAAATTGAATGAAACGTGAATGTATGTTATATGAGAATCCCCTTGCAGAACATACCTTTGGACAAACATAAAACAGTGTTTACATGAATGGTCAATGTATCTTCGGAAGCTAACGCCTTTCGCGTGTCGGAAATAATTTTAGTATATACGATTTTCTAATTATAATAATAGTAGCAAGTGAGTGTAAGCATTTCGCGTGGGCGATTGGACCAAGTCAAAAATAGACGATGTTGGCATCGGCTGGTTTGCACTCTGTTCGTAAAATCGTACGATCCTGTCTGTCAGTCTCGATGAAAATGTCTGTTTTTCGCGAAAATATAAAGCATACGGATTTTTAACGGCGCGTGTCAGCGTCACACACAATTATTATCTGAAATTCAACAATTTGACTGATGGGTTTATTTGTACTTCTAGTCAAATCTTTCACTTCAACATAGTGTATTTAGAACGAAATACTAGAAATGGAACTTGACCATTACATGATATTTTGTTCCACTTCTCGTGAAGTATGAATAACGAGGTGGAATTAAGTGTGAGGTTTAAGAATCATAATATTGTAGTAGAATGCAACAACACAATTGTGTAACGATAAGACAAGGTTGACAGTGGTTGTGCGGGCGCAGCTCGGAACGCACCTGGGTGCAGTAAGTGGGCGGACACTGCGACGCCTACTTATCTGCTCTCCGCGTTTTGAAACACACGACGGCACCGAGGAATAATGAGACACGACTCGATAACGAACCGACACGACCGAGATGTAGCCAAGAGTACCATCCGAAGACTTAACTTGATGCACGGTACTAACTATTGTTATGCTCATCTTATTTTAGTTAGGTTAGTCGATGAATACTTGAAGATACCTTTGGTCTATTTATTGTTAACAACTAAATAAACTTGCACTAAGGAGACACACATTAAAAGGAAGGCTACATTCCAAATACCGAACATTAAAGAAGTAACTCAAGTACACCAAACGCTGATTAGAAATACGATGACGGATACGAGTAAGGTGAAAATGAAGATACTTAATTTACAGATGCCCATTGAACTGGAAATGTTATTGAACATAGAATTGCAAGAGATGAAGCAGCGAAAAGAGCAACTGGTTTCTAAATTCGAAACAACGCTGTGCATAAGCACAAATTGATAGGCAGAAGTGTTGAAAGCTTCTTAGCTGTGAAAGCTTTCGCACATTGAGTCAAGATAGTGCAGAAAATTAACAAGAAAGTAAGAATTGGTAGCAGCAACATTTTGAAGGGCAGTTATTAACATCAGGGCACAGCTCTGAATACAATGCAATGTCGGAATGAGACCATTCCGAAACGTTGCACGACACGGAAGCAAAAAATGTAACTTATAAACATAATAGATGTTTAAAATACCAATACAATATCCTCATTACTGTCAGTACAATTAAGTAATATGTAGGGTCTATAATTTAATACGTCTACGTGCTTAGTGGGATTGTCCGCGCGAGAACCGGTCCACTTAAAATGATATTATTGACGTGGGCATGAGACCAAACATCGTGCTCCCTCTTGCCCCGAGGTCTGTACGACGAGGTTTTTACTAGAAACCCAATGAGTAATTCTGTTCTTTTGGTTTGTAGATTTACTTTCACTTAATGATTCAGGTTTTTAAAGGATTTTCCCGTTAATATTTACAAATATTGATTCAAAGCATTCGGAAAATAATATATCGTCTATATAAACAAGTTACTAAAGGTTCTAGTAATTTTATTCAAATAGGTCACTCTGTTTGAATTCCAAGTACATTTGTTGCATGTTATGATCAATTAGTCGTAACTGCTACTTTATTAAATGTTACCAACTATCCGTCACTTCTAAAGAAAACTTTAAGTTTTGAAGCTTTATTTGGCAGAATCCAGTAATGTATTCCAAGAATTTCTAAAGCCATCAATAATAATATTTTAATCTTCTTATCTTAATCTTATTAACATTTTAATTGGAGATCTCGGATACAAGTTTGATTGACGCTAAACATTCTCTTTAATCCACGGATGCATTTAATTATTTACTTATCGATCTGTGATATTTCTTCGTTATTGATTTGTTTTCTTTTCTAGAGTCATTTATTGTTTATGTTTAGACCGTATGAAGTTGTATCATTTTAGGTGGAAAGCTGGTTCGGAATGGCTCGGTCGATGCAGGCGCATTGTGATAACGCTTAGAAAGTTTCGTTTCACCGTTAAGTTTATGTTAATTTGGAACCAACTAATCGTGTCGTAGTTCAATATTCAAGGTCGTCCGTATTTTGTTTCGGTGTTATTTACATACGAATTATATTAGACGTGGCTGAAATCTCATCTAATTAATTATAACGATCGTCTTTTTTAGAAAATATTTCCAATGTGTTACAAGAAATTATGGCTGTATCAGCTGTATGAACATCTTCTAAAAGCGTTGGTGCTACTTTATTAAGGCTGACATTTGTTCTTTATTCTGAATTCCAAACAGTTTTAACTGTAATTAGTTGCCGTTTATCAAGCACATGACTTGTTTCTGGGGCAGGAAACTACTGAAGGTGGTCTGCATTCTTTGAGGACATTAAAACGACGTTACCGAGTCAATTTGTCGTCTTTTTATACATTTGATAATTCTTCACCTCGTCCTTATTCAACGTTGAATTTTAATTGCCTCCTAGAATTAAGAATGGTTGTGTACTGAGACCTACGAACAGACGGCGCACCTTGCGCAAAGGAAGTTGAATTCTCAGCTATTGGTGTGTAGGCGGACGTAGACACCTTAGTAAACATTTGATACCACGGATGTGGTTGTCGAACATGATACGATACTAACCCAAGAGCCAATATTGATGTACACGTCGTGCATTATTATATAACGAACAATTAATTTTCAGATTTTTTATGATTTATCCAACGGTGTGGAGAGTTGCAAGCCGACACTTCTGTACCTCGATTTTTGATCGCGTGCCAAAAACGAGCTAACAACGACAAGGAAAAAATAGCCATGTCAAATGTTATGTAACTGATATTATACGTCTACGTCAACATATTTGTGATCAACTACAAGAACTGTTCTCTTCTTAGATTAGTTTTCCAACAAAAATAACTGGGACTTGTCAATTTCGATTTCAGTTGACTCTGGAGGCAAACAGTGCAATAGAAAGTGTTATTGCGTGCTTGGAAATACGTGTTCGTCAGTCAACTGGACCCGCTGTTCAATATTTGAATAATGTTAGAGTAGTGAAGGTAATAAAAGATGTAACAAGGAAAATATCAAACCCTCATTTATCCATAGTATTGGTGTGTTTTGAGTTTATCAAGTGTCAATGACCCCGTAAGCAAAAGGTATGCCAAGGTGATAACACTTTGGCTAATGACAAGGTGAATGTTTCTGATACACAGAGTTTTTACGATGCAGTGAAAAGTGTGTGTAAAACCAAATAAATTCCAAATCTAAAGAGATAACGTCACTCGCTGAAATTATGCGGATCGTTGAATAAAACATGTCCTTAGAGGCTTAGATTGATTTAATAAGCCTGGCGTATGCTCAGTTTGGCATTATTATTCTGAATTAATAGGTTGTTATAGAATACCGAACATGGGCAAATATTGAATTATTTAATCCATCTATGAACTCTGACAATTTGAACATAGAATAAATGAGCAGTTTTATGTAAATCACAGATTTTAGAACCAGTTTAGCGCTCGTCCTTACTTTCACGCCCGATTTCTAGCGCAACCATATGCTGGTCGATGTTACTTTTAATATATTTACTTCAAAAAACATCGTCCACGCGTGAAGCTTTTCTCAAAATTGTGAATTTATAGCAATGATGCAACACTTGTTTTTGTCAATGACTGCTAGTTAATAGAATTTCCAAAATTAATTATCAGTTTTGCGCATACATTTGGGGTCACTGCATCGCGTTTCCTTGTACATTTGACGAGGAAAGCATGTTTGGCATGAGTGCGCTACTGACCTCCTTGCGGAAGAGTGATTCCAGTCGTTGGGAGCGCGAGTGCGACTGGTCGGGTGACTTTTCCGCTCAGACGCATCTCAAGTTGGTCGGCCGCGACATTGACCCGCCATACATGATCGGCCAATGCACCGAGTGTCGCAGGCTCTTTGTTTATATCCTGTAAGGCCTCGAGCCTCGGTCGTTCATTGTCCTCATCCTTGAGTAAGTGATTTAGGCATTTAGGTAGGTAGCATAACAGCTATCTTCATACATTCTTGCGTGGGTTGGCTAATGACATTGTGTTGCGGAAAACGATCAGCGGTGCGAATGATTAGTTAAGGTTACTTCAAGAAAAGCCTTGAAGTTTCGCCAGCTGATATTGTTTTCATATGCGACATATTTTTGTTTAGCAAAATCTTCTCTGCTATTTGTATTTTCAATACTACTAGGACATAGAAAAATATAGTCTCATAAATAGTCCAGAAAAAAAAACAAGAAAATCTTGATTAAATAAAACTGCAGTGGCAATGCAATTTGCATTGCCACTGCAGTGCATTTATTTTTGTGTACATAAGAGCTGAATGGAAGGACTAAATAAAATTGAATTGAATCAGAAGTGAGCGGAGTGAGGTGTCGTAAGTCGTTAATGACATTCCACAGGTTGCGCTGCCGGGGTGCGTCAGAGCATTCGTCACGGACCACCAGCTCACCGCGTAAATAGCCAACGTTCAAAATGCAGTTAGCGCAGACACAGCACCTCACCAATTTCCTGAAATATGGGTTTCATGGTGACGTAAAGTCGGACGCCCGCGCTTTCAGCGGCGCCTGCGCTGGACCCATTTTAGGACATGACTAACGGAAATTCGACTCCTCTCTCTCTGGCCCGCTCCCTCCCGTGGGAAGCGGCGTGCGCTCGTCTCGCTCGCGCGAAAAGCTTCAAGAAATCTTTTAATAGTGTCCACGGCCGAGATCTACTTTCAACTAGCGGCGGGAAATGTGCAAGCTTGTGTTTAATTTTTTGAAAATGCGCGGGGATTTTGAAATTAATTTCCATATTTCACTTCTTATAATTTTTCGCTATTTTTTACCAATTTATATGTATAAAGAAACTTTTTTTCGCCGAATGTTTAATAGTTTTGATCTCTAAAAATAGATTTATAATCTGATAAATTATATCAGCGCTGGTAATTCATAGACCAGGTGCAATCAGATGTAGTAGTGTAGTACTGAGCTGGTCCAACAGTAAGAACTTCTGTTTTATCGATTTAAAGATAATATAAGTATTTTTTGTAAATACACAAACATGAGTCACGTTCAAACGAGATAAGGTTTTCCTGACGGTATTATTTTTATTGCAAACTGGGTATGCCGACGCTGAATACAGTTTACGTTTACCTACCTCACGTTACGTGTGTCAACATTGTGTGAGGTGTGTAAAACTGACCTTTTTTTGTTGTTTCTCCCAAGCCGGGTCTAGCAGACCCTCGCGCTCCCATTCCTCCTCCTGTTCCATATACCCATCCGCCCCGTACTGCCCGTCATAGTGATTTGACATCACTCCGTTGTCCATCATCATGGTCACCGCACTGACCGTCGATTTCGATGTTCGTTCGAGCCTATGACCGCGAACTCGCGTGTGTTGGTTCGTACCGCGCACTGCAACAAGCAGCCGGCCGCGCGCCCGCTGCAAGAAGACTGGCGCACGAGCGCTCCAAGCGGCGGCGTGACGAACTTTCTTATTACGTTTCGTTACACTTACACGACTGTCAAAGTTATCCACAGAGAGAAACGGAACGCTGTGGAATATTATATCGCAAAGATGTTCGCGGCGTATAGTGGCATAAACTTTGCATAACCTATTTTATTTTTACCCGACTTCTCATTTGTATCGGAGGGTTACGTATTTAGCGATTCTGTAAATAGTCTATAGGCGTTATTGTGCGTGGGTAGGCTTGTTATTATTTAGTGCTAAATTGCTTCGTCTACCAAAATTTTTTGGCGCGATTTTGTGAAATCTGTCAGTTTATCCATCGATAGACTAACAGGTTTGCTACCATCATCTTTGAATTTCTTTATCTATCAGTTTAACTTACACCAGCCACCACCTACATATTAATAATGTTAAAAGTCTACGTATAAGTATCGACAGACTGAGAACATTTTTATTACTTACCTGACCCTACGTGTGGATGTGTTTTAATTTAATCGGTAAGAAAATACAGATAGTTCTCTTTGATTAATATTTCGCCTTTCAGATCCACCTTGGAAGAGCGTGGTGTGTGGTTATGAATGCTGATGCCTTACCTGTATCAGAAGATGCCTTGGCCCTGCTGTTAGACTATAATAAGTTTTTATCATAGCTGTCTTGCTGTCTGGCTTTCCTATATTATTTCCACGGCTATTCTCAAGTGTTGGTTCGCACTTACTGTGTGCCGATTCACGATCGATATACTTACTTTAATCAATTCTGATAGTATACTTTAATCAATTTTGATAATGTACTTAACTCTGATAATATACTTTAATCTATTCTGATAATAGATATCGGATTAAATGCAACTTAAAATGGCTGAAATGTGCAACAAAATGGCAAAAAACGCAATTTCATCCACATCCGTTCTACGTCCAATATTTGAATTTTATTTGCAGGTAGGTATCACCTCTGTCAAATTTTTGCATTGCTCTAGATAACTACAGTTATAATCAAAGGGAACATGCAAGATCAGTCTATTTTAAATAAAATACGCAAAAAATTAAAAAAAAGCTATAACATTCATGGCATGTTATTCCATAATCCAGTCTCTAAATAATATTATACACCGTGACTTTTTAGTCGTCTTACAAAGGTGATCCACTCAATGTACCCAACATAAAATAGCTCTAGGCGCGATTTGTTTTTTTTACCTACCTTAATTTATTCATTGAAAAATAAATAATATATGTATTAGAATAAAATTATGAAACATCCTGTTAATGATATTTAAGTGTCAAACGGGAGAACATACCTACACAGCGCTCGAGTCCAGTATATCATCGCTCGTAACAGGGTGTTTTAACTACGTCATGCGTCATAATACTGAATAATAATTTTATTTTTAAATTATTAAAATCTCATAAATATTTTTTTTTTTTTATGAATGTTTAGTAGTCATTGGATACATGAAGTGGGCTGGCGTTGTAAGACGACTAAAAAGTCACGGTTTACATATTTTTTACATTTGTCAATAGATTTTTCGTAAACAGAATAGGTAAAAAATACGTTTAGTCTAGTCTTCCTCTTTATCTTGAGCTGTGGTGGCATGACACGATCAGACTTTTAGGATAGCTGACTTAAACTGTCACCGACAAGGGCTTGGATCTGGACTAACCGCAAAACTAGTAAGCTGTAATGACAGTGACCGAGCTATACTCATAAGAGTACGCATGCCGCTCCGTCAAACTCTTTAAAAAAGGCTTGCTATTTTACAAAGCGCCGTATGAGAAAGATGCACATATCATTCAATGGTAGTGGAGACGACATGAAGAAGACAGCTTTAAATGATTGAATAGAGAAGGTTGAGGACCACGTGTTATGGATAGAATGTGAATTAACAAGTTTTGTATGAGACCAAATCCTCTAAAGCATCATGTTTCCGAGATATAAGTTATCAAAATGACGATCTTCGCCATCAGTGCAATATTGATTTTATTAGCCACATATTTCTATGTTCATAACAGAAATGGAAATAACAGAAGTGGGACAGGGATTAAAATGAGAATTATAAGTGGAAAAGGAGAGACTGAAGGATGTTCTACAATTAAAACCACAAATAAAATACACAAAAAAATTTATTCACCACATAAAATTTCATTGGATAATAATCTTGCTTTGCTCTTGCAAAATAACAGTTATAATTATAATTTTATATTCTTTGAAGATCCCACATATTAACATACTTATAGCAACATTCACGATCACAGGAAGGTAAAAATTTTGGAATAGAAAACTTATTTAACCATCGAAGAACTTGACACGTCAATATTTGGTGTTTCTACAAATTAAACCTATAGATACATACATGAGTATTATATAGATATTGTAAAACTCATAAGAAATCGGGTAATCATGCATTACATATATTTATAAGACATTCACTGAATATTATATATCGGCGAACGATCCATAGAAGCTTTGAGCAAAGTTACAACTAAACATTATAAAATTATTGACAATAGAAGACTTTACCATCATGTATAATTTTCATAAGTATAAAAATTTTACCGACAATTCAACGTGATTCACCGCCAGAACGTTAGAAACGTTTGAATTTAGGCTAAATATTTATTTATATATTAACACCTATTTTATTAGACGATTCATTAAGATTCAGAAGACCCATTTCATATATATTTTTACATATATTATTATTTAGAATATAGACGACGAGTGTGCTCATGAATGGAACTTGGCACTAAGGCTGAGATTATGCGTAGGTATATTTGTAAGCATGTAAAGACGGCCTAACAGAAACGAGGAAATAACAGGAATGAGTTTTTCATTCTTTCTTTTTTATTCGTACCAACCATACAGAAATAGAATACGACAGAAGAGATGTATCGCAAAAATGTGAATGCGAAACGTAAAATAGAGTTAAATGATCAAAATATATAACACCATTGGGTTATAATAAGATAACTATATTTATTTATAAGCGATTCGTTCCAACTCAGTAGCATAACATAAATACATGTTTCAGGAATGTGTTCCCGAGATAGATATTGCTCTTTTAAACGCGCTAAATAAATTACCCCGACAGACAAAAGCGAAATGGGTCTCAAAGATTCCGTATAGTACAGATTAAAAAATACTATATAACACTTGGTTCAGAAAAGTCTTCACTTTAACAATTATTAACATAAAGTAGATACACTTACCTAGCTGAGATTGAGTAGAAGATAGGTATTTCTAGTCATATAAACTATATATTTGCAGTCCGTATGTGTTCTCATAAGTTAAACTTATCCTAAGCATAGACTGCCCAATTCAGTTTGTTCACAGAGCATCACGATTATTACACGAACTGACATAGAAGTACATATTCGAGACAAACAATAGTTATGTGATGCGTCATTTACACTTGGTCGTTGGCCAAATTCGGCTATCAAATGCAAGCTAAACCTAGGATATACACCCTGCTATATTATCTACTACATACATTTACCGATTACAAGGCGTTACGTAACCGATGCAACTCGTGACCTTACTGACCATTACACCTAGTATATCGAATATTTTAGACCACTTAGGTACATATACACTCTAAACTTACTTTATTCCATCGAACACAGATAGGGGCGAATTACGATTTTAACGACCAAATGTAATGGAGACATGGTTTGGGATACAGACTATTATGTTAAATATACACTTGGATACACAAATAATAAGGTTTCTAATATATATGATAAACGGTATTCTATTATATGAACAATAAGGGTGTAGGTTCACGACAATATACAATTAGAAACTGAACTTAAGTTCGTGATAAAATTAAAGCTTTGTTTGTGGAATAAAATTGTGCGAAGAATAATGTGTCACCAATTTTTATAAAAAGATCATCGTCTGCCTAGCCTTTTCCCAACTATATTGGGGTCGGCTTCCAGTCTAACCGGATGCAGCTGAATACCAGTATTTTACATGGAGCGACTGCCTATCTGACCTCCACAACCCAGTTAGTACTGGGTAATACGATACCCCTTGGTAAGACTGGTTGTCAGGTTTTTTGGGCCACTGACTGCCTAACGACTGTCAAAGATCTACAAATGAGAGCCGGGACCAACAGCTTAACGCGCTTTCTGAGGCACGGAGGAAACTCGGTATGTAATGGGCGGTCACCCATACACAGACCAACCTAGGCAAGCACGGCTTAACCTAATGATCGACCCGAGCGGCTGTTATTATTTAGCCACGAGCTCCTCGCAAAATATTCAATAAAATATTTAATTTTTATTCTCCTCGCGAGCTCGTCGCTTTTTATAATTTTTATAAAAAGATATCAAGAAAATAAAATATGTCAATAATAATTATATATTTGACCCGTTTCATAATCTCCATATACCGGGTGATTGATAATTGGGTGCATTCCTTGAAATGGGTGATACTAGACCTAATTTGCAGCAATTTTGACCCAGTTACAACAAGAAAATCTGCACCGCGGAAGACGTGCATCAAAAAACAGTACTACCCTGTTTTATTAAAATACTACATTGCCAGGAACAACCGTTGTTGTTTTGTGGTCCTTCACTTACTAAAACTGGGTACTGCGGCACCATTTTAGAAAGCTCATGAGACAAGTAAGTCGTATCTGAATTTGCATGGCAAGTGCATGCTTTTATTTTGAGAAAACTCCCCCGAACATGACCTTTATGGCGCTTAATTTCCAAAAGCAATTTGTACTTTTCTGACAAATTGGTTTTCGAAAGATTCATTCGTTCATGAACTATCAGATAAGTATCAGTTTAAATCCTAAACGGCGTAGATTTCTCACAATTCGCAGTTTATGGTAGGGAGGTGGAAATTTATTAAAAAAACTTTCACGTTAAACGTAAACGTTTTCTCCAAAACGACCCAGTCCCAACCAAATTAAATTATCAGAGTCACAATTCTTGCAAATTCGGTCTGGCATTATCCATCACCTTTTCGAAAGGCGGGCGTTTTGAAGGACGATCTCTTGTTAACTTTGACGTTCAAAAAGTGCTGATTATTAATTATTATCAGCCTAATTTGAATAAATTACTTGATTTTGATTTCTCAGGGAATGCACCCAAAAATTATCAATCACTCTGTACAGAGGTGCCTTATTAAATCTCAATTAAAAAATAACTTTGTTCTTTAAGCATCATCTTGCTTAAAAGATGAGCCAATTTTATAAACATAGCAAAATTGGTGACAATTTTTCATGAATTATTTGCTTTTATCGTGAGTACAACAACAGTATACATACATATAGGTAGGTGTAACATTCTATACACTTCAGAAGGCAATAAATAGCATTATCTATGATAATATTCAGAAACGTCTCAAGAACGAGACTTAGGTACACAGTGGTGTATATACTGAATTTTATTCTACGGATAATTTTTTATATATATGATCGGGATGTACATGTTCATCTAGCACAAATCATTTAGTGTATTTTGTGAACATTCGTATAATATACGATATATTTATATCAAGTTCTATATACTGTAACTATAACTTTGAATAACAGGCTCACGTAAAGGCTTCAGTCGTTTACTAGAATTTCAATAATTTGATTAAGATGGTTATAACAAGTGAGACTACAATATTTTAACTCTGATCATGTATAATATAATATTGTTTATTTTTACTACCAGGGTTTTTTGGGTCATATATTGACACACTCTCTTGATAGATCACAGAAGGGAAAACTTTAATACGTGCTATATAACATGGATATAAACAATATGTTAATGTATACTTTTCCTTGCCAGACGATGAACGTTCACTCGCAATTTTGGTACCAAAAATAGAGATGATTATGTTGAACACATCTAGTTAGATGTAAAAAATATAGGTATCAATGAACAACAACAAGGAGTAGGTATCCGAGAAGTGTACAAATATTTCTCGTACCTCTACAGTACTCGAG
Source organism: Noctua janthina (assembly GCA_963576755.1). NCBI lineage: Eukaryota > Metazoa > Arthropoda > Insecta > Lepidoptera > Noctuidae > Noctua > Noctua janthina. The sequence continues at coordinate 7,856,109 of OY755063.1, read as the reverse complement.
TACATCTATAACAATAATACTTTTAGAAGGCGTCAACATACCACATTATAAGAAGGACCCAGCCCAGTCACTCTTCATAATCTATCTAATACACTGATATTTCTCACAGCTCCATGTTTTATATACCATAGTCGAAACTTTCGAATTCCGAAAACCTCGAGTCCTGTTTCTGCAGCCGCTGCTGGCAGGCCTCAATGTAGCTGTCGTGGATTCTGTACATGCCCGAGTTGGCCTGGAACATGAGCGTCTCGAGGATCATCTCGTTCTTGATGGCCTTCGTCGGAAGCACCACTTTTATCAATTCCTGCGGTGAGATCCTATACAGCTTCAGGTCTCTTGCTAATCTTTCCATAGTGCATTTAAATTCATTTTTGGCATCAGTCTTATTAGCGTACTTGGATTTGATTTTGTTCCGGGCCCAGCCGAGCATCGCCTCGAACTTTCTCACCTCGGTTACCTCGAGGTTGCGGCACATGATCATCTGCACCATGGATTCCGACAAGTTCATGAATTCCGGAGTCTGGAATAGGGCGTACGCTCGTTGCTCGATGTAGGCCAGGATCATGTTTACCAATTCCGAGGCTGACGTATATCGCCAGTAGTAATTCTCTAATGCTATGAGCATCGTGCACACCACTTCTATTCTAAGAAACTGTTTAGCATGATGGAAACACGCTTGTAGTAATTCAGGTAAGTCGTAATGCTCTGCGGCGCAGATGAGACCTGGTATAGAGGCGCAGGTCAGTGGACAGCTGCCGGTGTGCAAGTAGTCCAGGAGAATGCGGAACGTTTCGGGATCGAACTCGATTATTGAAAACTGAAAAACAAAACAATATCGTCATGTTAATTTATAGCAAACAATAGCTCTGTGGTCATTTCTATTTTTGAATGAGGAAATTAAAAAATAGAACTGAACATTTTTTCGTGATATTTACCTCAGTTTGTGCTAGTTTAGCACGATCAACTTTTTGTGCGTCGGCGCATACAGATAGCCTGGGTACTGCAAGTGCTGCATTTTTTTCTTTTTCTTTGTCTTTTGCTTCTTTATCTGAAAGAACAAATAATTTTGTATTAGATTAAACAGTGTTAACTTATATTTTTGAAATAGTGACATCAGAAATACCACATTTCATGTATCAACAGTAGCGTTAAACGTTGCCCAAAGATTTATTTAAGGCGCTTTATCATTGTTGTGCTGTGCAAAGCGACCACATTGTATTTTATACATTTCATCAAAACACAATGTATTGCACATGGACGAAGAACCAATACAGGATATGGCGACATAATAATCTTACCTAACTATGTGACTATGTAAACTTTTCCAGATGGAGGATAGAAATCATGGCTGGTAAAGAATGATTAGCAATTAGGAAAAGCAAACAATTAAAGAGCAGAGGAAGTCGAAAATAATTGTCGAGAATTAGAATTTTGAATGTAATGAATTTGTAAACTAGAAAAAGCCAAAAGGAAAAAAGTAATTGAATGGCTCAGATAAAGAAGCGCGGAAAAACGGGGTCGTGTTACAAGCTGGAATGATGCTAAATGTTAAAATAAATGAAGACGGAAAAATAAAGAGAGATTGCTGGAACACTTCATCCTCGGGAAAAGAGAGACAGAGAAAGAGCGATATTTACTGGAACAGTCCTGGGAACTAGCCCATTTCTTCTTGTCTTCTGCATTTAGCTGCGAATGCTGTTTGCGGATGGATCGGCCCCATCCGGCGGTTATAGTGCCCAGGCGAGAGAAAGCACGCTTCACCATCGGCGAACTCGGAACGCTTTTTGGCCTGAAATCATAGAAAATAAATTTTTAATCCCAAATTTCGATACATAGATATTTGCTAATATGAATTTTAAACTCGATCCAGTTAGATTTGTTCATGTTCATCAATGCCATCATTTGCGGATTATTCTCGCAAAAAAAGGAAACCTTCACAGTGAATTTAAACTCTTAAACAGTTCCGCATAGAGTTTGAAACAGTTCAGTCTAGTTGTACGCATGTGTACCAAAAGTCTTCAGAATTCGGTGAAAAGATAAAAAGTGAGGTCTTACCTTGGTGACTCAATATCGGGCACTTGCAAGAAGTTGCTACTCTTCTGCCTGGAAGGAGTCGGAGACAGTAGTGTGGGCGCTGGACGGGAGAGTAGTTCAGCTACCGGGACTTGTGGCGATCCGAAGCCCGTCTGAATACCGTATAGCATTTCTTGGAATACCCTGGAAATATTACAACACAGAAGGTATTAGAGTTGTGATGGTAAAATAAGAGTAAAACGTTGCACGTTTACGGAAAAGTTAGCTGGAATACTGGCATGCTCATTTGTCAAACTATTTTAGAGCGAGAAAAAACTGTCCATATAAATTAAGAATAGGCAGGACATGTCTGTCAAATGTCAAACTGAACGTAGGGCGAAAATAAAATGATATGTAGGCCACAAAGAACAATGGTATAGTGAGATGGAGAAGAGTTATTTATTTTGGTCAAAATAAAAAAGAAACTGAGAGTATAATTTTTTAATTTTTTTTACGCAAACCCTGCGTAGGGAACTACAGCTGTTTTGACATGGAAATAAAAATTCTAGTGCGAGCAGGGTTTGAACCTGCGACCTTCCAATTCAGTGCACCGGACGTCTTCACCAATTAGACCATCGCACCCTGCTCAACCAAAACAAACTGAGAGTATGGCTAAAACTAACAGACACCGTATCTTTTGGCGCTACCATCTTGTTTTTTTAATACAAATTCACAAAAAAAAATTGCCCAATGTTTACCAACAATGTCCTCCTGTCATTTTGCCAGTTTATAAATTGAGAAATTGAAGTTTAGAACTTGTCAAACTCCAATTAAGTTTTAATTTGGAGTGTTATATTATCGCAAATTCTCATTCTAACGCCAAATCATCCTTGTATCATAACAGTGTATTTACGAAATAAAGAATAATCACCTGCTCCTAACACCAAGAATGGCCCTAACACCAATAAACTTGGTCTTCTGCTTGGACTGTCCCACGAGGAACACGACGTCGAACATCTGGGCATTTTGCGCCATGTTCAGTTCACTGTTGAGGAAGACTCTCGTGAAGTCCTTAGCGAGTTGATCGTAGTCCTCGAACTGGTCCCGCACTGAGTCCAGGAGAGGTGAGGACGGTCGCATGTGACCGATGGGGCGCCATGAACCTGATGGAAAGAAATATTAGAAGTTGGTCCAGGCATTCAAACTCAACATCAAAGCATTGGTTATAATGAAACTATTTACAGGCACTTTTGCATTGTCAAGGAGCCTGTTCCTAAAAGTAGACTGCTAAACGTAAATTTAGACGGAAGCATTTTGTGCGGTCTGTGAATTTTGCCTAAAGACTCTGAGCCTTGTTTGTTTTTTTTTTTAATGTTTGATGTGTTAGTGCGCCCAAATTTGTCACACGCCTATCACACACGGTTACAGAGTGCCTGGCCTGGATTCTCCCGTCACGAAAGGTGACCGAGTTTTAACCGGACAATTTTTAAAACTCCGCCCGAACAGCGCCCGGACGCCCTTCAAACTAGGACAAATCCGGATGGATGGACGAATGGCAACCCTACCTTTCAGTAAGTATGTATTCGTTTTTTACGGTAGGTACCTTTTGAAAGGTCTTCTGAAAGGCAACAGAAAACATATTAAGAACTGTCAACACTGTTGGGTGTTCATACCTCTACGGTAAGGTTTCGGTATTTGTCCAGTTTCGGCATGATTCTGCAAGTTAGCCACGATGTCTTCTAGCATTTGGCTGCGAGTCCTTTCTTGCATCCTCGCGAATTTCGGAGCGGAGTATGAAGCTCTTTCTCCGTTCACTATCTTGGTCAGCAACCATTCCCTGAAAAAGAATGGTGAATCGGACCTGAGAAATGCGAAAAGTTTTTTAAGTTGTTTAATCACGCGTTATTTTGCATAAATCTTACTACTTACTTATATTTACTTTACTATAAGTGCGAAAGTTTGTGAGGATGGATGGATGGATATTTGTTACTCTTTCACGCAAAAACTACTGAACGGATTTGGATGAAATTTGATACACATATAGTTTATGACCTGGGTTGACACATAGGACTTTCAATACCGGTAGGACGATCCCGTGGGACATTACCGAACTCAAAGCGGGCGAAGCCGCGGGTATTAGCTAGTAAAATTGAAGAGAAAGGGGCCAAACACGTGTCGAGCACAAAGGGGGTTGCATGTTGCATTATAATTATTGCACTTACTGCAGGTACATTTTTTTGCAGGCAGGAGGGTGGTGCTGATTTCTGCATCCAAGCCTGGATCTATTTTATTGAAAACTTTTTTAATTACCTATATCAAGTCCTCAAAATTACAGTTGCGGTAGTTTGGATCAGAGTAGGTATCTAAAGAGTGCTAACATAAAGTATAACTTCAACTTGGATACGCCCGAAATTGGGAGGCTGAATCAACTAGTTTCATCAATCGTAATGTAGACTTTACAACACAAATAGTAGTTATACCGATCCTCATATCGTCATCAGAAACTTTCGTCTAAAATTCGCATATCTGTTCACTGTGGTCAATTATAACTTTATTTAACCAAAGTACCTAAGTTCTCCGTAAAACTAATTGCAATAGTTTTGCTCCAATTGTAACTGATGGATTTAGATTTTAGGTCTTATGTCGACACAAACTCAATGTTTGTTGTAGATTTAATTTCGGGATATGCTATAACGACTCATTGGATAACCAGCAACAGTGATGGCCTAAATACATACACACGATGCCATGTCGTGTCGCGATGTGAATTCGTGTCGCGATGCGATTTCGTGCATATGACGTATGTCGTAGAAATCTATGACACAATGTCCTATCGTTGTACAATGCACGTCACATCATAACACGATGCGACGATTTATCGTGTAAGTGTGTTTTGGCCGTAATGGTAAAAAACGTTGTCAGAACTTCGTTTAAATTGGGAATTCTGCAATTTTTACATCCTAGGTTTGATTTTGCTTGGTTAACCGCGATGGTTATCATAACGGGTGTAAAACATGAAGCCGAAAGGCATTTTTTCTTAATTTTGTTTGATGTACAGAATGCTTAGTTGACGGCTTCGTGATGGGTCCTTATACACCCTGTATGATTTGTTGTTATATCAGTCCAAATCTCGTCTTTAGAGAACTTTAAACGTGCAGACGGGTCATTTTCTTTCCTCTTCCTAATAACGTTCGTTTAGACTACAAGTCTACTATATCTCTGTATATCTTACCTGAACATGGGCCCCTTATCAAAGACGCTCTGCTCCCACAAGTAAGGCTTGTAAGCCCCCACTTCGTCTCGAGTGACCACTGACACCTCGTATCTCGTTGGTCGACGCTTGATCTTAGCCGATACCCGGACTGTGAATGATTTAATTACCCGATTAGGGAGTGCTTGTACTCAAGGGTTCGTATTAACAAGATTTTAATAATCAGTTAACTGAAATTGTGATACATAGTGAGTACAAACGAAACAAGGCTAAACCAAATATTGAGTTGTAGTTCTTTTTTTGGGGTTAATGACCGTGGGTAACTTAAAATATAAGTTTTATTGTGGAAACTTGTATGGGTCGTATGTAATCACGACAAAACAAAATAAAATCGGATTATCTAAATTAATATTTAGAAAATCCGCTTCATTGGTGTAGTGGTCGCAAGCGCGGCTGCTTCTGTGGAGTTTCGCCACCTTATTTAATGTAACCTCGTACAAGGTATCAAAAAATCATGAATCATTCAATAAATTCAACTTACCTAAAATGAACGTATGCAAGAAGTGGCTCTTGATGCAAGCCGGCGAGAACGCAGTGTTGTCAGCTTCCAAAAAAACGACGCAAACAATATCGTTGCCTATATGACGTTTCCTCTGCAGCTTCTGAGGGTCATGCCTCTCGTATGGCAGAAGGGTTGATACGTGGAACATGATTTCTATTCCCCTCCAGTTTGTGTACACGGAGTACAGCCCAGTCAGATCGTGCACTGTGTCTAAACCACCCTTGTATTTGTCGAAACCTGCAAAGACACGAATTTAATTACAGTTAATTGCATCTTGTTTCATTATAATAATTCTAAGCACCGTGAAAGAGGTTTTATTGCCGAGTCTCTCAGTAAGACAAGCCATAGTTGCGAGTTTGTTGCAATTTTATGGCTGTTTTATTAAGGACCCAAATTGTTGTTGTTGCCGTAACGACTTCTCGTTAAGAGGATTTGGGTAAATGGATAGGATGTTCTTTTAATAATGGCTTTGTAATAAAAGCTTGGCTAGTAGCTAGTCCTCGTACCAATTATCTTGCGAAAATAGGTACAATAAAACTTACCTCTGAGTCTGACTTTCTCTCCCAAAACTTGTAAGAACTCTTCGAACATCGGCGAGTTTTCGTTATTGTCTAGAATCTCTTCTTCAGTGTACTGGTTCTCCTTCACGTAGATTACCCCGACTTTCAGTTCCGATTTTATAAATACCTGAAAAACCGAAAGTTGCTCTCTGTTAGTAAATAAATATGTCTTACCATTTCATTTCCCACTTAAGACCACTACTGGCAGGTCTTTTCCCAGGTTCCCTTAATATTGACGAATATAAGGTATTCAACGGTGATACTATGCAATAAGACATCTTTATATGTATTACAGAAAAACCGAAGAAAAGCGTTTCGCCAAATCACCTCTCCGACTCCAAGTTTCGAAATAAAATATCAAAACTGTAAAGGCTTGTAAGTGAACTATGTAGTTCTGTTGTGTATATATCCTCAAATTGTAGTGTATTTATATTTTTTCTGCTGTAGAAAACTTGTATGATCTTTTATACCAAGACTTGATATTTGGCGCAGCCATGAGGCACACAGTGTTACCTACATTTTTTGTTTAGTTTTAAGTTTTATTTTATTTTTGTTTGATATTGTGTGCACTTGTGGCACGTGTCAAATAAATGTATTTTCTTTCTTCTTCTTTCTCCTATATTAATGTGGATAACTCCTTTCATTTTTCTCAAAACTGTTTCATAACAGAAAAACAATCCCATAAGCTCAATCAAGACGCGATTTCCCCAGAAGCAGTGTTGTTATTCGCGAATTAAGTAAAGAGCAATTTATTCTTGCATGGCTTCTTTGATCAGAATACCGCTACTGTTCGATCGACAGGGGCCTCAGGGACCCCTCTCATTATCTTTCCTATCTCAGCTTCATACAATGATCCCTGAAGTCCTGCTGTAATAAAAACACTTACTTTATTATTAGAAAAGCTTGGAAGATAAGCCAAGATTTGATAGCTACAGCTTTTTATCGTCTTATTGGACGAAGTTCCGCGAACAATGGAGGAGAAGCCGTCAACAATCAGACATAGGAAGGCATTACAAATAAAATATTTATCGTGAAGTGAAGAAAGAACTTTCCTCGCTCATAAAATAATACCTACTAACGTACCGCTTCGATGTTTACCTTTTCACACAGTCTCTCCTCAGTTACGAAGTGATCGGAGCGCATCACTTTCGTTGAAAGATATTAAAAAGAACCGTAATCCGGATTAATATGAATTCTTTTTTGTAATCGAATCTAGTTTCTCTAGGGACACTTGTAATCTATTTCGATACGATCGAAGGGAAGGATAAATTGAGTAGATTACCGGTATTATTTTAGTTATGTATCTTACTGAAGAACACAGCTGTATATTTCCGTTTCCGAGATCCTAACTTGATAATATAAATGCGAAAGTAAGTTTGTTTGTTTGTTACCTTTTCACGCCTAAACCACAGTACTAATTATCGTAAAATTTTGCATATACGTTGTCAGGTGTACAGAAACGGACATTAACCTTTCATTCCGAAAAAAAACCTGTTCCCGAGGAAAACAACAATAACGTTCTCATGATAATAGATGGCGCCACGTGTCTTTCGAATCATGGCTGAACTAGAAGCAGAGTAGGTAGGTACAACCCGAATTGATTTTCAAATTTTAAACTAACGTAAGCGAAGCCACAGGCAAAAGCTAGTTTCCTATAAATTGACAATGCCCGTGAATTTCTGTCCGTAAATAGATACATAGTACATTTTTTTCCTCACCGGTAGTCAAGATCATAAATATAATAAAATCAGAAATAAGCTCTTAGACTGTATTCGAATAGGTAATATTTATGCGAAAACCGAAAAGAAGGGAACGTTACAACTAAAAGCTTTTTGGTACTAATATAATTCCAAAGTTTACCGACGTGAGAAACATATAGCAGAGGTATGTTTTGGCATTTAGTTTTATCCTTTGCCTTTGAATAAGAATAGGTAGTCACAATTCTAAGATTCTGACTGTGAATATGTTTGAGCCGTTTGGTTTTTTTTCTTCATTTATGTAGGTACCTACTGAAACTTATTTAGTTAAAAATAATCTAAGAAGGTAAGTTCTAGTCATCATCATCATCATCTGCCTAGCCTTTTCCCAACTATGTTGGGGTCGGCTTCCAGTCTAACCGGATGCAGCTGAATACCAGTATTTTACATGGAGCGACTGCCTATCTGACCTCCGCAACCCAGTTAGTACTGGGTAATACGATACCTCTTGATAAGACTGGCTGTCAGACTTTTTGGGCTACTGACTACCTAACGACTGTCAAAGATCTACAAATGACACCCGGGACCAACGGCTTAACGTGTTTTTCGAGGCACGGAGGAAACTCGGTATGTAATGGGTGGTCACCCATCCACAGACCAACCTAGGCAAACACGGCTAAACCTAAATCGATCCGAGAGGCTGTTATTATTTAGCCACGAGCGCCTTAAGAAGGTAAGTTCTAGTATCTTATTTAATTAAGAACTTTAATTGAGAGGAGTAAAGCCTTAAAATGTTACCTGAGACCAACCACCTAATTGCGTACTTTAATATTTCAATAACGCTTTAAAGTGGGACTGTAGTTTCTGTCTATTGAATTGTTTAGTAGGTAGCTACTTGTAGTGGCCCGGAAAGCCTAATTAATATTTGAGTGCGTTCAATACGTATCTATTCCGATTGATTGACAGCAGGTCAAAACCAAGTTGTTGGCAACATGAAACTCCACTCAATGTTACTCAAAACGGAGTTATCTCAAGTGAGAATAAATAATTGTTTCGTTGTATGGAGATCCTTGACTAATTTAGAAATGTTTTGCTGGACATTGGAATCATTCAAGAAGCATTGAGGTGTCTTCTTTAAAAATAAATACTGAATTTATTGCATGTTGTAGTGTTGACACAATAACGGTTATAAATTGATATTTTAGACTATTTGTCATGCAGTAAAGTTAAGTGGAATTGTAAATCTATTTACTAACACCTCATAATATCTGTTCCATGACACTCATTGACGTAGGATCCGTGGTAACTACTGCTTCATCGTGTGCGCGCATACATCAGGCGCGAACTCCAATATTTCACCTCGCAGTAACAAAACACAGACTAGACGAACATTTCGTTTGATGAGAACACATTTTACTGCCGTTCTACTACCTAATAAAGGAGACATAAAGTATATATATATGTACCTAGTCGCTACTCTCTGGTACATATATTCGTTGGTGCGGGTCGCAACTCAGGAATACTGTATGTGTACTTTACTAGCAGTTTTTGTATCACTGAAATGTTTATGTTAAAATAGTTGAGCAAAATTGCATATAAAATGGAGATGAAAAGTGGATGAATACGGCCTGACGTCGTAAAGATGATGTCACTGCCTATGCATGTTACCATACAGATGGGGCTATTACATGGTATGTAGAAGAGCGCTCAAAAGCGATAATTATAAAGTACTTGGCCAAGTGCCAAAAGAGATTATGATGATAAAAATGACACATCTCCAAGAGAAGAAAGTTGACAAAAACCGATGAAAGCTTTATCGAATATTTTAAATCTACCTAAACGGAAAAGTCGAGGTGACAAAGAGGAAAATGTGGATATGAATTTTAAAACGAAAGTTAGAGATGCTGTCAACAAAAGCGATTTGAAAATTCGTTAAGAGTTTATGGAACATATACTTAGATTTTGTGAGTTTAAGGCCCGCTTGCACAACACATCACTAAATGAATAACGTTACACGTAAACGTATTGTAAACATAGTTCTATGTCTGTTAATCGTTCGATAATTTAGAGTTTGTTTTTAATTTTTGTATTTAACTTTGATTTTGTTTTTAATTTTTGTAGTTAATTTTGATTTTGTATTTAAATTTAATTTTTATTTTTATTCTGTTTTTAAACTTTGATTTAAATTTTACTTTAGTTTTTAATGTAACATTTATTATTATATTGGGCATGCGGTGCTAACCTATAAAAAATTGTTATACTAACCTTTGATATAAGAATCTTTATTTTAAAATGTAACCGTATAAACAATTGTTGGTTGGCCAGAAATAATAAATAAATAAATAAATGATGTTTTTAATATTATATTTAGCCTTAAACTCATTCAGTAAGTTGTGGCACAAGTGTGCTTTAATATAATTTCTTAAACAGGTGACTGTAAAGGTTAGGTGGGTTGAAGTGCTTCACGATTGTAGGGACAATTGTAAAAGAAACTCTTTTTATGGTGTCGTTAACGTTTTAACGGAGAAAGAGCAGAGATAGGGTACGTAAGGGAGAACTTAGGGTAACTTAATGTTTCCGTGCAAAGCTTTTGAAAATTGATCGTTAGTAGTGTCATGCTGCTTACTGTTATTTCGTTGACTGGATTTTGAATATCTGACGATAATATTAACCGACTGCCTCGTTGGTCAAGTGGTCGCAAGAGCGGCTGCTAAGCATGAGGTCCTGGGTTCGAGTCCCAGGTAGGGCAAAGTGTTATTGGGTTTTCCATCAGGAATTTCTTAGTAGCAACCACGGAGTTGGATTTGACTCTGGTTGATGGCAATAGGCTCGCCCCCATTACAAGGGACTTAAAACAAAACTGGCGAAATGTGGGTGTGCTATTAGTTACATCTCTGCGTAACCCTTTGGGGATTACAGGCGTGATGTAATGTTATGTTATGTAATATTAAAGGTTTGATTATTTGATTGTCTAGTATTGATTGGTATCATTATTACTAGCCTGGATTTTGGAACAGCAGTGTAAAGGCCTCCCTAATCAACTTTCTCGTCTCTTAATCTAGGATTACTAATTGACCATTGTATGTCAAAGAAGTCCAGCTCATCGCTAGCATAGATACATATATACGAATATATACTACTTATTTTTCAATTGTACTAAAATGTTTTGTTCTCACTATTATTGTGTTTACATGCGCTACTAAAAGGTTGCACATAATTTATTAAAAACTATTAAATAGACTAAAGGAAAATAAACTAACAACAAACTATAAAAACCCGTCGAAAAAGTCCTCCTCAACGCCGTCCCCGGCCCTTGCTCGAGGCAGCCCGCGTGGCTGAGCCTGTAGTCCAAAATTAGTCTCCAATAATGACACCACTTAGATCCAGCCTGTCCCTTTGCTGTCCTCCCCCAGCGACGACGACTTAGCGTGTAGTCGCTTAGTTTGTACGTTTTTTGTCCTGGCTGGAGGCCTTACACTGAAGACACCCACAAGATAGTCCCGTTAAGCAGACGACAACCTCCTATGTTGAAGTGCGAGATGCCATAAACAAAAAAGAAAAATCCTCCTTAGTGCTATCAGCTGGTAATGTGCCCAAGAGACTGGCGGCGTTGCCACGTTGTATGGCATGGCCAAGGTAAAAGTCACGTGAAGCGAAATATACCAAATTTGTAAGTTTAATAATAATTTGATAAAAAGATGTAAGAGGTTTAAGACTGGAAGCAAAATACGCGCTTTGACGTGGAGTTGCGGACACCAGCCCGTCATACAATACAATACAAGACTGGAAGCATAAAATCTATATCCTAATAAATTGCAAACAAATCTCTAGATTTTATACGAAACAGTTTCCTTCGTAACTATCCATAACTTAAACCCAAATAAGAAACCTTCACTTCCAGACTCTCTATTTTCCAGAAAATATTTAAGAAAAACAACTAGCTCTAATCATTCAGGTCGAAGTGGCCGTCAACATCGATATAAAACAATCTCTTCCAGAAAAATAGCGAGTAGACTCGTAACGTTTTACTGGACTTCTTGTCAAGCTATCCATGTCAGTCTGCGTTACTTTAGTCCGTGTTTTCGGTCAGATTGCATCATCATCAAGGAAAAAGTTACAGGCGTATTTCTTATTTACAGGTTTCAATCAAGAAGAGTGTGTAGAAGAATGGGAGGTTGAAACGCTGGTTTTATTAATAGTGGTCGATCCGTTTTCTTTGGGATAGATAGGTGCCTATTAGTTAGGGCATTTGGTATTCGGGTTTGCTAGCCTTGAAATGTGAAGTTTCTTGCCTCGTTGGTCGAGTGGTCGCAAGCGCGACTGCTGAGCATGAAGTCCTGGGTTCGATTCCCGAGTCGGGCAAAGTTTTATTGTATTTTTCCATCAGGAATTTCTCAGTAGCAGCCACGGAGTCTGGATTTATGCCCAGTTAATGGCAATCGGCTCGCCTCGACTTAAAACGTAACTGGCGAAATGTGAGTATACTATTCCGTACACCTCTGCCTATCCCTTCAGGGATTACAGGCGTGATGTTATGTTATGTGAAATGTATAAAGCAAATATAAGCCTCCCTTTGAGCTCTGCCACAGACAGGTAAAAATTACATTAAATAATTATGAGTGACCTTTACTAATAGTACTCGTATTAATAATGGACTCATGATACAGTACCTACTAAATTCTTCGGTTTATTTTATTATGTACATTTTTGAACTAATGCCGAAAACGTAATATCCAGAGTAAGGTAGGCATATGTAAACGACAAACGTTTTATCTTAAGTGCCTCAACTCATTTTGTGTACGGCACAGAGTAATAAACATTTTTATCATTTAAAATGTCGTCCTTTCTGAGTTAGAAAACGTAACTTTTTGTTTTTTCTCCTTTTTAAAACGGAAATGGCTGTGAGCTTTTCACATTAAATTAGGTATTTCATTCAATGCTTAACAGCCGAAGGTACGGTAAACAAATTAGAGCTTCGTTGTGGAGTAAGAAAACAATAGGATCTGTGCATTGTACCTGTATATTTACGGTAGTGAAAGACAAAAGATCTTAGACAATGCATTATACTGAAATCAGACGCTTTCATACACACAACATGTACAGACGCCAGCACATTAAGCTATTACAACCTGTCAAATTTATTTAATAGATTTTAAACTTTATCGCTAAAGCATTCGATTCAAGGTTGATTGGGAAAATTTAACAGTTTCGGTTAGCTTGATGGTCTGTATATACAGCATACATCAAATCAACATATTTCCAGTACTAACGTGTTGGTCAACGTAGAATGTTTGTGTATTGTTTTTTGTGGTGGTCGTATAACTTTCTCTTAGTCATTTCATACTTAAATTTGCAAATAATGACGAAGTCGTCATTACTAGTTAATTAGTCTATTTATGTAGTTAATTGGTTGCCAGGGAATAAGATTTAATGGACAGTAAACATACGGTGACTGCTGGCAATTAAATATTTTTAATAGTAACTTTTACTTCTCCAATATTGCCTGGTTTCAAAATAAATAATCCGTAATCGTCATCTGCATCTAGCCTTTTCCCAACTATTATGGGGTCGGCTTCCAGTCTAACCGGATGCAGCTGAATACTAGTATTTTACATGTAGTGACTGCCTATCTGACCTCCTCAACCCAGTTAGTTCTGGGTATTACGATACCCTTTGGTAAGACTGGTTGTCAGACTTTCAGGCCACTGACTACCTGTAAAAATTGTCAAAGATCCAACGGCTGAATGTGCTTTCCGAGGCACGGAGGAAACTCGGTATGTAATGGGTGGTCACCCATCCACGGATCAACCTAGGCAAGCGCAGCTTAACCTAAAGATCGACCCAAGCGGCAGATATTATTTAGGCACAAGCTCCAAAATAAACGATCCGTATTGGGTCAAAACATGGAAATTTTCCGAATTTCCTTTTTATTGGCGGGGATTAAGTCCCTACATGAAAGCCCCACTCACTACCATATTCAGAAAGCTGACATGAACAGTGTATTCAAAATGCAAAGGACGGACAGGTCCGGGCCGATCTCAACAAACTTCCGACTTACGAGTATAAACGTACATAACGCACCTAATGAAAATTGGCAGTTCACTGGATCGAACAAACTTTCCTAACAACATCTACACTCAAAATTGAATCTTTTGCTATAGATTTTTACGTGCATTTTCCTTTCCTCTGTGGTAAAAGTTCACGGTAAAAATACTGACGTTTGAAAAATACGTTTATTTGAAGGTGGACGTTTATTGTATCGCTTTATAACGGTAGTGATTGTTTGAGGTTTGTTTTCGCTTTTCATCATTCTATTATTTAAAGGAAACTACTGTGATTTATTTACAGAATGTTGAAGTTTGGCTCGCGGTAGGTATTTATTATTTCTCGATGTCTATAGATTTTCTTCACAATAGAAAAGTGTAGTATGGCCGCGAAAATCTGTGCCAAGTTTTTGTAGATATAGAAAGAAAGATATTATTGAGGATTATCGAATGAAATACCTTCTTTATGTATCTTAATCTTTTGGCGTAGGTTCTGCCCTGTCTAATGCCTTCTCAATGCTTTTACTTTTACCTTAATATTCTCAAACCTCTCCTCAATTAAGAACGTTTAAAACATAATCATTCACACAAGTACCTTTGTACATACTCGTATTTACTTTCCAAGGTAAGAGAAACGTCTAAAGTTTATTTAAATGACTGCTTGTCTCGTTCAACTTCTGAGTAATTAGCTACGTTCCACACACTAACTCGCGTTTCCAATCCAAAGTTACAACATTGTCGCGTAATATTTTAATGTGTCCCGCATCTCCCATCGCACAGGATTTCATGTGAGCATGAAGTTTGTGGGAGCAGAGAAGTAGTTGCGTCTAACTTGTCATTACTCCATTACTGTGATTAGCTCGGGCTATGGAGAGGCACGTTCCCCCTTGGGCGAAAGAGGAGAACGCCGGTAGACGTAGCTGCGTAGGGGGACGTTCTCCACGTTCCACGCGACTAAGGGGCCTCATCAATGTTTCACGGCAGTAAGCGGCGGCATCGTTTATTCGTAATTGGGAACTGAAAAAACAATCGCACCGAGGGAAAGGTTTTACTGCTAATTTACTTGCGATCCTGTGCTCGCTTCGGGCCGAATGCCAAATGAGATAAGACGGGTTTTGGTCGTGATTTTCTTGTGTTTGTTTTGTCGGTTGTGTATGCTCACCCTTACCTTTAAGTTCGAAAATAGACACGGACTCAACACGTGTAATGCTGGTTACATAATCTACTTAAGTAAAGTGGCTTGGTAATTGTTGTGTATCATGTTTGCCTAGACCTAAAGTTCACGTTGTTAAAGCGATTGTTCAATATGACTTAGTAGATCATTATTTTTTTCTGAAATTCTAAAACGACTGAAAGCAAATGGCAGCTGTTTTATGTGACAAATAACGGAAAAGGACATAGCCCCAAGTTGTGGTTATGGTGATTGAACTTTCAACTTTTATTAAACAAAGCTTTTGCATGACAGACCGATTTTGCGGTTAACAAAAGCGTTTTTAAATTGTATCACTGTAATTTTGTGGATAGACTTTTGTTCCGTTCTTTTTTATGTAAATGACCATCGCCGGATGCGAATTGCTATGTACCTACTTATTGAAAGATAACATTGCTACGGGTAGCCTGTTCCATTTCCTTAATCCAAGAGAGCTTCCACTGTCAAAAATCAGCTATGTGTGATTTGGGCATGTTTCCAAGTAATATTTTTTTCGTTTTTGTAGGCTGCCTTTAAGCCAGACAAATTGTATAATATGCTTAATAAATAACAGGATTCCTTTCCGATTCCAACTATTTAGATACCTGAAAATATTCAGTTATTTTCGATCGACGTTTGTTTCCACCTTCTATTCATATATCTGTGTCGCATGTCATAAGAAAAAATCTAGTCTGCACTTCATTGCACGACATTAAAAACCTTCGCCTGCCTTCTGCCTGACTTCCTCGTTGGTCTAGTGGTCGCAATCGCGACTGCTGAGCTTGAGGTCCTGGGTTTGATTCCCAGTTCGGGAAAATTGTTATTGGGTTTTTTTTCCACCAGGAATTTCATTATTCACTGGCGAAATGTGGGTGTACTGTTAGGTACATACACCTCTGCCTTCGTGGATTACAAGCGTGATGTTATGTATGTAAAAACCTTCGCCAACTCACCTGGTCAAGCTTAAGCAGTTCCTCCGGGGTGTCGGGCAGCTGCCCCAGCATCAGCGGAGGATTGATGTTGACCTCCTTTCCCAGGGAACGCACCACCTCCTCACGGTTGTACCGGTCCGCGAACACGCAGGATGCTGGAATGAGCCCGTGTACCGTGTAGCTTATTGCCCGGACTAAGATCCTGGGTGGAGAAAAACATGTGTTTAGTAGAGTTATTTGATAAAAGAGGTGATGAATTGTATCTCTAACAGTACACCTCTGTACTGTGAGAGTTGGAATCTAGATTTACGGTACGTTCGCTGGTTCGGGAGTATTCTTAAATACCCTATAGTATACCGTCATGCTTGAATTTCTTCATCTCCAAATCAATTAATGGAGCAATGAAGACAGCTACCAGATATTCTAGCTTTTGACAATGTTTCTAACATATTATTTGTGTAAAAGGACCCTTAACGGAGTTATTGCGATATTTTTTCGTTTTGGACCATATCTGGGAATCTTCTAGTTACGGTCAAAGATACAACTTTTTTATTTATTTATTTAAACTTCATGTACAATAGTGATACATAGGCGGACTTAATGCCACAAGGCATTCTCTACCTTTGGGTTAAATAAGAAAACATTGTGATAGGGTACAAAATAAATATAAAAAAAATAACTTCTTGCCATGGAAAATTTATATAGGCACTTATAAGGATACTAATACTTATATACAAATAAAATAAACTAATACATATTTTAACAAATACCGAAATTAAAAACGAGAAACCTAATAATAATTACCATGACTCGACTTCTAATAGAGAGAGAGAGCTATTTATTCTGACTTATATAGTGGTGGTGGTTTTATAGGTTTTTTTTGTTAAATACAAGTTTTTAATGTTCAACTTTACTTTAAATACCTCAACGACTCCTTTGAGTCCTAACGTAAACCGTGATTTTTTACCCCAAAAAAAAAACATTAATAATTTTCACGCAGAGTTACTTATGGTTGACGGCTTCGCGAAGAGTCCGTTTACACCTTGTATTTGAAATGGTTTTCGGTGCATCACTAGTTCTCAATTTAATGTAAGTCCTATATGTCGTGCTTGTTTGTGTAGCAAACTAGTTAGTAAGCTAGTTAGTGGTAGCACTTTGACCTTGAACTGGACTAGCATAGTACGGAGTTTCAACAGACTATGAGGCCAGCTTATAATGGTTTGTTATCATTGACATGCGGCGTACCTACCAAAGAAAGTACCTATGTCATTGAATGGGTAGGTGTAGGTTTATACTGTATAACAAACGGGAAGGGAACTCTTGCTGTATTAAAACCTTAAAGCTCCTTAAAGCTTCCGGCATCCTTTTTTGAAACTCAATAAATCTCTATAGGTATCCACGCTGAAGCAGCTATTTATGTATGAATAGAAAACCATTATTTATCGGACGTTGGTTCCGTCCCAATTTGTTTAGAGTGAAAAGGTTGTTGTAGTAAGCATAGACACATCGTCCATGTGGCTACTAAAAAGTAACATGTTACAAACTTGCTACTCAAAAGTAACGTGTTACAAACTGGCTACTTAAAAGTAGCGTGTTACAAACTTGCTACTCAAAACTAGCGTGTTACAAACTTGCTACACAAAAGTAGCGTGTTACATACTAGCTTATCAAAAGTAACGTGCTACAAACTTGCTATTCAAAAGTAGCTTGTTAAATACTAGCTACTCAAAAGTAACGTGTTACAAAGTTGCTATTCAAAAGTAACGTGTTCTTCTTCTTCTCGAATCAATGACTCGATTTTGTCCGACTAGTACGTAGCAACCTGGAAAGCTCTGTCGTTGTCCTTCTCTCTTGCCCGTCGTGCACAATTGCACCCTCCAAGACTTGAATAAGTCAAACGACAGAGTTGTTCAGTAACGCGATACAAACTTTCTACTTTAAATTAGCGTGTTGCACGTTCAAGTCACCAATGAGTTGCCCGTATGTCACCAATCACTAACTAGTCGATAACTCGTCGGTAAAGCCATTTTAATAATAGAGCTGAGAGGTTATTTGACTTTTTAACCCGGTTCTTTTAAGTTGCGTTGTGTACTCGTATTTAGGAGCATGAAGAACAGGGTGTAAAGTTCTGTATCTCCCGTAAAAAAGGGAGGATCCTCCAACCAGACGGGTGTTGTGTCTGGTGGGCTACTGCACGATAGTTGTTGGCGGGTTTTTCTATAGGTATAGTTTTAAGTCGCGGATAACTTTAACTGCACGATTTAGAATTTTGATGCTAGTAACTTTATCTGTGTCATAGACAGAGCTGTAGTAATTTCTGTAGTACATAAAGTCTATTTACACAGACCCTTAACATAACCGAAAGGCATATGTTCTCCCCGTCTTTGCGATATTTTTTTTGTTCTAGACCATACCTGGGAACCTTCTAGTTACCGAGATATTGGGGGTCAAATTTCCAACTTATTCACAAGTTTTTTTTTTAAATACCTACATGTGTTTAATGTAAGATTTTCAGTTTACACACCTCCACGACCCCCGTACTATTCAATCCATCCATCAGCACAACGCTTTGAGTGGTTTCCACCGAGTCCTACCGTAAAACGTGATTTTTCACCCCAAAAAAAAGTCGATCTCCAGCAATAATTTTTGCGTAAACTTACTTAGTTTGATGTACAGAATGCTTGGTTGACGGCTATGTGAAGGGTCTGTTTATACCCTGTATAGTGCCGCTACTTGGAAACGGGCCTGGCTGATAGATAGAGTCTATTGTTTAAAATTATGTCACCGGTCAATTATATTGTTACAATTCGAGCTATTATTGTAGAGCTCGAGCGGATGCCAGAAGAAATGTTAATTTCGTAATAAATTAATGCTAGTGAGCACATTTGTCTTTTTGATAATTAAATACAGGTTTGAGTTGGTATTCAGTGCCAAGAATTTGTCAATCACCATACCAATAGGTACTGTCACTAAAAAACGGGTAGTTTAAAGATGGGACTGTTTCCAGGGCTGCGGGACTGTTCAAAAGAGATACCGTGGCCCGGGAACACAAAGGCAAAGAAGGAACATGGATGGGTTTTAGTCAGTACAAGTCTGACACTCCCTTCCGCTCCGCCCAGAGCGGGGAGGGGGGTCATTTGATGATTTCCAATCCGGAAAAAAAAAAAAAAAAAAACAAGATGGGACTGTTTTGGTTAGTACCTACTTTTCCTGCCTAATGTTATTATAATGCCATTTTTTTTCTAAATTATTTTAAAACTTTTGAAGTTTTGTCTGTTTGTCTGATTCTTCCGGCTAACCTCCGAAACGGCGAGTCCGATTTTGGCGAGACTTTTACTGGCAGGTAGCTGATGGTATAAGGTCTAACATAGGCTACTTTAATTTTAGAAAAATAATTAACAAAATCGGATCCGATCCCTTGAAATTGTTAACAAAATCCGATTCAAAAATGGAAATAATATATTTTTATAATACTTTCACGCGACCTAAGGTCGCGGGCAGCAGCTGGTTTGAATTAAAATTGCTAGGTACGTCTGTAGTTTAATGTAGGTAAGCCACGTTCACAACACCTTTCATATAACTCGAAACAAAAACACACAGACGAAGTAAAGTCTGCATATTCTGGAACTAGTTCAATACCGAGAAGGGCTAAGTGTCGATTCAGGGAAACGGGTCACCGTTCTTGAGGGTTGGTTAATATTTGCCCACTGTTGTAGTTCTTGTACATATGAGTATGTTTTTATGATGTTACTATTGTTTTAATACTGAATTGGTCTATAAACTGAAAGTAAAGAGGTTTTATAGCACATTTTTTTTTTAAATTTGGCCAACCTGATGTAAAAGAAAGCTCGTGGCTTTTAAATCCACTGGTACCCCTTCTAATCAAAATATAGAAATGCTGATTGATGACAGATGCCAAGGAAATATTTCCTACCCACAACCTCTTGCAGAAGGCTTCATTTCCAATTCGTCTTCTAGTGGGTGGGTCATTATCACCATCATAACATCACGCCTGTAATCCCCGAAAGGTTATGCAGAGGTGCCAAATATTAAACCCACATTTCGCCAGTTATATTTTAAGTCCCATGTAATAGGTGACGAGACTATTGCTATCAAGAGGGCACAAATCCAGACTCCGTGGCTGCTACTGAGAAATTCCTGATGGAAAAACCCAATAAGACTTGGCCCGACCCGGGAATTGAATCCAGGACCTCATGCTCATCATCATCGTATAATATTTAAATATTTTCGTAGATAGGTGGGGAAATGTTCCAGACCTGTGACTGTTATTCCATAATGACAATTAAGTAGCATTTTCTAGGCCATTACCATAATTGACACATGTTTTCAGTCTAGCAGACGGGCTACACCAATAAGTACAGGCCTGAAACTATGAAACAATTTACAATCGTTTCACAAAAGCCAACAAGTATTAAGCAGGGATAATCACATTCGAACCTCAACCAGAATTTGGTTTACACTCACATTAAAACGACTCGAAGCTTAACGTTTTGCCTGAAAGTGTCTGTTAAAAACGTCGACAAATTGAGGGGTCTGAACAAAGAGATTTAGGAAGGTTCTTTCTATGGAGAAAGGCAAACTATAAACTCAAAAGCTGCACAAATCGAAGGTTATCTTTAGAATTCAGGATATCTTTTGATTGCCAAAAAAGTCTTCAATTCTAATTCGTTTGAATCATCTAGCGGAGCGTTGACTGCCTCGTTGGTCTAGCGGTCGCAAGTGCGGCTGCTGAGCATGAGGTCCTGGGTTCGATTCCCGGGTCGGGCAAAGGTTTTTGGGGTTTTCCATCAGGAATTATATATGGGCGAGACTATTAGCATCAACACAGAAATCCAGACTCCAAGCTGGTGAATTCCTAATGGGAAAATTCAACTGCATTTTCCCCGACTTGGGAATCGAACTTTATGTTTACGAAGGTAAAAGCGTCTGGTAAAAACGTATATATTATATACGAACTTTATTTCAAACCATCATCATAGAAAAGATATATAATAGATTACGGACTATGTTAGTAAACCACAAAAAATATAATAAAAATATGTACAAACAGACTCAATCAATCTGACACGTGGAGTGCAATCCAGTGTTTAACAAACGGAACATCTAGCCTGTTCGCTTTTACATTTGGAATGCTGTTGGAGCTTGTCCGTATACGATGCAGTGGCTGAGCGATTGACGCTGCGTGTCGCGGGTTAGATTCCCGCACGGAACAAATATTTGATGGCCTACAGTTAGTTGTTCCCGGTCTGGCTGTTTGTGTATGTGACTTTAAAAGTTTGTAACTGCACCCACGATACAGGAGAAATTCCTAGTGTGAGAAAAAGTTTAAAAAAAAAAAAATGAGGCCACCCTCTTTCTCATGATGGCTTGAAAGCCATCAATCCGAGCTTGTAAAAAATTAATTCACACTCTAGTTTAACACTCAACCGCTCCAATGCACCGAAACAAGAACCCCAAAAGAGTAAGAGCAAACGGAATTATTATTATTATCAGCTCAGTAGTCCACTTGTTGACTCAAGATAATGGTCACGGCGAAATTAAACTAGTAATAGCTGGGGACTGTCATTTGTTCTGGCTTTGTTTGGTTGTAATTGGGTTAACTGCCTCGCTCCACTCATTTACTATGTTTGGGCATTTTTCGTAATTTCCTTTGTAAGGGCGTGTTTCCAGGTGGTACATTTGCAGGGTTAGATTTGAGAGTGTATTAGGTGCTGACTCTCCATGTCCTTGTTAAGATTTTGAACGGCTACGTTACTTAAAATACCAAAAAACGGGTTGAATCGAGACAATAATTTGAAAGGGAATTTAACGTTAAATAAATATGGCATGTTACCAACAAGGTCTTTAAGTAATTCAGTTTAATCTATGCAAATAAATAAAATTGAAGTGTATGTTTGTAATTTCAAAATAACTGAATGCATATAAAAGTATATATGGCACTTATAACAATAAAACATTTTTTTTTAATTTTTGTTTGTCTGTCTGTTTGTTACGGCAAATCTCTGAAACGGCTGGGTCGATTTTGACGGGGCTTTTACTAGCAGATAGCTGATGATTCTGCTTTTATTTTGGAAAAAGGATTAGGCTTCGTGCAAAAAAAATTAAAAACCTTGATATTGTTAACAAAATCCGATTAGTAATATTTTCATAATAATATCACGCGGACAAAGTCCGCTGGGCTCAGTAGATAAGTAAACAAAATGGAGTACTTGTTTGTAACATATCATATTAAATCATACCCTAGTCTTTATTCACCCCGTTGTACCTAATACTTACTCAATAATAACCGTAAATTTTCCAGACAGCGACTAGCCAAACTAATTTTGTTTATGGTCTTTGCTAGGCGGCTAACGGCTAGGCTTCAAATTACTAGAAAGCATTATTGATAATGAAATTAGTCGTTCAAATCGATTAAGTTCCGCGTCAGTCACAATCACAGATATAGATATACCTAGATAACGCAAGTATTACGATCTGTATGAAAACCAAGAGTGACATTTTTAGACTACCTACTATGACGTCATAAGCACTATTTAGTTACTATACAAAATGGACTGCGTTTTTGTTCTATCATCATTCATCATCATTTCAGCCGAAAGACGTCCACTGCTGGACATAGCCCCCCCCCCAAGTGTCGCCACATTGACCGGTCCCGTGCGTCTCGCATCCAGCGGATCCCTGCAACCTTCACCAGGTCATCGGTCCACCTAGTGGGAGGCCTTCCAACTCGACGTCTTCCGGTTCGCGGTAGCCACTCTAGAACTTTTCGGCCCCATCGGCCATCCGTTCTGCGAGCAATGTGCCCTGCCCACTGCCACTTAAGTTTGGCTATCCTTCGGGCTACGTCGGTAACCTTGGTTCTCTTGCGGATGTCCTCATTTCTGATTTGATTACGCAAGGAAACTCCGAGCATAACCCTCTTCATTGCCCTTTGGGTGACTTTAAGCCTTCTGATGAGGCCAATTGTGAGCGACCACGTTTCAGTCCCGTATGTAATCACTGGCAACACACACTGGTCATAGACTTAAGTCTTGAGACACTGCGGTAAGCTGGACGAGAAGATACCACGCAACTTCCCGAACGCAGCCCAGCCGAGTCGGACTCGACGATTGACTTCTTTCTCGAAGTTACACCTACCTAAATGGACCGTTTTTGTTCTATAAATGTTTAGCATTAAGTTGTAATGTTGTTTCGTTGGTTGTTTAAATAAATTAGCTTGCTGCGACAGTAGCCACGTTAAGCATAAAATGCTTAAGCCGAGCGCGCAAAGTAAGTGCTCTTGCGTTATCTAGGTATATCTAAGTCTGTGGTCACAATGCATATCGGTCACAATACCATATTGATCAAATTAGCCTCAGCATCGTTCTATTTCAGCAGCAATACTATAAATGGACTAACTCAACCGTTACTGATGCTCGTTGTTCTCAAATTAATTGCACTGTAGCGCACTGATGGCTTAGTACTCAATGAACGAATGAACGACTATGAATGAATGAATAATGGCATGAAAACATTCATCGGGGTTAATGGCTTCATAACCCCGAAGGTAAAAAGCTGACAATTAGCAACACTCACTAATTACCAGTGAGTAATCAAACACGATTGTAACCCTACAGAATTTGTCGGAAAAGCCAACGAATTTTCATCAACATAGTTATTACACTGCCAGGTATTTAAGGTCATAATTATGTTATGTTATATTACTACGGTCAGACCGTAAATTTCCCTATGAAACATGGGTCTCCCTAACATATAAATCTCGATGATTGATCGCCAACCACCACGCTCGGAGGCACATTAGGACAGCCAAATAATTTTAGCATTGTTCAAGTGGATGCTGATATCCGTGTCGTGGCTTATAACGAGACCCTCGGGAAGATGGGGCGTGTCCTATTCCCAGCTGGGGACCCACGGCACGCCATAATAACAATAGGGAAGCACCTATTAATTATAAAATTAATTCGTCACTTACTATCATTTCAGGTCACATGCGTGGAGTAATAATGACAGTGTTCTACATTTCCTCCTTATTCAACATTTCGACCATATTTTTTTTTTTTAATTATAGCTATTTGAGATAAACCTTGTTTGATAGACAATTTTGAATAAATTTTATATAAGTCAGTGCTGTGTATGAAATATTTCCCTTACAGAATATTGGAATTCTAAGAGAATCAATGTTCCCAGTAAAATTCCTCAGTGGGTTTTCAAATATTCCATAACCGTCAGTTATTCGGTTATCGTTATTAACATAAAGTTACGTAATTGATAATGGTAATATAAGTTTTTAAACTGATATGGTAACACTATTATTTGCACTTGAAACGGGACATTGACCATGTTTAATATTTGTTTCTAGTTTCCAATATTTCGTGATTATGGCGCTTGCAACACTGATGGTAATGTTATCAAGCATAATGTTAATTCTGAAATCAAATAAGTAGGCTAAAAAAATTAACAAACATTGTACAGTTAATAAATCAAGAGAGGGTTAAAATCTATATCAAAGCAAAAGTCGCAATTGAAGGAAATGTCTTAATGAAATTGAACCCAACAAATTATATTTCTAATTACGTAAGCTGAGTTAATTTTAGCAATAAACACGTAGGTACATTTAAATTCTGTGAAAAACCAGTCTTAAAATGTGAACAGCCAACATTTTTAATTAAATGCTCCCGTTGTCTCGCCGTTTCAGTTTTCCTATGACAGAGAATAATGAAAATGCCGGAATTTACGGTGAGCAGCCGAGGAATCTCCCAGCGAGCAATTCCTATGTAAAAAGGAGACATTTTTGCGGCGTGTCTTGATTTCATATGATGTAGTGTTTTGTTCTTTGTAGGCTCAGGTCCCATCTCAATTTATTTAGACACGAATTTACCTGCCAACTTGTATATACTATACATACTGTTATACACAAGAAAGAAACAATAACCGCCAAAACATGTTAAGGCAAACACATTTTTTTTTAATAAAAGGAAAGAAATTGATCAACCTAACGATGCAGTTGAAAATGTATTCGCATTTCCACGAGCAAGAATGGGAGGAATGCACGAAAAATTCGGGGAAAATATTACTCTTTTCCGACACGACCGTTCCGTGGTAGCCCAAAATGAAATCAACTTGATTGACAATAAAATACGAGTTTCAGTTGATTAGTAAGAGGAAATTCTGGAGAAAATGTAAATATCGATAGGCTCTTCATTTTGACTGGTAGGGAAAACAAGCCTCTGCTTTTGTTGTTTCTCTTGGCTAAGACGTATGAGATTATTATAATTCTTTATTATCAGATTATAGGAAGCTAGGCGGTATAAACTAAGAAGCTAATATTGCTTGAGACAATTCCAAGCCCAGCTGCGGTTTGTGTCCGGCTGAGTCTGTATTAACGATGGTTAGTATTGTAGACTCGCATAAAACTTGGAAAACAAAAGTATATTGGATTTGTCAGGATTTATTCCGGTCTGTTGTCATGTGGGCAGACGATGGGTTTCGTGCAATGAAAATACACTGGGTGCGATACACTGTTTCTATTAAACTAACAAAATACTTGAAATTACAACTTAACATAATAACGCGTGACACGCCAGCGCACTTGCGATTCATTTTATGTCTGTGCTAATGACCGGATCTGACAAGTATATTATATCAAACTCAAGTGCCATGTGCCACTTCTGGTTAACAAAACATTAATTTCAATTCTTTACACGAAAGTGTAATAGACAAATGATTCTTTTTTATGGCTTTAGATAGCTTAATACATTGCCGATTAGATCACCTAGCTTCGCCACATCATCATCATCTGCCTAGCCTTTTCCCAACTATGTTAGGATCGGCTTCCAGTCTAACCGGATGCAGCTGAATACAAGTATTTTACATGGAGCGACAGCCTATCTGACCTCCACAACCCAGTTAGTACTGGGTAATACGATACCCCTTGATAAGACTGGTTGTCAGACTTTCGGGCCATTGACTACCTGTTACGACTGTCAAAGATCTACAAATGACAACCGGGACCAACGACTTAACGTGCTTTCCAAGACCCGGACGAAGCTCGCTATGTAATGGGTGGTCACCCATCCACAGACCAACCTAGACAAGTACAGCTTAACCTAAAGATCCATCCGAACGGCTGTTATTATTTAGCCTCGAGCTCGCTACAAGCACGTACTAATTATAAAAGACTCGTTGCAGCTATTATTAACCGTTACGGTATATTTTAAAATATCTTGACAGCTGTCGTATCCTATACTATTAAATGAGCAATAATTGTATATTTGTAATCACGTTCTTGAAAATGTCTCTAACGATTTGGATAACATTTACAATATACGGGTTTATGGGGGCAAAAAAATCGATCTAGTTCGGTCTGGGAAAATTCGTTTTTTCTATTTTCACCCGAGCAGAGTTCCGTCGCACAGGTACTGAAAATTAATACGACAACACGATGAGCTAAAATATTGTTGATGGAGA
Source organism: Noctua janthina (assembly GCA_963576755.1). Classification (NCBI taxonomy): domain Eukaryota; kingdom Metazoa; phylum Arthropoda; class Insecta; order Lepidoptera; family Noctuidae; genus Noctua; species Noctua janthina. Next base: position 7,829,413 of record OY755063.1, on the reverse strand, counting down.
ACAATTTTTGAATGTTTTTAATGTAATTTGTATCGTTCAAGAAGTGGCGCCTGTCAAGGGTGAGTTTTGAGAACTGACTTTTGAAATGCCAAAATAATTATTTTATCTTTTTGGATGGTTTGCATCAAACCGACTTAAAAACGAAGAAAGGGGAAATGCGTTTCTTGCGAAGCATGTGTGGTGTAAATCTTAATGATAAATTAAGGGATGAGGTTATACAAGAACGTTTCAACCTTGCAATTTAAAAGAAGATGTAGAGACAAAAATTAAAAAAATAATATGCTTAAATGGTTTGATCATGTGGAGAGGGCGAGTGAAAGGCGACTAACAAAAGGTATTTTTATTGTATTATTATGGACTAACAAGGCAGACGTGAGTGACAACGCCGGGAGGGGAACGCCCTAGCTAGAAGGACAAACACTGCCCTAATTGGTGAGGTTCTTCAGAAAGGTCAGGTGTGTAGCACTCGCAACCGGCGCGTGTATGACCAGATGTGTGAACGTGGACGAGGCAAAAGGAGTATGTAAGGATCGTAGCAGGTGGTGTTCAGTGGTTTCTACCTACGCCCTTGGGAAAAAGGCGTGAGTTTATGTATATATTATTTACAAGCGTCTCTGCAAAGTTGTATGATGTTTAGTAGAACAATTGTGTTTTCAAATCCTTTTCGGCATTATATCTCGCTGTACTTATATAGAAGTAATATTACTTGTCAATATTGTCGTCACGTACGGTGTGTAGTTGTATAGCGTATTTTGATATAATTACGTAGTTAACCTGCGTATCATACATACATTGGAATAAGTTTCTTCGGTTTGTGAAAAGCTTATTTAAAACTACTTTAACTACAAATTGTTCTGTGTATTCTGACGACACTTATTACTCGTTAGTCTAGTGGATTTTATGTATGTAATAAAAACACGAATAGTAACTAGTTTTTTTTAATATTTTGCGCAACGGATTGCATCAGTAATAATAATAATTATTATTAAATACAAGAATGAAACCCGCAAAGATTTTTCATGAGTGTTAGTGCAAAACGGTGAAAAACGATTTTAAGAAAATATTTTAACTATCTTTTACCAGTATTTAATAGTCCTGGTTTATTTAAGGAGCTCTTTCGTAACTAAAAACGATTTTCTGAAGTCTATATCAAAGTCAACAAATTATCATTTTATCAAACTCCATTGTATAAATACTTACTTACATTGATATTGAATATTGTTTTAGAACTAATACCTCTAAATTAATATACTGAGAAATAATTTTCAGTGCGTACTAAATATTCACGGAATGAAAATAATAACGATTTCAGGTCTTGTTGTTAAAAGCTCTAAAATTAACACTAGCATATACGGGGTGTGTGAAATACCGATAGCTAATTTGAATAGTCCAACACGCCTACCCTTCAAAGAAACCCTTGCCTATCCAATTGCATGTAAATCAGGCATCAGGGTCAATATTAGCTAATGCTTAATAATATAAGCTTGTAGGAAAACATCAAAGTCTATCATGTGGTCACAGTGTAACTACTAACAGTAGTTCATAAAGAGTGTTTTCGCAGAGCAATAACCTATACTGCGATTCTGGAAATAAGTAGGTATAATTTAGTGATTATGCCATCTAGCCAATTTCGACCATAGCTAATGAATTTTATGACTTTAAAAGACGGTTGGAAAATTAGTTGTGCTGTTCTATCGTGTGTTCTCATGAGACTAGCACACACTCAACTTTGGTCAACAAGCTCTGAGCACAAAGTGGACTCAAGGAATGCCAAAATATGACGTTTCTGACGTCCTGTCAAAAACTGTGCGCGTCGAACCACTGTAACCAGTTACGCTATGGTATGATGTTGTATAGCGATTGGCCTTTGAAAGCAGTGACCACGCGCGGGTTAACGAGGCCTGGACACGCGATAGTCTCGTTGAAGATTACTGCCAATCTGGATGGCGGCCTCATGAAGGGTTAGTATGCCTATATTTAGCATTTTAAAGGTTACGGATTCAGTCCTTGTGAAAATAAGGGAAGGAACATTTAAAGCAATATTCGGTTGAAATAGAAAAATTCATTGAGTGTAAGTAAAATTTGCTATACAACTTGCTGTAACTTATTCGAAGAATAAATGCAATAACGAATTTCTAGTTTCAGTTATTTCTGTGGGACCTGATGTGAAAATGCGAAGCTTAACTGGATAATAACCGTTGGTCCGTTCTTTCAATTTTTCACAATTTGTTGGTAGATGTAGTAATTTCTAAAGACCTGTAATAAAAATGCCAAAGTTTACTGAACCGAGGCCTTCAGTAGGCTGATGTATCACGATTTTCACGATCAAATTGAATTTCATTTCTCAGAGAAAATATGACTTCAAAGGTAGAGTCGGATGGGACTTCGAAAATGTTGTTAAATAAATAATTGACATCTACTTCTAGAACCGTAAGTAATTGAAAAAGATTTACGGTATTTATATAAACAGGTAATTTCTCTATACAAAATAACTTGTCAAACGAAAAGAACCTAATTAAACCTGAACATATTTAATGAATGTTTAATACAACCATGAATGGACGATCGCCGAAAATTCCAGAAATATTTTATTACTAAAAATGATGGCACTGCTCTCTTATATTTGAGACAGGAATGTGATTACATGAAGATACCTTGTTTAAAACATTGTACCGGAATATCTGCTTGGTTATGAAAATTTCACCGACATTTCTTAAGTGCTGCCAATGTAACGAACTTTGTGATATGAATTTCGGTTTAATGAAATACTTAAGGTATAATTAAAATTCGGTAATAACACCTTTTACGGGTGTAAGGGTGAGGCCACATTCGAATCGCCTAGTCCCTTTTACAACTGTGCTCGCTGCCATTAAAGGCCGTTTGTGACATTTATTGCTTTTTGAGACTTACGAACGACTTGGCCGTAGGTAGGATTGTCTTTGCGATACGAGGAATAAAAGTCTAATGAAAATTACCTTAATTAAGGAAATGGGAGTGTGAAAGGGACAAGAGATACGGATGACTCAAAACTTTTTCGTTGATGGGTTCTGTACTCACACCGCCGTACTAAACATTATTGAGTGGCTTTAGGGAGTTTAACACCTTGCTTCTACATTATGCTAATTGAATTCTTGGTTTACGAGAGGGTCGTGGAGGTAAACCCGAGTGAGGTCATCGTTACAGGCCAGTTAATTATAGATCCTCCAAACACTATACAAAACCCATTACGTTTTACAATACCTTGCCATTTTTAATTAAAATGCACCCCACGGCGGCAGATAGCACTCCTATTTATATTGAGTGAATTACGCGAAACTTTATGTGTTTTACGAAATAGAATAAAGAGAATCCTTTTTTTTGTGTATCTGCCTATGCGTTTAAAAAGATTTATTTTAAAAAGATTTTTAATTGAGATAAAACAAGTTGTTTTAATTAAAGTTCAATGTAAACAAGGCAAGTTCTAACAATAACTTGTAAAACAATATTTTTAATTGGTGTTATGAAATCACTTATCGCCAGCTGAAATCTAGAATCAAACCCGCCACTGAATAATTGTATTCAGCCATTACAATAATAAAACAGTAATTACGAGTAACTTCAAAATGGCGCCGGTAAAGATGGCCGTCTTTCCCGCGATAGGAATTTCATATTTTGCTAATCACTCGTCGCTCACAGTACAGTGGAATATCGGTTTAACATAATTATATTTAATTAAATTCCATTTCTGGCTGTATCCGTGTGAAATGATAGGATTCAGAACATTCCGAGAGTTCAGTACATTTCGATGGATACAAATATGCTCGAATACCTCATCGATTCGATGTGAACCTTATAATATTAGATCATTGTTAGCGTCGCTGGAATATTCGTCGCCTCTCCGAAGACCGGAGTGTATGTTTTGAGTATTTGAGGTATTTTACCCGCGCTCTCTATAACGATCGTCTGGAGTTTTGTGGCAAGATAGATATTTCGAAATTGAAAAACAGTATTGTACCTAACAAACACCTCATTATTATGTAAAGTTTTGGCGTAAAATCAAATCAATCCCTAGCAGATTGATGAATTGTATATGTTACCACAAAAATCCAACTTTAAAAGTATCACTCAATTCAACACACCTACCTTCTGTCGTCAAATAGCATATCATCAACTTCATCCACAGCCCGCCTTCACCAGCTGTTGGGTATAGGCCTCTCTTAGCTTGTGCCAAACTTCACGTTCTTGTGCCAGCCTCATCCAGGATATTCCCGCGATGGCAACAATAGCAAATAGCATATAGGCACCACAAATATTAAGACCCCTTTACCAAAATTCTAACGATTTTGTGAACCCGTGTGTTGCAGCAGGTTTTAGTAGGAAACTGTTTATCGGGTGCACTACGTTTAACGAAAAGGTAATAAAAAAAAAATCATACCTGAACTGATCCCTGCCATTGAGCGTCTCCTGCTTAATGGACAGTATAACTGGCCCAAGGTCTTCATCATTCGTGAAATAGTTCCAGTGCTCGGTGCCGTAAAAGTACTTCTCATACGTCTCTTGTTCCACGGAGGTGAGCTCGAAGCCTCCGGATCTCTCCCATTGTTCCTCAATTACTGTTTTCTTCTTTGGTGTGCTCCCCCCGTTGTCACTACTGTCTTCGGCTGCTTCGTCAAGGGACCCTGATCTTCTGTGGCGATCTGTTGGGAATGGAGAACGATTTTGTTAGCATTGTCCTGCGTTATTACGAGTATGTCTGAGCAGCATCAGAGCAGCAGGTTTAATAATTATGGTTACTGATTTTCTTTGAACAAATGGACTCTGAACCGTTTTTCGAAATAAAGTACCTGAACCGAACAGTAAATGAAAGTAGTCACCTTTTATTATGAGGTATATGAAATCGCCTTACACCAGATTGAAAAATTAATGGGTGGGATGCAAGTTTATTAAATACTAGCTTATGGCCGCGGCTTCGTCCGCGTGAAGTTCGGTTATTGTCCCACGGGATCGTACTACCGAAATAAAAAGTGTGTTAATCCAGGTCATAAGCGACCAGTGTGCCTAATTTCATCCAAATCCGGTAAGCAGTTTTTTGTGAAAGAGTAACAAACATCCAGAAATATCACAAACTGTCGCATTTATAACATTAGTAGGATATCTGCGTGTAGATTTCTAGATTCGGTTTTAAAGAAAGTCCTTCAGCCTAAATTCTTACTATGAATGGCAAATACATGCTATATGTATTGTAGGACTGGGGCACCACAGATATAGGCCGATGACGTCGCCGACCCTAGCTTGTCGCAGATTAATGACGCCGATAAAGTTGTGTTGTCACGCTTCGATATGTCACGAGCGATTTCTTTGGAAGCATTTTAGTCACGCAACGTGGATATAATGTGACTCACCCTACAAAATATATGTACTTCCTTAATTTTTGGAGTGCTGGAAGGGTACGCCGATAGGATGCTAGTAGCCTTCCCTTGCTCTTTCCTTGGGGACTTAAAGATAATAAAACCGTAAAATCAGAACTCTTCTTTGCAGTCGGGTAAGAAGAGTGTCACTACCTGTTCGCCGTTAACCAACCAACCAAACACCTTGCTAAAGATATTCCGATCACCTGAACACCAAAACGCGCCAGATATAAAAAGGTGTGCGCATAATAGATGTATGGACTTCTACGATGCAAATGGAGTACGGAAGGATTGTAGCACGCCATCTGGCATAATCTGCCTACCTCCATGGAAAAAAAAACGTGACCCTATATGTAAGTATGATGAATAGTATAAGTATGTAGAACTTTTGAAATGAAGACCACAGCTATTAAATAATTTACTATTTCAGTAATGGCTGTTGAAGTGTGTTAATAATGGGCCATTGTATACAGAAGTCATAACAATGTTAAGTACGCCAGCACGCGCTCCAGACAGTCATATAAAATGTAGGCAATGATAACAGGATTCTGCCATTAGATCTTAAAATAAATAAACAATGAAATTGGGTGTGTGCATATGTAAGTAGATGAATAAGTTCACAGTTACACGGGCCGTTAAGAAAGTCTTTTTCTCATGTGTTAAAAAATTCAGTTATAGTCCTTTCACAGTTTATTTATGGCTAGTTCTCAGGTTGGCTAAAGTTTGCCTGAATTTAGAATGATTCCCCTGTAGATTTTTTATTTGGGGTCGGCACAGCATGTCTTCTTCTTCCTTTTTCTCTATAACTCGTCATCTCAGCAGTCACCTCCTTTCTAGCCATATCATCCTTCACACAGTTCATCCATCGTTTCTTTGGTCTTCCTCTACTCTTACAGCCATCCACATTCATACTCAAAATTTTCCTCGCTGCATTTTCTTCATTCGTCCGCATCACATGTCCATACCACGCTAACCGATTACCACACAAGTTTTCAGTCACCGGCGCCACTTTGGAACTTCGTGGAGCACTTTCGACGTTTGGCTCCCAAACTGGAACGGACAGGGGCTGCCTTCAAGCGGCTCTTGCCCAACCTGAGGGGTCCAAACGCCTCCTGCCGGAGGCTCTACGCGGGGGTTGTGCGATCCATGGCCCTTTACGGGGCCCCGGTGTAGGCGCGTTCTTTGAGGCGGCAAGCCGCCCACTACGGGGCCGGCCTTGTGGAACATCGGTTACGACTGGGTGCTGCGCGCCGACCTCCCTACCGGCGTCAGCGTAGTTTGCTACGCTGACGACACGCTGGTACTGGCACAAGGGAGGTCGCACGAGGCGGCGGCCGAAAACATGACACGCGGGGTTGCGATAGTCGTGGAGAGGATCCGGCAATTGGGTCTCGAGGTGGCACTGCACAAGTCCGAGGCCATGTGTTTTCATGGGCCTCGGAATGCGCCACCGTCGGGATCCCTACTGACGGCGGGAGGGGTTTCCATCGGCGTCGGGTCGACGTTGAAGTACCTAGGACTCGTCCTCGACAGCCGGTGGAACTTCGTGGAGCACTTCCGACGTTTGGCTCCCAAACTGGAACGGACAGGGGCTGCCTTCAAGCGGCTCTTGCCCAACCTGAGGGGTCCAAACGCCTCCTGCCGGAGGCTATACGCGGGGGTCGTGCGGTCCATGGCCCTTTACGGGGCCCCGGTGTGGGCGCGTTCTTTGAGGCGGCAAGCCGCCCACTACCTGAACGCGCCCCAAAAGGTAATAGCCATAAGGCTAATCCGGGGGTACCGCACGATCTCCGGCGAAGCGGCTAGCCTCCTTGCCGGATTGCCGCCATGGGATCTGGAGGCGATAGTCCTCGCACGCCTGCACGAATGGCGCGCGGAGGCACTACGTCGGGAGGAAACTCCGCTGCCGCGGCAAATTGCCGCTCAGCGGACAGACCTCCGGAGTGATCTCATGGCGACATGGAGAGAGCGACTGTCGCAACCCCGTGCAGGGCACGCCACCATAATGGCGATAAGTCCCCTCTTTGAGGAGTGGCTAGAGAGGCGCCACGGCGCCCTCACCTACCGCCTGACGCAGGTCCTCACCGGACACGGTTGTTTCGGGAGGTTCCTGCACCGAATCGGGCGGGAGGAAACGCCCGGGTGTTTCCACTGCGAGGATCGTCCGGAGGACACGGTGGAGCACACCGTGGAGGTCTGCCCCGCTTGGGCGGAGCACCGCCGTGTCCTTGTAGCGGCGATTGGCGGCGGCGATCTCTCGCGTCCGGCCCTGGTTCAAGCCATGGTCCGGAGCGAGAGGGAATGGGAAGCCGTCACCACCTTCTGTGAAGCAGTCATGCTAGTGAAGGAGGTGGCGGGACGTGAGAGGGAAAGAACCTCACGTCCCAGCCGCCGCGGGAGACGCCCTGGGCGTCGGGGGTCACGTGGTGGCTCCCGGCCACCGTAGGCGCGGGCCTGTGGACGGCAAGTTATGGGCTAGCTCGCCGTCCGGCCGTCTTATGACGACAGGCCGTGTCGACGGCGCGTTCGTGTTCCACGTGCGCCTCAAAGAGATGTCAGCAAATAAGTAGGGGTCCGCAAGGGCCGATGCCTACCAGGGCTGCGGGACTGTTCGAAAGAGATACCGTGGCCCTGGAACACAAAGGGCAAAGAAGGAACATGGATGGGTTTTAGTCAGTACAAGTCTGACACTCCCTTCCGCTCCGCCCAGAGTGGGGGGGGTCATTTGATGATTTCCCATCCGGAAAAAAAAAAAAAAAAAAAAAAAAGCCGCCCACTACCTAAACGCGCCCCAAAAGGTAATAGCCATAAGGCTAATCCGGGGGTACCGCACGATCTCCGGCGAGGCGGCTAGCCTCCTTGCCGCCATGGGATCTGGAGGCGATAGTCCTCGCACGCCTGCACGAATGGCGCGCGGAGGCACTACGTCGGGGGGAAACTCCGCTGCCGCGACAAATTGCCGCTCAGCGGACAGACCTCCGGCGTGATCTCATGGCGACATGGAGAGAGCGACTGTCGCAGCCCCGTGCAGGGCACGCCACCATAGTGGCGATAAGTCCCCTTTTTGAGGAGTGGCTAGAGAGGCGCCACGGCGCCCTCACCTACCGCCTGACGCAGCTCCTCACCGGACACGGCTGTTTCGGGAGGTTCCTGCACCGAATCGGGCGGGAGGAAACGCCCGGGTGTTTCCACTGCGAGGATCGTCCGGAGGACACGGTGGGGCACACCGTGGAGGTCTGCCCCGCTTGGGCCGAGCACCGCCGTGTCCTCGTAGCGGCGATCTCTCGCGTCCGGCCTTGGTTCAAGCCATGGTCCGGAGCGAGAGGGAATGGGAAGCCGTCACCTCCTTCTGCGAAGCAGTCATGCTAGTGAAGGAGGTGGCGGGACGTGAGAGGGAAAGAACCTCACGTCCCAGCCGCCGCGGGAGACGCCCTGGGCGTCGGGGGTCACGTAGGCGCGGGCCTGTGGACGGCGAGTTATGGGCTAGCTCGCCGTCCGGCCTTCTTATGACGACAGGTCGTGTCGACGGCGCGTTCGTGTTCCACGCGCGCCTCAAAGAGATGTCAGCAACCACGTAGGGGTCCGCATGGGCCGATGCCTGCCAGGGCTGCGGGACTGTTCGAAAGAGATACCGTGGCCCTGGAACACAAAGGGCAAAGAAGGAACATGGATGGGTTTTAGTCAGTACAAGTCTGACACTCCCTTCCACTCCGCCCAGAGTGGGGGGGGGGTCATTTGATGATTTCCCATCCGAAAAAAAAAAAAAGGTCTTCAAGTGCACAGGTGACAAGACTCGCCAACATTTTTCTCTTAGCTTTAAAATTAATTTATGCCGAGGTCCTAATCTCGTATTTAATTCAGTCTCAGTCGAGATGTTATAATCGGATTATTTAGACGAGACACGTGGTGCTGCGATAAAATTACGAACGACAGACGCTTACGGTTTTATAATTGCTTTTGAAGTTATTGTATGCGTAAAGTGGGATAATTTAAATTAATTTTATTATCCTGCTTATAAAGATCCTCTGAACACCATTTAGAAAGGTGAATTCGATGATATTTTGTGAAATTCTACGGCGCTCCTGGCTTGACTTACACGATTAATTAATTTGGTTGGCAATTATCACTTGCTTCGATGAAGGAAAACATCGTGAGGAAACCAGCATGCCTCAGAGATATTTCTCGACGGCATGTAAAGCCAAGTCAGAGGCCCATGGGCGGCATAAAAACTCTGACACCAGCTTAAGCACTAACCACGCGATAAAGAAAGAAGACGACGGTTCTGAAAAAATACCTAGCCTTTCACATAAATTACTCTAATTACAAACATTAAGAACAAAAGTTAGTAACTAGTGCAGAAGAACTAGAATTTAATTTCCAAGACTAGTTTCCAATAATAAAATATAATAGTTAAAAAAAACGCTTTAGAGAGTAGTGAGTGTTTCATTTCTCGTATTTTTCTAAGCAAACCCTTTCATTTGATACTCAAATCATGGAAATGCAAAAAATAACTAGTAAGCCATATTTGGGAGTCCGCCATATTGGATTTAGAATGACGTCAATATAACTATGCATTGTCATCCAAACTAGACATGTATGCAAAATTTCAGCTCAATCGTAAACCGAGAAGTGGGTATAGCTTCTAAGATTGTTTTACATAGTTAATTACAGGTGAAGCTAATAAAAGGGTGTTAAAATAGTGTCAGTCTCCATTGAATATTCACTTAATACTGGCTTAGTATTCATACCGTAGACTGGTAGCTACTTTTACCTCCAGTTATCGGGCAAACTCGCAACGTGCCGGTCCAAAGCGAACGCTTACCATGTCATTGCTGCCTGACTTCACATATTTGAGCAGCTCAAATTAAATTTCACACTAGACATTTCGTTGACACTACAATTTACTATTGAATGGGGCTTGATTGCGTCTACACTGATGACGTATGTATCATTTACATGATAAGACGCTCTAATTGGTTTTGGATTTATAATAGACGGTTCGCGTTTATTAAATACGTTATTATGTCTGGGAACTAGCTTGGCTTCAAATGCTGACGGGTTTGAGGATATTTTCTCACTGATTTTTTGCTAGATAAGTTATATGATGCTTTATCGCTCTTGTGAGTTACCTGTAAGCAACAATGCTTACATAAGTTTTATGAGTAAGCGTATTACGACTCGACATAATTAGAACTCGTGCCAGGTTAATGATATTATTTTGTTTCCTAACTTCTATTCTTTTACTTAAATCACATGTTTTGTCATCTATCTTTTTCCTAGACTTATAAACATTCCGACTTTTTTTTATAGCTTTCAGTACATCAATTTTCATGTATAGTACATTAAATTTTCTACTCCTAGTAAGGGTTTCGTCAGCTTTACCTTTTACTTCTACAGCAAAAATGCCTCCGTCATTATTATTTACGCAAACCTAACCTCGAATATGTTCGCAAAATACAAATGCGTAGGCATAAGCTTTTACATGGACAATATTGTACTGTACATCCCTTTCGCCGATCCTATTTTTATCATATCAAAAGACCGTATGTTTGTTTAAGCATAGCTGCGCTGTCAAACGGGTAAATTGCTATGAAACACAATCCCTTGCAAACATTGTATATGTGTTGACGTGTCTACTGTAGGTACGTATTCATAGCTCACCTCTATCGGGAACAACTACCAATGGCCATGAGGTACTATATCCACATTTCGTGAATAGGAATTGATATTCGGAGGGGATTTGACCCAGTAGCATCCGTTTCAGCTCTAGATATTACTATCAAGACGCTGTTTTATCACGTCTGTATCTTATATTTGTACTCCGAAATGTTATATCTAAAGACCAAGTTATAATCATTGCACTATTCTACAAGATAAAAGTGAACATCAATTCTTTCTTATGAACCCTAAAGACTTTAACTTTGTGTCAGCCAGCAATACTAAATCAAGCTAAAAGTGGCTAGGAATTTAAATGTAAATCTTTATTCCAGTTTCATTTTTAAACTCACAATCAGCAAGTCGCACGCTTTAAGTCTAATCCTCCGACAGAAGCATCTGTCTTTGCACCAGTTGAACAGATACACCAAAATAATCTCATTTGAGCTGCTGTTTGTACCTGACTGAACTTGAAGCACACTACTCTTTGAAGATAAAATTAGGCATACCTAGAGGATAAGCCTTCTTTGAGGACGTTGTTTTTGAAATTACATAACCAAAAATGAAATAAAATCCTTTCATAAGCATTTTATTTCAAAAATCAAAATCAAAATCAAAGCATTTATTTCAAGTAGGCCAGTTACAGGCACTTTTGAATTGTCGAAACAAAGATAACAGTAAAATATAGCTACAGTCCCAGTCATAAGACACAAAAACTGTGAAAGTACTGTAGTTGCCCATTCCCTAACGTAGATCTCTATGGAGAAGAACGGGCAAGAAACTCCATAAAATTTCCTTTCTGGTTATGTTATTTTATAGTTTCCTTTAAAGACTTCGTAATACAGTCCTTTACAAATAGTTAATGAAGTTGCAATGATATTCAAGAAACTAATTTGGAACGTTGTTACCAATACAATACAGAAATAATTGAAAAAATCTCCAATAGAAGAAGGGTTCCGAGGGGTTAAAATGGAATTGGAAATCGGAATAGGAAAGAACAAGGGCTCGAACATTCTTCGAAGATTGATGAAAAAATATTGAATGCAAAGTTATTTTTTTCATTCGGGCGGAATTCGGCTGTGCCAAAATACAAAATGTCACTAACGTTTTCGAGTTTCCTAAGTGTAGACTCGCTACGAAGGAATGACAGGATGTCGGAATAAATTATAAAGAAAAATGTTTGTGGAGCACTTTTCTTTATGACATTTTGTTGTTGGAGAAGTTTATGCATGAATCATCAATTTAGTTATTAACATGGAATTAATTTAACTTTTTACATAAAATGCATTTGTAATTCTAGCTGCACTGTAGCATTAGTGTTTGCTTATCCGCCTTATATTTTGTTCCGTCTAGTGTTTTGCTTTCAGATACAAACTTTTCTCTAAGAATATAAAGGCTCAAATGAAGAGTAAAACATCTAACAGGAATGTTCACTTACTACATTGGGACCATAAAACGCAGCTTCTTGGGGCGCCATACATTTTTATTGGCGATATTTTTTCGTCGTTTCATGCTTGTTATTCGACCTTACGGAGATCCGGTTCCAAGGATGATGTGACAATTTTATAATAATATCATCTAAGTAGATCAGATCACGTTCTTATTCAATTCATCGTATGATAAATTATATTACGTAGTATAAATTTGATTAACGGTAAGAGGAGACTTCCCTCTTTTATTCTGTCAATCTGTGTGTTTTTAATATGTCTCTTGCAAGCTTTTATTTACCTACTGCGTTATACTAATTTGGTAATAAATCTATGATGAAACTAAATTGAGGGCACGATTGGCGCAGTGGCTGTGCGACTGGTTGCTGAGCTGCGTGTCGCGGATTCGATCCCTGCACGGAACAAATTTTTCTATGGGAAATTATAAGTCAAACCACATTTTTTTTTCTTGTCCACGGAACCTCTGATTTTATTTGTCAGCCTCGGGAAAATAAGAAAGCTTCTAATATACTAATTCGTCTTTTTTAAAAGCGTCAAGTTAAGAGCAACAATTCTTTTTACTTGTCTCTTTGATATTACATCACCATCTAATTTACTAAGTCAGCCACGGATTTTGCAACTCGCCAAAATTTTAAGTTTTACAGCTTCAACGTATGTTGCTTTAAAAAAATATAGTTCAGTCATCAACTCGAAAACTTCATTGATATAATTTGGTTTTTAAAATATTACACTGTATTCTTTTAACATAAAATTAGGAACTGCAACGATAGAGCGAGACGGGCGCCGCTACGCGCTACCACCAATGAGAGAGTGCCCTTCGATTCACGCGGGGACGAGTCGTGTCGTGTAATCAGAACAATAATTAGTCCACTTGATTGTAAATCTTTTATTTAGTTAAAATAAACATTAAGACAATTTGTTATAATAAACATCGTAAAAAAGGCATTGAGGCAAAGGAAACGTCTTAGGTTCGTGTTAGGTTACTTCAAACCCTGCAGCTAGGAATAGGAGCCCCGCCTAGCGGGGCTACGTCGACTCCGCCTATCACAAAATATTGTTGTATCCCATGAACCTAGCTAGCACCTAGCTGAACCTAACTTTTGATGAATTTAAACACTAAAAAAAAAAAACGAGCTACGGTTGTTTTGTTGTTTATATTTAGTGGCTATAGTTAATTTTTTGATGATCATTTTAGGTATATTTTATGAACAATAAATTATAGGACGAGTTATGAATTAGTCATACTTAACTAAGTCAGGAACGTACAAAGTTATAAAATTAGAAGGCGATAGAATTACTTTATTGGTGTATATAGTTATTTTAGAAGCTTATTGCTTGAATATATGTCACAAATATAGATGCTATAAAATAACAACGAAGCAGGGATGTATTTACAGTAGCTACACCGCTGATATATGGTGGCTGAGATAGTACTTTTTAGATGCACATTCATGGTGGCTGACTTAGTAATTTAGAGGACAAGGTAGTTTTTTGGTGGAAAAAAGGCTATTAAATAGAAGTCGGTTTAATTACTACTCTATTTCTATGGCCTGCATGTAGTTGTTCCGGGTCTGGCTGTTTGAGTGTGTGAGTTTAAATGTTTGTAAACGCACTAACGATACAGAAGAAATTCCTACAGTGAGCAAAGTTTAAAAAAGAAAAATTTAATACACTATAAGTCATAAACCGTGAGAGATTTTTTACATAGCACCTGAATCTTCATCCGTGCAAATCTAATTCATTAAACTCAAGGAAAAGTATGTAGCAAGTAAGTATTCAGTGATTGATAACCTCTCGGGGGCACAAAGTAAAACAAATAAACAGCTAGTGGGGCGGATTCGATACCTATCTAATTTGGAAATGGATTCGCCATTCAAAGGAATCTTTGTAGCCACTATTGATTTTAACTTCTAGTTTGGGTTACGTGTTTGGTCCTCCAATCCGCGTAAATAAATAAAAACTTGTTTCCAGGGAATATGGGAAATTGAGAATTGCCAATCGAGTAAGGTAACATGAAAGAAGAAATTGTAATTTCAACAAATCGGAAACCAAGAGAGATATCATTCAGGTATTTGTATCCGGTTCGAAGTCCTAGACTACATGGTATGTGCTGGTTGTCTTATTCTTGTATCTGCTTAGTGGACAGTGGACCTTTACACGTTATTGGCCATAGTAATAGTTCAAATCTTTGCCTGAAAAAGTAATTTTGTAATTTTATCTCCTACACAAAAAATCAGTTCTATACATTTAGACCGTGTAGGTATTGCACTTTTGTAGGAAACAGCTGTTTTTTGATGAAACCTTTGTGCTCTTCTATTTTCTTGTGGGGGGGGGGGGGGGGTCACTGATTCCGTGGAAACCGTTTGTACGTCAGTATCCCTTCCGCCCTGAATACCAACATAATGAACATTATTTAAATGCTGCGCTATATGTATAGGTGTGGTATGTATATATAGGTGTGTGGTGTGTAGGTATGTATAGGTGTGTGGTGTTCAGATCGATTGAATTTTCAAATTATTTTCGGCATTATATCTCGCTGAACTAACATAGAAGTAATATTACTTGTAGATATTGTCGTCAAGTACGCTGTGTAGTTGTGTATCGTATTTTACTATTATTACGTAGTAGATATTATACATACATTGGAATAAGTGTCTTCGGTACGTGAAAAGCTAATTTAAAACTAGTTCAACTGCAAATTGTTTTGTATATACTCGAGGACTCTTAGTTACTCGTTGGTCTAGTGGCCGCAAGCGCGATTGCTGAGCACGAGGTCTTGGGTTCGATTTCTGGATCGGGTAGAGTTATTGGGTTTTTCCATAACGAATTTCATAGTAGTGCCCGCATGAAGGCAATACGCTCACTTCCTATTATGTGGGACTTAGACATAACTAGCGACATGTGAGTGTACTATTAGATACACCTCTGCCTAACCCTTCAGGGATTACAGGCGTGATGTGATGTTTTCCTGAACAACTTTTGTTTTCATGTCAAGAAATAGCGTCTATATTTTAAAACAAACGTAAGTGGTTCAAGGTAAAGATGTAATTGATATTTCTTTTGATAAAATTATCATAAAAACCATTCTGATATGATCTTAATAACTGGCATTGAAGTTACTTTTGCCTACTCTCCCACTCATATTTTCCGATTCATTGTTTTTTATTGCTTTGGAATTCCAAGTGGGTGTAAAACCTAAACCTAATTTGTGAATCAAATGTAAGACAGAATTTACAAACTAGAATACTGTTAGTCTTTCGTTTTAAAAATAGATTCTGTGACCGCGAGTGCTGTGAAGGGCGCGTTTGTAATGAAAATAGCATTTTAATAATAAATATGGAATTGGGTTAGTAACATTCTGAAATATTGTGATTCAGTGTTATTACAAGTTAAAGAATAATTTGAAAGGACATTGTAAAAAGGAGCCTACGCATCAACACGTATGAAACCTTTACAATAATTACTAGTTCTTTTTTATAATTTACACTACAATTATTACAATAGAACGGACACTTTATAATTTCGAAACCATTTTAAAAAGTAATTTACTTCCTTCTGTCTTAATTGAAGGTTTTTAGTTACAAACAGAATAAAGCGATTGAAAGCGCTATGTGAAACGAGCAACATCGACACTGACAGCCGATGAATTGACAGATGTCACTTTGACATTTGATAGTAATGACAAAATGACAGTCTCGTCATTTTGTCACTCGCAATTATTACGTATCTATTGGCCTCAAATATCGAAAGTATTTTGTTTTTTTTTTACAATTCTCAGAAGTGTCTGTGATTTTAATTTAGTTTCAATCGAATTAATGCATTATTTAGAACACAGAAAGTAAATTCAAGTCTCTGTTGATTCTTAGGCGAACGATGTATGAACGCGGAACAATGTCCTTTTGTTTTGTTTAAAGATGTTATAATAGGTACCTACTTCTATTGAGTTGGTTACCTATTGTAGCCAGGATTGTTTTAGATTTTAATCACAGTCAAATTAATATTAAAGTGAAATTTTATTTTAGTAATTAGTTTACAGCTTAAAGGTTTCCTGAAAAAGACAATAACGATACTTTATGTATTTTCGGGCTTCCTCTGTGATAGCTATAATAAATAAAAAAAAATAAAAAAAATATTGTCAGGCATCAAGGCCCATAGGGTGTTAGTAATAAGAGTATAATGCATGACCTTGTTTTTCACATACAGGATGTAAACGGACCCTTCACGAAGTCGGCAACCATTATTGATAGGCTAAGCCGGCAACCATTATTGATAACAAACGATTTTTTTTTGTTGTGAAAAATCACGGTTTCCGATACCTAACGCTCAATGTCAACCCACTCAAAACATTGTGTTTAAAGGGTATTTAATGTAAAGTTATAACATTTAGAACTTATATTAAAAAAGAACGTGTGAATAAGGTGCAACTTAGACCTTCAATATCTCTAGAAGGTTTCCAGGTATGGTCCAGTACAAAAAAATATCGCGAGAAAAACTTGTGCCTATCGGCATTGTTATGGGTGTTTTTGCACCCATTATACTTCATCATCATCATTTTCACCCACTGTTGGCACAGGCCTGGCCTTTCTTCTGCCATTCTTCTCTGTTCTTTGCGGTCCTTATCCGTCTGTTACCCGCGAATTTGACGATATCGTCAACCCAAAATATTATAAAATATTTTATTTAGAAACATATTCGAAATAAGAGACACTGCTTATTTCTCTTCTAAACAATTTCTAATTAAATTCCACGACAGCAGTCTAGACTAGACCATGCGCTATAGTAGCTTTTGTTTTATCCAATGGTGATTCAAACGCCTATACCTCGAGCCTTAATGGAAACGGATGGTTTTCCATTAAGTTTGCTCATCTATCAAGTATCTATTTATGTTACTGAGTATACAGAGGTGTTTTATTTTATACATTTGCATCATTTGAATTACTGATTTTGTGTTCGTCCCAAACAGATTGCCAGAGTCGAACCCCTCTGCAGGATATGCTCCACCTCCTGCCCTGTCCACCCTGCACAACCACTTGCACCTATCAAGATTTAATCGAAGCAAATGTTAGAGCTGTGCAGGTGACATACTGGTCGTTAGACCAGTATGTAGATTTTAGACTTTACATTTTAAATTGTTAACACAATTTGTGTTCATCGACACGTAAAGAAGAAGAAGATTTGAAATACTCTCAGTAAGAGAAGGGAGGCATCTTACTACCCGAAAACATGAGGAACCATCCAACAGCACCCCTATAGCCCAGAGATTTCACGTCTTTTAGCAAAATGTTCCTAATGATTCAAATTCGTTTCACTTACTAACGAGTCGAGTATCTTGTTCCATGTTTCAAAAGCCGTTCCATATTTTCCAAAGCTAAGACAAAATAATAACGACAAAATCATAGGGTTCGAGCTACAAATTGAATTTATTGATACCATAATGGATGCCATAAATTAAAACGACTATCATTACAAGCTAAATTATAATTTCATATATGCGTTACGGAGCCTTTCAAGATGTTATTGGAAACCCGTTACCATGCTTGAAGATACCGGGTCAATCCACTTCTTCAGACCCACTTAACTTCACGTCTTTATAATCAATTTCATGTATACGTCAAATGTGAGTGAAGCACGCGAACATAAGACTGGCGTGGAAAATATTTTCTTTCATAATGCTCTGTGAAATAATAATGAGAAATGTGTGGTTTACGTTAATAAATGTCGTGTGATAAACCAGAACACGTGTGCTTTGTGTTTATAAGATTGAGTTGTTGTACGGTTTATTGTTGTACTAGTAATAATAACTGAACGGCTTTGCAGTTGGTAGTGAGAGTCAACATTAAATTCACAATTTAAAAAAATCACATAAAGTTGGGCGCTTATGGAACGTCAGAAGATAGGCGCACGGTTCGGGTTTCCTAAGGAGATGATCCGGCATGAAACTAAATCCTTATCCTTTTTAAATACCTATTTGTTTTTTTACAACAAGAGCAACAGAAAGGTGATGATGATTACCAGTGGACAGCATAGACCACTGTAGAACATTGTAGGCCTTTTTTTTTTTTTTTTTCTTATGGGATATCATGAAATGACACTCTGGGCGGAGCGGAAGGGAGTGTCAGACTTGTACTGACTAAAACCCATCCATGTTCCTTCTTTGCCCTTTGTGTTCCAGGGCCACGGTATCTTTTTCGAACAGTCCCGCAGCCCTGGCAGGCATCGGTCCATGCGGACCCCTACGTGGTTGCTGACATCTCTTTGAGGCGCGCGTGGAACACGAACGCGCCGTCGACACGGCCTGTCGTCATAAGACGGCCGGAAACATTGTAGGCCTTACAATACATTCTTTATCATAGGAAACTAAATAAATAAGCCTACCTAACACCAATCATAACGAATGTGAGAAAAACTCCAAGCATGACATCGCAAATGTAAACAAACGAGATCAGTCACGTACAGATTGTGATGAAGAACACACTGTCGAGCAAAATGACCGGGTCACTGTGCCATTCCAGTATCGCGGTACATTTACACATGACGTGACTTTTGAATAGGGCCGCCGATAAGGGAGGAGACGCGACGGCGGGCGCCAAAGATCTCTCACCATTCCAGACAATGAGGGGAACGCCGATAAATTGAAAACGTGTGTCGAATGAGACATCGCCGATGGACAGGGGCGTCCGTTTACACAGTCCGGGTGTCCAAACATTTTAGCTAGAAAAATACACAAACAACTTGTGTAGCTGTGCTCTCTGAAATTTGACAACCCAAGGATATGTTTGCGAAATGCATGAAATTGAAACCTGATCTTCCAGTTGAAAGTGTTGAAACAGAGACGTCGTGATTCATATTCAAAAAGGCTATTTGTTTTGAAAAATTCCTCTCTGTTTGAGGACGTAGCAATAAAAAAGTTATTAAAAGCAGCAAAGTAAATATTTCTAGTTCAACATAATTCAAAACGTTGGTGGTATCTTAGTAAGAAAACTCTGACACCAGGTTAGGCACTAACCACACGATGAAGAAGAAGTTAGCGTTTTAAAACGAGTTGACTGAGGATCGCAGGAACTGGATCAATAGCTTAGTAACAAGTGAAACGAAGATAATGTTATTTCCTATATCCTAACTTTACGTTTTGTCTGAAATCTTACGTCATACTTTTCGAATAAGCGTGACATTTTGGGTTCACTCATAATAATAACTTCTAGTAACTTTTCTGTACGCGGAGATACACGAGCGTCAAGTCGACGAACAACGTACAGTCACGAGCATTAATACAAGGTGTAAATGGATCCTCAACCAAAAATTATTGCTAGGAAACGACTTTCTTTTTTGGTGTGAAAAATGACGTTTTACGGTAGCACCCAATGTAACGCACTCAAAACATTGTGTTGATGGATGCATTGAACAGTACAGGGGTCATGGAGGTATTTAAAGTAGAGTTATAACATTAAAAACTTGTATTAAAAAAAAAAAAGTTGTGAAAAACTTTGACCTCCGATATCTCCGTAACTAAAAGGTGGCCAGGATTGGTCCAGAAAAAAAAAAAGTGTATTTTTACACCTATTATGTATACACTTAGCATTCTTCTTTTGAGCGTGTTGATGGCAATAATGAGTCGGCCCAGAACTTCGATACGAGTTTGGCGTTATCACTAGCTTCCATCAATTCCTGTAGTGTGCAGGCATCGGGGCATGATATCATTGTCCCATTGGTGTGGAATAGCACCACTTTTGTAGTCCTGGCTAGAATCGCCTATAAATCTCCAGCAGAGGAGGTTTTTCAGACTTCGATCAATCTGTGTCCGGAGTTTGCTAACAGACTTCCAGGTTCGCCAAGGCAACTCATGTCCAGGTGGGACATGTTCAGCAGATGGAACGAATGGAATTGGTAAGAAAGCACGATCTCGCCACAGCTTTAGTCTTTCTTCAGACCGTTTGGCAGTTTTCATGAAGTTTTCGCGGCTTTGCTATCGGAGTGCATTAAAGGGGCTTCCTCGAGTGACTTATTAACTTAACTACTTTACGTCTGGTGCACCTATAGCATTGAGTCACTTTCTACGCTGATTGGCTAAACTTTTCACCATAATGGCAATCCAAAGTCCATTAAGCATTATTTAGAAGTGTATTTAAAACCCATCAACATGACACAGCACTTCCAATACATTAAACGATTTCAGAAAAGCATTTTCGACTTTTGCAATCGAAAATAACAACCTACTATATGGTTACTACGAACATAGTATTTTGCAGCCCACACTGTTATAAGGTCTTGTCATAGATAATGTAATCGTTATACCACGAGTAAATTGCTTCTGAATTTTGCCAAGAGTATAAATAGTGTGCAAGACTGTACACAAGTCAACCAGTAAAATATCATCTCTCTCGGTGCCTGCGACGACGTGTACTCTAAATAATCCGCTTTACATAACCAATGCGCAGCCAAGTTCGGCGTCTTGCAGAACACCATTTGCGCTCGTCGTCGTACTAACAGTCATTATGGACAGAATACATACTAAAAGCTGCATAGAACTTTTAAAATGCAACAACGTCAACACCGAGTAAATACCACACAATTAAATACTTGGTCGCAAATACTCAGTGTTGTCACTGCAAGTTAATGAAACATTTTGAATAGCTACCATATTTACAAAGTACACATTTTAATTAGCTCTCAAACGCTCGTTTTCCGTGCACTCATTTCGCATTATTTACGGTTAATAAATTTAAATTCTCTGTTAAAGTTATTTTTATTGAGCTGCGTTGTGGAGGTTGCGGCATTAACTTTGTAAAACCAACAAAGGCAATAAACATACGTCAACTGAGGTATATTTTCCACGTGAACGGTCGAAACTTTTGAAAATGCTGGAAATTTTATGGCGCTCCATACAAACGACAATCGGCTTTATGACCTATTTTGTGAGGCGTCTCGTTCTGATTGGATGCTTCTGTTCGATCCTGGTTGTAATACGAACTATTTTGTCCTGAAGGCATGTTATCTAGTTGATTTGATGTGTCTACATTTCCGTTGATATCGGTAATAGGTTTGTCATTCTTTTTGGGGTATAGTTATTTACGAAGTTATTGGTTTTCCTTCCAAAAGTTTTGTGTACCTACATAGTCATGATTGTCATTATTAGAATTTATTACAGGAATGAGATAGGGTAGTTGAAATGACGAATGAGATGTCGGCCTCTCTTTTTCCCGATCATTATAATCTAGACCTCTTCAAAGTTCGTGTGAAACGGTTTCTTCTAGGCAAGCGTGCTCCACTCTATGCCGCGTCATCGCTTCACATCAGGCGAGTTGCGCCAAAACATTAAAATAAAGTCATTACTTGCGTTCTTCTGAAAATTGTTTATTCAATAATCGGAAAAGGTATTTTTAGAGCAGATACACCTGCTAATAAGATAGGTCTAATAGCATTTTATTTTCGCACTCAGTCTTGAATGATGGCTTTTTTGGGCAACATATTCATCATCCCATTTGACAGTATCAATATTCAGCTAAAATAATGCTCTTATAAGAATACCTGAGTACATTTTGAACCAAAATAATCCCGATGTTCGATGAAAAAAGATGTAAGTGTAATCCTAAGATATAGCAACAGAAATGTGCTTTTATTTCATACGTGTTGTTTGTACATTTTCCCAATGTTTCATCTGGGGTGTGTGGAGCAAAATATCATAATAGTTGATGGTATGTGTCTCGAGCTTAGGTGAAGACGCTATTTTATATGAAACTACTTATACATATGTAGCGCTTAGGTGGTGTGGAATAATACTCCAGATGATGACGACGTAGTATATTTTAGTTGCAAGTGCTGAAGCTTATTGGAATGTGGAATGAATGTATTTAGAAAAAGGCGGTCCCTTTTATACAAAGTTTGCTACACTACAATCAATGCATAGTGGGTACATTTAGAAACTTAGTTCGGGCACAATATTGTCGATGTACCCTACATACTAAAATGTTACTGTGAGGGATATTCCGCTACAGTACTCCCCCCTTAGCGAAGCGTACGGGCATCTTGACGATCCTGCCTGATCTTGTACGTTGGTCGTTGGTGTTCGAGGCTGGAAGCAGGCTGGAGTGATCTTCAGTGGTAGCTGCAGCTGGTTGGCGTGTCTCAGTACTCGTGTATTCGTGATTATCTTCGATGTTGATAGTGTATGCCGGCTTGAGACGGTCGATCGATATGTTGCTCGATCTGCCTGGTAGCTGTATCGTGAAATACTTCTCGTTGCGTTCGATGACCTTGTATGGACCTTTGTATGGATGCTGCAGTGGTTTTCGGACGGTGTCATCGCGTACAAACACGTGGCTGCATGTTGGTAGGTCGTTGTGCACGAACATACATCGCTTGTTTGAATGCGGCTTGTATGTAGGTGTCAGCTTCGTAATCACGTCGTGTAACTGATCGACGTAGGTGTGGTCAATCTTCGTTGCGGCTGGTGATGGTGATATAAAATCGCCGGGTAGCCGTATTGCTTGGCCGTAGGTGAGCTGCGCGGCACTTGTGTTGGTATCGGTGCGCGTGGCGGCTCGTAGCCCCATCAAAACAATAGGTAACTCGTTGATCCATTTGTTGCTGTTTGCTAGTCGTGTCATGAGTGCGGCCTTCAGTGTTCGGTGCCAGCGTTCGACGATGCCGTTACTCTGCGGGTGGTAGGCAGTAGTACGGGTTCTTTCTACTCCAAGTAGTTGTGCGAGGTCTTGAAATAGTCGACTTTCAAACTGTCGTCCTTGATCAGTCGTTATTTTTGTAGGACAACCGAAACGAGATATCCATGTTTCGTACAGCTTTCTTGCGACGATTTCGGCGGTTATCTCATGAAGGGGTACTGCTTCGGGCCAACGTGTACAGCGGTCGATCATCGTGAGTAGGTATCGATGTCCACACGAAGATGTAGGTAGTGGTCCAACAATATCAACGTGGATGTGTTGAAATCGTTCGCTCGTTGGGAATGCTGTGACATCACTGTTGTTGTGTCGTTGAACTTTGGACTGCTGACACGAAGTGCATGCTTTCGTCCACTCGCCAATGTCTGTATTCATTGCTGGCCAAAAGTAACGATCTTGCATAAGTTTGCGCGTAGTTCGTATTCCAGGGTGACTTACATTGTGCACGGCGTTAAATGCGATGCGACGAAAGTCAGCTGGTAGGTATGGACGAATGTGTGACGTAGACGTTTCGCAGAATATTGGCTTGTTAGTGCCGGGTATGACGATTTTCTTGAGTTGAATATTTGTTTGTTGTGATAAGATTGGTATATTCCTGTCTTTTTCTTGCTCTTGTGATAGTTCTTCGTAGTTGATTGGTGATGGTAATTCGATGGTTTCGATACGAGAGAGTGCGTCGGCGACAACGTTGTTTACTCCGCTGACGTGTCGAATGTCCGTCGTGAACTCGCTGATAAATAACAGCTGACGCGTGCGCCGTTGCGTATCGTTATCGGACGGAGGCTTGCGTATAGCGTAAGTCAGCGGTTTGTGGTCGGTGTAAACAATAAGTTCTCTTCCTTCGAACATTTTTCTGAAGTGTTTGATTGCCATGTAGATTGATAATAATTCTCTGTCGAATGTACTATATCGCTGTTGTGTTTCGGAGAATTTCTTTGAGAAGTATCCAAGCGGTATCCATTTCTTGTTTACAAGTTGTTGAAGTACAGCTCCTGCGCAGGTATTTGATGCGTCGCACATAAGGGAGATGGCGTCGGTTGGTGATGGAGATGGATGAGCGAGTAAAGCTGCGTTTTGGATGCTAACTTTACACAACTCGAATGCTTGTGACGCTTCTGTGTTCCAGTCGATCTTTGTCTTGTCGCGTTTCTTCGAATTGTGCAGGAACGCGTTGAGAGGTGCTTGTATGTGGGCTGCGTTCGGTATGCTGTCACGATAAAAGTTTACCATGCCAATAAATCGACGTAAGTCTTCAATTGTCTCGGGTTTGGGGTAAGCAGTGATAGCAGTGACTTTATCTTGTGGTGGCTTGAGTCCGTTGCTCGACACTTGATAACCCAGGAACTTGACATTTTCTTTACCGAAGACGCATTTTGATGGATTTACTGTGATGCCATACTCGTCTAATCTGCGTAACACCTCCTGTAGATCTTCTATGTGACTGGTTTCATTATCTGATGCGACGATGACGTCATCAATGAATGGAAATGCGTAGTCTAACCCGATGAGTACTTGATGAATGAATCGTTGGAATGTCTGTCCAGCATTTTTGAGACCAGGACACATTCGAGGAAATTCGAACAAGCCGAAGGGTGTTGTGATGGCTGTCTTCTCGATGTCCGGTTCGTATACAGGCAGTTGTTGGTAAGCACGATTTAGGTCGAGTGTTGTGAAGATCTTCTTGCCGTGAAGTAGGTAGGTGAAATCTTTGAGACGTGGCACTGGATAGCGGTCTGGTTTCGTGACGTCATTGAGTCTGCGGTAGTCGCCACAAACACGAAGGTCGCCGTTTTTCTTTGGTACGACGTGTAGCGGGCTGGACCAAGGACTTTTGCTTGGACGGCAGATTCCTTGCTGCATCATCAACTCGAATTCCTTCTTCACGGACATGTACCGATGTGGCGGTAGTGGTCTGCTCTTGCTGTGTACTGGTGGACCGGTAGTTTCAATGTGATGTTCTACACGGTGTTTGGGAGCATCCTTCATGCATGATGGTCGTAGGATGTCAGGAAACTTGCTGAGTAGCTGGTGATATGGTTGATCAACGTCGATACTTCTTACGGTAGGCTCAGCGGAGTAGGTGACTGGTGCCTTGACTACGAGGTTGGTAACTTTGTCGACTAGACATCGGCCGGCTATGTCGACAAGAAGTTGATGTTTTTTCAAGAAGTCGGCACCGATGATGGGTCTGCTGACTGCAGCGATGATGAACTTCCAGGTGTATGGTCTTCGTAGGTTGAGATCCAGTTGTAGTGTTTTCTCTCCGTACGTTGGGATTACCGTGTTGTTCGCTGCATACAAGCAAAAGTCTGTTGGCGTAGCTTTCCCGCCTTTTCTTCTTGGTATTACGGAGACGTTGGCGCCAGTATCAATTAGAAATGACAGACGTGAGTTTTTGTCTGTTATAAATAGGCGGTAAGAAGTTTGGTTTGCGCTGGTTCCCGCCTCAGCCAACGCAGGCGTTAGTGAGGGGGCGCTGCTGTCTTCGTAGTTACACGGACGCGTACACTTTCGCGCCTCTTTGCCGAACTTGCGATGATAAAAGCAGGTCGCTGATTGGTCGTTTCGGGCGCGATTGTGATTGGCTCTGCTCGATGAACGCGATCTTGAGCGTCGTCTGTCGAACGATCTACGTCGATTTTGATGCGATCGGTATGCTTTCAGCTCTGCGATTTCTTTGGTGAGCGCGTTAATTTCCTCTTCAATTGACGTAGATGCACGTGGGGTAGTGGGAACGGAGGAAACTGCAGCGACTGCGCCGAGTGGTTGTGTCTGCTCGAGGATTTTATCTGCCATCGTTGCCAGCTCGTGGATATCGGAGTGTTTCGCGATGTTTTCACTGACGGCGAGGACTGCTCGAACAGATTGTGGTAGATGGTTGGTCCACATAATCCGCAGTGCTGAGTCAGAGATATTGTCGGCGGCGAGGTTTTTCATGCGACGTAGTAGCTGTGAAGGCTTCATGTCGCCGAGTTCTTGTTCACCGTCTTGTGCCATGATGAAATCTTGATCTGGAGGTATCTTCTTAATAATCACGTCGGGGTCACCAATGTAGCGCTTAGGTGGTGTGGAATAATACTCCAGATGATGACGACGTAGTATATTTTAGTTGCAAGTGCTGAAGCTTATTGGAATGTGGAATGAATGTATTTAGAAAAAGGCGGTCCCTTTTATACAAAGTTTGCTACACTACAATCAATGCATAGTGGGTACATTTAGAAACTTAGTTCGGGCACAATATTGTCGATGTACCCTACATACTAAAATGTTACTGTGAGGGATATTCCGCTACACATATAACATAGGGTATTTACTTTTCTTTAGTATATCTAAACAATGTTGTATCAGAATCAGGTTCATTGTCCGCGGAGCAGACATAATAGTTTAACTATTACCAACACCTATGTGCTCGTCATGGGACTAGATGGACGTTGTTTTATTTAATAATTATAAAATTTAATTATTTAAACACACGACTTTACATGGGAGCATCTGTAGCCGAACTAGAGCGAGTCCTCTATATATCGGTATACAGCGCCAGACCCCTCAAAACATACAAAGATTTATAATTATCCCATCAACATGAAAAATATGCAATGATATTTAATAAAAGAAAAAAACTAAAACAATATTGAACAATACAAAAATGTGTTTGAGTGATTGTGTGTATTTGCGCGTCTGATTTTGTGTAAGTGCAGAGTAATAAAAGTGTTGATGATGGTTAGAGTTAATTGTAATCTCGGAATACTTATTTTGGTTCCTGATTACCCAAGGTGAATTCTAACCCTGGACCTCCCTCAAATTAGTAAACGGAGAGAGTATGGTCTTCTAAGTCAACTTTCTTAAAAAATTGTCAGAGAGAAAATATTAATCAAAATGATTGTAAAGTCATACCTAAAGTGTAGTTCAAAACAAACTTTTGTGACATAACAAGAGCATTTCAAGAACCCTCTGGAATTTTGAATGACATTCCACATAACGCTTCTAAAAAAAAAATTAAAGAAAAAAACAATTTAACTGCGAGTGTTCACGTCAAGATTTATAAAGGTCGCTGCATATTGTATGAGGTTTTTCTTCGATGCGCCGGAATAAGGAGGCAAATTTAGTTTTCGTCTCGACTTTGCTAATGTGATAGCAGAATAATTATCTCGCAACTCTTACGCTCAGTAGGTACTTAGTCAGGGAGAGGTTAACTTTGTTTCAGTGTGGCAGTGCCGTTTGCTTTCGCATTTGCTTGTTTTTTAAGTATATAAGTATTACGTGGTAAGTGTTTTGTGTAGGTTTATATCTATGATTGAAGGAGCTCGTGGCTAAATAATAACAGCCGTTCGGGCCGATCTTTAGGTTAAGCCGAGCTTGCCTAGGTTGGTCTGTGGATGGGTGACCACCCATTACATACCAAGTTTCCTCCGTGCCTCGGAAAGCACGTTAAGCCGTTGGTCCCGGCTGTCATTTGTAGATCTTTGACAGTCGTTACACGTAGTCAGTGGTCCAAAAAGTCTGACAACCAGTCTTACTAAGGAGTTTCGTATTACCCAGTACTAACTGGGTTGTGGAGGTCAGATAGGCAGTCGCTCCATTTAAAACTGCACAGGTATTCAGCTGCATCCGGTTAGATTGGAAGCCGACCCCAACAGATTTCGGAAAAGGCTATGCAGATGATGATATTATCTTAGACATTTTGGCTGGGCGTATCCAGAACCTAAGCTACAGTTTGTGGGTTGAGTAAATGTATTAATATTCAAATTATAACTCAATGGAAACTGGTCTTAAATGATCTGGAATAAGTCTTACTTTAACGATTGATTTGTGAGATGGCGTTCAGGATTTTCTTTTATGGAATAATAAATCCATCTCCTACAAAATACATACAAATAAAAATCATGTTAAACTTTCCTCGCATTCCTCTCTTCACGGTTCAACCTTCCCGTCATAATATTTCTGCATCGAATTTTCGTCGGCTGCGATAAATACGAAAACAGATATTATGTATCGTGGTCTTACATACCGGCTAATGTTAATAATTTCCCTCTAAGGTTGAGTTCAACCACCGTAACGAAATGGAATATGAACCTACTGACGAAAGTATAAAATTTCATTTTCTTCACGGAGTTAATATGACAGGGGAGGAATCACCGCTGGTGCGAACCCGTATATTTAATAAACGTTGAACCTTATATTCACATTTCGGTATATTATGTTCTAGTCTTGCTTGGTGTATGGGTTGAATTGCGAATTTGTATCTGGATACAAATTCGCAATTCAACCCATCATAGAGAAAGAGTTAAATAACATCACACCTGTATTACCCGAAGGGTTAGGCAGAGGTGTAGCTACCTAATAGTACACCCACATTTCGCCAGTTACGTTTAAGTCCCATGTAATAGGGGCTTGCCAATTGACATCAACCGGGCACAAATCCAGAGTCCATGGCTGAGACTGAGAAATTCCTGATGGAAAACAAAATAACACTTTGCCCGACCTGAGAATCGAACCTAGGCCCTTATACTCAGAAGTTGAGCTTGCGACTACTGGACTAACGAGGCAGTCCAAGAAAGTTAAATACAATTAAATAAAAAAGGTGTGTTTAGTTTATCTTTTTGGTAAAAGATTTTACTTCGATTCAATACACCTAAGTGGTAAGGCCATGATCATCAAAAGAAAAATAAGAAAAAATATGAGTTCAAACTCGAAATAAACAGCACGATAAAGGCAACGTATAATCCGGATAGTAAATGAGATTTAAGATAACTCTATCTTCCATCTCAGCTAATTATTCCACAAAGAAATGCTATCTTGGAAAGTTTTATACAAACTTTCTATCTGAGTTTGAAATAAAAATATTGCTTCACAAAAGTGTCGGAGTGGCGGTAAAGTAAAGTAAAGTAATTGCAAGGTCCACTTTACCGGTGGACTCCAGACTTCTTTGTTGAAGGCCAACCTTACTCAGTGGCTCATTGAATGTTCTGAGAAAACTTCCGTACAGTTGCTTAAATATTTTAAGACGTGTTTGAAGTACAGTTGTTTTTCTATCTATTTACTTTTCTAGGCTTCCGTACCCGAAGGGTAACCACCGGGACCCAATTACTAAGCCTCCGCTGTCCGTCCGTCCGTTTGTCTGTCAGCGGGCTGTATCTCCTGATCCGTAATAGGTAGAAAGTTGACATTTTCACAGAACGTGTATTATTTCTGTTGCCGCTATCACAACAAATAATAAAAATAAATTAAATGCTTACTATATGCGCGACTCCGACTCGCACTCGGCCGGTTTTTTTTTTGTTAATAGCTTTTTAATATTGTACCATGTTATGCGAAATGAATAAAATGTTATTTATGAACTATTTTCAAACGAAGAGAAGTTAATTAATATTCGATTTTGACAAACTAAGTCCTCCTTGTGTTCAGAAACACTTTTAATAGGCTTATTTAATGTACAGACAGAACTTTGTTGAGAGTACGATCACTTTGATTTTTGGTGAAATATATTTTCAACAATAATGAATCGTTTGCTTCAACAGAAAAGTTTTTATCAATCGTTAGAAACATGACAGTTATTTTTGAGCGCCATAATAAATACTTAAAACGTAAAAGGAGTTTCAGACGCTTTATTAAGGAACTAGCGACCCATCCCGGCTTCGCACGGGTGCAATATACATATAAACCTTCCTCTTGAATCACTCTATAAAAAAAATCGCATCAAAATCCGTTGCGTAGTTTTAAAGATCTAAGCATATATAGGGACAGACAGACAGTGGGAAGCGACTTTGTTTTATACTATGTAGTAATAGTGATAAAATCTAGGTATTTACCGACCTTGGAAAAAAGTATCATAGGTTGAAGACCGTGATTCTGTTTACTTGGAAAAGCTAACCCAGCGAATAAGAATATTGACACCGTAGCGGTCCAGCATGGATCTATGTTCGGTTGATGCCTATGGATATCTGGCGAAATATGGGTATACCTGCTCTGCCTAGCCCGTTGTGAATCGCAGTCATATGTTACATTCTTTCTTTATCGTGTGGTTAGTGCCTAACCTGGTGTCAGAGTTTTTATGCCGGGGCCTCTGACTTGCCTTTACATGCCGTCGACAAAAAAATACCTCTCAGACATGCTGGTTTCCTCACGATGTTTTCCTTCACCGAAGCAAGTGATACATACGTCTTGGGCTCGAACTTGAGACCTATGACTTAGAGGTCCGACGGTCACACCACTAGGCTATCACTGCTTATCTATGTTATTATGACTTACCATTATCTGCGTTATCCCTGTCTGGTCCACTGTCATGCTCGGACTCCGATTCATCCCAGATGGTGTCTGTGGCGATCTTCTGGCGCGAGCACTCGATCCAGTAGCCCGGAGTTGGGATCAGGCTGTGTGGGTACTCCTCGCAGAATTCATCTGGAGAAGAAAAAAGTTGTTAGAATAAAATTGTCTTTGGTTTTTGATATGGTGTTTTTTTTTCTGGAAAAACCTTGTCAAAGGCAATGTAAATTCACTGGCGGCGGCGATCTCTCACGTCCAGTCCTGGTTTAATCCATAATCCGGAACGAGAGGGAGTAGGAAGCAATCACCTAGGCTCCTTCTGCGAAGCAGTCATGCTAGCGAAGCAGGTGGCGGAACATGAGACGGAGAGAGACGCCGCGGGAGAAGCCCCGGGCGTCGGGGGCCACATGGTGGCTCTCGGCCACCGTAGGCGCGGGTCTGTGGACGGTGACTAATGGGCTAGCTCGCCGTCCGTACGTCTTATGACGAAAGGCCGTGTCGACGGCGCGTTCGTGTTCCACGCGCGCCTCAAAGACATGTCAGCACACCGGAAGGGGTCCTCAAGTGCCTACCGGGGCTGCGGGACTGTTCGAAAGAGATCCCGCGACCCTGGAACACAAAGGGCTAAGAAAACATGGCTGGGTTTCTTTAAGTCTGACACTCCCTTCATCTACCTGGAATATAGAAAAATACTCACTTGGTGTCGTAAGTAACTAAAACAACATTTTCGTAACGAAACGGTAAATATTTTCTAAATATTTCTACTTATTAAAACAACCTCAAACGATCTCTTTGAGTTTTTCTGTGAAATTAATTTCGTTATCGTTCGTAGAAGGCTCCGATCCAAGCCCTTTTATTGACTATTAATTTATTTAGCTTCGTTAAGTGCCCATTTGAGCGTAACTCAGACTGAGTTTTGATCATTACAGAAGTTGGTCTTGTGTACTGATTTTACCTTCAATAGACACAGAAAATATTAATGTTTTAAAGATGAAATGAAAATAATTATAAATCAAAATCAAATCCCAGAATTTAATGCACAAGAAGATGGCTGCAAAGCGAAACAAAATTTCAAACGGGAAGCGTTTAGTGCTTAATTCTGTGAAGCAATATAATCCTTTCAGTCTCTTTAAATTTTGCTTTGAAACTCAATCCAGTTGTCAAAATCAAGCGGAATTTCCGGACACTGAAACGAACACTTTATTAGCTGAATGCTTTACGTATATTTCAATTACAGGCGAATGTGAAAGTGAAAGCTTAGAAATTCATGTGCGATGAATATTGAACAAACATGGGAGCCGTAACATTTTTATTAATATTTTTGCACTTATCCTTGGGTTCTTATCCGAGGGAAATCTGGTGCTGATGCCATTACGGGGCCGGTTGTGAGATGTGAATAAAATATTTACATAGAGAAAAGCGGACACGGAAGCGTACGTCGCGGTCGGTCGCTCCACGGCATAAGTCGGGCCGTCTTTACTGCTAGCACTATGTACATATTCCACTATGTCCGGGCCTTCTTATTGAATATTTAATGAAAACAGTAAGAGATTTTTAAAATTGCGGTAAATGTATTAAAGCAACACAAAGTTCACACCTAAAATAAATGAAGCTTCGTACGTGAGGTCGTTTTATTTTTGGACAAAAGGTCTTCCCTCGTAGAGATGTTAGATATACTTCTATGAGCGTTTACATACAAGATTAATACATAAGTATGTCCCTATGGTAACAAACATAACCCTTCTTTATAAATACTTAAGAGGGTGCATCGCAAGGTTGGCAACGTCGCAAAAAGCTGTTAAATATTTTGCTGTTTTAATTATTTAATCAATATTACTGAATTAAATGATGAAATATTGCCCCGTGTTGGATTACAATATTGACTAAGTATTGCAATAATAACACTGGATAAAGTTTTATAACAGTTTTATATATAAAAAAGCATTTGGAAGATTTCCAATACTTGTTTGCATTAAAATCTATATATTCAGTGTAACTTTATTAGTTATTGCAACTGATAATCAATATTTTAGTGCAACGCAGTGGTTTTGTCTCTACCAATCGCGGAAGTAGATGCAATTTGCCACGGATCACGGCGAGTTGTATCCACTGATACCGTGATCCGTTTTCCTCAAAAAAAATAATTAATTTTTTTATCCACTGATAACAAAATTATCTATGGGTACAAGAAATAATATTCCATTTTAATTTATTAATATTAAAGAATTTCATCATAACAGCGATATATTTGACAGCTAAATGCGCTCTCTTAAGATAAAAAAAAACATACAATTGATTTTCTTCATATTCTTCTGTCTTCTTTCCTCCGAAGCTCCGTTGACTGTTCAGTACTCAGTTCACTGTAAGGTAGAACACCAAACTCTAATCAATATGCTTGGCGTTCATACTTAGAGTGGACCGAACTACTGCCACGAGTTTCTTCAAAGGCTGCAACCGCAGTTTTTTGTAGTCTCCAAATTCCTTGATTTTACAAAACAATTGAACAACAAAGATTATGTTTATAAATATAACTCGGTTTTCGGGTCTGTCTGTGTGGTTTTGATGCGGTTTTTAACATTATTTAGGGAAATGTTTGCAGAAAGTTTATGTGTAGTGTACGATACATTAATATCAAAGTTACATATGACAATAACCGTATAATAACCGTGCGAAGCAAAGATCGCTTGTAAGTAAAAAAAAGCAAGCATAACGTTAAAAGCAGTTATTCCTCAATAGTTTTAATAGGATGTTCTAAAACCCAGCATTAAAATTATATTCAGAAAGTTCATTTCTCGAGGTATTAAAGCCGAGAAACATTCCATTTCTATTAACCAAGTAAGATTTTTCTTGAACTCAGATCTTTTACGGACGATTCGGGCTCATGAATATTTCTGTTTATTATTATTTCAAGCCTCCGAACAAACCGTTATATTGCACTCGTAAAATAAAGTTCCTTGGATTTTGAGATTTGTTGTATGAGGCTTTAAGGATCTTATTTGCAAAGAAAGAAAGCCAAGCTTTATACTTTTTTAGATGGAAGGAGTATTATAAGACTCGAGTTATTGGCTTCATTTATTAAACATTGAATCAATATTTTTAATCTTGAAACACTATGATTAAATTAAACAAATCCACTGTTTTGGCCGTCTACAAGTACATACAAGAAGCACTCAAAATTATTGATAATAAAAAATACGCTATTGGACTGTTATTAGACATGACCAAAGCGTATGATAAAGTACAATTCGATATACTATTGAATAAACTTTACAACATAGGTATCCGAGGAAAGGGTCATGACTGGTTTACATCTTATTTAGGGGGCAGAGAACAAGTCGTAGAAATAGAACACTACAATACACAAACACAACACATTGAACTAATTAGATCACAAAACATACCTGTAAACGCCTCCATACCACAGGGAAGTGTCATAGGATGCCTATTGTTCTTAGTCTACATAAATGATCTCCCTAACCACATAAATGAAACGTGCGTATTGTTTGCCGATGACGTCTCTATTTTAACATCATGTAAAAATAACCAAAACCTGAACCAAACACTAACATCTATACTTGATACCACAACATACTGGATGAACGAACATAACCTTCAAATTAACTTTAGTAAGACAAAAATAGTCACTTTCCACCCGCGACAAAAAACCCCAATAAATATAAATTTTAAATACAAAGGATCCAAGTTAGAAATAGTTAATAAATTCACCCTTTTAGGCCTAGACATAGATACACACATAGACTGGAAACCACACATACAGAAAGTAAAAACAAAGCTATCTAAATTTGCATATGCCCTCAGAGAAATAAAGAAAACTACAGATCTCAAAACAGCAATAGTAACATACTATGCGTACGCGTTCGCTTGGCTTAAATACGGAATAATATTATGGGGTAACAGTACAGACGCACCTTCGCTATTTACAATACAGAAGAAACTTGTAAGAACATTGGTTAACATAGAAGACACCGACTCATGTAAACCACACTTCAAAGAACTAAACATCCTAACACTACCCTGTCTCTATATATTTGAAATTTGCAAATTTGTAAGGAAGTACCCACAATTCTACAGCAAAAGAGAAGACATACAAACAGAAATCAAACTTAGACATGGAAATAGACTCAACCTGCCAACTTCACGATTAAAAATGCACTCCTCTAGTGCGTTTGTCACGTCTATAAAAATCTACAATAAATTACCTGAACACATAAAAAACACAGAAACAAACAATATATTTATAAATAAACTAAAACGATTTCTCTTAGATAAAACCTACTACACAATTGACGAATACTTCAAAGATAAATTCCTCCTAGAGAAACGAAGAAAATTAGAATAACCAAGTAGTACCTAATACATCTATTTACCTTATCTACCGTTCAATATCTTTAATTACTTACTATTTAGTTAATAATAAATTACAGCTAATATATAAATAAATATATAAAATAATTACCTAATTTATAATTTTGAAAATATCTATTAATAATAAATAAATAAATATATAAATAAATAAATAAATATAGAAATATTAATAATAAACAAAATTAATATAAATCTACTCATAAATAATATCTACTTAAATATCTAAATATAAGATTTACTCCTTAATTTCAATATTACTATGTTTTTAAACAAAAAGCGCTTCATCCTCTCCTCTAAAAACTAACTTGCTGTGCCCGACAGGGTCCATAATTGTTTCTCTATAATTTACCTACCAGCCTTGTATACATTATGGAATGCAATAAAGTATTGAGTATTGAGTAAACGAACACAATTGATGATTTCGTAAACAAGGTATATTTAATTCAATCATTTAATTGGAGCAACAAGACTAATAGTGTTAGTAACAATGTACTTAGAAACTTTGTTAGTAATACACTTACAAAGATAAAAACAAAACCAAAAACAGAAACAGATTGTGACATCAATTTAAGATTACCTATAATACACCGTGACTTTTTAGTCGCCTTACAACGGCCCACTTCATGTATCCAAAGCCTACTAAACATTCATAAAAAAAATAGATATTCATGAGATTTGAAAAATTAAAATATTATTAACTATTTCCTTTATTTATTTTTTATACATATAATTTACATTTTTAAATATTTCTATACAAAGTAATATAAAAAAACCTTTAAAAATATAAAAAATAGTAGCCCACCGGTATCGGGAACAGGGTCCGAGATACCGGTGGTCAGGACTTAATTATTATTATTATGACGTAGTTGAAACACCCTGTTGTGAGCGATGATCTACTCGACTCGTGCGCTGGGTAGGTGTGTTCTACTGTTTGACACGTAAGCATTATTAACAGGATGTTTCAAAATTCTAATGTATTATTTATTTTTCTTTGTATTATCTTAATTAAAGGTAAAAAAATTATAATCGCGCCTAGAGGCAATTTATGTCGGATACATTTAGTGAACCACCTTTATAAGACGAATAAAAAGTCACGGTGTATACAACATTATTTTTAGTATATGCGAAACCTGAATATAGTTTGTTCAGAATAGATAACTGAATCGATTCCAATTATTTTTGAACCATGTTATATTTTGTCCCAATTTTTTTTTTTAATTTTCATGATGGAAACCGAGCGAAATTAAGTACCTATCGCAATCATTTAGGTACGTACTGCCAAATAATTATTTTCAATGAGCTCACGACGACGCTGGAAGAGAGGGCGCGGGCGCGCTGCGTGGTGACCACGCTTTTGTGCGGACAACCAGGTAACAGAACATGCTTATAACTTTGTGAATTTTCATGATACAGTTTTGAAATTTTGTACATAGATTCTTTACATAAAAATACTAGACACATGTTTCAGGTTTCGCATATACTAAAACTAATGTTGTATACAGATGATGTTGGAAATCCTATTTGCTTAAAATGCTCTATTCTCTATCTATTTTTTATACTTATAAATAAGTTTAAAAAATATCCTTCGTTTAACCAGTGAAATTGTTAACAAACCTTTTTAGCCAAGCCATCAGTCGGGCGTTATATAGCCATAACATAACATATTCTTATTCGCGCGTATAATATATTACACTTACAAGGTTTATCGTCACAACTTGCGTAGTAAATGTAAAATGGCGGCCGTTCAGCCGTTAACTATACACGTGGGAAGTAAGCCAGCTGATACATTTACATTTTACTTACATCTACCAGTAGGTACTTTATCCATTATACATGGATAAAGTAAATAACTAATAATTTCCTTGAATACCTTAAGAATTTGACAGGCACGGGTGAACTGTATAAGGAGCGATTGTATTCTAAAATTTAGCATACTGTTTTCTTACATATCTTAGCGTGGCATTGTCAGAATGATTATTTAGTAACAAAACCGACAAAAAATCATTACAATCTCGTTCCATAGTTTATGCTCGTACCAGTACAATTGTCTATATTTATTTATTTATTTATCACAAACACTACTAACGTTACAGGGAATTCCTAATACGTTAGCGTGGCCCCAAATTAAACTAACTTATATAACTATCTTGAATAACAGAACACATACAATGTTGTTTTTGTGAATTCATTCAAAGAGCAGGAAAAAAAATCGATCCTGTCAGCAGTGTCATTTAGTGCGTGCAAGGTGCGCGTCAGTGTTGCGGTTTAGTAAAAATACCGTCTAAACAAATAATTTATCCGCAAAGAGACAGTCCATTGGCTCTTCATTAAATAAAACAAACGAATTTAGCAT
The DNA here is from genome assembly GCA_963576755.1 of Noctua janthina. Lineage (NCBI taxonomy): Eukaryota > Metazoa > Arthropoda > Insecta > Lepidoptera > Noctuidae > Noctua > Noctua janthina. The sequence continues at coordinate 7,792,245 of OY755063.1, read as the reverse complement.
TATTTCGACGACGGTATGCTGGTGAAATTCAAAGATAATTAGGTACTTTAAGTATTATCTTAATTAACATACAAAGGTAACCCATTCAGACCGCCCAGATAAATTATTATAGAACAACGAATTAGCAAGAACAATATGTTTTCATTACAAAAATCTCTGCGACCCACATATTCGTATCTCTTGATCAAAAGCACAAAGGAATATTAATTTCCGTTTCCGTAAAGGGTTCCTTTTGGGACTAGACTAGGCTGGTACGACAATGGTGTCATATTTTTTTCTTCTTTCTATAATATCTTTTAAAATAAGTTTTTTTAGAGAGAGTTATTATTTTATAAGGGTAGATTGTGGTTACAATGGCAAAAGAATCTAAGAAATGTGTTTAAAGGTTCACGACCTTTTTCTACGCATTTCATTTTAATATAACACTTTTTTTTTGTCACTTGGGGGAGGCCTATGTCCAGCAGTGATGCAAATGATGCAGATGCAAATGATGATCCCACGATCATGGCGTTTGCAACAGCGCCCAAATATCGTGAGCTCAAAATAATGAACAATCACGGAAGATATCCCGTCAGTGACAGTATAAGTTTTGAAATGATGATGATAACAGTGTTATAAAAACGTATTTTCTGTACTGTCGCTGGAATGGAAAAGTTCTTAGGAAAAATCAAACTAAACAACAAATTATAAAAATGCTACAAAGTTTAAAAATGCAGGTGGACGTTGCCAATTTCTTTCAGAAAACCTTGACAAAACCGACGAAGGTCCCAAGTATCGGATAAACTTTGAACTCAACCTCACGTATCTAAAAGTTTTCAGTAACACAATACTCTGAAGCCATATCAATCGTAAGAATTTCCCTCTTTGTAATAAAACAGACGTAAATATCAAATTTTACATGCGTCCTTCATTATTTTTTAATCTCGTTCCCATGTAATGCTATCTGTCAGCCGTACTTTATGGAGGTCGGTTATAACAAAGGGTGTTTCTTTCGACAAATATGGCAACTTAGCCCGCCACCCGACTCGGCTCGCCGTCTAATTTTATTGCTAGCTTATTTTACACCTTAGGATTATGTTAACAATGACATCGTAAAATGCCTCGTTGGTCTAGTGGGCGCAATCGCGACTGTTGAGCATGAGGTCCCGGGTCCGATTCCCGGGTCGGGAATATTGTTATTGGGTTTTTCTATCAGGAATTTCTCAGTAGCAGCCACGGAGTCTGGATTTGTTTCCAGTTGATGGCAATAGGTGCGCCCCCAAATACATGAAACTTAAACTTAACTGGCGAAATGCGGGTGTGTACAAGTACACCTCTGCCTAACCCTTCGGGGATTACAGGCGTGATGTTATGTTATTGTGACATCGCAGTCAGCTTTTTTGCTCGACTACAACAAAAGGGGTTATGTTTTTAGAGTGCATGTATTGTGTGAGTCCATTACTTGTAGGTAAATTCAGACTGAGAACTCCGTGGTTGCTACTGAGAAATCCCTGATGGAAAAACCCAATACAACTTTCCACAACCAGGGAATCAAACCCAAAACCTCATGCTCAGTAGACGCACTTACGACCACTAGATCAACGCTTGATCAATTGCTTGTATAAAAAGTTAAGGAGATCTAGAATTCTAAATGGAAGATCAATTATCTGACAGTTGATATGTCTATATCAAGTAACTATTACAGAATATTATGCCTAATGAGGATTTTAATTAGGGCCTTGGAATTAATCCGTGTAATCCGTTCGGAATAATGAAGTGTAGGTAAATACGTGTATAGCATCGATTGGGTATTGGTTTATGATAGAATAGTTTATGCCCGGGGAATCGCCCGCGTGGTTTTCGGTAATTGTCCCACGGCATCATTCTATCGGGATAAAAAGTATCCTATGTGTTAATCCAGGTACACCAGCTACAACTATCTCTGTACCAAATTTCATCCAAATCCGGTTAGTAGCTTTTGCTTGTGAGACTAACAAACATCAATCCATCCATCCATCCTCACAAACTTTCGCATTTATAATATTAGAGGAAGATTATGTACTTAGGTCTCCTTTACAAGGTGAATTAACTTTTGTGATAAAGTTAAGGATATATTTTAATTAACTATTTTTATTTCACATAGAATCTCTTCTTACTTCAAAAAATGTATACGAAATGTTGCTATGTTTAACCTTCGACCAAAAAATCGGAGTGGGACGGTATTAAGATATGATTTTTCCTTTTTACAGGTTTTTAATCCTTCAGTATAAAAAAATTATTGATTACAACTAGTTTACCTAAATAGAAGTCCCCTATAAAGCTCATCATGCACTTCACCATGAACATAAAATGGCTTCTAGAGCATTTTAAGCAAAGAGGTTTTAAAGCGATCAGCGTTTCTCTTTGGTATCAGTTCGATTGCTCAGTAATTGGTATCGGGCACGGCTCGCTTGTTAAAACACTGGAACCAAATATAACACAGTCAGATCATTCGATTTAGGAGAGTTAGTTTGATCGGCAGGTCGTGATCGATTTCAGATAATAGTTTAAAATTCTGACACAAATTTGGTGACGTAAAATGTGTAGTGTGTAGTCAAACTGGCTTTGCTTGCATTGTCAGTAATAAAATCGATACCAAGTTAGGTCCTGTGAAGATCGCGATCGGGGTGATAAGAGGATTAAATATTACAGGTTTTATTTAAAAGCTTGCGATTCCCTCATTATTAAGGTAACACAATAAAGGGTGTAAATAGACCCTTAACATAGCCGAAAGGCACTTATGCTCCCCGTCTTTGCGATATTTTTTTTGTTCTAGACCATACCTGGGAACCTTCTAGTTACGGTAAAATTGGGGGGCAAAGTTCCAGCTTTTTCATAATTTTTTTTTTTAAATACATTTTTTGAATGTAAGATTTTTACTTTACACACCTCCACGACCCCCGTACTATTCCATCCATCGACAAAAACTACCAGTGAAGACCTTCGGCACTGAAGGAGAGTATAAAGAAGAATATTACTACGTAATGTGTCCACTATGGATCCAGTTGGTTCACGAAAGTATGATATTGTTACAAGAGCTAATATGGGCAATGAGACGAAAACTGCTGGACTTAGTATCGCCACAATGGCCAACCTTGGGTTACTTGCATCCTAAGCCAAAGCAAAAGAAAGAAAAAAGAAAGAAAAAAAAAGCGCCAAAGTAGCCCACGAAATTAGAATTTTCTTACCTTTTTGCCTATTTGCTTGATCAAACTATGACTCGATACGACCGTAAAAGTTATACCGTAAAAATATTGTATTTACAGAAATATAATAATAATGTTGAGAACGGAGAGTACTTGCATAGACACAACCTTGTAGCCAGGATTATCCATCAGCAACTTGCTCTAAAATACAACCTTGTGGAATCGGAAGTACCGTACTATAAGTATGTGCCCGACCCAGTTCTCGAAAATGGCAGTATCACATTGTACTGGGATCGATCCATCATCACTGACAGGACTATTGTAGCCAATAAACCTGATATAGTGGTGGTGGATCGGTCAGAGCGGCGCGCAATGATTGTAGACATAACGGTCCCGCATGATGAGAACCTCGTGAAAGCCGAGAAAGATAAGCAAATCAAGTATCTTGACTTGGCTCGCGAGGTTGTCGACATGTGGGATGTGGACTCAGCGATCATTGTGCCGATAGTTGAATCAGCCCATGGCTTAATTGCCAAGAGCCTCGACCAATACCTGAGGAGGCTCTCGTTAGGCAGCTGGATCAAGGGTTTGATTCAGAAAGCGGTGCTCCTGGACACGGCTTGTATTGTTAGGAGGTTCCTCTCTCTGGAGCCCTGACCCGATACCCGTAGCTTGGACCCTGTTCCCGATACCGGTGGGCTACAATTTTTTATATTTTTAAATGTTTTTTTATATTGTTTTTAGTTTATGAAATATTTAAAAATGTATTAGATTTGTATAAAAATAAATAAAGGAATAATAATGTTGAGAACATTATTAATAATGTTCTCATGTGAGAGTTGTATTCGTGAAAAAACCCGTAAGAAAATTTGTTTGCGGGATACTGTTCTTTTTAACTTACTTCTACAAAGGATGTGGCTCTCAATTCAGATGTATTTTTTTTAAACATTGTCATTTTACGTTTGTTAGCTTATAACTGGCCTGATTTACGTGATTCTTTTTTCAGTTGGTAGAGGAAGCTCGCGCGGTGGTCCCATAAATAAAAAATCCCATATACGTAATTTTATTGAAATTCTTTGGGTAGTTTATGAATCAATTATCGTCATCATCTATAATATATAATTTTTGTTCTAAAACTTTAGTGTAAAACTAAAAACTTCCAAAAATTTAACACTAATACTTTCAACAAAAACATGAATAAGTGTGGAAAATAATTTTTCTTCCGGAAGTCGGTGACTTTTGTTTGTTTCATTGGACTTTTTTGCCACCGACATCCGGAAGGAAATTATATTTCCACTTTTTGTTAAAACTTCACTTTCATTGAATCAATTGCTCCAAACTGTAAATGCAGCCTCTTCAAGAACAAAAATAAATGCGTACAGGAAAAACCAATTCCCTTCCTGAAACCTTCGTCTGTATTAAGGCTCATACATAAGATATGCGTACGCGTTGCATATTTGATACCTCCTTTAAAAGAGTTACGAGAGAAGACATAAATTATGACGTAGAAGCTTGGTGACGAATGACGGACTCTTCCAAACTATGTTACAGTCTCTGTGCCGGGGAAATGAAAGTGAATGACATTGTTTTTTTTTCTCTGAATTATTTTTTTTTGCCTAGCTTTTATACGGAGGAAAAAGAGGCTTTCGAAACACGGACAAAGGAGTTCGAAATGTGTCCAAGAAGTTGTTTTAATTTATTTATTTTAAAATTAGCTAAGTACTTTCTAAACTTTTCTTAGACTTCTTGATTTGATCTTGATCTGTGATATTCCGTGAAGAAAAATATCGTGAGGACGCCGGGATTTGTAAAAGGAAACGGAAACGTCTCCATGCATTCTAAAAGCTTAGACTAGTAAAGTTGCAATCAAACCAACCGGAATCGACTTTGGACAGATAATGTACTGAAATATCATACAAAGACCCACTGTCCACAGCCGGTCCGGAGTCAGGTCTTGGCGGTTTAAATTTGGCCCAACAATAGATTAAAAGGTGTTGTCCTATTTTATTTTATTTTTGAACATGCGTTTAATTTAATATAAAATTAATCACGACCAGGGATTTATTACGTTTGCACCTACGTTATCATGTTTTATAAATATTATTCATAATATCGTACAGCTGTTGGTTTTAGCTTCAGCAAACATAAAATTTCAATTTTGCTATATGGATTTCAGCTGATGAAATTGCTTGCTCATTATTCAAATGTGATTTTTTTAAAATGTAATCTTACTAATGCAACTATTATTATAAACTAGCCTTTGCCCGCGACCTTCGTCTGCGTGAAATTTTATTGCCTTCCTCGATAAATGGGCTATCCAACACTAAAATATTTTTTCAAATCGAACCAGTAGTCCCTGAGATTAGCGCGTTCAACCAAACAAACAAACTCTTCAGCTTTATAATATTAATATAGATAAAAAATTCGTTATAAATACTCACAAATTCGTAAAATTTTAGTAATACCTTCTACTTTATGTTAAGGAAAGAAATAAATAAACATTTACGAAAATACGTAGATCTTTTTATCCCATACTTAAATGCTACCCACATCCCTTGTATTGTATTGTATTGTATAACGGGCTGGTGTCCGCAACTCCACGTCAAAGCGCGTATTTTGCGTGCGGGTGGGAAAATTATTCGATCCACCCTAACTCCCCGAGAAAGGCCAGCAGCGCCTTGGTGTTGCTGACAATCTCGCGGAGAGTACCTGGGGTACCGAAGTACTTTGCCCTGTATGTTGCAACCACTGGGCAGTGTAGAAGCACGTGGGCTGCCGTTTCGTCTTCCTCCATGCAGGCTCGGCACAGGGGGCTGTCTGTGACTCCTATGACAAAGAGGTGTTTATTAAAAGAGCCGTGTCCAGTGATGGCGGCTGTAAGTGTGCGCAGCTGTATTTTGGTCAGCCGAAGCGCTCGTTTGGTGAGGCGGCCATCGATAGTAGGGAGTGCTTCCTTGGCCTGCCTGCACTCGCCATGGTCCAGCCACAGCTTGTGGTGTTGTTCACTGGTTCGTTTCCTTACCAGTGTGCGTAAGTACCCGAAGGGGAGTGGCACAATGGGTTCGGGACCCACTGCTGCCATGCTCGATCCCCTTCTAGCGAGTTCGTCCGCTGCATCATTGCCTCGGGAATCGCTGTGTCCTTTGATCCATTGGATGGTTATATTATTGTGATTACCAACCTGGTTCAGGCGTTGGTGACACTCGTGTATTAACCCAGAGTTGACTATATGGTTGTTTAGTGCTAACAGAACAGCCATGCTGTCTGAGAGTATACGAATAGAGTGGTCCACAACCCCCCTGGCTAAGATGGCTGATGCCGCCAGGGAAATGCCCATGCATTCTGCCTGAAAAACCGTGTTGTGGACCCCCAGTGGTGTGGCAATATGGATGTTGAGATCTTCCGAGAAGACTCCAGCTCCAGTGCCAGTACCTGTTTTAGATCCATCTGTGAAGATCCGTAGTTCCGCAGGGCTCAATCCCTCGCAGCGGTGGTCCTCATGGAGTTGGATTTTGTATTTTTTGTCGAATACGAACTGTTTGGGTATCCGATCGTTTATGGCTTTCGCTAGGGGGAACTCGTTATAGAATCCCTCCAGTATTGCGGTGTGCTGTGTGTACTTTTTACCCCAGAGTTGAAGTGTTTTAAGGCGTACTGCCGCCATCGTTGCTTCCTGTTGTATGAACAGATGGAGCGGTGGGAGCCCCAACATGGCTTCCAGAGCCGCGGTCGGAGTAGTCCGCATACAGCCTGTAGTCGCCATGCAGGCGAGTCTCTGCATACGTTGCAGTTTGCTGGAGGCTGTAGCTAGTTTGGTGCGGGGCCACCAGACCACTGACCCGTAAGTGATCATGGGTCGGATCACCGCGCAGTATAACCAAAGTATAATTTTAGGGGATAGGCCCCACTTCTTACCTATCATCCTCCTGCATTGCCAGAAGGTTATGCAGGCTCTGTCTAGTTTGTTGTCTAAGTGTCTGCTCCAGTTTAACTTACTGTCAAGGATGACTCCCAGGTATTTGACTTCTTCAGCTAACTGGAGTTCTGTATCGAATAGTTTGGGTAGGCGATAAGGGCCTAGTACTCTTTTTTGGGTAAACATGACTAGTTCAGTCTTCGTGGGGTTCACCGAAAGGTCGTATTCTATACACCACCGTTCAACGATGCGTAGCGCTTGTTGAGTGAGATTACAGATTGTCCCCGTCACTTTCCCCGAGATGAGGATGGCGAGGTCGTCCGCGTACCCAATTGTGTAGAAGTGGTTTGCGTTGAGCTTCATGATGAGATCATTAATCACCAGATTCCAGAGGAGGGGGGATAGTACGCCTCCTTGGGTAGTACCCACATCCCTTATTCAAGCCCAACATAACTTGTATAAACACGAAAGAAAAATTACTCCCGTTCACTATTTTTCACATTACCGAATCCAGGTTAAGCCGTTCCGGATACGGGGAAAGTTGGTGGAAGCGCCTGGGAGGGGGTGAAACTTCGCAAATATATTAGGTCTACAAAATGGGCCGGCACAAACATAATTTGGGGCTGTCGCGGTCGCAGATCCCTTTCGTTTAGAGCTGCAATCGACACGCTTTTGTCAGTCTTAACATCTCGTTAACTACTGATCGAAACGAGTTCCTGAGAAAATAGGGAGTAAGAAAACAGAGCTTTTATTGTTAGGTGTTTGCCATGACTGTGGTATTTAAATTGTTCAGTTTGTAGATACCTCCTTCACCTCCTTGTTAGTTAATATTTTTTAAGGGATTCTATAGAGCGATCGCTTTAATGAGTCCTCGTGAAGGTTTCAATTTAAATGGAATATTCTGAAGGTTGATCACGTATTGGTTCAATTAGTATCGTAATACCTACGTGAATTACGGTTATTTTAAAGTAAATAACCTTTGGGATATTGTTAGGACTTTGTGGACGCTTAATGTGCCTTTGATGGGGCAATGCGGAGGACTCATTAAAGCTGTCGGTCTTTAATCAGCAACATTTTTACTAATCGCGTGCAGTATGGCCGAATCCCTCTCATAGAGAAGAAGCCTGTACCAAACAGTGAGAACATTATAGGCTTCAATTATGTAGAAGCTGTTAGATCATCGCTTTTTTTTTTTTGGATGGGAAATCATCAAATGACCCCCCACTCTGGGCGGAGCGGAAGGGAGTGTCAGATTTGTACTGACTAAAACCCATCCATGTTCCTTCTTTGCCCTTTGTGTTCCAGGGCCACGGTATCTCTTTCGAACAGTCCCGCAGCCCTGGGCCATCGCTTAAATAGTTGTCTGCACCTGATTATTTTCTATCCAAATGCTAAAACGATCGTCCTTTATAGTATAGTAAGTACAAACCCTACCCCACAATGTAACAAAAACGTGTCAATAGAAAGGAATTGATTGTATAGCGACACACCTCACCACCCCAAACAAGAAATGAGTTCCTAATAGAAGGATCTGGTGTGTGATCGATCCATTTTTAATAGAAATCATCTGCCTAGCCTTTTCCCAACTATATTGGGGTCGGCTTCCAGTCTAACCGGATGCAGCTGAATACCAGTATTTTACATGGAGCGACTGCCTATCTGACCTCCACAACCCAGTTGGTACTGGGTAATACGATACCCCTTGGTAAGACTGGTTGTCAGACTTTTTGGGCCACTGACTGCCTAACGACTGTCAAAGATCTACAAATGACAGCCGGGACCAACAGCTTAACGTGCTTTCCGAGGCTAGGAGGAAACTCGGTATGTAATGGGCGGTCACCCATCCACAGACCAACCTAGGCAAGCACGGCTTAACCTAAAGATCGACCCGAGCGGTTGTTATTATTTAGCCACGAGCTCCTCATCCCATTTTTAATAGAAAGTTACATCTTATTTAGCTAATTGATTAAAAGCTCTCTGGGCAATTCACGTTAGAAGGGAACTAAGTTAATAACACAAGTTAACAAATACCTCGGATTGAGTAAAGAAATACCTACTAGTGGGATTGAGTCTGTACTGTACGTGGTACCCGTCATCATCATTCTATTGCCCTTATCCCAATTCATTTGGGGTCTGCGCAGAATGACTTCTTCTTCCATACTTCTCTATTACTCGTCATCTCATCAGACACCTTCTTTCTTACCATATCATCCTTCACACAGTCCATCCATCGTTTCTTTGGTCGTCCTCTACTCTTATACTAATCCACATTCATAGTCAAAACTTTCCTCACGGCATTTTTCACACAACGTACTTACCCACTTATCACTGATGATGATGATGATGATGATGATGATGATGATGAAGTAAATTTTTAACAAATTCTTTTAGAGGTTTTTCAATTTTCTACTTTGATGGCAATAAGAATAGGAGAATAGAAATATGACCAGAAATGAATCAAGGAATCAAATAATAGAATTTATGTATTTACAGACTACAAATAGAACTAAAGTAATGATAAAAACAAGACTAAAAGTAAGCAAATATAAACATATAAACAACGACGGCAATAGGACACTTAGGCGTCAAAGTACTCCTCCGCATCGCTGTCATCTGGAAATGTGCCCAGAAGACTGGCAGCATTGCCATGCTCAATGGCAATGCTAATTCTTTGGCCGAAGAAAGAGCCAGCCCTCTGGTCACGCCAAGTGTCAATATTTAATCAAGGAATAATTTGTCAATATTTTCATCATGTAACCTGTATACATACATGGCGCTTGCATATTCGCATACTAAAATATTCCCACAAGATATCATATTATAGGTATTGGACACAAATGGAATCTAAATATAGGCTACAACATGACCTGAATATGTTTGTCTGTCTGCACGGAATGGGCTGGACAGAAGGACAAACGTTTCATTAGCATGCATCATACAATCAACATCAAATGAGGACTGCAATTTTGTCATAAGAGATAATAATATTTCAGTGGTGAAAGTTTTCATAATGGAAGCATACAAACATTCATAGGGTTGCCATGTTTGTTTTAGAGAATTTGAAAAACATATCGTCTAATAGAATATGCAGCTAGTTTTTCGCGCCATTCTGTGACGGTATTTCAATTGACTTCTGATCTTTTACTACTGCTAAGCACTGCGAATCACTTCTTTATGACGTAGACGATAAACGGATTTCTACGGGTCAGTCATAGTTAAAATCTGGATGAAGTTCCCTTCCGAACGGGAGACAACGTTGTAATGTTAATCCTGAAAGCCAATTCACTATGATGACGATACATACTAAACAAGATCCCTCTGTACAGTACACATACAATATAAATGCAAGACACATCCAACACAGTCCCGTATCCCGGGATCCCGGACTTCAAAACAACTCCTCAGCGAGTTCCACTTGCCAAAACGTGTTGACAATGCATTACCGTATATACACAGTCCCAACAAAGGCCTACGTGCAAAAATAACGAGGCCTAAATATTGTACGAGCACATACCTACTTGTTTACTGAAGCCTCTCTGTAATACGTGGGCGATACAGACCGACCACCGGGTTTGTTATTAGAAAAGTTTTACCTTTTCGCGGTTACAGGATTTTGATCTGCTTAAACAGGTACGATGAGACGGAAATTGAGTTTCCTTGCATTTCGTTTCGTGATCGCTGAAAGGGTGGGGGGAGGTGCGGGGGGTATTGTGAAATTGTGGACAGACCCTTCAGCGGTATTGGTCGTCGTAGACCGGTATTGGAAGTTTTGCACGCAAACGGACGAGCTTTGTGAAGATATTTGATGACAGCATTGTGGATAACTGTTTGTATTTCTTGCCCATTGGGAATAGTTATGGTAGGTACTTTCATTTGAAAATATTATCATGACCAATATTTCAATCAGACTCTAATTGTTTTTTAGAGTTCCGTTGCCAAATGGCAACCCTTATTGATTCGTCCTGTCCGTCGTCTGTCTATCTGCCTGGCCTGCCGTATGTCACAACAAGTTTACTCCGATACTAATGACACCAAATAGTTAAAATTTGGACAGCACGTGTCTTTTATGAATCGCTACACAAAAGTGATAATATTAAATTACAAATAAAAAAAAACAAGTGTGGCCTTCAAACATGTAACTGAAGGTTGAAAAAATAATTCTATGTATATGGCTGTGTGGGGTATCAACAGCTCTTAAAAAATGATACTTTCAATGAAAATGGGTTTGAATAAGATTTTATATTTATTTAGCTTTTGAGATATGGGACTTTTTCGCGAAACTGCAGCAGACTTTGTTTTTCATTAACATACTATGAAAAACAAATTTAGTTTTGCTGTTGAGTGTGACCTATGAGGCTATGAATGGGTATTAAAAATTTTGTTTTTGTATTGTTTGATGCTACGGAACCCTTTGTGTGCGAGTCCGACTCGCACTTGGCCGGTTTTTGTAATATTATTTTTCCGCAGACGCTGTCGCAACAAGCGTGCCACTTGAGCGTATAACTCTTGACCAAGCGGGTAAAAGTTCGCTACTATAAAGCATTGTTCAGACCAAACGTATTGTCGGTCGCTGACTGTGAGCGCGCGTCACGCAGTTTATCGCTTTTCCATAATTATATTATATTTAACTCCTCGTTCACGCCGAACCAGTGACCAGTAACCTGTAACCAGTGAGCATACTCACAGTCGGTGGCGGACAATACGTTTGGTGTGAACGATGCCTAAAAGCACAATTCATTTTTTACCACTATTTACAAACTACCTTCTAAGATCTTCATTATTAGTTAGTAGTAATATAAACTTAAGGTAAATATTTACGTGTGATTACGATGTCGTGTATACATTATATTGAGTAGGTGGTAGGTAATAGGTAAGGTAACTAGGTAGGCCACTATTTTTATATTGCTTTGAAGGAAATAGGCTTTTATATTCCGACGCTTCGAATATTGGGATGTAAAAATTATGACGAATTGCAAAATTGATTCGGTATTGTTCTAGTTTCGTTTATTAAGATTTATTAGTTTGAAATTAGAGTCGAAAGAAATAGCTAGTGAAAATTCTAAGAATATTAGGGTATCAAGAGAAATATATATTAAAGTACGGCTTTACTTATATTTTCTTTTCTCCTATATAGTAGAATTACTTCGGTACAGTGGCGAAGATTCCATACAACTCGATTCCTACCGGATTCCCTTTGAAAAATGGTACAGACAGTATGCTATAGACAAACAATATAATCACATTAAAGATATGTACTCCGGCTTAATTCTTACAATATTGACCCTTCGCTACTGCTTCAGTAGATAACATTTTATCTTTCAGAACGTTATGTTTACCAGCATCCCCTTTATTTACCTGCAGTCTGTGGCCTGATCCATTTCCTTCAGGATATAAGTTTCCTACAAACACAGGATGCCTAATGGATTCTGTGCAGACAATATCGCAAGAATTTTCCGACTAATAGAATTTTCTAGTCGATCGCATTCCAATGTCAAAATCAAGTGTTGTAGTAGCTTTGTTTTTTTTATTATAGCTAGCCCACATTGTCCCTCCACTCCTTCCAAAGGTCACGCTTCTGTGCTACTTCTTTCCAATTGTCAAGGAAGACATCCGGTTCGTCCCGCCATCTCCTTCGTGGTCTGCCTTGTGTCTGGTTAGATACAATAGTAAAACAATATTATTTCCCGACAAACTTCATACATAACATCACGCCTTATAATCCCCGAAGGGTTAGGCAGAGATGTACCTAACAAGTACACCCACGTTTCGCCAGTAAGTTCATACATTTTATTAGTGTGGACCACAACCTAGTGGAATGCCAGGTAACATGCGTTCTCCATTTCGGCTGACAGTTATTGACCTGTGTTCGAAGACGCTGGGAGTAAGCTGTTTTAATACACTATGTTATTAATGGTTCCCATGTTCTGACTGTGATTAATTGACTTATGTAGTAACCAATATCAGAAAAGTGCAAAAATAGGCCTTTAATATACATTACAAAAAACACGGTGTAAACGGACCCTTCACGAAGCCCTCAACCTAGCATTCTGTACATCAAACTAAGTAACTTTATGCAAAAAATATTGCTAGGAAACAACTTCTTTTTTGGGGTGAAAAACCACGTTTCACGGTAGGACTCAATGTAACTCACTCAAAACATTGTGCTGGTGGATTTGATTTGACTTTAACTAGTTAGCGTTGGTTAATCATGTCCGTCTATTCTTGGTAGTAATAATTATGCTACAAACAGGACAGAAGGATCAAATATCTGCGGTTGATTTGTGTACTTAGTATTTATCGATTAAGCCTAATTATGTGTGTTTAATTGTCTGAAACGCAAGAGATGTCGAGTTAAAACAGACCATGTGATAGTCCGAAGAGAGCTTCAAAACCTTACTATACCTAATATCTACTGATTATTATTTCTATTTTTTCTTCAAAGATTGCCAGGAACGATTACTTCAATAAATGACTGAGAAAAGAAAGGGGAAAAGAATTAATTAAAATACGTAATATGTTACTGACTGCCTCGTTTTGGTCTGGTGGTCGCAAGCGCGACTGCTGAGCATGAGGTTCTGGTTTCGATTCCTAGATCGGGCAAAGTGGTATTGGGTTTCTCCATTAGGAATTTCTCAGTAGCAGGCACGGAGTCTGGATTTGCGCCCGGTTGATAGGCTCGCCCCCTATTACTTGGAACTTAGACATAACTGGCGAAATGTGAGTGTACTATTAGGTACACCTCTGCCTAACCCTTCAGGGATTACAGATGTGATGTTATGTAATATGTTACTTTATTTAACAGCATTTTAAAAGGACCTATGTTATGTAACAAACTAAAATATTTTTGCTGAATCCTAAATCATATGTTTGTCGTGCCGTTGATACAGTCGACAGAAGGAAATTGGATTTCAAATACTACTTTTAAGAGTTCCATCCAGCAACGAACATATGACATGTGTCGTGGCTGAAGCTTTAGCTGCTATGCTAGTATTCGAGTGAGTATAGGTTTTTCCAAATGCCTATAGAATGTCATGATTTCATTTCATTAATTTAGAATATCACAAATCTTTCAGAATTTCGAAGATCTGCTTTGACAACCTCTACAAAAAACTTTCTAGGTCACTTGGAAATATAACATTTTTTTTGTTTGCCTCCTCTTTCTCCTTTCAAACCTCTATCCTTTTCAATGTCTGGCCACGTTCGCCCCGCTAACATAATATAAACATAAACAATAACATCACGTCTGTAAGTCCCTGAAGAAATAATTTTTAACGCCGTTTTACCCTGTAGTTTTTAATTTATATCTCAAAACAACAAAAAGCCCTTTTGAAAGGTGAAAGCACTAAAACATTACTCAAATATTTATCACCAGCAAACTGTGGTTTACGAAAGCATACCTGTGTTTAATCTCCCGGGACTTACCCGCGTGGGTCAAAGAGCAAAGTACATAAACTCTTGACAGACAACCCTGTATCATTTACAACAGTACAACTAAAACTTGAACACGTACCCTTTGAGCATTACAACAAATTCTCAAACCCGACCTGTACAATTTAAGTAGCATTAAGACGAAATAAACTCTTTACTTTACACCAATTTCGTACGAATTTCCCAAAATATTCATTTGAATGAAAGTAAAACTGAATGTAATTATTCAGTTCTGTGAATTTAGGAACATTTAAATGGAGAAGCGAATGGTTGGCGCGTTTAATGATGTTAATTATCCGGAAAATTGGCACGACCGGAGTCCGTGGTGTGGTATTACAGACGTTTATCAGCATTAGCAGACTGTGTTGCAGGCCCGAGGCACCTAAAAAGCCGATTCCTACCGGCTTCCCTTCGGGAACAAGGCACTCGTGTTGCCAGACTAATTGAGGTTACTGACCGATTAACGGAATATTTTTACGTGATCACATTTTAGGGTCCAGCTAACTCAGCAAATGTTCACGAGCACTTATTGGATACTTGAGAAGATATTTTGATAGGATTTCTATTGAAATCAGCTAGATTGAATCGTATCTATAAATGGGAATTTTGAACTTGAAAACCGTTAAGAGAATGAAAACGATTTCAGTTTGTATTCGCTCTTTTTATTTCCAATCGAATCTGCTGTTAGAAAACGCTGTAAATTGGCTTCAAGTGAACACGTTTTGGCAATAAGTTTTGGTTTGCGCGTGAGAATGGTATCAAGGCAATCTAGTCTATGTGCACTAAGTACCTATTGCTGGGACGATCGAGATCATGAATTCGATTCCCAGGTTACTAAGCAGTTTAAAGTGTCACTTATTACCATAACAACAACAAAGAGCCGGAAAGCGATTTTTTTTTTGTTCTGGCTATAGTCATTGAATTGTGACGTATCTTCGTCTATGATCAGCAGCAATATTGATGGGGCTACAGTGTCAAATGAAATAAACTCTTTGTGAAGAAATTCGTCCAGTAGATAAAAGGAAATATAAATTACATAGCGAAGCTACCCAGACGTAAGACATCGATACTTATCACGTTTGCTGTGTAATATAATATAATAAATCAAAAATTCTTAAAAAGAAGTAGAGAATTGCCCGATCTGGATTTATTTAAACCTGTTTTTCAGGCCATCTCTCTACTGTGGAAGTTTTTCATAAATTGACATTGTATATCAATATGACATTGTATATGGCATCAAAATCTTGATACGATAAGCCGTCGCTCCATGTAAAACTACTAATACTAGAATTCAGCTGCATCCGGTTAGTCGGGAACCCGACCCCAACATAGGAAAAGACTAGGTAGACGATGATATGGAATCGCAAAGGGCTTTACTATCTCCAAAAGTGATGTAACTGTATCTTTTCAAGTCTGCCTCAAGTTCTACATACATTATTTAAATTCCAAGTATCTTACAGCGAAAGACAGCGGTCGTTGACTTCTAAATGTTCATTATGTTATGCATAAGCCAATTCTGTGCATAGTTGGGACATACAAGTTGCTTGGCGACGATAAACAGGAGTCGCGTCATTTTCTTTTTATTTTAGAATCACGTACACAAGGGATGCTTGTGGTATGTGTTTGTACATAAAGGATGTTTTTTTTAAGTTTAACAAAGGAATACGTACCCTTTTTTTGTACTTTTACAAATCATAACATCACGCCTGTCATCCTCGAAGGGTTTAGCAGAAGTGTACACCCACATTTTGCCAGTTATGTTTAAGTTCCAAGTCCCAATTGCAGACTAAAACGGGAAATTTCTGATGGAAAAACCCAATAACACTTTGCCCGACCCAGAAATCGATCGAACCCAGGACCTCATGCTCAGCAGTCGCGCTTGTGACTACTCGACCAACGAGACAGTATTGTAATTTTAGAATGTGGTAAACCTTAGTGAGTATCTTACCAACGAGCTTAGAAATGTGGCTTGGTCAGACGGGATGCGAGAGACAGGCTCTTGTGGCACAGTTTGGGAGAGGCTTATGTTCAGCAGTGAACTGTGATAGGCTGTGGAGACTTTGACTGACGAACACTTGCACTCGTCATTAAGAACTAAAATCATGGCAAAATCCGAATTCCTAACTTGTCACGAGAAAAACCTCTGAAGGACAAGAGAGTAGGACTATGAAGATTCTGACACTTTCATTAGTTCGGAACTTTAAAAACTGTAATAAAAGGACAAGGTCCCAATTTAAACAGTAATTTCAATGAACTTAGGGGTGTTACTTTCTTTGGGAAGGCGGAATCGATGGGCCTGTCTCATGGTATGAATTAAATAGTACATTACGAACACATTATCATGCACGCATTATCAGACGCTCAACACGATATAGGAGTACAAAGAATAGGGTGTAAAGTTCCTCAAAACTTCATAGAAAAGGGAGGATCCTCCGACCAGATGGGTGTTGTGTCTGGTGGGCTACTGCACGATAGTTGTTGTCGGGTTTTTCTATAGTCTTAAGCCACGTATAACTTTAAAAGCCCGATTCAGAATTTTAATGTTAGTTCTTCATTTGTGTCATAGATGGCGCTATAGTAAATTTAACTTGTTGCTGTAGCACTTTCTGTAGTGCCGCCATGATAGTAATGTAACGGTAGTATTTAAACGAGCGAACATAAATTCAAATTAAAGGTGTCAAAAATATTGAAAATGGGCTACTGAGATACTAAGTGAGCGACAAACAGTGGGCTAATACTAATGTTTAAAACAGCGACTTGAAAATAGAAATTTGAGTTACTAGTTGTTCAGTACGATTATGTGATAATTCAAGGACTCCTGTAAAAAACTTAAAACAAGGTTATTAATCACTAGATTGTAGATAAGGCGTAGTCGACGAACCCCCGCTGAGCGGGGCTCCTATTTCTGTTTACAGAGTTTAAAGTAGTAGTAGGTCTTAGTTCGCTCACTTCGCTCGCTCACTAGACCCCGCCATCCCCTTCGAACCTAACCTGTCCGAGTCGGGGTGCCACAAGTCTCTCTCAGCATTCGCTCGCTCTTGCTTCCTTAATTCTCCTTGCCGCAATGACCAGATAAATAGTTACTTACTTTGGTACAATAGTCGCCCATTTAGTATATTGGTCGCCAATTAAATTTTTATTCGCCCGATTAATAATTTCCCATAAATAGTTACTTACTTTGGTACAATAGTCGCCCATTTAGTATATTGGTCGCCAATTAAATTTTTATTCGCCCGATTAATAATTTCCCGTAATGTAAGACGAAAAGAAATACCACACAGTACAGCATGAGTACTTAGCTTTGAATGAAAATGTAGGCGGATTCGTCTACTGTGACTGTTCTCAAGGACTATAAACATCTTAACATCTGGTTATCATAATGCAAGGTCCCCTATTCGACCCTATAGTTATCTCCCCACTTTATCGGAACTTCAAGGTGACTCAATCCCCTACAAAAGAAACTTTCTCTCAGCTCATGATACTGATCTTTCCAAGTACCATGCCATAACATCACGCCTGTAATCCCCGACGGGTTGGGCAGAGTACCTAATAGTACAACCACATTTCGCCAGTTAGACGTACCTATTTGTAGGCTTCTTTCCAGAACAATAGTAATGTCGAGGTTATAATAACCTGCGCAGAAGTCGTAAAGGACAAAATTGAGTTAGAAAAAACAGCGGAGCGCCTGTTTCTTTCGAGTCAAAGTTTTGAAAGAAGCGGGGAATACGGGAGTTTGAGATTAAAAACTGTTACTGTGTTTTATTTGTCTTCTAAAGATCTGTTTGCTGAGCTGATGCTGTAATACGACGTGTATTTTTATAAGTCAAGTTTATTCCAGAAATGTAATTAATTATTTTTAGAGCTCAACAAGAATAGCAAAAGACTGAGCTACGTATAAATGGCGGGCGATTTGAAACCCTATGTCGACTATCGAGCAGTGAACTTCAATGTCTGATGAAATACTGCTTAAAAGCGTGGTGAACTGCTTCCTACCCTTTTCAAAAGTGATTCCATCAAAACAGTTTAAACATTTATTCAACTTAGTGGTTAACTTAAAATAACTTTTCCATGTCCGTCGGAAACACCTGTCTAGTTAGGTATAAGGTGCACGCGGCCTGGATATGTCAAGAGCCCTGAACTGTGTTGAGTGACACTTCATTCAATTATTATAAGTATGTTCTTATTCTACAGAATAGGATTACATTTAAACGTTTTTATTTTATGTTGACATTTAAGCGTAGGCCACTCCGCCAGCTAGCGAGCGAGCCGGGCGAGGCATCATTTCACTTCTTTTCATACTTTGGTTCACACCGCGAACTACCGAAAGAGCCGATATGTAGTATAAAAAGAGGCTAACATATATATATATATATATATATATTTATAGAAATGAGAACTAATTAACTGTCTTTTGAGGATGGTTGTCCCACGCGGGATGTTCTTCAGTTACAAAAGCTCTGAATCCGAAATTTCTGACTTTCAGAAATATAGTTATCTGATGAAATAGAAAAGATTTTGCTGGTCAATTTCAACAGATCCGGGACTGCGGTTTGAAGCTGCCGAGCTAATGCATGAAGAAGACGCAACAATTACGTACCTGAGCAAGCCTGCGGCGGCAGTGGGAATATTAGCGTGGTGGAAGACTTGCGCCTGGCGACTGCGCAGCCCAGCGACTGCGGTTTGAAGCTGCGTAGCTGCTGCATGAAGTCACTGCACTCCATGAGCGCCACGTCCGCGAAGTGCAGGTCGCACAGGATCTGGTTCTTGAATCGGCGTGCGCGTTTCTGTGGAAACATACTGAGGTTTGAATTTAAAAGAAACGTTGCCTCACACTAGGAATTTCTCCTGTATCGTAGGTGCGTTTACAAACATTTAAGCTCACATACACAAACAGTCAGACCCGGAACAACTACCTGTAGGCTATACAAATATTTGTTCCGTGCAGGAATCAAACCCGCGACGCGAAGCGCAGCAGTCAATCGCTCAGCCACTGCACCAACCGTGCCTCAATTTTTACTTTCATTGAAAGTGTTTGAATGATAAATTGTGGTCTAGTTTCAAGGCTCTTGCCTAGTAGTTTGTAAAAAAATTAGTTAAACGGAACCTTATATTGCTCCTATTATAGATTTACAGACTATTGTATTTTAAAACGTATCGCTTGCCCAGATGAAAGACTTACTTCAGAGACGATATTAGATAAAATATTCCTTGTCCAATATTTAATTGTGTCATTACAATGATACTAGCACTTAGCCCGCGACTTCGTCCGCTAAAAATGTGATAGCTGAGCTAATATGCATGATATAATTATAATTTATAGCTAAAAGCACCCACGAATAATATAGCTTTTTGCCAGTGAAAGAATTTTTAGAATTGGATCATTAGTTCCGGAGATTACCCCTGCATACAAAAATTAGTATGGATTATTAGTAAGAAGGCTGATGTAAAATGGATTTAGCAAAGTAACTTAACTATCCGCAAAGTTACCGCATTGATATCCATCAATTCAAACCACAAGGGTATTTTGTAGAAACGAAATATTGAAATACAGGAGGTTCTAACTCCTACGCTGTAAATGATATCGGTCCAACTAAAGTAATTTTGTAACATTGTATAAACAATCCATCTTTTTCAACGAACGTGACGAAAAATGTGATGAAAAACTCATTAGGTACACACGGCGGCACATGAAGCTGTACATTTCCAGTATGACTTGGCCTCGCTTTGTACAGATTTACTATACAATAAGAGATCCGCATAAACTGGATTGTGTAACTGGATCGGCCGTCGTGCGTACATAATAAATTCAACGGTGAATAAATATTACACCTTGAATAAAGCACACGTTTATTAATTATTGAAGTGAAGGTAATCCTTTTGGGATACCTTTGAACAATAACAGCTGAACGAAATTACAAATTAATATGTTCGCAGTATTTCATTTTGTATTGAGACCCATTTAACCTTCATCTGTTTTTGAATATTGCCAATTTATTTCAGAGTTTCGGTTTTTGTACCGTAAACCCTTATTTACATATATTTGGAGTTTTAAACGCTGGCAATCTTGGACACATTTGTTGTAAGTATGGACCCATTCATTGCCCATTTTAGGGTTTGGCATAATCAGCTCATAATGGTCTACCGAAGTGGGCTGCTGTAATCCACCACGGAGGCCTCCGTGGTGGATTACAGTAGGCCGGAGGCCGGTTTGGGGTGAATCACATGTCTTCGGGTTTTTGGTTCTAGACCAGGCCGGTTTCCTCACGATGTTTTTCTTCACTATCATTGATGTATTATTTATCATCAATGTTCAACGATTTGTGAGCAGTGGCATGGTAGTGGTATGGCGAACTATACACAGTTTTAAACGCAAAAAAAAAATGGGCACGTTCCCAAATGTCGCCAATGCGCCTCCGCATTGGCGAGGCAGATGCGGAGGAGTACTTTGACACCAAAGTGTCCTTTTGTCGTCGGTGTTTTAATTAAGTCTCTGTTTTGTAAATATTTAGTTTGAATTAATTATTTAAGGTTGTTTATAGTTTGTAAATCATGTACATAATAAACACATCATTAAAACTTACTTTATGGGCTTTCAGTTCTAGCTAATGTACAATTAGAATATGCCTAAATAACTGACAGTCTATTTTCATCAACCGGGCACAAATCCAGACTCACTAGGTGCTACTCTCAGAAATTCCTGATGGAAAACCCTATCTCACTTTGCCCGACCCTGGAATCGAACCCAGGACTTCATGCTCAGTAGTTGCGACCACTAGACCAACGAGAGACCCCTATTACATGAGACTTAAACATAACTAGCGAAATATGAGGTACACCTCTGCCTAACCCTTCGGTGATTACAGGCGTGATGTTATGAACTGACAGTCTCAATGACAGCTCAACAAAAAACTTTCATAAACGCCATCCAGAAATATTCCTGATTGGCTTTCCATTGTCTATCTATTCATTCTAAAAGCTGATTAAACAATAACTTCGCTCAGTGCTATTACAACAAAGGTCTATTATTAATTTTGCTTTGCAGCGTTCACTATATTAAATGTAGTAATCTCTTGTTTGATTCGGTATAAGAAGAAAGACGTTTTTCATAATAAATTGTTTATTACATTTATTAAATTCGTTGTTCGTTAGTGACTTCTTTTTCAAGTTTATTTTCAGGATGTCAACATAGGTATATTTTGTACTAATTTAGCTGAATAGCTTTTTCCTTGATGCTCGAGCTCTTTGACTAATTTGTTTTTTATTCATATCATGTTTCTGGTTTTACAATATTTAATAATGAATGTCGTTTGACTTTCAAATGTGTTTTAAAACAGGTTTATCTATGTTTAAGTAAGTAACTGACTGGACTGTCTCGGTCGTAAGCGCGATTGCTGAGCATGAGGTCCTGGGTTCGATTCCAAGGTCTGGCAAAGTGTTTTTGGTGTTTTCCATCAGGATTTTTACAGTAGCAGCCACGGAGTCCGGTTTTGGGCCGGTTGATGGCAATAGGCTCGCCCTCTATTACATGGGAGTTACACATAACTGTCAAAATGTGGATGTACTAGGTAAACCTCTGCCTAACCCTTCGGGGATTACAGGCATGATGTTATGTTATGTAAGTAAGAAAACATCGACCATTTAATAAAACTGAATTATCTTTACCGCTTTTGCATCCTATCTTCCATTTCTATCACAAAATATGAATATCCTTACTCTGAACCCAACATTGTGTTCAGATACCAATTTTCTTCCATTGTTAATTAACAAATTACTGAATAAATAACTTAAGAACAAAACACTCATTATAATAACAAAGGTTCCCTTAATAACGGGTCCAAAGATGATCAGTAATTCTCCTAGCTATCGACGATCAGTGATCGTGCCCAAAAAACAGTTTTCTAGCGGTATAACAGGTGGGTGCCGTAATAATTCCTACCTATTACCTGCTAGGCCCATTAACGGCTACGACCTAAAATAACTCTATCGAATTTTCTAGACCTTTCAGCCTGGCTACGTAAGCTTGTTAGGCGAATTTTTAGGACATTTTTATGTACAACGGTTCTTTGTGTGCTTTTGAATAGAAATATGTTCATTGTCACTGTACTTGAAGAGGACATGTTCTGAAAGTTACCAGAATTACATGAATTATTATAAGAAATCACTCAATATATTTCGCACCCAAGAAGGCCTAAAGCAAAATTGGGGATTAAAAAGCCTTCCAAGTAAAAGCTGTCCTCCCGACCAGACCATAGCCCACTTGCTTTAGTACAGTAGCGAAGGGACAATTTTTGTAAGAGGTAAGCCAGAGTGCATATCTTTAATGTGATTATATTATTTAGAATACTGACTGTAATTTTCAAAGGGAATCCGGTAGGAATCGAGTTGTATGGAACCTTCGCCACTGCTGGAGTATCCAAAGTGTCCCTACACCTGAGCTTTAGAGGACTTTAAAAGCTATAAACGTGGCCACTACTTTATGTGTTGACGTATCATCAATACGAAAGAATAAGAAGAACACGAAAATGTTTTAAACTTTTGGAACAGTAAGTCTTTTGAAGTCAGAGGTTAACATTACATGCATTTTGTGATTGTGTTGATTTGAATTATTATTTAATTTAAGAACAGTAGACATTGTTAACAGTCGAACCTATCTTATACTCACTATCAAAGTAAGAAAGGTCGCTTCAATACCAATCATACGTTATAAGTTGAAAGTATTAAAAAATGGTCAAGTGCATTTATATGGATAACAGCATAAACCTAACCTAACCTAACCATTTTTTTTTTTGAGATATTTCCTGGTTAGGCATTAACACGATTAAGAAGAAGAACTTATGGCATAAACAAGTAAGTTACATGATCGTGAATCACTGTTGCCTGTGGTAGGTACTGAAACACCTGTACCGCCAGATCACCAGGTTTCCACTCTTATTTTTTTTCTGATGGGAAATCATCAAATGACCCCTCCCACTTAAACTGACTAAAACCCATCCATGTTCCTTCTTTGCCCTTTGTGTTCCAGGGCCACGGTATCTCTTTCGAACAGTCCCGCAGCCCTGGAGGTTTCCACTCTCAGAAACCGTTTTACAATTACTATAGTTATGTACAGAAATTTATTGATATTAGAAGCTCAGAGTTCACGTAATCTTCGTCCATTACAAACAAATGCAGTATTTAATGGGAGAAGTCAGAATAAAGTCACCAAGTCACAGTTGTAGCAGAAGTAGTAAGACGAGCTCACAGCTGCGCCACTGGTGATAGGGTCGTGTGCCTGTGTGCTGTCATGCAATACTAAAGGCAACATTACCCTTAACGAAGCCGAAAGGCGCTTGTTCTCCCCGTCATTGCGATATTTTTTTGTTCTACTTGAACATACCTGCGAACCTTTTAGTTACGGAGATATTAGTGGTCAAAGTTCCGACTTTTTCACAAGTTTTTTTTTTTAAATACTAGTGTTTAATGTTATTACTTTACTTTAAATGCCTACACGACCCCCGTACTATTCAATGCATCCATCAGCACAATGTTTTGAGTGCGTTACATTGCGTCCTACCGTAAAACGTGATTTTTCACCCAAAGAAAAAAATCGTTTTGTTTTTAGTTTCACTTCCATATGGGGAGCCCTTAATCTTGTAATTTTTACATAGAAATAGTACAGCGTCTACCTACCACGTTCCAACTGTGTAGTCCTAGTAGTTTCGGAATAAAGTGTCTGTGACATACGGACGGACAGACAGACAGTCATGACGAATCTATAAGGGTTCACTTTTTGCCATTCGTCTGCGGAACCCTAAAAATAATAAAAACTTAATGTTTCTTTAATCAAGTAAATAAAGCAAAATGATAAAGAACTGTACTTGCAGCCTTTCTTTGGGACTATAGGCACCGATATCGTAAGGTCTTTTATAAAATAAAAGCGAATTCAGACATCAGAGTCCACGTGACTCCACCAATATTGGCTCCAATAGGAACCAACATATTGGTTCCAAGAAAATTTATTGGCCATACTATACCTTATTGCCTTGGCCAAATGCTGGCAAATATTGGACCCGAAATGGAGTTCATTTGACTAAATTGTTCATGGCTTACAGAGGCCAATAAGAATCAGGTTTTATTGATGAGAGTGTGGAAGAAAGCGTGCTTGGAAAGCATTTTCTATTCCACACGATTTGCTTAGTCCTGCATTTTTAAACAGTAAGTTACGATGTCTGAAATGGGTGAATGTGCATGTTACAGCAAGGTTAGCTTATTTATAGAACGCAATCGTTTTGTAAACGTTCAAATAATACTCAAGCATTTTTGGAAATGGTTAAGAAATTATATGTTTTCGTTTTTCTCGGTTCTAGGATATGTCGTCTTTCTCGCGATGTACTTATTCACTGTTTTGAGAGTAGTGATGATGAAATAATTTACACAAAGTAAAGCGGTTATCTGGGTTCGAGCCTACGACATAACTAACTTGTACCTAAGATCGGTTTCAGACTAGTGTATTTTGTAGCGCGTGTAAGGTCGTATTGGTTTACGCGCTTACACCCGCACCACATTATGCACTTCAAAAAACTGAACGCGTATATACGCGTGGGATGAGCGGGTGCGCAGGGAGACATCTCTCGCGGCTCAACTGTCAACGACATTACAAGCGCGTACGAGAAACAAAAGGCGTGCATATACACGCGCGTACACGCGTTTCCAAAACCGACCTTATACGCGTTGAAAATACGCCAATCTGAAACCGCGAAAAAGCTCTGAAAAATGACAATGATAAAAAATAAAAAATAAAATATTCTTACAAAACATCAAAAACATTTATTTTATTCCACACATTCATAGCAGTGTTCTCAATAACTCTCCAACGATTGAACTCGATTATTTCCAATCGACTCAACAAGGTCTCTTTAGCTCGAGAATCAAACTTGGTCGTTATGTTGAGAACCACTCAAAACACACTGTGGAGCTACGAGTTTAACAACCTGTTAATGATGATTAAAAAACTTTATTTTATGCCAAACACATCCCCAGTTAACGTTCATTGTTATTTATGACATAAAGTTGTAAAAGTAAAGTCGGGGAAATATTTTTTTTATCAAATTCATTATCAACTACAATAAAATTGTAAAACATTTAAATCTCAATTAATAACTGTAATTCGTAGACGGTTGTATACTATTCCTGGTATCTATAGTCAAGTTAAAGTAATTACATGATTTTAAGTAATTACATTTTTATGCAATAGGCAAGAATTTAATCGAAGAAGTAAGAACCGTTAAAGAAAGCAAAGCTAAGAATACTAACTTTTGTCAGTTTTAACTTCAAGCAATTACTAAACCACAGGAGAAAATTCGTATAAAAATAATGGCTTTTACTCAAGTAATCACTTCGACTTGTTTGTAGATGGGTGTTAGTCTCTAACTTGGCAAACTGTGGGCGTAGTGTGTCAATTCACATAACATAACATCACGCCTGTAATCCCCGAAGGGTTAGGCAGAGGTATACCTAAAAGCACAGCCACATTTCGCCAGTTATGTTTAAGTCCCATGTCATAGAAGGCGAGCCTATTGCCATCAATCGGGCACAAATCCAGACTCCGTGCCTGCTACTGTGAAATTTCAATATATTACAATTGTCTATTATTTATTTATTTTTTATTTATTTATTCATATAACAATTCGCATTGTGTTTGAATTGGTTTGTACATTAATTAATATTTTATAGTTATAACAACAAATTCAATTCAATACACAATTAATTTCCCTGACTGTTCTAAAACACCATGTTCCACACTGACATACATACGCCGGTTATCCCCGGAGAGTAAGACAGAGGTGTACTCTATGGTAGGTACACTCACAATGATTTGTTTTTTTTTCCGAATTTCAAAAAGAAATAAAGATGTTTCGTACCCTCTGAAGGGCTTGGTTTCGTGGCCACGACTACGAACCGTAAAATTGGGTTTTATTTCAATATTCTTTGTGTTTATTTCTAACTGATCGAGTTCGATCTAGTGAGACAGATTGGAGATACTCAGGTCTCTTTTTTCTAAAATAAATGCTTTGTTTGTTCATTATGCGATCTAAAGAGAAACTCAGGTGGTTTCATATACCATCGAATCCCACTAATATTATAAATGCGAAAGTTTGTGAGGGTGGATGGATGGATGGATGTTTGTTACTCTTTCACGCAAAAACTAAACTAACTAAACTAAACTAAACTAAACGGATTTGAATGAAATTTTGCAAACAGATAGTTTATAATCTGGATTAATACATAGGATACTTATTTCTTTATCCCGGTAGTATGATCGATTGGGACAATTATCGAACTTCACGCGGGCGAAGCCGCGGCCATAATCTAGTATTAAATAAACCCTTAACTTCATCTTTTAGATTTTACAAATTCCTGTATAAATAGCTTTATACAGGAATTTGTAAAATCTTTCAGCAAAATACGAGTTAGCATAAAACTCAACATTATGTAGGTAATCTACATAAATATCATCACACGTCAGCGAACATTCTGACAAAGGGCAACTTTGTCTAAAACCTAATTCAGTACAAAAGCCGTTGAGTACGAACAAAATAAAGCAGACTTGACTCGCTCTTTGTTTACAAGCGCCGGGAATTTTATGCACTCTTTTGAACCCTGTCTCCGCGCCTCAAATTTATTTTTCTTCTAGCGTATCGTCGTAGTTTCGGAGTCAGGTTTATTTTCTCGTACATCTTATTATGCTCTGGCATTTTGTTCAAGCTTTAAGACTTGTTTGAGGGTAATTTCGTAATTTGTGTTTCGGATTTTTATCTTACAGTTTCTTGGTTCTTTTATACGAAGAATATTGTTTGTTCAAGTTCATCATTTCTTGATCTGCTATTCAAATATTTTCAATTATTCTATAAGCTTTATACCAATAGAGGAACAACAAATATAACTGCTATAATTGAGAATCCCAAACAAAACAAAAATTTAATTAAAACCAGAGCCCCACTCAGGACGAAGTTTAAAGTTTGATGGATTTATTTGATACCTGCCAGGCTTTGTAAGCAGGCCTCGATCAAAGATGTCCAATACCGCTAACTTGGGCCGTTAATACTGAACGTTCGCAATTTCAAGGAGACAAATTTTCATTTAGATCATTAAGGTGATAAGTCAAGCGTTCCAGACAATATTATTGGCGATATTTTTATCAAGATCGATTTTTCGGAGACGAGTACGGTTCAGTTGAGAGGTTTTCGTTTTTTTTCGCGATAATCCATATTCGAAGTCTTTGATTAAATCAACTATTGACTTACTCGTTGTAAAGGACAAAGACGCTTCTAGTCAAGAGCGTCTTTGACATTCAGAAGTACGGACATTAAGATCATTAATATTTATCATTATTAATCAATAATCTTTATTACACAAGAAAGTGGTTACAAATTGAAGTCCCTGACTCCTGCCGCGACAAATTGCCGCTCAGCGGACAGACCTCCGGCGTGATCTCATGGCGACATGGAGAGAGCGACTGTCGCAACCCCGTGCAGGGCACGCCACCATAGTGGCGATAAGTCCCCTCTTTGAGGAGTGGCTAGAGAGGCGCCACGGCGCCCTCACCTACCGCCTGACGCAGGTTCTCACCGGACACGGTTGTTTCGGGAGGTTCCTGCATCGAATCGGGCGGGAGGAAACGCCCGGGTGTTTCCACTGCGAGGATCGTCCGGAGGACACGGTGGAACACACCGTGGAGGTCTGCCCCACTTGGGCGGAGCACCGCCGTGTCCTCACAGCGGCGATTGGCGGCGGCGATCTCTCGCGTCCGGCCTTGGTTCAAGCCATGGTCCGGAGCGAGAGGGAATGGGAAGCCGTCACCTCCTTCTGCGAAGCAGTCATGCTAGTGAAGGAGGTGGCAGGACGTGAGAGGGAAAGAACCTCACGTCCCAGCCGCCGCGGGAGACGCCCTGGGCGTCGGGTGTCACGTGGTGGCTTCCGACCACCGTAGGCGCTGGCCTGTGGACGGCGAGTTATGGGCTAGCTCGCCGTCCGGCCGTCTTATGACGACGGGCCGTGTCGACGGCGCGTTCGTGTTCCACGCGCGCCTCAAAGAGATGTCAGCAATCAAGTAGGGGTCCGCATGGGCCAACGCCTGCCGGGGCTGCGGGACTGTTCGAAAGAGATACCGTGGCCCTGGAACACAAAGGGCAAAGAAGGAACATGGATGGGTTTTAGTCAGTACAAGTCTGACACTCCCCTCCGCTCCGCCCAGAGTGGGGGGGGTCATTTGATGATTTCCCATCCGGAAAAAAAAAAAAAAAAAAAAAGTCCCTGACTCCTGTGCTACGTGGTAGACCTGTGTTACAAGAGCCAGGTGTGAGGTGCCCTCTCCCAGGTGAAGATATTGCAGAACCTTATGTAATAAGATTAACACAAAATGGAAAGACTATGATAACAACAAAAAAAAATATTTAAAAAATATTCAACCCCTTCACAACAAAATTAAACTAGGATAATATTCAACGTAACCTAAAAATAAATAAGATTGCCCATTTAAGCAAATTTAATTAAAAACCATTCAAGGATTTCGTAAACCAATCCCAATAAATAGAATGTCTGTTTAAAAAGACCCAACATTGGTCCCCGCGCCGCTTGCCTGGCAAACCCACCAAAATTTCCTTTAATTTATTGTGCAAATATGTTTGGGTACTGGTGTGGAAACCTGCCTGTTTATACAAGGACAACATGGGCCGAGCCCTGGAATAAAACTCCGATTGGCTTTCGCAGAGGTAAATAAATATTGATACCATGAACTGTAAAGGTGGCTGTACACTCTCGCCGAGACACAGCGAGGCAGGGCGAGTGCGAGAGTATACAGCCAAACCTCGGTGTTACTTGCATGGCTTCCTTTTTTTTACTCTCTCTCGGTGACCTTGTCTCGGAGAGTCTCGGCGAGAATGTACAGTCACCTTAAGAGACAAACGAAATATGAAACACTTGCAGAAATAATATACTGCATGCACGGCATATTGGTTTGCCGGTAGTAAATTATTGCAAAGTGAATAATAATTTACTTACAATATACTTGCTGTTGAGTGAGGAGCTCGTGGCTAAATAATAACAGCCGCTCGGGTCGATCTTTAGGTTAAGCCGTGCTTGCCTAGGTTGGTCTGTGGATAGGTGACCGCCCATTACATACCGAGTTTCGTCCGTGCCTCGGAAAGCACGTTGGTCCCGGCTGTCATTTGTAGATCTTTGACAGTCGTTAAGCAGTCAGTGACCCAAAAAGTCTGACAACCAGTCTTACCAAGGGGTATCGTATTACCCAGTACTAACTGGGTTGTGGAGGTCAGATAGGCAGTCGCTCCATGTAAAATACTGGTATTCAGCTGCATCCGGTTAGACTGGAAGCCGACCCCAATATAGTTGGGAAAAGGCTAGGCATATGTTGATGATACTTGCTGTTGAGTTTATTTTTGCGTAGCACTTTGTTGTAAAGCAAGTGGTAGCATAACTTGTTTCGCTATTAGTACAAATGTTTAATTTTTCTTCCAAAAAAGCGGAGATGAACCTGACCTCAGTCGTTTACCGTTTTAATTTCATTAAAATGTCTTTCATCCACTCATTCGCACATTTGAAAATGTTCTACATTTCCTTTTGCGCTTCCGAAGAATGGAAACACCGAATCGAAGGAACAATAGACCTACAATGGTCTTCTTAATTAGCCAAACTCATTCATCTACTCTGAATAGGCGCGTGAATGACAAAGGAATAGCATTTCAGTGAAAAAATCGCTTGACTATTCTGTAATTTGGAACGTATTGGCTTAAAAATGTGACGAAAAGCGAATAAAAGTGAGTTTATTTGAAATGTCGGTATCCGTTGCCTCTGTATGGGCCTCATACGCAAACAAAATAAACGTCTGCTACAGATTTATTAAGTTGACTAGCCGGGCCTTTGTGTTTAGGAATTTGGTACGGTATGCTTTGTGTACAGGCCGGATTTGTTGAGCCCATGAGTGCGTATGTATATTATTTTTAAGAAAAAAATGAGTGGACTGTAAAACAAAGTGACAATGTGTAACAACATCACTTCTGTAGTCCCTGAAGAAAGGAATAGGCAGATGTGTAAGTGTCTACAGGGTGTAAACGGACCCTTCACGAAGCCGTCAACCAAGCATTATGTACATCAAACTAACTTTACCCAAAAAATATTGCTGAGAAACGACTTTTTTTTGGGGTGAAATATCATGTTTTGCGGTAGGACTCAATGTAACGCTCTCAAAACATTGTGCTGATGGATGAATTGAATAGTACGGGGATCGTGGGGGTGTTTAAAGTAAAAATCTTACATTACAAACATGTTTAAAAAAAAAAATTGTGAAAAAGTTGCAACTTTGACCCCTAATATCTCCGTAACTAGAAGGTTCCCAGGTATGGAACAAAAAACTGATCGCAATGACGGTGAGAACAAGTGCCTTTCGGCTTCGATAAGTGTCTTGTTACAACCTAATCACATTTTGCTGGTTACGGTTAAGTATTAGGACCATGAAAAGTCTCGTGTAGTTTAAAAATGGGTTGAAAATTGCTCAATGCATTTCGGTATGTGAGTATAAGTGTGACCCATCCGACTTCATCTCGTAGTCACATAGGGCTATGACAGTGAGGGAATAAAGCGTGCACATGTGTCTACGAACACACTTGTGCACTAGAATAATTTCAAAGACTATTATTATTTATTCAGTTATTAAAACTTTATGCACAAGTAAAACTGTACAAAAGGCGGATATAATGCCTTGGGAATTTTCTACCAGTCTACCTTAGGGTGATGCAGAGACCATTACAAGAGATAATAACAAGTACGAATCAAAAAATATTCATTTCTAAATATTAATTTTATTTCAATATTTCGTTTGAAATGAATGCTGCGATCTGTTTCAAAACCGCCGGATATTAAGTATTTCAATCAGAATGAATGTTATCTTTGTTTCCCGAGCGGAGATGTTATAAGTTATCATTTTGTCTGTGTCCAGTTTTTTGTAAATAATTTGAAAAAGAATTGAATAATTGAAAGTTGAGAAACACTCGGGACATATTTTTCGCAAGGTGACGAGTAGGTACTAATAATTTATTTTTCATTACAGCTTACCTAATTATTTTAATGAAAGTTAAAAGGAGGGAAATTAAACTAAAGTAATCAAAATATCTAAGAAGAATATTTATCTACTTTCTTATTTATACATGGTAACTGAAAAACATCAAAACATTATGACGTAGGGCCGAGTGACGTCTCACAAGGTTGTGAACTAGAAATAGAATCATAC
The DNA here is from genome assembly GCA_963576755.1 of Noctua janthina. NCBI lineage: Eukaryota > Metazoa > Arthropoda > Insecta > Lepidoptera > Noctuidae > Noctua > Noctua janthina. The sequence goes on along the minus strand of OY755063.1, from coordinate 7,760,453 downwards.
TGCCATAAAATAATAAGGATGCTAAAATCATCTTTGAAGCATCTAATTATGTACCTCATATTATTATCTGAACCTCGTGTTAATAGTATAATGGCTATTATGCCATCAAAGGAATCTGCGAACTAACGGAAGGAAAAGCCGTTTATGTCACCCTATTTAGTGATAGGAAACTATGATGTGGGGTGAAGCTTATTTTAGACAGAGAGAAAATGAGGACAGTATAGTTGCTGGAGTGGAAAAAATATTTTTTCATTCAATTGTACATATTTATTAAATCTAGTTTTTCAAGTTTCTCCTCCTTTTAGAAGACAGCCTAACTTTTAACTTTCATTTAAATAAGTTTTTGTTAGGTTACCGTGTACCGTTTCAATTTCAACCTCACAACATCTTTACAAATAAATGAAATTGAAGAGTTCGTTTGTAATGTCAAAATAACAGCTTTTTGCTGAATGTTTATGAAAGTATATATGGTACTTTTAACAAAGAAACATATTTTTTATTTTTTTGTCTCTATGTATGTTTGCTCTGGCTAATCTCCTAAACGGCCGGCCGATTTCGACGGGACTTTTACTGACTACTTTTAGATAGCTGATGTTATAAGAAGTAACTTAGGCTACTTTTATTTGAGAAAAAGAGTTCCGTGCACAAAAAAATACGATTAAAATAGGGAAGTAATATTTTTATAATAATTTCACGTGGATGAAAGAAGCGGGCAACAGCTAGTTCTATAATAAACTCTAGCTAGCTGTCTATACCTGAGTGACCCTCTTATATTAATTGCAACATTACGAAAATAAGGAAAAGCTGCCTTTTTAATGTTCCTTTCTTTTATAATACTAAATATTCCTTGTCATTAAGAGGTCTTAAAATGATGGGACAAAGCTTTATTTCATGAAAAGGTCATTACGAAAAAAAGCTTTCTTGTTAATAGATGGCCACTAGAGCCTGGGGGAATTATTATATAGCAGGACATTTGTGTTTCATCTACCTAAGAAATACTCTCAGCCTGGATGCAGCTGACTACAAGCATTTTACGTGGACATAGGTGACCCTGGAGCCCAATTAGAGTCACATTTTTGACTTTTGTCTAACTGCAATGACTGTCAAAGAGCAATGACAGCCGGGTCCAGCTGCCCAACGTCATTTCCGGTGAGCAGAGGGGTCTCGGTTATGTTTAGCCACAAGCCCCTTGCAACCACCTCAGTCGCAGCCTATCCCTTTGCTGCCCTCCCCAGAGGAGCCCTAAGCCGAGGCTCGTACCCATCAGTGGCAAAGGTTCCATACGACTCGATTCCTACCAACTTCCCTTTGAAAAATGGCACAGTCAGTATTCTATAGACGAATAATATAATCACATTAAAGACATGTACACCGGCTTACCTTTTACAAAATTGACCCTTCGCTACTGTTATCCGTACGGGGTGCCCTTAGTGCGCTGTCGCTTGGTTTTTAAGTTTTATGCTCCTGGCTGGCTTACACTTACACTCAAGGCATCCACAAAATAGTCCGGTTAAGTAGAAGCCTGCCTCATCTTTGACCTGTGAGATGCCATGTCGAAAAAAAACCTTTTACTCACCATACCCTTTATTTTAATCAATCTTGACAAAAATACGTAATCAATCTATATCAAAATTGTGGCCAAAATAAATCAAATAAAACCTCATTAATCTTGAGAGGAACTTTGAGCCAAGGACTACTATTAACTCAATTAGGGATGACCCAGACCTCCTCGATCCCTCCTTGATTTATTACTCTCATTATTTTCGGGATATTAAGACAATTTAGCTGTTATGATGAAAATGTTTTGTTAACATTGAATATTGAGTTCTTCTCTAGCTGTAAAATTGGTCATACTGATGTTGACAGTTTTGAACTGGGTTGATCATATTAGTCGCAGATTGAAAAAGCAACGGGAAAAAAAGATACCAAAGTTGAAAGGCCCAGGAGGAGATAACGGAGTGACCTAGAGTAATTTTGAAAGGATTCGCTTACAACTGCATGAAATCAAGCAAAGCGAATAGATAGAAAACAGGCCTGTGCTCTACAGCAGCCTATGTTGTCCACATAGGCTTGTTTTCCCAATCATTGCGATCATTATTTTGTTCTAGACAATACCTGGGAACCTTCTAGTTACGGAAATATTAGGGTCCGCGCCCAGTCGACCCGCTTAGACTCGACCCGAAGAGGGGGTCAAAGTTCCAACTTTTTCACAAGTTTTTATATTATAACTTTACTTTAAATGCCTAAATAACCCCTTTTGTTACAACTTTTTCTCTTATAACGTCAGCTATCTGCCAGTAAAAATCCTATTATAATCGGTCCAGCCGTTTCGGGGATTAGTTGGAACAAACAGACAGACAAACGGACAGCAAGACACAGAAATTATAAGAAAAATGTTAAAGTACCGTTTCATATGCATTCAGTAAAAAGCAGCCATTTTGAAATTACAAACGGACATTTAAATTTTTTATTTTTTATTATTTGTGTAGATTTGGTACCCTATGAAGAAAGACACTTCATGTTCTCTCATATTTTTACAAGTTGTAATTGAAATAGCTGAATATCTCCCAAGGGGTCATTGTGCTTATACCCATCATTTCACGTAATTTGAAACGAAAAAGAAATCAGCTTTTCTCTTCATTTATACAGTGAAACGATGTTTTTTTTTTTTGCGCGATTTTCGATTGGTCCCACCGTCTATGTTGTTCATTATGATCAGTACATTGGGTCCTTCAAGATCAATAATTTCAATTATCTACACCTTGTATGACTTCAGCTTTTTTCAATCAATACCTAACTTTTTGTGCCAAGTGGTGTTACCAAATTACAAACAAAATGTTACTGGCAGTTTACTAAAAGTTTCAGAACATTTATTTACGAATTTGGTTTCCATTCGTCTGAAACAAGTTACTATTAAATATATTTACATTATATACAGACTACAAATATAACTAAACTAAAGATAGTTGTATCAGCCCATGGCTTAATTGCCAAGAGCCTCGACCAATACCTGAGGAGGCTCTCGTTAGGCAGCTGGATCAAGGATTTGATTCAGAAAGCGGTACTCCTGGACCCGGCTCGTATTGTTAGGAGGTTTCTCTCTCTGGAGCCTCTACAATTTTTTGCCAATTACGAAGAAACTGTGCCAATTACGAAGGCTGTAGCCGGAGGATGGAAAAAATACAAAATTTATTTGAACTTAAATTTAATTACAGAAATTACAATGTAAAATATTAACTAAGATGTCGACAGTTGACCGATGCTGTGCCAAATGCTTGGTTGACGGCTTCGTGAAGGGTCCGTTTACACCATGGTTGTCCGAACCATCACGCTTGGGCTAAATATCAAAACAGTTCAAGCGATTGATGTTAGATGAACACAATATCAATGAGTTGCACTATATTCAATAGATGAACTACGGAGGAAATTGCAGATCGATTAAATCAAGATTGAGCCGGAAGGTCAAGATAGTGTACGTGAAGCTGTAGCCAACCACAGAGGAAATTCACATCTGTACCTGCAATATTACTATATGTATACTATAGGTACTGGCTATACATTGTATCAGCATTATCATCGGTGAAATGAAATTGGATATAATGATCTCGACATTGATTAAGATATGTGTAACCGGTCTTGTATTAATAAATTGTTAGTTTGCTTAAACTGAGGCCCAAGCACGCGTTTGGACGTTTTTCGTAACGTAAATACGTCGATTTTAAAGTTAAAAATACTCGTTTCACGTAAAATATTTTCATAATTTTATGTATGTATCATATCTATGGATGATACTGATAGTGCTTGATGCAAACAATTTAACTAAAATGCTGTAGGATAATTGTGTTTTCGATTTAAAAAATTGACGATGTACGTTACGAAAAACGTCAAAACTAACAGTTTTCTAATACAAAACCAGCAAACTGATAAAGTGAAATTTTCTTAGTCTTATGGCCGATACCTACTGTGAAATATGAGATGGTGCCAGATTCCATGTATGATGTTTTGACGATTATTTCCATCTTATTTTTTTTTTTACTAAGTGGGCTTACTCTTGACCTCAATCTAGTCCTGAGGACAGAGATTAGGTCGACGATGGAACGAGCTAACCCAAAAAAAAGCATATCAACTCGCAACTTAAATAGATTGGGGTCATATGAACTTGGGAACACCGACGCAGGCAGGAAATTCCACTAAACTAAACTCATTTATGACTTAACACACACCACAATAACCTCATAATTTCCACATAAATCACAAACCTAGCAAATTTCCATAAAAATCTTGGCTCGTAGCCCCAAATCGCCATTGTCCATCCAAAAAGAGATTTCAGCATTTGTTTCGTCATTCTCCAAGTGATTGATTCGCCCTCACTCGGTAATAACTCTCGGGAGGGCTTCCCACGTAATTCGTCTTTGATTAATTTAGATCAAAGTATCCACGTCCTTGACGTATAAGTGCTTGGCTTTATTTTATATGGTACATGAAGGTCGACGTATTCATTGAGATATAATAAGGTTGTAATATGAGGCTTACGGTTTTGATGGGTTGATTTGGAACCGTAATATGGCACAGCCTAGAAAGGATGACGTAGATATTTATTAGTAGCCTTCGTCTGCGTGAAATTATTGTAATTAAAATATGACTTTCCTATTTGAATCGAATTTTGTTAACAATTTCAAGGGTTTAAATTTTTTGCACGGAACGCTAATTTTTGTTACAACTTTTTCTCTTATAACGTCAGCTATCTGCCAGTAAAAATCCTATTATAATCGGTCCAGCCGTTTCGGGGATTAGTTGGAACAAACAGACAGACAAACGGACAGCAAGACACAGAAATTATAAGAAAAATGTTAAAGTACCGTTTCATATGCATTCAGTAAAAAGCAGCCATTTTGAAATTACAAACGGACATTTAAATTTTTTATTTTTTATTATTTGTGTAGATTTGGTACCCTATGAAGAAAGACACTTCATGTTCTCTCATATTTTTACAAGTTGTAATTGAAATAGCTGAATATCTCCCAAGGGGTCATTGTGCTTATACCCATCATTTCACGTAATTTGAAACGAAAAAGAAATCAGCTTTTCTCTTCATTTATACAGTGAAACGATGTTTTTTTTTTTTGCGCGATTTTCGATTGGTCCCACCGTCTATGTTGTTCATTATGATCAGTACATTGGGTCCTTCAAGATCAATAATTTCAATTATCTACACCTTGTATGACTTCAGCTTTTTTCAATCAATACCTAACTTTTTGTGCCAAGTGGTGTTACCAAATTACAAACAAAATGTTACTGGCAGTTTACTAAAAGTTTCAGAACATTTATTTACGAATTTGGTTTCCATTCGTCTGAAACAAGTTACTATTAAATATATTTACATTATATACAGACTACAAATATAACTAAACTAAAGATAGTTGTATCAGCCCATGGCTTAATTGCCAAGAGCCTCGACCAATACCTGAGGAGGCTCTCGTTAGGCAGCTGGATCAAGGATTTGATTCAGAAAGCGGTACTCCTGGACCCGGCTCGTATTGTTAGGAGGTTTCTCTCTCTGGAGCCTCTACAATTTTTTATATTTTTAAATGTTTTTTACATTGTTTTTAGTTTAAGAAATATTTAAAAATGTAGAAGATTTGTATAAAAATAACTAAAGAAAATAAGACTAAAAGTAAGAAAATATAAACATCTAAACGACGACATCAATAGGACACTTAGGCGTCAAAGTACTCATCCGCATGACAAATTAACTATGAATACCTTACGCTTAATAATAAAAAAAAAGAAAATGGTTTCTCAATATAAGACCCGCCAAAGTCTAAACAAGTTAACTTTACCATTTAAAAAGCTCTCAAACCTCTATCATCACGAAACCGAAATAATCCAACAAATTCCTCAAGTGTCAACGAACATAAATTTCTTATGAGCAAAATCTCAACATGAAATGGCAAGCATCAAAAAACCTCATGACGCAGGAAGGAAAAATCCAGACAATCTAATAATTATTTCATCAGGGCTGTGCGATAACCCTACTCAATATTTCAGTACAAAAGAGCAGCAGTTTCGTGATTGACAGCTCGATAATGTAGGGCACATTCGCTTCATTCCGACTGGGGCTGGGGGGTAACATTTTCTGAGAGCCTCAGAATAAAGAACAAACCAGAAGGCTCAAACGCGTTTAGAACTGAGACAGTAGCAACATCAAAAAAATATTATTCATAAAGCAGTTTGACATTTCGATCGACAGAGAGGAAAGCAAATTCATTTTTTTCCAAAAAAAAGGAAGATGTACCCAAGCTAGCCTTATTATACTCGACAGAAGTCCTCTTCTGTCGAGTATAATAGCAGGTGAGAGCTATTTGCTCTTATTGCTGACTGTTTGACTAAACTTCTAATTTCAAAAACAACCGTTTTAAAAAGTAAAAAATGACTGAAAAAACCTTATATACTTCGTCCTTATATTTTTTTGCAAATGTCCGGCTTTACATCAGACCTTGTTGAAAAATTGTAAAAATTTTGAAATGGTTACCCCAATTGCGGGTGTTTTCTGGTTTGTTATGTATTCTGAGGCACCAACGTCCGGCGGCCAACATCGTGGACGGGACTCGTGAAATGATTGATGATTATTTGTGGGAGCAGGTAAAATGGACTAGGGACTTTAGAATGGAAGGGACTATTTATAAGGCGTCGCTTAAGTGGAATATAATATGAATAGGTTTCCGAACGGTAGACATCGGCAAATGCGCTTACGGCATGCAAAATTTGGGTGTTTTTTGCCAATCAGCTTGTAAAGAACAAGGGCCAAGATCAAAATCAAAATATTTTATTACACATAGGCCTAGCTGGGCACTTATATAAAGTCGACAAAAAGGTGCACGGTTCGGGTTGGTAGTCTCCTATGGAGAAGAACAGCAAGAAACTCCATGGTTACTCCGGTGGTAAGGTCGTTTCCAAATCCACAATTATATTTTAAGTTAGTTATTAATTTAATTCTATTCGTATTCTAAAAAGGGCAACCTAAGGTATTTTAAAAGATTTTTTTTTTATGTTTTTCATCGTGACAAATTAACTATGAATACCTTACGCTTAATAATAAAAAAAAGAAAATGGTTTCTCAAACAAAGACCCACCAAAGTCTATAGAGACACTAAGTATTTAAGGTATCACATAACTGGAATCGCTTCGGTTATTTATAGTGAGCGTACTTGAAATTTATATCGGTTTGTTTCGGAAAGGTGTTAACCAAAATGCTTCCAAAGTTTGTTTAGTTCAAGGCAATCTATAAAGGTTAGTTAGCTTTTGAAAGTTAGAGGACGTACCGACTTAAGTCTTTATGTAATAATGTGGTAATATCTAGATTGTAAGTACTATCGCTTTCACTAACGGACGACCAGTTTTCAACATTATAACCCAGGGCATAAGGGTCAATATTGGTCGATTGCTAGTATCATAAGATACTACCGCGCTCCCTGACGTTCGACCATATACGTCATTTCATATTTACAGTGCAACATGGATGTTTTTGCGCTCGAATCACGTTGACGGGGCGATGTAGGTAGACATTTGTTAAGTAAAATTGTTTAGTAAATTTATTAAAAGAAATCTATAAGGGTCCCGGTTTTTGCCATTTAGCTAAAGAACCCTTAAAAACCGATCGAGAAAAAGTTTCGATCCAGATCCTTGTGTATAAGTGGCTAAAGTGTAATTTCAATCATAACAAACTAACAAAGAAGCAAAGACAATTTAACAATTACAAACTGATTACAAACAGCTGTTAGGGCACTATTATTCGTAATAATATAATTGTAGTTTTCATTAATTTGTTTACATAGTTTCACGCAACAAAAGTAAGTTTTAAGCCGATGAAATTATCGTTTTAATTTGGGACATCGGTGCTCCCAAATTGCTATTAAAGTGTTTAAAGAGTACTAACTTTTGCATTTACATAGCTGTAGCCCGCGGTTACGCCCACGTGAATGGCCGAAAATTTACTTTACTGAACGTATTAAAAAGTATCTTGTATTTTTTTTTTTTTTTTTTTATAACGTTGCCCCTCACTAGGAATTTCTCCTGTATCGTCGGTGCGTTTACAAACATTTAAACTCACATACACGAACAGCCAGACCCGGAACAACTACCTGTATATCATACAAATATTTGTTCCGTGCGGGGATCGGACCCGCGACACGCAGCTCAGCAGCCAATCGCTCAGCCACTGCGCCAACCGTGCCCTAACCTAGGACATAAATGTGACAAAAAATCATTGAAATGCTAAATGACAACAGACAGCAGATACAACAAATAGTTTCTTTCGCATTTCTAATATAACTTAATATATAGCATCATCATTCAACATAATTTTTTCTGCCCTTATCCCATGTTACTTGGGGTCATTCTCCACCTTTTTCCTTCATATCATTCCTCACACATCATCTGCCTAGCCTTTTCCCAACTAAGTTGGGGTCGGCTTCAAGTCTGACCGGATGCAGCTGAATACCAGTATTTTACATGGAGCGACTGCCTATCTGACCTCCACAACCCAGTACTGGGTAATACGATAGCTCTTGGTAAGACCGGTTGTCAGACTTTTTGGGCCACTGACTACCTGTAACGACTGTCAAAGACCTACAAATGACAGCCGGGACCAACGGCTTAACGTGCTTTCCGAGGCACGGAGGAAACTCGGTATGTAATGGGTGGTCACCCATCCACAGACCAACCTAGGCAAGCACGGCTTAACCTAAAGATGGATACGAGCGGCTGTTATGATTTCTCACACAATCCACACTTAATAGGTAACATAGTAAACAAATATAGGTAGATTAAAACATTGTCTATGGCTCAAGTCAAAAGCCCCAAATAATAAACGGACAAAAACCTATTTAGTTAATTTGTATATCTTTGGCCAACGTATTACAATGAAAATAGGCTATTAGCACATTGGTTGAGCCGGTGTCGCCTACATCCTAATATTGGTTATCGTCCAATAAGGGTGGGTCCGGTCGCCATTAGGCTCTCTCCAAATGTATTTGTTTCCACGTACCCGTTCTAAAAGGGTAAATTGAATGGAACGCTTGTTCTAAATATAACTGAGAATCCAATTTACGAAAACAATCGTTATTAAAATGGTAGAAGTTAGAATTAAAACTCAACGTCAAGCTGTAATTATACAGGCTATTTTTGTTTGAGATGGGCAAGTAGGAGCAGAGATCTTAATCATTGTACCTAAAGGAGAACGGTCTTAGAGGACTGTCATTAACTTTTTACTAATCGCTCTACTACAGCTACATTCACAGGTTTTGGAAAAAACAGAATAATCAGTTACTATAACAATTTTCCTGTAACTACACCATCTAAGACTTTCCTGTCTCGAAAATTCACTCTGTGGTAGATCTAAAGTACTTTTGAACGACTATCGAAAAAAAACAAGCCTTTATACATAACATCACGCCTGTAATCCCCGGAGGGTTATGCAGTTGTGTACCAGTACACCTACATTTTGTCAGCTATGTTTAAGTTCCATGTAATAGGGGGCGAACCTATTGCCATCAACCGGGCACAGATTCAGACTCCGTGGCCGCTACTGAGAAATTCCCAATAACACTGACTGCCCAACCCGGGAATCGAACCCAGGACCTCTTGCTCAGCAGTCGTGCTTGCGAACATTAAACCAACGAGGCAGTCACATATATTAAATGTTGTGTTATGTGTGTGAGCATAATATATTTTATGTAGGAAGAGTTTGCGTTACCGGGTCACGTGTTTCATCTTGTGCTACTAAGTATTTATTGCTCACAAAATCGACCAATATTCCTAAAAAACGAAACAAATTACTAATTTTTATCAGCTCAATCATCGGTGGTTTCGCAACAGTTTAAATAAGTATAATATCTAAAATGGTATATAATTACCGGAGAAGTTACGACGCGATTATATCATTTCGATTTAAGAGGTTGTCATAGCCGAGAGCGCAATCTATATTGTTTGCAAACTTCTTACTTAATACCTTATTTTGGTGAAATTCTTCAAACTTCCTCGTCCTCAAACCTTTCAAAAGCCTTTGCTTCAGTCCACAAAAGCGTAGAAAATCCTTTGGTTTACATTCAAATACTTTGCCACAATATTGCAGAGAGGGGGACCGAAAAACCTGTTCTGCATATTTTTGAAAGTCGAGTCTTCTCAATTCGATATTTCCGATTTTCTTGCTCATTATGTCGTAGCTATGTTTGATTTTTGTATTTTTATTTCTAGGGTGGTTAGTTATAATGCCTATGACCAGCAATGGACGTTTTTTCCGTTGAAATGATGGTGATGCTGATTAATAATTATTTTTTGATCATTTTAGATGGCAATGTTTCAATTCAAAAGAGAGTTCGTGAAGTTCTTTGCCCATTCTTCTCCATAGAGATATACGCTTTGGAATAGGCAACAACAGTACTTTCACAAGTTATTATGCCTTTTACTGGGACTGTAGCTTTTTACTTTTGTGTTTGACTTTCAAAAGCGCCTATATTATTTTTACACAACTTTAGCACATAACATCCAACAATTGGCCGTCGGCACCAGTTAGCAGGTGTGCATACGTTCACAGTACATACTAACACTATTTGATGCAACACATTTGGTTTCTGAGAAAATAAGTAAGGTCGTGTGGCCCCGGGATCTTGGACTAATCGAACAACCAATCCAGCTTAAGTGTAAGAGAAAAATAATTATAAGATCGAATTGAATATTTCAATTATCAAACCTAACCTACCAACCTAGATAAACTAGTAAATACTAACGAAAAGAAAAAGCACGAATTCCAAGCATTTTAAATTTAAATCAAGGAACGAGAGCAATTTAATTGAATTAGCGAATTCGAGTATTTTACTAGATCTAAAAGGATTGAACGAAATGGAGGAAACAGATCTGAGGAATTTCATTTTACAAACGTTACACACGAGAAAATGTAAAAAGTTTTATCGGGAAATCGCTAAAAAACGTTTATTGAAGAGAATTTAGTTTGAAGAATAAATACTAAAAACATTCGCTTTTAGTATTTTAAATCTTTTTCCTTGTCTGTTCGAAGGAATTGAAAGTTTCGACGTATATTACCTATCTACACATATACTGTTTTATACAACATTAGTTTTAGTATATGTGAAACCTGAAACACGTGTCTAGTATTTTTATGTAAAGAATCTACGTACAAAATTTCAAAACTATATCATGAAAAATCACAAAGTAATAAGCTTGTTCTGTTACCTGGTTGTCCTTACAAAAACGTGATCACCACACGGCGCGGCCTCGCGCGCGTCTCCAACGAGACGTCGTCTTGAGTTCATTGATAATAATAATTTGGCAGGCGCGCTCTCCAACTTGTAGCCTTTTTAAAATATTTTTGGGAATAAATATAAGATGGTTTAAAAATTATTGGAATCGATTCAGTTACTTATTTTGAACAAACTATATTCAGGTTTCGCATATACTAAAAATAATGTTGTATAGCATACAAAATAATGACCTAGGTTCATATGTTTTAATGATGTAGGCAGGGATTTTATTGGAATACCTAATACAGGTATAACATTTTCTTTCGAGAACATTCGACATTTGATTTGTTTCCTAATAACGATATTTTTTTGTAGGTAATGTTATTGGGTCCCTCGATTGATACTCTGATTTCGACAGCGATATTTTTCTTAGGTAGGTACAATTTGTTACCATTACACAACAACATCACGCCTGTAATTCCCGAAGTTACCCCCACCCATATTATGGTACACCCATATTATAATAGGGGCGACACTATTGCCATCAAGGGGGCACAAATCCAGGCTCCGTGGCTGCTACTGAAAAAAATCCTGATGGAAAAACCCAATAACACTTCGCCCGATCCGGGAATCCAACCCAGGACCTCATGCTCTCGCCGAAAGAGGCAGTTGTTACCACTATTTTATTAGAAAGCTTAGTTTCATCATTATGTGTCTATCTTTCCCTGTAGAAGCCAGTAAAGGCAGCAGAATATACGATCAGTTCTCAAGTAACCTCCTCTTATTTACCTGCGACCGAATTTCGGTCACGATGGCCAATCTCAAAGGAGACTATCCAAGTACGCAAGAGGTATTAAAATGCACAATTGGGTGTGCAAACACGGTGCTCTCTCCATTCCTTTACTCTCTCAGTCCCATGGGACGACAATCCGACGCCATTGGGAAGTGCTTTCCGAGGTACAGGGGTATCACACCACCAATTTCTAAACCACGGGCTGCCATTGATCAATTCCAAATGAAAAAACCCAGTAATTCTTTGCCAGAGCTTCATATCACGGGGTTGCGGCTTGTGGAAATCTCAAAACTTGGCTCAATGTCGAGATTTGAAAATCGAAAGTTTGGTAAAGACGGCGCGTTAAAAAAGCGCCCGTGCTTTCTTTCATTGAGAGCGATACAAGATCAAAAACAATAGAATTTTTGAGTTGTACTAAGTTTTCAATATTTTTCTTTCAGACTGTATTTTTTTTTCTTAACGTAGCGCTGATGTTTCTCAGAATGGTAAGGTTGTCGCATGAAACCCGTTTTTTGTACATCTGGTCATAATCATCAAGCATCGTACATCAGGTGGCGTTCTGTGGGTTTCCGTCTAACCTCACTGGACAAAGACGAGAGTCTATGTAAGCAATACGGTACTGACCTGGTTGGGGCCGGTGAGGTTCAGCCCGCAGGAGTTGCAGCGGAGACATTCCTCGTGGTAGTGGTTGTTGTCGTACAACGGGGAGGGTTCTGGAATGTTCGAAGTAGATTAGTACACAAATAATTTACCCCATCAGTTTGGCTAACGTGTTAAGTTGGGCTTTTGAATAATAACCACTATGGAAGCTTAAAGACTGACAACAAGCACTGGTAGCCTATTATAATACGACACATGTAGTCGATTATTGCCTTTTTTGACAAAAACATTGGTATCTTCTTCTCACCAGCCAAAACACTAGAAAGTGGTGATGAGCGGCCTTTATGGGGCATTTGTTTTAATGTCACTCCAGTGTGGGAAAGTGACGGAGCTATAGAGGATGTCTAGCGCCATCTCTTTCCCACTCTGGAAGAATAAAACAATACCCATGGTAGGCCTGACCTGAGGACCTGACTTATGTAATTTTGACGTTAAAAAAGCGTTGGTTCTTAGCTTAATTTGAATAGTGACATTTTGATGCTTTGATTACACTTATAATCCAACGCTATAATTCACTGGTTAAGCGCAACTATCGCGTAAATTCGCGTTTATTACTAGATATTATGCTTGGTTAATACGTTTGTACAACAATACTTGACTGCCAACTGTGGAGGCTTGTAAATAGCTTGTCGTTGATTACCTCACTATAACTTTTGTATTGTTAGCTGATAGCCACCCAAACACAATAAATAATACGCAAGTCACTACTCGATAAAACCTGCCTATTTATTTACCTCTAGATGTACTCTAGTATGTAGTTACTGAATTCAAATATGTACTCGTACATGGGAAGCTACTTAAACTTCCTATGACATCACAAACATAAAGTACTATTCACATACTTAATGCTTTCAAGTTAACCCATCTCCAAACAGGTAACTAACTTGGTGATCAAAGTCACCGAATGAAATCGATGCCTCAACTTGGTCTGCCATAAGTTTCAAGTTAGAACTCGATTGGCTAACTTAACAAGCGATATCTCGAATCATTTTAAGGGTATTTAAGTTTAATCGTGTTTTAATTTTTACTTTCTTTTTTATCTTCAAAGACAGGCAGTAGGTACACAGGGTGTAAATGGACCCTTCACGAAGCCGTCAACCAAGCATTATGTACATCAAACTAAGTAACTTTACGCAAAAAATATTGCTCGGTAACGACTATTTTTTCGGGTGATAAATCACGTTTTAAGGTGCTGGCAACACCGATGAGTTCAGTGTGGCTGTAGGCTTGCATCAAGAGTCGGCTTTAAGTCCTTATCTCTTCCTGTTGATTATGGACGCTTTGTCGTCGGACATACAGGAAGAGGCACCCTGGTGCATGCTGTTTGCCGACGACATTGTTCTTGTCGGTGAAGATGGACCTGAGATCCAGAGCAGATTGGAGAAATGGCAACAGAAGCTGGAGAATGTTGGCTTGAAAATCAGCAGAACTAAAACGGAATACATGTTCTGCGATTTCGGCGGTCTCTCCAGTTCTGGAGCCATTGCGCTAGATGGCGCGTTTCTTTCTGTCTGCTCCGATTTTCGGTATCTCGGTTCACTCGTGCAAAGCGATGGCGAAATAGATCGTAGTGTAAAGCACAGAGTTAACACGGGATGGATGAAATGGCGGCAGGTTACGGGAACAATCTGCGACTCCCGCATTCCTCTTAAACTTAAGGGGAAGATTTATAAAACAATGGTTAGACCTGCTGTCTTGTACGGATCAGAATGTTGGTCCACAAAAAGGATGAATGAAAGGCATTTGCATGTGGCGAAGATGAGAATGCTAAGGGGGATGTGTGGTGTTACGCGAAAGGATAAAATAAGAAATGAGTATATTAGAGGAAGTCTGAAAGTGGCGCCGGTGACTGAAAAGTTTTGTGGTAATCGGTTGTCGTGGTATGGGCATGTGATGCGGAGGAATGAGGAAGATGTTGTGAGGAAAGAGTGAGTAGGAAAGAGACTCCAAAACCCTGTGTGTTACTGGGTGATACGACACCAGTTGCTACGACTGGTGGTCTGGACTAGTAAGTTTTAGGTAATCAGAACACCAGTTTTTAGTAGTCGTAATTTTTGGTACATACCTATATTATGCAGCATTTAGGCATTTCGTAAAATGTTTATATCTGTTAAAATACTTTCGTTCATAAAAATACAAGGTGAATCCACTTTATGGTACCCATGTATTTTCATTTGAGGCAAATTTTCGTAGGAAAGTGATTAAATTTTAGCAGACCGACTCAAGGTGCGCTTATCAATCATAATAAAGGACCCTTAAGAAAACAGATGGGTCTTCAATTTGCTCTCAGGAAGGTAAAGGTTTTCCTTTACCTCATAATAATTGACGAACAACAACATTATAGGCTACCTAAATGGCTAGGAAGGAAATGGAATTTGAATACATAACAAGCCGAATGAAAGCTGGTAAAACGATTGACCTCTTAGTTTTGGTTTTGAACTAGGCAGAGACCTAGTTCAAAACCAAAACTAAGAGGCCCAAGAGACAAATTTCCCTTTAAAAGGTTTTTCTACAAATACCCTCTGTATCTGTTCGTCGTTAATTTTTTACTGATGGTCTACGTATCGTAATTGCTAAGTGATAGTTATTAGTCAAGTAATCCCACAGACAAAAGAACGGTCAATTTTGAATAGCGAAGTCAAATAGTAATAGTATATTTATTTGCGTAAAACAGGGTATACAAAGGTGTTAAATATGTACGCACGGCGGCACATGAAGCTGTACATTTCCAGTATAACTTGGCCACGCTTTATATAGATTTCCTATACAATGAGAGATCCGCATAAACTGGTTTTGTATAGCTTGATCGGCCGTCGTGCGTACAAATTTAAATGGCATAAACATGTTTACCAAGCATGCAAAATTTTAAAGACATGGAAATAGGTACGGAGTCATCAACAATGAACAGTGAACACCAACATTTTTTATCTATAATTTTTTTTTAAGCTATAAAATTCTCCTTGGTATTTTATTATAAATGCGCACACACATTGCTAGACAGTTTTTATTGTATTTAGCTAGCCTAGGTAAATCATTCAAATTAATTTTGATAATAGAAAAAAAGCCGGAGAGTACCTACCTGTTTTCTTTTTCGTAGCAGTAAATTTGTAAACATCGGCCTTACAGATAAAAAAAAAATCTTGAACGACTTTTCTCAGAAGTATTTCGTAACTTATCCTAGCATGCAGAACCTTCTTGTGGCATATAAGAGTCAAACACAGCCTTAAGCTACCTTTTCCTGGTAAAACGCAAAGAAAGTGGGTCGTTTTCAATTAATTATTAGACACACCAAAATCCATACACCATGTTTTATAATTAAATTATCACGAACACGAGTCTTTTCATCTTAAATTTATCTTTACTTCGCGATTCGTGCTGCGGTTGTAACATGATAACAAGAAACTGCACATTTTCACTGCCGTAACTTTCCAGCTTGTTGCCTTAGTACCACTAAGTAAGTTGTACTTAAAAACTTTTTACTATCTTAAACCAGCGCAGCTTGGCGAAATTACAAACCCATTTATTAAAAAGTGAAAGTAGAATTTCTCCCGCTGGCCCCGCGCCAAAGGGCATAGTGATGTATCTCGGAAACTTGCCAAGAATCCAGACTTAACAATTTAAGACCAAGTTATTGACGATTCCCTGTCGAAACGTGTGACAACCACTTAGGTATTCTTTGCGGATTCGCACCACTTCCCAACATAATGCATTATTGATCAACCGTATTTCTTCTACAAAATATAAGGTAGACATGAGTACCCTTCGTTGATGAAAAGGGTCCCATCTTTTTAAAAGGTGACTCAGACAGCAAACTGACAGCTCTTTATTTGGATGAATGAGATTTTTCTTTGCGTTTTACGAAAACCAATTTTTCTGCGACAAAGTTTTGATTGATCATAGATTAAACTATATGACACTTTAATGCCACTCGAACAAGGTTTGGAGTTTCAAGCCTGGATGTTAGATAGTCAACTGTTTATTGTGTTTCTTCGAACAAATTTTGATAAATGGCTCCCGCCTGAGCTACAAAAGTTATAAAACTTTGGCAGTGTGCTTAGAGTCAGTATTGATTTAGTATTTTTTAACAATCATTAATTTGGAAGAGGCTCAAAGTTTTATCATAATAAATTCACGTATAAAATTCACTGAACTTCCCTGGAGAGTGAATACTATGTCGTTTACATAACACCATGTTCCGGGAATTGAATCACTTTACAAGTTAATAAAATTTTAGGGCCATTAAGCTTATGTCTTATAAGGACTTGAGACAGCAGTAAAACAAAGTTCCCTCGATTTCTATATTGAAATATTAAACGATCACCATAGAGAACGGAGCGTAATTAATGTGATCAAAGTAGACATAATAAAGTTGGCAGTAAATAAGTATTTTCATCTTTTTATAGCCGAGAAAGTAATAGCGGCTATAATATTGATGTTATGATAGTCTATAACAATGTTGTTTCAATATTCTATGCGTTTATCGTTTACGCCAGTTCTGTAATGGATTTTGTTATTAAAATAAGGCAGGCGTCGTATATTGGCTATTGCGCACATTTTATGTTTAGGGTATTTTGTCGTTAGGCTCTTTATGCTAAACTAAGTAAGTACCTAAGCAATATCTTATGTTATTGGCTGTTCCATTTACTTTGTGAAAGATTAAGCGCGTTTAGCAGCTCCGGTAGTCTATCCATCTGACCTGCCAAACGCGTTTAAGCATCACTCAAATAAGCATTTTGATTGCACTTCTTATGGGTTTACATTGTTTTAAAAATATTTGACATGGGGTGGGTCTTAGAAAAATAACTGTTATTCCCGGTTGGAGTGTGGAGACGAAGAAAGGAACGGACAGCATGATCCATCATACAAAAGCAAGGGACTTGTACATTACACCCCAACCCGTTCGATAAAAGCCGAAATGTTTTCAATTCACCGTGTAATAAAATGGTAATATCAAAAATAAACTTTTGGCTACTCATTAGAAAATAACTAAGTATTGTTGAAATTCTACAAGGACCTCATTATAAACGTCTCTTTTGTACAATAAAGCATTTCAATACTAGTTTTAAGAAAGTTTTCAGACGAACTAGATAAATAATTATATTTTTGAAGTATTTCGCTGTCTGGCGACAAAGATGGCCTTTGTAGGGTAAATCTGAGCACTTAAAGTAGGACGTGAGATGGAAATAGGCATCTGAAGATACACCTGGGACCCTGTCTTGTTATGAACCTAGTTTTTATTGTACTGGATGTACTTTAGGCCTCTTTTAGTGGACTTCAAAGATAAGATCCTCAATAAGAAGTAGATTATGGTTAAGTTAGCAGAAAGGCTGATGTTTAATTGTTTAAAGAAACGCGTGCATCCATATCTTTTTGATAACAATGTTATGGGTAGGTCCTATTGGAGGAAGAACTATCCGACCCGACAACCCAGGACAGGTTGTTCTGGCGCCAGAAAATTAGGAGAGCCGACACCACCTAAAGTGGGATAGAGCTAGGTAGAAGAAGAAGAGTAAAGGTTAACCAGCTTTTTTCTGGTGTCAAAACTTCTGTAACTATTGGAATGAGCATATTTTGAACAGCGCAAACTAATTGAAACAACATAAACATGTTTCAAACACTGATTTTGTCTTTACAAGCATACTGGTTAGGCCTATAAGGATTACCGAGTTGACTGCCTTTGCTTAATTTCCCTGGTTTGATTCCCGTTTAGAGTTCATAAGCGTCCTGTATTCTAGAAGAGCCGATTCCTTATGCAGAGACCACGTCTTCTTTCTTTTTGTTCTTCTATCTTTATCGTGTGGTTTGTGCTTAACCTGGTGTCACAGTTTTTATGCCGCCCATGGGCCTCTGACTTAACTTTACATGTCGTCAAGAAATATCTCGCAGGCATCCTGGTTTTCTCACGATGTTTTCCTTCACCGAAGCAAGTGATAATTATACAATAATCACATGAATCCGAAAAGTCAAAGGTGCGTGTCTTGGGTTCGAACTCGAGACTTATGACCTGGCAGTCCGACGGTCACATCACTAGGCTACCACTGCTATCGACAAGTTTTCGTCCTAGCAACTTTATCACAATAGCAAACTAGCTTTCAAAGTCGTATTGAGTATACTCGACTCGAACCACTGAACTATTGAATGAACGGTAGAACACCGTTGACAAGAGACCATTGCAATATCTCCGTCATCTCGATTTTCAAAGGGTCTTTATCTCTTTGTCGTTTTTCATTGGGGCGGACAATTATATCAAAGGTATATCTGAATGTGATTGGTAAAAAAAAAGCGGGGATGTCACTGGCTGGCTTAGATTTTTTATAAAACGAATTTTGGGAAATTATATAGATATGAAATAAAGGGTGTTAGAGTAGCCCGCAAAATGCAATTAAATTAAAAGAACATAACATAACATCTCGCCAGTAATCCCCGAAGGGTTAGGCAGAGGTGTACCTAATAGTATCCCCACATTTGAAGAGATTTATTGATAATTTCATGAGTCGTATTTTGATCAACACACAATCAGTTACTGGCCTTCAAATTACAAAAACGTAAGAATATTTGGAATTCCGCGGCGAATATTAGAAGTAAAAGTATTGTAAAGTTTGAAAGATAGCAAATAAAATACTGAAAAAAGTTAGTAAATAAATTACATAGGTGGTGCGCTCTACGACTTGCGTTTTATGGTTTACAATGATCACATTATTGTTATTTTTTTAAACAACGAATTAAATATGAATATTTTTTTTTTTTAAATTATTAATTAACAATTATTACTCACCATTTCGTTTGGGCTCAATTTTGACGCACGTGTGTGTTTAACTTGTGGAAAAGTATATTATTTTATTTTTGTGTTTTACAAATATTAGCTAAACCAGAAAATACTTTAACATTTATTTAGACGCTAACATTTATTTACGACACGACTACTACTTGGTGTTTTGTTATTTTACAGTACACTTATTTACAGGTTATAATATTTAGTCCTAACTAAATATATTTTCCCACCAATGACTTGATAAAAAACTATTCTTATCACGTAAACTTTTCACGACACGGGAACAAAATATATCGTAAAAATATTTTTATCCGAGCTTACAAACTGTGAATTGTCAAAAAAATATTTAATAACACAAACCGAATTTCTAGCACGACTATTACTGTATTTTATAGGAAAACAAGATTCGTTGTAACGTCTACGTTGAAAAATTTGCTCACGAAAATTTTCTCGCGAATTTAGGCTGTCAAAGTTATGTTTTTTGAGGTTATTCGTTGTGTACCGCACGTCACTTTCGTTCTAGTAAACATGGCAGCATTCGGCAACAGATGACAGGGCGCGGGCGGGCGAGCCTGCGCCGATCGCTCGCGTTCATCTCATCTCGCGGTCCGCGCGACCGCGCTGCCAGTTCAAAGTGGCCGCCCGAATCCAGCCGGGCCGACGGTGGCGCCACCTGCCCCACTCCCTCGGCAAAGAGGGATTTTCACCCGTCAACCCTCTTCTTCTCGTCGGTAAAGCAGTACGGTAAGACAGAGACAAGCGAGAAGCGCGCGAATCGATTGGCTGATGAAAAGGGGCGGGGGCCGAGCACGTGGCAATGGCTGTTGTCAGTGAGTAGTGTAGTGTTCCACTACTCGTATGGCGATTGAGTTTGCTGTTGTAATGCGTCTCACGTTCCGCAAAAGCTCTTTAGCGCGTGTAGGGGAAAGTTACCAGTCGCGCGTTAGCGGTAACTTTAACCAACTTCAAATACCGATTTTTAGAAATAACCAGACAAATATTATAAAACTAGTTTAGAGCTTATAACTTTGTTTTAAAGTTCAACTGGATATATTTGAGAAATATTAAGTTTTTTACATATAAAGTATCTACCTAATAAAAAATCATCATCTGCCTAGCCTTTTCCCAACTATGTTGGGGTCGGCTTACAGTCTAACCGGATGCAGCTGAATACCAGTATTTTACATGGAGCGACTGCCTATCTGACCTCCACAACCCAGTTAGTACTGGGTAATACGATACCCCTTGGTAAGACTGGTTGTCAGACTTTTTGGGCCACTGACTACCTAACGACTGTTAAAGATCTACAAATGACACCCGGGACCAACGGCTTAACGTGCTTTCCGAGGCACGGAGGAAACTCGGTATGTGATGGGTGGTCACCCATCCACAGACCAACCTAGGCAAGCACGGCTTAACCTAAAGATCGATCCGAGCGGCTGTTATTATTTAGCCACGAGCTCCTCCTACCTAATAAAAAATATTGAATATTAATTTATTAGCCATGGATGTCCTAATAAAAAAATAAAAACAAAAGGTTAGAAAAATGTTTGACTTACCAGTTTGCGTACTGGAATCGAAGAATGTGCTGGTGGTCTCAACAGTCATGGTCCCAATAGTTCCATCTAGTATTTGTGTCGAGGAGTCACGGCGGCCGCGAGCTCGCATGCAAGCGTCGTCACTCTGCGAACTTTGCCGTCGGAAATTGCGGCACCTGATCATTTCTTCAGTAGTTGACTGCCGTCGAAAGCCGCGGGCTATTAGTATTTCTTCAGTAGTAGATTGCCTTCGAATCATTGTTCTCTCTGTGGGAGGCCGAGCGCATGGACTAGGATCTCGGCTTGAGCAAGAACTCGATTCTGGACTCCGAGCTCGTCCCATTCTGACACATGAAGCTTGTCTTCGCAGTCGACTTCGTCGCCTTGCAGCTGATGGACTCAAGTCGCCACCACCAGCTCGATCCGGACTTAGTTGCGAGCGCTCCCGCCTCGGTCTTACCGCAGAATCAGGGCTCAGAGAATCTCTCCTGGCCCTTCCTTCATCATCAGGCCCTAATGATGGCCCCGAATCCCTACGCCTAGTACCAGGTGGTCCTAATGGATCATCAAAAGCAGTAGCTTGGCGTTGTAATCTACCAAGTCTTCGTTCAGGACTGGCTGCAGCTCTAGAATCCCTTCGAGCTCGACCGCATTGCGTAGTGGAATCCCGACGGCCACCCAAGTTCGGTGGAGAGCGGCCTCCGGGGGTAACTTGAGTACCTTGAGCTGTTTGCGACGTTTGGCAAGTCTGTGCCGTGTGGGAGGCACTACTGTGAGGTGGCGTAGGTGAAGTAGGTGAGGGTGTCACAGCAGATGTAATAATGGTTGGCATAGTCATCATTGGTTGGCATTCACCGTCAGAGCGGCTCGGTTCATGGATAGAGACTACAGTCACGCATGGCACATGTGTGGATGGCCCAGGATCAGAAGACGCATCAACAAACGTCGGTGGTGCAGGAGTTGGGGGTGATGATCGCCTTTTTCTGTGGGTCGCCACAATGCGCGGGGGTGCTGCGACAGAGTCACGACGATGTCGGTGTCCGTCAACTGAATCCCTACGTTCTTTGGTTTCCTCAGAACCGCGTCTCTTGATGCGCCGTTCGCGCGTTGGCATGATGGTTATTGAGTCTTTGCGGTCCCAGTTCGGAAAATCGGCGCGAAAATCTTGAGGTGCCGCTTTTGAGTCGCGGCGCTTGGAGGCCAGGGACTTGATGCCGGAATCGGCGGAGGAGTCCCGTCGGCGGCGCGGCGGCGGCTCGTGGCGAACCCAGGGCAACGACCGGGCTAGGTCCGCCAGGGTCTCGCGCCGGGAAAGCGGGGCCCGCTGGCGCCGGGGCACGCTGCCCCCGCCTCCCCACTCGCGAAGAATATCGGTTAATTGAGCCAAAGAGGAGCGGCGCCGACGAGGTCCTAACAACAAACAATTTCTAATTACGTTTTTGAAAAACTAAGACATATTTTATTTGGTAATTAAAAATGGAAAGTTGCTTTGTATAACATTATTTTAATGTTTTCCATCACTGTATTTTACGTACCTCTGGGTTGATTGTCGACGTCTGGCTCCGGTGGCGAGAGGCAAGAGACTTGTGCTGCCGAGTCCCTTCGATTGCCCAGTCGTTGCCTCAGAGTGGATTCTTCTAAGGTGGATCGTGTAAGCTCGTCCCAGCCGTTGCCTCCCGCCCAGACCAGCCCAACTTGGTGAGACAGTATCGGTAGATTGCAAACGAAACATATTGCTGTCATAGTCCTGTGCAAAAACGAAAACACTGTTAGTACACTTGTCGATGAAATTATACAGAAAGTTTTGCAGATATTGTTGAACTAACGATTTATTATTCCGAAAATTGATACCGCGATACATCGTGGTTCGTGCACCCGGTAGTCGGTGCGAATAAGCGTGAAGCGACATATCGCGCCCTTGTGCTCGCATCACCGGCCTGATAACCGAACTACCGATATTAAGTAATAACCACTCCCCTAGCCGTCGACGAATATTACATTATCAATAAACAATTGATGCGATAGTATAATATTCTTGTCGGATTATAATTGTATTGATTATCACCGACAGGCGAGAACTTCTTTATCATCATGTTCCATTCAGGGATCAGTCAGTTGGGAAAAGCTTCGTATGTTTGATTGAAAACGTTTTCCCTTCCATGTTTATCGTCAGCCTTGGAGACATGTGTTTATGATAAAGGCATACAAAGTACGTATCGCTAGATAAACGCGTGTGATTGTTATTGTTGCGGCATAGTGAGTCGACGCATGATGTTTTGATAATGCCTATCTGCTGGCTATTCGGATGAGCGAGTTCCCCTCACTGTGACTGACGATTGAGAAGCGGTGTTTAATATTATTGAAGTGGAAACAGGGAATGTGCTCAGTCGCTTCGAAATCTCTTGACAATGATATCCAATTTACTCGTAAACTTAGAGTACCTTGTTATAGATAAGTCAGTACATGGGAATGAACACGAAGCTTCGAGTTTCATCTTCGCTATTGGGTGTTGAATGATCAAGAAATCCATTCGGTTCATTCTTGTGTAGCAACTTTCCTATTTGATATAAATAAGGACTAAGTATAAGCTATGTACGGACTACCTACCAGTATAAGAACTTTTACAAGAAAACAGCATTGTTTTTGAAATCTTGGATTAAAATCGAAATAGACTTTTAGCTTGTCCGTAAGTTTTAGAAATTAATTAAACATTTTCTGGTCTAAGTTCTGAAATTATCTAAGTGGGTTAGTTAATTATAATATAATCTGGAATTTAATATAATACTAAGTTAATTTTAAATAGGTTTCTCTAATTTTAAACTACAATTTATATTTTTTGACTGTTTCAGTACCTATTAATAAAATTTAGACTACAAAGTTTTTGCCAATTCATCCTACCTACCTACTTTCTATTGCTACAGTGCTATTACTTAGGAACTACTTATTGATATGATTATGTTATCTATTTATAATAATGATATTGTGTTATGTTTATGAGTGTTCGGTATGAAGTTGTGTTTCAAGAAAAGTGCAGATTGATTTAAAAAATAGAGAAAACGCGGAGACAGATTTTAAAGGCAGAGATTTTTGTAGGATATTTTTTTTGACGGCTTATATGGACTTCATTACAAAATAGACTTCCAACTTAGGTCATTAAAATAGATAATCGTTTGAAAAACAGAAACTCCTGAAGAGGAAAGCGTTCGGTAGGCTCTGTCGGTAGGCTCATCAGTATTGAGGATGTAACCTAGAACTGAAATATTCTCTTGAATAAAACCTTTTTAGAAGTGAGCCTTTAAATCAAGTTATAGAACATTATAAAATGTCTAAACAAAAAAAAAAGAAACTGATATTAATAGAAATCAAAAGATTGTGTGGCAAAGCTTTGTGCGTTCAGAAATGCGTAATACTTGAAATATGTAATTTTTTATTATTGCTTTTTATCGTGTACCTTTTATTTTCCGTATAGCAATATTATTAAATATTAGGGTTTTATTAAAAACTTAAGATTACAAAGCGAAGCATGCTTGGATGTCATGCAATTACAAACTGAAATGCTTTATGCTTAAAGCAGATTTTTGATAACTTTACATGCAAGGTTTCATACATGTGTTTTGCGGGTGATGTTCGATGCTCATGATTTCATGCTTGGTTCAACTTTTTCATGCTTGGTTTACATAACCATGCTTGGTTTCCAGGGACCTGTAATGGCGTAGACGAGGTGAAGGGGACTGAGGCATGTCGAAAGCCGGGTCATTGGGTCAGGGCGCTACTTGAGGGTAATTCCCATACACAATTATCACATCAAACACTTTGTACATCTGAAACAATAGGTAAAATAAATTAATCGTATAGTATAGTTGCAGAATGAGGCCGTCTTTAGTATCGCTGAAAATTGAAATTTTTTTGAGGATTAAAATTTTTTGTAAAAAATAAAGTTTGTATTGTATTTGTAAGTGCTGAAATGAATAGTGTAAAAGTAAACAGTAAAAGTAAAAGTGTACAGTGTGTTGTCTGTGTACTTAATTACTAGAAAATCAATCATATTTTCTAACTTATAACATACTTCCCTACAAAGCTAAGTAGCTTCAGTTTTAATTTATGCTTTCTATAAATAACTTTTTCAATACAAATAATACCTTTACCTAAAAATATAAACGTAATGTACCTAAATCATCCCTAAATAAACATTCTTAATACCAACAAAGGAAATAAACAGCATTATTTCTTCCTTAATTATGTAAAGTGTAAATGGAGGATCCGTGTTCGGTGTCATAAAGTAACAAATAAAGGTCGTTGTTATGAGGTGACAACTTGTGAAATTGTCCTGGATACATCAAATATTAGAAAACTCGGCAGCAGTCGGTAATATTTATAAATTACGCAGTTCCTAAGGGTGTTTAAATCCCCTTCACAAAGCCGTCAACAAACACTCTGCACATTAAACTAAGTAACTTTACGCAAAAATTATTGCTGGGAAACTACTTTTTTTTTTTGGGTGAATAATCACGTTTTACGATAGGACTCGATGGAACGCACTCAAAGCATTGTGCTGATGGATGAATTGAATAGTACGGGGTCGTAGTAAAAATCTTACATTAAATATAAATATTAAAAAAAAAAAATGAAAAGTTGGCCCCCAATATCTCCGTAACTGTACTCCGGTTCCCAGGTATGGTCTATAAGAAAAAAAATATCGCAAAGACGGTGAGAGCAAGTACCTTTCGGCTTCGTTAAGGGTCTATTTACACCCTTTATATTGAGAACAGAGAGGCAATAGGCGTCCTACACACTTATTCGAGTCGGCCCATTCGATTAAGCAGTATTTGCTGATAACATAACATCACGCCTGTAATCCTAAATACCAACATAAAGTACCAGTCTCTCACAAATGTGGAATACTGCTGAGACATTTTTTTTTTACACTCTAACTTTAAGTCAGCTTTGTGAAGAGAGAATAAATTATGAATAATAATAAATAAATAAATCCTCGAACGGCTAGGTGTACTTAATAGACTTAATACACCCACATTTTTTCAGTTATGTTTAAGTCCCATGTAATACGGGCGAGTCTTTTGCCATCAACCGGGCATGAATCCAGACTCCGTGGCTGCTACTGAGAAATTCCTAGTGGAAAAACCCAATAGCATTTTGCCCGACCCTGGAATCGAACCCAGGACCTCATGCTCAGCAGTCGCGCTTGCGACCACTCGACCAACGATATATTATGTTTTATTTTTGATCAACAAGAAAATATAAAATAAAATAACCGTTAGGTTAAAGTTATTTTATTTTACTTCCGGATAAATAACATCCATCCGAAGGTTTGTAAAAGAAAAAGAAACTTATAGACTAAAACTACGCATATTCCGCTTGTAAATGAAATGCGTCGATCGGCAAACTCCTTTCGGCATCTACTATCGAATGATGTCCGGGTCCGCTCGGTATACTTAAAACTAAGCTAAGCTGCTTTTACCCAAATTTATTTAATTAATATTTTTATTCGTTATTGTCTCCAGGCTGTGCTGAATGATACCGACCAGGACATGAGCGAAGCACCTCTAAACAATTACTATTTACAACTAGTTACTATATACAATAGTACAGCAAACTATTCGATGTTTAAACTAAGAATCTGTCAAATTATTTACTGAAAACAGCGCCACACAGTGAAAGTTTCCCGCACCAAAGCTGAAAGCTTGTCCGTTTTTCAGCATAGTTTTCGCTGAAAGCTGTAGATGGCAGTGCAGTGTCCGGCGCGAGACAAAGCTTGCAACGACAGTACGTAGTTACACCGTCGATACATAGATGGCGCTAGTAGTGACATCGGTACCGACTACTTTCACGCCTGGAATAAGCTTACAGTTACTTTATTCTTTATAATATATTTAACTGATACTTAAAATGCATTTCAAATAAAAGTCCATTTCGAGGTGTTGTTTCAGTATTGTGCAGTTTATTTTTAGTACTAAGTGCGAATCCATTACGAAAACTCAATGATTACCGCCAACGGCAAACTTTATATTTGTATAAGTTTTATTTCAATTTTTTTTTTCTATTTGCAATTTTACAATATTTTAATGGGCTTTCCATTCTACCATAGGACACTAAGAAACTCAAATAATGATCGCAGTGCCTTATAATCTGGAGAAGGGTGTCCCTTCACTTAATTGATGAAAAGTATCTTTTTCTTTTATTAAGAGGTTTTACATGATGGAAATAAACTTGTGCTTATTGTTCTAGTAAAGATGTAGAATACCTAACTTGTTACTTATTTTTTAATAATATTAACACTCCTGTAATAAAAAAAAATAAAAAAAAATAATAATTAAAAGTGTTTATTGGTGGTAACCTCCAATTACAAAAAAAAAAAATGTTACTTCTGCCAAACTGTAAAGCAGTTTGTTGGCAGATGTAGCTCCCATATACATGCAATATTACCTATATTTTTACGTAACTACTCGAAGGTACTATGTATATTCACTCTCTCCACGAATAATTTGATAATATAATTGGCAACTCCCGTGGAAACAATAAATGTTCTAGAGAAATGTAATCATCTGATAATACTGACTGGAAATAATATTTCTATTCAACTCCTTTTATTATGTTCCCATTTTACGGAACCTAGAAATTCGAAATGGGAGACGCAAATCCTAGCAAGAGGGCTTAGCAACGTGTTCCATACAACACAACCAATTAGACGTTTCTCGAACCGACTTTACTCTACTTCGCAGGTATTTTCTCAATTAATTTTCATGTCTGACTTTCATCTTTTGTGCACCCCAGCAATCATAAAGGCAGTTTATTCCTCGTTCGTAATAGCGGAATAATAGCATTCATTTGAGTATTTGCTTTTAAATCTTTAATATTTTTAGAGTAAGTCCATAAACAAACGAGAATGTTGTCCAATTTAGATTGGGTTTTGATTGATGGGGACGGGTAAAAGTTTTAAATGAATTTTGTTGGGTGCGTCCCGGCGCCCGCG
This sequence comes from Noctua janthina, assembly GCA_963576755.1. NCBI lineage: Eukaryota > Metazoa > Arthropoda > Insecta > Lepidoptera > Noctuidae > Noctua > Noctua janthina. The sequence goes on along the minus strand of OY755063.1, from coordinate 7,732,444 downwards.
GGTGGCTCCTGTCGGCCCGGCCCGCTTCATTCAATTAGGCCTCAACAAATAATACGCTCTCTGTGACGACATATTTCGGCGTGAAAGACTCCATTACGAGTTTTCGTACGTTACAAAATTGATCGCAGCTAACATCATTATCTAATGTGTTATAGTGTTTGTGTACCTACCCATTTCCCGTACACGCAGCGAATTCTAAATTAGAGTTTCGAACAACACTGAATTTTGGACGCACAAACAACTTTCGCATTACGAAATGTTCTGTCAAGCGCAAATAAACTTACATACGGTTACAAAGTGGAACAGTTTAATGGGAGTACATCTGAACTGTTTCGTTAGTTGTTGAGTTTTAACAGAAATTTGGAGAAAGAGGAGGAACATATGAATGCAGTTTTTATGGAAAATTTTCGTTGATTAATACGTGTATCGTTGGTCTAGTGTTTGCAAACGCGTTGAGCATGAGCGATTCCCAGGTTGGACAAAGTGTTATTGGGTTTTACCATCAGGAACTGTTCAGTAGTAGTCACGGAGTTTAGATTTGTGCCCAATTAATGGTAATAGGCTCGCCTACATGGGACTTAGACATTAACACAGGGTGTAACGGACAGCCTTCCACAAACTGACTGGCAAGCGCGGTCGCAGTCTTAGTTTTTGGGAGGGGGGTCACAAGGGGCCATAGTTAGAAATTTGGTTGGAAACCGATTTGGGTGTTAAGCTATCATCAACAGATTATATCAACTATCTCTAGATTTAAATAAACAAAACAATCAAGGGCGCCTAAGGTTTACTTTCGGGGGGTGCATTTTTAGCTTTCAGAAATTGTGTCAGTTAGATTTTTCAAGTTATAAGATGAAGAGAACGCACGAGCGAGCGAAGCGAGCCGGACCTCTATTTATTTTATTTAAATCAATGAGTTCAGAAACATGATCACGGTCGACCAAGGCCTAGCCCAGGCGGGATGGTCATGACACCCGGCCATGACCCCCTCCTCCCGGATACGCTCTTGATACTAATAGAATGCAAGAGCGAGAGAAGAGAGCTCAAAATTGAAGCAGCCGGCCGTGGATTAGGTTCTATTTGTTCATTCATATAGAGACGAGAATGAAAGTAACTCAGATGCATTAGCGAGCGAAGCGAGCTCGATTTTTTTTTAATTCTGCTTCGAAAAAGGTTAGTTTCTCTTGTTGAACGATTAAGCAGAAAATTAGGTAATAATTGATATCCGAATAAGCTGTTTTAAGAAGGTTTATCAATTTGGCTTGTATGATTTTGGGGGGCGGGGGGTCATGACCCTGTGACCCCCCCTCCTAAGACCGCGCCTGCTGACAGGGCGTATTAAGCTCTTTAATCATATTTCACCGGAATTTTTCTCCGGAAAATTTTATTTTTTTAAATTTTTTCTTCAGTTAGTATTCCTTTATTTCAATGTAAAATTGCATTCCCTGTACGCAGCACTCCATTTATGTAAATAATACGGCTAAAATAAAAAAAAATCAACAATGGATGTTAAATAGTCTAATAAACGACGCATGAAATCAGTTATTCACTTCCCATCTAGCTACAGAGTTCATCGAACTCGTCGCACTTGCCGTTCGCTACGTGCGTTTTGCCACGGTGACGATACATAGTGTAAAAGAAATGAAACTAATCAAATTTATTGGATTCCCATAACATTCCTGAAATAATTTCTTGTACCGGTCATCTTAGTACTGAATACTGAATTCGCCCCATCAGTTTGTGGAGGGCTGTCCCTTACAGCCTGTATATGTGTAAATATGGCGTACTATTTATTTGGTACACCTCTGCTTCAACGGATTATAGGCGTTATGTTATTAAATTTGTGGCTTAACAATGTATCGAATGGGGAAGGCAATTATTGTATCGCGTTAAGCTAGGCCAGGCTTAATTCAGGTATTTAATGTTATCATGTTACACGTATGGTCCACAATATTGGACATCCTTTGTTGCGGTGTGCCAGGCTGTCTATATTGTGAATCCTACCCTGTTTTTTCATAATTTCATTTCTGGACGTTTGGTACTAAAGCTATCGTTTGTTTGTTAGTGTATTGAAAACGGTGAGTAATTAAGAATTTTTCTGTATGAGGAGAGTGCACATTTGGAAAGTCAAAATGGATAGTGTATTTTAGCAGGTATAAATGCTTTATTTATTAGGCCTACGTTTTAAAAGCAGATGCATTTTAAACCCATGTACGCCCAAAACAAATAAATGAAGTAACTTGTATTGTTTGGCGGAGAATAGGGAGTTTGAAAAATTATAAAACAAAATAAAAATAGTTTTTTTTTTTTAAATTTAGTTGGGTAAAAACATGCCGTGCTCAAATGGTGATATTGGACACATTCGAATACAAATATTTGATATAAAACGTATGACCAATAATAACCTCATCCATCGTCTCGTCAGTAACGTAGATAATCTAAACTTGTCATGCTAATAACACAGTAGAGGGTAGATTTGAAGGTGTGCCCAATTGAGGATGGCAACCGTAAATGGTAGACTGTCGCAACCCCGTGCAGGGCACGCCACCATAGTGGCGATAAGTCCCCTCTTTGAGGAGTGGCTAGAGAGGCGCCACGGCGCCCTCACCTACCGTCTGACGCAGGTCCTCACCGGACACGGTTGTTTCGGGAGGTTCCTGCACCGAATCGGGCGGGAGGAAACGCCCGGGTGTTTCCACTGCGAGGATCGTCCGGAGGACACGGTGGAACACACCGTGGAGGTCTGCCCCGCTTGGGCGGAGCACCGCCGTGTCCTCATAGCGGCGATTGGCGGCGGCGATCTCTCGCGTCCGGCCTTGGTTCAAGCCATGGTCCGGAGCGAGAAGGAATGGGAAGCCGTCACCTCCTTCTGCGAAGCAGTCATGCTAGTGAAGGAGGTGGCAGGACGTGAGAGGGAAAGAACCTCTTGTCCCAGCCGCCGCGGGAGACGCCCTAGGCGTCGGGGGTCACGTGGTGGCTTAGGACCACCGTAGGCGCTGGCCTGTGGACGGCGAGTTATGGGCTAGCTCGCCGTCCGGCCGTCTTATGACGACAGGCCGTGTCGACGGCGCGTTCGTGTTCCACGCGCGCCTCAAAGAGATGTCAGCAATCAAGTAGGGGTCCGCATGGGCCGATGCCTGCCAGGGCTGCGGGACTGTTCGAAAGAGATACCGTGGCCCTGGAACACAAAGGGCAAAGAAGGAACATGGATGGGTTTTAGTCAGTACAAGTCTGACACTCCCCTCCGCTCCGCCCAGAGTGGGGAGGGTCATTTGATGATTTCCCAACCGGAAAAAAAAAAAAAAAGCGTAAATGGTAATGTTCATTAAAAGCGTTAACGTCTTACGGCATTACATACAAACTTTCAAGTGATTTTTTTTCGAAATGACTGAACCGTTCTCAGTCTACGATGCGTTTGTAAATAATTAGAACCTAGTATTCAGTGGGTAACTCAATTTATACCGAGTACATTAACCACTCTCATGCATGAATGGAGGACTGGAGGTGCTAAGGCAGTCACTGTCGCATGCAGTGATAGGCATAATATTCTGCTTGAGCTAGGATCATTCGTGCAAAAGACGTTAAATCCAATATGTCTAGATTCCTGACGGTCAAAGGGTTTCGTACATTGCATACAAATCGGTCGGTTACGCAGGTAAGTGTAGTAGTATATAAGGTCTATCTTTTCATACACGAAATATTTTAAGAGTAACTTCTATAAGTCGTAAAGACTCCATAGCCACGACAAAAAAAAAATCCGAGTGTTTTCTTTTACAAAATTATTATAATTCTAAAATTTTTTGAGACTTTTTGTATAAAACCTTTACTCCCATATTCTAACAATGACAGTAGGTAAATACGACGTAGTAAACTACCGTAATGGATGCTTAAAAATAAGGAGCCAGTATTTATTTTGTGGGTCAAGTAATTTTAAATTATTTATTTTTTATAAAAAAAATATACTCAAATAAAAAAAAAATCCCTTGAAATGGCTTTGTTAGAGCCGTTAGATGATTCCCTGAAAATATTTCGCGTATGAATAGTTAGACCTTATAGATGCCAAAGTGTTATTGTTTGTTATGTGTTGTATGTTTTTTACATTTTTTTTCCTAGTTTGTATGCCATGTACGTCATGTCCCTGCGACAAATAAATATTTTTTCTTTCTTTATTCGGTTTAAAGACATTTATATCACAAACAGAACATCACATAGTTCATTTAAATGAGGATGAGGATGGGTTAAGGTAGCCCGCGACATTCAATTTTTCTTACGTTTTTTTGCAATTTGCAGGTCAGTGTCAGGTTGTATGTTGATTAAAATTTATTTATTTATTTATTTATTAAAACTTTATGCACAAGTAAAAAAAACTGTACAAAGGCGGACATAATGCCATAGGCATTTTCTACCAGTCTACCTTAGGGTGATGCAGAGACAATATACAGTAGGTGCAATAACAGAAAAAAAGACTAGAAAATATTTATAACTAAAATATATAAGAATAAATACTTATAATACTTATTTATGATTCGCGACCGTAACAAATTTGAATTTCGCGAGCTGCCTTTTCGCTTCCTTCTTAAGTTACAACATTATTATCTGTCGTACGATCTATCGAGTATATAATAATAAAAAATAAAAACATGTTTTTATTAAAAAGGTTGCCTCACACTAGGAATTTCTCCTGTATCGTGGGTGCTTTTACAAACATTTAAACTCACATACACAAACAGACAATATACCAACAAAATATCAACAATAATAAATCAACGTCATTAGATGATGATTTATTATTGTTGGTTGGCCAAATATAACTTTCAAAATGTCAGGCGATCATCATTGGCAGCTCTCGCAGTCTATGCAAGTTGAATGGTACAACCTTGCCACCAGTTCTTTTCGACAGTACGGTCGTTCCTTTTAGTACTGAGGTCAAGGATCTCGGCTTGCATATCGATAGCTCTATGAAATGGCATACTCAAGTTGCTCGTGTCAGTCAGAAAGTTACTGGTTCGTTGCGGGCTTTGTACCGCTTGAGAAACTTTTTACCCTCAAATACGAAAACAATGCTTGTACAGTCCTTAATTTTTCCTATCATCGATTACGGTGACGTGTGCTACTTTGACCTGAATGCGGATCTCCTCGACAAACTTGACCGTCTTCTAAATAACTGCATTCGATTCGTTTTCAATTTGCGTAAATATGATCATGTCTCCGAACACCGGACTCTTCTTAAGTGGTTGCCCATACGTCAGCGTAGGGAGCAAAGGACGCTTACCACCTTGTTTTCTTTTCTTGTTTCTCCCACTTCCCCTAGTTACCTTGCTCCCCACTTTCAGTATATTTGTGCCAACCATAATAGGAGCCTGCGATCATCGCAAAACCGTATGCTTCAATGTCCCTCTCACCGCACTGATTTCATTCACCGATCTTTCTTTGTCCAGTCTATTTCTCTGTGGAATGCGCTTCCCCAGGAAATCAGGATGGCAACCAATCGCTTATCTTTTAAAATTAAAGTTCGTGAGTACATTCGGAAGAAGCTGGCAGTTTCGTCACAACGGTAATGTTTTCCCCATGGTTTGTGTTTTTATTTTGGTATATTCGTGGAAATGTTTATTTACATTAATTTAATTTTGATATATATTTATAGTACTTGATATATATTTGTAGTATTTTATGTATCCTTGTAGTTAATCTTATTATTATTTAAAATTATTTTCAGATTTACACCTACCACTGCTTGTCTTTGCATCACCCAAAGGTTGACTGGTAGAAAATGCCTATGGCATTAAGTCCGCCTCTGTACTTATGTGCTTGAAGTGTTAAATAAATAAATAAATAAACTTTATTCGACAAGATCGCAAACATTACAAGTCGTGTTCCCGATTGCAGGATTTAATCATGACAAATTTTCTTACAAACTTTAATTACTATCCCTTTTGGGGGATTTTCAAAAATTCTGCTTGAATCCTTAGAGACCTTGTGTCATTTAAGATAACTATGCTTATGTGCAAAATTTCATGCTTCTAGGTCCAGGGGTTTATGTTGTAACTACATATTAATGACCCAACAGCTTGCGTTAGTGACTGTATTTAAGAGCACTTAGTTGATATTTTTGACGTCTTATGTAAACAGAATCAAAGATCTTAAAAATCAAATGCAGCCAAAATTCGTGTTTTAAAAGTATACTTAATAGACCATGTAGTGGCACCCAGCTCTATAAAGCTTTATGTAGGTACTCAATTTACTTTCTATGTTATTCCAAAAACCTTTCCAGATAATTCTTTGCTGACGTAATCACAAAATATGCGGAAAAGAATGAAAAATGACAGGTAGAATTTATTGTTGGGATTCGCCAGTCATTATAAGAAAATAATTTTGGCAAATACGGAACGAATGTGATGGAAATGTCATGAGAGTGCCTTTTATACCGGTTCTACCTTGCAGTTTATTTTTAAACTCACCTAATGGGGTTGCTTGTCCAACTGGTTCAAATAATAACACATCAAATGTCCCCCCCCCCCCCCCGCACTGGGCGGAGCGGAAGAGAGTGTCAGACTTCTACTGACTAAAACCCATTCATGTTCCTTCTTTGGCCTTTGTGTTCCAGGGCCACGGTATCTCTTTCGAACAGTCCCGCAGCCCTGGCAAGTTGCTGACATCTCTTTGAGGCGCGCGTGGAACACGAACGCGCAGTCGACACGGCCTGTCGTCATAAGACGGCCGGACGGCGAGTTAGCCCATAACTCGCCGTCCACAGGCCCGCGCCTTCGGTGGCCGGGAGCGACCACGTGACCCTGGACGCCCGGGGCGCCTCCCGCGGCGGCTGGGACGTGAGGCTCTTTCCCTCTCACGTCCCGCCACCTCCTTCACTGCAGGCGTCACGCCAGGTAGCGGCCCTGACTTACGAGCAGTAAGTCATGGTTTCGATCTCAGGCAGGCGCATTACTTTGGGTACTTTATTTCATCTCCACTGCTCTCTAAGTTGTGAAGGAAAACATCGTGAGGAAACCGGTATGTCCTAGACTCAAAAATTCCAACACATGTGACATTCACCAACCCGCACTGGGCCCACGTCGTGAATTATATTCATTCCCACTGAGGAGAGCCTGTGTCCCAGCAGTGAGAACATTATAGGCTGATTATGCTGTGCTTATGCATAATAAAGATGTAATCGGTTGGATACCGACGTGCTTCCGTCATTTACAGGGTGTAAACAGACCCTTCACGAAGCCGTCAACCAAGCATTCTGAACATCAAACTAAGTTACTTAACGCATAAATTATTACTGGGAAACGATTTTTTTTTTAAGTGAAAAATTACGTTTTACGGTAGGGATAACGTACTTATTGTGCTGATAGATGAATTGAATTGTACAGGGGTCGTGGAGGTGTTTAAAATAAAAATCTCACATTAAAAACATGTATTTAAAAGAAACTTGTGAAAAAGTTGGATTTTTGACCCCTAATATCTCCGTAACTAGAAGGTTCCTAGGTATGGCTAGGAACAAAAATATGATCGCAAAGACGGGAAAAACAGGTCTATTTACACCCTTTGTAAAATCGAGGCTAGATATGTCATTAATTTATGTATCAGAGGAAACCTCATAAACCCTAAACCCAGTTTTAATAATAACCCTAGCGTCAATAACTATTGAAATACCGACAGGAATTATTCTGACACTTCACAGTTAACGAACTCCATAACTGCACTAACCAGGTATTATAACAACTTTTAATTAATCTAATGAAACTTCGCGCAGTTCCGATATTATAGCTTAATATGATAACTAACCATAATTGTTCGATACCCAGTTAGGTCCTCCTAACTGGGTATCATTTAAAGAGTGTGAAATATCCTGAATACCATATTAAATCAGCCCGTGGTATCTTTTTAAATTAAGGAGCTCGTGGCTAAATATTAACAGCCGCTCGGGTCGGTCTTTAGGTTAAGCCGTGCTTGCCTAGGTTGGTCTGTGGATGGGTAACCACCCATTTCATATCAAGTTTCCTTTGTGCCTCGGAAAGCACGTTAATCCGTTGGTCCCGGGTGTCGTTTGTAGGTCTTTGACAGTCGTTAGGTAGTCAGTGGCCCAAAAAGTCTGACAACCAGTCTTACCTAGGGGTATTGCCCAGTACTAACTAGGTTGTGGAGGTCAAATAGGCAGTCGCTCCCTGAAAAATACTGGTATTCAGCTGCATCCGGTTAGACTGGAAGCCGACCCCAACTTAGTTGGGAAAAGGCTAGGCAGATGATGACCCAGTTAGGAAGTATCGAGTTGCCTCGTCAGTCCTTGTTAAAACTTGATACCTGGAATATTCTCGGTAACATGCCAATTTTGAATGGTAATCTTATGGTAACAGGAGTACTGGATAAATCCTAGATTTGTACCCGTAAAATGTACTTCAACTGGCTTTGAGACCAGTTATCTGTTTTGCGGTAACACCGAGAATCTCACTAATGATGCAAGGGAACAGGAAAATTGAGCGAGAATTATTATTATGGAAATTGGAATTGATGGCTGTCCAATAATGTTGGAAGAGAAAATATCGTTATTTTATTGAAAAGTGACTTAAGGGCGTAATTTGTGTGGGCGTTTGATGTTCGCTGATAATAAAGCTATGGTTACCAATAAGGTTAAGTGGCTTGGTTTACCTAAATTATTATTATATCGTTTATTTATCTTCTTACATATTAATTACATTTTTAAACATTTCTTAAAAAAAAAAACAATTAAAAAACATTAAAAAATAGTTGTCCGCCGGTATCGGGAGCAGGATCCAAGCTACCGGTGGTTAGGGCTCCAGAGACAGGAACCTCCTCACAATGCGAGCCGTATCGAGGAGTACTGCCGAATCAGGCCCTTGATCCAACCGCCTAAGGAGAGTCTAGAAAGATTATTATTATTTCCTTTATTCATTCTTTCTCTTATCTAATACATTTTTAAATATTTTTACAAAGAAAAGTAAACAAAACATTTAAAAATATAAAAAATAGATGGCCCATCGGCATCAGGAACAAGGTCCAGGTTGCCGGTGGTCAGGGCTCCACAGAGAGGAACCGCCTCACTATGCGTGCCGTGTCCAGGAGTACTGCTTTCTGAATCAGGCCCTTGACCCAGCCGCGCAATGAGAGCCTCCTAAGGTGTTGGTCGAGGCTCTCTACTATTAGTCCATTAACCGTAACGACTATCGGTACAATGATTGCATAGTCCACGTCCCACATGTCGACAACCTCGTGTGCTAAATCAAGATACTTGATTTTTTTATCATTCTCAGCTTTCACGAGATTCTCGTCATGAGGTACAGTGATATCAGCAATCATTGCACGGCGCTCTCGGCGATCTATCACCACAATATCAGGTTTATTTGCTAAAATAGTCCTGTTTGTGATGATAGATCGATCCCAATACAATGTGGCATGACCATTCTCGAGAACTGTGTCGGGCACATACTTGTAGTATGGTACTTCAGAACTCATAAGGTTGTATTGCAAGGCAAGTTGCTGGTGAATAATCCTAGCTACTAGATTGTGTCTGTGCAAGTACTCACCGTTAGCAAGACGAGAACAACCAGAAACAATAAATCGGATGGATTCACCGGGACGGTGGCATGCCCGACAGATGTCAACCGTACCGTCCTTGATAATATATTTCCGATAGCTGTTCATCATGATAACTTCATATATAATCGCACAGACGAAACCTTCAGTTTCCCCAAAGAGGTCACCGAATCGTAGCCAGGATACGGATGCCAAAAAGTCTACATCAGGCCCATGTAAGGCCCGGAAAAAGCGTCCGTGTAGCTCCTTGCTCTGCCATACCTCCTTACGGTTATTAGTATCCAATACCACAGGTTTGCGCCAGTTCTGGTTAGCCAAGGAGAGCGGGGTGAAGCCCTTGTCCGCTGAGACCACATCTCGGTGCATCCCCACGTCGGTTTCGAGAAAGTATTCCCTGAGACTGCATACCTCGCGGTTGTGCAAGGTCTTAGCATTTAAGAATCCACGACCTCCGCACTTCCGCGGGATGTACAGTCTCATCACCGATGACCTTGGGTGATGCATCCGATTTGCGGTCAGTAGTGTGCGGACCTTCCTATCCAGGGCGTCAAGTTCCGTCTGAGTCCATTTGAGTATGCCGTAAGAATACATCAATACCAGCATGACCCAACCATTAAAGGCGCGCACCTTGTTTCCGCCTGATAAAAGACTGTTTAACACTTTATTCAGGCGGCCAAAGAAGCGTTCCTTTAATGATTGTTTCATGTTGGCAGCATTGATGCCTAATGCTTCCGACATACCCAAATACTTGTAGGTCTCGGTTGATGAGAGGGATCTAAGGAATATGGAAGAGTTGAGTTCCCACGGATTCCATAATCTCCCTTCGCTTTACATGCATGACTGCACATTTGTCCAAGCCAAATTCCTTCCGGATGGCGCTACTAAAAGTTTCAGTCACTTTTAGTTGCTCCATCAGTTGCAAATTGCTGGGAGCAAATATTTTCAAATCATCCATGTAAAGGAGGTGAGATATAACCTGATCACCTCTCCTCAACCGGTAGCCTAGACCTGAATCCTCCAGCAGTGTGCTCAGAGGATTCAAGGCCAAGCAAAACCAAAGCGGACTCAAACTGTCACCCTGAAATATTCCTCGCTCAATCCTGATCGGTTCATCGTTCCCAAGAACCTGCCGACATCCTGATAAAGAAGGACCGTCCTCCACTGCCCCATACACGACATCAAGAAGGTGCGAAGAGTTGCATCTATTTTGTACAATTCCAGCACCCTCATGAGCCATGTATGTGGCACCGAATCATAGGCCTTCTTATAATCTATCCAACACGTCGACAGATCCCTCCGGGATCGACGAACCTGTTGGCTTATGGTGATGTCGATAAGGAGCAGCTCCTTAGTACCGCGGGACCCATTCCTACATCCATTCTGAGAGACAGACATAATTGAATTGCTATCTATATGACGAACAATTTTTGCTCTCAGAATGGATGTTAGAACTTTATAGACCGTCGGTAAACACGTAATTGGTCAATAGTTTTTAGGTTCCACAGTACTACCCGATTTGTAGAGCAGGTGGGTAACTCCTGATGTAAAGAATGGTGGTAGCGACCCAGTCTCTAAGGATGACTGGAATTGTGAGGCTAAGCTAGCGTGTGACCTTTGTAGCCATTTAATCCAAAAAATTTGCAGTCCGTCCGGCCCTGGAGATTTCCAGTTAAGTAACAAACGGACTGCACAGGCCACGTCCAGTGGACTAATAGAAATGGCCTCCATTTTCGGAAATGAGTCACACGCTCGCTCAACAACACGCATCCAATCACCCTCAGTGTGGCCGACGGGCACCGACCAAATACTTCGCCAAAAAGCATTCATGGCGTCGTTATCCGGCAGATGCGCGTCAGTCACTCCTTGAATAGTAACGGGCCGCTCCCATGTTCTGTACACCCACCTTTCGTCACTCTGGAACATGCGGTTCTGAGTGTATCGATCCACTCTTCGCCTATACCGACGGATACGGTTAGCCCATGCATAAACTTTCTGCTTCAGGAAGTCGATGCGCTCTGTGACTCGTGACATGTATTCTCGGGGACTGATATCAGTTCCCGAGAATGCCCGCCTCACAAAGCGCATCACCCTTGGGCGTGTATTGCCCTCCCTGAAGCAGATGAGCTTCCCGATGAGTGCCCTGGCCTCATTAATACGACGCTCAATCCTGCATTGCCAGGCTGGTACGGCAGATTTTGGTCGTGTAGGACTGTCAGTGTTTGGAAATTTGACATTGGCTACACGACATGCCGCAACAGCCGTGCAATACAAGATTGAGTGTGTATCACAAAGGTTTGTGCTGCTTTCAAAAAAATTTGGTAACAGCGCATCCAGGGCACACACTAGTGCTCTATTCTTTTTATTCATGGGCAAACGTGGTAATCGTGGTCTAAGATCAGGTGACATGAACCGATACTCACGAATCGCACCCTCCAGAGCGCTCCTTAATTCCACATTGCACAGGTTATCTGCAGATATAGTCCTGTCATCCTCTTCCTCAGCATGTTGATTTGCCCGCAGTGGTAGTACAGCAGGCACATGTGTAACGTTCTGGGATGGGAGAGGGTTGCTGGCTGGGCTAATCTGCATTTCCGAGCGCAGCCGATCAAGTGTAGCATATTATTATTATTGTTACTTAAAGCTTGCGTATTGTCTTTATTAATTTGCTTTACCTACTCTTTGTATTTCCACATGTGTGGAGAAATCAAACCAGTGTTCATATGTATGTCATTACAATGCGAAATTAACTCTCTTTGTCTACCTGTTACCTTTTCAAACCTGAATGGCTGAATGGATTTCAGTTGGGTGATTTAGAAAACGAGTTTAACATAAGATAATTTTGTTCCATGGTTTTATTTCCGACGTACACTCAAAAACTAGTCAATTCAATTATTTAATTTAATATCATCAATAAAATAATTCGTATTATTTTGTTCGGACCCATTGTCTTTATCATCTAAGTATTCTAGTGCTGTGATCCGTTTACATCTTCCAATATGATGAGAACCAAGAGCCGGCTTCGCTCAGAGGACGTTAATCATTATTAGACAAGACTAATGTGATTACTCTGGCTTCCCAGCGGCAGCGGCCAGTCTGCATCACTTACAACACGGTGAGTAATGACGCCATATCTCATACATCAACATAATTTCTTTGGAGTTTTCTTGTAAAATGTAATGAGAAACTACTACAGATATTCTAAAATGTTAAACTAGACTTCACCTGTAGTACTAGATATTACAAAGAAGATTGAGTTGCTATTGGAAAGTTGAAACACTTTACGTGGGAGAAAAATAACATAAAATGGATTGGTTAAAACAATACCGTGTAGGTAGTTATTACTAACACTGTGAAACGTTTTCATCATTCCTATTGTTATCAAAGCGTTTTAAAGAGGTTTCTTGTTCATTTTATTCACCAAAAGTACATGCTGCGTCGCACCCAAATAAATTGGAAAAATGGCATGCGGATGAGGACTAATGAGGAGGACTAAAAAATGCACATAAATTATCGTTTAAAGTGGAATATTTTATTGTGGAACCCTTATGTCCCCTGTATTAAGGTTGAAAAGTGGTCAAAAGTCTAAAGTTACAAACAATAGCTTACATTTGTACGTCCCTAAATATCACCTTGTTAACCCTAAAAATCGCCGACCAAACATGTTTTTATTGTTAACCCGTAATTGCGTGTCCCTCCCGACACAAAACCATACAAGTACGTGTCAGGAACTTTACATATAAATGTATCTGGAACCAGCTTTCCGTTCGTCCGCAAATAAAATGGGCTCTAAACCCGCGGGACGATTTCCCTTTATGACTCGATGATCATAAACAGGTACATGCAGGTTAAAATAAATGTACAGCGTGTATTTTGAAAGTAGGTCAGCAAAGCGAGAACTAAATGGGTCGCATTTAACACGCTCAAAAAGGTGAATAAACAGGATCTCCTCAGCCTCATCCAGGACATTTCCGTGATGGCAACAATGTCGTCTGCCCATCTCGCCTCCCGTTTCAAGCCTCCTTAAGACTATTTTAAATCTGAAAGTTTCGAGCATTTTTAGCGTTAGTTGTCATCAAAGATAACTTTATTTATAGCTAAGCTTGTAAACTGCCTTCAGAAGAAATAAATACAATAAATTATATATATAATTATATACACTGTTCCTTCATATGTCCCGGATTTATATGATGCGCCGTTTGACCCATTCACGTCCTATAAGACAGTCATCTGACACATTATAGAAAACTTCGTGAACGCGCACAAGATACAGAGGTAGTTCATAAGAGGTTTACACGAGTTTACAAACTTAGTACGTGCACTAAGTTTGAAGCGTTCGATGCTCACCTAGAATGTAGTAACCTAACTGTGAGATGACCCTTGAGTATATGAAACTGATTTCGTTGTAACTCTGACCTTTTAAGGTTATTTCAACACACATCGAGGATAGCTTTTCCTTCAATATGTGGGAGGCAAGTTCCAGTCTAAGCCAATGAAGCTGAATACCAGTATTTGACACGAAAGGACTGCTTATCTGACCTCCAGAACTTAGTCACTGGGTAACCCGTTACCCCGTGGTAAGACTGGTTGAGCGACTTTCGGGTTATAGACTACCCGTAACGACTGTCAAAGTGATACAACTAACAGCCGGGAACTTTTCTTTTTCTTTTTTTTCCGGCGGGGAAGCCTTCAATATGCGTCCGGTCTTTCGTAATAAGACCGGGGAGTGTGGGATTTCTACCCCACTAAAACCACCCTTGTGACCATACGCACATGGAAGGGGGCACCGTTTCCTCTTAAAAGACCTGCCCGCAGCCGCTTCTGTGCAACGCCTGTTATGGCATATCCCTGGGGACAGCCGGGACCTACGGCTAAACGTGCTTTTCGATGCTTGGATTGTCACCCATCCAAAGAAGACCTCGTCAATCATAGAATCGACCCGTGAGGCAATTATTAGGCATGAGCCGCTCATATCAAAAGTAGGTGGTTATTTAATATTTAAAAATCATACAAATCTACTAAAAAACTCTACCCCTCTACCCACTCTTGATGAGTGGGTGGTTATTTAATATTTTGAATGCCAGTCCATTAATTAACACTTTCATTAAATTACATTATGATATTTCACTTTGTGAATTACCCGACCGTGAAGTACGATATGCCAACGCGCCAACGCATTTCACGGGCAATTCGGACACTGCATTTATCTACGTGATTCCAATGCGAACCGGAATAATTATCGAAAATGTGCACCGCTTTCAATATTCCGATATTCAATACTTTGATATTCAATGTTTTGATATCCATTTGGTTTAGTACAATTGAATTGGTTTGATGTGTTCGATTTCAATAGCCGTTTGGTGAAGCTATGAAATGCTGGTTTTTGTTTTAGCTTTTGCGTTGAAAACCCACGCTTAACCCCAGCATTTTCGATTGAAATAATTTCTATGATTTCGGATAGGTTTTCATTTCATTTTATATCATGATTGGTTTTTGAAAGGGTAGTTACAAATTAGTGATAATTGATGTGTGATCTTCAGAAAGATTTCAGATTTCAAGTACCTCCGTGTGACATTTAATAATAATCCATGTTAATGACTTAATTTCATAAATTAACGTTTTCTGAGAACGCAGGTATTGCTAATTAGGACGAACACGATATTTATTAAACAGATAATTATTAATTTTATTGGAGTATGGATAGTTATTTTGGGGAGAAAATTATTTTTGCACAAATGGACCCTCGGAATGTATTTCTATAGTTATAAAGTGAATACAAGCAGAAACGAAGACTTAGCTCATCAAACTTTTGTTGTTGGTATGAAATATTCATAAGCGACCAATATTATGCGCCACTTAAGAGTAGGCAGCTATTTATTTCATGATCACATTCAAAGAAAAAAACCATTTAACACAATGTCATAAATCAGCATATTATAACGTTGCATATGCTGGGAGACAGGCCGTCTCTGTGTGTTGGTATATAATAATCTAAAAAAAATAATAATCCGCCGGGCCTAGCCCAGTTGGTGATTGTCACATATAATTTTATTTGTTCTAAGGCTAAGGTGTAGTAGGGCTGCGGGACTGTTCGAAAGAGATACCGTGGCCCTGGAACACAAAGGGCAAAGAAGGAACATGGATGGGTTTTAGTCAGTACAAGTCTGACACTCCCTTCCGCTCCGCCCAGAGTGGGGGGGGTCATTTGATGATTTCCCATCCGGAATAAAAAAAAAAAAAAAAGGGCTAAGGTGTAGTGTACGTATGTGTATATTATATCTGCTCGCCAGTTAAGCATCGCGTTTTATAACCCAAGACTTCGTTCGCGAATTTGATCAAATTTCATACATACTTTCAACCCTCGTGTTAACCCCTTAGGGGATGATGATGATGCTTCTAGACCCGGCGGTTTTAGGTGCGCGTTGATCGATCAGTCAGTGAATCAGTCAGCCAGTCAGCTTCTTACTTTATATATATAGATATCTAATGCCTTCGCGTTTCACACCTCTTGACCGAGGACTCATGACCCCTACGCACCTTCCCGCGCAATGCTTTACCAGAGACGACAGAATATGTCATCGGTACCATATAAAATTAAATTTAGTCGATTGTATCGATACATTTCACAAGCTCTTATTAAAAATGTGCTTCACAATCCTCATAACCAACCTTTTTTTAACTATATTGGGGTCCAAATTCAGTTTAATCGGTTGCAGGTGAATACCATTACTTTACGTGGAAGGACTGCCTATCTAACCTCAGAACCTATTTACCCGTAACTTCGTACCTTATAAAATGAAAAGGTAAAAAAAAACTATAGGTTCTCAACAAACAGTCGTCATTGCGCATTTAACCAAACAAACATTGTCCTATGTAAATCATTTCTTTAACTTGTATTCCTAGCAAGGTCACCCCAGTTTACATTAAAAGGTTCTTGTAGCAAAAAAATCAATGGCAAAAAAGATTTAAACATCTAATTTGAATAAGAAAACTCGGAGATAACGAGGTCTAATGAATGATAAATGAAAGCAAACCGTTGTAAAGTTTGTAAAGGTCCTTGGGTTTTTAAAGAGGTCAGATAATGGTCTGTCGGGTATATTTGGTAACTAAATTCTTTAATTTGTAATTTAGTTTTGTGGCGTTTATGGTCGAAACACTCGGGTCATGGGGCCCAAGAGCGCTTCTCCTTTTTAAGGAAATTTCTTGCCGACTGGTTGAGATTTCGCGTGGGCTGGCTCTTTCCTTGGTCAAAAAATTAGTATTGTCATTAAACGTGGCAATGCTGCCAGTATTCTGGGCACGTTTCAAAAAATTATCAGCTGTCCCATACAAAATTTCAATACCTACACGACCCAAATGTACGGGGCATCTTATATTTTTTTCGCATTTACGATATTGGACCCAAGGAGAAAGTCGTTCAGTTTGACAATCTGCAGCATATCCTTTCATAAGACTATACCCTTTCTGTAACACACTGTATATCAGGGTCTTGAAGCATCCATTACATGCCGAGTTTCCTCTGTGCCTCGGAAAGCACGTCAAGCCGCTGGTGCCGCATGCCGGCTGTAATTTGTAGATCTTTGACAGTCGTTACTGGCACTCAGTGGCCCAAAAGTCTCACAACCAGTCTTATCAAAGGATAGGAGGAGAATAGAGGATCGTATTACCCAGTATTATCAGTAACTTGTAGAGGTCAGATAGGCAGTAGCTCTATGTCAAATCTGGTATTCAGCTGCATCAGTTACACTGAAAGTCAACCCCAACAAAACTGGTAAAAAGGCATTTGATGATGTATAAGTATAGTGGAAGGCATTTTGAACGCGGCCGCGGACACCAGAGTTGCTAGATAATTTATTGAAGTATCTACTAGTTCTGGAATCATCATATCTGCATGTCCGCAAGCTGTCCATACCGGTTTGCCGAACCTTAGAGGGGTTAATAGAGGAAGAAAGTTTGTATGAAAGTTCGCAATTTTTGCCAATGCCTTGTTTTTTAATAATTGAAGTGTCATTTTATTTTGTGTCGTTAGTAGTATGATTATGGTAGGAGCACGTTCGGTTCAACACATTTGTGTTTATAGAATGTTGACACTATTTTTGGCAGCATTAAATACGTCTTTGGCTTATAATATTAGGTCTTTACCTATGAAATTGGAGATTTGTATGAAAATTTTAAACACAAACATTTTTTATTTTATTTTAGCTTATCTAGCTTTTTTATGTTTCCGATTTAACGCAAGTGCTTCAATGTCGTTTTGACACTAACTCCAAAGGCCCGCAGCAAGCTCAGCCGTAGATTGAGTTGAATCCGTTTCCACTACCGCCTTCAATTCGTCGTTGTCGACAATGGTTACCTTTTTTTTTTTTTTTTTTTTCCGGATGGGAAATCATCAAATGACCCCCCCCCACTCTGGGCGGAGCGGAGGGGAGTGTCAGACTTGTACTGACTAAAACCCATCCATGTTCCTTCTTTGCCCTTTATGTTCCAGGGCCACGGTATCTCTTTCGAACAGTCCCGCAGCCCTGGCAGGCATCGGTCCATGCGGACCCCTACTTGATTGCTGACATCTCTTTGAGGCGCGCGTGGAACACGAACGCGCCGTCGACACGGCCTGTAGTCATAAGACGGCCGGACGGCGAGCTAGCCCATAACTCGCCGTCCACAGGCCAGCGCCTACGGTGGTCGGAAGCCACCACGTGACCCCCGACGCCCAGGGCGTCTCCCGCGGCGGCTGGGACGTGAGGTTCTTTCCCTCTCACGTCCTGCCACCTCCTTCACTAGCATGACTGCTTCGCAGAAGGAGGTGACGGCTTCCCATTCCCTCTTGCTCCGGACCATGGCTTGAACCAAGGCCGGACGCGAGAGATCGGCGCCGCCAATCGCTGCTATGAGGACACGGCGGTGCTCCGCCCAAGCGGGGCAGACCTCCACGGTGTGTTCCACCGTGTCCTCCGGACGATCCTCGCAGTGGAAACACCCGGGCGTTTCCTCCCGCCCGATTCGGTGCAGGAACCTCCCGAAACAACCGTGTCCGGTGAGGACTTGCGTCAGGCGGTAGGTGAGGGCGCCGTGGCGCCTCTCTAGCCACTCCTCAAAGAGGGGACTTATCGCCACTATGGTGGCGTGCCCTGCACGGGGTTGCGACAGTCGCTCTCTCCATGTCGCCATGAGATCACGCCGGAGGTCTGTCCGCTGAGCGGCAATTTGTCGCGACAGCGGTGTTTCCCCCCGACATAGTGCTTCCGCGCGCCATTCATGCAGGCGCGCGAGGACTATCGCCTCCAGATCCCATGGCGGCAATCCGGCAAGGAGGCTAGCCGCCTCGCCGGAGATCGTGCGGTACCCCCGGATTAGCCTTATGGCTATCTTACCGGCCGACCTCAAGGCTCATTCTTCAACTCAAAATTTCCAGATTTAAAACGATTGAACCCAATAATGGACCGTGTTTATGCAAGCAGTGTTAGGCCCGTACACGTCGTTAATGTTTCGTGTTGTTTGCGCAGCGGTATGTCCACGTAGGAACTCATATTCGAAATTGAACGAATTTTCAGTTTATCCATGGCGCCAAAAACTACCACAATTTCACAAAAACAAAAAACTATCTAAAAACAAATGACTGAATTTGAAATTAAAAGACACGGCTTTCGAATAAAATTTATTTGAATTTCGAATTGCGCGCCAATCCACAGATAATTGAATCTGAAAATGCTGGTTATTAAATCTCCAATTACATAGGTACCTATTATAATGGAAGAAGATCACTTTTAGACAAAAAGTCTAACGTTAGTAACGTTACTAAGCTACTAACGTTCGACGTTTTGTCTAAAAAAAATAATCTACTGTCACCAGGCTCATAACTAATGTGCCTAGTGACAGTAGATCATTTTCGATCAACAAGTACATTAATAATTGTCAATAATTTATTATGTAAGTAAGAGTAGTTGAGATGAACGGATTTTTTTTTTGTAATTTTAGTGTTTTTTTTTCCCGTCTTGCAAAGGTCCCACTGTTAGGTAAACTATACCTAAAAGAAAACACATTTCACACACTTTACGTGAGTCGTAAAAATCGTCTAGAAGGGAAAAGGGTTCGGTATCTACACTAGTGCCCACCCAGTATCATTAATTTCAATATAAAACACCCTACTTTGACAGGAACATTTTGTAGGACAGGCGAAAAACCTTGACTTTTTGACGTGACTGTGCGTAGATAGTTTTGTGTGTTATTAAATACAAAGTGAGCAAAGGATTTTCCATCGGCAATAATTACGAACACCATAACCGTACCATACCAATAAAAATTCTTCCCCTATTTAAACACTACTAGGGGATGAATTTTCAAATTTCCTTCCTTAGTGCTCACGCGTTATAATGGGCGTAAAAGTACCCTTAACGAAGCCGAAAGGCACTTGCTCTCCCCATCATTGAGATCATTTTTTTTCCTGTAGAGCATAAAAGGTTCCCACCTGGGAACCTTCTAGTTACGAAGATATTGGGGGTCAAATTTCGAATTTTTTCTCAAGGTTCTAATGTTATAACTTTACTTTAACTACCTCCAAGACCCCCGCACTATTAAATGCATCCATTAGCACAATGTTTTGACTTTTTAAGTGCGTTACATTGAGTGCTTCCACAAAACGTGATTTTTCACCCCAAAGAAAAAAGTTATTTTCCAGCAATAATATTTGCTTAGAGTTATTTAGTTTGATATACAGAAAGCATGGTTGACGGCTTCTAGAAGGGTCCGTTTACACCTTGTATAAGGAACTCTTGTGTAAGCTTTCATACTTCTAGACCCAGCTGTTTAAGCTATGTGTTGTCTGTTAGAGAAATTTGAGATTTTCGAGACATTTCGTTTTTTGACATTTTTAGCGAAAGACAAACAAGGTCTTGACATTAACTTACACTGTCACTTATGAGATATCTTCCGTGTTTTTCAATTATTGTGAGCTCCCGATAGGCCTACGTTGTTGCAAGCGCCATGATCGCGGGATGACTGAAAACTGGCTTGGCTTGGCTTGCAACAGCGTCGAAATATCGGGAGCTCACAATAATTGAAAATCACGGAATATTCCGTAAGACAGTGTAAGTTTAGTCATAAACCGTAAAAGCTTAAAGTAGTCTTGATATAAAATTTAAAGAGACGAAAATTGTCGTTGACGTAGAATCTAAAAAAATACCCATGTACATGCCACTCTAGTTCTGACTTTAAGCGCTCCTTTTATAACCACCTCATAAAGGAGAACTAACGCGAACATAACAGCTGCTTGCACCTAGAAAGAGTAAAAAACAAAGATATACAACGACATATCATGTCGTTAAGACCATAAAAGAAAACAACATTTTTATGGGTTAAGGACATAGCTTTTATTGTTTATTACCCCGTTTATTGGTTTCAACGACAAGATAACGTGTTTTTCTCGTGAATGAATGGCTAAATGGCTGAAACTGACGATTGGAAAATAAAACTGATGTTGGGGAAAGTTGGCTTTTATTGCTGTGTGCTTATTTAGATTGGGTTTAATAGTTTTGTGTGAGATTTGCAATTGTGTGTTGCCTTCGTACGAATTGTATGTAACAGGTTGTTTCTCAATGTTTAGTTTTAAAGGACGAGTTGACACGAATTATTGTCTACTTAATTTTTTTTGTCTTTTGTTATGCATAGCTGTTCGACGGCACGGTTGGCGGGTTCGATTCCCGCACGGAACAAATATTTGTATACCCTACAGGTAGTTGGTCTGGCTATTTGTGTAAGTGAATTTAAATGTTTGTAAACGCACCAACGATACAGGAGAAATTCCTAGCGTGGGGCAACGTTTCTTTTTTTTATAAAAGAAAATACCTGAACATGGATATAAAAAAAAATGTTTATTAACAGGTGATTGTTCAAACATCAGTGTGGCTCTGGCTCTTGTACTAGGATTCCCTGTATCACAAGAGCCAATCCAATATGTTTACTTACAATATGTTTAGCCAGCAATATGTCTCTTATTTTTTTTTGTTTTACATTTAATTTTATCTACAAGAGTCATCTACAGATACAAACGAGAAAAAGTAATATTTCAGTAAATAATACTAATATAAGCTTATTCAATAAATTTTACAGAATTATAAAAATTTTTAGGCAATAGTTTTCACTATGCAAAAGTATTTAACGTCTGTACCCGAACTAGGCAAAAGCCTGTATTTCGGCTATCAGCGCCAATCCCCTCAAATAATTAATGGCAGCCATTATACGGAAACGATATGAAATACCTAACTACCTCATCATCATCATCATAGTCTCGCCCTTATCCCAATTCATTTGCGGTCGGCACAGCATGTCTTCTTCTTTCATACTTCTCTATTACTCTGATAAACCTAACTATCTATACACCGTGACTTTTATTCGTCTTACAACGGCAGCCCACTTTATGTATCCAATGACTACTAAACATTCATTAAAAATAAAATAGGTGTTTATGAGATTTTAATAATTTAAAAATAAAAATATTATGCAGTATTATGATGCATGACGTAGTTAAAACACCCTGTTGGAGCGATGATCTACTGGACTCGAGCGCTGGGTAGGTATGTTCTCCCGTTTGACACGTAAACATCATTAACAGGATATTTCATAATTTTATTCTAATGTATTATTTATTTTTCTTTATACCTATTAAGACGAATAAAAAGTCACGGTGTATTTCAGAATTAGAACAAAGAAATTAACTAACAATTCCGTTGTCTAAAACACGAACAAAACAGAGGTAAGCAATTGTTTGTTATAAAAACTCTGTGTCCAATTTATTTAGAGTAGTTTCAGTTCTAAACTCAGGTGTAACAAACCTTTTAATCACTAACTCAAATAGTACTTTCCCAAACTTTTTAGTATCTAGTTTTTGTTTGTTCTCAAGTACGAAGCGCAGGGTTGCGGCCGAGAGTTACTTAAACGATTTTGCACTAAGTAGTGAGTTAATTGAATTTTATGCTAATTTATTCTTCCTAATGACTCCTGTGTGGGATTAACAATGAAGATACTTCGTAAGAAGGGAGTTTTTGCTTTAGTAAGTTAATGTTGCTAAAGACAAGGCGTTTCAAAGTTGTATGCTATTTGTAGACCGCTATTTCACAAAATAAATGTAGCCGATTATAATTATTAGGTATTTTGTGCAGAAATACAGTATGTGTAAATATACAAAAATGCTGTTTATTTCCTTCTTTTGATACTGGATACCAATTTCCCAAATACATTCTGAAAAGGATTGTTGTGCTATACACTTACCTACTTAAAAATACAGAAAACCTAACATAATATACATTATAATAATACCTAGGTAATCATGTATTCAAATATGCGAACTATTCGTTGGTACTTACATATTTAGAAGGCTTAGTATACAAGGTTTGACTTTAACTGAATTACTCTAAAAACCTATCGTGAAAAAGTATTTAATTTTTTTTCGAGTTTCTTGGACAGCTGAAAACCTTACCCCCACATGATCCTATTATTGTAGTACAAATATTCGTTTTGAAGAACGTAAACGCTCATCATCTTTGTGCGAAAAATACAATACGTACTCATTGTGGTCTCTTAAAACCACAGCACTTGTCAAAACAGCCACAATGCGTTGTGACCAACTTCGGAAACCCAAAGAGCGCAATTCGCGTTGCGGTTAAACTATCCTCTTAGCCACGAGCCACACACTCAAGCGACACGCTTCTTGTGACAGCGACCGCGGAGAAAACAATTATAAAGTTGTTTAGGGCCTGTCACGAGTCACCAGAGACACAGTTTGTGGAGCGACGGTTCTCACGGAAGGTAACCAAAGATCCGCGCACGTGTCTCTACACTCAAGTCGTATCGGCTGACGGCGACGCCATTAAGAGGGAACAGGGCCTGCGAGGTAGGTATTTGAAGAAACTATTGACATCGCGTTGCGTCAAGCCTGCCCCCATTAAGCAGCAGATTGTATCACAAAAAATTTGACGAGGTCGACGTTTCGTATTCCTTGTTTTTCTCCTCAAAAACTGAGCCGTATCAATTATTTTTGACATTATTTTAAGAAAGAGTATTTCTGGGTTCCTATAAATTTCTTTTAGGTTAAAAACTTTTCGAATTTAACTGGTAGTCCTCTAATCACGGTCGTAAAAATAGGGCATTTTTTGTCATTTTTTGTTCCGGGTCATAATTATTTTCTTATTGCTTAAAAAGGAAATGACAGGGACGTGTCTGCAGTAGATCTTAATTTTATAAAGAAAATGCTCTAGAAGCAATATTCAGGAACAAAAAAGGGTATTGTATTCTTGTATTATTTGTATTCCATACAAATACATTTGTATGGAAAATCGCAGCCGCTGTTCCCTCTTAACGTCGTTAACGATGAACTAAGATCGTGTGAGGGTCCAGTTTATATCTGACAAGATATACTTACTAAAGTGTATCGAACTAAATCCATAATTAATGCTACTATTAGTTAAACTTACCCTTAACTAAAATCAAGAAATATTAAACTACGATTCTTACTTCGAACGATAATATACCCTAAAATGACAATAACAGTACCTATTTTGTAAATATTTTTTGTTGACCAATTTTGCTATAAAAGAAAACCACACGACATCCCATACTGCAAAATTAAATCATTGTTAATTGGAATAACACATTAATTTGCGTAATTATGGGCCGTGGTTTCACTGAAAACAAATATTATTGTGGCTGAACAGTTTTATATATTTGTACTTACATTTTGCTTAATATATATCACCAATTTCCCTTTCAGTATTGTCTGTTGCAGCATCTGTAACAATTGAGAAAAGGAATTAATAGATTGATAATGCTCAAGATTGCCGTTTGCTTCGTTAGTTTGGTTTTGAGATTTATCTATATTTTTTTTTAAATAGATATGTGTCGGATTGTCAGGATTTTTGACGTTAAGCTCTTACATCATGTGGGCAGAAGATGGGTTTCATGCAATTAAAATACACTGGGTTCGATACTCTATTTCTATTAAACTAACAAATTACTTGAAATTACAATTTAACACAATAACACGAGGCACAATGAAACGGGTACAGTTCCGGAACGTCTCAACTCTGCTGCGATCAGACACTCAATATCGACCGTCCTCGCCTCGAGCTGAAAACATCACGGTTCTGTAGAAGCACGCTATGGTGTGGGTGGTAAGTAGGTCGCTTGATGTCAGCACTGGCGTGCTTGCGATTCATTTTATGTCCGTACCAATGACCCGATTCGACATAATGATATGTATGTTTATATGATTGACTAGAGGTGCTTTACAATCTGGGTTTCGAAAACCAGGGTGAAGTTGTGAGTTCTTCTATGGTTTTGCCACCCCTCAAATCAACTCGGGGCTGACTGAAATATATATAGCTGCTGTTTTTAAACGCGGTTTAGGTGTCACGTTCAGTTTATTTGGTGAAGTTCGTCGTCAACTCTACCCTAATAATTTGGCTATTTCTGGATATAATTTCAAGCTTAAAACTGCTACAGAGGATTAATTTGTAACCTGAACCTAAATGTTTGCAGGGTTTGGGAATTACACCCAGAATTTAGTTGATCGATACTTAGCAACCAAACTTGGACAACTATAGACAGTGCCTTTGATGGGGCATGGCGGAGGACTCATTAAAGCGGTCGGTCTATAGCTTGTAGTACTTAATAGCGAACTAGTAAAGTATTACCTTATTCTATCTTGTAAAAGGAGTTCAGAGTAAAAATCCTATACAGTTGTTGCTACTTAGTGGGAACTTAGGTCAGATTACAACTCCTAGGAGAACAATGGAGTGAACTGAATACAACAGAAAACAAAAGTTAGCTGTTTCAGGGAAATAAGAAATAGAAAATCGATTTCAGTATTTTGTTAATCTTTTTGTAGCAATAATAACTGTTTTTAATAAGAAACTTAGTTAAATAGAGCAACAGTTTCCCTCTTATCTATCCAAATAAAATTGAAGTGTCTGTTTGTAATATCAAAATAACAGCTTTTTACTGAATTCAAATGAAAATATATACGGAACTTATAACAAAAACACATTTTTGTCTGTCTGTTTGTTCCAGCTAATCTCCGAAACGGCTGATTGACGGGACTGTTACTGGCAGATAGCTGATGTTATAAGGTCTTACATAGGCTACTATTACTTTACAAAAATATTTAGGGTTCCATTCAAAAAAAAAAACCCTTGAAATTTGGTAACAAGGGAAGTCATATTTTTTATAATAATTTCATGCGAACGAAGGTCCGCGGGCTAGTAAGAAATAAAAATGTGTTTTACTTGTCTAAGGTTTTGACAACAGAAGTGCAGTTGCGACAACTTAGCTATTCAA
The DNA here is from genome assembly GCA_963576755.1 of Noctua janthina. Classification (NCBI taxonomy): domain Eukaryota; kingdom Metazoa; phylum Arthropoda; class Insecta; order Lepidoptera; family Noctuidae; genus Noctua; species Noctua janthina. Next base: position 7,706,569 of record OY755063.1, on the reverse strand, counting down.
TTTTATATCAAGTACATAGGAGTCTTTTAAGAAAAGCATCGGTAGGTATTATTCTCGTTTTTGTAATCTGTCGACTTTTGATAAGAAATAGACTAAAGGAATCTACCCACTACATGACCGTGCTATGGTTACTATATGGATAGACGGTACCCCAAGTAGGTGTTGTTTAACAAAGTAAAATCCTACGCTTCTAATTGTAGGACCTGAGGCCTGAGGCCAAATTACAAGTCCCCAAGATCACGCCGTTCGTCTTTGTAGTCCGTTCGGAAATACACGAGGACAAAATATCTTATAGGCTGCTCCGTACATTTTTTTTTCGTTAATTGGTTGTTACTGGCGAGTTTCTGAACGAAGTCCCGGCTCGCGTAAACTTTGTGTCAACTTTTTTGTTGACGGTGATACAATTATAATTACATTTCACAAGTTTATGTGGCGAGACAAGATGAGCGTGATTTTTTGCAAAAAGTTCATTCGTAATATGTCATAACATAAAGATACGCACATTCATGTTTGAGAGACATTTTGTAGGTCATTTAATTGATATACAATATTAATTTTAGTATATGTGAAACCTAAAACACGTGTCTAGTATATTTATGAAAAAAAATCTATGTACAAAATTTCAAAACTGTATCATAAAAAATCACAAAGTTAGAAGCTTCTTCTGTTACCTGGTTGTCCGCACAAAAACGTGGTCGTGGTCGCCTTGAGCTCATTGATAGTAATAATTTGGCAGTAGGTACCGAAATGATAGCGATAGGTACTTAGTGTCGCTCGGTGTCCAACTTGTAACCTTTTTAAAATATTTTTGGGACAAAATATAACATGGTTTAAAAATTATTGGAATCGATTTAGTTACTTATTCTGAACAAACTATATTTAGGTTTCGCATATACTAAAAATAATGTTGTATGTTCATGATAATTCTGCTTTGAGTTTCTTATGACTTGACTGAATAACTGAGTAACTCCTCAACAGAGATTAATAGTGAAACAATCACCCATCTCATTGTATTTACATACAATTAGCTTATCTCCAATAATCTCCATCACCTTGGTGTATTAATTAGTTATTAATTGGGCTGACGTGACATATCTACGTCACTATTAATTAGGCGAGTAGGTATGCAAAATAATTAATGTAAGGGCTCCCGTAGACTGTTAATTCTAGAAGCTGCTGATGTTAGATGGATGGTCTTCAGCTTACAGTAGAGGCACAGGGTGGAAAGTACCTCATCCATACGAAATGTATGATGCTCTGACCAGGCGGTTGTGGTCTCTGGTGGGCTACTGCCCGACTGTTGTTATTGGGCTGTTGTATATGTTACCGGACAAACTCATTTTTCCGCATAAACTAGTTTGTCCTAGGCCAAACTAGACCTCATGACAAAAGGACAATCAGAGCACCCTGTCTAAATGGGTTCGGTTAGGTTAGAACTGTGACCAACCACTCGCGAACCGAGCGATCGTAGCGAGCGGTGCCGCAGCAGCGGCCGGCGAGCGCCACGTCCATGTTGGGCGCATTTTAATTGCTTTGTTTGAGTTAGTGCATCCTAGCCTAGGACAAACTAGTTTGGCCCGTAATCGGGTTTGATGGGTAACATACAACGTTAAAACGGACTCTTCACGAAGCCGTCAATCAAGCATTCAGTACAATGTACGGGACGGAGTACAGTACAGAAGTTAAGTTAAGAAGAAGTAGAAGAAGTAGAGTGCGTAACTTTTCGCGAAAATTATTGCTGAGAAACGACTCTTTTTTTGGGGTGAAAAAACACGTTTTACGGTATGACTCAATGTAACGAACTCAAAACATTGTGCTGATGGATGCTTTGAATATTTAAAATTTTATTTAACCGGTCATCTAGGTAATTAAAGTAAAGTTAATCTTACAAAACTAGTATAAAAATAACTTGTGAAAAAGGAGGAAATTTGACCTCCAGTATCTCGGTAGCTAGTAGGTTCCCAGGTAAGGTCCAGAACCAAAAATGATCGGAATGACGGGCAGAACAAGTGCCTTTCGGCTTCGTTAAGGGTATTAAATAGTAATACACCCTTTATACATATGACCCAATCAGGAATTTGCGTGACATCAGATATGAAGCGTAGTTTGTATGTGGCTTTGTAGATGCTGCCACAAGCGCTCATCTACTTAAACTCAACCGTGCAGTTGATGAAATGAGCTCACGCGAAGGTAGCAAATTAACATAGGTGGCAGTGGAAATGGCTCGGGCAACACAAAAGTTGGCGGAGTATAGTTTAAATAAAATGTTACCACTATTTTGTTGGCGATAGTCACGATCGTTTCCACTCGGTAATTGAGCTGCACGCGTAGCATGGCCACCGTAGAAACGAGTTTTGTCGACGGAAGAATCGACAAAATGACAGATTTCTTTTGTTGTTCTGTCACATTGTCGATTGTTCCGTCGACAAAACTCGTTTCTAAGGTGGTCATGCTACGCGTGCTGGTATCGTAAGCACATTTTCATGAACAATCAAACAAACAACGTTGTTTTGTGTCCTGACATATAAGAGTGTAAAAAATTCAGCCACAAAAATACCAATACGTTACACCCCTATCATAACAAACGCGGAATTAAGTTATGTCAATTTTCTCCACATTTATATGTGGTCAATATTTTAGTAAATCGTTCAAGTGTCGTATCTATACACCAAAGTCATAACAACATAGTACATTATATGTATTTGAAACGTAAAACTCAGGACGTCATCTAGTTATTACGGTTGAGCTGGCTCAAGTAACGAGAACGCGATACACAATTTGCGACGTATGTGCACGCTAGTTCAAAGTTTGATGAATTTATATTCATAGCATGCCATTTATCTATCTTCTAGCTATTCTAGTATACTCTTATATCTATCTATATACGGTACCATTAGAAACTACATGATCTTCTTTCGCTGTCTGTGTTTTTGCATCACGTAAACCATCTTTACCGTGGAATAACGATTATAACTTTAGGATGAGACCGTTTATTTAATAGTATGGGTTACAACATACTATAATTATGTTCGCAGAAACATAAAATTACAATCAATACAGTAGGAGAAATTCAATTTTAATAATAGTACATGTTAGTGCACGTGACTTCATCTCATCATCATCTGCCTAGCCTTTTCCCAACTATATTGGGGTCGGCTTCCAGTCTAAAAGAATGCAGCTGAATACCAGTATTTTACATGGAGCGACTGCCTATCTGACCCCCACAACCCAGTTAGTACTGGGTAATACGATACCGCTTGGTAAGACTGGTTGTCAGACTTTTTGGGCCACTGACTGCCTAACGACTGTCAAAGATCTACAAATGACAGCCGGGACCAACGGCTTAACGTGCTTTCCGAGGCATGAAGGAAACTCGGTATGTAATGGGCGGTTACTCATCCACAGATCAACCTAGGCAAGCACGGCTTAACCTAAAGATCGACCCGAGCGGCTGTTATTATTCAGCCACGAGCTCCTCCTGACTGTATCTGACGGTATGAAACATCCTATCTTCCTAACTATGATATTATATATTGCGAAAGTAAGTTTGTTTGAACACTGAACCGATCATCCTGAAATTTTGCATATACGTAGTCAGGTGTACAGAAACAACCTTTCATCCCGAAAAAAAGTACTGTTCCCGAGGAAAACAACAATAACGTTCTTATGATAATAGATGACGCCATGAATCATGATTGAATTATATTATAACAAGTAGAGTACAACCCGAATTGATTGTCAAATTCTAAATTAACGAGCGAAGAAGCGGGCTATAGCTAGTAGTTAATAATTCTCACATTCAAAGCCACCGTCAAAGGCTAGTGTTACACAAAGCCGGAATGCACAATACTAGTACCTACATATCAATTTCAGCTGAACTCTCAATACACTCTAAATTGGATTTTTAAACAAAGGATTCGTGGGAGCGACATAAAGCAAAGCCTAACTCCTTTTAATGGAATTAGCAGAAACATTCAGCCTATTGTGGTATGTCGACGAGGAAATTACACAAAGCGAATTGTGGTGACGTACTCGGATGGACTGACCACGGTATATGGATGGGTGACCATGGTTTATAGGCAGCAATAACGATATGAAATATTTGTCGGTTAGACCGGCCGCTTTTTAGCTCACTATTGTGGAGCCCAAGAGAAAGATAATATTTAAGTTTTAAAGTTACACTACTGCTAAAAATATTCGTGTGACAAACAAGACACGAAATACCTAAGTGCAGTCGTTGTGAGCCATCCTTGACCTGACCTTTTCTGGCAAAACCTGAAGCTAGCAAAAGCCTTTCAATCCTTCTATAGAAGCTTTCCATGAACAGCACAATAAAAAGAGCACTGCCAATATCTAGTTTTATAGGTCTGAACATTTGGAGTACGTCCCTCAGAGCTTTGTGTACGAAAGAGTACAAAGAACAAAGGGTGTTCCAATTCCATTCAGTTTTTTTTTAAATGGTACGGAATAAAGTTGATTTTTTGGTGAAAAATTGGAAATCAATCAGATTACGAGATTTTGGACCAAGATTTAGATGCTTGGGGAAGATGAACTGTGAGGATTTATTTGCGTAAGTAATGAAAAGGCCAAAGACATGCTATGACGACCACAAATAAATTTGGATAAGGCAGGAGAGTGATGAATCGAAAGGTAAATTAATCAAAACACAACGGATTAAAACTAAATAGATACATAGCTGTAAAAGCCACTTGGGGACACAAAAGTCAATGCTAACGAAGTCTCGGAAAAAACTGGTAGAATGTAAGACACGAATTCTCATATTTCAATGTCAAAAGCTTCATAAGATTGGTTGAAATTAGATTTTCAGCAAATCCGGAAATTAGTGTGTCTAGATTTGTCTCATTCTTAGAGAGACCACAAAAGAAAAGCATTTAGTCATTTTCAGGCTTCTTTTGGGTCAGCTCGTTCCATCGTCGACCTTATCTTTGTCCTCAGGACTAGATTAAGGTCAAGAGTAAGCCCAGTAAGTTAAAAAAAAAATCCTAAGACTGTCATTTTAGTATTTAGTTTTGCCATTACATCCTCGTTACTTAGTTTTAACATCACAATAATAAACCTCGATGAGGAACAGAAATTTCATATAGAAGTAGACAAGAGTCTATTTGAAAATTTTCCCCAAAGTTTCTACAAAAGTGGCTCTATGGAACAATTAAAACGTTATTGGTAAATCAGCTAGTATGTGTCGGGATTAGAACAGCCTAGGAGCGGAGCCTTGTGACACCTTTCAAAACAACATCAACATCCTACAATAACATCAATCTCAAACAAAATGACTTAACATCACTATAATTATAACTAAGCCCAGATTTAGTTTCAAGTTTTCTTAGCTTTTGCCTCCGGTTTCACTCGCCTTATGGTCATAAATTATCCCACGACGAAGTTATAATACCTCAAGAATAATTTAGCTGCCCATTATTGAAAGAATTTTCTGAATTGGATCAGTAGTTTCGAAGAAACCTCCTAAATAAAAACGAATTTTACCTTTTCATAATATTAGTATAGATAACCTAGGTTTATTCACATTGTTCTTAAAGTAATAAAACCAGAAACATAATGTGGCCATTCAAAATTGCCCTAAAGTTTCTTAAAGATAATTGTTCTGCTATAGAACAATTTAAACGTTGGTAAATCAGTCAGTCTGTGTCGGAATTAGCACAGCCTATAATAGGAGTGGAGTCTTGTGACACCGCTCACCAGCGTAACAATTGAAATAGGCAGTCCAATTTCCGCATGCTGTCTGTTCTCGGAAATAGAAAAGTTTTTAAGCGTTATTTTTTAGTTGCGCGCGCTTTTTATAGAACAGTTGAGTTTTGAATAACTGTTCTGCGCGTATGGGTTTTGACGTAGTGTGATAGTTTTATTTTAGTTTTAGCTGTACGATTGGTATACTATTGATTGAATATATTCGAAAAAAACCTTTCACAAGTTGGTTTTTGACAGTCTATTTTTCCTACAAAAAAAACGTCTAGCCTTTCCCATCTATGTTGGGGTCGGCTTCCAGTCTAACCGGATGCAGTTGAATACCAGTTTTTTTTCATGGAGCGACAGCCTATCTGACCTTCAAAACCCAGTTAGTACTGGGTAATACGATACCCCTTGGTAAGACTGGTTGTCAGACTTTCGAGCCACTGCTGCACTATACCGACTGTAGCGACTGTCAATGATCTACAAATGACAGCCGGGACCAACGGCTTAACGTGCTTTCCGAGGCACGAAGGAAACTCGGTATGTAATGGGTGGTCACCCATCGACGGACCAACCTAGGCAAGCATGGCTTAACCTAACGATCGGCCCGAGCGGCTGTTATTATTTAGCCACGAGCTCCTTAATTTAAAAAGATACCACGGGCTGATTTAATATGGTATTCAGGATATTTCACAATCTTTAAATGAATAACTCACAGTCAAAATTTTGTTTGCTGTAAGGAAACCTAATTCTGGGTTAAACTCGCCATTATACATAAGCTATATTATTGCAATTTGTATGTATATTTGTTATTTTGTGTGCAATAAAGAATACGAATAAGAATGAAAAATCAATTACCTATTTAGTGCAATAACTCCACTTTCTCTTTCAAATAAACGAAGTAAAACTAGTCTTAGTGAGTAGGTAAGTGAAATCCTTATTAGTTGTTCGTCGTGTATTGTGGACAATTACTTCGGGAACAGTTTGTCCTCCGAAAATAATTACGTCCCAACTTGTTTCTACGAAGAAGGCTGGAGAGGTTTTATGTTTTGCGACAATCTGGGGTCTTTTGTTGGCTGTTACAATATGTTCCTCAGATAAGGGGATGATTTCATAATTGAATTAGGGTAACACTAGGAATATCATTGCAGGTCATATGATATAGGTTTTTTTTACTCTCATGATTGTTGCTCACTATGAAAAACTCATACACCTGTTGTTATTTTTGGTACTAAAATAACAGGTGTTGTTTGACTTAGACATTTGTTGTGCTCAAGTCATTTACTGTGGAGAGAATAAACAACCTCACCTCCTCAAACCTCATCTGGTAGCACGGAAGCGCACTTTTTCATGCTCCTATTATCTTTTTCTGTCGCTCACCACCGTAATTTGTTAGAGCGAGACTCTTAAGTGTCATTTCTCCTGTAGCTTTCAATGATTGTGTTTCAAAAGAGTAACCTATCAGCTGTGTATATTTCAGCTAGCGTTTTATTTCAGCTTGCGAATAAACCAGGAAATAAAAGACAGGAATGACAGGTGTCCCATATTTTAGAGTGCATTCATTTCTTTTTTATGACTGTGCTCTAAAACGCTCCGTTCGTATTGTCGGTAGCTACTCGGAATATGGGCTTAATTAATAGCATACAAACATTTGTTTTCGGCTTCGCTTGGTTGGAGGATAAAAAGTACAAATGTTCAACCCCAGGCCATACTCTTGTGACTCGAATTTCATCGAAATTATTTCAGCTGACAAGGCGTGAAAAGATACAGAGCTACTTTCTCCTTTTTATCAATGATATGGATTGTTTCTTGCCCGTTCTTCTCCATAGAGATCTACGTTAGGGAACGGGCAACTACAGTACTTTCACAGTTTTTGTGCCTTGTGACTGGACTGTAGCTATATTTTACTGTTGTCTTTTTTTCGCCAATTCAAAAGTGCCTGTAACTGGCCTAATTGAAATAAATGCTTTGATTTTGATTTTGTTAAAAGATACCGAGCTACTTCCTCCTTTTTAAAAATGAGTATGGATATGGATTGTTAAAAGGTACAGAGCTACTTTCTCCTTTTTATCAATGATTATGGATATGGATTGTTAAACTATTAGTAATTAAGTCATTATGTTAAATCGTCAAATTAACGGATTTACGGATATACGAAACATTCTTGCTTTAGAATGTTTTTAATACAAATTCGTGGTTACAAAGTAAACACGGTGAGCTGTAAGCCCATCCAAAACATCAACACTTAAAAATATCCGTACAAAAGCGTGAGGTAAATAAAAACAGCGTTAAAAGGTTGGTCCGCTTTCCCGGTCATTTGGGCCTCCATAAATAAGATGCATTTTTAATCAAGCGAAAAATATACAAACAAAAACACCTCTAGATTCGTGCTATCATTTCACGCCAAAAAGGTTTATTAACGCTATAACGTTTCATTTTAGGCAAAGTCGGCAAGTCCCTTGGCAACATCTGGAATATTCAGAGGAACGTCTGCTGAATCCAGCTTGATATATTGACGGCTTTTAGAAGGAAAACTGCAAGCGTGGTTCCTTAAAAATATTGAGCACGTCTCGGAAATTAAGGATCCGTAAGTTCGTGAAGCGTGTTGCCTATCTCGTTACTAATGCAGTGGTTATTGGTTAATGAGCTGGGTCATTTGGAATTATTGAGCACGCAAAATTCAGATTATGGCATAAATTACTTAGGACTAATATATTGTCAAAGTTATTATAGTACTTACTTACTTGCAAATTATTTTATAGAAACGGTATAAGAATTTGAAAATTATTAATAAATGTCGTAATCGGACTCTTATCACAAGCATTGGGCCCAAATAGCCAAAGACAGAGATAAATGGAAATAGGGAAGGGAGGCCTTTGCCCTGCAGTGGGACATCATGCTCATAATAAAAAAAAAAAAAAGTCGTAATATATCATCGAACGAAAGTCAGATCAATCTGCTTGAGTTCAAAAGATATCAGATGGCCTAGACATTGGGAAATCGTTTTTTTTTTCAATTATTAATACTTTTTACAACGACTTTCACTAGAACTGATATAATGTTCTTTCTTTAATTCTCAGTACCTACTCCTTTAAATTTTCTAACATCGTTACTTTAGGCCTTCAGGATTCCTAAAACGATTTCGTAGCACGATGCCTACTTTCGCACTATGAGTACTTTTTTGTACTTTCAAATAATCGGTAGCACGATGCCAACATTTTGAAACCACCATACATTACATCGCGTTAAGCCAACAATCGCATATTGACAAAAAAAACCTTAATACATTATTCTAATCGCAGTATGCCTGTACTTTTTATAGCAAGATTTTTTTTTTGTTTTTGTTTTAGTTTTTTCTTTTGCTATATTTCAAGGAAAAACATCAAACGAAACCATAAAACAATGAATCTGAAGACACAATCCAGTAATTAAGGTCTTTTCTTTCATCTTACAGTAGTATTGTTAGAGAAACCAGATAAACAATGAACCTTAGGCAGCTAACGTTTACAGAAAAAACTTTTCCCGTTGTTGTGAAAGAGGGAAAAGGAAGGAAAATGCAATAATAACGCAATTAGTGTAGTTGACAGTTGGGGAAATCTTTCATTAATTGTGTTGCTACGTAGCGGGCAGGCGATTGATTGTGGCTTTGATTTTGTCTAGTTACATCTCTATTTTCAATCTATAATGTTCCCACTGCTTAGACACACGGTCTCCTCTCTATGAGATCCCTCTCATGGACTGGGCTGTAATCTAACACGCGGGCCCAGTGCAGGTTGGTAGATATCACACGTCTTCGAATTTTTGGTTCTAGAACATGCCGGTTTCCTCACGATGTTTTCCTTCACCGTTTTGAGAGCAGTGGTGATAAAATAAATTACACAAAGTAATGCGCCTGCCTGTGTTGGAACCCAGGACTTACTATTCGTAATTCGGAGCCGCCACCAGTGGGCCACCGCTGCTCTCCCTATTTTTGTTACTTACCGAGTTTCCTCTGTGTCTCGGAAAGCACGATAAGCCGTTGGTCCCGGCAGGCATTTGTAGATCTTTGGTAGTCAGTGGCCTGAAAGTCTGATAACCAATCCTGTCTTACCAAGGGGTATCATATTACCCAGTACTAACTGAGTTGTGGAGGTCAGATAGGTAGTTGCTCCATGTAAAATACTGATATTCAGTTGCATCCGGTTAGCCTGGACGCCGACCCCTACATAGTTGGGAAAGGGCTATGCAAATGATGATCTCTATTTTTGTTACTTTAAAGCTGCTGCAGGGGTTTAAATTTTATAGCGTTTTTTTAATTTTTTTAGGTGCTCATTAAATTACTGACATAACTGGCATATAATGTTGAAACCGCTGGGACATAGGCCTCTTCTCTGTTAGAGGGAGTAAGCAGTTCACATCTGCGCTGGTGGTTGATGTTGTAAGCTTAAATATGCCTTCGAAATTTTGTTTATTTTATTCCTTCACCGTTTTGAGATTAGTGGTGCATGAGTCCCAGGCCCACTAGAACAACATTGCTCCTCAATAAATTCAGATGTTATATAGAACGCAAGAAATTTTTAGACGCCGAAAACCCTTGAAAGGAAAACAAGTAAATTCACAAGGGATACGCCAATTAAACTTAACGATTTTAGCAAAAAGGTTTTATGTTCAAACCTCATTTTTAATTTATTACGATATCAAAGAATTTTCGCCACTAGTTGTTACGAAATAATTATACCGCTAGTATTTTTAGAGTCACCTCATCACATCACTTTAGTCGATTGAGAAGTAAATAAAACGACTTCTTAAAACATGATTGATAAATGTAAGTAAATAAACGATGCAAAGGAAACTGCCATTGATTGATAGGACTTGGGTTTACTGATTATCATAACTCATCCCTAAAACAGATGAATGGATTCAGGTAAATACATTAATTTCAATTTATATTGAAAAAAAAATATAGAATACTTAATTATTATTGTTGGAAGTACTTTTTGTTTTATCAATTTGGTTGTTTCTAATTATTTGCAACGTTTCAGTAACCACATATATTTTTTTCTATATATTTTTTTATTTTGATCGGTATGAACATAGTAGGTACTGACTGCAGCTACTAAAACTGAATGAAATATGTTTATTCTTGTAATCTTGAACTTGTGCGTATTCGCGTATCTTTTTTTATAACTTAGTAACAATAATACGAATATGGCGAGCTATTACTTTGTCTAAATAAACATAGTTCATTTCAAAATGTACACTGTGCTAGGCTTATCCGTAGATTCACAATAGGTCCAAAGCTCTGCAAAAGTAAACCTACCAATTTGCATTTTGATAAAAACAGTTTTGTTGTTAGTTTTATACGTCGTATTCATGAATGTATTGTTGAATGAACGTGTCGCAGAGTAAGTACAATTGCACTCAACAAGCATTTTATTTGTGAGCTCTGAGTAAAAACGTAAGCATATTTTTCTCCTAAATTTAATCAACATTTGTAAAATAACTGGAAAAAACCTCATAACCATCATCGGCAAACGCTATTGATTTCATTATGTCTTACCTACTTTAAAATAAACCTTAATTTTTTTCTAAAATAAATGTTAAAAAAGCTTAAGTTACACCTTCTAACATCAGCTATCTGCCAGTAAAAGTCTCGTCACAATCGGTCCAGCCGTTTCGAGCTTAGCCGGAACAAACGGACCTACAGACAGACAAAAAATTAAAAAATGTTTTTAGTTGTAAAACCGTATATGTAATGCAGAAAAAGCTGTTATATTGAAATTACAGAAAGACACTTCAATTATATTTATTCTTATAGATTATTTTATTGCGGTATTCTAGAGGTACCTGATTTAGACACGTGTAAATAGTGTTACACGTGTTATAGTTTATTGTTTATTTTTTGTAATTTTATATGATGCACTTCATGTCACTGCGACAAATAAATATGTTTTTCTTTATTTCTTTCTTTTTTCTTTAAATGTAACAAAAATTCACCCAAACCCACAGCGCAAGTGGACAAATTGCAGGAATTAAATTTCCCAATGATATTTCCACCACTAGACCCAGCGATGAAAATTTCAGTGTGGTGCGGTGCGTTTTAAACAGATTATTGGATGGTTCGAAAGATGATTGGATTTTCTCCATACGCTGGCACTACGCCTGTGAGAAATTCCGTAATACCAAGGTGGATATTTCGTGAATTTTGGTTAATCCTGTTTAGAAAAACTTATTGGGGTAAATTTGATGTGAGGTAATACGTTTTTGTTACGATCATCAGTATCGGCTAAGCGCACCTTTTTATGGAGGATGAAATGGATGCTTCATCATTTACCTAGCCTTTCCCAATCAAGTTTGGGTCGGCTTCCTGTCAAACCGGATGCAGCTGAATGTTAGTATTTTACATGGAGCGACTGACTATCTGATCTCCACAACCCAGTTAGTCAGTTTGCTGAGTAATAAAAAATATGTGTGATGAACAATGCCTCCTCAACATTTGGGGGCAGCCTAGGATGAAATACTCGAAGAGGCTGTAACGATCAGAACGCTTGCTAGGAGAAAGGAAATTCTTACCTCCAAGTAATTTGCGTCCTGTCCGGTCCAGTTTGTCCAATGGACATAAATGGTCACAAAACAAACAAATAATGAAACAGTTTCTTAATTTTATAGAAACGTTCATGCGGCCTAACAGGAGAAAAATAAACTAGTACAATCTCAGTTCCGATAACTCTCGGTAAGACTGGTAGTCAGATATTCGGGCCATTCACTACCTGTAACGACTGTCAAAGATCTACAAAGTGACAGCTCTTTCGATGAAATGGATGCTTCACTACATAGTATAAAACAAAGTCACTTCCCACTGTCTGTCCCTATGTATGCTTAGATCTTTAAAACTACGCAACGGATTTTGATGCGGTTTTTTATAATAGATAGAATGATTTAAGAGGAAGGTTTGTACGAAGCTGGGTCGGATCGCTAGTGATATTATAAATCGAAAGTAATTTTGTTCTTTATCTTTTACACCTAAACGGCTGAATGAATTTCGCTAAAATTTGGTACTTATGTAGACCATAACCTAGGCTAGGCTATGGGTTACTATACATTTCGGTTGCATGTTCCTGCAGGACAATTTCCGTACGTGGACGCGTGTGGGCTGCAGCTAGAGTAGTATAAAATCTTGCATTAAAAAAAAAAATAAGACCGTTATAAAAGTAACTATTCTCTATCAAGCCACTATTAGAATCACACCACTGAGTAAAAATGTATGTTTTGTATCAGAAATACGTCAAAATGTCTAGCTGCAATAAAAGTAAAAGAAGCAAGCAACGCGCAATGCATTAGCCATGTCTGCTAATAAAATTCAATGGCAATGCTTTCGTGATACAGTCAAGAAATATGCCTGAAGTAAATTAGATATACATTTAGATATGTCGAGAAAATAGGAGAGAAAAGCTTTGATCAGTACTAATTAAAATATCTTGTTTGCGATTCATATATCTCGATATAAGAAGCATATGGTCGGATGTACATCCGACCGGTCGAGATATCGTACACTAGCCGACCGATTGAATTTTCTAGTGGTCGCAAAAGTGACTGATGAGCATGAGGTCCTGGGTTCGATTCCCGGGTCGTGCAAAATGTAATTGGGTTTTTCCATCAGGAATTTCTCAGTGGCAGCCACAGAGTCTGGATTTATGCCCGGTTGATGGCAATAGGCTCGCCAACTTTTACATGGGATTTAAACATAACTGGCGAAATATGGGTGTACCATTAGGTACACCTCCACCTTATTCTTCGGGGATTACAGCCCTAATGTTATTTAAAAAACTGATTTAATATTATACTTTTATTTTGAATTTTTATTTAAGAAACGATGGATGGACTGTGTGAAGGATGATATTGCTAGAAAGGAGGTGACTGCTGAGATGACGAGTGAAGATAAAATGGCGGAAGAAGACATGCTGCACGGACCCCAAATAAATTGGAATAAGGTTAGAAGAATGAGGATTTTAAAAATTTACTTATTACTAGCGACCCGCCCCGGCTTTGCACGGGCGCAACATATATACATAAACCTTCCTCTTGAATCACTCTATCTATAACTGAAAACCGCATCAAAATCCGATGCGTCGTTTTAAAGATCTAAGCATACATAGGGACAGACAAACAGCGGGAAGCGACTTTGTTTTATACTATGTAGTGATTTTACACAGAGGATTTTAGATTTTTTACAGTTTCAATAGACTTGATTTAGTTAAAGATATTTACCGCTTTTTTACGTTCCAAGCCACGTTTAATTTCACAGTTTCTTTGGATAAATTACTCGTTTAATTTGAAATTAGCAAGAAAACTGAAGAGTTTCAGATTCCCAAAGAATCCTTTTCACAATGTAATTGGATCTACTTGTTTTACTTCTGTTTTTAGTTAATCAGCGTTTTCATCGTTAAAAGGATAAAACGATGATATTGATAAATTAATTTTGTTTAAAAAAATTTAATTATTAAGGTTTAAATGTTGTTATTTTTTGCTGAACCAGTCATTTTCTTTTAGAAGTCCAGTAATTGCTTGCTGGAAGGTTTTTTTTTTAGAAATAAGCGTGTGAGATGTGAGTGGCCACGCCGGGTGGGGATGGGGACGCCGTAGAAGGACACACTGACCTTATTGGTGAGGTTCTTAGGAAAGGTCAGGTGTGTAGTACTCGCAACCGGCGTGCGTGTATGACCAGGTGTATGAATGTGGACGAGGCTAAAGGAGTATGTAAGGATCGTGGCAGGTGGCGCTCTGTGGTTTCTGCCTAGCCCCATGGGAAAAAGGCGTGAGTTCATGTATCTATGTATGAATCATAAATCATATTTATTTCTGTAAATTGGTTTACAAAACTCTTTTACATGTCTACATGTTGTTTTAAAACTAGATGGGGCCGGTGTTTCGTACCTGACTACTCTGAGAAGAAACATCCGAAACAAACTCAGAGGTCACCGTCTCTTTTAAAGTCCAGACATTGCTCAAGTCATATGAGGACTATGTAGATTAATGTCTGAGATGGTCTTTTGAAGAAATAACCACACAGATTTGAGTGGACCTGTCCAGACAGTGCAAGCATTTGTCAGTGATCGTGTAGCTCGACTCATAAATAAGTATCACTCTCGTGCTTATGTTTTTGTCGTCGGTTGTGGGTCAGAGTATTCAGCCGACCTTTTTATCAAAAACCAAGCTGCTTTAGAGCGGTCTAGTAACACTGGTGTTTTCTGTTTCACACAGTGGTTCTGCGTAGATGATTTCACACAATAGAGCCTTATTGACCTAGTAGCGGGCCCAGCGTGTAGGATGAGTTGAACTTTATATGAAGCAAGATAAAATACATTTCCGCTTAAAGTGGGTTTGATGTGTGCAGACTTGCAGAGGGTGAAGTGCGTTCTCAAAGAAAACGTAAGCGCAAAATTAGCGTCTCCATTTACTACGACGATCAATAATTAACGCAGTCGCATTTGTGTGTGAACTAAATGTGTACCGGTAGTGTAAAAGGTATTTCAACTTTTCAATCAAAATGTAAAATAATGGCCTTCTTGTTCTTTGCTTAGAATAATAAAGCTATAATTTGTGTGAAATAAACATGATTTTATTTGTAACTAAAAGCGTTTCACTTTTCGTTTTAAATGTACTCGAGCAACCTCAAGGTCAAGCGTGAACTTTTTAAAACAGATGTCATTTTTGACATGGAAAGAAAAATTCCAGTGCGAGCAGGGTTTGAACCTGCGACCTTCCGATTCAGTACACCGGATGTCTTAACCAACTAGACCATCGCACCCCGCTCACAGATCTCGAAATTTTCGTTCCATTAATAACGTCTTACGGTGACGTTAGCGCCATCTATTTAAGAAAGTATCGAACTAACCCCCCCCCCCCTGCTCGCACTGAAATTTTTCTTTCCATGTCAAAAACAGCTATGTTCCCTACGCAGGGTTTGCGTATAAAATATTAAAAATCAGATGTCATTTGTTTCGCGAATCGACAATAGAGACGGACAATGCAAAGATGGTTGTGTCGTGTGAATTGCGTACTGATTACTAATGGATAATTTCACCAACGAAACTGATCGTGTTCAAATCTAAACCGGGTTCAAGACCTGTCAGAGTCGACATTCTGTACAAATCATAGCACTGAATGAACGCAGTTTAGAACAGGTAATAACTTTCAGTTTCAATGGGTATCAGAGCTCATGTGTGTCTAAAGTAAACATGAACTTCGAACTAAATCATCAGTTAAGCATAGACTGCCTAAGATACATTAATGTATTTCTCGTATCCCAGATATCTGACTAAGAGCAATTACTTTTATCACATAAGCAGTTCTAAGTAACACTCCCAACTTCAGACAGATAAGTACCACTTTGAGTTAAGTAAGTACTTGAAACATTTATGCCAACGCTTGCTGCAAAGTAGTCTCATGCTGTTTGTATTTAAATAGAGTAATTGAACGAGATGGCGTTCAGGTGTAAAGGAGTATAACTATATATCATGTAACATAATTAACGCACATCCTGAAATTAGTTTGTTCAGAATCGTTTACTGAATCGATTTCTATAATTTTTATTATAGGTATTTTTTTTCCCAAAAATAATTAAAACTACGTAAATTACAGTAAAAACTCGTTAACTCGTTTCGAACGCGAGCGAATACCTACTAGGCTAACAAGACCCTCATACCTACGTGTGCGACTGTCTGCGTTCGTGGATTTGTACTGTGACCACAACATTCTGCCGGGATTAGTATAACTAAATCAATCAATAATCAATGCTCATATATGTTTAACTAAAAATTCAGTGTATGTATTATGATTATAACATAATATACTAATTGGGGTGTCTGAGGGTGTGCGTTAATTACGTTACATGTTGTATATATATAGTTCTTGTAATCCTTCAATGATGCTTCAATGCTGTTGTATGGTTATTATTTAAAATACAGTTTAGGCATTTCAGTGTAATTCAGTGTGTGTGAGTGTGTGTGTTTTTTTCAGTGTGTGTGGCGTATAATATGCTTTAGTATTGGAATTTAGGTATTCCAAAAATGAATACTGATTCTAGATTTTTCAGTTCATAATAACATAACACAACAGTAATCCTCGAAGGGTAAGCAGAGGTGTATCTAATACTACAACCACATTTCGCCAGTTATATTAAAGTCCTATGTAATATTGGGCGAGCCTATTGCCATCAATCGGGCATAGGTTTCGTAGCTGCTGAGAAATTCCTGATGGAAAAACTTAATAACGCTTTGCCCGACCCGGGAATTGAACCCAGGACCTCTTGTTCAGCAATCAGAATGTATCCTTAAAAGTACAGTACGTCATTGCTTCTCTTCATTTTGACTATTTATTCCCGATTCATAATTTTGAACCATGTTATATTTTGTCCCAAAAATATTTAAAAAAACGTTACAAGTTGAACACCGAGCGACATTAAGTACATATCGCAATAATTTTGGTACCTACTGCCAAATTATGTTTATTAATGTGTTCAAGACGACGCTGGAGGCCCGCGTGCGGGCGCGTTGCGTGGTGACCATGCTTTTGTGCGGACATCCAGGTAACAGAATAAGCTTATAACTGTGTAATTTTTCATGATACAGTTTTGAAATTTTGTACATAGATTCTTTACATAATAATACTCAACACGTGTTTCAGGTTTCGCATATACTAAAACTAATGTTGTATAAGTATCCGATGCAGTATGGGGTTTGGCGATGTGTAATTCTTACACGTGTACGTTATCCTTAACCCACCTGACACGTGTTCCTTTCGAGTTATTTAAACCTTTTCGCTGCCTTAAAAGTGAACGAGGATAATTTCGTTGGTAAATTGCGCTAAAAGCTTCATATTCGCGTCAGGATTTCCAATCCAAGGATATTTGGCTCTAATTAATCAAAACATTACATCAGACACATTATGTATATATACAGGGTGTAAACGGACCCTTCACGAAGACGTCAACCAAGTATTATGTACATCAAACTAAATAACTTTACGCAAATTTTTTTGCTAGGAAATTATTTTTTTTTTGGGGTGAAAAATCATGTTTTACGGTAGAACTTAATGAAATGCAAAAAATTGTGCTGATGGCTGAATTAAATAGTACTGGGGTCATAGCGGTGTTTAAAGTAAAGTTCTTACATTAAAACCAAGTTTTTTTTAAAAAAAACCTGTAAAAAAGGTGGAATTGTGACCACCAATATCTAGAACAAAAAAAATATCGCAAAGATGGGGAGAACAAGTGCTTTTCGGCTTTGTTTAGGGTGTTGTTACACCCTTTATGATCCACCTAATAATCTATTACATAACTAATAAACTATTATTGATACGAGTATCTCGTTCAAACAAGAGTCTTTATGATATTTGTGTAGGGTGACGGCCTCCCGAAGTTGAGCAAACTCATTTATCTGTGGTTTGCCGCCGCTCGTAGGGTTACCATTCATCCGGATTGCGCGCAATTGCGCGCGGATGGGTGGTAACATATTTAAAATTTAAAATCATCATTAAACATATTTAAAATATTATTTTTTTTTGTAAATACAAAAAAATAATATAATAATAATGTTTGATTTGTATTTATGTTTATTTTAATCTGATATAAGTATGCATGGTTTACGTTCTTTTTTTTGTATAATTAAAGTTCTGAATAATCAATTACTCTAGTTCTGTTTAATCTATCCTAAACAAACTTATAAGCAATATACATATAGGGTGACTGGTTAGTAGTGACCGATACGTATGATAAAAAAATGTTTCTTTGGGAAAGTTGTTAGTTATCATGATTACAATCACGTGTTTAAGTATCACTAATGACCAGTCACCCTATTTATATAATGGTGTTGTGTAATGTTATGACTAATGATAGTGTCAATTTTCACTTTTACCACACTCTAATGTCGCAGGTCAGCTAGAAGATTTTTTTAATGAAATATGCGGTAATTTAGTGCTCTGCTAGCTTTATATATTTTTCTTATTAAGTGTTTTGTGTGTACGTACATTAATAAAATTATGTCCTTTTTTTTTTTTTTTTTCCGAATGGGAAATCATCAAATGACCCCCCCCACTCTGGGCGGAGCGGAAGGGAGTGTCAGACTTGTACTGACTAAAACCCATCCATGTTCCTTCTTTGCCCTTTGTGTTCCAGGGCCACGGTATCTCTTTCGAACAGTCCCGCAGCCCATTACGAATACCCTAACATACTTTAGCAATTACCGTATGTTCCAAGTAATACTATACTCCAAGTAATACTATACACAAAGGGCAAAGAAGGAACTTATTTGCCCTTTGTGTTCCAGGGCCACGGTATCTCTTTCGAACAGTCCCGCAGCCCATAAAATTATGTCCTGACTTTTTGTGAATGTGCGGCTTTTCCAATCTAGAATTGGTAACCCTAGCTGCTAGGAGCCGTGGCCTCTCAACCGATGTGTTTTATTTACCTATTTTCCTTGCAAAGTCAACGGAGTGTGTATTTTGTCGGCCAATTTTCTGCTAATATACGTCGCCCTCTATAAGTTGTGTAGATGAAACAAATAGGTGGAAAATCGTGTGTTTTTTCAAATAATCCAGGCAATTTTGTAACAATTCTCTGTATCTTTTAAGGCCTTTTATTTAACCAATATAATTGAACGCGATCAGCGAATGTGTACTACTATTTAATTAAGAGCTATCAGAGTTATCATTTTATTGGCAGTTTTTGAAATAAGTTTAAGAGTGAAATCACATTTACTAACATCTAAGAGGTCCAATCACAAAGTGCTTCCAATACGAATAAATGCGGATGCTTGCGAACGGACTTCTCGCTCCACCAAATGAAGCCTTTTGGTGAGAGAATGAGATAGAGTTATTAGTTTAACAAAAATGATTTCACCCAAAACGTGGTAATCGCGTTTAGTTTCATTGAAGTCATTTCATCATGAGTCTTTATTAACTTCGTAAAAACGACAGTAGGATTAAATTACCTTTCAACCTCTGAAACACAACGGGGAGAAACTCACGAAAAAGATGATAAAAGTAATTTTGCTAAAATGATAATAAAGCACATATTGCCATGCTCTCGATATACTCATAATGCAATGTATGTTTATTTTTGTTTGTCTTGTATGATAATAACGCGTTTTCATAATGCTTTCTGGGAGCTACTTTTGTTCGAAACAAAGAAGTTAATAACAACTGTGTTTTATAACCGAATAGAGTGTTTTTTACCCTACACAGGGACAGGGTTATATTTTTTGTAAGTATACAGGGTGTAAACAGACCCTTCACATAGCCGTCAACCAAGCATTCTGTACATCAAACTAAGTAACTTTACGGAAAAATTATTGCTGGGAATCGACTTTTTTTTTGGGGGTGAAAAATCACGTTTTACGGTAGGACTCGAAGGGGAGAATAAGTGCCTTTCGGTTATGTTAAGGGTCTAATTACACCCTTTATGACTTAAATATATATGAACCTACGCTGTCATAGTCGGGAACATCGTCAATCTTCATGTTTGTTTCTCAGTTTTTGGTCAAAATCATTTTAGCTTATCAGGTCCACTACATACGTCTAGCTAGTTTCAAATAGTTTCAAAGTATATCCCCTGCCAGAAGTAATATATTGTGTGTCAAAGCTAAAGAAATATGGCAGTAGTTACCCGGTGATCGTCTATTATAAGTCGTGTGTGGAGAGATGAGGTGATTTACAACCCAAACTACTATGAATTATTAATAATAGTTTTGATAAAGCTGATGTAATGTTTTGTTAGGATGTTGATTTTGATTACAGTACTAATTTGCACATGTCTGCACTGAGGTTTGTAGCTAGAGATTCAAATTCTAGGGTAACCTCGCCTTTAAAACTGTAAATGTGTATCTTCTATACAAATAAATAAAGATGAAGTGAAGTAAAGAAGTGGAGTGATATGAAGTGTCCGTTTGTAATTTAAAAAAAAAAACACTTTTTACTGAATGCATATGAAAGCAAATACGGCGCTTATTAAAAAAAAAAAAATTTTTATGTGTGACTGTCTGTCTCTGTGTATGTCGGTTTGTTCTGTTTATGTAGGCTAATCTCCAAATTGGCTGGACCGATTTTGACGGGACTTTTACTCGCAGATAACTGAAATTATAAGAAGTAACTTAGGCTACTTTTTATGTTAGAAATAGAACTAAAGTTCGGTGCAAAAATTTAAAACCCTTGAAATTGTTAACAAAATCCGATTCAATTAGGGAAATAATATTTTTATAATAATTTCACGCGATGGAGGTCGCGGAGCACAGCTAGTAAAGAATAAGAATAGGTGGTGGTTAGGTAGGTCATAGGTGGAGCTAGTTCTAAGAAACATTAATGGTAAATCACAACAAACCAAACAAATTAGAAATCGTGTCACGTTTCTTTTCCCTCTAAGTGTGAGCAAAGCTTTGCGTCGATTGAATGCTTGATGCATTTACTCTTAGCCCCAGGTAGTCCCGGAATTAAATTGGAAAACCTTAATGGGTTTAATTTAAGTAGTGACTGCGGGAAACGTTTATTTGTTGAAGTTTGATAAGACTTAAGGGCCTTATCATACTAGCGGTTTGCGAACGGGTGCGGGGCGGGGTGGGCAACCAGCGAATGCGTCGCAAACACGCTACGACTGCACAGCGAGTACGTCGCGGACGCGTGGCAAATACGCAACGTTTTCGTCGCGTGTTTGTAACGAGTTAACGACGTACAATACATTTAGTAACAAAATGGATTCCGACGAGGAAACACTGCTGTTGGCGTTGTGACTTCGAAGACGCCGGAGACGAAAACGAAAGCATCAAAGAATTTGGGAAGATCCGCAACGAATTCGCTGCGTATGCGCGGCGTGTTCGTTGCGCGCCCGTAACGTATTCGTTGCGCGCCCGCTCCGCTTTGCGGACGCTCGAAATGCGATAAGGCCCTAAGTGTTGAATTGGTCAGAAAATATTCCGCTAAACAACTTTGCTTATCTCATGTGAAAATCTGACTCTTAAACTGTCAAGTGTGCGGCAAGATAGAGGATGCACAGTATGTGTTGGTGAAATGTGTCCGATATGCTAATAAGAGAAACGCAGTTATGAACGTTTAATTAAGTTTTGTGTTATTTTGTTAAGCTAAATTAATAAAATTCGAATTGTCATTGTGACAGTTAGATTTCAGTCATTCTGCTTCAGGATCTGCTTCGAACGTTAGCACCATAAACTTAGTTTGTTTTTAGTTAGTTTCAATAAAGATATGAATATTCTGACTTCGCGACCTTATGCGATTTGCGTCAAGCGACACGAGCGTTTGTCACTTGTTTCCTTTACGTGAGCAGTAAACGATTTCTTTCCTTGCTTTATATACTGTTGTTGTCGCGAAACGCGTGTCGTTCGAACGTGAACCTCGTGGACAAGCAGTTTCGTTAGACCCAAAAAGCGTTTATGTTAATGGTAAGCCAAATCATCATCTGCCTAGCCTTTTCACAACTTTGTTGGGCTCGGCTTCCAGTCTAACCAAATAAAGCTGAATACCGGTTAGACTGGTTGTCAGACTTCCGGGCCGCTGACTACCTGTGACGACTATCAAGCTTAACCGGCTTTCCGAGGCACGGAGGAAACTCGGTAAGTAATGGGGGGTCCGTCATCCACGACCATCCCAGGAAAGCGCGGCTTAACCTGAAAATCGACTCAAGCTGCTGTTATTATTTAATCACTGCCAATAAACCACAATAATATCAGACACTTGTTGGTCAGTCATTAACTTTCCCTTTGATTTGTGTAAATCATTTAAACTTGAACAAATAAAAAGTTTTATTGGAGAGCTTACGTTTTGCAATGGCTCCAAGTTAATTTATTTGAAGTAAAAGCGGGTTCTGACAAAGTTAAATTATGTTGGGCGAGATACCGACTAATTTAAGGCGCTAACACTGTTATTTCTTATCGACACGGCGACAAAGTTATGAAGATTTGGTTGATAAAGATCGTGATAAGAACGCTGATTAGGTTTTGGTTGTTTGCGATACCAAAATTATAACAAGAACTTTTACGAGTGGGTCGAAAAAGTGTGGGTTGTCAACCCATTTTATACATTTTTTTTTGGATCCCTGTGATGGATTTTAAACGTTTAAATTAAAAACAAAAGTGGTTTAAAACTGGCTCACAAGGTTCGTCCTAAACAAACAAACATGCGAAGTATTTCGAAATTAAAAGCTTTCAAAGAAGATTACTTATTCGGCCATGTTTCTACTATGACAAGAACATTTAAAATACAGAAGCTTGTTGTATCTCTCCTGCCATAAAAGAGAATAATTAATTAATGCAAAATGTTCCGCTGCAACCATTAAGAGCATACATAAATGTTTACTGAAGTACTTTCGTAGATTTTAAGTTTCTCCGTTTCTGGCTACAGCCATAAAATATTCGTAGACGGTCTACGCCGTAGCATATTGACGTAGCGCCCTCTACGCCGTAGCAGTAAATCATAGTTGATGGTGTAAATTGCCAAAAATATTGCCCCATTAAGTTTAAAGGAGTTCTTAGGGAACATTTGTAATCAGTACGGTTCATGTGGTTCCCAAATAAAGAACGGCAATAATTACTGCTCATAAATTAGAGCTACTCAGCGGAAACGTTTGACATTAATTTTATTTCCCTTTTTGTTGAAATGGGTGCTGTTTTGTTAAGACATTGTGCATGTTTTTGACAAAAGTATTTAATAACGGAGATCGGCCCCTATTACTTGGGACTTAATCATAACCGGCGAAATATGGGTTCTTTAGTACACCTCTGCATAACCCTTCAGAGAAATACAGGCGTGATGTTTATTTTTATGCTATCGCAAATTGTCTTATTAAAAGCTGAATTGGGGATGACATCGAGGAAAACAACCAGATGACCCATACATTTGTTTTTACATAAATCCCATAGTAAAACGTGTGATTTCGTTGCACGATGCCTACTTTCGCACGATGACTACTTTTTGTACTTTCAAGTAATCGATAGCACGATGCCAATATTTTGAAACCATACATTAGATCGCACGATGGTCTGTGGATGGGTGACAGCCCATTACATACCGAGTTTCCTTCGTGCCTCGGAAAGCACGTTAAGCCGTTGGTCCCGGCTATCATTTGTAGATCTTTGACAGTCGTTAGGCAGTCAGTGCCCAAAAAGTCTGACAACCAGTCTTACCAATGGGTATCATATTACCCAGTACTAACTGGGTTGTGGAGGTCAGATAGGCAGTCGCTCTATGTAAAATACTGGTATTCAGCTGCATTCGATTAGATTGGAAGCCGACCCCAATATAGTTGGGAAAAGGCTAGGCAGATGATGATGATGATGACATTAGTTCGCACGATGTCTACTTTTTAATTTTTGTCCCAGTCACATTGCAGTCTGCCAACTTTATGAAAAATTTAATCTGACGATAGCATTATGTCTATTTTAGTTCAGTCTAACGAAAAATATTTCTTACCAATTAGAAGAGTACAATGACATTTAAAATAAACAAAAACTTAAGTTGTATATGTGCATTTCACCACCCACGTGAAAGGGCAATATTTCAATTTAAGAAAAGCCCACAAAGCAAGGTTTTAATATGAAATAAGGCTAATCTTTGCTGGCGTGGGTAGTGACTTTTTATTATATCTATTTGAATAAAACTATTGCTGGAAATAACTTAAAACAGAAACTGATGCGTGGTACGCTTATAATATTATTTTTTCATCTGCTGCGTTGGTCTAATAGTCGCAAGCGCAACTGCTGAGCATGAGGTCCTGAATTCGCTCCCCAGGTCGTTAAAAAGTTATTGAGTCTTTCTATCAGTAATTTCAGTAGCAGCCAGGAGAGTCTACATGTGATCCCGATTGATGGCAATAGGCTCGCCCTTATTAAATTGGGCTTATTTAAAAAGCTGAAATGTGGGTGTGGTATTAGATACACCTCTGCCTAACCTTTTGGGAATAACAGGCGTGATGTTATGTATTCTAAGTTACTTTAATAAACCACTGTCTGTCACAGACATGAGACACACACTCACTACACACACAACCACACACTAAACTGACACACCCACACACACTCTCTCTCTTTCTCCGCCAAGAGTGGGGGGGGGGGGGGGGTCATTGGATGATTTCCTGTCGGGAAAAAAAGCTAATACACTACCCGCAATATCTTCTGATACAAACTTTTGCAATGTTCAATAATCCTTAAGGTCAACCCAGACAGAGCAGGACATTGCTCGTCCATCTTCTTTGGTGTTAAAATCCTACTTCTTACTAATATTATAAATGCGAAAGTATTTTTGAGGATGTATGTTTGTTAATCTTTCACGCAAAAACTATAAAACGTATTTGGATGAAATTTAGCTCACAGGTAGTTTATAACCTGGATTAATACATAGGATACTTTTCATTCCGTTATTATTATCATGTGGGACCATTATCGAATTCCACGCGGGCGAAGCCGCGGGCATAAACTAGTGAGAAAATAATCGCGAATATATTAAAAAATACGCTACAGGGAATCTCATGCATTATGTTTATTTATTTAACACTTCAAGTACAAAAGTACAGAGGCGGACTTAATATCATAGGCATTTTCTACCAGTCAACCTTTGGGTGATGCAGAGACAAGGCAGTGGTATATAACCACTAGTAGTAGCAGCAGCAGCGCAGTGCAGTAGCGTAGTAGTAGTAGTGGTAGTGGTGTTGGTGGTGTGGTGGTGGTGTGGTGGTGGTGTGGTGGTGGTTATATAATGATTTATTTTCTTGTTTTGAGTTCATTATGAATTTATCACTAAAAAAAACTCGATTTCTTTGCTGTTCTGTATCTGCTGACCCTAAATCAACCTTTCTGCACGATGAACAAAAATAAAAAAGGTACTTTGTTATGAAAGTTACATCTTTGAAACTATTTCAAAAGATACCCTTTTTTGCTGTATGAAAACCTTTAAAAGGCTTAAACCTGCTCGTACCTACATTTATTAAAGTGAGTTTTAGCCTATTGAAATACATTTAGATGCTTTTATCGTATTCATAGTAGTATGTTTTAGGTAAAGGGCTTAATCTTTAAAAAATATAAAATGGAATATCGTAGCTGAATGCGAAAACGTCTGTCGGTCTGTCCATCCGTATGTCACAGCCACCTTATTCTGAAACTATTATAACTACACAGTTGAAACTTGGTAGGTAGATGTATTCTGTGAGCGGTTCAGAGAAATACGATTTTATACAAAAATAAAGAATTAAGGAGGGGGGGGGCTCCCCATACATGGAACTTGAAACTGAAACTCTTCTTATACTAAAATAAAAGTAGCCTTAGTTACTCCTCTTAACATTACCAAAGATAGAAAAATATTGGTCTACAATTTCTTATATTTTTTAATGTTTTTAATATTTAAAACAGTAATGAATTTGTAGAAAATAATAAATAAAGGAAATAAAAAAATTTTAACAAGGGGGTTCCTTTACACAGCCTTATTAGGCCATAGTTGATTCGAGGACTTCACCGGCCTAGTTTTCATTAATAATTGTGTGCTTAGCTTTTGCAAAATGTTAGTACTTTTGCAAACATGCCATATGTTTACAAAGCATATGTTGAAGTCAAATATCGGACAAAATATAGGAAATTCAATCATTTTCAATTAGCCGTAGCTCTGATCTCCGGTAACTTTGGTACTGGTCGTAAGAGTATTGTTGTTCCATTTTGTTTCATTTGACAGTGATCTTTTGAGATGAAACCAATTTCATAAGCGTTAGGTTCCAAAATCAATTGCAATTGAATAGAAGACAAAATACTCGAAAAAGCTAAGTGTATTCATATAAGTGCTCGTGTCTCTTCGTCTTCGTCTCCACATTTATAGAAATAAGAAAACGAAGGAAAATTGCGTTAACAATAGCCCGTCGTACCTTTCTCGCGATGATTTAGGATCTCATTATTTTCGTAACAGATACTCACAGATACGACGCAACTGAACGAAAAATTTAGTCTGAAACCTGGCTGTACTTGATTTAATATGCAGTGGATTTAAAACCTTCTGTTGGAAATTAATAAATTACTTCGTTCAATATAACGTGTAGATGACTTTACGTCACGCCTGTATTTCGTGGAGGTTTTCGCGAGTTATGTTGTAAGTCTCCTGTCTACGTCTGACAGCAGTTATGTTGTATGTACCTAATTTCATCTACAGACGCCAGCTCATAAAGCTACCCGAAACTATCAAATTTTCCCAATCAACCTTGAACCTAATGCTTTAGCGATAAAGTTGAAAATCTATTTTAAAAAAATATATACAGCCGTTACACATTAAGAGATTGCACTAGTGTGGGTTGGTCGATAGTATTATCATAATTATAATCTCTGGTAAACGAAACAATAACTCTTGCATGGGTGATAAACTGTAGCATAAATCTTGTAGAACTTGACAATAATTTTGATGTACCGTTAGCAATATCTCGTCGTGCTCAACGCGGGACCAATTTGTAACGACGCACCTGTGCCTCGATTGAGATCAAACAGGTAACAGAAGACGGTGTGTACAGTGCCTATATAAGGTTATATAGGCACTGTACACACCGTCTTCTGTTACCTACCTACTTAACTAAGCATAAAGGTAATACTAGATGCTTGTCATCCCTAGCATGACGTAAAAGTCAACGATATGAAAGGTTAGACCCTTTTTTCGATAGAGGTACTTATGTAAGATTTTGTAACGTAGAAACTAGACTATCTTGCGTAGAATGGAGATAGGAGGTAGGTCTACGTTATTGTGTCTTGTCAATGTAAATACAAACAATATTGTGGAATTAAATACGTACCAATAATAGCTACGAACGTTAATGTTGATCTGAAAAAAAAGAAAAACATTATTAGATCGTTTAACAAAATTTATCACAGGTACACACGCCAGCACATCAAGCTACACAATCTGTCAAATATCTTCAACAGATTTTCAACTTTTTGGTTAAAGCATTACGTTCAAGGTTGATTGGGAACAATTTCGGGTAGCTTGATGTGCTTGCGATTGCACAATAATGCGTATTGTATGTCAATATCTATTATTCGTCTTTTAAAACACCTACTGAGAAAAGTCTTCGCAGTCGGGAACTAACACCCATAAAAAACACACATACAAAATGAATAAGTTCCAAAGAACCCCTTCAGAAAAAAAAGCCGTGCTGTAGTTTATGCACCCCCAAATGTGATGTTGATGAGTATTCCAACCCTTTTTTTGGCTCCTGTACTCTTATGTAAACTGTAAACATACAATAAGTCTCACATAAAATAAAACTGAGTCAGAAAAAATAATAAATTATGGTCGTTTAGCTTGTTGCATCCCAGTTTAGACAAAAGAAGTTCCCATATTTTTTACATCTACTACGGGTAACACTTCTGCACGAAAAAATATTTGCAGACACATTATGAGCGTAAAAGTACTTGAGTGTGTGGAGCGAACTTACTTTTATATTTTTAAGGAAAAATCTGCTATCTACGTAACTGTCAAGGTTACAACAAAAGGGTATTTAATAGTTTAGCAATGATACTTTAATTAAACGTCATATTTTAAGGGCGTATAGTCATATTTCACTGAGCACCATTCAAAGCCGATTTCAAACACAATTACAGTAAGTCTGAGCTCAAATTCGAATCCAAAATATTATTCTGGGTCGCCACACTTACTATCTATACTAATATTATAAAGAGGTATGTTTGTAAGTTTGTATGTAGGGGGTAATCTCCGGAACTAACGACCCCATTCTAAAAAATTTTTCATTGGTCGAAAGCTATATTTTTCGTGTATATTAGCCGAGCCATCACGATATTTGAGGACGAAGGTGCGGGCGATGTGCCAGTAATTAACTAAAACAATTACTGGCACTTTTGAACTCGTTGAATTATTAGTACTGAAAAACAAAAAAACAAATTTTGAACGGGTGGAACACTGGCGTTAAAAAAAGAAAAAGAATGAATGTCAGTTTTGGACAACAGTCTTCTAAATATTTCAAAAACTTTTTTGTCAAATAATGTAACAATTTCGACGAGATGCACGTCGGTCAAGGACCTTCGGTTCTTTCAACCTAGACTCGGTTCACGAACTCCCTTTGAGTATTTCAAGAGTACATTTTACATAAACCAGCCAACATTCCATTACGAGCGCTCATTGCTTTTATTATAACCTTCACTGTGCTCTCATTTTATTGACTCGCTCTTGTTTGCACGTTAATTACCTTTGAAGTAATTATGAGGTACATTACGGCGGTATTCGTCGCCAAACATTTTCCGGTTTTAACGTCTTTGAAATGTAGCAAAAAGCTTTGGTTATAAGTGTACGTCGTGGTACTCAATAGGAATTTTTTTAATAGTACTTTCTGAAATTTAAGAAACGTGTTGGCACAAAAACGTATACATAAATCATGAATCATTATATTCTAGATTCTGAAGTACATCCACATTTCGCCAATTATGTTTAACATAATCAACCAATAATGTTCCCACTGCTGGGACTCACGGCCTCCTCTCTATGAGACGGAATGGGCTATCCACCACTCGGGCCCAGTGCGGGTTGGTAGATATCACATGACTTCGAATTTTTTGGTTCTAGGACATGCCGGTTTTCTCACGATGTTTTCCTACACCGTTTTTGAGAGCAGTGGTGATGAAATACACAAAGTAATGCGCCTGCCTGGGTTCGAACCCACGACCTACTGTTCGTAAGTCGGGACCGCCCCCACTGGGCCACCACTGCTCACTGGGCCACCACTGCCCCAATATGTTTAGCCTCTTGCTATTAACCGGCAAAAAAATTCTGATGAACAAAGTCATTTACACTTTGCCCGACTTAGGACTCAAAGCCAGGACCTCGTGCTCGGCAGTAGCGCATGCAACAACTAATCCAACAAGACACACACATTACAAATACATACTTTACAATCAAACAGCAAAGTAGCAGTATATTAGAAAACTTCACTGTCTCCTTTTACAAGGCTAAAAACTATGTCGACGTGAGTGAAGCAAAATCACATCCATTTGCAGGAAGTCTGACTTCATCGCTTCAAGCGCAGAGACACTTCAGCGAGGAACGTGGTAGGGACTTTAATTGCGTTTTCTACTAAAGGGTGTAAGCTTAAACCACGGTTTATTTCCAAAGTAACTGTAGATTGGATTAAAGAGTAAGATTTTCTGATCCATTGATATGAAGACTGGAAATAAAAATATGGAAAAGTATCCTAAGAATAATCGTTGAAATGATTTTCTGTGATTTTGCTAAATTCTGTATTCAAACGTAAATCTGGTTAACAAAACTTGATTTATTTGGATTCTTGCGAAAATTTTAAGTAATATAGACATGACCTTGCTTACAATATTATAGCATAATCAATCAAACACGTTCCGACTGCTGAGACACAAGTCTCTTGCTTAACCCGCAGTTTAGCAGTTCTAAAATCCCCACAACCGCAAAAACCAGCGTTCGAAGTGATAAATATCATTGATATAATAATTATACTTGACAAATATCTTGATAATAACAAAAATCATTACCAATGTTACTTCACATGTATCCGAACGCGATTTGACGCTACCGCGCGTATCCAAATGAGTTAATGCGTCAACTTGAAAAAGGTTACACATTGAGTTTAATGAACAAACAGAATTTTTAGTACACTTGTGTTTAGAGTTTTTTGTTACTATTTTACTATACAAAACCAGAGTAGTAATTACGAAAATCGGATAAATAAACACCCTGTTTGGGCTGAATTCGAGTACGTTAAAACTAAAAAATCATTTTGAGTGAAATATTAAAGAAACCAAGTTATGAATCAGCATGGATAATTATCAGATAACTATCATCACGAAAATTATTATTAAAGAAGATATTATCTGGATAATTTATTAATATATTTTTTTTTTTTCCTTTTGTTTTTTTTTATTTATAATTTCTAACCCAAGCAAAAACCAACCATTGACCAAACAGGTCGTCCATCTCCCGCAATATGGCGCATACTTTAGCCGTCCCATCAATAGCGTCACACAAATCAATACGGGGACGATACCGTAGCAAAGCATTCAATAGGCCTATCAAATGATTGACCATTGCCTTTGTGAAGCGGCTTTCAACCGCTCGTGTGGTGGCACACTCCGGCTAATTAGTTGCCAGTTCGTGTGAATGCACCCTCCCATCTCGGATTACACGGTGCAATGTTCATTATATACGGGCATGAAATATGAACAGAATTTTAGTCATTTGAAACCGGTGTTGGGTGCGACGTGTCGTTATTTTATACATTGTTGATGAATTTGTTGGTTGCCTTTATGGGGTTAAAAAAAAAGATTCTCTGCTAACGAACTTACAGATTAGGCTAGGTTATTGGTTATTTTATTTCTGAGGATGGATGGACGGATGTTTATTACTCTTTCACACAAAAAATTCGGAAAGAATTTTGATAAAACTTTACAGTACTATAGTTTTTACATCAGTATAATATACATAGGCTATTTTTTATTGTGAAATTGTATTAAAAAAATTATTTATGCGGGCAAAACCGCGGGCGGATACTGTCTAGTAGTTAATGTTTCTAAGTTTAAAAACGCTTAGATTACTTCGTAACAACATCTATTCAGAAATATACTTTTCTATTTCTTACTCTGAAAACGCAAAGTAATGGGTTCTGTTTCTGAGAAAAATTAAATACATTTAATTAGGTCGTACGCTTTAAAAAGGTTCGTTTATTCTTAGTGTAAGGAAAGATTAAAAGAATTACCCGACTTAGGTACGTAAGCACAATGATGTGGGGTCTTACAAATTCCTCGCGTCTAGATAAGCAAATAATATAAAGACCAAATAAGTATTCATTAGTAAATTAGGTCATTTCTAGACATCTTATAAAGGAATGAGAAGTTAATTAACTAGAAAATTCTTATGAGAACGGAATAAATAAAGGTTGTAATTTCTAGCGATTCAATGAGGATTTTCGGTGAGTTTCTGGTCCCGCAAATAAATGAGATTTTATACACTGATTGAGGCAAGAAGGCTTAACAAGTACCACGTTGTAATTCATCAATGAAAATTGTTTGAAGTAAACCTGACGAAGGCTTTTGTTTTCGCTTGTGTATCTCGCAACAAAAGCACATCACGTCTTCTTTGTAATAAGAAAACAACCCATCGTACCTTTCAATAATATTGATACAAATTTAGAACCTTCCACTAGATATATAAGTACCCTAACCCGCAACCAGTAAGCCTATCACCTTACTGACTGGCTAATCCTTCTACCATGACAAGCAATTTCCCTATACTTCGTGTCATAATAAGATAATAAATGAAAATAAACACAGGCTTTGTTCCTGTATATATTTTCATAAATCAGGCTCTTTTAAATTCTCAAAAAATCTGCACGTAGGGTGAAATTAGAGCTCAAAATAAATATAAAATGAATATCACCTTATTTAGTTCCCAAAAACCAACAATGTGGGTGGTTCTGACAAAGAACGATAAGATCCTCCATTTTTGTGTGCCATGTCACGGTGGAGGGAAAACAAAAAAGTTTTTATCTCATCCTCTCTTTGAAGATAGCACAGAGGAAACCACAGAGCACGGATACATCGCTGCTAGATGACAACACTTTTCATACAAACCAAGCTTGGTCACCATTTTCAAATAATAATACACGAGTAACGTTTAGAAAGTGGTGAAAATTACCTGAATATACAAGGTGTAACATAAAAGAAAGAAAAAATATTTATTTGTCTCAGGGACTTGACGTGCATCATAAAAAATTACAAAAAAAAAATAAACAATAAACTATAAATACAACAAGACGGAACAAAAAAAGAAAAAAGTTAACAGCTTGCACGTCGTGACTGCGACAAGCAGGTTACCACTTAGCATGATGCATAACAAACGCAAGACCTCTCGTGGGTGTCTCAGACCAGGAAACTGATCAACTTTTGTTCCATGACGTTTAGAAATACATAACTTTTTTTTTATTTTTACCATACATGTTGATCAGCTGATCGCGTCAGTTCCTATGGAACTCCATTTTTTTTTTGCGAATTTGAAAAACTCGTAGAATAAAAGTTGTTCAGTTTCATGGTCCGAGAGACCGGGAGGTCTTGCGTTTATGTTACACGTTGTATAAAATGTATGAATATGTTTATGATTTGACTGACATCTACGACAGAAGTTGTGCATTCAACGCAATATTAGGCGACATGATTTTTTATTCTGTCGTCTCTAGACGCTGCGATGATTCCGTGATCTATGGTAGAAATAAATATAACTTGCTTGAAGTAGAAACAGAAACGGATGGCATACGCACCGCATTTGCATTGTTTTATGTGAAAAATAGCCGATCAAATGGTGTTTGGTTTAGCGGTGTACGTGACTAAGGGATTGGTCGAGTTTGTTTTTATCTTTTTTGTAAGTTATGTTTTGTCAGTTGACAATCTTTTTATGCCAAGATATTTTTACTGTTTCTACATATTTTTATTGGTATGTATTGTGTTGGTGTGTAATTTGATATACTGAGTGATTCAGTAAACATGGGTAATACTTTAGGGCCATTTAGTACTCAAGAAAATGATCAACTTTTACTATGGGACCGACCAAGAAATTGCGTAAAACAAATCAGCTGCTCCATACATCGGTCGCGTAAGTCGGGAAATTGTAGGCAACAGTAGTTTTATTTTAATCATATTTCATAATTCACTCTCTTAAAGTAGGTATCATCACCATCATTTAAGCCGAAAGACGTCCACTGCTGGACATAGGCCTCCCCCAAGTGTCGCCACATTGACCGGTCCCGTGCGTCTCGCATCCAGCGGACCTTTACCAGGTCATCGGTCCACCTAGTGGGAGGCCTTCCAACGCAACGTCTTCCAGTTCGCGGCCGCTACTCCAGAACTTTCCGGCCCCATCGGCCATTCGTTCTGCGAGCAATGTGCCCTGCCCACTGCCACTTAAGTTTGGCTATTCTTCGGGCTGCGTCGGTAACCTTGGTTCTTTTACGGATTTCCTCATTTCTGATTTGATCACGCAAGGAAACTCCGAGCATAACCCTCTCCATTGCCCTTTGGGTGACTTTAAGCCTTCTGATGAGGCCCATTGTGAGCGACCACGTTTCGGTCCCGTATGTAATCACTGGCAACACACACTGGTCATAGACTTTCGTCTTGAGACACTGCGGTAGATTGGACGAGAAGATACCACGCAACTTCCCGAACGCTGCCCAGCCGAGACGGATTCGACGATTAACCTCTTCCTCGAAGTTAGACCTACCTAACTGGATCGTTTGTCCCAGGTAGACATAATCGTCTATAAAGTAGGTATTGCCCACGTTTATTACGTGTATTTCCGTATTTGCCGTAATCATTGTAATTTAATTATTTAAAAAAAAGATCTACTAAAAGACCTTCCTTATATCAAACCAGCTTACAGTCAAGGGGTTTGTTCCTATTCAACCGATTTTTAAAAACTGCAAAACAATACGCATGAATAAACAATTTATAACAATCTAATATAATACATAAAAACAGCAATACATCACCGTCAAACCGACTGATTTTATTCAATAGCCGGAACGACAAACAATAAAAAATCTTGCGGAAAAATAAAGGCAATCCCTAGAGATGAATTTACATAATAAAGAATGGTTTTACCGGAGGTTTCGGGATACAAATATCTACGCATAATCGAGCATTTTGTGGAGGAATTGAAATCTACCTTCATGTAGTACCTATTCTATTATAGGAGAACAAGGATCTTTTGGCACGTGGGCAAAATTGTAAGTAATGCCGCTATCTTGTTTTTTTTTAAGGAGCTCGTGTCTTAATAATAATAGCCGCTCGGGTCGATCTTTAGGTTAAGCCGTGTTTGGGTAGGTTGGTCCGTAAGTGAGTGACCACCCATTACATAATGAGTCCTCCGTGCCTCGGAAAGCACGTTAAGCCGTTGGTCAAGGCTGTCATTTGTAGATTTGACAACCAGTCTTACCAAAGGGAATCGTATTACGCAGTACTAACTGGATTGTGGAGGTCAGATAGGCAGTCGCTCCATGTAATATACTGGTATTCAGCTGCATCCGGTTAGACTGGAAGCCGACCACAACATAGTTGGGAAAAGGCTAGGCAGATGATGATCTTGCTTTTCTCTACATGTCACTAATTGTCACTAATACAATAATAGCGCCCGCTGTCAGCGTCCTTCGAGCTGCAGTAGACTGCCAATAGCTGCAAGGGCAGCAGTGTAAGTTGATTTTAAAACCCACGTATGTGACCGCACAAAATTAAAAAAAAAACATATTTTTTTTAAACTAAGACCTCTCGAATTCACTTCTGCAACGTTCGAATTTCAAACCGAAGTTTAGAGAATAACACTACTTAACTATAAAGTAGGTTGGTTGTCGGTTTCAGTGTTCATGTAGGGACCGTCAGTAACATGTAATCAACTTTAGAAACTTCTACGTACTCATGTCATGGTGTTGTACACGTGTTTCTCGCTAACTTTGGTCCAATAGCCATTTAATTTTGTTCAAAGTTTAAAGGTCATGTTTGTTAGGATGTGGACCTGTTATAATAGGTTTTAATCAGTAAATATTTCATCTATACACCGTGACTTTTTAGTCGTCTTACAACGGCAGCCCACTTCATGTATTCAATAAATACTAAACATTCATAAAAAAAATTGGTATTTATGAGATTTTAATAATTTAAAAATAAAAATATTATACGGTATTATGACGCATGACGGACTTAAAACACCCTGTTGCGAGCGATGATCTACTGGACTCGAGTGCTGGGTAGGTATAGTTCTCCCGTTTGACACGTAAACATCATAATTTTATTCTAATTTTTATTATTATTTTTCTTTGTACCTATAATGGAAAATCTCCCACCTGGACATGAGTTGCCATGGCTGACCTGGAAGTCTTTAAATAGACTCCGGACCCAGGTTGGTCGCAGCAAGGAATACCTGCTCAGGTGGAGTGGTGTGGAGTGGTTCATTAATGACTCTGCCCTGCAGTGTAAATGTGGTGCTGTTCCACAAACGATGGGGCACTTAATATCGTGTCCTGCGTGTCCTGTTGTTTGTTCACTTCAGGAACTGATGGACGCTACCGAAAGCGCCAAACTAGTAGCTCAGTTCTGGGCTGACTCAATTTAGATTGCCATCGACACGCTAAGAAGAAAATGAAAGATAAAAAAAAATCGCGCCTAGAGCTATTTTATGTCGGGTACATTGAGTGGACGACCTTTGTAAGACGAGTAAAAAGTCACGGTGTATATATAAAGTAAGAAACTAACTGATTCACTGACTGATCGATCAACGCACAGCTGAAACTATTGGGTCTAGAAGCATGAAATTTTGCTCATTAACGTTCCTTAAATGACGAAAATGAAGTTCCTGTATGTTTCCGTATCTTTACTATCTTATAATATTCAAAAAGAAGACAAAGATCATATAATAATATACTTTTATACCATTCCAGATCTATACTATAGTATAATATTATTTTAATAAGGTAAGGTTTGTAACTTTGGATTTAGGGGGTTCTTTCACGAATCAAATCACATCAAAAATGTTTATTTGTCAGAATATGGTACAAATAGATGTAACAATATTGGTTCCAGCATATCCTACCTATGGCGTACAAATATTTTTTTTACAAAAAAACAAAGCTTACATTACTAACCTCTTAATAATTACCAATTAGAGAATAAATTTGAAAAATATATTAATAAAGATTGAGATTGGATTGTAGTAATAATAATAATATTTTTTGTTGATAAAAATATTAGATAAATGTCATTAGTAAGTGAGAAAAATTAATAAATGAAATAATTAATAATGACTATGTAATTTTCATGTGACCGACATAAGGTTATTTTTATTATTCTGCTATACTTGTCAGTAACGACTTATCCTCTAAGTATTTTTGAACACTGTAATACCTTTTTTCTAATAGCAGTCGGGATAATAACCTTTCGAACAACGGCAATGGTAAATCTTGAATACTATTTGGCAAAATTATCCCCGAGTGTCATAGGCTATGGCGTGAGATAAATAACGCGAGCGAAACCGCAGTTTGAAAATTGGTTTATCCATAGCTTTCTTTTGCTTGAAAGTGGATACATAGACAAAATATATTTAAATTCT
The DNA here is from genome assembly GCA_963576755.1 of Noctua janthina. Lineage (NCBI taxonomy): Eukaryota > Metazoa > Arthropoda > Insecta > Lepidoptera > Noctuidae > Noctua > Noctua janthina. The sequence goes on along the minus strand of OY755063.1, from coordinate 7,669,735 downwards.
TGACTACTGGTAATTTCTAACCAAATATGTACAAGAATAGAATAGAAATAATCAGAGATCAGAGATTCAGAGTAATTATTATAAGTCGTTGTTTCACTATGTCCCTTAAAGTAACTAACAATATTTAGAACAAAATTCCCCGTGTCCAGCGAAGCTTTTATAATTGAGCACGTGCACACTGTCCGATATAAGCGTGAATGAGAAATAGAGTGTGTCACCGCATTTCCGCACCGACTGTGCGGGACCTCGGGTCATCACTCATCTGAGGGGAATAGGTTAATATCGTGCTTACAGGGTATGCAAGAATATTGGAACCATGGTATAATAATAAAACTTCGCCTGGTATTCTCTTCCCGTGATAGCTGGGTCACGAGATTGGCCCAAGAATACGTCATCAGTTGCGATGCTGTCGATGTGTTGCCACGGTGTGTGATTAAATTACCCGAGCAAAATGCATTTTTTGACTTTTGACAAAGCAATTATGAACTAATAATTCAATATTCAAATTAATTTAAAACTAAATAGATGAATCACACGAGTTCCTAAATAGTTAAGCTAGTTAGTAATTTATTTTATTTTCATTCACTAAATGAGAGTCCCTAAATTTACTGAAAAGGACAATGAATGGGAATACTTATCGTGACGTAGTCTTGGGCCATCGTGGGAAGAGAATACCAGGCGAAGTATATTATTATAACATGATTGGAATTACTGAGCCCCTCTTTCTCTGTGCAAGATACGGAAGTTTATACCCGGTTCCTCTTCCTCTATGTAAGGGACTTAATTTTGTCTGTTGTTTATGCGCATGTCTGGTGATGTGATTATAATATCATTTGTTATTTTCGTCAACACACAGCCAAAGATTCACCTTGACGTAAGATTTGCTATCAGAGCTTTGATAATAATAATATGCCTGTAATTCCCGACGCGTTAGGTAGAGGTGTATATACAGTGTGTTTGGCTAACGGTTACCTTACTTTAAGGGCGTATTATATACTCATTTCTATCTAGGGTATGTTCAATGAAATGCTCATATCTTTGAATCTAAGAGATCTACGAGCAAATGATCTTATTGCAAAGGTAAACGCTGAGGCTATCAAAAAAAAAAAATCACACTGTATATTACCTACGCCAAGATTTTGATATGTTTTAAGTTTCGTGTAATGAGGGATGCGCCTATTTTCATTAAACGGGAACTAGTCCTGACCTACGGATTTGATCAGTTTTTTATTTATTTTAACATGGAAAACTTAAAAGTTAATTTTGTTAGTTATTCAACAAAATTCACATGCAACCCGTCGATATTTTACGTACAAGTAAATTCTATCTGCAAAAGTTGCTGGCGCAAAGAGTTGATCGGGGTACGGGAACTTTCTCGTGTTGAATGTAGGTATTAAATACCTTGTTAAAGTTGTCAGCTTACCTGTACAGTACGACATGTAGTTACAGGTTGTATTCAACGCTTTCCTTTTAAAACTCGAGAATGTGGGCAAAGTTGGTGGGTGTGTTATTTTGAATTCAGAAAATATGAATACGGATTTTTATTAATTATTTTATTTATTTATTCAGTAGTACACATAAATTTTATTCATTTAAGAATGAATGAACCGATTGTGTTCGTAGTAATACCTGAAACCCAGTACCTCTATTTGATAGCTCAAAAAAGCAAGAATCTTGCTGAGTTTGATCTGTGGATGGATAGGACAGCACATCAAGATGGTTCCGGCTATTTCATTTTAAGACAGTCGTTTGAGGATAGTCTGTCAACCAGTCTTTCAGAGGGATATCGCATTACCAAGTAAGTACGTTGTGGAGGTCAGATAGGTAGTCGCTCCATGGATAATAATGTTTTTCAGCTGCATCCTGTTAGACAGGAAAGCCGTCCCTAAGATAATTGAGCAACAAAACCCAAGTTTGTACTTAGGATTGTTTTACCTACAATCATTATAACATAAGTTATCTGCCTGTTAAAGTCCCGTCAAAATCGGTCCAGCCGTTTCGGAGATTAGCCGTAACAACAAGACAGAGAGGCAAAAACAAAAATGTTGTAAGTACCGTAATTATATACTTTCATATACATTTGTAAAAAGCTATTATTTTAAAATTACAAACAGACACTTCAATTTATTTTTACGTTTAAAGGTTGTAACAAGACCGTTAACGAAGCCGAAACGCCCTTGTTTTCCCCGTCATTGCGATCATTTGTTTGTTCTAGACCATAGCTGAGAACCTTCTAGTTGCGGAGATATTGGGGGTCCTAGTTCCAACTTTTTCATGCTTTTAATACATGTTTTTAATATAAGATTTTCACTTTAAACGCCTCCACGACCCCCTACTATTCAAACCATTCATCAGTACAATGTTTTGAGTGCGTTTACATTGAGTCTTACCGTAAAACGTAATTTTTCACTCCAAAAAAAGTCGTTTCCCAGCAATAATCTTTAAGTAAAGTTACTTATATGATGTTCATAATGTTTGGTTGATGGCTTCGTGAAGGGTCCGTTTACATCCTGTAGATGAAGAGCGCATAATACGAAGTCCCAGTTACCGTTCAAGCTATACCTAACTGCCGACGTACAGGCAAGCACGTAGTACAATTGCTTTCATCGGTTCTAGTTAAATCCCTATACAATAGCATATTGCATTTACCATTTACAATAGGGTATTAAGTTCTGATATTGCAATTCTGCTTAAGCAGTGACAGGCCTTTGTCAACGCATTGTTTGTGCTTCCTCTTCTAGAATATTGATATTAATATTATGCAAAATAATAAGTACAAACAACGTATGATCGTTACAGATACTGTGTGTTATTTTATTTTTGACAGAATAGGTATTGCCCTGAGTTACAGCTATAAGAGGTCTTAGTGGCAAAGTCTTATTTTAGCCATTTACTTGAACTTTTCGGCTTTTTGTTACCGAGATAATCAATAATCCTCAATCAATAATCTTTATTACACAAGAAAGTGGTTACAAAATTGTGTAAAGTCCCTAACTCCTGTGCTACGCGATGAACCTGTTACAAAAACCATTTTTATAATGCCCTTTCTCAGTAGGAGATACTACAGAATCTAATGCAATAAGATTAAAAAAATAAAAACACTATGGTAACATAAAAAAGCCGTTACAAGAAGCCCGTATTGAGTTTGAGATATTGTAATCTTTTTAATTTATTTACTTTTGTCCTGCCAGTACAAGGAAGAAAAAAATCAAGGAGGCATTTTAAGTCTTACCAACCTATACCAGAGAGGCAAGATCGCTATCAAAGTTTTTCGTATTTCTACTACGTCTATGAAAGGGAGCTTTTCGGGACATGGAGTCAATTGACTTTTGCACCAACGTAATAGCCGATATCATGCCACTTTGTGTAGACCCCTCAACTCCTCAACCAATAAAACAAGCTTCAAACCACAACAGTTTTCAAAATAAAAGACACGAAATATCTAGAGCATGCACGCACGACGTACACCAACGTATAACGTGTGCACGACGCGCACTGACCTGTCGCACGATTTCACGCTGTTACAAGTTTAAAACAACGCCGGTCCGAGTTGTACGCAGCTGACGAGTACCTACCCGACACATCAAAGGAAAGCGCCGAGACATAAGGCTCGGTGAATGAACGAGCCTTCGATTCCGAATGGCGTGACGGCTTTTAGATTCAGATTTCGGCATTTAGGTTTCGATTATGAACGGCCTTTGGAACCCAATTCCGCTCTTTAGGACTTTACGGGTGTTGACGTCTTTGTATGTTAACTTTAGGTACATTGTATAGTGTATTGGACAATTCAAGGTGGAAGGTAGGTACTGAATATGTGGTTATTTGGTGGTTTTAGCGTTGGTGTCACTTCCATCCTGCATTTAGTCATATAGGTATCCGAGCTTTCGGTGTTTGGGTTTCGGCGTCTTTTTGTGTTGAATCTAGGATGATGTATTAGGAGGTCCTAGATGCTGCTTTTGTAACATAAATAAAACCATGCGATACCATGGGATAAGGGCAAGAGAATGATGATGACCCCGACCTCTTCTAAATTACGTATACCTACATAGACAATTCTAAAATGACTTTAAATGGTTTAATTGAAATAAATATTTTAAGTTTTCAAATTATAATGTGTTAATAACGTGTCGATCTACATCAGCTATTGTCAGAAAGTAAAGAGATACAATATGTCGTCCACATCGGTCCTAAGTACACGCTCGTCGGAGTAAATTTCCCAACCCTTGCTATGAGCTACACCCTCGTGGCCATGATGGCCATACTGGATGCTGAGAGTATACCGCGAGTCACCTACAATTTGCGACATGACGATGCTCTCACGAAGGAAAAACATGACCAAAGCGGGTGTTGATTGCCGCATGTCGCAAGTTTTATCTCCTGAGTTTCTGATTGAGGCGTTAGACCCATGGGTTTTGAAGCCATTGTTACATAGATGTGGATTCGCTAGACCAATCAACACAGTAGTTCACATATTTCATATGATACCCCAAACCTCTTCGAAAGACGGTGTATTAAAATAATAATATATTGTTTCTCCTACCCGTCAGTATGTCACCAATTTCGATCTACATAAGCTGTTGTCTGACAATATAGAGGATACAATATGACGTCCGCATCGGTCCTAAGTACACGCTCGTCGATGGGAATTTGCCATCCCTTGCTATTAGCTACAGCCACGTAGCCATGATGGCCATACTGGAGGTTTCTGTTCAAAATGAGAATTACATACGTTATGTTATGGAAGATATTGGACTGCAGATTATTGTGGGTTGAATGTGTTCAGATTATCGTGGGAAATGAGAGTTTTTACTGAAATAGTTTAATGTGGTTTATTGTAGGTGGCGAGGTTTGATTTTATATAATTATGTATATATTTTTTTAGTGGTTATTTCTTAAACAGGCATCAGTTTTTTTTTTATGCTGCCGAGAAATATCTCTCAGGCATGCTGGTTTGGTTTCCTTCACAAAAGCAAGTGATAATTATACAGGTAGTTGTTCCGGGTCTGGCTGTTTGTGTATGTGAGTTTAAATGTTTGTAAACGCACCCACGATACAGGAGAAATTCCTAGTGTAGGGCAACGTTTTATTTAAAAAAAAAAAAAAAAATACGCACATGAATTCGAAAAATCAGAAATGTACGTGGTTTTGACTTGAAACCTATGACCTGGCCGTCTGACGGTCACATCACTGCTAATTAAAATGAATAAATATTTTAAATTCAATATAATGAAAGTACGTGATAATGATGGTTGTCTTGTCAAGAAAAAATATATGAAGATTCAGTTTAATAAATAGGTGCTACAGTCGATTGTCGTGCACATTTGATGCTGTAGTAGGCATATTTGCGCTATGTTATAATTTTTGCACAAATAAACTAACTACCCATCCTCTTCCCTCATTCTGTTCTTGTTCTTTGTCAGTATTGAAAATGAAAGCCCCTTGTTCGAGTCAATAACCACATATATAGATAGATAAACCGTTTATTTAGTGCACGCAAAAGACATAGCACAACACACAAAAGCACAATGAAATGATTTAAAAAAAATACTATACAGGGTGTAAATAGACCCTTCACGAAGCTGTCAACCAAGCATTATGTACTAAGTAACTTTACGCAAAAATTGTGGCTGGGAAACGACTTTTTTTTTGGGGTGAAAAATCACGTTTTACGGTACGAATCAATGTAACTTATTCAAAACATTGTGCGGATGGATGGATGGAATAGTACGGGAGTCGTGGAGGTGTTTGAAGTAAAGTTCTAATATTAAAAACATGTATTTAAAAAAAAAACTTGTGAAAAAGTTCGAACTTTGACCCCCAATATCTCCGTAATTGGAAGGTTCCCAGTTATGATCCATAACAAAAGAATTATCACAATCATGGGGAGAACAAGTGCCTTTCGGCTTCGTTAAGGGTCTTTTTACACCCTTTATAAAAACAAGGTGTAAATTTACAAAAAGAAAAATATATTACGAAAGAAGTATAGTAACACCATGACATACCTACTTCAAATAAAATAACAAGTATACAAGGTGCGGGGATGACATACACACAACTACATAGTACTGATGATTTTGTATGCTTACAAAAAAGTTACCTACCAGACTGGACTCCAGACACCGGATTTTGGTGTCCGTGGAGTTCGGCCCCGCCGGTGCAAATTGAAACTATGTATTTGCAGCTCGTAAATAAGTTTCAAATGTGTTTTAATTAAAGTACACTGGATGTTGAATGGTTAAATATTTGAACGAGCCAAAATTAATACTACACTCAGTATGCATTTCACAAATTAAATATGAATTTAATTAAGTGCATACTCTTCGCCAGTGGAAATTAAAAAATAATTTTAAACCGCCAAGCTTCATAATAATTTTGAAATGGATAATAACTAGGTATTCGTTTTGTTGTAATTAAAGTTTGATTTTAAATTGACGTAAAATCCGAGAATGAATTTGTGAGAATTTAATTTAACCCTATATCTATTGTTAAAATTAATTGAAATGGGGGAACGTAATATTTGATTATTAGTTTCACTGAAATTTATTTCATTCAGGTAAGTATTCTTTCTTAAATTAAAATTTAATTTAAATACCCTATCTCGTTTTGTAAATTGTTGTTTATTCTGCAATGATATTTAATTTTGACGAAATGAGGGAGCACTACCTACAGCTCAGCTCACGCTTCAGAGATAACAGGCGTGATGTTCTATTAATTCACAGATAACTTAATACCAGGTAGTATCAAGTCGCTCAACTTGTAAATTGCTTCGATCAAGTTCAATCATCGACTAAGTGATGGCCTTTCATGTGATCATTTAATTTGCATGAAACTAGAAGCTTACGATACGACATTATTACATACCTACTAATAGGTATTCAGTTTGCAATTTTCTTTTATAAATAGTATCAGTGTACCACAAACAACTCGCTTGTAACAACAATTTCGCAAAACGAATCTGTTGGGTATTTTGCAATACGATTCTTATGATTTTGACGAATCAACAGTATTCATTGCGGTGCCGTATTACCCAGTACTAATTGGGTTGCGGAGGTCAGATAGGCAGTCGCTCCATGTAAAATACTGGTATCCAACTGCATCCGGTAAGACTGGAAGCCGACCCCAACGTAGTTGGGACAAGGCAGATGATGATGAATAATACATATTCATTGCGGTGTCCACATTGATGAGCAGACGAATTTTTCAAACTTATGAAGCAATGCATAACGAATTTACTTTAAAATTCTTCGAATCGTGACACGATAACTATGTTACGGTATTAGAGTGTTGGGAAACTGAAATTCTCGATCGATCAACAATGTGTCTGTAATTTTCAACCTTTACCACAGTGTAATTAACAATTCAGCAGGTCCTTTTAGTGTCTCAAAACGATGACCAACTGCTTGTAGTGACACAGTGGTCCAGCCAGCTAAACAATCAGCCTTCCTGTGACCTACGCCTTTAATTTTCAAAGCAACCGTTGATTACTCCCGGGGTACGTTTATACGGGCCCACAGCTATACTGACCCAGTTTACATTGTTCAAACGACCTTGCCTTGGTCTTAAATGTTTTCTTGTAAGATATAAAAAAGTTTTGGTTCACTTTAGAGCGTAAACTAAAAAAATGAGTCTTTTTCTGTAGATAGTACTGAGACGAACCGGTTTTTTTTATTGTCAGTCATTATATTGGGGTCTTAAAGTTGACGGTAAGATTGGCGCAGTGGCAGATCGATTGACTGCTGAGTTTGTATCGGGGGTTCGATTCCCGCACGGAACAAATATTTGTATGGCCTACAGGTAGTTGTTCCAGGTCAGGCTGTTTGTGTATGTGAACGCACCCACGATACAGGAGATATTCCTAGTATGGGGCAACGTTTTTTTTTTTTAAAAATAAAGAAAAAAGAGATATTGGAATGTAACTTTGCTGAAATTGAAATTAAAGAAGTTTATTTTATGTTCAGCAAAAACTGTTTTCTATACTTTTCAGACTTAAATAAATCATTGCTAAATTCTTTGAAAAATATAAAGTGTAAAGAAGTATACCTGGAAGTATTAACAACCTCCGAAAATATTGTGATAATTCCTTACCGAAAAAAGCTTTAAAATATTTTAAGTGACTACAGCCACACTTATGTGGTTACTGAACCAATTAGGCCTACACCAATGTGACCACTATTCGGACACATCTCATTAGACCCTGAGGTATGCCACAATCAGCCACCATTGTGTTCAAAATCTCACTTATAAAACGTCGACAAAAAGGCTCACGGTTCGGGTTGGTCGTTTCCTATGGAGAAGAACCGGCAAGAAACTCCATGGTTACTCTTTACAAATCATTTGGTATTACAATATTATTATGGTTATGATCCTTTATTTAACTTTACACAAATCTTATATATTTTTAAATATTTCCTAAACTAAAAACAATATAAAAAAAACATTTAAAAATATAAAAAATTGTAGCCCACCGGTATCGGGAACAGGGTCCAAGCTACCGGCGGTCAGGGCTCCAGAGAGAGGAACCTCCTGACAATACGAGCCGTGTCCAGGAGTACCGCTTTCTGAATCAAACCCTTGATCCAGCTGCCTAACGAGAGCCTCCTCAGGTATTGGTCGAGGCTCTTGGCAATTAAGCCATGGGCTGATACAACTATCGGCACAATGATCGCTGAGTCCACATCCCACATGTCGACAACCTCGTGAGCCAAGTCAAGATACTTGATTTGCTTATCTTTCTCGGCTTTCACGAGGTTCCCATCATGCGGGACCGTTATGTCAACAATCATTGCACGCCGCTCTGATCGATCCACCACCACTATATCAGGCTTATTGGCTACAATAGTCCTGTCAGTTACGATGGATCGATCCCAGTACAATGTGATATTGCCATTTTCGAGAACTGGGTCGGGCACATACTTATAGTACGGTACTTCCGATTCCACAAGGTTGTATTTTAGAGCAAGTTGCTGATGGATAATCCTGGCTACAAGGTTGTGTCTATGCAAGTTCTCTCCGTTAGCCAGACGAGAACACCCGGAGATAATGTGACGGATTGATTCGCCTGGACGGTGGCATGCCCGACATATGTCAACCGTACCGTCCTTCACAATAAATCTCCGGTAGTTATTCGTCATCATAACTTCATCCATTTATTATGGTTTATTATTATGGTTACAGCATTTGTACTTAAGTATGGGGGGACAGCGTAGACCCAACAATAAGTCGTTGCTTACTACACAAAAGATGTGTGTTATTTCTAAAAAAAATATTTCTTTTAGGTAAACGGTCCTGTATAAATGGCCCAACTCGGCTCATTTTTATTTCTAAACATACTACCATCAAAACTCTAAAACATTCCTAGAAGTTCAAACATATTTCTTAAAGCCTTTCAAAGCTGAACATTCCAGCGTTCCATTCCTTACAAAATGCTCTCTGAATCGGATTCCCACGGAAATCTGTTTCAAATAATGAGTTGTATTTACAACTGTGAATTCACAGTCGACTACCTTTTAAGGGAAATATGCGTTAATTATAAAATTCACTTCAACCAGTTGGTATTTTGTAGTTAATGCTTTTTCACGTCTGATGTTCAAAGGTAGCCATACACGCTAGGGTGTACCTGACAGGTTTACCTCTAAGGTACACTTCAGTCAGTTAAGTCAGTCACTTCGGTCAGTAAGCTCGAGCTGCCTCTTGAGAAAATTGCACAGTTTTGCAATATACACGCTCCGGCTCCGGTGTACCTGTACAGTTCAACTGTACAGGCAAGCTTGTCAGGTACACCCTAGTGAGTATGGCTACCTTTAAGGCTGGGACACACTCCATTTACGGCGCACAACTTTCTCTCTCTCTACGTATACCTCTATAAACTTTACATTGTTACACGCTTACTCCGCTTAATTACTCGTTACATTTGTTGTGATCCAGCCTTTAGTTTGCAAACAAAGACTTTCATACTACCAAATTATTAGCTGTTCCAATGAGTTATGCAATGAATTAACGAGTTTAAACTGAAATCTGTGAAGCAATGTGTTTGTACATTGAAAAATGTTTTGATGAATAATGCTGTTTGTATACCTACTTTTAAAGCACAGTTCTGAAAATAAAATAAAGAACTACTTACTCGTCCCTACTTCCTCCACCTTTGTACCTCTTTCTACCTCCTTTTCTACCTTATCTGCCTACACTTCGAGAAATAAAGACGCGATTGTGTTCAATATGTTTGTTTATTCACATTTTAACGCTCGGCGCAGCGCAGAGAGTCAACATTTTATCAGTGCAATAATAATTGCTGTAAAAGTTCAAATTTTAACGAAGCCGAAAGGTACTTGTTCTCCCCGTCATTGATATTATTATTATTTTTTGTTCTAGACCGTACCTGGGAACCTTCTAGTTACGGAGATATTGGGTTCAAAGTGAAAACTTTTTCACAAGCTTTCTTTTAAATACCAATTTTTAATGTTGTAACGTTGCTTTGAATACCTCCACCCGTACTATTCCATGCATCCATCAGCACACTGTTTTGAGTGTGTTGATGGATGCATGGAATTGAGTCCTACCGTAAAACGTGATTTTTCACCCCAAATAAAAAAGTCATTTCCCAGCAGAATTTTTTGCGTAGAGTTACATAAGTTTCGTGGACAGAATGCTTGGTTGATGGCTTCGTGAAGGGTCCGTTTACACCCTGTATTTAGACGTATTAACATAGCGATAGTAAAACTAAGGGTGTCAAATGACCTTATAACACAACGAAATCAAAATATTTTTTCAAAGACTGTTCCCTTGTAACAGAATTCTTATCGTGTTGTGTGTTTGCATCTTGAAGCTTTCATCTTACATGCAACTGGGATCTGAGAGTTATAAGACGGGGATTCGTCACCAAGCCGCGTTTCAATCCTTTGGGCCGTAATCTTATACAAACTGGATTAACCAGCGCGTGCAGAACACAGTCTTGCTTTCCGTTGGGCTTATGTTACTAGGAGAGTAAACTCTATGGTTTCAGGATTTGAGAGTAGCTAGCAGTAGGTTATACTTAAGAAAACCGGCCAAGTGCGAATCGGACTCGCACATAAAGGGTTCCGTTCCATCGTGGTAGGCGAGCCCCCTTTAAATTTAAATTTTATTTTTAATTTGTATATTTTTTTCAAAATTTTCGGCTCTGTTGTTTCAGAGTTAGGGAGGGGGGGGGGGGAGAATAGTCAATTTTCGCCTATTTTCTTAAATAACTTCAAAACCATTTAACATAAATTATAAAAAAAAAATTGAGATACCCACAATAAGCCCTTTCATTTAAAATGTAACACGATATAGTTAGCCAAACTTTTTTTTCATCTTCTAGTATCCCCCAAAAGTGCCCCCATATTTAAAATTCATTAATTTACGTTACACGTCCGTCTTTGAGTCACCGACTTACATATGTGTACCAAATTTCAACACAATCAGTCCAGTACTTTCGGAGTAAATTGACAGACGGACAGACAGACACGCGAGTGATCCTATAAGGGTTCCGTTTTTGCCTTTTGAGGTACGGAACCCTAAATATCCTACAAATATTTTTCTGGTTAAACAGGACATCGACCGTTCATCATTATCAGCCTATAATGTTCCCACTGCTGGGACATAGGCCTCCTCTCTATGAGAGGGAATGGGCTATAATCCACCACGCGGGCCCAGTACAGGTTGGTAGATGTCACATGTCTTCGAATTTTTGGACAGAACATGCCGGTTTCCTCACGATGTTTTCCTTCGCCGTTTTTGAGAGCAGTGATGATAAAATAAATTACACAAAGTAATGCGCTTGCCTGGGTTCGAACCCACGACTTACTGTTCGTAATTCGGGGCCGCCACCACTGGGCCATTGCCGCTCTCATCTTATGTGAAATTAATGTTTGTGAATTAGTTATTTGTCACTCAATTACGCATTAATTAAATCAATTTTGATAAAATTGGGAACAGAGCTAGACCACAATCTGAAATATAATCATGATAGCATTTTCCTAACTATGTTGGAGTCGGCTTCCAGTCTAACCGGATGCATTTGTACACTAGTATTAGTAATACATGGAGCGACTGCCTATCTGACCTCCACAACCCAGATAGTATTGGGTAATACAATAGATACCACTTGGTAAGACTGGTTTTTAGACTAACGGGCCACTGACTACCTGTAACCACTGTCAAAGATCTACAAATGACAGCCGGGACCAACGGCTTATCGTGCTTTCCTAAGCACCGAGGAAACACGGTATGTAAGGGATCCATCCATAGACCAACCTAATCAAGCGCCGCTTAACCTGCAGATTGATCCGAGCGGCTTTTATTATTTATCCAAGAGCTAACTCCTCCTGCTAACCAGGATTAAAATATAGGATGCTTTTTATCCACTTACATGTAGTACTTTCCCTTGAATGCCAGTGTAGCCGCAAGCAACTGCAAGTTATTCGCAATAAAGTAACTTCATGGAGTAATCCTTTTAGTTGGACCGTATTGGAAAACGTAAGCTAAGCGTGAAATCCATTTGCAGTGTCATAAGTACAGAGAATTGAAATAATATTTTAAATTATTAAACAAATAAAATAAACCGAAATTAGTCTGTTAATCCGTTAAGCTGATAAGTATTATCTTTATACAGTCAGTGCTCATTATATTTAATTGCATTAAACAAAATGATTTTCTAGTACTTGAAATAATAGTGAATGAGTTTTGCGTTTTTCTCTGCAGCAACCCGAAGTCTTAATTGATGCCCGATTAATGGCAATAGGCTCGCCCCCTAAACACACATTAATGGCAAAATGTAGGTGTACACATCTCTGCCTAAACTGGATTATAGACGTTATGTTTTCATACATCTCTGCCTAAACTGGATTATAGACGTTATGTTATGGTGAGTTTAGTAATTGAATAAGGGCGTAGCGCCATCTGTCAAGTTCAGTTAATGGCGGAACATAAACAAACTTAAGTGTTAACTGACAGTTACCTATTTATTTAACTAGTATTTGTGAAGCAAAGCAAAATTGAATAATATAACTTCTGCAGAACACAAAATCAATTAAGCACTGTCGAAACTTCTGAGAGCGACAGTTCTACTTAATTGGCTAACGTGACTATTTTCCTGACCAAAAAGGACTCAAAGTGAATAAAAGTTAGTCAAGATTTTCTGGTTTACCAAGAGAAAATATTGCAGAGTGGTAAACTTTATAGTCATCTATACTACTAACCTAAATGGAAAAGTAAGTTTGTTTGTTTGTTACCTTTTCACGCCTAAACCACTGAACAGATCATCCTGAAATTTTGCATATACGTTATCAGGTGTACAGAAACGGACATAGGGTACCTTTCATCCCGAAAAAAGGACTATTCCTGAGGAAAACGATATTGTCGTTTTCCTCTTATGTTGTTAGATGGCGCCACGTGTCTCGAATTATATTATTACAAGCAGAGTACAACCCGAATTGATTGTCAAATTGTTAAATATCGCGAGCGTAGCCGCGGGCAAAAGCCAGTAAAGCTAGCTCTATTATAAAGAGGTAAAATTGATTGATTGTTTTGTTATTTTTTGTTTTTGGTTTTTTTTTAATTGTTTGGGGTAAATTGAATTAATTTTTTTGAAGGTTGATTGGTAGAAAATGGGTATGGCGTTAAGTCCGCCTCTGTACTTTTGTGTTTGAAGTGTTAAATAAATAAAATTTATTTAAAAGTTTGTATGTAGGGGGTAATCTTCAGAACCACTGATCCGATTCCGAAAATTCTTTCACTAACGGGAAGCTACATTGGCTAGTGCAATATAAATAATTAAAAGATATCCTCCTTCCATAACATAATAATCCTGTATAAAATCCTCGTCCAAGCATTCAATTCGCTTGATCAGAATCGCTTTACACACCGAAAGCAGGACCCAATGCCAATTGAGGAGTACCCACCTGTGAAACGAGTCTAAAGCAAGGAGTTACAGAATATAGGTAGTAGGTATATTTAAATACGTGAATATGTACGTCTTTGAGAGTACCCGTCCCCAGTAACTGTCCGACATAACGTCAATGAATGTATGCAGGCACTTCGATGTACACATGAGAATAAACTTAGACTGGCACTTACGGGATATCTTTCGTGATTGTTCATTATTTTGAGCTCCCAAAATTTCGGCGCTGTTGCAAGCGCCATGATCACGGGTTGTCTGAAGAATGCGGGTGGATGGATATCGGGAGCTCAAAATAATGAACAATCACGGAAGATATCCCGTAAGTGCCAGTCTAAGTTTAGTTGTAAACCGTGAAAGCTTAAAAACTGTTTTAAGCTTTCACGGTTTACAACTAAACCGTTTGAACATGAGAATATTTCAGAAAATATGAAATTGTATTCCGTGCTGAATTCTGATCCGTATGCTGAAACTTCAAAAGTGCAAAAACAGGGAATAAAAATATGTCGCGCGATGAATATTTGTATAACGAATGGCCATTACAAACATCGCACACCGCAGATTGGAAAAAAAACCAATTCGATATGCAATAAAAATGTTTTGTTTTATGCAGGTAGGTATCGGATATTATTGTGACCTCGATGGAGGCGTAATGTTCATTTTCAAACCCCGACTGAAAAAGAGGGGTGTTATAAGTTTGACCACAATGTGTGTGTCTGTCTGTCTCTGGCAACGTAGCTCTTAAATGAGTGAACCGATTTGAATGCAGTTCTTTTTATTTGAAAGCTAGTTTCTTGGCAATGGTTTTTACATACGTTTTATCAAAATCGGTGCAGCCATTTATTAGATACGGGGGATGAAAGTGGTGATGAATAATCGAATATTTTCAAATATACCCAAGTGGGGTATCAAATGAAAGGTCTTGATGTGTATATTACAATTAGACATGTTTTATCAAAACCGGCTTATATCGAGCAGTGGACTGCTGTAGGCTAATGATGATGATCCAAAATTCAGAAAAGCGATATGCGCCATTTCTCTGTGAAAAAGAGTGTGGACTGTAATCCTATGTATGATACAATGGCATTCAGTGTTGCGTCTGATAAATCGATTGATTTTTCATGACTAATTTAATCATGATTTTATTTAAACCGATCTATCATCAACCGCGACGTTAAAATTGCATAACGTAACATCGCGCCTGTATTCCCCGAAGGGTAAAGCAGAGGTGTAGGTAACTAACAAGTACACCGAAATATCGCCAGTCATGTTTGTTTTAAGTCCCATTTAATAGGACTCCGTGGCTGCTACTGAGACATTCCTGATGAAAAAACACAATAACACTTTGCCCGACCTGAGAATCGAACCCGACCTCGCTCCCGATCGGCCTTGACCTTATGCTCAACTGTCGCGCTTCTGTCCATTAGACAGACGAGGCAGTCTATACAACATCGAAGTTTCATAAAGGGTGTAAATAGACACTTAACATAACCGAAAGGGATTTATTCTCCCCGTCTTTGCGATCATTTTTTTGTTCTACACCATACCTGGGTACCTTCTAGTTACGGAGATATTGGAGGTCAAAGTTCCAACTTTTTCACAAGTTTTTTTTTAAATACATGTTTTTAATGTAAGATTTTTACTTTACACACCTCCACGACTATTCAATCCATCCATCAGCACAATGCTTTGAGTGCTTTCCATCGAGTCCTACCTTAAAACGTGATTTTTCACCCCAAAAAAAAGTCGATTCCCAGCAATAATTTTTGCGTAAAGTTACTTAGTTTTATGTACAGAATGCTTGGTTGACGGCTATGTGAAGGGTCTGTTTACACCCTGTATACTGAAAAAGAATCTTCGTTCATGGAAATCTTAAAACCTGTTCGTGTAATAAAGTGCACACGGGGAGGATATTAGTACCACTACAGCAATGAGAAGAAAAAGAAGTCGAGCCGAAGTCGGCCTTATCACAAGTACAAAAACACACAAAGACTTTACAATTACCCACAAAACAACTTCGAAGTTTAAACACTACACCGCAAGGACTAGTATTGCTACTTCCAATATTGTGAGCAAACAACAGCCCGACTTGTTGATACTGATTCGATCCCGGAGCGCTCAGTCTTACTTGTTGATACCGCAGTTATTTATACAGCCCATTGCAATGGAGTGTTATGAGCTGGGAGCGTAGACCTTGAGTTTTATGGATGAGAGTAAAGTTAAGGGTGGATTGTTCGTCAAGTTATGTTGGAATACAATCATGTTTTATGATTAGTAAAGTCGTATACAATGTAATGGTTATAGAGATCATAGTTAACATCACTGGGTATCGTATTACCCAGTACTAACTGGGTTGTGGAGGTCAGATAGGCAGTCGCTCCAGGCAAAATACTGGTATTCAGCTGCATCCGGTTAGACTGGAAGCCGACCCCAACATAGTTGGGAAAAGGCTAGGCAGATGATGATGAGTTAACATCACTAAAACACATACAGGGTGGAAGGGATATCGACACGAAAATGGTTACCATGTATTCAGTTCATCATTCTGAGCCTCAAACATAGAATTTTTTAATTAGTAATGTAAAAGAAAACAGCTGTTCCAAACGTTGTTAAAAACTTTGTAGCCTTGTATGAAAGAGGTGTTTTTGGCTCAGAATGAACTGAATACATGGTAACCATTTTCGTTATCTCAATCAACTCATCTCAATTCAACTATTTTTCAACTGATTTCTTATTTATTACATCTATGATTTACTTTTACGAAAACTAAAATTGGAAACCTTAACGTGACAAGTCAAATAGGTGTTACTGAAAGTGTTTCAAAAAACATTATATTTTACTGGCAAGGTCGTCTGGCAATTTCAGAAACAAGGCTTGTAGCAATTTATTTAACACTCAAAAACATTATTACGTAGTATTATGGAACGTTCTTAAAAACGAATCTTATAATTGCCTATTTATTTTTAATACCCGTATTCACTAAAATTAAGCGACACCTAAACGAATGTCTAGATATATTAAAACTCTTTTGAAATTTCAACTTTTTGTGCAGAATGTGACAGTAAAACATCGGTTTTACATGAACAACCGCTACCCATTGACTACAATAAAATATACGGGTTGGAAGGGATACCGACGTGAAAATGGTTACCACGTATTCAGTACATCATTTTGAGTCCCCCTAGATGGAAATTTTTCATCGATAATTTAATAAAAATCAGGTGTTCCATACATTTTGACCGTGTAGTTATTGTACTTTTTTTGGAATCAGCTGTTTTTTTAATAACCGATGAAAAATTTCTATGTGGCCCTCAGAATGATGTATTGAAAACGTGGCAACTGTTCTCGCGTTGGTGTCCCTACCACCCCGTCTTATCTGTGTGATGATGATCATGCAGAATGCTGAATTTCCTAAATAACATTGTCATTTATGACTCCAATGTTTATGCCACAACACGATAACAAAAAGCTTAACAAACTAGCAATGAACGCAATAAACAAGCAATAAATGCAATAAACTAGGATGTAAAACAGCATACAACAACAATGAACACATGTACTGTTGTTGACAGTGACACATGACGTTTTTAATTAACACTATTTTGACCGTCATCCATTCAATTTACGTGTCATTTTAGAACGTATAGAATTTATGTTGTTTTTAAGAGTTTTTGGGAACGCAATAAATACAATATGACTGTTCATTACGTTACTATATTGTTTTCGAATATTATCAGCCTAGACTTTTCCCAATTATATTAGGGCCGGCATTATAAGCATAGCGTGATCAGCCTATTAATGTTCCCACTGCTGGGACGCAGGCCTCCCCTCTATGAGAGGGATTGGGCTATAATCCACCACGCGGGCCCAGTGCGGGTTGGTAGATGTCACATGTCTTCGAATTTTTGGTTCTAGGACATGCCGGTTTCCTTCACCGTTTTGAGAGCAGTGGTGATGAAATAACTTACACAAAGTAATGCGCCTGGCTGGGTTCGAACCCACGACTTACGGCTCGTAAGTCGGGGTCTCCACCACTGGGCCACCGCTGCTTTCTGATTAGGGTCGGCTCTCATACCTATTATTGGAATCAAATATAACATCTCACAACTTAGGACCCATTAATATTAATGATAATATTTATCCGTGGTGCTAGGCAACTGGGCTTATCCGTCCCTTTATGCCTATAGGCGTTGTTTTGTTCTGTCTCCTGCTGACATGGAGGGAAGTAGAATTTATGGATTTCCTACTCCTCCGCTATACTTTTCTGATTAATTTCGTTAAGAGATTCAAGACAGTTAAATTGTTTCTCTAGGACATCGTCGAGCTTAACGGACGCCACTCGTATTGTGGCAACAAATAATGCGAGCGCACTCGGATGGGTTGCTATGGGTTAGTAATCCAATTCCATTCGGTCCGAGCATACTCTGATGGTGTCAACGCGGCTTTATTGTCTCAGCGTTTTTCTGGTGGTCGCCACTGTTGATTCTGGCTTTCAGGAGTAACAGTTACTTGGGAATAGTGTGGCGGGTTGTCCTATAAAAAAGGGTCGGCTCCCAATCTTCATGGAGCGACTGTGTATCTTACTTTGCAACCCATTTACTGGGTAATACGATACCCATTGGTAAGACAGCTTCCAAGTAGATTATCGCAAAGACTGTCAAAGGTCTACAAATGAAAACCAAGGACCGGTTTCGGCGTATTATGGACCCATCCATTGACTGACCTCACCATGCGTTGCTTAACCTTGAAGATCGAACCGTGTGGCTGATTTTATTTAGCCTCACCTAAACTATTTTAAGAACAATGAGTGCTAATTAAGTCAAATCAAATCACGAAACTATCCACACAACGTGCAACGCTCCAATTTGTATGTTAATTTCGATACGACCTACCAACATATTCTACGTATAGACACAGTGCGAAAGTAATAAAAATCAGTTTCCACAGTAAACGAGCGTGTTAAGGCTCTTAACATAACACTTAATCCGGCTTTTAGGCTTTCAACAGGCGTCCGTCACGAGGCAACGATTTCATTAACATATCTTGACACGTTACTTCACTTGCGTGCCGGACGGGAGACGTGAATCATGCTACAAGGCTTTTTTCTTTTGTTTTTTGTTCTTGAGTTTATATTGTACCAGTTTATATTTTTTCATTCATATTACAAGCCGTGTGCCCGGTGCGATTTTGAAATTCTATAACATAACATCACGCCTGTAATCCTCGAATAGTTAGGCAGAGGTGTACCTAATAGTACACCCACATTTCGCCAGTTATGTTTAAGTTCCATGTAATAGGGGGCGAGCCTATTGCATCAAACGGGCGTAAATCCAGACTCCGTGGCTGCTACTTAAAAAATCTTGATGGATAAATTTAATAAAATTGTCGCCACATTGTCTGGTCCCCACAACTTCACCAGGTCATCAGTCCACCTAGTGGGAGGCCTTCCAACGCAACTTCTTCCGGTTCGCGGTCGCGACTCCAGAACTATTCGGCCCTATCGGCCATCCGTTCTGCGATCAATGTGCCCTGCCCATTGCCAAGTTTGGCAATTCTTCGGGCTACGATGCTAACCTTGGCGCTTTTGAGGATGTCAGATTCGGATATGGATACCAGTGAACTCGTTCATTAACAGTAGGTCATTCTAGGTTTTGCACCTGCTACGTCATAGCTTATTAAACGTGTCACCACGAAATTCTTAATTAAAAACTCAGACTCAATTGAAAATAAAAATGTTTTTCAATATTATGATTTCAACAGAAACACAAAACATCATTATGTGAGGCGCGACAGCGTAAGAGCCTTGTCCTAATTAATATTTTACGGCTTTTTTGACACCAACCGAATTTTATATTGGAGAATGGTTCGCAAACAAACGATATTAATAACTGTTCTTTGTATACGCTCTAGAAAGTATGAAGTGCTTTCTTTGTGACTGCCTCGTTGGCTTAGCGGTTCTGGATTTGATTCCTAGGTCAGGCATTCCTGGATTTTTCCATATGGAATTTTTCACAAGCCGCCCAGGGTCCAGATTTCTGCCCGGTTGATGACAATAGGCAGGCCCCCAATTATAAGAGATTTATTACATAACTAGCTTATGCAAGCGGCTTCGCCCGCGTGGAGTTCGGTAATTGTCCCACGGGATCAAAATACCGGGATAAAAATTATCCTATGTGTTAATCCAGGTTATAAACTATCTGTGTGCCAAATTCATCCAAATCCGGTCAGTAGTTTTTGCGTGAAAGAGTAACAAACATCCAGACATCCATCCATACATCCTCACAAAGTTTCGCATTTATAATATTAGTAGGATTGGCAATGTAACTGTACTATTTCACCTTATGTGTTTTACGTAAAAGTGAAAAATTGTGTATACAACATTCATTTTTAATATATGCGAAACCTGAAACACGTGTTTAGTATTTTTATGTAAAGAATTTACGTACAAAATTTCAAAACTGTATCATGAAATTCACAAAGTTATAAGCTTGTTCTGTTATCTGGTTGTCCGCACAAAAACGTCGTCACAAGCCGCGCGCGCGCCTCCAGCGTCGTCTTGAGCTCATTGATAATAACAATGTGGCAGTATGTACCTAAATTATTGCGATAGGTACTTAGTATCGCTCCATGTACAACTTGTAGCCTTTATTAAATATTTTTGGGACAAAATATAACATGGTTTAAAAATATATTAATCGATTCAGTTACTCATTCTGAATAAACTATATTCAGGTTTCGCATATACTAAAATAATGTTGTATATGCTACAACCTAACTACTTATGAAATTAAGTATTGAATTTGTAACTAAAAGCTCTTGTTGCTCCAATTTCGTTTGGTCAAGATAGAACTTGAACATAAGCCTCACAGAAATTCTACGTAAAGTCTTCAAAAAGTCAGTTGTGCTCTGAGTCTGGTCTCTGCAGTGCTGTCTAGAATCAGAATATTATAAGTCGAGCTTTTATGACGGACGTGTTCCTACAACAAGCTTAGTCGGAACTTCCACCACGAACGTGACTGCAATATTAATTAATGTATCCATATTGGGGAAAGAGTCTTGTAGTCGAATAAGAGTAATCAGAAAAGATGGCAGAACCAGAATGAAAAAATCAGAATAAAGGTCGGCTCTTTGACGTCCTTAACATTATGAAAAGGTATATACAACATACATAAACATAAAATCATCACGTCAGTAATCCCCGTAGTGTTAGGCAGAGGTGTACCTGATAATACACCCACATTTCGCCAGTTATGTTTAAGTCCCATATAATAGGGGGCGAGCCTATTGCCATCAACCGGGCACAGATCCAGACTCCGTGGCTACTAATGAGAAATTCCTGATGGAAAAACCTAATAACACTGCCCGACCGAGGAATCGAACCCACGACCTCATGCTCAACAGTCGCGACCACTGGACCAACGAAGCAGTCAACAAACGATAAAAAAATAAAAACAATGTTTCATATTTGAACTGAAAAAGATTCTGCGTTCATAGAAAGCTTAAAACCTGTTGTGTAATAAAGTGCATACCGGTAGGATATAATTCTGAGGAAATATTATTCTGTAACGTAAATTTCCTTTGTGCGCGTCTACGCTGCATACCAAAACTATCAGATTTGCTCCCAATCAGTTATTTCCTTACTTACAACGGTGCCGTTTTTCAGAAAAAGATTCTTTTAAAGTCAAAATGACATCTCCAGTCTTACTTAAGGGTGTTAATTAACACGACTTCTATTTTTATAGTAGTATTCTGCTTTAAAAAATTAGATTGTCCTCCGATTTACTGGGTGAATCACCATCAATGTCCGTCTTAAAAATACTATCTTAGTCACCATTTTTCATAAATGTAAGCTATGGTATATACAACCCAGCATGGTTCTAATGTTATAGCATCTATATGTCGGATATGTCAGGATTTATTCCGTTAGGCTCGTACACCACATGGGCAGACGATGGGTTTCGTGCTATGAAAACACACTGCGATACACTGTTTCTAGTAAAACGAACGAATTACTTGAGATTACAACTTAAGACAATAACACGGGGCACAATGAATCGGGTACAGTTCCAAGACGTCTCAACTCCGCAGACATTGACTGTCTCCCTCGTCTCGAGCTGGACATCAGGGCTCTGTTGAAGCACACTGTATTGTGACTGGTAAGTAGGTCGCGCGATGTCACCACTGCACACAGGCGCGCTTTCCAATTCATTTTATGTCCACACTAACGACTGGATCCGACATATATTTGTGACTTATATTCAAGTAAAAGTAATTCCGATCGACTTCTAATTTTGTAATTAGTACCTACGTTTAAAATTTTGTTTAGTATGACCAATTTATAACTCACAACATAATAATACAATAGTTGTGCAACAAGTGTATTTTTTTCAAATAAAATAAACTAAATCCTGAAATCCATCTCCTCATTTTATCGATGCAACTATACATCCAGCATTAAATCGACTACAGCCCACGGCTAACAAACCTGACCTCTACGCCATTACGGTTAAACGTATATTTTATACCGAAAAAGTAATCACTAAGAAAATAAAGGTTTCAGAAGAAGAGGCCATTTACATAATTAAATCAGAAGGCAATCAGATACTCGTTAATATGCAACTTACCATAAATAAGGTGTCGGAGTCCAGTGAATTGTGTAAATATGGTCTGGGTCCTGGGTTGGATTCCCAGGTCGGGAACAATGAAGAAATGCTTCTCATCCGTAACCTCACCAATCTAAGTCTAGTTGAAAACAAGCGTTGGGCATTAGTTGTCCGTCATTTTTGCTGACAAAAATTGTTGTGGCATGTGCTAAATAAATGTATTTATTTTTTCTTATTTTACATGGGACTCAAGCATAACTGGCGAAATCTGGTGTACTGTCAGGTAGGTATACCTCTGTCTACCTCTTCGGATCACAGGCGCGTGATGTTATATATTACCAATAACTCCGTGTGAAAATAACGATGTGAAAAGTAAATACATCTTACTTTCCCACAACAAAAAGGCACAGAGCTAACGCCCACAATAAAATTATGTTTACGTTATGTTTATGTACCCATAACACACTGCGTGAGTGATAGTAAAACAAAGTAATGTTGTCGGGAAAGCGGTAGCTAATATCTGGGACGAACTATTTTTGGAACTCCGACGACATTACTTTAGTTTGGAACGCAAACATGGCCGCGACGTCAAAACTCTCAAGAGTATGGTCGGAGACATATAAGTAAGCTTCATTTAATGCTTAGGGCATCATCTATACTAATATTATAGTTAAAGAGTTTGTTTGTTTGAACACGATAATCTCTAGAAGTACCAAAAATTGAGATAGACATGTAAATCCGCTTAGCAGACCAACGCATAGGTTTTATGATGGCTGTACAGTGTACACTCTCGACCGAGAGCTCTCTCTATATCTCTCGACGTTTCGCAGTAAATCGACAAGGCCACTCAGCAAGCGAGGAATACTGAAGCTGGACGAGCGTATATACTCTCGCACTGGCCCTGCTTCGGAGTGTCTAGGCGAGAGTGTACAGTCGCATTTACTATTCCAATGGCCACGCTGGCTCCATAACAAAATAGTCTCTAATACCCGCTTATAAGCTACATCTTAGCACTTGAACCTTAGCAAGCCGCTCTGCAGGTTCGAGCTCAGCTGTGTGGCTGCGACCAAAGTACTTCTGCCTTCGAGATACATCAAATTGTCAGCGTTCGAAACGATGCTCGTGAAAATAAAATCAATTCGGATATTCCGAAATCACATTCGGAAATGGTACGGGAATACGATCTGTGTCACATTCATTAAGGAATATTCTACGTTTGATATTTTTCAGGGATTCAAATATCATTTTTCGATATATGGAACGTTATAAAAGGAAAGCAGATTTAATTTACACTAACATTTACCTCAATTTGGAACAAAACGTTTTTTGACCGTACTAATAGTAGACACGATTGTGGTTAAAAATAAAACTATCAATGATGCGTCCATTTTATCAACACCCAAATTAATTTTCATTATTATTTCATTTATTTGTTTCTATACACATTTATTGTATTTTAAAAATTGTAACCCACCGGTATCGGGAACAGGGTTCAAGGCAACACAGAAAGGAACCTCCTAACTAAGAACCGTGTCCAAGAGTACAGCTTTTTGAATAAAGTCCTTGATCTAGCTGTCTAACGAAAGCCTCCTCAGGTATTGGTGGAGGCTCTTGGTAATTAAGCCATCGGTTGAAACGAGTATTGGTACAATTATCATTATTATTCCTTTATTTACTTTCTATACATTATAATTTACATTTTTAAACATTTCTATTAAAAAAAACATTTAAAAATATAAAATATAGTAGCCCACCGGTATCGGGAACAGGGTCTGAGCTACCGGCGATCAGGGCTCTTGAGAGAGGAACCTCCTAAAGATACGCGCCGTGTCCAGAAATACTGCTTTCTGTATCAAGCCCTTGATCCAGTTGCCTAGCGAGAACTTCCTCAGATGTTGGTCGATGTTGGCTATTAAGCCATTGGCCGACACGACTATCGGCACAATGACTGCTGTACTCACGTCCCACATGTCGACAACCTCACGAGCCAGATCTAGATATTTGAATTGTTTATCTTTCTCTGCTATCACGAGGTTCTCGTCATGCGAAACCGTTACATCAACAATCATTGCGCGACGCTCCAATCTATATACCATTCAATGTCAGGTTTATTGGCAACAATAGTCCTGTCAGTGACGATAGATCGATCCCAATACAATGTGATATTACCATCATCAAGAACTGGGTAGGGCGCATACTTATAGTATAGCACTTCTGATTACACAAGGTTGTAATTCAAAGCAAGTTGCTGGTGAATAATCTTGGCAACGAGATTGTGTCTATGCAAGTACTCTCCGTTAGCCAGACGAGAACACCCAGAAATAAAGTGTCGGATCGATTCTCCCGGCCGGTGGCATGCCCGACATATGTCAACCGTGCCATCCTTCACAATGTATTTCTGGTAGTTATTCGCCATCATTCGTTATTATCATTATTATCTTCATTGACAATTTTCATTGAAGATGTTAGACATGACCAATTGTAATATGTTGTATTACCTAATTGTAATATTATTTTATTCGAACTACAGTGAAACTAAGTTTTAATTCAATAATAATAAATTAATGAAAGGGCCAGTAGAAGTTACTTACATAGTTTCATGTTATCGAAATGATGAAACAATCTCAATAACGTTCATTCGATGAATTATTCATTTCGTCGAATGCTTTTCTTTCGTAATGAAAATACAAACAATGTGTACATGTTCCATTTTATTTATTCATTGGTTCCCCATTCATTTTTGTAATGAAATAATAATAAATCGTCCAGTAGTACTGGATCTAGCAAAACAAAGTACCAAATAATTACTTTGTGCTCACTACAAAATTGGTGAGATACCAGGTCAACTTATTCATGGAGAAAATCCTGGTTCAAATGTAATATGTGATCGTTCTAGCCACCTAGTTTAATTAAAAGTCTTTAAGAAACTTTTCTCGAAAATATGGATGGATTGTGTGAGAAATGATATGAAAGGAAAGAAGTAATAGATGCCGTGATGTCTGACAGGGGAGAATGGAAGAAGACAACGTGTTGCGCCGACCCCAAGTGAAATGGGACAAGGGCAGTAAGATGATGAAGGAACTTTTCTCGAAACATGAATAAAATATCGTAAAAAAACCGGCCAAGTGCGAGTCGGACTCGTGCATGAAGGGTTCCGTACCATCTTAGGAGGAGAGCCCCCATATTTTTTTTTTTTTATTATTATTTGTTATAGCGGCAACAGAAATACACATTCTGTGAAAACTTCAACTGTCTAACTATTACGGATCATGAGATACAGCCCGCTGACAGACAGACGGATAGCGGAGGCTTAGTAATAGGGTCCCGTTGGTTACTCTTCGGGTACGGAACCCTAAAAAAGTAAATTCTTGAATGTCGTTATCGTTACAAGTGACTAACAGCAAACCTCAAGGTCGCATAAACCAAAAATGTTGCCAAGAAATTATTAAATGCAAGGACGACCCTAAATAATTTGTTCACAGCATTCCTAAACTCGACCCTTGTCATAGAAATATTATACGCAAAATTATACCGAGGTCACACAGAGAATGTTTAAAGAAGGTGTGTAAGACCACCAGTATGTACCCAGCCTTATATGGCCTCTCATAAAAAGATTAGGATCATAATTATTAAGGCTGTACATGCTATATGTAAGACTTTTGTGGCTTTGTTTAGCCAGTTTCTGGTATAACAATGATTAAAATAAAGGTGTAAATGTAGTCGTGAGCTATGGTTGTAATTACCGCCTCATAATGGTACCAATCTACCCAAAATATCAGGTTTCTTATTAACTTGAGAGAGGCTTGGATAACCTGCGTTGAGTAAACAAAGAAGTTTGTCGAAGTTTACAGGGTGTAAACGGACCCTTCACGAAGCCGTCAACTAAGCATTATGTACATCAAACTAAGTAACTTTCCGCAAAAAATATTGCTGGGAAACGACTTTTTTTTGGGTTTAAACTCACATTTTAGGGTAGGACTCAATGTAACGCACTCAAAACATTGTGCTGATCGATGGATTCACTAGTACGGGGCTCGTGGAGGTGTTTAAAATAAAAAATCTTACAATAAAAACGTGTATTTAAAAAAAAAACTTGTGAAAAGGTTGGAACTTTGACCCCCCATATTTACGTAACTAGAAGGTTCCCGGGTATGGTCTAGAACAAAAATATGATCGCAATGACGGAGAGAACAAGTGCCTTTCGGCTTCTTTAAGGGTCTTGTTACACCCTTTATGTTAAACAGTAGCAAGAATGAGGGACACTTTGCGTTTGAAATATTCATAAAGTAGAGAAGCAAGATCAACATAATCATAAATTAATGATGATCATTCCAGTCCAAAGACGTGGAGTCTTTGGACTGGAATGATCATCATACGACACCACAAAACTAGACCAGACGCCGCGTCGAGATGTCTAACATAGGCTTTCCCCAAAGAATTTCTACAACGAGTGGTCATGTGTTATCAATGTCTCAATGTCTGCTGTAATCAGCCATTCAATCTTTATAACTACACATGGTGTGTACCTAAGTAATTATTAGTGTCTGACCGAAGCTCTGGTTTCGGCCACCTTCGGCCAAAAGCAAGTGCCGAAATTGAAAGAACTCTTACGAATATGCGATGTTAAAGGCGATGCGAGAGGAGCAGGTGTCAGACACTTCGAATTATTATTATTTTTGACAAGTTACAAGTTCATTAAATTGTATACATAAAGTCAAACATAAACTTTTAAGTTAAAAAAAAAAACATTTTATTTTTCACTTTTAACCAAACTTGATCTGAATTTCGTAGGGTTACCAAACCCTCGGCTTCTCTTCGGCCGAAGGTTGTGGCGACAGCTGATTAACCTTTTGAACGCCAGAGCATAAAAGCACGCGCGTGCCCTCCACGCCAAGCCACAATTTCACCTAACACTTTGTCACATATTTGTGTCGTTCGGCGTACAGGGCACGTTCTTGCTTGTCACATATATGTGACAATGGCGTTCAAAAGGTTAATCGGCTTCGGCTTCGGCTTCGGTCAGAAATCGACCTTCAGTCGGACACTAGTAATTATCGTGGTCCTATAGTTTTTTGCAACAAACAGTTACACAAACAATATCCAGTAGCATACAAACCAACCAAAATTGATTAGAAAGTTTATAATCTAATCCTAGAATATAACCTAGATCTTCCAAAGTAGGCAAGCTGTCTTAGTCTGCATACCGTCTAGTAGTTTAAGGTCTAGCTTAGAGCCACTTAGTGGGACACCGCAAGCTCTCCCGGATGGGTTTTAAATAGCGGACAACATTTGGTTTGTACTTTATGTTTAAGTTTAGGTTATTACATGTCCGGACTAGCTTGATGGACATGGCAAAGATAATTAATTATATTAGACATGTTCCCGTTTCATCTCGAATCTATCTCAGACTTATAGTTTGTCAGTAGTCCGAGAGAGACAGAGACAGTACCCTAATAACAGATATTCCACCCAGAGCACACAAAATAAGAGCACAATTTTCAGGTAAGCCATGTCACACTTTCTTTAAACCTTCGATATGTCCAATCAAAGTCAATGTCCCTCTCTAAGTGTGCGCTTCGTGGATTGCCTTTCATGCTCCTAAAAGTATGCTCTTATTTTGTGTGCTCTGGATGGAATACCTCCTAATAACGCTTAGCCAAAGTGCGTGCCAAAGAATATTTATAGATCTTGGCCTGAGACTGAGTGGACTTAAATATGAAGATTAAAATGCCATAGCATTTTACTGTTTGCCTATCGTAAAATCGAACCATTTCCTATTTGGTACGGAGAGAAAGGTAACACCCGTGAACCCCGGGTTTTTTGAAAGCTAGCTTTGGTGTTTTTAACGTTTTTGTTTAGGTTAGCTAAAAATAGACAATCTAAAGATAAAGTCATCATCATCATCTGCCTAGCCTTTTCCCAACTATGTTGGGGTCGGCTTCCAGTCTAACCGGATGCAGCTGAATACCAGTATTTTACATAGAGTGTCTGCCTATGTGACCTCTACAACCCAGTTAGTACAGGGTAATACGATACCCCTTGGTAAGACTGGTTGTCAGACTTTCGGGCCACTGACTACCTGTAACGACTGTTAAAGATCTACAATTGACAGCACGGAGGAACCTCGGTATGTAATGGGCGTTCACCCATCCACAGACAAGCCTAGGCAAACGCGGCTTTTATTATTTAGCCACGAGCGCCACAAAATAAAGAAACTACAGTATTCGAAAATATCTAAAAAGTTCTAGAACGTAAAGTTTGTGTTTTTTTTTCAGAACCTAGGAAGTAAGTTAACAATTTAAAGGCTATTCTTACAAGAAACCGACTCCTGCGGTCAGCGGTGAACCACAATTTACCGTCACAGACTCTGTGTAAAATCTTTTGCAGTTTAAGCTCGGAGCCAATGTTTTTGCAAGTTGCAGCTGTGGACGCAACGGCGGGCTTAAAACAAAGTAAGAAATAGTGAAACTCTTAATTCTTCTGACCGCGAAAGTTGTACAAGCTCCAATTCCTACTAAACTGTGGTAGATTAATTAATGTATCTTTTTAAGGAAAGAAAGATGATTGTATAATTGTTTTCGTCCAGAAGAGAGGCACACAGTCACCCAAGTTACAGATATACCTATCACATCAGTACATATAACATCGATATTATCTTACCTTGCCTTTTGTCATGCATCTTGTTCAATCAGTCAAACATTCCTATAGGTACCTTAACTGAGCTATGTAGTAGAGATAGTCTAGTTATTGTAAGGATACCGCCACTCAATAAACTAGTACTGAAACTGGTCATAGTTTTATATAAAAAGACTAAAACTAACCGCCTAATGTGAAAGAAATGCCAAAAATCTCGGTACCTAACACACGACTATCGATTTAAATCTGTAAACACAAGTGCCTAAATGCAATAACAGTAGATAAAGTGCCTAAATAGAAGTCAGTCCATCACTATTGACTCTCAATGTTACACTAAAAGATCTTTCAGCTGATATCAGCCGCGGAAGTACTTGTCGTTTTCTATCTCGTTGACAAGGGTAGCCACTTTACGTCGATGGAATCGCACCACTCTTTTACATATTTTCTAAAAAATATTGTTGTGGCGAGGCACGGTGAAAAATACTGCGGCATCTGCCTATACCTTGTGTTTTCTTACTTTTTGAAAGTGTAAACAGAGCTTTTTATAAACATTTTTTTTTTCCTCAAATTGTACTAGCCATTGAGAAAAACTGAAATATCTAAAATTAGAATGCGAAAATATTTAAAAAGAATTTGTAGAACTTCGCGGAAGCCGTTACTCTTTAATTAAAAAAAAAAATGTCTTAATTAATACAGAAATAAGGAAAACTTCAGAACAAAAGGGTTTCCTAAACCTTGAAACCTTTTGAAAAGTATCTTTAAAAATAGTAAGATATATTTTTATTGATGGGAAAAGGATTAAAATCTGGCCTCAGATGGCAACACAAAAACAGGAGGAAATACGGCCGAAAGACCTGAAATAATAATAATGGATTACCCAAAATTAATTATTTCCTATAACAAAACAAACCCTGACCCATTGACAAATTGCACATGGTCTATGGAATCTCCATCCATAGACAATCTACGAAGGCGTATTAATCAAACTAAATCAATCTCTATGGTTGCAAGCCTTCGACACACCGCCCCGTCTGGTCCTTTATCAATCCGTTCATTGTTTTCTTGCCGCTTTGACAATATCCAAGTAGCATCGGCTTTATGGTTGTCCTTACTGTCCCTTTACCAGAAATTCTGCTTGGAATTTCTCGGAGTATATTGGAAGATGGATTAAATCAAAGCTGTTTCATGTTTGTATTAAACTAGTTAAGTATCTAGTAGGTTACGTTGAATTTATTAGAAACTAGATTTTACCTGCGACTTTGTTCGATGAAAATTTTGTTGTGTATGTGTGAGAAAAAGACGGCCTATGCCCTTTTCCATAGTCTATCTCCTTGCCAAATTTCATTAAGATCCGATCAGCCGTTTATTCGTGAAAAGGTAATAAATAAACAAACAGAGTTACTTTCGCATTTACAATATTTAATAAATAATAATAAGGATATTAGTGTAGATAGTTTGAACTGTTATTTTAAAAAACGTTTAAATTACTTTCTTTTCTTTCAGATTTCTATATTAATATTTTTTTTTTTGTATTTTGTTACAAAAGGAATGTAATTTCTTCAAATAGATTCCGATATACAGGGAACCGGAATTGTAGACCCGGCCTTAATGTGAACTTGAAGTTTAAATAAAGGTAGCAAAGGTTAATCCACTCTTATAAAATAATCATTTAATATGTACAAACCTTGAGTATTTACGAAACACTTGTGACTGTCTGTCACGTACTCCTAATTATTAAGTAGATATTTTAGTATTGATTTTTATTTAAAATCATCCCACGGTCTGGGCCACTTATAAACACATTAAACTTCTATTTTATGGCTTGACAGGCTGGCAAGTGACCGTAATTAATAAAGATTTAGTGAGCTTTCTTCCTTGAATTGTAAAACAATATTGCACACTTAGAAACGCATAAATTCTTTACTTAATGGTAAAGGGACTAGGGACTGACAGGCCAAATATAAAAAAATATCTAATTTCAATACGTAGTTCTGAATGCTAGTGCGACATGTGGTTGCAATTTACGCCGCTCTTAGGCGTTCGAAGCTCACTTAATACAATTGAGACGTTTGCACAAAAAAGAAACGGATTCTGAAAAGGCGACCCAAGCGTGGTGGCTTTTGGAGGCTGGGCCGGAGAAAGCTGGGTGGATTCGAGGCAGTTGGTTTTAAGTCGCGGAAGTGTCGACACGTGGAGTCGAGCTAAGTGAGGGAGTCGGTCTAAAACGGTTAAAAGGTTAGGACGTAGTAGGTTAGGTTCATGTAGTTAGCGTAATCTTGGTACCAAGATGGACATGTCCCAGAGGACTGTCGTAACGGAGCGATTAGTATTTAATAAGTTAAATATAAGTAGTAGTAATAAGTCTAGTTGAAGTGAGTGTCGAGACGCGGGAGAAGACAAGCTGTGGCAGAGGCGAAACTGGTAATGTGTGCAGTACTCTGTAAGTTAGTCGGGGATTAATGCCCTTCAATGAACAATGAATACGTGGTAAGTGTTAACTATAATTAACTCCTAGCTTAAGTAGCAGTTTGGCGGAAACGCAGCGATGTTAATAATTATTTATTTCAGCATGACGGCAGAGCCGCTTTATCATCACAATGTATATTATTATGTCCTGTGTTGTGTGTCCTAATAACTCCTAATTAAACCTTGGCACATATTCTTCATCTGCGTTTGGTTATAGGGACGGAGACCGCCTTTCGCAACACTATACACACATTTCATGCATACGACAAACACACTATACACCAACACACCCGACTATTGACGAAAGTTGACTTTTATCTGACGTACTACACATGAAAGGCCGAACCGTAATATTCACATTAAAACTGGGATAAAATATATTGTTCAGTGGTGAAGGCAACACCGTAATATTCACGAATTTATTAAGACAAATTATACTGCTCAGTGATATAATGCCGACTTGTACTTGTGGTACAAATCAACCAAACGTTGCTGATGAATACTGCTTCCTGTAAAGGTCTAGCTCAGAAACATTGCGTAGAGATTGTTGGCGCACATTTCAGGGAGCGGGGGTAGGCTTCACCAAGTATCCTAAACTGGTTGGATAGCTATGTTCTTAGGAACGCTAGGGACTGTGTCTCGTTAAAACTAACCCCGGCTGCCACAGGCCTATTACTGAATCGACACTATTTAGCGAGACACGCAACCACGACATGGGGCAGAGTAAAGAAATGTGAAGTGACGATGGAATAACCACTTCGGCGTCCACCAATAACAATCGCAATATGTTCTGCTACAGACTGAGTCTACGGTACGCTTGTGACAATTGTGTTACAATATAGTAATTGGGATAATCTGCCGTAAGGGTGTTATTAACGTGAGTACGCATATAAGTAGAAATGCTAGAAACCTGTCTTCCTCAATGGCAGTGGCCTCACAACCCACTGCCTTAGGATTGGGAAAGATATGTAGATGGAGCCTAGGGAACGTGGCCTGTTAGAGTTCATAGCAATGTTCTCAGTAGGACTATGCACTTAGGTCTAACAGTACACGTACGCCGAGCAAACGTTGTAAAACGGTTCCATGTTGTAACATGGAATCGTTTGCGTTTGCAAATCGGCAACTAGTATTTTGGAATCATCAAATTAACGTAACTGTAAAATAATAAATCTCTTAAGCGCAAGCGTAACGTTTCCTCTCACCAACTTTTCATCATATATATATATCTTTGCGCCCTCTTGCCTTATTAGCTTCATACTTTATTACTGATTTAGTTTTATAGGATTTGATATTATTCATGTATATGTCTTAACTGTGACCTCCCAATATTAAACTACACCTTGTACCCCTCCCTGTCCCTTAGCTTCTAAAGTCGGGACAGGGCTGGAGTTCAATTTAGTAGTCGGTGGAAAGATGACCAGTTTGGTGTCGAGTCTTACAAGGCCGTGCGGACGGAGGGGCACGGCCTCTCCTCCTTCGGGGGGAGCCGACATTAATACTAATATGTGCATGATTTAGGAAAAACGAAAATTTTATCAGCCTAGGGTAAATTACGAACAGTCACACACTCATAGAACTAAATTTTCGAAACCACGCAGCTTTTTCAACAGTTTATTCTCATAATTGAACTCTCAGATATCCGTCAGGATTTGAAAGGTATCAAAACGAATAGAACAGAAGTTTCCATAATGAGTTTGGATCAAGTTACGTACAATATTGATAATTATGTTTAGCAATTAGTACAGAAGAAAGAAGAATAGAGAAAAAGACTTACTTAAGTTCCCACGTAAGTACATGTAAAGATTCAGTCCTACCGCTGTCTACACCAAGATGATGCCTGAAATAGCAGCCCGGCCCGAGAGTATGGTGATGTAACTCGAGACCTCAGACATTAACCTGGTCATCATTCAAGCCAGCTCTCCTACGCAGCTAACTCAGGTACAGTGTCAGTCTAGCTCGCTGTCCGTCCGACTTATGATGACAGGACGTGTCGACGGCGCGTTCGTGTTGCACGCGCGCCTCAAAGAGATGTCAGCAAAATAGAAGGGGTCCGATGCCTTCCGGGGCTGCGGGACTGTTCGAAAGATATACCACGGCCCTGGAACACAAAGGGCAAAGAAGGAATGTGGATGGGTTTTAGTCAGCACAAGTCTGACACTCCCTCTGCCCAGAGCGGAAGCGGTCATTTGATGATTTATCATCCTAAAAAAAAAATGCACAGTGTCAGTCAAACGGTTGAATTTTAGTAAATAACCATGCCATTTTAGTATGTGTCAGATCCGGTCGTAGGTATGGGCATAAAATGAATTGGAAAGCGCGCGTGTGCAGTGGTGACATCACGCGACCTACTTACCAGTCCACTCACCACATAGCGTGCTTCTACAGAGCCCCGATGTTCGACTCGAGGCAAGGGCCACATTCAATGTCTAATCGCGGCGGAGTTGAGACGTCTTGGAACTGTACCCAATTCATTGCGCCCCGTGTTATTGTGTAAAGTTGTAATCTCAACTAATTGGTAAGTTTTGCTAGAAACAGTGTAGCGCACCCAGTATGTTTTCATAACACGAATCCCATCGTCTGCCCACATAATGATCGAGCCTAACAGAAGAAATCCTGACATTTCCGACATATGTATCATCAAGTGCCATAAGTCTATCCATATCATAGGGCACTATATTTTCTCCAACTCATACAAAAAATGATTAGAATTTTGATTAGGTGTTCAGAAATGAATAGTGAAAAACTCACTAAAGCTGAATGCATTCCATAAGCGATCTTCTCTATTTGATCTAGTCTACCAATCACTCAAACCTTTATAGCTTTTTCAGATCGCTTTCATAGAGCTATTCTGGTTTGTTTGTGAATTTGCCAAAGGATGAATCAATTTTCATCTGTGTTCAAAATATTTCCACTGTTGTCAAGTTTCGTTTCAGTACGTATAATTGCAAACTTTTGAAAGTGCGATCAACTGGTTTTACTAAAGCTTACAAAAAGTAGTAGTAGTTATGTGGTCTTCATAGAAAGGTGAAGTCTTTATGATCTTGTCTTATTTTTAATCCGTAGATGTGTTTTCTGAATTAATTAAAATATTTTTTTTTACATTACAGGAACTTTAAAAAAATCAATGGATTATTTTTTTTATAAATTATACTTAAAAATAACAAGCTTTTTTAATTTAAGGAAGAAAATTGGGTTTATCTATCAACATTGAACGCGTATAAAAAGTTCTTTGTCCGTGTTATTAAGCGTTGAGGAGTTCTCTCGTGAGGACGAAGTCCTGGCTGCAGGATCAAATCATGTCCATCATAAAAATGTATTGTCAGCAGAACCAAAGGTGTGTTTTCAGTAAGTTCCAATTAAAAACATGTAGAACAGACGTGCAGTTCATAGAAACCAAATATAAGGTACTATTCTATACAATACCCTCTGCAGGATATGCCCCACCTCCTTTCTTGCCCATCTTGCATAGCTACCTGCATCTTCCAGGATTTAAACGAAGCCAACGATAGTGCTGTGCAGGTGGCAATATACTGGTCGGGTGTTATGTGAGTCTATCGACACGCAAATAAGAAGGTACTATTCTAAAATCTACAAGTATTTACTTTCCATTATGGAATATTCTTATTAATTACATAAAAGCGTTTGTAAGATGTGAGGACTTCTTAAGATCTTTTTAATTCATTTTATGATTTCGCCTTTTAAAGGGAAATGCAAGAAAGAATGTTTGCTTTTAGCAAGTCATCCTAAGAAACACAGAAGAATGATAAACCAAAGCTATTAGTCATTTCTGTGAAGCAGAATTTGCATGATTCCAATGAAGGAAAACATACAAATTGTACTACTGAACTAACATTTTTCTTATGAAGAAAACTGACAAGCACTCAATTAATACTTTTTAAAAATAGATAAGTACTTGTGATGGAACATTTAATTAACATGAATGATATAACTAAGGTTTTGTAAAAATATTCTGATTTAAAAGAGTGTCCATGGAGTTTCTTGCCCGTTCTTCTCCAAGAGATCTACGTTAGATAATAGGTAACTAAAGTACTTTCACAGTTTTTATGCCTTGTGACTGGCAATGTAGCTACATTTCATTGTTGTGTTTGATACGTCAATTCAAAAGTGCCTGTAACTGGCCTACTTGAAATAAATGCTTTGATTTTGAATTGGAAAAGGAATACCATTCCAAATAGTTTGGTTTTTGATTGTATTTAAGTTAACATTGACAATTATATGAAATACGGAGAGAATAGTACCTACATTAATGCCTGGAATCGAGCTGTTAAATGGACTGATTGATTGGCATTCTAACACCCATCTATAAACAAATCAAAGTGATTACTTGAGTAAAAGTAAGAGGTAAGGTAGTAAGGTGGTAAGTATTTATAATACGATTTTTATCCTGTAGTTTAGTTATTGCTTGAAGTTAGAACTGTCAAAAGTTATAATTCTTGGTTTTGCTTTCTTTGACAGTTCTTACTTTGTTTATTTTTTGCATAAGTAATAATTTAAACTCAATTCATAACTTTAACTTGAGTATAGATACGGGTGTATGAGTCGCTTTGCGTTATTTTAAACGTACAATAAAGGCCCAGATTAGTACTTAGTCAAAGCATGATGAAAACCAAAATATTGTTTCGCCGTCTAATGAACAGTCTTGTCAAACGTTCGAGGTCAATGAACCGCATTTATTTGAATTAGGTTAACTCCAGTGAACTAGTACTGTCCTTAAGATTTATGTTGATAAACAATTACTTAGTGAGACAGTCTTACTGCATTGTTGGGGTTATGTTCAATGAAATTGTGACTGCTAAACTGATTTTAAGATCAAACATTATCTGAATTGGTAATCATCAATCTTACTTCGATTATAAATTCGAAAGTTTGTGCAGATGTTTGTTATATTTTTACGCAAAAGCTCCTGAACGGATT
Organism: Noctua janthina; assembly: GCA_963576755.1. Classification (NCBI taxonomy): domain Eukaryota; kingdom Metazoa; phylum Arthropoda; class Insecta; order Lepidoptera; family Noctuidae; genus Noctua; species Noctua janthina. The sequence continues at coordinate 7,633,183 of OY755063.1, read as the reverse complement.
TTGATGCAATGTGGCACACAGATAGTTTATAACCTGAGTTAACACGATGGATACTTTTTATCACGGTAGTGCGATCCCGTGGGACATTTACTGAAGTCAATGCGGGCGAAGCCGCGGTCATAAGCTAACCTATTTATGACGTCATAATGTATACTAGGTATGATAAACACTACCTTCCGAAAATAATTTTCACCAATAACAATCTAACTCGCACCTGGCACTCAGCAATCCGCAGATTCTTGTAAAATGATCGGAGGGCCTTTCCGAAACAGTTTCCAATTCGATGGAATCTCTCGTAAATCTGAGCCAAGATTTTGCTGCCAAAACTCCTTTTAATCTTATAAAAATCACAGAAAGCTTTTCCTTTTAAATAAAATTTATAAAATGATTTCTGAAAACTTATTGCTTAGCGGTTATTTAACCGTCTCTATACCGGTTCCAATAACATGAAATGTGAATCTAAAATGATCCCTTTGTAGTGGTTTAAAGAATTTTAAAAGAATGCTTTTTAAATGTTATTGGGTTCCCAGATATTCCGTTATCAGCAAAGTTCGAAGAGGTTAGGTAGAAGTTTCAAACTCTTAATCTGTTCTAGTACATTTTATGCAAGAAGTTTGTTTTAATCAAACTGTGTGTGTAAACATTTTAGTAGATACATGCCGAACGAACTGTGGGTCCGTAAAGTTCAGGATTGGTGACATTAAACAGTGACACGGAGTCGCGGCAGACCACGAAGGAGATGGCGGGAAGAATTGGATGTCTTCCTTGAGAATTGGAAAGAAGTAGCACAGAATCATGACCTCTGGAAGGAATGGAGGGAGGCCTTTGCCCAGCAGTGGGACAATATGGGCTACCTATGGGTGCTATAGAATCTGCTATGTAAAGGATTCTTCTCATGGAGTCAAGAAACCAGCAATGATCATCACGTTTACTCACTGCTTTTTGCCACAATAAGCCTGTAAGGTTCCAGTTGGGACGGGCCTCCTCTTTGTAAGAGAGAGTGGGCCATCATATTCACCACGCGGGCCACCTGCGACAATTCGCACCATGTTTTCATTTGCCATAGGCTTGCTTATCTTTCAGTAAAGCTAAAAGTTGTTATCGACCACTAAGCTAAGATAATTTATTCATAGCCAATCAATTTATTTGAGGAGCTCGTGGCTAAATAATGACAGCCGCACGGGTCGATCTCTAAGGTTAAGCAGTGCTTTCCTAGGTTGGTCCGTGGATGGGTGACCATCATTACATACCGAGTTTCCTCCATGCCTCGGAAGCTCGTTAAGCCATTGGTCCCGGCTGTCATTTGTAGATATTTGACAGTCGTTACGAGGTAGTTTTCGTTTGGTCAGCAACCCGAAACTCTCGCAACCAGTCTTACCAAAAGGTATCGTATTACTCAGTTACTAGGTTGTGGAGGTCAGATAGGTTGTCGCTCCATGTGAAATACTGATATTCAGCTGTATTTGTGGAATATTGTTGTGGAATATTGTTACGCTGGAAGCTGACTCCAACATTGTTGGGAAAAAGGCTAGGCAGATACGAATCAATTTAATTAACATGATACAAGATTTCTTATCATAAACAGCAAAACATTATGCAGTCATTCTTTAGTAAACCACAGCTCTAAAATACCCATTTTAATATTCACCAGCATAGTTTGATCAAGCCAAATTAAAATGTTCAATTAACAGGTGCCGGGAAAAAGAAAATAATGATATGAAAATGAGCTAGCTCTACGTTTTAATTAATTAACACAATAACTTAGGTCATAATTTTCCATGTTGCTGCGTTTATTAGCTTGTAAGCTAAGTATCCACGAACTTATTTTTTATCGAGTCATTTATTTTTTAAATATTTCATCATCTGCCTAGCCTTTTCCCAACTATGTTGGGGTCGGCTTCCAGTCTAACCGGATGCAGCTGAATACCAGTATTTTACATGGAGCGACTGCCTATCTGACCTCCACAACCCAGTTAGTACTGGGTAATACGATTCCCCTTGGTAAGACTGGTTGTCAGACTTTTTGGGCCACTGACTACCTAACGACTGTCAAAGATCTATAAATGACACCCGGGACCAACGGCTTAACGTGCTTTCCGAGGCACGGAGGAAACTTGGTATGTAATGGTTGGTCACCCATCCACAGACCAACCTAGGCAAGCACGGCTTAACCTAAAGATCGATCCGAGCGGCTGTTATTATTTAGCCACGAGCTGCTCTTAGCTTTATTTTTTAACTATTTATTATTTAAATGTTATATAGGTCGGATATGTCAGGATTTATTCCGTTAAGCTCGTACATCATGTGGGCAGACAATGGGTTTCGTGCTAGAACACACTGGGTACGATACACTGTTTCTTGCAAAACTAACGAATTACTTGAGATTACAACTTAACACAATAACATGGGGCAAAATGAATCGGGTACAGTTCCAAGACATCTCAACTCCGCCGCGATCAGACATTGACTGTCGCCCTCGCCTTAAGCTGAACATCAGGGCTCTGTAGAAACACGCTGTAGTGGGTAGACTGGTAAGTAGGTCGCATCACGTCACCAGAGTCCACTGGCGCGTTTGCCGATTCATTTTATGTCACTACTAACGACCAGATCCAGCATGTACATAAATAACAATAACCTAAAATACCTAACTAAATTACCAATAAACTTAAAAGTTTAAAAAATGTAAAAGTTTTTTTTCGAGCCTTTTCCACACTACGTTGGGGTCGGCTTTTACACGGAGCGACTGCCTATCTGACCTCCAGAACCCAGTTAGTAAGTACTGGAGAATCCCCTAGGTAAGACTGGTTGTCAGACTTTTGGGCCACTGACAACCAGTAACAACTGTCAAAGATCTAAAATGATTTTTATGTATGTAGGTATGCATGTGTTTGGTCACATTGTCAAAAAAAAAATAACTGCTATTTACACAAAAAAACACAACTTTGTACTTCAACACGAATTTGCCAATGCAATTTATATGTCTCCAGATCAATCACAAAATCGATTATACCATACACATTAAACATACATAAAATATATTACATTACATAAAATATAACTGTAATATCATAATATAGAATAAAAAAACGAATGATATAATCAAATATAATAATTCATTTCTTAATAAATAAATGATATAATTAAAATAAAAAATGGTAAGTTGATAAAAGCGCTCTTCCTCTCTCCTTCCTAATTAATTTAATTTTGCTGTGCCCGACAGGGTCCATAATTGTTTCTTCTTAATTGTTTTTTACCACCTGTATATGTACATTATGGATTGCAATAAATAATTTTGAATTTGAATTTGAATTTGAATTTGAACATTCCCACTACAGCAAAAAAACAAATTTTAATGTACGTAAAAACCACGTTAATTGTTCCTTACAGACGCATCAGTCACTGCTGAAAATTATCCGAAAACAAAATCCATATCCAAAAATAACGTCACTAAGTTCAATTTCCCTTGACGAACTGTGCAAGTATCTACCTATCTATCGAGAATAAACTTCCTGCCTTTTGAATACCTGTGGAGATGTGTTCTTGAGTCTAATGCAGGAACTGCATTAGATCCCGATAACCGGTTTAGGCCTCTTTCACCTTGACCCAGCACAGTTGTCCTAGTTTCACGGGAAAACTGGGATGTTCTATTTACAGCCATACATACATAAACTCACTGAGGAGCTCGTGGTTAAATAATAATGGATCGATCGATCTTTAAGTTAAGCCGCGCTTGCCTAGGTCGGTCTGTGGATAGGTGACCACCGAGTTATTCCATACCGAGTTTCCTCCGTGCCTCGGAAAGCACGTTAAGCCGTTAGTCCCTGCTTTCATTAGTAGATCTTTGACAGTCGTTACAGGTAGTCAGTGGCCCAAAAAGTCTGACTACCAGTCGTACCAAGGGGTATCGTATTATATCAACTCACACACACACTCACACAACTCTTTTTTTCCAATGGCGTAGGCAGAAACCACAGAACACCACCTGCTACGATCCTTTCATACTCCTTTAGCCTCGTCATACATCATACATACATCTCATGTTCATACATCTGCTCATACACGCACGCCGGTTGCGAGTACTACGCACCTGATCTTACTGAAAAACCTCACCAATAAGGTCAGTGTATGTCCTTCTAGTTGACTCCTCTGGTCGTTGCCACTCACATCTACCATGTTAATACCTCTGTCGGTAATTTAATATCCGTTATGATAATTTATGGCAGGCAATAATACTAATGGTGAAATTCGCTATTGCAAGTGAACTTGATCAGCAGATTTAAACGGGTTTCAAGAGCAGTTACTGACAACATTGCTGTGGAATATTGTCACTGAAAGTCCTCGAACATGGTTGAGATGTGCTGATGGAAGGAAGACGACGATATGAAATGACGCTCTTAAGAGGTGTTATTATGTTCAAGTACGAAGGAATGAAAATTACTTTCATCATCATCATCATCATTATTCTCCAGCCCTTATCCCAATTTATTTGGTGTCATGGCATGTATTCTTCTTCCATACTTCTCACTAAAATCATTCGAAATATCATTCTGATCGATATCTGAAACGATACGAAATAAAAATAATTTAACCACAAAAGGCATTTCAAGTTTCTTAGATTTACGTACCTTAAAATATCATTATTTTCAAAAGAGTAAACTTGTTATTGCGAGTTAATATCCTATGAAATCTATCACTGTAAGATGTCCTTGTAAATCTTTTTGATGTTCACTTTCCCCAACGTCTTGGCACGTCTGAACTGTCTACTCCACCTCAGACACAGGATATTTATAAATGTCATGAACATGCTTGAAAATGTCGGAAACCTTTTAAATTTTCCTGAGTTTATGCACGAGTTATTTGAATGTACTAGTTTAGGAAAATATAGCTTGTTTTTTTCCGTAAAATCCGGTCATTTACTAGCCGCTTGCACCGAAACGAAGTTATGTCTCTGTGATAAGTTTATCTGCAAAATATCTGAGCGAAATTTTTCGCGCGAATTTTCTGCAAACAATTTATTGCAGGGAGTTTTTTTTTGCGAATATAAGGTTTTTTTTTTGTTGAGGTAATCTGCTTTGCCGCTGAGACCATAATCGCATAAAAATTATCTTATTAATCTATTTACTACCAGATAAAATAGAGCGTTTGAGTCGATATCTATACTAATATTATAAAGCTGAAGAGTTTGTTTGGTTGAACGCGATTATCTCAGGAATTGCCGTTCCGAATTGAAAAATTATTTTAGTGTTGAATAGCCCATTTATTGGGGAAGGCTATACGCTATATAACATTACGCTATGACCAATAGGAGCGGAGACACAATGAAAAATGTTGCAAAACCGGGAAAAAATTTATTTGTATTTTTATAATAATTTCACGCGGACGAAGGTCGCGGTCAACAGCTAGTATTCTTATAATTTTAATTGTTCAGGGAGAAGTGTTCCTTAGAACCCGCGCATCTCGCCAGTTTTGTTACAGTCTCATGTAATGGGGATCCCGTTGCCGTCAAGAGGGCTTAAAACCAGACTACATTGCTACTGCTACAACTGCTTAGCAGTAGTGCTTGCAACCAGAAGACCAACAACGAGGCAGAATTTCTAGAATTATCTATACTTATACATCATTATCATCATTTCAGCCGAAAGACGTCCACTGCTAGACATAGGCCTCACCCCAGTGTCGCGACATTGACCGGTCCCGTGCCACTCCACATCAGTCATCAGTCCACATAGTGGGAGGCCTTCCAACACAACGTCTTTCGGTTCGCGGTCACCATTCCAGAACTTTTCGGCCCCATCGGCCATCCGTTCTGCGAGCAATGTGCGCTGCCCACTGCCACTCAAGTTTGGCAATTCTTGGGGTTACGTCGGTAACCTTGGTTTTCTTGCGGATGTTCTCATTGTTTGATCACGCAAGGAAAGTCCGAGCATAGCCCTCGATTCCGAGGACGGTTACGCGACACCACGCAGCAAAACACGACGCCGTCAATGATTCGTGTCTAGTTTTAGTTAAATAAGGTTTTTTATATGTCTTATTTTATAAGATTATTTTGTGTATTTTTATCTATAGGCCTCAGTTCCCTGACAATAAAATGATTGATTGATTGATTGATATATCTAAACAATAATAAGAAAAGATAAGATTTGCGACCAAATAGTTAATTATTTAGTTCTCAGTCTGTTTATTTGCCTGTTTGATTACTCACGCTTGTTTGCGATTTACCAACAGATGACGTCATTCTATGCTAGACCAATTAATTGGTAATGTGATTGGGGGTTGGGCATATTATTGACTATAACCAAACACTGAATAATAAACGATATAATCTCTGTAATAATACTGGATTCTAACTTTGCTTTGTTAATTTTACGTGAACCTACTAAAAACTTTATAGAGTCTTAAGGAAAGTTAAATATATTATTAAATAAACAGTTAATATTGGTTCCTCAATTTTCTTCTGTGGGCTGTATGTTGAACAAAATATGTTAAGACAGGGAACGGATTAGGAGGAACACTAATCCCAAATATCGACGCCATCCGTCATCCGCCATATTGTATTCGCGTCTATAACCGTGGGACACGATTCTTCATTGTTTTTGTAGGTAGATATATAGGTGGGTAGTTTAAATCATACACAATACTTGACTCAAACTTCAAACGTTTATTTCTATTAAACCATTTACAAGTTGAGCCACCCGTTCGCGAACATGGTTGTTTATAAGCAGAAGAACGGGCTAAGAAACTCTTTACACACTCTTTTAATTCGTGTTACAGTTCTAACACAACTTAATATTGTTCACTTGAAAAACCACTTTCAATTACATGCTTCAATTGTTTTCCAATCGCGAGCTACTAACTCGACCTCCGTTGTACCTACGCTTGTTCTCTGTCTGGGCGGAAGTGCCACACACCCAGTACAGTAATTTATTACATAGTAAGTTCATTAAAACTTACAAACAATACTAGAATACTTCACAATTAATTACTGTAATAATTAAACAATGCCAATATTCATAAATGCAAAGGCGTTATTATGCGTGGCTTCATTACTTTTTACATCAATGGCATCTTGCTTGAAACCATTTTCGGCAGATCAAAGGATTTAATACAAACAGGTGTTTCACTAATACATTGCTCTGTAAAATAATCTTGTTACTTTTTAGTTTGTAATTAATTACAGAAACTGATTTAGTTGTAGTTTCAAATTATAAATTGAGTTATTGATCATTAAAATTGTATTCGGCGCCATCTTCCACAATATTGTGGAATGTTGCCTCATAACAAATCTTAGTGTTAAATGAGCAATTGTTAAAATCCCAATTGTCAAATATTTGCTTATCTTAATTTTAAGTATAGTTCTAGCTAAAGACTTTCGTTTAATAAATTAATCTTCAGAAGATCTAGTCACGAACTATCTCAGTACTAGTTAATACAGAGACCATTAGATGGCGCTTATCTCTTCTGTCAATCGATACAGATCATTGTAATAATTATTCTTGCAACCCACAGATGTGGATCAATATTATGATGGTAGAGACATTATAAGTTGGTTATTAATAAGATTAACTAATATTCTTAGCTGATAGACACTCTTTCGGCGACAAATATGATTCGCGAATGTAACAAGTATGTCTTTAATTGTAAACATTAAAATCATCAATACAACCCTCTAAGTTCATTTGATCCCATTGAATGTTCATTTAATGAAACACATACAGAAAATCATTGTCCTAAAGAAAAGCAAGCTACTTGGCAATATCCCCAGGCCGTGCTTCTTAGGCTCAGCGCAGACAGAACGGAGCGCAGCGGAGAGGATTTTATTAACACATTTAAAAATAAACTTTAAAATTATTACAATAAAGTGCATAAATGCTTGAACCTGACAAATAATGCAAACGTATGCGCGACCCGTAAAGAAAATGCCCGAGACCGCGCGAGGATTATTTCTCTCTATCTGCGCTGACCCTTACTTTGAAATTTTCCATTTTAAGTAAAGGAAGTGGTACACTTTCGTTAAGTGACATTGCTGTTTACCGACATCCCCGCGAACGAAGTCGCGGGAACAGCTAGTAAATAAATGAAATTGATATTCTACCTACAAGCCACGTGTATGACTCAATTAGAAACATACCATTGAATGTGTAACCTCACTTCGTTCAAAATAATTTTCTCTCGATATTTTTGTCAGTCTCGTTTATAATCGGGTTACTTCGGCAATCTGCGGTGTAATGTACCGAACCCACGAACCCTAATTGGGGTTAAAATAACGTTTAATATTTTCTATACGTAATAATTATGTTTTGTAATGGAAATCTGTTGTTTTCACTTTAAAATGAAGTAAAGTAAGAGAAGATGATTAGTTGATACAATTTCGTTTATATGAATTTACAATTTCGTTTACAATTTGACGATCGCGATTGCGAAGGCACTCAATTGCATTGACCGGTCGCAGCGACACGACGGGTTTCTATGTACCTCTCTAAAAACGTCAACAAGCGGCAGTGTTGCCACCTGCGGAAGCGTTTTCACAGATCTACATATAAAACAGTCGTTCGCGACGGTCGCCTTCGCCCACATTCAGAAAAATGACCTCGAACCACATCATGACCCAAGTTAGTCGGTACACTAGGCACAAATTCGAACAAATGTTTTGATATTATTTGTCCGAATTTGTGGTCGGTGGTCCGAATTAATAAGTACGACAAATACAGGCTGTTTATTTTGTTGGTGGCTGAGAAATAGGTATTTACGAGTCACCCGTGTGTATAAGAAAATGGGTAATTAAGATTAATAATAGGTGTAGAAAGCAAGATAAAACGAATAATTATTATCATTAATGCCTAATTGAGATGCGCCCACAGACACTGGACAAAGTCACAAAATATGACAAAGCTGAAGTTCCATTCCCGTATTTTTAGAAACGTTGGTATTCTACCATTAGTTAGAATCTACGAAAATATGTTATTCACATTAATTGTCTTGTCACAGGCGACTCTGCTACTTATTACTAGCCAAGCATTGGCTAGACATCTTCTAATATTACAGTAGTCAAAGCCTCATCCTCCAGAACTTCTTAGAGCCATACCAGATGTACCCAAGAACTCCAATAAATAACAACCAAACAAAAAACCTATGAATATTTTGGTCAAAATTCAGGTTCGTTGCACAATCTCAAAAGCAGATCTAAAAATATTTTACCTATACAAGGAAAACCCCCATTTATCTGAGGACACGTGTATCTAAGGTCGGATTGTAAATAGATTCAACGTAAGTAATCCCATACCTTCTTTGTATTCAGAAAAATAAACCTCACGAAATATGGGGATGATAAGAGAGCTGGGGGTACCTGCCCCCTGGTGGATAATAAAACATTTTGCGATAAGTTGCATGGTCGTGTTCCTGGTTTGACATTTTCTGAGCAAAAAGGTAAAATATGTATTTAATATTTTTCTTAAATTATTGTTTAACGTGAAACGTTTATTGGAAAAAATTATAATCATTCTGTTGACCTACTTTTGCGCAAAAAGTGTTGTACATTATGTCAAGCGGAAATTTAAATTATTATTAATGCTCTTATTATAAGCTTCGCCTTTTAAAACAAGTAACTGATCACTTGAGTATTTATTATTTATTGGGGAAGTTAAAATTAACGGTAGGCTCAAACAACATCGATTGGTTACTTAAATCAAAAAATTGGAAAGATTTACATAATTTTAAAACAAGTAAACAACCTGTTTTGATCAACACACACCATCAAAGACGTAGGTAGCGCGTATCCATCACATTCTGTCACCAAACGCTGTGTGATCGATCTTTTAAAAAGTTACTTTTACGTCTATCAGCGTCACTATATTTGACATCATAATGGATGTTCGCACAAACATGGAAATATTTCGACAAAAGAATGTTTTTTCCATTGATTTTGAACAAGTGAACATCACAGTGATCGCATGAAATTCTGGGAAAGAAAATCTTTCGTCTGTTTTGTGTTGTAGTGCCCCAGGCATCGCTCATCATCATCATCATCATCATCATCATTTCAGCCGAAAGACGTCCACTGCTGGACATAGGCATCGCTCTCGGATTCTAATTTGTATTGATTGAAATCTGGTCAAAGAACATTGGGATAAACTAACATGAAAAAGCAGTAAATCTGAATACTGATTCTCAAGTTAAGGTAATTCTGTCTATAATCTGACATGACACTATCTATAATTTCTATCTATATCTATAATGTGACATATTTAGAATTAGTTTAAAGCTACACGTATTTAGTGATCTGTGGTACAATACAAGCCTCTTCTAACCATTGACCATAAATAACCTATGATGATGTATGTATTTAGGTGTATGAACCACAGACAACCTTCTATTAAGAATATTCAATTCTATAATTAATTTCCTGTCGGTAAATGCAATAATACAGGGTGTAAACAGATCCTTCACATAGCCGTTAACCAAGAATTCTGTACATCAAACTAAGTCATTTTTCGCAAAAAATATTGCTGGGAATCGACTTTTTTTTTGGGGTGAAAAACCACGTTTTACGGTAGGACTCGATGGAAAGCACTCAAAGCATTGTGCTGATGGATGGATTGAATAGTACGGCTCGTGGAGGTGTGTAAAGTAAAAATCTTACATTAAAAACATGTATTAAAAAAAAAACTTGTGAAAAAGTTGGAACTTTGACCCACAATATCTCTGTAACTAGAAGGTTCCCAGGTATGGTCTAGAACAGAAAAATGATCGCAAAGACGGGGAGAATAAGTGCCTTTCGGATGTGTTAAGGGTCTATTTACACTCTTTATATAGTGTAGTTTCGGAATGTAATATGACGTGGCCAATAACAGATACGTCTAATAATGCTATCGGCGCATACGCTACGACGTTCGCATAACTGAACAAAATTTAATGCCTTCTCCATTTATTCTGTAATATTGCCGTAAAATTGTTTCAGGGCGATTAATTTTAGCACATTATCTATCAGACAATCCATTATGTCCACTAAATTAGGCAAACATGTATGTCCAATTCGTAAGCTGGTTGGATAAGCTAAGTTTCGTAAGCTGGTTGCTAGTGTCAGAATAATGACAATTGAAAGCAATTTATTTGTAAAATTAAATCTGAATAATGTTATATTCATATAAAATATTAGGGTTTAAAGTATGAAATTGCCGATTTGAATGGACGATTTCGTGAAAAGTGATATTTCCTTATTAACATTTTTTTTTATTTTTCTTGGAAAAATCTGAACCGATTATGTATGATTTTCAAACTATAGTTAGAGTAAAAAAAATCTGCGTTGCACTGCTTATCTTATATTCTCAAAACACAGCCTATAACAAAAATAAACCTACTTGAAGTCGTAAAACCGACGGCACATGGAAATAGGTGTTTTGACAAACTCCCCTATGCGGTAATATGCAACTGCTAGTATGGTTTTTTAAACTCTAAAATGTATGTAATTTAACAAGTAATTCAATAAAAATAGAATTAGGAAAAAAGAAAACTACACGTCAATGTTACAAACAAAACAAAATATGAGAAAAAAACGGCAATTTCATAGTTAAACACCTATTACTTATTTAAGCTTGCCTTTTAATTCACGACAGCCTACACTTCCTACAATGCATGTATTCACAAAGTTGTTCAGACTATTAGCAGGCAAAGCTTCCAGCGGTTACCATAAATGGTTTAGTAAATTGAGAGCACCGCAAAGTTGCGTCGACTCCTGAATATTTATTAACATTATTGAAGCAGTTACAGAAAATTAAATTTCATCGTCACAATTTTATAATAGCGGTAGTGAATGGAGCAACAAGTTACTAGATTTATTGAATTGTATGTACGTTTAGAATGATTTTAAAACGAAAATAAACGCAGTCAACAGATTTAGACGCGTTACTGTGTTCAAAAGCTGTTAGTGTCATCATTGCTTTGACACTGACAGCTTATCTAAACCGTGTTCACGGTATGCTGAACGCGTTCAGTTGAAGAACTTACCTAATGAAAGTGGACAGACTAGGGCAGTCTGATCATCATCTGCCTAGCCTTTTCCCAACTATGTTGGGGTCGGCTTCCAGTCTAACCGGATGCAGCTGAATAACAGTATTTTACATGGAGAGACTGCCTATCTGACCTCCACAACCCAGTCAGTACTGGGTAATACGATATCCCTTGGTAAGACTGGTTGTCACTTTTTGGGCCACTGACTACCTCAAAGATCTACAAATTACAGCCGGGACCAACGGCTTAACGTGTTTTCCGAGGCACGGAGGAAACTCGGTATGTAATAGGTGGTCACCCATCCCCAGACCAACCTAGGCAAGCACGTTTTAACCTAAAGATCGACCCGAGCGGCTGTTATTATGTAACCACGAGCTCCTCTACTATTATATGTATAAATACTATTACTGACTAGGGCAGTCTGATATTCCCCTTAATTTCGGCGATGACGTAAGACATTTCTTACGATTCATTCAACCCTTAGAACGTTCCTAGCAACGAGTCACATTATATTCTTTAAAAAAATCCACTCATAATATAACGAGGCAACAATACATGTCCCTAAGCAATACGCAGCCATTAAAAATTACCTACCCACTTCGTATCTAACATCGTCTCGACGTAAAAGCATCAAAAGCGTCACGTCTTTTACCCCGACTCGTTTTGTTTGTCGTACGTGAAAATATTTTTCTTCATCGTAAGAAAACCTGGAATAATAGGGTATACATGGAAATGGTGTATATTATAGTGTTATAGTATATTATTATGATCTGTGAAATGAGTGTGAATGGGCCCCGTTGATGTAGTTTTTTTTTTCATAGCCTCTATTGTGTCCCACTGCTAGGCACCCTCCGCTTCCTCCCTCCAAACCTCTCTGTTTTGTGCAATTTCTGGTCACGCTTGGCCCGCGAACATAATCAGATCCACACACCACCTTCGCCGCGGTCGACCTCGTCCACCCTCAGGCGTCCAGTGAGACGATCTTTGCCCACCTCTCCTGGTGCATGTGGTGGCCAGCCCACTCCCACTGTATGTTGATGTAGTAAACTTTGTTTTTCTCATCTGTCATCCTCGAAGGGTTGGGCAGTTTAAGGCCATTCTCACATAACACTGAGGCATCATCATCATCATCATTTCAGCCGAAAGACGTCCACTGCTGGAAATAGGCCTCTCCTAAGTGCCGCCACATTGACCGGTCCCGTGTGACTCGCATCCAGCGGATCCCTGCAACCTTTACCAGCTCATCGGTCCACTTAGTGGGAGGCCATCCAACGTAACGTCTTCCGGTTCGCGGTCGCCACCCCAGAACTTTTCGGCCCCATCGGCCATCCGTTCTGCAAAGCAATGTGCCCTGCCCACTGTTTTGGCAATTTTTCGGGTACGCTCTTGCGGATGTCCTCATTTCTGATTGAGGCATCGTTCACACCTAACGTATGGTCAGCCGCGCCGATTGTAAGAATGTATGAAAAAACAAATTTAGCCGCCGATTAAATGGCCTCTGTTTTTCATCATTGTTACAGTCGGTGGCTGACTATACGTTTGGTGTGAACGATGCCTGATGCTTGTCCGAGCAGTCAAGTGGCCATGGAAATGTATTGGCGGTGCGCGAAGAGGCGGTAAGCGCCGATCATCCGCGCGATCCACCGGTGTACGTGTGTTTGGAGTCAACGGATTTCATACAAGTCAATGCGACGTGAGATCTGCTTCGCCACACGACCGCGCGGACGAGCGGTATTGTGTCAGAATCGGCTAAATAATATTGACACACCAAGCCAGGATTAGAAACCAACAGCAGTGACTGAACGATTATAAAGAAGAACAATAGGTATTAGTATTATTTTTATAGGTATTTTGGTACCTATTGATTTATTGCACTCAAATCCAAACTCTGGGCTACTAGGAAATTGTTATTGGAAAAACCTAATAAAAATTTACATGGCCTAGAATTAGAGCCCAGGACCTCAAGAACAGAAGTCGCTTGCAGCCACCAGGCCAAAAAGGCAGTCTAGTTGTGGTTTGTTAATGAATTGATTGAAAAATATTGAGTTGAGTACTTGGCTTCTAAAAATATAGTATGTGTTTCGTTTTGGCAGTTTCGAGAAAATTAGTACAGTGACATAAGACAACAGAATAACAGAATAACCGTATCGTATTCTACCAAAACTTTTAACTACTTGACCCAGTTTTTTTAAAAATGCATTGAAAACCATTCCAATAAGGTAGAGTTTTCTTTCTTTGATCCCCAAACACGATACTTTTAGGGAAAGGTTTGAAGGGCTGTCCGGCTGGCATCGTTTCTACTTACAGGATGATTCGAAACTCTTATTTTCTTTTTACTACTTGACCTGCTTTTGATACAAGGGATCATGGGCAATGTTCTATGAATACTCAGCGTAAGATCAACATCCTACTTAATATTATAAATGCGAAAGTTTGTAAGGATGGATGGATGGATGTTTGTCCCTCTTTCACGCAAAAACGGTTGAACGAATTTGGATGAATAGAACCGAAACTAAACTAATAATATTAGACAAGTAAAACAGAAGAATAAACTAATAGTAGTACCAAAGTTACCGAGTCAGACAGATTGTTGTATTTGTAATCTACATAATACCTAGTAATGTAATTTGGCAACTTTGAACCTTATAAACTTGTAGGTAATATTATACTTAGATATTCCGCGTACTCAGTAAGATAAGATCTAACCTAAGTAAACCTTAAGCATATCTCACTGTTGTTTCAGTGTGGGTCTTAGAACTTTGAATTTGTTTCTCATTAGCAAACGGCGTGGGTTACCCAAGAGACGGGCGCTTAGGCGTTATCAGTTATATAATTTAGGCCTTATAATATAATTATAATTTACTGCTTTGATTATGAGCAGTTTAGTATTTGCAGTTTATTCCCTGTCTCTTTTCTTCTAGAACTCTTTGTAAGATACGATGAATGACCTGGTCACACGGTTTTTTTGGGTCATTTTTGTTTATTGATTATAGTTTTCTTTTATTATTATATATTATATATATATAGATTCTTAGCGGTCCGGCTTACTTCTTGACATAGTTTTTAGGCTAGACCGCGAAATTCATATTTTCTTACGTCTTATAAGTCCCATTGAATGACTATTTCATGAAAAAATCATTCAATGGGATTAATTGAACTTAGAAGGTTATATTGGTGATTTTAATGATTATAATTCTGTAAATACATACGTAATACGGTTGCGAATCATATTTTGTTCTTCATACAACCTGACACTGACCAAAAAATTGCAAAAAATCTAAGAAAATTTGAATTTCGCGGGCTACTCGTTCCCCCTTTAATAGATAAGAATGGTGTATGGTGGTGGTGATGGTTTTTGTAATCATAATGTTTTATATTTTAAATTAAAATATAAAACATTATTATTACAAACACCATCGTTCGTATCATAGTTCACAGCTCTTATAAGTGATATAAGAAATGTGCGGTCAATTTTAAATAAAGCATTAAATTCCTTCCAGCATAAATTTTGAATAAATAAAAATTGACTTATGCTGCTAAATAAATAAGAGCAAGTAAGTACTCGATTGAGTCGCGACGGTGCGCGTCTCATCGTGAGTGTTCTTATCATGAATAAAATATTTGCCTACTTAAGGTAATTTCCTATTTTAAGACGGCAACAAAAAATAAGCTTCTGGTTATATTCTTGATCGATGCGCTCCTTCTAAAAAACAAAGGATGATAAATCTATTGTTAGGTTTTGCTTTCAAAGTGCTTAGTAAAGGTCGAGCTAGAATATTGAACAAGTCAGAAGGCTAAGCTAAGACTAAATTAAAAAGAAACAGTAATATATATCTTATCGTATCTTTTGACAATACCACCAAGTGAGCATCTTCCGTTGTCGACCTGGAAGTCCTTGCACCATCTTCGGACTCCAGTAGGAAGATGTAACTCCAACCTCGTTAAGCAATGAAACAGCAGCGGGGTGTGGTTGTGGAGCTGTGTCACAAACTATGCTCCACCTCCTATTCTGCCCTCTTAGCCCAAAAACATGTAGCCGAAGTGACCTCTGTGCTGCCACCAACGACGCGGTGGAAGTAGCGAAGTTCTGACCAACAAAATATAAAAATTGTCGCGCCAGTGACACGAAGAAGAAGAAGGCAAAAATGTTTAAGTATTTTTATTATGAAAAGTGTGAAAGTACTTATAAAGTGCTTACAGTTGAGCGTTTTCAAAAGATTGAACGTTACTCTCTCGCTTCGGAAGGCTTTTGTATACCATGAAGTGGAAATCGGATACTTCAAATGAAATGTTGAGTTCTTTCACGGAATGTGGCTACGTGCTACGGCGTAGACACGAACGTAGCCAGCTACGAACTTTTTGTGTTCGTAGGGAAATTATGATTTTGAATTCAAAAGGACGAAACAAAAAATAAAGACGATCCTTTACTGCCGATCGTCGATTTATTTTGTTTGAAATGGTGCCTCAATTAATTAAAAAAATGGTTTGAAAAATCAAATAAAAAGTAGTAATGATTTATTTACAAAATAATATAAAGCTAATAAACACACTGCTTCGTTGCTCTAGTGGTCGCAAGCACGACTGCTGAGCATGAAGTCCTGGGTTTGATTCCCCGGTCGGGCAAAGTGATATTGGGTTTTTCCATCAGAAATTTCTCAGTAGCAGCCACGGAGTCTGGATTTTCTCCCAGTTGATGGCAATAAGCTTGCCCCCTATCTCATGGGACTTTAACATAACTGGCGAAATGTGGGTGTACTATTAGATACACCTACACCTCTGCCTAACCCTTCGGGGATTACAGGCGTGATGTTTTGTTATGTAATAAACACACTTTCAATAACTAAAACGTTTGTCTTACACCTATTTAGAAAGAATTATACACCCGAATGAATGCACCCTGTCAGTTTGTGGAGGGCTGTCCCTTACATCCTGTATATAGTTGCGATAACACTGCTCTCGTCATACAATACGACACCGGATAAACTGCCACGAGCGAAAGGAATGCCGTCCAGTAAATCACGGTACACTTGAGGCCCGATAAATAATCTCCGGTAGGTATCTCATACATTCCTATCACATTCGCGTCGATTTGTAGGGCTTTCTTATTTCGGACAGAATTGATAGGCTCGTTTGAATATCTCAGAAGTTCGGTGTTCAATATGCGAGGGAATTTATGTCGGTGCGTTCTTCAGGTTGGATTGTTTATTTGGTCGGGAGTGTAAATTATTTTATGATATCGTTCGCGGTTTTGGTACTGTTTTATTTAATAACGGTGCGTGTAATTGTTTTCAGATTTTTTTGGCATTTCATCATCATCATCTGCCTAGCCTTTTCTCAACTATGTTGGGGTCGGCTTCCAGTCTAACCGGATGCAGCTGAATACCAGTGTTTTACATGAAGCGACTGACTATCTAACCTTCACAACCCAGTTAGTACTGAGTACTACGATACCCCTTGGTAAGATTGGTCGTTAGACTTATTGGGCCACTGACTACCTAACGACTGTCAAAGATCTACAAATGACAATGAATGCATTTATTTAGTGAATAATTGAATCAAACAATTTATAAGAGAAGTCCTCTCGTAAAAAACAAGTCGAAAACTCATCTCCAGAGTTATTTAGGCATCTGTCCCTCCTCCGATGAGGAAACAAATAGCCATCGACTATTTTCTCCCTCAAGAAACTTACAACAGATGTCAGTCCTATGTCTACATAAGAGATCCATCTATTAATAGTTGATGGATGATCGCTGAATGGTCACTGTGCCAGCAAAAACGAGAGTTTTAAGGAGGACCTCCACTAGTCAGGACACTTACGAACATCATAACATAACATCACGACTGTATTCCCTGAAGGGTCAGGCAGAGGTTTACCCACATTTTGCCAGTTATGTTTAAGTCCTGTTTAATAGAGGGCATGCCTATTGCCAACAACCGGGCACAAATCCAGACTCCGTGACTGTCTACTGAGAAATTCGTGATGGAAAAACCCAATAACAATTTTCCCGACCCGGGAACCGAACGTAGGACCTCATGCTCAGCAGTCACGATTGTAACCGCTAGACCACAGAGGGAGTACCACAACAAGTCTTCTCGTCTGGGGGTACTAACAAACAAATCGATTTTAATTTCTACTTCTACTTGCTCGTAATCTTCGGCGGTGGAACAGGTACATCATAAGTATGAAAATCGCTCATGACTCTTGCAATCTCTTGTATTGGTCGGAAATCTGGACTCGGAGACCAGTGGACTTTCCTTTTAATATAGCAAAACAGAAAAACCAATTAATCACCATTCTTTGCTGCTAATTACTTTCGTTGTATTATGAAGTACTGCAAAGGAATTGGAATCAAGATTTGTTATACTTAAGTTTTTCCACTAAGTAGATAATTAATGTATGTTAAGTGAGGCAGTGGGGTATAGAAAACGAAGAAAACTGTTGAATTGTGCGTGTTCTATTGGTAGACTTCTGCCTTTCCCTTTGGCGATATTAGGCGTGATATTATGAGTTGCTAAATTACAAATTGGAAAAAAACAAAGGCGAAAATGACCCGAACAACCACTTTTCCATTACCACCAAAGTGACAAACTCCGTATAATGAAGATAAGATAAGATTATTTATTTGCTTAAACATGTGTGTGTACATACATAAAAAATGCATACAAGATGAAAATAAAAGTGAATTAAGTGCAGACATGTTTGAAAAATTGAAAAATTCGGTAATGTTTCAAAAGTTTACTGTAAGTGGTCGAGTTCGTCCCGCCATTTCCCAGAAGTAGATGGCGAGACGAACTCGACTCCTTTCACAAGGACTAGTGTATAACAGCACTGGATAGGGACAAAAGGAAGGAAAAAAAGGAAGGCCTTTGCCCTGAAGTGGGACACAAATGGCTGATAATAATGATATTCATCATCATCTGCCTAGCCTTTTTCCAACTATGTTGGAGTGGGCTTCCAGTCTAACCGCATACAGCTGAATACCAGTATTTTACATGGAGCGACTACATAGGTATTCGCTCCATGCCAGATGGTCAGATAGCTGACCGCCACAACCCATTCAGTACTGGGTAATACGATACCCCTTGGTAAGACTGGTTGTCTGACTTTTTGGGCCACTGACTATCTGTAATGATTGTCAAGCATCTACAAATGACACCCGAGACCAACGGCTTAACGTGGTTTCCGAGGCACGGAGGACACTCGGTATATAATGATATAATGGGTGATCACAAATCCACAGACCAACCTAGGCAAGCACGGCTTAACCAAAGATCAACCCGAGCGGCTGTTATTATTTAGCCACGAGCTCCTCTAATAATGATAATAAGTGGTGGGTATTATATGGAATCTTTGTCAGCTGTGATGTCTCACGTGGAAATTCCAGGGCACACTTAGACCAAGATTCACCGAACGCACTTTGTCTTTACAACAACCGCATGTGACTAAAAGAGTCATGAATATAAATGTTGATGGATGGAGAGGGAGAGGAAAACAAAGGAAATAATGGATGGGTTGTGTGAGGAATGATATGAGGGAAAAAAGTGTAAATGATTGCGTGACGGTTGAAAGGGGAGAATGAAAGAAAAAATCGTGTTGCGCCGACCCCAAGTAACATGAGACAAGGGCAGGAAGTTGATGAAGTAACAATAATCTTTATACTCGACTAGCTATTGCCCGCAGCTTCGCCCGCGTGGATGTCGAAAAATATCCGATTACTTACCTTCATCCCCCTTTTTAACCCTTCGGGGGAAGAATTGTCAAAAACGCTGAGACACGTATAAATTAATTTTCAATCGTCAGCTTGATCACAAATTTGAAGATCCTAACTTTAAAACTGACGGACTTTCATATAAACTTCCATCCCCTATTTTACTCACCCCCTTTACTAATTCCCAAAAATCCTTTTTTAGTGGATATTTACTCTTCAAAAAGATCACACACTCCAAGTTTCATGTCTCTAGGACCATTGGTTTGGGCTGTGTGTTGATATATCACCCAGTCAGTCAGTTTACCATTTTATATATAGAAGATAAGTAAACGTGAGCAAGCTTTTTATATAAATATGCACATTTAAATGCGGCGTTTATATTACTAAGCAAAGTAGAGCCGAAAGTGCGGTCTGTGAATGTGGCCCTATGACACAGGGTAACCTGGATTACTGTTATAAGGGATGCTTTCCAAAGATAACCCTTGGTTGATGTTAACCCGGATATAGTCGTAGATGAGATTATTCTTTCATAACTGCATAGAAAACGACACCTTGGGTGTTTTTATACAATTTCACTTGGTTTTTGTTGATTTTTAATTAACAATTGTGGAGTCAAGTAGATGTTGAAGTGTTGGGTCTAGTTTCAGCGCTTTGTTGTCACTTTCAATTATCTTAGAGACTGTTTTAAAATGGCATCGGTAAATAATTAACTTGTTACTTGTATTATTATCAATTAACAATCATTTATTTTGTTAAACATAGGTATGGTTACAGATAGTATATTGTCTAGAATATGTGCACTATGTTTTGCCAATTTATGGCGTACAAAATTAACAAATAAGGTTGCATGTCAATTATTATTTGTGTTTACTTTATAAGAACTGATTTTATTTTAATGAAGTGGTGGTGGAAAGATAATTTTTTAGTTGACAGTTATCATAAACTTAAGTAGATAAGTTTCAAAATGTTATCTCTAGTTTATTAGATATGAGTTAAAAGAGTTCATGTGGTGTTAAAGCTAAGCGTGAAGAAAAGAAAAGAAAAAAGAGAATTCATTCATTCATTTTCTTTCAGAAAAGTTGGCTGAAAGATCGGTAGCACAGGTTGCCGCGCTATTGATGATCGATCGCATATTTGATGCACCCTAAAACCGTAGGGCTGTCGATGTCCTCCCCAGGGTCTGCGGACTATAACATATGCCATGTAGTTATCAGTTAAGATGGGGTTCCAAGTATATACCTATAGATATAAGCCATTATAAAGGGTGTAACAAGACCCTTAACGAAGCCGAAAGGCACTTGTTTTCCCCATCATTGCGATTATTTTTTTGTTCTAGACAATCTAGACCATACCTGGGAACCTTCTAGTTACGGAGATATTGGGGGGTCAAAGTTCCAACTTTATCACAAGTTTTTATTTAAATACATGTTTTTAATGGAAGAACTTTACTTTAAACACCTCAACGACCCCCGTACTGTTCAATCCATCCATCAGCTCAATATTTTGGATGTGTTACATTAAGTCCTACCGTAAAACGTGATTTTTCACCCCAAAAAGTCGTTTCCCAGTAATAATTTTTGCGTAAAGTTATTTAGTTTGATGTACATAATGCTTGGTTGATGGCTTCGTGAAGGGTCCGTTTACACCCTGTATACTTTCATCTCATATTCAAGGGCAAGCTACTCATCCTCTGCATTATTTAGCGACCCGTCTAAAAGTTTGACCTACTTACCAATTCACGTTCACCTCATTATGATCGAGCATCTGTAACAAAAGTAAAACAGAATTTATACGTGTTCTCAAGTAACTTAACGTTTTTAAAGCTGTTATTTTTAATATTTATGATACTGTACCATTGGTAAAGCTTGCAATAAGGAAAAGTGGAAAAGGTCGGTGGGGATCTAAATTCTATCCAGATGGAAATCCTATAATTAAACTTCGTGGCACGATTGTAGTGGGTTTTACCATGATTTTATGAAAGACTGCTTCGTTGGTGTAGGTCCTGGGTTCGATTCCCAGGTCGGGCAAAGTGTTATTGGGTTTTTTCATTAGCAGCAAAAAAAACCAGGAATTTCTCAGTAGCAGCCACAGAGTCTGGATTTATGCCCGATTGATGGCAATAGACTTGCCCCCTGTTACATGGGACTTAAACATAAATGGCGAAATGTGGGTGTACTATAAGGTACATCATCATCATCATCATCATCATTTCAGCCGAAAGACGTCCACTGCTGGACATAGGCCTCCCCCAAGTGTCGCTCCATTGACCGGTAAGGTATATAAGGTACCCCTCTGCCTAACCCTTTGAGGATTACAGGCATGATGTTATGTTTTGAAAAACCAAATCAAGGATGGAAAGTTACAGAGCACCGAAACCACTCATAAGCAATACCCATTCAGACCCATGTCAAAACCATTGTTAGTATTCGCTTTTAAGGGAAAATTCAATATCCCACAAAATCACAAATCTCCATTGATCTTTTAGCGGCCATAATATCTTTTTGTTGCAAACTTGCTTGCTCTCTATTTATTTCAGTAACACAACAATGGAATTATTTAGGTACTTTGTGTCCTTTGTCGTCGGTTGAGAGCGACCTTTTTAATTGATTAATGAATTGTTAATTAGGTGTTCCAGATTTGGTTTGTAGCCGAAATAGAAACTAGCTGTCAGCGGTTTAACATAACATTGGAATGTGGGTTTTTGTTGGTAACAATAGCAATGATACAATAATTAGTGTATGACACACGTAAATACTCCGTTTAAATTAAATCACGCACATCAGTTTTTTTCCGTGGATTATATGAATAATGTCATATATTTTTTTATTAAAAACACTAGGCCGCACCTCTACTTGAGTCCACGCTTTAGTTTTCAAACATAGTACATGAACAATTTTGCAAAAACTTTTTGAAATTTTTTTATTACCAAAGACATAGTTCAGATGCGCTACAAAACTACCATTTTGTGACTTTTCCTATGTGAAGTCAAGTACTATACCTATTTGGATATATAAAGTCTAACTATTCATACACGAAATATTTTCAGGGAATCATCTAACGGCTATAACAAAGCCATTTCAAGGGATCTTTTTTTATCTGAGTATATTTTTTTATAAAAATAAATAATTTAAAATTACTTGACCCACAATTAAATACTGGCTCCTTATTTTTAAGCATCCATTACGCTAGTCTACTACGTCGTATTTACCCACTGTCATTGTTAGAATATGGAATATGGGAAAATACTGGTTTTCAGCTGCATCCGGTTAGACTGGAAGCCGACCCCAATATAGTTGGGAAAAGGCTAGGCAGATGATGATTGTTAGAATATGGGAGTAAAGGTTTTATGCAAAAAGTCTCAAAAAAATTTAGAATTATAATAATTTCTTAAAAAAAAAAACACTCAGATATTTTTTTTTTTCGTTGCTATGGCGACTTTACGACTTATAGAAGTTGCTCTTAAAATGTTTCGTGTATGAAAAGATAGACCTTATATTCGCTTGAAGCTGGTATTTTATTTTGAAGTATTATTATTTATTTCAATCAATCAATTGAAAACATGAACTTGAAAAGACTTTATGTTATCACCAATCTTATCAGTCAGCCAATTTTATTCTCCGTCTCGACCATATTTGTCACAGTAAGTTTATGACTCCATCAATATTTTATGGAGCGACCAAGAATTAAATAAAACCTCTCTACAAGCTTAAAACCTTTTCAAGTAATAACTTGGTTCTCCAATAAGAAATAATATATTTATTACAAAAACTTTATGGCCTCCATAGCTGGACTGGAACTTAATCCAGTGTCATCATCATCTGCCTAGCCTTTTCCCATCTTTGTTGGGGTCTGCTTCGAGTCTAACCGCATGCAGCTGAATACCAATATTTTACATGAAGCGACTGCCAAAATGGCAAATTCCTGTAATGAAAAACTTCCAATCTCATCTCCGCGACAGTCAATGCCAAAAATATAGGTGCTGTCAAGATAGCACTTTTGGTAAACATTTGTGACCAAAATGGCGGTTAGCGGTGACAAGATGGTGGCAGTGGTAGTGGCTCGTTGATCTAGTGGTCGGAACCGCGACTGCTGATCATGATGTGGTCCTGGGTTCGATTCCCTTGTCGGGCAAATTGTTATTGTGTTTTTTCATCAAGAATTTCTTAGTAACAGCCACGGAGTCTGAATTTGCGCCCGTTTGATGCAATATGGTCGGACTTAAACATAACTGGCGAAATGTGGGTGTACTATTAGGTACACCTCTGCCTAACCCTTCGGGGATTACAGGCGTGATGTTATGTTATGTAAGATGGCGGTGTTAGTTCCGCCCGATTTTCACCACCCGCCAAAAGTTTCTAGAGTACATTCAAGTTTGTTTAGTATCCCAGCATCAGTTAAAATTAGTTTCTAAATAGCTGCGAGGAAATTGACAGGTCAAGCGGTTATGAAAACAGAAACTAATTCGTTAAAACTTGACAGGATTGAGTTCAACCATTAATTGTGTTACGTCTGAATTTGGAAGCTAGCTTGAGCAACTACGGTTAATTTTCTAGTTTCCGTCTATCTTCTACTGAGGCAAATGGTGAATGAATGACGAGCGGATATAAAATATACTATGATTACTATAAAAGACTGCCTTGTTGGTAGTGTGGTCGCAAGCGCGGCTGCTGACCATGAGGTCCTGTTTTCGATTTTCTGGTCGAGCAAAGTGTTATTGGGTTTTTCCATAAGCAATTTCTTAGTAGCAGCCACCGAGTCCGGATTAGTGACCGGTTGATGACAATAGGCTCGTCCCCTATTACATGCGGCTTAAACATAACTGGCGAAATATGTGTGTACTGTATTAAAGGTACAGCTCTGCCTAACTCTTTGGGGATTACAGGGGTGATGTTATGTTATTTTTCGATAAGATTACTTGTCTGTCAGGCGACTGGACCGCTGTTTTTTTCAATTGAATAAAAAAGTTGTACTTAAAGATAGATATTGTTACATCTGGCCTCACCGTCTAAATCTCAATGTAATTTTAATCTCACGATAAAAATCTTAGGCTCATCTACCAATTTTTCTAGAAAAATGATTATAAGGTTCTGAGTATTCAGGTTGCTTGCTTATAATGTTCAAAGTTATTTATATTTAGCTGGATCAAGGCTAAAGTCAGAACCTAAGCGAGATTCTCTGTACGACCGTTGCGTAAAAATAACACCTTTGCTGGCACAGAGGGTGTTTCGCATCAAAGATTTATTTATAGGCCGAAAAGGTGTGATACCTTTGCGTTTTTTTACAGCAAAAAGATTTTAACACTTTTTGAATAAAAGCTACGTAACAACCTTTCATTTATTTTCTATATCAACATGGATTGAAAAAAAAACTTTAATCTTTATTGTTCCAAGAAAGAAAATTGTAATAACACAAACCTAAATGTACCCAAGTATAACAAGAAATCTAACACATCAATTTAATATCAACCCAAAACCCAATAATCACGTACCCAGCTCAGGTAAATACGAAACAATTTCAGACTCTCCGTACCAAACACGATTCCCACCTGATCACGTATTAAGATATCACAATCGGCGACCCGGCTCCACCGAAATACCGTTGCCTCCACGAAATACCGATAGCTGGTAATTCCATTATTGTTACCATCAATTTCAGGGAACTGGGACGCTATGGGCATTTACCACAGAATTTGTTCAGGAGTTTACCTCAAGAGTAACCAACCGGTTATAACGTATAACCGATCGAAGGTTGGATGGTATTTCACGTAAGTTTGATGGAGATCTGTTTTCGGGCAAGCGATTCTAGCACTACTGCACCTAAACTGTAATTTCTATTTGGCTATTAATAGTTGGGAATCTAGAATATTCGCAATGGAACGTGTTTCGGATTATGTCATTGATATTGCTGTCAATAGACTTATTTATAATTGTTTTGTTGGCATCGTACTACACAACACTTTGTTAGCGACACTGGTTGAATATAACAACGGGAATAAATTTATTCATTTAAGTTATTCTTAGGCTAGGCTTCGCCCGCGTGGAGTTCGGTAATGTCCCACGGGATCGCACTACCGGGATAAAAATTATCCTATGTGTTAATCCAGGTTATAAACTATCTGTGTGCAAAATTTAAACTAAATCCGGTCAGTAGTTTTTGCGTGAAAGAGTAACAAACATTCATCCATCCATCGTCATAAACTTTCGCATTTATAATATTAGTAGAATAGGACTAGACTGTTAGGAGTTTAAACTTAAAACTGGCAGGTTTCATTAATCTCAACTCAAATCTAGTTTAAAATGAAATTTTGTGACTGACATAGATTATTGTTTTAAAAAACAGACTACTAAACTCGTAATTTAAAAGGCGCTTTTTACCCGACCTTAACAATAAGAATCGTACACAAATATTTAGAAAATATAAAGCCGAAAATACGCACAGGGGCAAATTAAAATCTGCATTAAGAAACTCTTGTCCTAAATTATAAGGGAATTTAATTAAGAGCTAATCCTGAAGGTGTACAGCATTTGGGCGAAACCATGACCAAATTAAGAAGGCCCCAGGGGATTCGTTCGTCGCCATCTTTGTTCAAGAAAATTGAAGGGCCAAGATACCCTAATGGTTTTTGTTAAGGTGGTTACGGCATCCAGTTTTGATTTATCGTTCCTACCGTAAGACCACGGCCACCTGAGCTGACAACTTTTATTGACCATTACACGAAAAACAACTCAATTTATGCTTTATAAAATAATAAGAAAGCGTTTCGCTTTTATAGAGTGTGACATTCTTGTTGTTTATGTGGGAACGTTTACTGTATGGCAATTTTATGAGCTTACTAAGTCCGTAGCAATCATGCTGTGAAACGATAATAGGAAATCTTTGTATAATTTTTGTCCTCTAAGCATTAATTTTAATGCGTTTAATTCGTTAAGGCTAATTAACTTTGTTAGTAAATTGTATTTTTAAAGTGTCGTGATGGCCCAGAGGTTAAGGCCTCGCCTCTCATGCACGAGGTTGAAGGTTTTAATCCGGGCAAGTACCAATATGACTTTTTCAATTTATATGTACTTTCTAAGTTTATCTCGGACATCACAGACATCGGCAAAGGAAAACATTGTGAGGAAAACATAAATATAACTCTGAAATCGTTAACCCGTCTTGAGCAAGCGTGGTGATCAATGCTCGTGCCTCAATCAAGAAGAAGCCTTTGCCAAATAGTGGGTCAGTAATAGACTGGTATTATAAATTATATTTAACAAACTGCTACAAAAAAAGCCAAAAGCAACTGGTGTTTTGCTGGACGTGCAGTTGACTATCCCTACGTAATAATAATACTAACTTAATAAGAATTGGTATTTATTTTTTAACATAAAAAAAAACAAGTTACTTAAAAGACCAAAACTAATTTACTCATCAACTATCAAAATAAACTAATCCGCAATAACAACTTTTCGAGCCAGTCAATAATCGCACTTCTGTGAAAAAAGGTAGCGGGAGCGCGTCCTTTGATCTACGCCTCCGCAAGAAGAAACTTTAATAAATGATTAAACTTTATGCCTCAGTATTTATGATTACTTTGAAATACTTAACGTAATTTTCGTCAAAGAAAATAACAAGTTACGCCGAACTGTTTGCGTGTCGCTGATTTTTTAATTTATACTTTATTTATGTCAATGTCTTGAAATGGTGACCAGAAATTGTAATTGCTTGAGAAAAAACTTGTTGTTTCTTGATCTCAGATGTTATAAACGTTTTTTCCGCCAATTTTGTTACGTTTTTGTGACACGTCAACTTTTGAATAAGTTATGCCCATGACACGTTTCTAATTGCTGATGTTTAAAAAGTTTAAGATACCCACTTTTAACAAGCTATCAGAATAAATGTCAACGAAAAAATGTGACCTCATGTTTCAGTGACGGCTTAAATGCATAAATGACATAACTACAAAGTCTGACAGCGTAAGAATTGGACATAAAACTGTGCGGTGTGAAGGAACTTGGAGTAGAAAGCTCCTTGATTACCACTATCCAAATATCCAAAGGCATTCTTCATTAATGAAATGATGTAAATTACTCAAGGCGTATTTACCGTGGAGTGTGACGTACCTATTGAACAGTATGATCGACATTCGATATTAA
Source organism: Noctua janthina (assembly GCA_963576755.1). Lineage (NCBI taxonomy): Eukaryota > Metazoa > Arthropoda > Insecta > Lepidoptera > Noctuidae > Noctua > Noctua janthina. The sequence goes on along the minus strand of OY755063.1, from coordinate 7,605,336 downwards.
TAATATAAACAGTGCTCAACACCAAGAATTAGGTTAATAGAATAAAACTATAATTATATCATGATCGTTTTATGTTGATTGGTTTGACATAAAATGATCACTGTTTAATGTTTATGAGCTATGGTATGACATAAATCCAAAGTTAGTTGTTCGATTATTGATTCTTATAGTAGGTACTTAGATATATTATTGACCTATCCAGCCTTAAGTTGTATGCTATGTATTTATGGTTTTAAATGCTAAATAAAAAATATTTATTTCTGTAAGTTGATTTAAAAAATACTTTTGAGCTATCAAAAATGTTCAAAAATGTTTCTTACTTTCATATCTTTTCAGTTTACAAATACTTTAAATTTGTCAAGAGTGCGGTGTCAGTTATTAATTGGTTTCATTGCTCAATAGCCTTATCTACCACTAGCAGCCACCTGCACTTTGCAGCCCATTCATTATTCACAAGTTGCATAAAAAAAGGTGCTGGCCGAAAACATAACCACCTCCTTTATCAGAAGTCGTTTAATAAAAGGACGTGTCACAGGCCCACAGCACAGTTCCTAGTTCCCACAAAAATACTGTCCGCACAGGGTGGGAACGAACGGATACTGAAAACAAAACACTAACTCCACAAACTGGGCCACTCATGTACACTTTATACAGTTAGAATTATGAACAAGACTGTTTATACCGACAACTACTGTTTAAGAGGGCACGTACTTCAAACAAACCTTCTAAGATAATATTTGTGTTGGTGCCGCTAATTCTCGTCTTCGTTACGGCTTGGTCGCGTCGTTTCACCGAACAATTTGAAGTTTCGCCAAGTAAACACAAATAGAGACATGTTCGTCTTTTGATTGTTTAGTGTTAGACTATAAATATGAACGCTTCATTTGCTTTATCTGCTTATGGTGTCTGACAGAAGCAGGTCCAAGAATGTTAATCAAGATTGTTACGTGTTCGATAAAATAGGAGAGCAGCGGTGGCCCAGTGGTGGCCCCGACTTACAAGCAGTAAGTCGTAGGTTCAAACCCAGGCAGGCGCATTACTTTGTGTGATTTATTTCATAACCACTGCTCTCAAAACGGTGAAGAAAAACATCGTGACGAAACCGAAACCGAAATCCTATAACCAAAAATTCGAAGGTATGTGACATCTAAAAACCGCACTGGGCCCGCGTGAGTGATTATAGCGTTGCCTCTCATAGAGAGGAGACCTGTGTCTCAGCAGTGCGGACATTATAGGCTGATTATGCTATGCCATAAAATAACTTTAAAACGCGTTAGTTTTGTTCTTCGAATCCAAACATTTGGTGACGTTGAGAGAGGGCGCCATCCAGTTTTTACGTTTCGTGCGATTGGTTGCTTCGGTTAGGCTCCGGGGTGTGATAAAAAAATACAGGGACGTTTGTTTGCGAGAGTAACTAATTTCAATCGTGTAAGTATAATTATTTGAAAACATAAAAGTCAGAATAGTAGCAAATGTTTTCGGAATCTAGTTTCACTTACATAATAAGCTGACAGGCAGTTCCAAGTATTGACCTCTTTTTTCATATTTTAAGACATGAATAAAAGATATTGTAAGTAACAGAACATTACTTTCGTGAATAAAAAAAAACCACTAACGACGTTCTATTATTTCAAGCTGTATTCATTATTCACAATAATCTAACACTTTTGCCGGTCAATAGAGTTAATTTCAGCCTGCCCCATTTTAAGATATTTACAGGCTGATAAGAGTCCGTTTTACAAATGTAAGCGGCCCTCTATTTAGTGCCTACCTTTGAAATTAATTCAGGAACAGTCCAGGGTAATCTCTAATTGTGTAAACTACCTCGTTTGGAAGTTAATTCGACTTGAGATCGTCATTTTCCTTTCATTCGCCCAGTATCTGAATATTTATCTTCAGCTGAATAAATTTGTATTTAAGACCAAATAAAGCATTCATCCATATACCGTGCAGCTTATGAAATTCAGAGACTCGATCGCTTTTTCGAAGAATCTTTTAGTGATGGATGAAATTTTAAAGCTTTCGTCGATGGAAAATTTTTGTAATACGGACGCTCAAAGGGCTCATCGCCTATTAAGAAAGAGTCTTATTTGAATATCCGATTATTTGGAAACAGAATATGTATTTACGTGCATTTTAAAAACTGTAATTTCCCTTAACTTTATTTATTATTTATTTATTCAGTACCTACACATAAATTTTATCTATTTTAATTTTTTTTTATTCAATTACTTTGAAGTCAAAAAAATGTAATCTTCCTAAACTACCATTCATCATCATCTGCCTAGCCTTTTCTCAACTATGTTGGGGTCGGCTTCCAGTCTCACCGGATGCAGCTGAATACCAGTATTTTACATGGAGCGACTGCTATCTGACCTCCACAACCCAGTACTGGGTAATACGATACCCCTTGGTAAGACTGATTGTCAGACTTTTCGGGCCACTTACTACCTGTAAAGACTGTCAAAGATCTACAAATGACAGCCGGGACCAACGGCTTAACGTGCTTTCCAAGGCACGGGGGAAACTCGGTATGTAATGAGTGGTCACCCATCCACAGACCAACCTAGGCAAGCATGGTTTAACCTAAAGATCAATCCGAGCGGCTGTTATTATTTAGCCACGAGCTCCTCCTTGCTAAACTACCATTACACTGAAGATATTAAAAAAATAACCCTCTCAGTGTACACTAAGGCAAACACAAGCAATTATTTCGGAGTCAAGACAAACGTTCAATCCAAAGAAACAGTCATATCAGTACAACAGTCGCTTAGTCCGGAATCCCCGCTGATATGCTCTTAAAGGGATTTGCGGTAACCATAACCCGACTGCGTCGTTCACCCAGACGACAAAGTGGATTGTAACGGTCACTCAATACGTAATCTGTGCTGAGTGGGTTTCTTGTTACTGCTTATTACATAGTATAACATCACGCCTTGTTATCCCCGACGGGTTAGGCAGAGGTGTACCTAACAAGTATACTCACATTTCGCTAGTTATGTTTAAGTTCCATGTAATAGGGGGTGAGTCTATTGCCATCAACCACACAAATCCAGTCTCCGTGGCTACTTCCTGATGAAAAAATCCAATAACACTTTGCCTGACCCGGGAATCGAACCCAGGCAGTCGCGCTTGCGACCACTAGACTAACGATGCAGCCTGCCATATTATCGAAGGTTATTAATACTTAGGTATTTGTAAAAAATAAACACGGTATCGATATCTTTTGACAGTCGTTGTCGAAGTTGTTGAAGTCGTTGTCAGAATCCCGCAAGTCTAACAACCAGTCTTAAAAACTCAGTACTAACTGGGTTGTGGAGGTCAGATAGGCAGCTCCATGTTAAATACTGATAATCAACTGCATCCGGTTAGACTGGGAGCCAACCCTGACATAATTTGGAAAAGACTAGGCAGAAAATGTAAAGTTTAAGTTCAGCATCTGCTCCTTATATTAAATAGTGTATTATCTATGGTCTCTTCTTTCGTGTTTGCACGAGCTGTGCGAGAATATAAGCTTAAAGCTCATACAGTGTGGTCGACTTAACAAATCAGTCAAGTTTGTACTGGAGTCTTGGGACAATCTTAGCCATGTTGATTTAAGCAGGTTATGCGTGAGCAGCGGTGGCCCAGTGGTGGAGACCCCGACTTACGAGCAGTAAGTCGTGGGTTCGAACCCAGCCAGGCGCATTACTCTGTGTAAGTTATTTCATCACCACTGCTCTCAGGTAACCGGCATGTCCTAGAACCAAAAATTCGAAGACATGTGACATCTACCAACGCGCACTGGGCCCGCGTGGTGGATTATAGCCCATTCCCTCTCATAGAGAGGAGGCCTGCGCCCCAGCAGTGGGAACATTAATAGGCTGATTATGTGAAAAAGTGGTCCGTTTCTTTTAACACTGGTCATTTACATCCTGCGATAATATTATAAAGGACCCGAGATGTCTCGAAATATTCTATCAACTACTTAAAACAAATATTTTATCCAAGGAAAAGTTTTCAAAGACAGCTTACTAGTTATATCTTGTTACTCAATTTGCAATTTGAAATTCCTAGGAAAAATCTGAACACAGTGAAATTCTAATTCATTTAAAGCATTTCGATGGAAGTCATTTGAATCTCATTTCATATTAATCACAATAAAAAGTTCGCTACTGAAAAAAATTAAGTGTATGTGGTATGCTGGAAGAGATTTCTTTAGAAATAAGCATCATATTTGAACCTATTTTTCTGGTTCTTTCTTCTTTTCTTTATGTAGGGTGTACATAAACTATTAAATAATAAGAGTAGCTGGTAGATCTTTTGATGCATGGCCAAAATCAGAACTAACGCCGCCATCTTATATTTTAAAACTAGCTGTTGCCTGCGACCTTCATCCGTGTGAAATTATTATAAAAATACTACTTCCCTATTTGACTCGGATTTTCTTAACAATTTCAAGGGTTTTTAATTTTTTTTGCACGGGTTATAATTATTCTAAAATAATAGTAGCCTTACTCCTTATAACATCAGCTATCTGCTAGTAATCTGCCGTCCCGTCAAAATAAAAAAAAAACAAACAGACAGACAGACAAACTGAAAAACAAAATGTTTTTTTTTTGTTATGATTACCGTATATACCTACTTTCATATGCATTCAGTAAAAAGCTGTTATTTTAAATTACAAACAGACACTTCAATTTTATTTGTTTGCAGAGATATATCACAAATCAATCACACAAATATTAAACACATCTTTGTGTGATTGATTTGTGATATATCATATATATATATAACATCTCTATCAGGGTCATTGGAGCACCAAAAATCCTTAAAGAACTACACCTACTTAATTTTATTTTTAATCTTGAATCCTTCAGAGAATTCTCATGCACCGTAGTCCCGAAGTTTAGTGTCGCTTGGATCATGTACAACGAAAGACAGTAAACTCGATATACTCGTCGGCGTCACGTCCGCGGTCCCTACGGAATCGGTACAGAGGTGCACTTTCGTGGAATGACAGCTTTACGAGCGGATATCGACGACGATAGATTCGAATGGAGCTGTAGGGAAACGTCCGTTTTCTCGAGTTCTAGAGGTCACAGGTTGATTCATACTTGTAACGGAACTTTAGTAGGTATTGCTCATGTACATATTCAAGCACCTTTGCATTACTGGGTTTGCTCTTGGCTTCGACCTCGCCTGATAGATGGTCCAGATGGAACGAGTGTTCTCAGAACATGGCTATTCAATCTTTCTTTGATGGCTTAGGGTTCAACGAAGTAAGGTATTATGATGGCAGAGAGGTTCATTAGCTGTGAGATGATGATGTGTGTTGCAACGCTTTGTGCGACTTGTCAGTCTACTATACTGTCTGTATGTGTGCAGATGCTAGTCAGACTGAAATCCTGCAGTGCGAACGAAGTCCTATACTAAAAAGTGGAGAGAATAAAAGATGCCCCTTAGATAGTGTCTAAGTCTAGTGCATCACACATTCAAGAGCACTGTTAATGCTATTCCAACAAGTACTTGGGTTTAAAGCGATGCAAAGCTCAAAAAAATTTTCAACGAAAATTTGTTTGAATAAGATAAGATGTTTAGTTTTTGAGATATGAGACTTTTTCCTCAAACTGCAGCAGAAACTTTGTTTTTCATTAACATACTATGAAAAACAAATTTAGCTTTGCTGTTGAATGTAATACAATACAACATATGAATGAGGCTTCAAAATATTTTTACTATATTGTTTAGTGCTACTGAACCCTGTGTACGTGTGAATACGACTCGCACTTGGCCGGTTTTTTCCTTTTAACAGTAGATTTAAAATTCGCCTGCTAGTGGGGCAATTACTCCAAAGGGTACGCGTCTATACTGAATTTTATGAAAAAACCCTCCAGTTAGGAGAACCGTACATCGAGAATGCAACAAGCAACTGTTTCAAAAACAAATGAAAATTAGGTCAACCCCTTAATTAGCGAGTCTCCTGAAACTTCGTGAAAATTGGAGTCCAAAATAATACATAACAGTCATTAGATTAGAATTGTTCTCGGGTAAGGAAACACCTTTACTGCAACTGTATTAGGTATACTTTGTAAGTAATTAAGTAATGATAAATAGACCTGGACTGAAATTAATAATTCTCAATAAAGAAAAGTGCTTTGGTTAATAAATTGTTTGTCAAAACTATGGTTATTAATGATATTTTGTTGGATTACTGATGGAGTCTGGGTGGCAGTTGAATTGTGTTTTTGTGTATCCTGCAGTAGCGAAGAGTCATTTTTCGAAGAGGTAAGCCGGAGTACATATCTTTAATGTGATTATATTATTTGTCTATAGAATACCGACTGTGCCATTTTTCAAAGGGAAGCCAGTAGGAATCGAGTTGTATGGAACCTTAGCCAAGGTACTGAAGCTTCTTTAACACACCGGTTATACTTAATGCTTACTATTCTTCTTTTGAAGATAGTAAAATTACAAGAAAAAAACTCCTGCCGCTTTTTATATTTGGGAAAATTTATTGGTTAAGTACTATTTTTGTCCTAGGGATCATCATCATCTGCCTAGCCTTTTCCCAAATTTATTGGGGTTGGTTTCCAGTCTTACCGGATACAGCTGAAAATAGAACGCCTACCTATCTGCCCTCCACAACCCAGTATGTGCTGGGTAATACGGCATTCCTTGATAACACTGATGTTCAGAATTTTGGGCCACTGACTACCTATAACGACTGTCAAAGATCTACAAATGACAGCCGGGACCACCGGCTTAACGTGCTTTCCGAGGCACGGAGGAAAGTCAGTGTGTAAACGGTGGTCACCCATCCACGGACCAACCTAGCAAGAGCGGTTTAACCTGGAGATTGACCTGAGTGGCTATATTATTTAACCACGAGCTCCTCCTTGTGTTCTAGGGATATAGGGACAAATTACAGATTTGTTCAACCATACCTCCCCGAGATTATCTCGCTATCAGCACAATTTCTACACAACGTTCCCAAGCAACTATTCAGTAAATTCTCAGCAAACTGCTCAACAATCAGATAACGCAATCTATACAAAATTTCCACTCCAGCGGCGCCCGTTAACCGTACGCTAGGGTACAACATTATATCGTGTCATCGCTAATTTTAAACACATGTGCGTTAATTTTCCAGACCATTGAATATGGCGCGTTAATCCCATTTACAATCATGAATAACCCAGATCGTATGCAAAGTAAATGATTGAGTATCGGTAAGATATGGCCGTCTTATTGTTTATTGAAATGTCTTGGGGTTGGGGTGGGTAAGGGATAGAAGATGAAGTTTTAGGTAAAGTTTCGAGTCTATTTTTGATTTAGGTCAGAATGGCTTTATGTATGAGCATCGCTTTGGTTATGTTTCGGCCACGTTCTCTCTTTTGTGGTGTAAAAGGCGGCTACCTTATTATTTTCACATAAGAAAACCATAAGATGAATAGCTAATGGGCAGGGCAGATTGCTCGCAGGGCCGATGGGGCCGAAAAGTTCTAGAGTGGCGACCGCGAACCGGAAGACGTTGCTTTGGAAGGCCTTCCACTAGGTGGACCGATGACCTGGTGAAGGTTGCAGGGATCCGCTGGATGCGAGTCGCACGGGACCGGTCGATGTGGCGATACTTGGGGGAGGCCTATGTCCAGCAGTGGACGTCTCTCGGCTGAAATGATGATGATAATGATGAATAAAACCATTACACAATGCTTATTCAATAAAATTAGGGAAAAGATTTGTAATTCAGTTTCTGTTAAAAAGTTCTATCACTTCTAAGTGTCACAGTAATCACAACATGATAATTTTTCAAAGCAAAATTGAGGAATTTTAGACACAATATTAACCACTAAATTATGGCCTAACAATGAAATAGGTGGACGAGCTAACGGTCGAGCGTTAGCTCGTACGTGCTCTTGCTATGAAGCATCTTAAAAGATGATCAAATTAAATTTAGAATACCATGGTTTACAAAATACCTACCTAACTATAGATATAAAAAAAAACGAGCATGAAACCACCAAAAGAGAAAGGTAAAGAATCACCGCTTCCAAGAAGAATATTCAAAGATGATTGGGAGACAACAATGGCGTCCGGCGTTTATTTAAATTAACAATACCCCACACAACGCAAGGTACGTTAAGAAGAAATCGATATAAGCTCGTTCTGAAAACAGTAATATGATTTCCTTTGCCTGGTAAAAATAAGCTTTATGGAAGGCCCGGTTTCTTTTTCTCCTTGTTTCTGCCTATCATGGTGACTTATTTATACCTATATGACGTCGTATTTTGCCGTAAATGTTTTTTTTTTTATGCTAACGTTTTCAAGAGAATATTGGCGATAGAGGTGTTTCGGGCTATTAGGCTTGGCTTATTGAAATTGTGGTGAAGTGGGGCTCGAATGGATGTTTGGTGAGGAAAACGTTATGTCCCTATTTAAGATTTTTTTTTCGTAGGTATATATTATGATCGAGTTTTATAAGTAGGGCGACGTCAAAAGTGTTATCTCATTGTAATAAATTGTGATGGATTGCTTTACGAAGTTTTTGACTCTAATAATGGGTAATTTGATCTAAAGGTACCTACTTTGTATTTCACATTGTTTTAAACACATATTTTTATAAATATAAAGGGTGGAAGTACAAAAAGTACATCAATTTGAGCACATAGAAATGTTTCAGCAGCTGTTTCCTACCAAAGTGCAATACCTACACGATCAAAATGTTATGGAACGGCTGTTTTTTTAAATAACCGATACAAAATTTCTATGTTACCACCTCAGAATGATGTACTGAATACGTGGTAACCGTTTTCGGCGGTGCTATCCACCCTGTATATGAATTATTCAAAATGCACTTTTTCCAGCTAATTATTCTTCTATAATATATATAATCTGTATTATAATAATAATTGTCATCTCGGCTGTTAAACACTAAAAGACAACCCCGAAAAAAAAAATCACCATGAAGTTATTTGAATAAAAGAATAAATCCTTCTTATTACAACTGCTGATCTTTCACATTAATCATTCACAACCGAGTAAAAGTCTTGTATAACATCTTCGAGGTCGAAGCCAAAAGTGTTAAACCACCTTTCAAGGCCTAAGACAAAGGCAATTTTTCATCTTTTTATTTTTCGTACATTTAAAGGCTTACTGTGATCACACCAACCATTTTTCATGGGAACGTGGGTAAACGAGGATATGTATTTGTGTCACAGATGTGTTAGGGTTTAGATGTTTTGCTGTGCTTAAAAGGGGTAGGAAATATGTATAATAAAGGGTATAACAAGACCCTTAACGAAGCCGAAAGTCACTTGTTCTTCCCGTCATTGCGATATTTTTTTGTTTTGACCATACTTGGGAATCTTCTAGTTACGGAGATATTGAGGAGCAAAGTTCCAACTTTTTCAAGAGTTTTTTTTTTAAATACATGTTTTTTAATGTAAGATTTTTACTTTAAACACCTCCACTACAGCGGTACTATTCAATCCATCCATCAGCACAATATTTTGAGTGCGGAACATTGAGTCCTACCGTAAACTTTGATTTTTAACCCAAAAAAAAAGTCGTTTCCCAGCAATAATTATTGCGTAAAGTTATTTGTGAAGTGACAAACTACTTTGGTAAGCGTACTAGAAAATATGTAGTACCGACATTAGTGAATGAGCTACCCCCACAGTTGATATCGCAAGTCAAATCAACCAACCAACTTAAAAAGGTTCTTAAGAAATACTACCTCTCATTGTGTCCATAGCTAATTTTGCATCTTCCATGTATGGGTGTAAAATGTGAGAATGTAATCTATAACTTCACTTTCTTTTTAATACTTTATTTTAGTTATTTTATAAAAAAAATCGAAATTTGTTTTAATTGTTGTTGTGAAACGAAAACAACTGCCGACAAACTGTCTTGCAGTTTGGCAGACTTTTTATATGTTACTGTATTACAGATTTTGAATAAATAAATAAATAAAATAATTTAGTTTGAGGTAAATAATGCTTGGTTGACGGCTTCGTGAAATGTCCGTTTACACCCTGTATAAATAATAATGCAGCTGTTTTCTGAATACGAATGAATGTTGAATGGTTAAGTTGATTTTTAAATCAATGCGGAACCGACGCAAACAATTTAATGAGTTAGTAGTGCTTCATTCTATTATCCATCTAGCATCAGATATTCAACTGTTATAATATTGCAGGATAGTTGGAAAAATCTGTATAAATGGGTATAAGAGTAGAGGAAGACCAAAGAAACGATGGATGGACTGTGTGAAGGACGGTGTCTGATTAGATGACGAGTAATAGAGAAGTATGGTAGAAGAAAACATGCTGCGCCGACCCCAAATAAATAGGGATGAGGGTAGAAGAATATGATGAGTTGGAAAAATTGTTTTTTGTGCAAAAATCAAGCTCGTATCATTACAAAAATATGTCTGAAATCCCTGTAATCCGGTCCTATGCAAAATAGATGTAAATATTTTTTAAATGGGAACTTGAATGGTTTTATTAATCTGAATGCTCGCCCTAGCTGGAAACCGAGGCGAAACGAGCAACCAGGCATTAGATAAAAGGGTCACATTGTAACGTTGCCTATGATTAAACGATGCGTCATTTGTCCGAGGGGTCACTTGTGGTCTTGCCTGAACAATCGCATCACAAAGCGGAAAATCAGCGTCAGCTGGTACACCTTGAGTTGCCATCTGGCATTATGCTGAGCTGAGGCCCTTTTGGCATTATTAGTTTTGTTTGTTTATTTATTTTGTATAATTTTTAATGTGTTTTTATTGCCAAATAAACACAATTTTCTTTCTTTCTTTCTAAAGTGGTGTGTCATCGGTCTGTAAATCGCTACATACAATTTTGAAAAGCGCATTTTATTAAACAAGGGTATTTTGGCATTTGGATCTATTGGTAAACATTTGTGTTTATGGTTTTCTTAACGTATTAATAATAAATTATAGTTAAAGAAACTAAAAAAACACATTTTCTCGTATTCTTCTCACCAAACCCATAACATATCATGGGAATGGATAAAAAAGAACTAATTCGCCACATTTGAGAGTCCACCATATTAGATTTAGGCTGACGTCACTTATCTAACCATGCATTGTCATCCATACTAAACATGTATGCAAAATGTATGCTTTTTTTTTTTTTTTTTTTTTTTTCCGGATGGGAAATCATCAAATGACCCCCCCCACTCTGGGCGGAGCGGAAGGGAGTGTCAGACTTGTACTGACTAAAACCCATCCATGTTCCTTCTTTGCCCTTTGTGTTCCAGGGCCACGGTATCTCTTTCGAACAGTCCCGCAGCCCTGGCAGGCATCGGCCCTTGCGGACCCCTACTTATTTGCTGACATCTCTTTGAGGCGCGCGTGGAACACGAACGCGCCGTCGACACGGCCTGTCGTCATAAGACGGCCGGACGGCGAGCTGGCCCATAACTCGCCGTCCACAGGCCCGCGCCTACGGTGGCCGGGAGCCACCACGTGACCCCCGACGCCCAGGGCGTCTCCCGCGGCATGCAAAATGTATGCTCAATCGGAAACCGGAAAGTGGGTCAAATTTAAGTTTGAGGATTTTTTTACATAGTTATAGGTGAAGCTAAAAGTAGCGTGTTAAAAAGCAAGATGGCAGTGTTAGTAATGATTTTGGCCAGGCGTCAAAAGATTCTTGTGCAGAGAAAAATTGTGACTTGATCTATTCCTTTTTAGGTACTAAATTATATTTGTAAAGTACGCAAAAACCATGTAATTTGCTCCGACAGCTGCTACAATTTCAGCTGCCACTTAATACTTGTAAACAGTAATATCATATTCCACCGAAAACGACTATACAAAATTATGTAATTAATTATGTCATGCCGAAACACAAGGCGCTAGTCTGCCTTAAGGTGACGGATAAAGGGTGTCTAATGATGTACCTAAGCGCGGCTTAATCACGTCATGTCTGACACTGATCAGTGGCCTTGCTTGAAATTAATTTGCTTCTTAGTCTTTGGTAACATACATAGAGGTTTTACTTCGTAAATTGGTACCTACATATATCCTAATTAGCCATACAGTTGCGCAATACCGTTCCTTATTTCCATTTTAAGTATGTCGCGAGATAATTACCATTTTATGAAAATTAGAGAAAGAAAAAGTAAGGCTATTAATTTAAATTAAAGGCATTACTTTAAATTAAAAGTAGAACTCATGCTTCAAGTTCTACTTTTACTGAAAGAATAAAAATGACAAACTATAAAACTGTTGAGACTCATGCCTGAAAAATGTTCATTTGTGTGATTGCCTGATTCGACAACATTACGGTTTTTGGAACACACATTAAGTACACCCATTGTCGTATAAAACTGAACTACTAACATCATAACATCACGCTTGTAATCCCCGAAAGGTTAGGTAGAGTTGTACCTAAGAGTACACCCACATTTCGCCAGCTATGTTTAAGTCCCATGTAATAGAAGGCGAGCCAATTGCCATCAACCGGGCACAAATCCAGACTCCGTGGCTGCTACTGAGAAATTCCTGATGGAAATATCCAATACCACTGCCCGACCCGGGAATCGAACCCAACACCTTATGCTCAGCAGTCGTGCTTGCGGCCACTAGACTAACAAGGCAGTGAAAGACTAACCTTGTATAAAACATGTTCGACAGGTACATTCCAATCTTTCATATTTCTACAGTTCAGAAAACAAAAGATACGACAGCGCGAACATCGAAAATCGCAACAACAATTCGAAATTTTAACAAGAACATAACGAGATGTTAAACTTAATTCTCACATGCGAACATTCTGCAGTATATCGGGTTATGAACATTTTGCTCGCGCAGTAAATCGATCCATACAAGTTGAGGCACGTTCTGAATACCACTCCAACTTCTTGAGAGCAAACTTTATTGAAAAGAAGCGATTTTAGCAAGTTGCTTAACTTGAATAACGATAGCAAATATTTTGCTTGGGTATTGTTGTAAGTCAGTATCGATTTATTTACAGTCATGCTTCATTTGTTTGAGAGAAAACTTAGAATTTGCTCTGGTTTTGATGGAATTATTTAGTTTACGTAGCGTGGGACGCTCTTCAGCTAGACGGACGGTCGACATTGATAAGGTGACGGGCAGACTGGAAACGGAAGGTGAAGGTGGTTATGACGAAGCTTGATAGATATACGGCTATGTCCATTGTCCAAGTGTGGACAGCGATAGGCTGAATTGATTTTTCCCTAAGAAACTTTCTTATTACCCTAAACCTGGGCTTAGTAAAATAAGAAAGTTTATTAAGGTTCCGTACCCGAAGGGTAACCAATAGGACCCTAATACTAAGCCTCCAATGTCCGTCAGTCCGTCCATCTGTCTGACAGCAGGCTGTATCTCATGATCCGTAGTAGGTAGACAGTTGACATTTTCACAGTATGTGTTGCCGTTATAACAATAAAAAAAAAACAATTAAAGGGGGCTCCCCTACTGTCATGGTACGGCACCCTTCATGCGAAATTCCGACTCACACTAGACCGGTGTTTCTAGTTTTGCTCAAAATTAATGTAAAGATCAGTTTCTTCACCATTATTGATTATTTCCATTGCTGTATTTTTATATACTAGGTACAGAATAATGATAAAAAAACGAAGGCATGCCCCATTTCTTTACAAAAACATGACACAACAGAGGGCACAGTGGTAAAAAAACAAGAAAATTTGAACGAAAATATGCTGTGCAAGAATTCTGATGTTTGATTTCAGGCAAATCCCGGTACGTTTGTAAATCTTTTTATTTGAAACGACGCTGGGTGTCGTTCCTCTGTGCACACATCGCGTTATTTGCGCTTGGGACAGGTGTTTGACACTTACGATCTCGGGTAACACAATGTGAAACTTGGGTAAAGGTGCTATTTGGTTTTCATTTTAGAAATGGAACTGCTTTTATTATAATACAATACTTGCATTGATAATATATTTGTCCTAATTTTGATCCCGAAAAGATCAAAACAATATTTCTTTTGTCCTTTTTGAAGGACTAGGTGGGTTATATTCAAGCCTAACTGCAAAATAAATAAAGTAATTTCGCCTCCTTCGCTAACAAGATACCTGTGTGTTTCGTAAATTAAAATGTTGCTCGGCAAACTGTACTAATTAACTGCACAGTGTGTAAACCAATATTTGAGTATACAAAATAACTTGTTTTACATTGTTCGTGCAGTTTGCAATATTAATTACGTTTTGCTCAAATACTTCGGAATATAGCAACAAAGCAGTTCATAAGTTAAAAAAGCCCTTAAAGGTATTCATTCAATTTAAATATTAGCATCTCGACTAGAAACTATGTTTAATCATCAATGAATTGCAACTAATTAGTACCGCAATATTAAAATTTATTCATTTGATTTTCAAAGTAATAAGTAAATTGCTTATTAAAGTTTACGGCTCTATTTTAATTTTAAACTAACTTTACACTTAATGAGAAATTAAACGTTTAACTAAAATAAAACTACATTAAACTTATTAAAAAACGTTATTAAGTAATTAACGCTGAACTATACAACCCTCCTGAGCATGTAATCCGAGCCGACCTTACGAAGTCGTTTGTAATTAAAATTCTCAAAGAATAAAGCCATATTAAATCTGCAATGTCAAAATTATATTCGGCGACGAAGGCTTCTAAGAAAAAAGATTTTAAAATAATGAGTACCTCCCAGACCTTTTTGCCCAAAGTGGAGGGCCGCCGCGTCCCACTGGGAATTCTTTTTACAAGTTGAAGATGACCTGTTTTGTTATATTTGAAACCAGACGACCTATAAATGGCATCGTTCAGCTAATGCTATTATATAGACGCTATTGATTTGCGGTCCGGTCAAAGGGTACTTAATATTAACTGAATATAATTTGACATTGGGTTTTGGGGACCTTAGGTTTTAATAATAATTTTTCTTTAAGAGGAAAATTCAAGCTCAAAAATGGTCTGACCGCATTTTTAGCACTTGAATTTTCCTCCCATTGTGTTCGCATAAAATGGTTTCTCATAACTTGGAGTCCTAGCAAGAAATAATACGTAATATTTAGGCATACTTTAAACTAAAGTGATTTACTACCGAAAACAGAATAGTAGAACTTCACTGTTATCTAAAGATTCTTATCAATACTTCATCAAAGTTTACGTAATAAATCAAACGCTTAATGATTTTATAATAAGTAATACATGGGTACAAGGTGTAAAATAAAAAGAGCAAGACTTCCCGTGTGGTCTCTTGGACCATGAACCTGAACAACTTTTGTTCTACGAGTTCTTCAAATTCGCAAAAAATAATGGACTTTGTATATGGACTGACTCAATTTGCTGATCAACATGTATGGTAATACTAATAAAAAAGTTATGAATTTCCAAAAGTTGTTCAATTCATGGTCTGAGATACCACACGAGAGGTTTTGCGTTAATTATGTTACACCCTTTAAATATATGTATTGTAGGTATGTTTATGTGAGTGTTTATATTGTAACATCTGTGTATTGTATATGTGTGACCTACAATATTGTAATCTTGTGGCACGCGGATGTCGGTTGACGCTATAAAGGAAATTGCTGGAATGCACTCAGAAAATCATTTCTCGTTGAGTTTGTAGCATTTACCGGGGATCCAATTTTATGATGCATATTCAAGCTAGGGAAATAGGAAATTACAAATAAAAACGTTTACGAGTATTCTTTAAATTTTGTTACTTCATTGTTCACTATCGCATTACTTTAAAAAAAAATTGAAGCATTCGCTACGCTTTCAAATATTCACCACAAAATTCGAACTTTTATTTAAAATAACGAATTAAAAAAAAACACCGTTTTGGGACCAATGCCAGTGATGTTCAATCATGTTACTCCAAAACGAAAGAACGGATTTATACAAAGGACAATGGGCATCTCGGCTTAACAGAATTAATAAGACTTTCTGTAATGTTCCGCGCTCCAGTGATGGGATAATACAAGCATTGTCAACTTCTAAGGCATTCCCAACAATGGGTGGGGGTCGGATGCCAATTTAATTAATACTAGACAGAATTAAGGTGTCGCCTTATGTTTACGGTCTCATTTTGATTTACAAAGTACGAACTACGATGTGGTTTTAAACTTTAAGGGACAATGGAATGAGTGTTTTAAGAATTGACTTGATATTTGTATTAGGTACGCAGTGCTTGCTTTGTAATTTTTTTTGGTAGAATAATATTAATTTTGATTTTGTGAAATCGACGTTCGAATGGAGCAAAGTCTCAGAGACAGGTGGTTTTGTGTCTGTAAATTCTGAACTAATCAGTGAATTAATCATATTATAACATAACGCCAGTAATCCCTGAAGGGTAAGGCAGAGTTGCCCCTGAAGTACACCCACATATCGCCAGTTGTGTTTTAAATCACAGCTTGTAATAGGCGGCGAGCCTATTGCCATCAACCGGGCACGAATCTAGACTCCGTGGCTGTTACTGAGAAATTCCTGATGGAAAAACCCAATAACACTTTGCCCGACCTGGGAATCGAACCCAAGACCTCATGGTCATCTCTTGTATCAAGTGTACGAACATGTATTTACAGGTTTAATACATGTTCGTAAACATGTATTAAACCTGTCGAAATTAAACCCAAACGTTGCGCGCTACTTCAGTGACCTGAACTGAACTAACCATCTGTAAAAGGAAATACTGACCCGTAATCATGTCTGACAGGTAAAGTTTCAATACGCTTTATAGACTATTCACTCAGTGACCGATTGCGTATGTTTAGGCGAAACATGATTGATGAATAAAACATGGTTTCAATAAAATCATCCTCGTATATTTCAATTTATATTAAATATACATACAATATACATACATACATTTGTACATATTAATTATTTCAATGAATTTACTACGGGTCGAAAGAATAGGGAATATATCGACTGGCTTTATTATAATGATGTAAATAATACCGACGGGTTTATTGAAGTGGTGAAGGCGGAAAAATATTTAATGAGGAATCTGTAAAATATAAGAGTAATACACTGAAAAATTATATGTAAGTATGTAAGTCAAAATTGACAAAGATACCTACAAATAATTTTGAACAATAAAAAATATGAATTCGTTACCCTAGATTAGTTCGCGAGCAATACTCCCATAAAACTTTATCAAGTGAATGAAACCACGGGTTCAGGTAGTGTTTAACCACTCGTTTAACTAATGACGTATTAGCGAAAAAACCGTTCAATTCCATCAGAGGATACTCTGAATTCGTAGAAAAGACTCAATCTTGTTGACTGGTATTTTTTCGGGCCCCATCCCAAATTGATATTTAATCACGTTTCAGAGATCACTGGTTCTGTGAAAGCGACCACGGCTTACTAATCAGACTGAGATATTTTTTGTTCACGTTGAATTGCATTGTGTCTTTGTATTTAATCAGTCGGAATTGAAACGGATGAGAATACTTTTTTTAATGAGGTAAATGGAGTATTATTGTGTGTTTTTGAGTTGCATTTTCTGAGATAAAAATCAGTACCTAAAATAGTCTCGTTTCTATTCAAACTGAAATTTGAGTCATTTTTCCACTGTCATTGAGGTATGAGGACCAAGGAAGACCAAGAAAACGATGGATGGATTGTGTGAGAATTGACATGAAAGAAAAAGGAGTAAATGATAGCGTGACGGTTGACAGAGGAGAATTTGATATAACCCACCAACATATTCATAGTTCTATTTTCCAAGAACTATTGAAACTAATCACGATAATCTAATTTCAACATCATAACCGTCTATAACCACAAACAATAACATAAACGCTTCGAAATTAGCGTAGATGATTCTCAATAATAGACCAAACTGCCTAAACATTATCTAATATCAGTGTAATTATTAAATTAATTTGCTATACATGTTAATTAGCGTATAAAGTAATTTTATACAGTACATAGGTAGTAACTACATAATTAAACTTGGCCATTGGAGCCCTCAATTGGAGCGGACTGTGCACAAACTTAATAGGTAATTACGATTTCGACGACCTGTTGGTCACTATAGATAATGAGCGTACTGCCCAATATTGGACTGAATATTGGTCCCAATATTGGCTACAGTTACTGGAAATTATTGGAGCCAATATTCTTTAACGGTTGTTTCAAAGTCTTACGTTGCGATGTGGTGTCATTCTGTGAGATTCTAAGTAATATTGGACTGTATATTGGTCTCAATATTGGCTACTGTTACTGGGAATTATTGGAACCAATATTCTTTAACCGTTGTTTCAAAGTCTTACGTTGCGAAGTGGTATCATTCTGTGAGATTTTAAGTAATATTGGACTGAATATTGGTCCCAATATTGGCTACTGTTACTGGCAATTATTGAAACCAATATTTTATAACCGTTGTTTCAAAGTCTTACGTTGCGAAGTGGTATCATTCTGTGAGATTTTAAGTAATATTGGACTGAATATTGGTCCCAATATTGGCTACTGTTACTGGCAATTATTGGTACCAATATTTTGTAACCGATGTTTCAAAGTCTTACGTTGTGAAGTGGTATCATTCTGTGAGATTCTAAGTAATATTGGACTGAATATTGGTCCCAATATTGGCTAGTTACTGGAAATTATTGGAGCCAATATTCTTTAACGGTTGTTTCATAGTCTTACGTTGCGATTTGGTGTCATTCTGTAAGATTCTAAGTAATATTGAACTGAATATTGGTCCCAATATTGGCTACTGTTACTGGCAATTATTGAAACCAATATTTTATAACCGTTGTTTCAAAGTCTTACGTTGCGATCAGATATCATTCTGTGAGATTCTATTGGTCCCAATATTGGCTAATTTTACTGGCAATTATTGGTACCAATATTCTTTAACGGTTGTTTCAAAGTCATACGTTGCTATGTGGTGTCATTCTGTGAGATTCAAAGTAATTCCAAATCTCCTTCAAGTAACCGCACATTACACTAAAAAGTGAATTCAATTTCAAGCGTAAGATTCCTGTTCTTGCCGCGGACATATGAAAATAATCTTGAGAGTGTTTCCCAACCAGATGGAAACCCTACTTACCCTTAAGTATGGGATTATACTCACAAAGATTTTGCATATAACTCACTGAATATACCCATAAAACTACACTGGTATGCAAAAGTATGTAAGTATGTTTTAACATAGCCAAAGTATATATGGGTTCAATATTTTCGCAGTAACCAGGTTCTATTTGAATTCATACCACATTCTGACTTGTCATCAAAGATGGAGCCATCAAAAAGAATTTTTGGCGTAATCTTCTTTCGTTTACTGATTGCTCACAAGGTTTGAGGTGAATTCGTAAATATGGCGTATTGACTTGAGTGTTTTCGTAATCAATTGACTGGATGATTTTGTGAAGGCATATTTTTAGGGGTGTTTGTCTACACAGCGTGCTTGAATTTTAAATATTGGCTGTTGTATTTCAGTACGTAGAAGGGGTATAAAAAAACATGTTAATATTGAAAACTTTTGCCCGTGCCCGCGTGGAGGTCGGTAATTATCCGAAGGAAATGGAAATCACTGGGGTAAAAAGTATCTCATGTCCTAATTTATAAGACATGGTCTCCGATAGAAAGTTTCATCGAAAACCGTAAACCGTAAAAAGCAGTCATAGCCTAGAGATGTGACCATCGGACAATCTAGTCATAGGTCTCAAGTTCGAACCCAAGACACGCACCTTTGATTTTTCCGATTCATGTGCGTTTGGTATAATTATCACTTGCTTCGGTGAAGGAAAACATCGTGAGGAAACCAGCATGCCTGAGAGATATTTCTCGACGGCATGTAAAAGCCTAAGACAGAGCCCCATGGGTGGCATAAAAACTCTGACACCAGGTTAGGCACTAACCACACGATAAAGAAAGAAGATCGAAAACCGTTCAGGTGTTAAAAAACAGGTGGAAAAGTAAGTAGAATGGGATGGTGCCAGTCTCGCTATCCGTCATTTTATCTGATATTATTATCCCATTGTCATGAGATGAGGTTGCAAAACCTTGACCTGTTTATTCGATGTATATTTTCAATGGCCAAGCCAGTCCAAGGATGTGCATGACCTATTTAAAACCAGAAAATGTTTTCGTATTTTTGGTACCAATAAAAGATGAACTCACACGATAAATTAAATATTTACTCGTTAGAATGCAGGGTATTTAAGAATGTAATTAATTAAATGATTGATTTACATAGCCAATTAGCGGTTCAATTCGGATTAAATATTTGTAAAATTCAATTACAAATAAACAAAGCTTGAACAGACAGCGTTCCAAAATTCTTCAGTTCTGTGTGCAAATATTTTGATTTTTATAAAATGTTTATTATTTCATTTAAAAATCCTAGCATTGCTTGCAGCTGCATTCGCTTGGAAACAATTTATTTTTAAGGCATAAAATGTATGTTGAAGTACTCTTTGTTAGTCTCGAGTTATATGAACTAGTCTGTACATAAAGTTTTGTAGTACATTAAAATTAAATGAGAATGCCTCCACAATAGCGGCGGTACTTGAATGTGTCTACGTCCAGTGTACTGTGGACAGCCAGCCCTGACATGACCTGTCGTTAATGCCAACCAAGTTGCTCACCATTAGTAAGCAACACAGGGATAGTAATAGAATAATTAGCCTATTAGATATGCCTCTATCAAAAGCAAAGCATTCAGCAAAAGCGGTCGGGCAAAGTGTTATTGGGTTTTTCAATTAAAAATTTCTCAGTGGCAGCCTCGGAGTCTAGATTTGTGCCAGGTTGATGGCAATAGGCTCGCCCCCTTTTATATGAGACTTCAACATAACTGACAAAATGTGGGTGTATTAACTATTAGGGAGATCTCTGCCTAACCCTTCGGGGACTACAGGCGTGATGTTAAGCTAAGCTTAGTGCTAGCTTGAATTTAAAACTTTCGTAATAGTATGCATATTATTAGCTATATTTTTTAACATAATGATATTATACGAAGCAACATGATTATTCCCATTCTAATCTGACTCAGAAAAAACAGCTAGCAGAACAATTTACTATATACTTATTATTCATTGCTGTTGAGAGAGTAATTTAAAAAATATATCTGTATGTGTCGCCCTGAAGTCATCAACCATAGGAAACTTTTCTCATTTATATTTATTGAGATCACGCCAAGTAATAAGGAGCCTACTGTCAATTACTTTAACGTCTGTTGTAGGTTGTAGTGAGTTTTTCGCGGATATTTGTTGCGGCATCTTGTAAGGCCTTCATAGTTTTGTTCAGGAGACATTAGTGTTGTCTTAACATTGCGTACTATGGAGTTCACTGGCGGTTTGACAATTTTCACCCTTATGCCCTAAGTGATAAAGTTGAAAAATGATTGTTCGTCACAACTTCATCATCATCATCATCATTTCAGCCGAAAGACGTCCACTGCTGGACATAGGCCTCCCCCAAGTGTCGCCACATTGACCAGTCTCGTGCGTCTCGTGATACATCGGTAACCTTGGTTCTCTTGCGGATGTCTTCATTTCTGATTCCGAGCATAGCCCTCTCCTGGTCTCGTCACGATTCACGTTCTAACATGATAAGAACAAGTGGCTGCTACGAAATTATTTTTTACAATTTGTTCTAATTATTGTTTAATTTTATCTAAGGATCTTGTTTTCAGTATGATTTGGTATGTCAAATTGATGTGTAAGTTATCTTGAAGAAACATAACTGGTCTTTTTTTCTTCATTTGGAATCCCATCGTCTATAAATAAACAGTCATAGATGCTCAAGGCTGTGAGACACAGATGCGAAGGTTGATAAACGATACGGTGCCAAATAAACATTTTTCTTATTATAGTATGACCTGCCAAAGTGGGAGTGGGCTGGTTATGTCGCACGGATGCACCCGGACAGGTGGGCAAAGATCGTCACTCACTGGACGCCTAAGGGTGGACATCGCGGACGAGGTCGACCGCGGCGAAAGTGGTGTGACTATCTGATCATGTTCGCGGGGCAAACGTCGCCAGAAATTTCAGAAAGAGGAGGCCTTTGCCCAGCATTGGGACACAATGTAGGTTTTCAAAAACAATGACCTGCACACCTTCTAAATTTCTCCACTGAATAAGGTACTGGGTTCGAGACTCCATTTTACCACAATTACTTCCATTTATAAGTCACATACGTAAGTCACCCAACCGTAAATGATGAGGTGTTCTAATCGTAGCAGATACTTGTCAACTTTGCTCATGCACCACACAAACTCACTATAAATTAATAAAGTTCGTGTTGAGAACACGTGTATTCATAACTTTATCGCTTGGCCACGAACTACTGTACACGCTCAATCTATCAGCGTGTGCATGCTGTGTGTGTTAAGTGAAGGATTGCTTACAGCATATCACGACTCCAGGACGAGACGGTTCTCTCGCGAAACCTTAATTTACATTGGTTAAGTGTTTCGAGAACCGGAAGATGTTGCGTTGGAAGGCCTCCCACTAGGTGGACCGATGACCTAGTGAAGGTGGCAGGGATCCGAGACGAGACGCACGGGACCGGTCAATGTGGTGACACTTGGGGGACGCATATGTCCAGCAGTGGACGTCTTTCAGCTGAAATGATGATGATGCAGTGTTTAGCGTAGTTGATAAGTACAGTCGGTAAGGATAAACCCACCATCTCCTATGGCCCCACCGACATAATGTCATACGGGCTTAAACATAAAGGAGAGGACTGCGGATTAGTCCACCTTGATGGACATGCTATCACCGCAGCCGCTTCTTGACTCCCGGTTACAAGTTCTCCCGTCCAGTCATTTTGTTTTTCCTCGATTCTGGGGTAGCACTCTAGTCCGTCCCACACGGTGTGTGTGAACGACATAGAACGGATTTGCTGCCCGTCCTGGTCCTACGCCTTCCAGCCCGCTCCTACTATCATGTCACTTGTGAGCGAAGTCCTTGAGCCGCTGCTAGTAGTGGCTAAGGACAGTGGTGTTAACCGACTGGACAGAAGCGAGTCAATTGTGTCTGTCTACGTTTTCGCCACTCGTCACTGTACTTGTAGTTGCTACTTGCCAGGACGCAAGAGACTGGAAACCAGTGACGCAATTGCGTGTCTCTTGACGCAAGTTTTGTCGCAAGACGCATCGCTTGTCGTGAACAGGTACGTTACTATGTGTAGATAACTACCGAGCTCACTGACGGTCGGCCACTTTTCAACCCTGTTACCTAGGGCATAAGGGTGAAAAGTGGCATATCATCAGTGAACTCAAGAGTACATAGATCATGTGTGCGATTGAAACAAACAGGAGACATGACGTTCATTATCACTATTAGTGACAAGGCCTAATTATCTAGTTATGCCGCACAAGCTGATAATCATCATGAATAATGCATGAGTTTATTGTTTACTGTTATGACGTAGTAACTGCCAGCGTATCTGTTTTGAGTGACATTTTGTATGAAATGATAACTTGTTTGGGAGCTAATGACTAGTCGTCCAGACCAGAGGGACTGAATTAATGCAATCGATTTAAAAAAAATACGTATTTGTTAAAGGATTTTCAACCGGACTGAAATATAGTTTTCGATAACTTCTGTCAATTCAGTACATTTTATAGTTGTCTATCATCTTTATTGCTGGTAGAATGTCGGTTTGTTCCTTCTCTAGACTTTATTAATAAATTGGGCAATATCAAGGGGTATATACCCAGTATTAGGTGAGGTTGATGGCAACCATTATTCCCAAAGAATCACTATCGCAGTTTAGCGAAAAACATGTAATGAAAGATGCTGGAGGAGCTCGTGGCTAAATATATATAACAGTCGCTTGGGTCGATCTTTCGTTTGAGCCGCGCTTTCCTAAGTTGGTCCGTGGATGGGTGACCACCTATTGCATACCAAGCTTCCTTCGTGTATTCGAAAGCACGTTAAGCCGTTGATCCCGGCTGTCATTTGTAGATCTTTGACAATCGTTACAGATAGTCAGTTACCTGAAAGTCTGACAACCAGTGTTACCAAAGCATATCGTATTACCCAGTACTAAATGGGTTGTGAAGGTCAGATAGGCGTCTGGTATTCAGCTGCATCCGGTTATACTGGAAGCCGACCCCAATATAGTTGTGAAAAGGCTAAAAAGACGATGATGACATGAAAATTGATCAGGCGGGTCCATTTTCCTTCACTTTCACGTCAAAAACCACTCCTATGGAGTTGTAAATTAATTTTGGTCATATTACTTTACTAATGGTTGTGGCCGTTTACGTTCCTACCCCAGTTTACGGCTATAATCACTCCAAATAAGGTGGAAAGATTTACCACGGACCGTAAAAACGTGTACTTAATCGCGAATCGATCCCGCGGGTCTGTCAAACGTGACCGGAGTGAATGACTGGGTTTAGGGTTCCGTAGACAAAGGACGACGGTATTGGCTCTTTGCAATAAGGCAACTAAGGTTTTACTGTAACATGAAGTCTTTGAAGATTCATTATACTATTGTAATCGATTTCATGATTCTCAAAGACATTCTGGAGCGAAATAAGTTTATCGGAGACAGTGACAGAAGAAATCACAATACAAAAGTAACTTTTTAAAGTATTTCGGTGCAAACTATTTAAGCATCAAGTTACTTTTCAGGCAACTTAAGAATATCTGCGTAACACGACAGAAATAACTGTCACTATACCAAAGTCTGTCTTAGTTGTTTTGGTAGTGTTTGCCGCTGTTTCGAACAAAACCAAACTAATCTAAATCTTACATGTGAGACACGGAAATAGCCGATGTGTCCGGGCTAGTAAAGCCATCTAATGATTGAACCGGTAAAAACATTGCAATATACGAGTACTTAAACAATTTCGGAGTCAGAATACCAGAATAGTCACGTGTTATTTGATGATAATATAATATCGGAGAGTGAAACTAGGGAGGAAAAACAAAAGTCATTTTCTGCTTAGCCTTTTCCCAACAATGTTGGGTTCGGCTTCCAGTCTAACCGGATGCAGCTGAATACCAGTATTTTACATGAAGCTACTGCCTATTTATTTATTTATTTATTTATAACCAACTTATACTTACATTTTTTAACTGTAAGTATAAGTTGGTTACAAGACACATACAAGTTATTCGTTGAACATAAAAATCAGAATAAAAAGTAGTAATAAAATAACCTCCACAACCCAGTTAGTACTGGTAATACAATACCCCTTGGTAAGACTGATTGCCAGACTTTTGGGCCACTGACTTACTAACGACTGTCAAAGATCTACAAATGACGCCCAGGACCAATGGCTTAACATGCTTTCCGAGGCACGGAGGAAACTCGGTATGTAATCGGTGGTTACCCATCCACAGATCAATCTAGGCAAGCACGGCTTAACCTAAAGATCGACCCGAGCGGCTGTTATTATTTAGCTCGGAAAGAAAGACAAAGGAAAAACAAAGGTACTGAACCCTAAATACGAAAATCAATCACACGCTTGACCGTTCCCTATTTTTTTGGGTCCAGGATTTGATTTATTCTGGTGATGTTACAGAAGTTGGGCTCACACAAAAACGTTCTGTTTTTTTCGAAGGCCTAACTTAGTAGCCAGACGAGAAATCTGGACGAGATTTACTACATTACTTTTTGGAATAGAATGTATTAAGGCTCATTTTGCAATAACAATATTCATATTATTGGTTATCTTATATCTCTTATCTGGGTCTACTTTCATGAAATATTTTCAAGCGTTTCTTTTAGGAACAACGAATATGAGCTCTATGGAAAGTTTTTTGAAAATTCATATCCTCATCATCTGCCTAGCCTTTTCCCAAACTATTTTGAACGCGACTTCCAATCTAACTTGATGCACCTAAATTTAGTATTTTACATGGAAGGAGTGACTTCTTATCTGACCTCCACAACCCACTTTCTGGGTAACACGGTAGGTACCCATTGGTAAGACTGGTTGTCAGACTTTCGGGCCACTGACTATCTCTAATAACTGTCAAAAGGTCTACAAATGACAGCGGCGACCAACTTGCTGTCGGTAATGGTCACCAATCCACGGACTGACCGCGACAAGTATTGCTTAACTTTGACGGTTGAGCCGTGCGGCTGTTATTATTTAAAATTCATACCCTAAAGGTGTTAAATATTGGATGATAGTTTACTAAATTAAAGTTTGTAATTTTTCCGATGGAAAATCAAATCTGACACACGGCTTGTTAAGGATATTCGCTTTCTAATTACTTAGCTAATCACGGTGGTCATATTATCGGTTGCCATAAATGTAGCTAATTACTGAGTTTAAGTCCATCTCTGAGATTGCTGCGATTAATTAACCGTTTTAAGCTACATGATAATTAATATTTGCTGGCTTATTGTAGTGAGTATTAGATAATTATGTTATACTTTCAAGTCATGCGCCATGAATGTATTTTGAAAGTTAAATGTTATGCATAAATAGTAGTTAGTTTTATTACCCCAAAACCTCTTGAAGATCTACTCTATACATTTTCTGATTCCTGAGTCCATAACTTATCCCCAGTTATTTGTATTGTATTGTATAACAGGCTGGTGTCCGCAACTCCACGTTAAAGCGCGTATTTTGCGTGCAAAAATTATTACCAGTTATTTCTAACTATACTTAGCAGTTTCGTGCAAAAAACACGCGTTGGTACAGAAAAGTGCAATGCAAACAAAATACCATAAATCGTTTGAGTTTTCATAATAAACTGAGCGGACAAACCTGCTTCAGGAATTGCATTCAGACCTGCAGTCCGCATCTTTAATTTATTCAACGATTTTTTTCGCTTTTCGCTCTGTTGCATGAAAACGACATCACCGCTTCCAGACCAGCGATCGGTACAACACCCGGCAGAGATACTTTACGTGAATCCCCATCTACAAATATTTCCACGTTTAATGTACAGAGCAGCGGTGGCCCAGTGGTGGCAGCCCCGACTTACGAACAGTAAGTCGTGGGTTCGAACTCAGGCAGGCGCATTAGTTTGCGTAATTTATTTCATCACCACTGCTCTCAAAAAACAATGTGAGGAAACCGGTAAATGTTCTAGACCCAAACATTCGAAGACATGTGACATCTACCAACCCGCACTGGGCCCGCGTGGTGGATTATAATCCATTTCCTCTCATGCAAATGTAGAACAACTTGTGCTACGAATACCGGCCGTATTGCAGGGATATAATGGCACTATCGTTATTACCACTGATGTTCCGTTTGTTTAACAGTGTTCACTCCATACAGATACTTTTTTTGTATATAGGTACTCATGAAATTTATTCAGGGACAAAAAATGGTTGCTATACATAAAATAACGAACATTTTTTGTATTGTAATTTTTGGATCAAACATAACCACTGAGGCGCATGGACACCGGTTTTCAGGGAAGTGAGTAAATAGCTGTCGGCAAATATTTGTCCAAGCTTTTATGTCCAGTTGTAAGGGCCTTTGCACACCACGTTTTTTTATGCGCTTACGACGCGCGTAGAACTCAATCAGGCCGCTCAGCAAACGCAAGACTGAAGTCACGTTGTAACCTTTGCACACGATCCTTGCGTTTGTAGCGATGCATCGCGCAGAAAGCCATTTGAAACCACAGTTTTACGATGGCGTCGCTCGAGACAACTCTGCTTACGCTAGCCTTCGTGCTGCTTTTAAAACGATGGCCAATAATAAAACAGAAAAAAAACAGCGTAAATTCCCTCTAAATCACCTCCTTCTCCGCACCACCAATGGCACAAATGCGCTGTAAGCGCGCGTTTGAATCGGTACAAACGTGTGAAATCTGCTAAAACGTGTTGATAATGCGCAGAGGACGCGCTAATCAAAATCGCGCGTCGTCAGCGCATAAACAACTACGTGTGCGTCGTCAGCGCATAAAACAACTAGGTGTGCAAAGGCTCATGCTCACGGTTTATTCTATGATTTTAAATATGTCCTTTCAACATTTGGGAGTATGTCTGACAGAAGTTCCTAGTTCATGTTTGTTTATGTTTTCATCAAGAAGAAGTAGAATAAAAAAATTATATTTCCCGATATTTGGTTTTAACTGAATTCTTATGTCTTTTGCGTTCGTTTTTTCATTTGAATTAATATGTGTTTCATGAAGATTTACAGCATTAGCCGATTCTCACACGACACCGGTCGTCCGCGCGGTCGACAAAGCAGTTGTATTTGGCATTCCGCGCGCGGAGAGGCGGTGAAGGCCGTTCATCCGCGCGGTGGATCAGTGTACGTGTGTTAGGCATCAACGGATTTCATACAAGCCATTGCGACGTGAGATCCGTTTCACCGCCCGACCGCGCGGACGAGCGGTGTAATGTGAATACCGACTTATATTTTTATCCTACTTGACGGATGTACGTCTCTGCGGGATAAGAATGTTTTTTTAACATGTTTATTCAAACAAATGGATAATATTACCGTCATTTTATTTTATAAATACTTAGAGATGAAACTTACGTCTATTTATTTTATGTGTTCATCTCACCAGACGTAATTAGTGTCCTCAAACGGATCGCGGAAAACTTTTTCGAAACACAGTTTATTTTTTTTTTAAATACAAACGTACACTTCTAATTAAAGAGTAAAATTAAATACGGTTAATTATAGTAATGTTTTCAAGAACTCTCTAGATAAGTACCTACATAATTTAAAGGCAAACGGAAACCGTATATTCGTTGTAAGCTTGAATTGAAAATCCGATTCGGAATCAAGGTTACTCAATTAATGGTCTTAATTGCTTGTTGGATTTCGATTGTACGTAAAATTTTATTGTTTCGAGATATTGGTTATATTGGCAAAAGGTGAGTTTTAGAAATGTCTTGTAACTAAATTAATGTTGGACAAGAAAATCATAGTAATTAAGATAGATGTTTAATTCGTATTTTATGAATAATTCCGGTTCGTGGATCAATTATATTTTTAATATTTTTTCGCCCTCTGTTAAATAACTTTCAAAAGACTGTGTGTATTTTAGGTACAACTGCCTACCCCTTTCCAAAAAAAACCGTGTGATAATATTACTTTTAAAGTGAGAGATTGTTCTTGAACCAAGTAAGAACTTTACGCTTTTTTCAAATGGTGAAAGTGATGCCAAAGAAGTCTATGCAAAACAAAAAAGAGCTACCTTAAAATTTGCAATTTTCTAGTGTCAAAATTTTCTGAAATGTTTATAATATCATCGAAAGCGTCTTCTTATACAAAATATTTTAGAAAGACGTAATTTTTTAAAGCAATTTACACTGTCGTGACACGAACATCATTGAAGCCTACACCTATTCTAGTACACTACATGTATAGCTACGTTCCCAGCACAAGGTAGGCACTCAATTTCTGCGGCGAACATTACCAATTCTCTATACATGGTGTATAGACGCATACATGTCCGGAACACACATTATTGAACACTCTTAATAGAAAGCTTTGTGCACCAGTCAGGTCACGAGTGATCAATTAATATCATCTTTGAGCACGGACCCATTCCCTGTCATAGATAGGAGGCCTGCGTCCCAGCAGTGGGAACATTAATAGGCTGATTATACTATTATGCTATGCACGTACTCTTATGTTTTAGTACGTCTATGTAGGTGGTATTTAGCCTCTATGGTTGGGTCTGTTGGGACTGACAAGGACGTCTTTGGACTGGCTTAACTCATCAGTTAAACATAACTGGCGAAAATTAGGTGTGCTATTAGGTACACCTCTGCTTAACTCTTAGGGAATTACAAACGTGATGTTATGTTACGTTTAACCCATGATCTGTCCTACCTTTTCTGAAATACACGTCAGAAGGGTCGGCTTCTAGATTAAATGAATGCTGCTAAACAAAAATGTTTTGCGTCGATCGATTGCCTAACTGGTGGCCTACCATGACATCTTAAAGCAGGAGTAATTCCAGTGTGGGAAAGAAATGGCGCTAAACAACCTGTATAGCTCTGTCTATTTCCCACACTGGAATCACTCCTGCTTTAAGGCGTCATAGTAACCCCTCTGATCTTCTACTAGTTACTGGTACTCGGACCTGTTACTGGGTAACACGATCCTTTTTGGAAATATTGGATGTCAGACATTCGGGCTTCGGTCTACCTGTTACAACTTTCAAAGATTTACAAATGACAGCTAGTACCAATTCGGCCCCAGTGGATAATAGACCCGTGTGGTTGTTTTTAGTAAGCCTGTGATACCCGCGCAATTTTAAATCATTGTAGCGCTGAAGTCCAGTGCATTTTATTGTCTTTTGAGCCACACGCACGTTTTTTTTTTGTTTGTGTCAGCGTTTTCAGGTAAAAAGTCAGAGGTCACTTTAAATTGTTCGCTTGTTTCAGTTTTGTATGCGTGCAGAGTTTGACGCTTCTAAATGGGAATTCAGCTTTATACGTTGTTGAGATTTTGCAGTGCCTTTTAAATTGCTACGCTACGCTCCAATGCTACTCGTGTCAGATTACAGCTTTGGTGATAATTTAAAATATTTTGCTGCATGAAATGTTTTGATAAAAAGTCAAAAAGTTCTTGGCAGTAAAATAAAAAACCAACTTAATGTGAGTTGGACTCTTCAAAACTATTTCTTACTATATGTATCGATAACACCAGGTATTTTGTAAAACGCAAAGTCATAGCGGCAACATGCTACGCCACGCTACGCCGTAGCACTCTCGTAGCAACTCATTTTATAAAGCTATTTTTTTTTATTAATATAGGCTCACCAACAGCTTCTGTGTACAACATATCTTAAGTGTAGGATTTACAGTCTTCGACTTACAGTCGCCAATTGCTGGTTAACCAGCATTCACAAAAATTAGTGATAACATCAGAAAACATTAAATTAAAACAAGTGACTCTAGAAATAAAATACAACAGTAAAATCCTTAAATTTAAGAGTTTACTTCAGCTTACGAAATATAAAATTATTATTTTACTAACTAATTACGACTAAAATTTATAAAAAATCCTAAAAAATAATAGAACTAAAACAAATAAAAATGAGATCATAACATAACCAATATAAAAAAAAAGTATAATATATGAAAAAAGTAAGTATAAAAAAATCAAAAGCATTGTGCAAACTATACAAAAGTCTTGAAGTAAAGTAATAAGGAAGCAACCGAACAACAATTCAATAACAGACAGTATATCGAAATTGGAACGTAGGGTAAATCCGCAGCATCCCGCTCATTGCAAATAATAAAATACCAAATAACTGTCTCAATAACCGAGACGAGAAAGCAACAGATTGCTAAGGCTGGGTAGACTGTATCAAATCGATATAGCCATACGATAAGACGGCTGTCCTTCTCGGCCCGGTTTTACGACTCATCGTTTATCTTGACTTGACGCAGGACAATACTTCACTGAGTATTATGGGTGATGTTTTTAGGGGTGTATTTCCTTGAGTAGGTTTTGAAGGAATTTCAGTATGGTGGCTGATCTTTGAAGGGAAACGTTATAGATATTGCTGTTTTCACATTGAATGGAGCGTGTTTGAAGGAATATTGTAACAATCTATTTTCGTTCGGGGTATGATATTTCAATCTTTGGTACAGAAATGTTTGCTAAAACATTGGTAATGCGAACTAGTCATCCAAATATTCAACGTTTGACTAACAAAACAGAATTAAGCTGAATTTTGTTTTGTTAGTCAAATTTGAGATGTGTTCTTCCTTATAAAATAAGCAAGAACACATCTCAAAGTTTACTCAAAACATGTTACATAATAGCAAAGCCATTATAAAATGTTACACGATCTATGTTTTTGCACGTGTGTAAGGAACTGTTTTATCTACTATTCTGAGAACAGTAAAATAATTAATCCCCGAATTATTTCTGTAATTTTATTACAAATCAAAAATTCTCTATCATTTTGAATTTCAAATACAATACGAACTGTTATAGTATTTTTAAAGGCCAGTTGTAGTATTTAGTGAAAGAAAATGTTTATGTCTCGATGTGTACTTTATTGTAAACATTCATTAAGGCAACATTCATAATCTATGTTCACTGAAAGTTTAAAGGGTGTACAAAAACAATTGAATAATGGCTGTAACAATTAACTGAATAAATATTAGGGTCGCACCTTCTGTGCGTATATCGGAACAAATATTCATTAACACCATGCTATTGAATCACGAAACATATTTAAGGGCCCTTTTGTTCCACCTAACAAAGCTCTACTGTGGGCCTAGCCCGAACACGCGTAAAATTGGAACGAAAATGAAATGTAAATACTCGTTTCTCATAGCACTAAATAGTTAGTTTCAAGATATTTTTCGTACCTAAAGGTAAGAATCATTTGTTTGCTGCAAAAAAACAAACTAAAATGTTATCGGAAAGTTTTCTTTTAGATACAAAAATCTGTATAAAAAACAGTTTCTATAGCATTTTGGTCGAATTTTTATTTGTGCTTTCTCACAGCTCTTAGAACAGGGCCTCCGTTATGAGTTGATGAAGAGATTATTCAGTCGACATGTTTACGTCACGCGTTTGTGCCAGGGAATCTGGTCAGTACACAGAATTCATTTATTTCATAATCATGAAGCATCGCTTGCGATCCTTAACAGGAAATTCAATTATTAACTTCGAATTGGAGAACGTAGGTATGAAACATTAAAACACGAAACAGCTTTCAACAGAATTTAACAGAGTTTTTGTTATGATGCATTTCAATAATTAATATTTCGTGGAAGTAGTGATGTTGGTAAGCCGAATAATATGTAAAAAGCTGTGTATTACGTAGTTTGCAATAATTAATTCCGGTAATGAAAGGATGGAATTACAATTTAATGATGATGTTTATCTGAAATATTGGCACAAATACTGTAGATTAATATTCAGTTGAAAGGATTTACTTGTACACATACAGGGTGTATGGGACAGCCCTCCACTTAACTGATGGAGTGATTTCAGTAAATCATACTAAGATGACCGGTACAAAAAATTATTTCAGGAATGTTATGGGAATCCAATAAATTTGATTTGTTTTATTTCCTCATACGCAATGTATCGTTACCGTGGCAAAACGCACGTAGCGAACGGCAAGCGCGATGACGAGTTCGATGAACTCTGTAGCTAGGCAGGAAGTGAACAGCTGATTTCAAGCATCGTTCTTTAGAATATTTTAATATCCATTGTTTATTTTTTTTATTTTAGCCGTATTATTTACATAAATGGACTGCTGAGTACGAGGAATGTAAATTTACGTTGAAATAAAGTAAAAGTAACTGAAAAAAAAAAAACCGGAGAAAAATTCCTGTGGAATATGATTCAAAAATAAGGAGTTGAATGCACCCTGTCAGTTTGTGGAGGGCTGTCCCTTACACCCTGTATATTATGGCATGGGCAATATTTATTTAAAGCATTCAGTTTGAAATCTATTAACCATACGATTAATTAACAAAAACAATAAACAATATTTGACAAACGGAAACGGAGTAAGATTGAAGAGTGAACAGACATCTTCTGGGCACACTCGTTCCATCATAGACCTCATCTATCGCTTTCCATCATGCGTGATCGAGGTCAAGAGCAGGCCCATTTTGTAATAAAAAAAAGAGATTCTATCAACGGCTTGGTTCGTAATATTTGTCCTGCATAAGCAAGAGAATGATGATAAGCCTGTACCTGCCTGCCTGTACCTGCCTGCCTGCCTGTACCTGTATGAGAATTCACCGCATCCATAATTTCTGACCGAAATAATATAAAGTACACTGAAGACCAAAGAGTTTGACACGGTTGGAAATGAGTCGCCGAAATGAGGTTGCATTTGGTTTCACACAACATTGTGGTGACATACTCGACGTAGGTACCTTAATGAGTTTAAAAATTCAAACTCAAAGAGAAATTCACTAGAGTTTATCTTTATTCAAAACGGACTATAGTTTGAACGACACAAATAACGAGTTGTACCCGTCCAGCTCCGCCCTAATTAGATTTCAGTCAAGTTACAAGCAGTCAGGGTAATTTTCTCATTTTAATCTGAGAGCAACAGTTTAAGTTCTCAACTATAATTACGAAAATTGTTTAATAAGCGAATGATGTGTACCCTTCACAATGTAAGTTAACCTTTAAGTACTAAGAAAAGTTCCAAGGTCACATTTTGTAATGAATTTTTAATGTTCATTGGCTTTGTAAACAACGAAAATAATGCGATTTAGGGCAACATCGGGCAATCGTATAATGGCTCCGAAATGGCATAGACTACTTACCGTAGATGGGAAAAGTTTTTGATGACCGGAATATTAAATGTTTGTTGGACTTTTTTAATTTTTGTTATTTGGACCCGGAGTAAATTGAAGGGATATTGTTGTGGGGGGGAGGGGGGGTTGTAGGAGGCCAAGATCTAATTGTTCGTCGGCTTCCAGTCTAACCAGATGCAGCTGAATGCCAGTATTTTATATAGAGCGACTGCTTATCTGACCTTCACAACCCAGTTATTACAAGGTAATACGATAACCCTTGGTAAGACTGGTTGTCAGACTTTCGGGCCACTGACTACCTAAAAAGACTGTCAAAGATCTAAAAATGACAGTCGGGAGCAACGGCTTAACGTGCTTTCCAAGACACGGAGGAAACTCGGTATGTAGTGGGTAGTCACCCATTTACAGACAAACTTAGCCACGAGCCAAGAGATTAAAGTTATAGGTACGATAATATTCTCCGCTACTAAAATAGTAATGCAAAGACTTGGTAATGTACAATTGATAATACTGACATAAAACAGGAAGTTACCTACTAGCTGAAATAATAATTTTTCTCACAGCTTTTTCGCAAAATTGTGGGAAAATTATTCCGCAAATGACATAATTGTCGTCCATCATCATTTATAAAACGTTTTCAACGGAGTTAAAAATAAACCGCTTTTCTTATTGAAACATTATTATTTCATTGTTCCATTACAGTTAATGTTATAGCAACATAAGTAGATATTATTATCTTTCATCTCAATCTTGTCTTGAACAAACGTCGTGTGTATTCTGTATTCAAGTCTTTGATATAAGGTTTCATTTCAGCCGAAAGACGTCCACTGCTGGACATAGGCCTCCCCCAAGTGTCGCCACATTGACCAGTCCCGTGCGTCTCGCATCCAGCGGATCCCTGCAACCTTTACCAGGTCATCGGTCCACAGTGGGAGGCCTTCCAACGCAACGTCTTCGGGTTCGCGGTCGCCACTCCAGAACTTTCCGGCCCCATCGGCCATCCGTTCTGCGAGCAATGTGCCCTGCCCACTGCCACTTAAGTTTGGCTATTCTTCGGGCTACGTCGGTAACCTTGGTTCTCTTACAGATTTCCTCATTTCTGATTTGATCACGCAAGGAAACTCCAAGTATAGCCTTCTCCATTGCCCTTTGGGTGACTTTAAGCCTACTGATGATATAAGGTTTAAATTGCAATTATTATCACGCACTTATTATCGATCTGGACAGAACCAACGACCAGTGGTACACATTGGCCCTGGATCGAAAGATTTGAAGGTCATGGGGGGAGGCTTTTGCCCAGCAGTGGCTAACAGTAAATTATAATCGTCATTTGTGAGTTTTTGACAGTCGTAGCGGGGAGGTAGAAGCACAAAAGTCTTATCACCATTCTGACCAAGGAGTTTCCTACCCAGTAATCGAGTTGTGGAGGTCATTTAGGTAGTCGATCAAGGTTAAATACTGGTATTCAGCCGCATCTGGTCAGATAGGCAGCCGACCCGAATACATTAGGACAAATGATTTTCAGATGGTGATGTTGATCGCACACTTAATACAATATATTTCATAAGTGTACGACTACATTTTGTCATCTATATTTAAACCCAAGGCCCTAGCAACGTCGACGATTTTTGAAACGAAATTATATCATAAAAAAATTCAGCGTTTTATTTAAAATGTTTGCATAAAGCACAATCAGAATCAAATTATGAAATAATTACATGTAAAACGAATATTTTTAATTTAAAAATCGACGTATTTACGTTACATTTACACAGCGCGCTCGTGCTAAAGCCTCTGTCATAAATCTAAAGCCACCAAATACACATTGTTATTTAATTAAAGCTGTGGTACCAAACCGTCGGCAATTCTTATCATATCGGTATAACCCAGTTATTAGGCGGTTGAGGTCACAATGGTGAGTGTAAAATACTGATATTCAGCTGCATCTGGCTCGACTGAAATCAAAATCAAAGATAAAAGCTGAGCTGGAACTTAGTTAAACATATATGTCTGGATTCTCCGAAGGCTTGAGCAAAGCTGTAAATAGTACAACCTTTAAGCTTTATTTAAGTTCCTTGTAATAGGTACGAGCCTATTGCCATCAATCGGGGAACTTTTTCATCTTTTTCGTGTGGTTAGTGACTAACCTGGTGTCAGAGCTTTTACTTTGCTTTACATGCCGTGGGCTACTACTGAAAAAATCGTATAAGTAGTAAAATTTAATAACAGTACCCGCCTTGTCATTCGTACAACAGATCCCATACCCAGCAGTAGCACTCTAGACCAACGACCTCCACAACCCAGTTGTTACTGGGTAATACGATACCCTTTTGTAAGACTGGTTGTCAGACTTTTTAGGCCACTGACTACCTAACGATTGACAAAGATCTACAAATGACAGCCGGGACCAACGGCTTAACTTACTTTCCGAGGCGCGGAGGACTCTCAGTATGCACTGGGCGGTCACCTATCCACAGACCAACCTAGGCAAGTACGACTTAACCTAAAGATCGACCGCAGCGGCTGTTATTAAGTGTGATAGACAACTCAATACACTGAGTTGAATTTCACTGAAAAATATATTTACAACAGCATTTTTAAATTCACATCTAGTTCATCGAAAAAAGTATTACTAAAAGAGAATAACTTTTCAAGAGGATTTTATTCAGATACTTCAGTATTTACAATTATTTTGAAGTAGCTCGATACTAGTTATACACTAGGGGATTTTTGTTTTCAGAATTTTCATTTTATTGTAAAGACTAAAATATAAGCATAACGACTAACCAGTGTATAACGTTCCCACTACTGGGAATACGCCCCTCCTTTGTGAGATCTCAGGTCGTAACTCACTACACGGACTCAGTATAAGTTGTGAGACGTCGCATGGTGTTAGAATTTTTAGTTCTTGGACATGGCAGTTTCCTCACGATGTTTTTCTTCACCATTTTGAGAAATCAAAATCAAAATCAAAGCATTTATTTCTAGTAGGCCAGTTACAGGCACTTTTGAATTGTAATTATTACATAATTGTACAGTCCCAGTCACAAGGCACAAAAACTGTGAAAGTACTGTAGTTGCCCATTCCCTAACGTAGATCTCTATGGAGAAGAACGGGCAAGAAACTCCATGGACACTCTTTTAAATAAGAATACTTTAACAAAACCTTGGTTACATCACTCATGTTGAGATGGTACATTATGTGCGAACGATGCAGCCACGAGAGCAGTGGTGATTAATCTTATACCACCAATTCAGAAAAAAAAACAAGTCAATTAAATTGAAACAATAATTTATTGTGTTCTTAAAGTTACGCTTTAAAAATTACACAAAGTAAAGTGCCTCTAAACTGGGGGCGATAAAATAAAATAAATAAATATAAATCAAGAAATAATGCCTGCCCATGGGTTCCAACAACGTAAATCAATTCGCGTAATGGAATCCCATTTTGATTTATGGCACTTTGTTTTACAATTTCCGAACGATGACTTGGGGAGTGATTGAAAAAATAAAATACAATTCTAATAGTCTTTAGACGCTTGAATGATTTTGACAGGAGGGCGTTGTTGGTAATTCGTGAAATTGTTTTGAAAAGCAAGACGGCGGACTAAGCTTCGACTTTGGCTTCTGGGACAATAGATGCTCGTACATGACGCATAAGCATGACTAACGAATTTTCTTCAATGTCATGTTGTGTCTGATGAGATGACGAGTAATAGAGAAGTATGGAAGATGAAGAAATGCTGCGCCGGACCCAAATAAATTGGGATAAGCACAGGAGAATGATGATGATGTCATGTTGTGGCTGTTGGCATTAACTTAGTCTTGCTTCTTTGGACTGATTAGACTTTTCTTTAAAAGAACAGACTAGAATAGTCTGGGGCGCATACAATTTTAAAACATAATCGACTTTGACGACCGAAAAAATGTAAAAAATGAGGAATAAATCAATGAATGAAATGAGGAAAAAATTTAGACTGCACTGATAGAACAGGTTATAAAACCTGCCTAATAATGATCATAGTAGTCAAACCAATGTGTGTTACGCGAAGAAAAGATTATTGAGTTGAGAGAAACAAGTTGTTTCCTTATCTATACTAATATTATAAAGCTGAAGAGTTTGTTTGTTTTATTGAACGCGTTAATCTGAGGAACTACTGGTTCGATTTGAAAAATTCTTTTAGTGTTGAATAGCCCATTTATCGAGGAAGGTTATAGGCTATAAAATTTTACGCGGACGAAGGTCGCGGGCAACAGCTAGTACCTACTAAAGGTGTTAAGTGGGTCGATAGAAACATATGACATTGAAGTTTTTCCTATACCCTTGTTTAACAAAGAAACTAGAAAGTAGGACACATAAGAATTATGAGAATACGTCCACAACATCTACTTTTTATCGCGAGCTCTTTTGCGCCCACCTATTACTTTGCGTCCGGGATAAAAAGACCAATATGCAAGCTCCATCTCCTCAATTTGCGTAATTGAATAGTCGTTTGGACGTCCTCTGTTTTATATCACGAAAAGGCTTTAACGTTAAAACTAGTATACACAAAATATCATATAAAAATATACAATTTGACCTCATACTCTCTTTTAGGATTTGTGTATGTGATGTAAGCATTTTTCGCCGCGGGCGTTCGGCCGTTGTGGTGTATTTTGGGTAAGAATATAAATAATTCTGGGTATACATATGTGATGGTACGGTTTATGCTCATACCTACAATGTTTGGAAAGGTCAATCCTATTAATCGTTTATTTTTCAGCAAGTGACTGCCTAGTTGGTGTAGTGGTCGCAATCACGACTGCTGAGCATGAGGTCCTCGGTTCGATTCACGAGCTGTCAAATTTTTATTGGGTTTTTCCCTTTAAGAATTTCTTAGTAGCAGCCAGAGTCTGGATTTTTGCCCGGTTTATGGCAATAGGCTCGTCCCCTACTACATAGGACTTAAACATAACTGGCGAAATGTTTTTGTACTATTAGGTACACCTATGGATTATAGGCGTGATGTTATGTTTTGTTTCCAGTAAGTTAATCAAAACTAAAACAAGCACTCATCGTCTCGCATCTTCAAATAAACCAACTTTTAAGAATGATTACTTTTTTCAGACAGCATAGTTGACTACAAATAACAACAATGAACATTCTGAAAGTTTCGACGAAGTTCTCATACTTTTATTTTGTTTCATCACCGTTGTTTCACTTCAGAGCTACTATTTCACGAACTTTCTATTTCATTTGCCAGTCATCATCGTGAAGTTCAATCAAGTTTAATAGTACTTACTTTTCTGTATACGTTGCAGTTTTATTCCCTCGCATTTCCGGTGTAGTAATTTTGCTTGCTTGTAAAGTCAAAATTACCTACAAAAGGTTAGGTAGATTGCAGCTGTTATTACTATTGCAACTTTACTCTGGGATTATAAATAACGCTACATATAATCCCTATAAGTCTTTAAACTGTCCTGGTCAGTAACCGTGGTCATGTTCAGTGACCATGGTGCAACAGCACCGAAATATCGGGAACTCAAAACAAACAGTAAACATGGTA
The DNA here is from genome assembly GCA_963576755.1 of Noctua janthina. Lineage (NCBI taxonomy): Eukaryota > Metazoa > Arthropoda > Insecta > Lepidoptera > Noctuidae > Noctua > Noctua janthina. Next base: position 7,565,658 of record OY755063.1, on the reverse strand, counting down.
AATATCCCGTTTCTAATAAGAATAAGAAAAAAATATTAAGCCATTGTTATAAATATTTTTTTAATGTAACTTAGAGCTATGATATAATCGTAATAAGTTAAATTAGTCTGTATCTTGAGGGCCAGAGTTGCGTTAACTTAAAATTAAAACACAAAGTTTATGTGATAGTTCTGTTAACAAGGCGTTTCGGTAAGTAGGTAAGTGTGGATTACCTTTTTCCAAATAAAATGATATTACATGATCACATCACTAGCATATGATCACGCCTGTATCGACGAAAGTTCTTTAGACAGAGAGAGATCTCTATATTATTCCAAATCTATACAAAAAAATAAAATTGAAGTGTCTATTTAGTAATTAAAAAATAACAGTTTATTACTGAATGCATATGAAAGTATATACGGTACATATAAAAAAAAAAAAAACATTTTTTTAAGTTTTTGTCTGTATGTCTGTTTGTTTCGGCTAATCTCCGAAAAGGCTGGAGCGATTTTGACGGGACTTTTACTGGCAAATAGCTGATGTTATTAAAATTAGGGTTCCGTGCAAAAAAATATAAAGCCCTTGAAATTGTTAACAAAATCCAATTCAAATAGAGAAGTAATATTTTTCTAATAATTTCACGCGCACGAAGGTCGCGGATAACAGCTAGTTATTAATAAATGGGTTATTAATCTTTCTTTCGTTATAACCAAAGGTTATTACTTTCACCTAAAAACCTTGTACTAATTACAGCGAAGCGAGAGAGGTGTTTGATCCAACGTTTCGGTTCTAAATTTGCATCGCAACGAGCTCCGGTGATTACGTTACCTCGACCGCGGCCATGCTCGATCACTAATGCTTATTCAATTAAAACCTAAGTCAATATAGACGACGAACTCGCTAAACATCACCTCTATTGATTTTCGGTGTACTTCGTAAAATGTTACACCGTTGCTTTTCGTTTGCGGTTATCGCTTGTTGATTTTTGTTGTTTCATGTAAAAACAAAGTGGTTTGTGGTCTTTTGAAGTTTCTACTTTGGTTAAGTTTGTAGAAAATATTTTGTGGAATTTAAATCTGATGAGAACGGCCGCGGCCCCTAGATGCTCTTAATAATTTTGAGTCAATCCTTCAATTGTCTTTCAAGATATCTATGGAAAGAGAAAGCCTCACAACTTAATTGGGGTCTACCCAAAGGACTTACCTCAGCAATGAAGATTTTGTCTTCAAAATCAAGCAACATCAATTTAACAACATACTAAAAACAGTCTCATAAAATCGCGGTCCTTATTCTCTCTGCGTCAGAAATATGGTGTTTCTCGTAACAGTATTCACAAACAAATGACGAGAGAACAATGAAAAGCGTGTTTTGATTAACAGTAACGTTTTCCTCGGTATAGCTACATACAATAGGGTTGAAAATGGGTTGGAAGCGAAGTTTGTGCCTATTCCCAGCCCCAAGGGGCGACTCAATACTCGCGCAAATTAATTCTCATTAATTTCTTAGGAGCTTATACACAGGGGTATAGTTAATGCCTAGCACCTGGGCTGGGATGTCTTTTTAAACGATTCATGATTACTTAGTTTATAAATATGTACTGAGAATATATTGTTTGTTTTCGAAATTATTTGTTCAAGTATTTAGATGGAATTGGAAAAAGTATAGCACCCATATCAATAAAAAAGTCAAAGTGATTACTTGAGGAAAAGTAATTATTTAAGATACGATTTTTATTCTGTAACTAGCTGTGACCTGCGACCTACGTCTGCGTGAAATTAGAGGTGTGAAATATACCTTACGGCCTATATTCATACTTACCAAATAAACATAAAAAAATCATAAAAATCGATCGAGCTGTTTCGGAGGACAGCGACCACAAACACCGTGACATTTTTTACGAGATTTTTTATTTATAAGATTTAGTAATTGCTTGAAGTTAGAACTGTCAAAAGATAGAATTCTTAGCTTTGTTTTTTTTTTGACGGTTCTTACTCCGTTTAAATTCTTGTCTATTGCATAAAAATGTTTACATAAGTTATTACTTGAACTCAAGTAATTCCTTAACTTGACTAGAGTTACGAGTGTAAGAGTTTAGCACCCTCCTGTTACTTATTTTATTTCATGATGTGGTTTTTCCCTTACAAGAAACAAGACGATCCAAAATACATTTTTTTTTTTAAACTTTGTGAATACATGCATAGTAGGAAGTGTAGGCTGTCGTGTATAAAGGCAAGTATATAATATATACTTGCCTTTATACACGACAGCCTACTATACTATATACTATACTTATTATATATATATATATAATAAGTATTTTAAATCATCTGCCTAGCCTTTTCCCAACTGTATTGGGGTTGGCTTCCGATCTAACCGGATGCAGCTGAATACCAGTATTTTACATGGAGCGACTGCCCATCTGACCTCCACAACCCAGTTAGTACTGGGTAATAAGATACCCCTTGGTAAGACTGGTTGTCAGACTTTTTGGACCACTGACTACCTAACGACTGTCAAAGATCTACAAATGACAGCCGGGACCAACGGCTTAACGAGCTTTACGAGGCACGCAGGAAACTCGGTATGTAATGGGCGGTTACCCATCCACAGGCCAACCTAGGCAAGCACGGTTTAACGTAAAGATCGACCCGAGCGGCTGTTATTATTTAGCCACGAGCGCCTCAATAATAATATTTAGATATCAACACACATTAGATACTATTAACAGATGTATCCATCTGCTTGATAAAGCGGATGATAGGCAGTAATTAGCAGTAATCAGGCCGCAGCTTGGTGAGCACTAATTACTTAGCTATCATGCCTATTATACTATCTTCATGTATCTCATAGCGTCAACAGTTAAGTAATGAATGATAGAAACCGGCATTTAAAGACATCAAATATGTATTATATTGAAAATATATTATAAAGTTTTATCATAAACGGCTAATCTCCGAAACGGCTGGACCAATTTTGACGGGACTTTTACTGGCAGATAGCTGATGTTATAGGGAGTAAACTAAAGCTACTTTTATTTAAGATTAAAAATTAGGGACCTGTGCAAAAAAAATTAACCATTGAAATTGCTTACAAAATCCGATTCAAAATGGGAAGTTATACATTTTTAGGCAACAGCTAGTTGGAAATACAGAAAGGAATCTGTAAATGGTTTGGTTTACGTAAATTGTTTTAGTAGGACGTTGGCGTCTCCAAATATTGAAATACATGGCCTAATTAATTTCCATGCGCATGTTCCTTCAAAGTTGAGGTCCCTCGGCAAATAAATCGCTTTCACCGACGACCTCCGAAGTGACAGCTTGTCTTACATTAGTCATGTTCAAGGACTTATGGAGTTAGTAAAAACTTCCTTTCAAAAGCTATAGGTGTTTTTAGATTTGTGTCAGCATAAAAATTAACTGAACGTCATGAGTTCTACATAACATAACATCACGCCTGTAATCCCAGAAGGAGTAAGCAGATGTGTACCTAATAGTACACCTACATTACTCAGTTATGTTTAAGTGCCATGTAATAGGGAGCCAGCCTATTGCCATCAACCGTTGCTACTGAGAAATAGAAAAACCGAATATCACTTTGCCCGACCTGGGAATCGAACCCAGGACCTCATGCTCAGCAGTCACCACTAGACCAACGAATTCTGTGACTGATATTAATAAAAACTGTTGTATTTTACATTGTTGTTTTGTAAATTAAAAGGAAAATGATGGTAAAATGATAATAATATTTTAGAACGATCTTTTTCTTTATTACTCAAGTGATTTCGGTACAAAAGAAGTACATTGCAACTAACTACTTAACAAATTAGGTGGGAATATAATTTCATTTACGAAATTATACATGGAAAAGTTTAGGGAACCATAACTTCGGTAGTGGGCTCTATATTTATGGTCGAGATTATAACTTTAAGCCCACGACAGAACAATAGAGCTACTTATTTTAGAATAACCTTTAATATTTTACTCTGTTTTAAAACAATTATAGAAAAAAAGCCAATACGCGTGTAACTCACAAGTTAAGTTGGTTTTAGCAAGACTCAATATTTGCAATATTGCTCAATATATGGGACGTAAACTTAACTGTCGAAATGTGGGTGTACTGATAGGGACACCTCTGCCTAACCCTTTGGAGATTACAAGTGTGATTTTATGGTTTTTTATGTCAATATTTGCTTACTGTTTTGCAAACTATATTGCGAATAATACAGATGGTTTTTCTTTTCTGGCCACTTTTTAGCTAAATAGATTTCATAGATATTACAAAGCCAACTTCCTTTAGGGAACGAAAAAACATCAACAAGTAACCTATGTTCACAAAACCATACAGCACAAATAGACATGGGGAAATTGAGTAAATCAAAATTAAGTGAGTGATCATCCGATGTTGCTCAGTGAATATGATTTATATAAAAGCTTTAGAGCGTACGCCGCAGGTATATGTGGAATAAATAGAATAAAGAATTATTGGCTTTACGTCATCCTGGGATGTGCTATGGTAATGGATACATGGATGGAGAGGATTTGCTGGCTGCATTGAGTATACCTGCCCTGTTTCTGTACGTTGGAAAATGTCTGTTTTATTTCTAGTTGAATAGAAAGCTGAAATGTTTTTTTGAATCTTTCGCTATTGATAAAATAGTAACTGACCAGCCAGGTATTTTAATAAAACACTTGCATTCTCAATGCTATTTATTTATTTTCCAATTCAATAGTTTTTTTTTTTTTTTGTAAATATTACAAACCTCAAAATCTGTGCAAAAGTGTCTGTGTTACGCAATTGAGGTGCTGGGTGTAGTTAAATTAAAGTTATGAATGGATTTCAGGCACATGGTAGAAGGATATTTCTTATCCCCGAAATATTATACGTACCTCTGGATCTGGATCTGAATTTCCAAACGGTAGTTCATAACCTTTTTCTGAATTTAAAACGTTAAATTCAGGTCAATTTTATCCTTTTAATTCCGATTTGTAAAGAAATATGAATCAATCATTTATTGAACGTTATAAAAAGACATCCATCCCGATTATGCTCTTGCTTATGCATCCCGATTTCATGTCATGTAAAATCATATTTTACGGCATAATAATCAGCGCAAGGGAGTATGAAAGCATTATGGAAGTTCCATAACACATTTACGGCTCGAACATTGAACCACGTGTATTGCAGCCCCGGTAGGGTTACCCTTATTTTCATCAATCGAAAAGTCTACAGAATACGTCGGACAATTAAAAAAAAGTCTAGTCATTTTACTACGAATTCAACTTTTTCTATTTTCAAAAACAAACCTTCTTATGTCGAAAAGTCATCGGACAAATGACAAGGCCGAGTAAATCTGAGAGGATGGTAACCCTAGGTACCGGTGTATTTGGCGGTTGATGTAGGTAGGACCAGGTGCCATACCTGTACTCTAAAATGTAGGCAAAAAAGGGCGGTAACGTTCAGAAATTAACTTCACTGTTAATTTTGTGTTTGTTGATTTTCGTAATATTTAAGGCGAATTTTACCAAAGAAACTGATTGCGGGCATCATACTTTAACTGCGTTCAAATGCTGTCAGTTTTTTTTCATTGGCAACTGAGCCAATGTCGACTTTTCTGCGAGCGTCAGTATTATAATTGCATCGCTAAGTGAAATATTGACGCTGACAACTATTGAACACGGATTTTTTTTTTAAATGGCTTTGGTAAAATAAAAAGATCGCCCGCCGAAACGCACAGGTCCTTTTGCTTTCTAGGATTGTAATGACATATTTTGAAATACATAATAAATTGACATCAACACTTCAATTTTTCTCATTCTTTATTACACAATAGTCTTAATTGTGAGTTCTACGTTATTGCAAAGAGGCTAACATGGGCATGACGCATCAATAAGTAGCCAAGTTTTGGAGCCCTACATTTTCGCAGCTACCCAAGTTTTGGAGCTCTATATTTTCGCAGCTAGCCACTCCAAATCCAATCTAACAGGGGTCAAGTAGTGGTGTAGCGCCGGGAATGGCAGGTCCACTCTTATAGAGCCATCACACTAATGCAGTGTTTAGAGGACTTGACATTTGCTGTAAGTGGCGGAAACTGGTGTCAATGCATAATGTACATAATGTAGGAGAATGTAGGATGTTCTCAGCGGATAATAGCCATCTCATCTTGCAGACAGTTCATCCATCGTTTTTTTGGTCTTACCCCACTCTTACAGACATTCACATTCATATAATAATAATGGGTGTAACAAGACCCTTAACTAAGCCAAGAGGCACTTGTTCTTCCCGACATTGCGATCATTTTTTTTATTCTTGACCATATCTGGGAACCTTCTAGTTCCGGAGATATTTGGCGTCAAAGTTCCAACGTTTTTACAATTTTTTTTTTAATTACCTCTTTTTAATGACTTGAATACAGACGACGTTGTTAAAAGTACATGTTACACACTACATGTTAAACGTAGCTTAACTACTAGTACCAACACAACTTGTAATTTTAGGAAGCTCCACAGATTCTCCTTTTGTTCATTATGCCGTAAACAATACCAAAGCATTGTTTAGAATTGGGAACAAAAACTTTTTGCAGTACCTCTTGGCATTTAGCTTAACCAAAGGCTTCTTTAATGCAAAAACTTTGTGAAATGTCAAAAGTTATATCGTAGGGCTTCGACAACTTAATTTTTCTTTTTGCAGTAGGCACGATGAAAAGTTGAAGAGATGTTTTAAAAACTAAACATTCTTTTGTGTTTATAAAAATACAATTACAGCTTCACAACACGTGGAAAGTTGCGGTATCGCCGTGTCGCGGGGTCACGTGATAGTAAACTTGAGGAGTTTTTTATAGCTTAGTCGAATAATGCCCAATTCTTAAAATGCCTAACAGCTTAAAAAAGGACTAATTCGCTAAATACCTAGTTCTGAAAATACCTACCTATTTCTGGTAAATGTATTATCTATTTCGTACTCTTATTTAGTATCTACGTGTTACTGTAACGCCGGAACAAGCCACGGAGTTGTGTTATCAGTTCCCGGTGTTCTCGCGAACTGTATGAAACATTGAGCAATCAGTACATTCGTATGGAGATACGGTTCAAACGGTGTATATGACGATGCATGTACAAGCACTCTTATTAACCTGATATTATCAGTATATCAGGTCAATAAGAGTGCTTGTACAGTAGAGACCATAAGTGCAGTAGCAGTTTCACAAAACGATCGCATCAAAACAAGTCGCACTTACGACCTTTTTCCATAACAAACATTTTGCACACATACACGATCTCGTATATCGCACTCTTTCATAATTATCTAGTCAGAAAGAGTGCGATATAATGATCATTTGCCTTAGTGACAAGCCTGTCATGTCGCGACGGAGTATTAAGTTAGTGATATTTAATTTCAAACAAACAATTATGTGTCTATCTGGCTTAGCGGTTAACGCTATAGATAAAATGTCTCGCACGGTATGCGTTCGAACCCAAGTGACATTACACTTTTTGTGTTTTAATTATAAATAATACGTTAGACCCGATGAGATATGTTTTTCTAAATATTAGTTGGAACTTATTATTAACAAAAAAAATGAGGGTGAATGTGAAACAAAATAAACTTCTGGATTGAACAAAGTAGTTAGTTATGACGTTGTTAGTTGGTGAACTTTGTCACGAGCGTTTGTGTTATTATTACGATTTGCGTATTGTTTGATTGTCTTTATTCAAGATGCAAGCTAATACTAGTATTGATGACAGGGCAAATATTGTCACTTTGCGTAAAAATGGGCTTAATATTTCTCAAATTTCAACTGAAACTGGCTTAAAATGTGTAAGTTATTTTTAAAAATTATAATTGTTATGATGATAGTTGTGGTGTGTGATTTTCTTATTATTAAATAAATTGCTAGTTGCAAGTGTGTCATATTTTGTTTTTTTTTTTAGAAATTCTGTTAGCCGTTGGGTAAAGAGGTTTGAGGAAGAAGGTAGTCTGAAGAGTCGTCTAAGAAGTGAAAGGCCGCCGCTTATTAACCCGACTCAGCGACGTTTTATGGTGGAAGAATATGAAACAAATGGTTTCATTCCAACTGTAATGTTTGCAGAGTAATTGGATACTACATTACAGACTGTTCGCCATGCAGTCCATGCTGAAGGTTAACATCGTCGGAAGCCAGCTAAAAACCATTTTTGACACAAAAACACAGGGAGGAAAGACTACGTTTTGCTCGAGATTATTTACATTTTACTGGGAGGTGACTGTATTTTCTGACGAGAAGACTTTCAAGTCTTGCCAAAAGGAAGACTTAATTTATGGCGAAAAAAGAATAATACTTAATTTAATAAGTAGACCGGGTAACTAAATATTTAGTAGTAGTTTTAGTAATATTAACATAACCGTAAATAAAAATAAAAAAAATTAAGAAATAAATTTTAAATTTAATGATCTTAAATTGGAGTTTAGTTTCAATATTCTTTTCGTCAAGAAAATGAACACTTAAGCTATAACCTCAATCCATTCAATGTGACGTTACATTAAAAAAAACATGTTCATAAAGTCTAACTCATATATTAGTATTCAATTAACTCTGCTGAATACTGATACCTATAATAAGCGGGTATCAACAAAAAAATTTATGAACGGTGATAAGAGAACTTTTTTTTGCCTAGATAGGAATGTGACGTCACATTCTCATAAAAGTTTGTTCATTTTATAAATAAATAAAACGAATAAACATTTTTGTTATCATTCAGCATGATTTTTTTATTTCCACCTTCCAACACCGAAAACATGAAATAAAAATCAATTAATGAGGTTAAATAACAATACAATAACTATCGAATATTTAACTTCTTATAAAAAATAAATAATAAGCATGACTATATTATAAATAAACATAAATACCTAACGACTTTCTGCTTAAAATACAAATATTATTAAGGTTTCAAAGAAACAAAAAACAGCCACACATTGTAATAACATGGATTCGAACTTGGACTTCATTGATCGTGAACCCATGCTCAGCCCAAACAGCTACCAACCCATTATAATACTACGCGAATTTTAACAATGCAATGGTAAGAACAGGTCATCACTATGATGTGTATTCTAAATGCAACAGAAATATAATGCTATTTCGCGTAGTGTGACGACAGTTCATTAGTGTGTGTTATGTGTGGAATGTTGAGACATCACTCATACACGCACACGCACACACACTGCTGTATCGCTCTCGCACAGTTCATAGCAATGTAATCTTTAGCATGGTACTGCACTTTTGAGCGTCTACTGTATATGCAATGGAAATCGGTTGGATCTTATGAGTTTTTTTATTGATTTCAAATGGTCTACTAACAATCGTCTTCTTAGTTTCTCATCATCTGCTTAACCTTTTCCCAACTATGTTGACATCGGCTACCCCGCTAAACAGGTGCAGCTGAATAGCAATACATGAAACGACTGCCTATCTGACGCCTATTGTACTCATCATCATCATTTCAGTCGAAACACGTCCACTGCTGGACATAGGCCTCCCCCAAGTGTCGCCACATTGACCGGTCCCTTGCGACTCGCAACCAGCGAATTCCTGCAACCTTCACCAGATCATCGGTCCACCTATTGTACTAACATGAAATATTTATTGATTAGCTAACATTAAGTCGAAATAAAAGTTATGCCGGCCGACCCATTACCCGAAAGTGTAAAGACTACTACAAATGCGAGATATAAAAATACTTTCATTCCACAAAAAAATCTAAACCTATAACAAAGCTTTATTCGTTTTTGCACTTCAATTACGAAGAAGTGGACCAAAAAAGTGGCCATTTTGTTAGATACGTACGTACATACCTACTAATGACCCAAGGGGCTAGTTCTTTTGCAGAAGAAACGCGAGAGGAGATAATCTTGGTATCGAGCTCCGATAAAACGAAGGTTTAGTCTGACAGTAAATCCAGGCTTAATGTGCGATCATTGCTTCACGAAATACGAAACCTGCCTCAGACTTTAATATACGCTGATCGAAAAGGCTTTGCACCAGTTTTGAATAAGGGTAGGTATGGCTTATTGGAATAACGTTAGTCTGCGCTTGAGTTGCTTCTCAGCTTAGCAGATATTATAAATACTAGCAATGATATTTTAAAAAAGATAGGCTACGTTCATACTGAGCGGCGTTCAAATATCGTTGCGTTGTTACGACTGTGATAGATAAAACGAATACATCATCATCATCATCTGCCTAGCCTTTTCCCAACTATATTGGGGTCGGCTTCCAGTCTAACCGGATGCAGCTGAATACCAGTATTATAATACGTAACATATGATACAGAAAAAGATAGCTAATGCACTTGCACGCGTAGAATGACCGCTATAGAAACGGGTTTTGTCGGCGGAAGAATCGACAAAGTGACAGATCAACAAAAGAAATCTGTCATTTTGTCGATTCTTCGGTCAACAAAACTCGTTTCAACGATGGTCATGCTACGTTTTTTGAAGTACTTAAATTACGACAATTGTCTGAATTTGTCTGCAACAATTTACGCGCGCTAGTGCGATATTTACCTGTTTTTATTTATAATTTAATTGAGTACTAGGTATTAAACATATTCAACACTTTTTTTTGAGCTATGTTTTGTGATGTTGATAAAGTTGGTATAAAAACTACAAGACATTTGAGGAGATTTATTATGTTTAGGAAAATTATAGACCTATCTGCTGTATGTAAATAGGTACTTCTGCAGTTCACTGACGGTCTGCCATTTTTCACTCTTATGCCCTAAATAATAAGGTTGAAAAGTGGTCGACCGTCAGTGAACTCAGTAAGTAGGTACTTAGTTTTATTGAATTTGAAGGACAGTCGCTGAAAATTCAGATAATTTATTTTTTAATTTCTATGAAACAATTCAGTTTCTTTTTTTGAATTATTTTTTGTTTTATAGCTCCATTGTTTTATTAGTGGTCAGGGCAGTAAACGGTATGCCTGTATCTTTATTTAAAAGCAGATTATTGTGGTTGTATAAAAAATATTTATCTCTAATATAATTTTCTCAACCGCTGCAATGGCTAAGTACATCTACTTATTGGCTTCGAGCGCGGCCATCAAAGAGATTAGTCTCGCTTCGTTAATAATATTGTCAATATTGGTACGGGTTTTATTCTTTCAACACTTTTGATGGGTAATATTATTATCTTCTAAATATTGATAAAGAATAGAAAATGTATTTTAAAAAGTTAAAAATACTTCTTTATCATAATTTGAGTCTAGAATCGTCCATTGCTGGGTTTGGGCCTTGCCTTTCTATTGCCAGACTTCCACGTTCCGTATGTCTCGTATCCAGGTGTGACCCTTGACTTTGACAATATCATCATCCCAACGAGCTTTTGGACGGCTCTGGTTAAGGTGGAAGCGACAGGGTAGCACGCGAAATTTTTAATTTTCTTATGTTTTTTTGCAATTTACAGGTCAGTGCAACAATGATACGGGCGGCTACCCTACTAAGTAATTTGATAGTTTTTAGATTTTTAAATGATGACGTCATCATCTTCCTACTCTTGTCTCATGTTACTTGGGGTCGGCGCAACACGTTTTTTTCTTCCATTCTCCTCTGTCAACAGACTATCATTTGCTCCATTTTCTTTCATATCATTCCTCACACAATCCATCCATCGTTTCCTTGGTATTCCTCTCCCTTCAATCAACATATATATTCAAGACTCTTTAAATAACACGCGATTCGTCTCTCCTCATCACATATCCATACCAAGATAGTTGTTTCCCTTTCGAGTACCTACTTAGTAAGTACAATGTTTCGTATTAAGATGTTGAAATCAAGGCATAAAAGATTCGATTTGTCTCCATTTGCAAAATGTTGAGCTATGTATTTTATCGCTCTCAACGTACTGAAAACTTTAATAAAGTCAAGTGAGTGGCTCGAAACATGAGTGAGACAATTAAGTATTTTATATGCAAACGAATTTAATTAAATCGTTGACATTTCGCTACACCCACTATCGCGTACTCATTTGAATAGTCACGCCTTGTTCTATTTTAACTTTTCATTATAGGTAGACCGTACGTTTTCGACAGAAAAACTCCTGATGGTGAGCCTAATTTAAAAACATCACTTATTATCCGCCTATCCACTTCAGGCTATTAAATAGGCTGTCATTGAAGTGAACTTCAATTTTATTTGAACTCCCCTAAACTTCGTCCTTTCCATCCCCAAAATTGGGCTTAGAGGTCCGGACTGCTGTCTTTGTTTTCTACACATTATCTGCCTAGCCTTTTCCCAACTTTATTGGCTTCCAGTCTAATTGGAAGCAGCTGAATACCAGACATTAAATGGAACAACAGCCTATCTGACCTCCACAACCCAGTTAGTACTGGGTAATACGATACCCCTTAGTAAGACTGGTGTTCAGACTTTCAGGCCACTGAACGAATCACTTGTAACGAATTTCGAAGATCTACAAATGACAGCCGCGACCAACGGCTTAACGTTATTTCCAAGGCACGGAGGAAACTCTGTATGTATTGGGTGGTCACCCATCCACAGACCAAGCTAGACAAGCACGGCTTAACCTTAAGATCGATCCGACCGCCTGTTATTATAAAGCCATGAGCTCGTCGTCTTTCTATACAGCCATCATCATCCACAGCCTCAAATTACCTACTGCTATACCCAGCAGTAGGTCAGCAGGCCTCTCTATTCTTCTGCCAATCTCCACGTTCCTGTGCCAGTCTCATCCAGCCATATTGAACTTTTATTTGGTTTAGCTCAGATCAGATCTTCACACCATCTTCGCCGCGGTCTACCTCTTCTTTGCCCTACATAAGGATAATAGTTGTGCTAGTACTTTTTTCTTCTTTTTTTTGTCCTGTTGAATTTATAGTTTATTGTTTATTTTTTATAATTTTGTACGATGCACGTCATGTCCCTGCGACAAATAAATATTGTTTCTTTCTTTCTTTTTTTTCTAGTGGTTCTCTATTATGTTCCCTGACTTTTTTTATCCATAATCTAAAGTGCCATAATTGCTTTTGTCCTAATCATCATTTGTCCGAATGATAACTTACCCGAACTTAATATCACATAATATCAAATGCCCTAAAAGTAATATCCCTAAATACAATATGTCATAAATCCGTTCGTCATAAATATTAACTAAATAGCAACATCAAACGCAACAAAAATCACAAGATCTTCAATAGTATTGACTTGATCCCCCACTTATCCTTGTATCTATTGAAAGTACCGATCAAAGCCCGCGGAAAAGGGATTTCACGTTTAAGATATCACTTTGCCATTTTAAAGTTCACTCCAGACACATTTAACGGTTGCCATGTCGCTGACAACAATTTAATTTACTTTGAAATGTACCTAATCCTTTTACCAGTATTGGATATTCGGTTCGATGTCTTATAATATTTGTGGTTTCGCGTGTATTGTATATGTATATGTTGTTATTTTGATTGAATAACATCCATGTAGGTTAGTTTGTAACACGGGGTTAACATACTACAGACCACAACGGCTTATGGATGTTACTAATTTTGGGAAAATCGCGTTACAGTTCGCAATAGGTTTGTGCTTTGTGTTCGATCCTAGCGGTTCGTGATGATATTAAAGTTGATATTGTTATGAAGGGATGTGTTCCTTTTCTTTCATTAGTTTAAACAGTAAATTATTCAGAATAAAAAAAAGTTTAACATCTGGGGGGTTACTATAACGTCTTAAAGTAGGTGTAATTCCAGTGTGGGAAAGAGACAGAGCTATACAGGTCATCTAGCGCCATCTCGTTCGCACACTGGAATTACTCCTGAAGTGTTTTCTTGGAAACATCTGATAAAATTTAACCTTCATAAAAGCTGTCAAGTATTAACGATAGACGTTCCCCCAAGCATAAGAGAGTCACCGTCACAAAACGAGAAACATTCCAGACAGTCTTAAAACACACTCGTAATTAAAAATATACAAAATATTTTCACTGGCAACACCGTCACAAAGTTACAGAACCTTTTACACAAAAAGTACAACAGAACCACTTTCTACTTGAACTATTCAAAAAAGAAAACGTCCATTCAAAGGTTTCGTGTGAAACATCTCATATTGTACCTTTTAGAGTGGGACGAAGGTTCTATTTACATAACAAACTGTAATTAATATTTAGTTTCTCTTTGCAAACGTTTTGAGGACTTTTTAATTGTTTTATATTGCAGCATTCTACACACACAGGGAAAATAAATGAGCTTTTAGTTCAAAGTATCTAAGTAAATGACATCTACTTAGAACATAGATAAATTAATTACGAAGTTTAATATAATATATCTCTCAGTAAGGTTAGTTGGCAATCTTCTATCGCAATGAATGCTTACACACTGCAGTTTCAGTAACTTTTCATGCGCCAACTCTAGTTTTAATTAGGTAATGTTTTTGCATTTATTAATGGATTGCTGCGGTGTCCGTAAAGTAATTAACCTCCTTATATAGGAATATTTATTACAGTAGTCAGTGGCGCGAAAGTCTTGCCAACAGTCTTACCAAGAGGTATCGTATACCCAGTTCGAACTTGGTTGTGGAGGTCAGATAGGCAGTCGCTCCATGTAAAATACTGGTATTCAGCTGCATCCGGTTAGTCTGGAAGCCGACCCCAACATAGTTGGGCAGATGATGATATAGGAATATTTAATAGAATGCTAAAAAAATTCATCGTTGTAATCCTGAAAACAGGAAAAAGTCGACAAAACTCTGCACATTTGTGACAAAAAAGTTTTTTGTGTACTTTGACAGACCGATCCATCAATAGTTACACTTCCTGCTATATCAATACACTTCATATTATGAAAACATCCACTGACAATGCAGTACATTCACTTAACGAAAAATACGTAGTCAACCCAAAACTCGGCCGTAACTCAGCCGAAATGCGTGTTTTCTCAATATCTCTGCTTTTCCTGTCCAAAATAAACGGGCAGCGGTCTTTTGAATACAAAAGGTCCTCGGGTTCGATATACATCAACTAAATGAGAGGTTGAACTGTGACACGCCTTTTTTGCTGAGTGCAAGGGATACTATGTTTTATTATAATACCTTTAGAGAGCTCATTATGTAATGTGATTACTGCTCTTTGAAACTACTAATGCATCGTTTTGAAAGGAAAGCTTTTATAGTAAGTGATGTGAATAAAAAATGTGCTGTGATGCGCGTTTATGCGATCAAGAGTCGTATGAACCCTGAATTTTAGTTGCATACCTGTCATTTTGTGTGAAAAATGGTTGGCTGTTGCTGGCAACTGACCCGCAATTAGAATTTCCATAACGTGAGAACTTTATAGCATTCACTGTACAGAGTACTGACCAAAAATTAGTCTTGGTATGAATAAACATATCACAGAAATAACAATGATTGATTCATGAGTTTTGTAAATTCGTATCGTACCAATCTTTCGTATATCATAATCATTCAAATTCGCATTTGCGTTTTAAACAGTGACTTCTTTAAGAAGATTTTATAGTTAATATAAAATATTTTCAATCACAAGTACAATAATACCTGGGACTAAAGACGGCCCACACCAACACAATTTGGAAAGGGCTTGGCAGATAATGATTCGCTTGAACCTTGTGCGGTAAGTGTTGGGAGAACCCACTGAATTGATCTTCATAATAATTTCTTGTTTAGTTTAGTTTAGTTTATTTATTAATAATTATCAAAAATTACAGGTCATATTTTGAAAAAAGTAAAAACACAAATCATAAAACATTAAAAAAAAAGTCATTATACATTAAAAAGAGCATTTAACACAAATTATCATAAATTAAAAAAATAATAATAATACACAATAAACAGAATAATAGAACCTTACAGTATACTAATCACATAAATTTTCTTAAAACCATTATTTTAGGTCATATAATGCCTGGTCGGTTAGCCAACCTTTCAGTTTAGTTTTAAAAACAGTGTCAGACGTCGCGCTCAAAATATTATCCGGTAGCCAAAGATATCTCCTCTTATCTTCTAAGGCAATTCCTACAATCAGCAACTGCTTTGCTAAGCATAGTGATATCTTAGATGGAGAAGTTCAAACTGTGGTATTAAAAATGATTCTTCTTCTACTAATGAGCTTCTGCTCTTGGAGGTGCAGCATCATTTCCAGCTCTCTGAATTGTGAGAGCTTGCTCTTTTCCCTGCTATCACCACTCTTGCTTTTATTTGAACGAAAACTATTTGATAGGTAACTAGGGCATCTGATGCGGAGGACTGAGGAAAATGTTGTAAGGAAAGTTTTGGGTATGAATGTGGATGGGTATATGAGTAGAGGAAGACCAAAGAAACGATGGATGGACTGTGTGAAGAATGATATGGCAAGAAAGGAGGTGACGAGATGACGAGTAACAGAAAAGTATGGAAGAAGACATACTGCGCCGACCCCAAATGAATTGGGATAAGGGCAATAGAATGACGAGGTAACTGTGTCTCAAATCTTAACCAATATTTTCTTATTTTTTCCCCTCCAAATAGTCCTTAACAAAAGTTTTCTAAATTATTCGAGAAGGTAGGTATGATCTGATTTCACTTACCTAACTCCTCGTTTCTTGCCCATCTTGCACAACCACCTGTACCTTCCATGATTTAAACGACGACAACAACAGAGCTGTGCAGGTGGCAATGTACTGGTCGGGTGTTATGAGAGTCTATCGACACGGAAAGAAGAAAAGACTTGATATTTGGCTTTGATATTTCATAATTTAGACTCGAAATACAATTGTTTCGGCGGCCCTAACACGGTTTGCTCTCGTCACCCCCCAACGCAAAGGAAATTGAATAGCGATATACTTGAAACTTACTGAAGGGCATGACCTGATATCTGATAGGGTTGCCATAAATTCGTTGGTGTGTTATTGGAATCGCTATTGAATGTAATGGTCCATATTTCTAATAGGGACGATGTAATTTGTATTCTGTATTCGTAATGTAATTTGTTTTTTTTTTATATATTAGTTGTATGTTCATGAAATTGATACATAACTAATGAAGGTGCGAGGAGCTTATGGCTAAATAATAACAGTCGCTCGGATGGATGTTACTTTTGATCAAAAACTTTAAAATTACCAAGTAACTAATTATTAAAGGTAAGACTATATTAATAATTTAAATACATATCAGAAATCACGAGGTGAAATGTTTCTAAAATTATTCAGCACTTTTCCATACCTAAAATCTCGTTGGTCTTAGTCCTATTCCAATCTGGAAATCTCTCAACCGACTGAGGGGCCCAGGTTGGCCGCTGTAGATATTATCTGGCTAAATGGGTTGTCCTCGATCTATCCTAAACAGAATACCAGTGTGAAGCCCCTTTGCAGGATATGCTACTATACTGCCCATCCTGCTACTTTCAGGATTTAATCGAAGTAAATTTTAGTGCTGTGCAGATGGCTACATACTGTTCTAACACCATTTGAGTTTCATCGACACGAAAAGAAGAAGTTGACACACCGGAATTACCGAAATACAAACGAACCACCGGCGTTCGAGGTAAATCTTCAGTACAGAGTACACAACACTCACAAAATTCTAACTATTCATCCAATTAGAGATTTGATAGCAATTAAACAGATACCAGTATTTTTCTCGGAAATCCCAGCAAACGCTTTGGTTTAACGTAAAATTATTAATTGTGAAAACGAAAGCTTTGTTGTTTTGTGTTTTCCAAATATGAAAGTCATTTAAAATACATTTTATTGTAATGTTTTAAATGTACATAAATAATTAAAACTTAGAACTGTGAGCACAAATAAGGTACAAAAAACAATATAAGGGTGAGTTTTTCCACGAATCGGAATAATAATTATGATTGTAACAATTTGCAAAAAAACTTTCTGCAAAAAAACTGACTTAAAAAAAAATACTAAAAAAAGGCTTAAATAACTGTACTTTCGGAAGTCGGTGACTTTGTTTGTATTTTTTGCCACCGACTTCCGAAAGTTGTTGTTTTTTTGGAAGTCGGTTTTTTCGCAGAAAGTATTTTATAAAGATTGAAAAAAATACAACCGAATTGAGAACCTCATCCTTTTTAAAAAAGAGAGTGCTTTGTTTTTATTTTCCCACCCATCGTGGTGATACTGCTACTGCTACTTTCCCCGTTGACAGCGATGCGGATGAACTTTTTGACGCCCTTTAATTGTTTGATATTTTTATTATTATTTTAGGTCTGTGTTAGTTAATAGATAATGTGTAAATGTTGTAAAAAACATTTTTTTATATTAATTTAAAAAAATATGCACATGTTTTATAAAAAATGTACTATCGATGGATGAATTGCTAATGAAACTGCCAGACTATATCAATTTGTAGCCATTTCATATAACTACTTACTACCAACTGCCTCGTGGTCGTAAGCGCGATGGCTGAGCATGAGGTACTGGGTTCGATTCCCACGTCGGGCAAAATATTATTGGGTTTTTCCATCAGAAATTTCTCAGTAGCAGCCACGGAGTCTGAATTTGTGCCCGGTTGAAGGCATTAAACCCGCCTCCTCTTACATGAGACTTAAATATTACTGGCGAAATGTGGGTGTACTCTGCCCAACCCTTCGGAGATTAATTACAGGCGTGATGCTATGTTATTTGTTATGTTCAGATAACTGTCAAAGAATGACAGCTGTTGTGATCGGTATTCAGTTTCAGTCAATTGGCTAAATAATTAAATACCCTAACTTGCCAAGAACTCTTTCACAGATCCGGTATAAGACTGTTAGTTTTCAAAAATAGGTTTTTCTCACCCAGTTTTATAAATAGGATCAATTTACTGACTACTAACACCGTACCATCGCGTGAGTCGGCGAGCTAACAGTCCCAAAGAGAATATCAGTAATTACTCCAACGCCCTCGCCATTTTATCTCTAGTGATTCACACTTTATCCGTTCTAATTGATCACTTTATTGTTTTATTAATAACTAAATATTACGAATACCTTTTTTTTTTTTTTTTTCCGTATGGGAAATCATCAAATGACCCCCCCCCACTCTGGGCGGAGCGGAAGGGAGTGTCAGACTTGTACTGACTAAAACCCATCCATGTTCCTTCTTTGCCCTTTGTGTTCCAGGGCCACGGTATCTCTTTCGAACAGTCCCGCAGCCCATTACGAATACCCTAACATACTTTAGCAATTACCGTATGTTCCAAGTAATGCTATAATATTGTGGGTAAAAAAATATGTACACAGTGTAAGAGACATCTTGAGACAAACTCTTCAGTACATGATTCTGGATGCTGGGGAGCATTGGATTTAATTACAACTGGATGTTGCCCGTGACCATATTGCGCGTGAAATTATTATAAAATGATGATGATGCCATCTAGCCGATTTTGGCCACAGCGACTGCATTCGATGGCTTTCTAGGGAGGTTGTCGAGAGCTTTGGTATGCTGCTCTATCAAGTGGCTAGCTTACCCAACTTTGGGCCAAAAACTCCGAGCCCAAAACGGACATGTCAGAACACCATTGACGAAATTGTAGGGTATAGCTGCAGGTGGCCTAGTTTTAAGGTTATCACGCTTTAAGTCTAGCTGCGACCGTCTTGTCTCTTCGAAGGCAAACACTACTTATCTGAATCGGACTTTCTTAACAATTTCAAGGGTTTTCATTTTTTTGCACGACATCGGCACCCTATTCCTTTCATCACATATCTGCCAGTAAAAGTCCCGTCAAATTCGGTCGAGCCGTTTCGGAGATTAGCCGGAACAGACAGACAGACAAAATTATTTTTTTTGTTGTGAGTACTTTACGCATATACTTTCAAATACATTCAGTAAAAAGGTGTTATTTTGAAATAACAAACAGAAACTTTAATTTTATTTATTTGTATAGATTGAGTAACAATTATCTTAACATTTACTACATAGTTTTTAAACTTACAATATGGTGATTAACACTTAACACGGGATATGAACTAAATTAACATCGTAAATACCCCGTTTTAAGTGTTAATCAATTAATTTTAATTGTAAGGAGCTTGTGGGTAAATAATAACAGCCACTCGGGTCGATCTTTAGGTTAAGCCGTGCTTGCCTAGGTTGGACTGTGGATGGGTGACCACCTATTACATACCGAGTTTCCTCCGTGCGTTGGAAAGCACTTAAAGCCGTGGGTCTCGGGTGACATTTGTAGATCTTTGACAGTCGTTAGGTAGTCAGTGGCCCAAAAATTCTGACAACCGACTGGTAAGAGTTTACCAAGGGGTTTCGTATTACCCAGTACTAACTGGGTTGCGGAGGTCAGATAGGCAGTCGCTCCATGTAAAATACTGGTATTCAGCTGCATCCGGTTAGACTGGAAGCCGACCCCAACATAGATGGGAAAAGGCTAGGCAGATGATGATGGTCATTAACACTTAAAACGGGATATAAACTATGTTAACATGGTAAATATCCCGTTTTAAGTGTTAATCATCATAATCTTAACATTTTACCAACCGACTCATTCACATTTTACTGTGATGTTAATATTTATTCAAAAGCCTTACGAGCTTTATGTTTTTTGGTTTACATTGAATGGCATACGTGCCTGATGTACTTGTCTCGTATACTTTATATAGCTTAGTTTACGAGGTAAACGAAATGAAAACGTTGACTTTATTACTTAAAGTTAATTTTATTAAAATTCGTTGGGTTTACGCTGGAGATAAGTGAAAACTGAGTTTGGTAATGTCAATCTCAGAAGTGTTTTCTTTTTTAAGTTATGTTATCGTTTTATTTAATTTAACTAAACTAACATAACATCATGCTTATATCCCCGAAGGGTTAGGCAGATGTGTACCTAATTATTCACCCACATTTCCCCAGTTATGTTTAGTCCCATGTAATAGAGGCGAGCCTATTGCCGTCAACCGGGCGCAAATCCAGACTGCCCTAACACTAACTGTAACTAAAAAAATAACTATACTCCTTGCTTAGGTATAGTTTTCAAACAGACGGCAATAACAACATCAAGTTTAATTTTTCGTAAGAACCGACCACTTGCATACAATCAATCAGATTATAGAAGCATCTATAATCTGATTGATTGTATCAAGTGGTCGGTTTTAGGAAGTCGTAGCTCATAAAGCTCCGAAACTAAAATGGGACTGGGCAGACCATGTCTGCCACATACCACAAACCTGGAGCCCTGAGGCAGCTAGACGGGATGAACAGACGGAATTTGACTGCACGGTTGGCTGAGCGACTGGCTGCTGCGCTACGTGTCGGGATTCGAATCCCGCACAAAACAAATATTTAAATGGCCTACAGGTAGTTGTTCCGGGTCTGGCTATTTTTGTGTTTGTGAGTTTGAATATTTGTAAACGCACCCACGAAATAGGAGAAATCCTAGTGTGGAGCAAACTTTAAAAAATCAAAATCAAAATCAAATCATTTATTTCAAATAAGCCAGTTACAGGCACTTTTGAATTGTCGAAACAAAGACAACAGTAAAAAATAGCTACAGTCCCAGTCACAAGGTAAAAAAAAATGAAACACGAAGAACTGCTGTGAGATTTCAATGCAGCAAAAAAAAACAGAGGAAATAATAAAAATGAAATTGCAACAATGTACGAGTATTGAAAAACCAGCTTAGTTTCATAATTATGACTAGGTGCAGAAGTTGAGTGTAACCAAAGACTAAGGTTGTGTAACACGAGTCCATTCCTATTGTTGTTTATAAAATGAAACATCCATAGAGATGCACGCGAAAATGCAATAAGCCTTCGTAAAAGACTAGTCAATGCAATCCAATTGTAGTTTAAAGCATTATTACGTTTTATCTATTATTTTCTGCATTTCACTTCGAATATGGTAGAAAAAACTCACAATTTGTTCGTTAGTTTGTAAATAATCTAATTTTGAAGTCTCTTTTGCAATTCGATTATCTATCTTGTGATTGAAATTGGTAATTGAAATAAAGACCACAAAATTACAATAAAAAAGGTATTGGCCTATTTTATTTTAATGTGGCTTCTTTTATTGTTTGAAAAAAGAATGTGTGTCAAAAATCGCACGGTTAATTGAAACTGACTTGTTACAAATGGAACAAGGTTCAATTCAAATATTTTATTTAAAAAAACGAACTGTTACCAACCAAACAGTAATCTATAAGGTGCATGCGTATTGAGGTTGACTCGTTAAAAATAAGGTAAAAAGTAAAACAGCACGATTTAAATAAATAGAATTAATAACTTAAGCTGAAAATCGAATCGCTGTGTCAAGATGGTTGACATTTTATAAGACACACATTTTCTAATTTCCTCTTCTGGCCGTTTCAGGTAACTTCATAAATTAATGGCTCTTTGCAGTCATTTTCATGTTAACGACAGAATATTTCAAACATTTTTCATCATGCATCGCGAAAAAGAATTTTAATGTAGGAAACTATTTCATGGCGTAAGAAGATTATGAAAAGAATTTAAATATATCCTAGTTTTATATGGAAAAGTCGTAAAGAGCAAATAATTTAATATTCAGGTATTAACTTGTGTAAGATATTTAATCTTCTTCACAGTCACATTGACGGCGTTGCTAGTGCAGGTGGAGCTGCACAAAGAGCAGGTCAAGAGGTGAGCCATGGTTTGGGATGAGCAGAACAGTCGCAATCTGCTGTATCGGTATACCTCCACCGGCCCAAGTTGTACCTGCAGCGGCTGGCCTGGCTTCGAAGTCGGTTTAGAGTCTTCCAGGTGGGCCATGACAATTGGTAGCCTGCTGGGAGCTTTTCTGCAGGCTCAACATAGTGAGAAGCCACATTATTTTGAGCCTTTTAGTGGCTCCTTTTATAAGGAGCCACTTTTTTGAGCTTCACCAACCCTATCGTTGTCGATTAGTAGATTAGTCGACCTAAGAAAGCTTTTCGGACTCTTCAGACTGCCTCGTGGCGTCTCCACATTGTAAAGAGGGCGACGTTTGTTTCTCTTGTTTAAATGTTTCAAAAGACCAGGCAACCACTCTTCGGACCCCCGGAGGGTGAGTCACTCCTCCTAGCCGGTATAATAAAACTTAGACTCGGGTAGACAATTTGTATAAGTCACTGTAAAACACACTAGAATAAGTTTTGGTGTCATACTTACATAATCTGCCTAGCCTTTTCCTACTGCCTATCTGAACTCCACAACCCAGTTAGTACTGGGTATTACGATACCCCTTGGTAAGATTGATTGTCAGACTTTGGGCCGCTGACTACCTAAGGACTGAACGACGTGTCATACATACAATTTATAATTAATTTTATTGCAACAACTCCTAAAAGGTGCCGAAGACCCAGTTTTTATGACATCTTAAAACTTAATAAAAAAGCTATTAAACATTTTGGACAAAAAACTCCAATTAGTTACTAAATCTTAGATTCTCCTGAAGTCTTCACAATTAGGATCATATCGCCGATCATTAGAGTTTCGTTGTCTGGAGCCCTAATGTTGCCATAAGCCCCTTAAATTCCCTAATTGAAGGAGTATTCAGACCATTAACAATAGAGTAGATAGGTACCATTTTAGTATTTACTGCCTTTGTGTCTGTAAGCACAAGTTGGTAGGTAAAAATAGACAAGAAAACACGGTTTAAAACCGCGTCCTCTAAATGGATGCTGCGAACAGCACAGTAGGTATTGATGACCTAGTTATCAGTTAAGATAACCTACTTTACTCAGTTACCTCTGCCGTGGAAGGGTTAAAACAAAACATGGGAAACCGATGGGGCATAACATCATAGTAAAGGCAAGAATTAAACTCATGGCAGAAACTCGCACTTGGCTATGCAAATAGCTTTCACGCCATTGAGCGAAAATAATATATACATAATTTTTTTGGTATAAAACTAATCATTCGAAAGCTGAGCTAGATTCAAGTGCCTGTATTTCAGGAGACAGAGACTTCTTTTCAACTAGGTAACAACTTCAGTTGGTCTTCAATTATATGAAAGGCTTGCAAGCTTCATGCATAACTTTCTTCAAATTATTGGCAATATAACAAAGCAAAAAAGCTTTTGAATTTTCATCTAAAGATTTTTCCAATTTTCAAAAGTGCCAGTCTGAATTTTGTGGGTTTTTTTTTGTCGCGCCCGGTCTGCCCTTTTTCGGTACCGTTGAACATGCCCCGGGCAAAACATGTCCGCAACAACAAAAGTTTTCATCCAGTGACTGTCGTCTACTTCGGAAATATTTTTGTGAACAAATTCGGTTTTGCGTCACTGATGTTCTTTGAATTATTCGTACTTTAAATGAATAAAATTAAATGTACTGAGATCAAACGCTGATATTCTTTAAACTGGTTAAAAAAACCGTATTAAAATAATTTCGTAACAAGACATTTTTGCTGCTAAATGAGTTACTAAGCATTACAAAACGCCCCGAAATGCACAGTCCATTCAATATGACCGTCTCACTAATATAACAAACAAACAAACAAACTGCCACACCATAATAACGGGCAGCTACAAAGTGAACCACCACTGAAATAGCCCTCCAATTTAGCGAGGAGCTTAATAAGTACCTGACAACACGAAAAAGCACTTAAAACATTAAATATGGAGGCACACCGTGGCTCCGTCAGTTCATATCTGCGACGCGGTAACACCACGAAATATTAATGCTGACCGGACACCTCTCCCTTCATTGTATCGAAGTACACAACCAGAGCTCGGAATGCAGAATAAGTAAGAAGGCCGATCGTTATTCCATGTCACACACTGTGTCCGAAAATAAAGCGTATAGATTTAGCAGATAAGTATTGAAGTATCCGCCAGTGCCTGACCTCAGCTTACGGTTTTAGCAATCGGCCCATACCGGTTCATGCCTATGACTGGCTTGAAAAGTTTTCATACAGCAGAATTTACTAATGAGACTGTTCCCAAAACAGGTTCTAACAAATGTCAAATCACATTAAAAGAGTTTCAGTTACCTCAGTTTTAAGCGACAATTTGTAAACACGAAAAAATTAATGTTAACTTATAATTTTTTAGTAGTCTTACAGGCTAGACTGCGAGACTTAATAAGAAACTGACTGTTTTCAATAAAGCATTTAATAACAACAGTTCTGTGCGTCTTTGCGCCTTCTGGTTTGTTCTTTATTCCGTGGCCAAATGTTATATCGTAGTTCGAACAGCCCCAGGACCGGACGGCCCAACAACCAGAAATCTGGCTCACTCAATATTAGTTTCAAACTGTTATTACTTGTACGAGTAAATAATGATTTAACCCGTATTTGGGGAGATGTCGTTCCTATTAATTGGAAAATTTGTTTCCGTCGGCTAGTGTTAACAGCCGCGGGATATGAAATGCGATATATCCACTTTCAATAATATTATCAGCTTGATCATCTTTCTGAATTACCTAAATGTTTGATTTTTCATATTTATGGCGATTATTTACGGCTTCGTACAAAAACACTCACAGACAGCGCCGTATTTTTTTCAGTTTGTAATTTCTGAATGACTGTTATTCAACCTACCTACTATGTTTTTGACGCCCGACATATCAGTGTAATAGCACACAAAGAACTAAGGGTACGGTTTTTCAAGCTAGACAAAACTAATCTAGATATGTGTCGTACTCGTAATAATATGTCTTCGCATGTAGTCTATAAAAGTCAATTTTTCAGCAATACGACCGTGCTCCCTAGTGCACGCGTTACTTTCACCCAAAATTCGTCGTCAATGTCACCTTTCCCTCGAAGCTCGTTTACCTACACTTCGCCATTTTCTTTTGACCCACTCACCAACAAATTATCATATTTTTCGTCGGAGATCAACCCTTGTTTGCATGCTTATAATATTTATACTTACTTGGTGTGTTGGTAACGCACCTCATTATCTGGAAACAAAAAAGAAGGATGTTATTATTTTTTGAAGGAATACTTGATCTTTTTTAAATTCTACTTTAATAAAAGTTGTCTCCCATGAGATCACCCGTGGTGGACCACTGGATGTATTAACGGACCTTTATTGTATCTTAATGGACACGTTTCGAAGGAAAAGGGTAGGCCTTTGTCCAACTAGGAAATCACTTAAAGATAGTTCAAATGTATATGCAAATACCAACTTAAAGTTTATATTAATACGTTACTGAAAACTATATTAACCGGAGACTTTAATATTGACGTGTTAAAGAGAAATAAAATCACAATAGAATTTGAAAACTTTCTCTTGCAATATAATCTCAAATTAGAACTTGATAAACCAACCAGATTGGCTAGTAACTCTTGCTTGGATAATTTTGCACATTCTTACCGTAAAGGTTGTAAAGCTGAAATAATAGATTTACTTCTATCTGACCACACATCACAACTACTGCAAGTTCCTATTAAAAAAACCTGTATGATTAAATATTGGAAAACAACTAAACAGGAAATATCAGTAGATAACTTAATGAAATTTAACAATCATTTAAAAAACCTAACTTTTCGACGAGTATACGAAGCTAAAGACGCAAATGAATCCTACGAAAATTTTATAGATGACTTTATATTGCTATACAAATTGTGTTTCCCAGAAAAAGTAGTAACCATTTATACTTGTAAAAAAACCAAATGGATTTCGAATGGGATAAAAATATGTAGCAGAAAACAGAGGCAGCTACTTTGGACATATAGGCATAATCCGAACACAAAAAATAGACTTGCTTTTAAAAAGTATTCCAAGCTTTAAAAAAGAATAGTAAATCTAACCCAGAAGGCCCAAAACAACCACTTCATAAAGACGTCTCAAAATAAATCAAAAGCTGCTTGGCAAATTATTAACAAATCCAAAGTATGTCTGCCGCAAGAACCAATATTGACCATACAAAATGATAAATCAACTCTTACACATCCCCTTGACATTGCGAATGAATTCAATAAATATTTTATAGAGATTATAGAAAATAATCCAAAAACAAACCTTAATAATACCCCATTAACAAATTCGTGTAGAAATGTTATTGAAAACTCAACTTCGCAGTCTCTATTTATGCTACCAGTTTCAGATACTGACATTATAAAAGTGATAAGTAGCTTAAAAAATACTAGTACAGTAGGATACGACGGTATTTCAACTAGAGTAATAAAAGATGTTAAGGAGGTCATAGCGACCCCGTTATCGCACATAATTAATCTTTGCATTTCCGATGGTATATTCCCTACTAGTCTCAAGAAGGTAGTTATTAAACCCATTTACAAAAATAATGACAAGACTGATGTTAAAAATTACAGGCCTATTGCAAAAATACCAGTTTTTGCAAAAGTTATTGAAAAAATAATATATAATTCCATTTACACGTATTTCGAGAAGTTTCAGTTATTTTGCAATGAACAAAAAGGTTTTAGGAAAAATACTAATATTAATATGGCACTATTTGACCTGCTATCAAGTATAATGACTTCTGTGGATAAAAAAAATCCTGTGTGCTCCATCTTCACGGATATGTCAAAAGCTTTTGACTTCGTAGATCATCAGATCTTGCTGCAAAAGTTACACGGGTACGGCATTCGAGGAAACATTTATAAACTCCTAGAATCATACCTAAGTGATAGGACGCAGTATACTGAGATTTCCAGAATTTGTCCTATAAGCAAATTAGAAACTACATATGTCTCTGAAGCGAGATCCGTGAAGTATGGTGTGCCTCAGGGCACTGTACTCGGGCCCCCACTTTTCTTAATATATATCAATGATCTCCCAAGAAATTTGAGAAACAAAATGGTACTTTTTGCAGATGACAGTACAGCTATCATAGAATGCACTGATCCAAACGAATATCGAAATGAGATCAATAACTCGCTAAATAACATTATTAATTGGCTAAATAATAATAATCTTGTGATCAATTTGAATAAAACTAAAATTATACAGTTTCATCAACGACGTGAGAATCCACCCCTTAACATTACCTACGATGAGTGTAAAATAGAAGAAGTTACGAGTGCAAAATTCTTGGGCATAACTGTAGACCATAAGTTGACTTGGAAACCTCACCTAGAAGTGGTTTGTAAACGACTGAGTAAATCTGCGTATCTATTGTTTCAATTATCTAAGAGAGTTAATTCTGAGACACTGTTAACAGCCTATCATGGACTTGTAGCCTCTATTCTCCGTTATGGTGTTGTTTTCTGGGGGCAATCAACAAATAGGGAACTGGTGTTTAGGATGCAAAGAAGGTGTGTAAGATCCATGTGTAATTTAAAGTCAACAGATAGTTGCGTTCCCTACTTCAAGAAATTAAAAATATTAACGTTACCAGCTATATATATATTAGAAACTGCATTATTTATAAAATATTGTTCCGTGTGGTGTCCGGACACAAAGAATAGCACTACCCCATCTCTTCCAGTGGGTGTCGTAAAAGGCGACTAATGGAATTCGGATGATCCCCAACGCACACAAGTCTGCTTGGTTATGATAGGCGTTCACTATCTTTTCGCTAGCATGATCAACAAAGCAGCAGGGTAATGCGAAGCACCTAAGGGCGTCTACCAGGATCCATACAGTGGTTTTCGGCCTTTCGCTGCATCCCAACCTTTGCCGATCGTACTGGTCTACCAGTCCATTGGACCACAGAGGAAGGGACGAGAGAGTGGATTTGCACCGGCGCAACTGCTTATCCACTGTAATCCAATTCACGCGCAGATGACCCTAGCTAACGTATTTCCGGATCTGAGCGTTTAAAAGCCCTGCGGCGATGGGATGCTGGCGGTGGGGCTGAGGTATCGATGTACCGAGGTTTTAGTCAGCATCCTGCACGTAGGCGGCCAGGGGAGAGTGGTCGCTCCTAGAGTCGATTGAGTCGGGACTCTGGGTTCGGCAGCACAACTGGTGACAAAGCAGCCCTATTTAGGATCGCTCTGCTTTCCTCTGCACGGAGGAGGGGTCTAGAAAAGGTGGCCCAAAAATAGTCCGTCTCACCCATCATCCAAGTGCCAAACCGCAGGCGCTTGGACATCAACAAATGCGGTCGAAAGATACAAAAGCAATTTAAAAAGAAGAAACAAAACCAACGACTTTGCATCGCTACATGGAACGTACGGACTCTGCTGGACAACGATCGTAATTTATGCCCAGAGAGAAAAACTGCCCTCATAGCAAGAGAGTTGGCTCGCTATAACATAGATATAGTTGCAATAAGCGAAACCCACCTGAGTGACAGTGGAGAGCTTCGTGAAGATCTTGGAGGCTACACTTATTACTGGAGCGGACGTCCTTCAGGTGAAAGAGTGGGTAGCGGTGTAGGTTTTGCTATTCGCAATGGTTTGGTTAGAGATCTGAGTGAATTACCTAAGGGTGTCAATGACCGCCTCATGACTCTACGCCTTCCGATTTCCAACAACAAATACGCCCATCTCATAAGTGCCTATGCCCCCACTCTACCTTCACCAGATGAAGATAAAGAAGCTTTTTACCAAAACCTAAGGCGAACTCTGGACAACATCCCAAAGAGTGACAAAATTATACTGTTGGGGGATTTTAATACTCGTGTTGGCACCGAACATGATACTTGGAACGGAGTCCTCGGCAAGCATGGAATTGGAAAATGTAACGACAATGGACTAAGGCTACTGTCGTTATGTGCCGAATTCGAACTTAACATCACGAATACATGCTTTCGACTTGCTGAGAAACATAAGACCTCGTGGATGCACCCCAGATCTAAGCACTGGCATCTTTTAGACTACGTGATTGTTGGCCAAAAGGATCTGCGTGACGTTCTTGTAACGAGAGCAATGCGTGGAGCTTTTGGGTGGACTGATCATCGTCTTATTCGATCAAAGATGTGCCTGCAGCTAAAAGCACCACGACGAGCTCCCAATAAGATTCCAACTAGACTCGCCTTCTCATCTTTAATAACATCATCAGAGTTGGGTAAAGCGTTGGATTTACAATTTGCTGCCTGCGATCCGCAGTCTGAACCATCAACTATTGATGGTGACTGGAGATGTTTTTCCAAAAGGCTTCATGCCTGTGCTCTGGAAACTGTAGGTAAACCTCAAAAAAGGAACCAAGATTGGTTCGATGCATCTGATCAAGAGATTAAAACATTAGTTGACAGACATAGAAATGAGCTAAACTCGCCGGATGCACGTAGCAGTAAGGACACGCAACAGAAACTGAGATCTCAAGTTCGTAAACTGAAGGACAAGTGGTGGAAGGAGAAAGCTAATGAACTACAGCATTGCGCTGATACTCACCAAACAGGCAAGTTTTTTGAGGGTATTAAAGCTATATTTGGCCCACGAGTCAGAAAAATAGCACCCATGTACACTAAAGACAAACAACACCGAGTTACGAATAAAACAGACGTAATAATGCGATGGGCAGAACATTTTAATGAGGTCTTGAATCCCGATGCACTCAGCGCTGATCTGTCGTAGATAAATACGCTTGAAGATTTTCCTGTTTGTCAACATCTAGAGGACCCACCTACCTTCGATGAGTTTGTGCAAGCAGTCACTAGTCTTAAAAATAACAAAACACCTGGAATGGATCAACTGCCCGCAGAAATTTACAAATACAGTGGGAAACATATTGTAAATAGGCTATACGATCTTATCAAAAGGGTGTGGGAAAGCGAAGAAGTTCCACAAGACTGGAGAGATGCGGTGATCTGTAAGCTGTACAAAGGGAAGGGAGATGTCTCCGATTGCAGCTCTTACCGAGGCATTTCATTGCTTTCTGTTGCCGGTAAAATTCTTGCGCACATAATTAACACCCGCCTGAGTGATCTTGCTGAAAAATACCTGCCTGAGAGCCAATGTGGCTTCCGCCCTAGCAGAGGTACTGTTGATGCCATATCCGTCGTAAGGCAACTTCAGGAGAAAAGCTTGGAACATCAAAGGCCTCTCTATATGTGCTTTGTCGATCTAGAGAAAGCATTTGATAGAGTTCCACGTGAGGCCCTATGGCTTATTCTCCAAAAGTACGGTTACCCAAAGAAGTTTGTCAACCTCATACGCCAATTTCACGTTGGCATGAAAGCGCAGGTTCGACACGAAAACGAACTTTCTGAGGAGATCCATATTACAAGTGGAGTAAAGCAAGGTTGCGTCATGGCACCCACACTCTTTGCCATTTACTTCGCAGTTGTTATGAGAGACGCCCTGCAGTACTGTAGTGACCGAATCCAGTTAAACGTACGGACTGATAAAGGCGTGTTTGATGTCACTAGGTTTAGGGCAAAATCAAAACTGCAAAAGATCTCCATTCTAGAAATACTTTACGCCGACGATGTGTGTCTCATGTCCGATAGCATGGCGAATCTCCAAAGCTATGTTGACGCACTACACCAATCTTGTCAACGATTCGGCCTTGTGATAAGCGCTTCCAAGACGCAAGTCCTCAAACAACCACCACGAGGCTGCCAAGCTGATGATGCCACTCTGAATCTAGATGGAAAACCACTAGAGCAAGTCATGCAGTTTAAATATCTTGGAAGCAACATTAGGAATGATAACACCTTGGCTTCGGAGATACCATCGCGCATTGCAAATGCCGCTGCGAACTTTGGACGGCTTAATGACCGTGTCTGGAGATCCCATGACCTAAAGCTGAAAACAAAAATTAGTGTTTACAAGGCACTAATTCTACCTGTCCTTCTTTATGGCGCAGAGTCATGGTGTCTATATAAACCAGACATTCGGAAACTTGATACATTTCACCTAAGGTGTCTGAGATCCATCCTAGGCATTAAGTGGCAGGACCGCGTTGCTAATACTGAGGTTCTGCGCCGTTCTAATATGTATGGCATAGAGGCTCTACTTATGCAGCGCCAACTCAGATGGAGTGGACACGTCCTTCGCATGAAGCATTACCGTTTGCCCAAAGTGGTCTTCTACTCTGAGATGGCAGAGGGCAAACGGAAGCATGGCGGTCAACATCTCCGCTATAAGGACGTGCTCAAGAGGCATCTTAACGCTTGCGCTATTGATCCGACCGGTTGGGAGAGGCTCGCTTTGCATAGGTCGTCTTGGCGTTCTACTATCTACAAAAATGTAAAAACCTTCGAAAACCAGCGACTCGATACATTGAACGAAAAGCGCCAAATACGTAAAGAGAGACCTAAGCCCTCCTACACCTACACCTATAACTCCACCGGTCAACTCTACTGCTTTAGTTGCGACCGGGTATTTAACAGCAAATTCGGTCTGGCCAGCCATATAAGGGCACACGCAAGGAAATAGCATTAAAGGGTCGCCGTTACCGAAATCGGTAAGGAGGACTATATATATTTATAAAATCAAATCCACATTTATTTACAAAATTTTCAACAGTTAAGAAGACCCCCATTCGGAGTCAATATGAAAATCAACTATGTACGTTGAAATGTAATACTGCGTTAATGAAAAAGAGCTTCTTTGGTGTTGCACCAAAGATTTTTAATAAAATACCTGATGCTATAAAATGTATGCCATTAAAGAAATTCAAAAAGTGTCTTCACAAGTTATTAGTTAAGAAATGTTATTATAACTTGGATGACTATTTTAATGATAATACTATTTGATTAAATTATGATATGATGAATTATGAGATTATGTAATTTTATAAATCTATATTATTAATGTTGACTTGGATAACTATTTTAATTTTGGATGACTATTTGATTAAATTCTGTAATTTTATTAATTCATATTATTAATGTAACGGACGAATAATTTCTCGCATGTTCTTTTGTTATGATCTTCTTGTGTGTGTTTTTTGTTTTTTCTTTCTTGTAGTGGACATTATTAAATTGATTATTTTAATGTATTTGTATAAAATTGATAGAAAATTTTGTTAACTTTGATGAACCTGACTTTAATATTTGTATGTCAACAATGACAAAGCATAGTGCAACACTTATCTATTTAAGACCTTGACATGTATGATTAATGTATATATGTTCTTCACCTATGTTTTACAAATAAATAATTCTGATTCTGATTCTGATTCTGATTCTGAAGAATTTCAGAAACCTTACTGGCCCTACCTGTGGGTTTTCTAAAATTCGCAGCTAGGTAGAATGTATGAAAATTTCGCGTTCGGACCTTGTGCTCGGATTACAAAGAAAACCACTCACAGTATTAAAATTTCAAGGCATTGTATTTTCAGTTTCGTTCTATTCTTGATACGCTTATTTTAAAATATATTATTGTTTTGTGCCAGCGAATATATTTTTCAGAAACACGAACGACATTCAATGCCTGAATGCAATTATGCTGTAAAAACTATGAAAAGGTATTTATTTGTACATAAACTAATACTGCGTGGGATGTTCAATTTATCTTGTATTTATTTTTGTCCAGGGAACGTGAATTTTAAGTTTATAAATAAAACTCATTGAAGGATTTTTTGTAAAATATCAAAATTGAGTGAACCATGGTTTGTGTAACGTGCATCGATATGGCTAGTTAAAATAGCTTCATATCACACAATAAGCCCCTATTCTGGAACGCTAAGATTACAACTAGATTTTGTTATAAACAAGAATGAAATCAGTCTCCTTTAATCCAAGATACACAAAAATGAAACCTGTATCCTTTAATCCAAGATTCATGCTTCAGCATCGTTGCAAAATATGTTCTCCAAAATATAATTTCATTACAGTGTCAATATTGAATTACTTAAGCTTTTGGCATCTCATATTATTGACGAGACTTTCGAATTAATAATTGAGCAAGAGTCCAGTGGTTATAGAATTTAATGATTATATTTTGGCCATCAATTTAAATGTCAAAGATTATATAAATTGATAGACCCTAGGTTAACAAAAGTAGTGAATTAAACTTGGGATAAAGTGATTTAAGCTTAATTGTTTAATATATTATCTTTTTAAGAATACAGATCAATCAAGCTTTATTACACTTTTAAAAGCAAGTATTCTAAGTGTTTTAAGCCAAACTAAAGAAAACAAATGATTTTGATAATATAAATGATAGTAAATTGTTTAATAAAAATATCGTGAACGTACACAAATGTCAGATCTAAACGCAACAAAATACGTTTCAATAATACATTTGACATACATACCCCCAATAAATCGGTAATACCATAAACGCATACTGGAAAACCCTCTCTTATTTCCTCAACAAACAGCAATGATGTAATAAAAATAGGAAACGAAGATTTCTGGGCTACAATTTACCGAAATATATCCGTGAAAAGGAAATCAGAACGGCAGTGTACGCTGTGAAAAACGGGACGAGCATTGAATTCTCAAAATATGATCACAATGGAACTTCAGCGGCTGAAATTCGAAACTGTGGAACATAATAAAATTATACACATGGGTTGTTATTTTCACAGTTTGACAGTTTTCATTTATTTGTACGTTTACAGTCGTTTTATAGTAATTTTACATCTGGCAACTGCAAAACAAAAGCAGCCATGAAATAACATAAAAAAATGATTACTGTATTTTTGACAGACTTGTCAATTGCAACACATTAGCAACCTTATTCTTATTATTTATTGCATACAAAATTAATAGAAATACACACAAAATTACAACAACGGCCTAAAACAGAGAGCTTAACCCAGAATTGGGTTTTCTTACAGCAAACCTTACTTCGATTGCAAGATTTGCAGAAGTGAATATACTTATGTGCATAAATAGTACATTTAAAAACCAACCTTATTCTCCTCTGCCAAGCCTTTTCCCCAACTATGTTGGGGTTGGCTTCCAGTCTCACCAAATGCAGCGGAATACCAGTATTTTACATGGAGCGACTACCTATCTGCCCTCCGATGAAAGTTGAACGAGTCAAATATTTCACACAATTTATTCTACCATATTTCAAATGGACGACGATTTTTCTCGAATTCGTTGACCTGAGAAAATATTTCTCGAAGTAGAAAAGTTAAGAAATAATGACACCAATGATTAAAAAATCTCGCTGCGAATAAGAGAAAGAATATTGTTCAGAATTTCGTGTCGGATTCTGTAAAGCGGTGAGACAAAGTAAAATGGATTGGATCTCCACCGAATTTAATATTAAAACACGCTTTTTTAACATCTTTTTGCGTATTAGCAAATATTTATGCTAACTGAGTTTTCCGGGGCCGACAAATTGCCTTTGGTAGGCGCAGGGTAGACGACACAAACGCGACTAGCACCGCGACAACGCGTCGTAGGGTCTATGCTTATTAGCGCAATGTATCAAAACAGTTTCGCATCGTTTACGCGACTTCAAACCCTATAGGTTACTTATGCTATTTGAGAAACCGAAAAGTCAGTTCTGCTCGTAATTTTAACCAATACTATGAAACACATAACATGACATCACGCCTGAAATCCCCGAAAGGTTAGGCAGAGGGGTATCTATGTAAGAAGTGAGCCTATTGCCATAACCGGGCGCAAACCCAGACTCCGTGGCTGCTACAGAGAAATTCCTGATGGAAAAACCCAACTTTGCCCGACCCGGGAATCGCATTCAGAATCATGCTAAGTAGTCGTGCTTGCGACCACTAAACCAACCATGCAGTCTATAAAGTACTATAAAACACATAGCATGATCGTTTGAAGGAAACACGTATTTTTTAAACAAACCAATATACGTAATTAAACTACTTGGACACGTTTGCTCTTCCATTTCGTTCACAAAATTAATATTAAAATTATATTAATATCAATCTGTCATTTTCCCCTAATGGATGTAATAAAAAATGTTGGCCATTTGTCCTCTTATCCACCATGACAGCGCCATTATATTAGCTAAACACTACGCAGGTTGTGTTATATCATATTTTAGTGATGGGCCAGGCTTGCTCGGCGGAAATCGATATCTTATTGTGAGTAGGTGTTGATTGGTCTCTTTCGATTCGATCCGTGTGATAGCACCGTGTAAATACAAGTTCATGAAAAGTGTGGTACAAATGTTAGCAATGTTAATTAGTTACAATGGTAAAAGCATATCTTTGAAAAGTCACTATTAAAATGATAGGCGATTCGAAACTAAGCGCACTGATTGAATTGCACTCTTGTAGCATGATTTACGCAGAGATTTTTCGAGATAAATGGTATTCCCAATACAAGGTATATATATATATTTATACAACACAATTTCGTCGCTATTAAAACGTTAATCATTTACTCCAGGTAGATTTTTACTGTGTTAAATACAGGTTTCACAAAAACCAACGAATTGTAATAATCTCACGTATTGCATTTAAACTCTTGCCATAATCGACTTTTATTTTAAAGGCCACCGATAAAATTACCATTGAAAGTATTTTCGCCCATCCCTATCACCTTTGTAACTGCTGGGCCAGAACTACATTTATTATAAGGCGGCAATTTAGAACACAAAGCAGGATCACGATTCTATGTATGCTTAGACGCTTAGCGGTCCCATCATTGTGTATTTTGGTCACGGATTTGTCGTACGTCCCCAACGCCATTCTCCTAATGGGAGTGGAATGTATTATTGAATCTTTGTTGGTCATTGAGTTAGCTGTGTCATTGTCTCTGTTGTAGTTATGTTACCCTAGTAGTTTCACGTTAGCTTCTCTACGTTCTTGTGGAAAAAAAATGCTCTGATTTTTTTAACTCAGGTCTTTCTTTCTCAAATGGTTGGGAAGAGGTGCTCTCATTTATTTTTGTCTTTAATTCTTGTAAATTCACTACCGTTTCTAAATCTACCAACATGTAATGTTTCAGGTGTAGTCTTTCGGTACCATCATTGTTATTGTGCTCACGGATTTGTCGTACGTCCCTAACGCCATTCTCCTAATGGGAGTGGAATGTATGATTGAATCTTTGTTGGTCATTGAGTTAGCTGTGTCATTGTCTCTGTTATAGTTATGTTACCCTGGTAGTTTCATGTTAGTCGAACCCGCAACACGCAGCGCAGCAGACAATCGCTCAGCCACTGCGCCAACCGGAATCTCAATCAATACTTTGCCGATTGTTTTTTGGATGATCTTCAATTCTTTTAAATTCACTACTGTTACTACAGATACAGCCGTAATATCTGCATGAAGTTTTAGCCATAATATGACCTTCTTAAGCAATATTCGTAAGTTCTCTTATTTTCCTTCACTTCGTAACTCGAAAGTTACTGTTATTGGCTCTAGTTTTTCGTCGAAAACATAATTACAGCATTGGTCAGGGACAATAGTAATGGAAAATGTATTACTAGCTTATTCATTTTCTAAGGTAAATAGCAAAAGCCAATTGAGAAAACCAAAAGTTAATAACGTCCTACTCCCGATGGACTGGCGAGATGAGCTTTGTTTTCTGCATTGTTTTCAAAACAAATAATTATATTACGGATTCTATTGCTTATTTTTTTACTAGTATTTATTGCATTTTTTTTTTTTTTGTGAAAAAGGAATATTATTCAGAATTGGAAATTTGGCTCTGTAAGATTCTGGCTGATTATTGGTTATATAAGAACCCACGATCAGCTAAGATAATCTGAGAAACCTGTGACTGAGAAATGATTAGAGTATCTCAAAGATGCCTTTTAGAACAACAAAAACTGTGGCGGATTCGAATATACATATTAATAACCGAAACATGTACGTTTACAGATACATTTCATGTTCTTCTTTCTTTTCGACGTTACATCATATCACCATAACGTCATATCGTCATATCATCATATTAGGGGTTAAAGTATGAAATTACCGATTTGTATGGACGATTTCATGAAAAGTGATATTTCCATAACATTTTTTTTTTTCTTGGAAATGTCTGAACCGATTATGTATGAAGCAATAGTACTTAGTTTGATGTACAAAATGCTTGGTTGACGGCTTCGTGACGGGTCTGTTTACACCCTGTATACGATGACTATCTATCATCTGTAGCTTGACACACACTCGATTTTGTATACTCATTTGTTGATTGTATAAATCGTGAAAATTTTCAGTCACCAGGAGACGACTATTTTAAAGAAGACACTTATTTTAGTTACGTAAAAGATGGTGTTAATTTAATTCAGTTAGCAACGCTATTAACTGAAACTCTTTCCACAAAGTCTATTTAAAATTTTCCATAGATATCAAAATGTAAATAAGACAAAATCTAATATGCGATGGGAGTACTCGTCAAACCAAATTCGATTCAGACTATCCTTAAAAGATAAATTTTCATTCAAAATTATCATAAAGAAGCAGATTATGGTAATGAAAATCGGATACAATTATTTAATCATACTTTTATTTGTAAACAACGTTATTTTGTCAAACAATCTAACTTTAAATTATTCTGTAAGAAGGTTGTTTTAATGAGGCTACGGTACAGGTGAGGCCAGTATGATTCAAAATTCTGTCCAATGGTCCCGAAATAGGATCATTTGCATTTCTTGTGGGTGAACTGGCGTCGAGTGAATTTTCTAAGGGTTCAACCTCAGACTGAGGGTACGGGAATGTGTGTTTTAGTCATCTAACATTTTTGGTAAAATAATTAGCGCCCATATTTTAGTCTTGGAGAATTTTATAAGGGAATTTGCAGTAAAGTTTCCACACTCAAAAGGTAAACTTTAAACTAGTTACGGAGCATTAGAAAAACTGGTATTCCTTTAAATTTTATTCTGTAAAGTCTATATCAATATTCATATCAACCAATGGGAGCAGATTATTTTGATGACCAATTGGATCCCTCCTGTCCAACTTTAGTCATAACGAAATCTTTCTTTTGAATTGATTTCGCTTTTAGTTTTAGGGTTACGTACCTCAATCGTCAAAAACGGAATCCTTATAGGATTACATTGTTGTCCGTCTGTATGTCCGTCCGTCAAGACCTTTTTTCTCAGGAACGCGTGGAGGTATTAAGTTAATATCAAATACTCAAGTGTGCTACCTCTTGAATTAGTTGAAAAATCAAACTTGTAAGTAAACGCGATCAAAAGATATGACTGTTTATGTCGCATATTTTGCGATATCACAAGGAAATCAAAACTTTACGGGTACTTTCCGTTGACCTAGAATCATGAAATTTGGCAAGAAGCAATGTTTTACAGTATATGTAAAGGAACAAAATCGGAAAACCGTAAATATGTAGTTTATTAACAAAATACCTACAAGTGTATTCGGAACCCTCGGTGCGCGATCAACTCAAACTTGGCAGGTTTTATTTATATATCGGATATGTCAGGATTTACTCC
Source organism: Noctua janthina (assembly GCA_963576755.1). Taxonomy (NCBI): domain Eukaryota; kingdom Metazoa; phylum Arthropoda; class Insecta; order Lepidoptera; family Noctuidae; genus Noctua; species Noctua janthina. Next base: position 7,526,625 of record OY755063.1, on the reverse strand, counting down.
GTTAGGATTGTAGATCATGTGGGCAGACGATAGGTTTCGTGCTATTAAAACACACTAAATGCGATACTGTTTCTATCAAAACTAACTAATTACAACTTAACACAATAACACGGGGCACAATGAATCGGCTACAGCTCCAAGACGGCTCAACTCCGCCGCGATCAGACATTGACGCCTCGAGTTGAACATCAGGGCTCCGTAGAAACACGCTGTGGTGCGGGTAGACTGTTAAGTAGGTCGCAACATGTCACCGGTGCCCACTGGCGCGTTTGCCGGTTCATTTTATGCCCGTACTAACGACCGGATCCGACATAATATATGAAATCGCAAGCGCAAGTAGTGTGATTAAGTTAAATAGTGAATCTATTAAACCCAACTCTTCTTACATACTGTACACTTAACAATTCTACAGTAAAATATGTAACTTATGTCTACTTTGTAAAATGCGTTTTCAAAGAAAAGCGTTGAACTAACCAAATTAATATTAATGAAGGGAAAATAGCCTACAGGCTTGGGTAGGGCAGCGGATTTGAATCCGACCCTTGGAAGCTTGACCCCTATTGTTAGAGTACCTATCCCTAGCACTGTTTGCAAGAAGATTTTTATACACTTGGGCATAATAAAAGATATGAGGCCACGCTTTGAAGAATAGAACATGATGTTATGAAAATGGGTTTCACATTTTTGAAGTTGGTTTTTAATTAAATAATCATCATCTGCCTAGCCTTTCCCAATTATGTTGGAGTCGGCTTCCAGTCTAACCGGATGCAGCTGAATACCAGTATTTTACAAGGAGCAACTGCCTATCTGACCTCCACAACCCAGTTAGTATTGGGTAATACGATACCCCTTGGTAAGACTGGTTGTCAGACTTTTTGGGCCACTGACTACCTAACAACTGTCAATGATCTACAAATGACAGCCGGGACCAACGGCTTAACGTGCTTTCCGAGGCACGCAGGAAACTCGGTATGTAATGGGCGGCTACTCATTCATGCACCAACCTAGGCAAGCACAGCTTAACCTCGTTAGGCCCCTCCGGTCGATCTTCAGGTTAAGCCGACTCTAGTCCCTACCCAGAAATCTAGTAAACTCGACAATAACCATTTTCAGGTAAACTAATGAGCCGTCCACTGCAGCAGCTAACGTTTACTTTACTATTTCTCGGATATTCCTTTTCCCTTTCATTTTAGAGTTCTGCTTTCTCCTGTGTGTTAGATATCGGTATGTCATAGATAGTGGATGGGTATCCATGGACCGGCAAACGTGGCTTAACCTTGAACATCGACCCGTGCGGCTGTTATTATTTAACTAAAATATCACAGTAATATAATAATTAGTTCTGCTACTCTACCCTTCTGATAAAGAGTTAGTACGATACTGTTCGATTTGTGCCATTTCATTTGAGAAATTTTCAGTTATTGGTACAATTTTGTTTGTCCTATACCGGGTGTAAACAGACCCTTCACATATCCGTCAACCAAGCATTCTGTACATCAAACTAAGTAAATTTACGCAAAAATTATTGATGGAAATCGACTTTTTTTTGGGGTGAAAAATCATGTTTTACGGTAGGACTCGATGGAAAGCACTCATAGCATTGTGCTGATAAATGGATTGAATAGTACGAGGGTCGTGGAGGTGTGTAAAGTAAAAAACTTACATTAAAAATATGTATTCAAAAAAAAAATTGTGACAAAGTTGGAACTTTGATCCCCAATATCTCCGTAACTAGAAGGTTCCCAGGTATGGTCTAGAACAAAAAAATTATCGCAGTGACGGGGAGAACAAGTGCCTTTCGTTTATGTTAAGGGTCTATTTACACCCTTTATGATAATATCCTAGGGCTTGCCTTCATGGTAGTGTTCCGTACATTGATGCTTGTATGCTCCCACAAGATGTACCTATATGCTACGTTTACTCTCAGCGGAGATGACAGGGACAATTATTCTGCACTAGTATTTAGGTTGATTGTGGGCAACGTGTTAGGTCCTTTACGTTCTTAGTTAAGTATACGGCTGGCTATATGCAACCTATTTTGTAAAGGAAATGGTGCCGTATTGTAGTTCAGTATGTTCAAACTTATAGAAATGAAATAAATTTGATTACACACATATTAGTTTTTTTTTTTACTTTACTAGCCAACTTCCTACAGAAAGTCTATACCCAATCATCGTCTGTTTTCCCAACTATGTTGGGGTCGGTTTCCAGTCTAACCGTTTAAATGAAGCGACTGCCTATCTGACCTCCACAACACAGTTAGTATTGGGTAATACGATACCCCTTGGTAAGACTTCGAAACATTCTTAAAATTCTGACACCTCATAAATGCGCATTCATAATTTTGTACCAAAGAGTCTTTCGTCTAACAGTTACGACTGGTTACGTTACTTTGACAAACCGCGAATGTAAACCTCAGAGGTCATTTCACTGAAAATTTATCTACTTCTAATTAGGTTTGTATACACTTACAGCGTCTCGATTCCCAGGAATTCGTAGATTTCATTTGTTTTAACTCCAAACATTCGATGTTTACAAGAGTGTCCAATGATGGCTTCGTTAATTTCTGCTTTGTTATTTGTTTTGTTCTTTAACGGAATTGGATAATGAAAATGCGATGTTTATTGTTTGGCATTTTTTACAGTTTACAAAAAGGCGTCACGGATATCCAGTTCCCTAAAATTTTTTAAGACGCTCTGTGGATAAGAATTTTATTTCTTCTTTGACTAATTTCGATTTATTTCTATCATTACATACCGATTCTTTTCCGTGCCTCGAAAAGTACGTTAAGCATTTGGTCCCTGCCATTTGTAGATCTTTGACAGTCGTTACACGTATTCAGTAGCCCGAAAGTCTGACAACCAGTCTTACCAAAAGGGGGATCGTGTTACCCAGTTTTATCTGGGTTGTGGAGGTCAGATAATCACTCGTTCCATGTAAAATACTGGTATTCAGCTGCATTCGGTTAAACTGGACGCCGAACCCGACATAGTTGGGATAAGACTAGGCAGATGATGATAATTTCGATTCCTTTGGCTTACCTTCATTAATCATCATCATCATCACCATCATCATCATCTTCCTGCCCTTGTCCCATTCTTTTTGGGGTCGGCGCAACACGTTTTCTTCTTCCATTCACCCCTGTCAGACGTCACGGCATCATTTACTCCTTTCTCTTTCATATCAGTCTTCACTCAATCCATCCATCTTTTCAGCTTACCTTCGTTAATCTTCTACAAGATTAAGAAAACTGTTATTTATTTAGTGAAAGGTTTTGCCAAAATTCCCAGAAATGTAAGGAAGGTTGACTTGGAAGCGTGCCCTTCGACAAAATTATCGACAATTACTAATTTCGTTTAAATAAATTATGGGCCGGGTCGTGTTTGATCTATCGATCACTGTTTACTTTGTGCCTGACGTTCTAAGGCAGCACTTTAATAAACTACTTTTTACTCAAACAAACAGTCGAAAACGTGTTTTCCATTTTGTTGATCGTCTCTGTTACTGACGGAAATTAAATGAAAATTCGGTAAAGGGTGAATGAAATCTTTTAACTGTTCATTTTATTATTTTATTTTGCTGTTCGTGTTATGAATGTCAAACTGAAATAGATTTTTCTACAACTGCAATTCCTTATCCATAAAGAGTTAGGCAGAGGTGTACCTAATAGTTCACCCACATTTCACCAGTTATGTTTAAGTCCCATATAGTCCAATAGGGTGCAAGCCTATTGGTCATCAACTGAGCACAAATCCAGACTCCGTATCCGCTACTGGGAAATTCGTGATGGAAAAAACCCAGTTACACTTTGGCCAACCTGGGAATCCAACCCAGGACCTAATGCTCAGCAGTCGCGCTTTCGACCACTACAACGAGGCAGTCAACCAGTCAGTCAGGCAGTCTACCTCAGAATAAAACCATTTTGGATACACACCTTTTTCTCGAAAATGTCCTTATGCTGCAAATGAACGAAAAGCCGAAACTGCTTCTTCAAAGTGGGTTCTCCCACGCACAGGCGAACAGTGTGCTCAGAACTGTCATTTGCTAGATCGGGAATACTATCGCACGCGGCAGCATCGACGACGCGCTCTTCAGCATGCTCTGTTCCTTGTTCTAGCAAATGACGGTTCTGAGCGACAGAATAAGATAGGCGCATGGAAAAGTGGGATTCTCTGCTGCTGAAAGAGGTGCAACCCTTATCTATTCCAAGACACGACTTCCCTACCAAACTCATTCGTTTCATTTCACAATCTCCACCCAGACATGAGATACCTAGGCTAACTTAGAAAATGTGGTCACTCCATTATACACCTAAGTCACTGTACCACTGTCACAGTCAATGAAGCCTAATTGGTCGATCCACGCCTTCGTCATGCATGTTAATACAAGCTGAAATTGCTTGAACATTTCACGATGTTGTAATAATACACATCAGAATTCTCGAGGAATACATTTCTCAATGTCTCTTGTGTGATTTGCGGTGTAGTTATTGCATTTCACGAGTGCAGTGCACTTTAAACCTTAAGCCAATGTGTCAGAAGTCATAATATGTGGAGTTTTGGATCGACTATAGTAACGCATTCGATTCCTGGATCTACGCTACATGAGTCTATTAGTGTTTGCAGTCTGTTCAAGTAATTATCCCAATTTGTTTCTCGTATTTCATGTGTGCTTGAAACACAATATTATGTAAATATTGATCGTACTTTACAGGATGTAAGCAGACCCTTCACATAGCCATCAAACAAGCATTCTGTACATCAAACTAAGTAACTTTTCGCAAAAATTATTGCTGGGATTCGACTTTTTTTGGGGTGAAAAATCACGTTTTACGGTAGGACTCGATGGAAATCACTCAAAGCATTTTGCTGATGGATGGATTGTATAGTACGGGGGTTGTGTAAAACTTGTGAAAAAATTGTAACTTTGACCCCCAATATCTCCGTAACTAGAAGGTTCCCAGGTATGGTCTAGAACAAAAAAATGATCGCAAAGACGGGGAGAACAAGTGCCTTTCGGCTTCGTTAAGGGTCTATTTACACCCTTTATTATATTTGAAGACATGTGAAAACTCGACTGCCTCGTTAGTCTAGCGGTCCCAAGCGCAACTACTGAACTTGAGCTCCTGCATTCGATTCCTAGGTCGAGTAAAGTGTTATTGGGTTTTGCCATCAGAAATTTCTTAGTAGGAGCACGGAATCTGCATTCCCGGTTGTTGACAATAGACTCGCCCCCTATTACATTGGACTTAAAAAATTACTGGTGAAATGTGGCTGTATTATTAGGTACTCCTCTGCCTAACCCTTTGGGGCAACAGGCGTGATGTTATGTTATGTGAAATCTGACAACCTACACTGGACCCGCGTGATGGATTATGGCCCACTCCCTTTCATATAAAGGAGGCTTGTGTCCCAGCAGTGGGGACATTATAGGCTGATTGTGCCCCTATTTTGCTATCGTTGATAGCGACTGTATTCAGTTTATGGTTGGTAGTTTAACTTGATGATTGACTTAGTTTAATTGACAGTAACCTTATCATGGATAGATAATTACATCTATAGCTGTTTTTCTTTTTTTTTTTTTTAAACTTTGCCCCACACTAGGAATTTCCCCTGTATCGTGGGTGCGTTTACAAACATTTAAACTCACATACACGAACAGCCAGATCCGGAGCCGGAACCGGCCATACAAATATTTGTTCCGTGCGGGGATCGAACCCGCGCAGCAGTCAATCGATCAGCCACTGCGCCAACCGTGCTGTCAAGTGTCATTTTCTTTCTTTCAAATGTGGTGACCGTAATAATTAAGTTCTTCTTGTATACTTTTTGTTTCTACATATTCTTTTCTTTCAACTAAGTATTCTTTCAAAACAAAAACCTCTTATTTGATGAACTTTACGAATAAAATTCATAAAAACAGCAGCATTAAAACAAGTAGAAAATTCTCATGCAGTAAGTAGATACCACTTATATTTTTAAGCAAGTTTAACGTCTGAGTGCTCAAAGTAATTCACAAAGATGGATACTGCTGTAAATCATACGTTATATTCAAACTTGAGGCCGGGATTAATTTGGCCTTATGAGTAACATATTACAGTGTTGTATTCAACACACGAGAACACACTTTAAAGGATTACTCAAGTTTTTAAGTAATTAATGTTTGTTTACTCTGATTAATTGCTACAATAAGTATTACCTACGTTTAAATTTATTACTTTAGTTTTAAACTGAATTTTCCGGAATATTGCCCTCAGGGGCACCGCGAGGAATATTTATGACAGAAAAAAGGTCGCATGCTACGTGTAATTGTCGAGCTGGATTTCATGTTTTGCATGGTACGTAAATTGTTAAAGCTACGTTTAACATTTTATGTTTTCTCTTCATTATAATATCATATATACACTGGAAAACACGGGTCGACTTATATATCTTACTACCTACAATTATAAATGCGAAAGTTTGTAAGGATAATTGCTCAGATTAATGTATGAACGTTTGTTACTCTTTCACGCAAAAACGACACAACAGATTTGGATAAAAATATGACGATAAATTTACCGGTATTTAATAGAAATTAACAGCTTTTTTTAAATCGGTTCCGAGCCCAGGTTTGGACACGTGTTATTAAGATTTAAAACAAGTTAATATACACAATGTTGCTTATTAAAAAAAACTAACTAACTTCCATCTAGATCTCTGATGAGTACACAACTTGTATACTCATCAGAGATCTAGATGGAAGAATTCATGACGAATACGATACGGTTTCAAATGTCAGTGCAAATACTGGTCGAGTTTTCTGCAGTCGTTCGTTGTAAACGCGAAGATTTCTTGAAAATCTTGAGCTCGCGCAATCGTTCTGTCAAGTTGTATGGAAACCGATGCTGTCAGATCTAGAAAGTGAATAATATCGTAGGTTACAACATATAGCTGTACAAGTATCTTTAGACGCGTGGCCAGGCCGAATTCGCAACTCCAATTCACAAAAAAAAAAAATTGCTTCTTTGAGAAGAGGCCTGTATCCCAGCAGTGGGAACACTACAGGCTGATTATGCTTACTGCTTTCTAAATTCTGATGACTCTGGAAGTATGGAGTTGAGTTATAGTGAAATTAACAAGTGTCAAGCACATCCGCTTCGAACAGGATAATGTATAGAGTCCAAGATGACTTCCAAAGGTCCAGCTTATCGTCGTTAACCGGTGAATAGGTCACGCAAGCATTTATCTACGCGTCTCTCAACAAGTCTTGTAGAATGGCGAGCATCAGGCCGTTTAGTGTGTCTAAGATGTCGGACACAGACTTATAGCATTAGCGCTTTGGAAGCGATTGCTCAGAGTCTAGATTCTGAGCAATCGCTTCCAATGCACTTCAATATCCATAGACCTTTAACAGGGATAGGACTTAGATTCAGTAGCTCATGGCGATCGAATTTTGTATTTTACATCGTCGACTTAACTTCATCTAGGCCCCTCTCGGGAAAAATTTAGTAAGAATTGCCCATCGCAGTTACAAAGAGTGGTAAAAAGCGACATTAAATAGAAGGCAAGCAGTTTATGGAGCCTATCCTCATAATGTATGCCATTAAAACCTGCCAAAAACTCCGGAAACCACCCAACAATTTTCTTGAAATTCATAAGCTATCATTATTTTTAACAAAGCACAGTACCAAGGTAGCATAGCATTACAGTGTCACTTGCGTACGTTGATTAAGCCGCGGGGACCTACGCTGTCGCTCATTGTTACTGTGTCTTCCACTATCATATTTCAGAGCGAACATTATTTATTCCTGACATGTTGTGACGTGCGTAACGTAACTCTTTGCTTAGGGTGGTGGGCGGTGGATTGTGATACGATGGCAGGTAAATTACATAGATGTTACACACATACTGCAGTCTTGTTTTGCTTGCTGGTGACATACTTTTTCATGTCATTTAACTTTTGGGTATTGGATCTTAAAGCCCCGTTCATACGGTGATTATCAATACCACATTGTACCGGATAATTTGTTTTTAACCGTATAGAGCATTGGATATTGACGTGTATATTTTTCTTCTTTTTAGCGTGTCGATGACAATCTAAATTGTGCTGCCGGCCCAGAACTGAGCCACTAGTTTGTCGCCTACGACACTTGACGTGACATGTATATTGATATTCCAATTTATTTCCACAACATGTTATGCGAGACGGCCCCGTGAGACGGCCGTTTAGCCTCTTCTAAAACATGTGTATGTAGGAACACAATTATCAAAAGACTTTCACTCAACTGATTGCGCTTTAAATTGGTGTCGGGTTTTAACTATTATTAATCTTCGAAACCGAACATCAAAAAAGATGATAAAGAAGGAATAAAAGCACTCTCTCAGTGACAGACTTGTACTGACTAAAACCCATCCATGTTCCTTCTCAGCCCTTTGTGTTCCAGGGCCGCGGTATCTCTTTCGAACAGTCCCGCAGCCCCGGCAGGCAATAAAACTCTCACATTTACTTCTTAACAGATACGAATAATAAAAAACAAATGCAAAAATATAAAGCTAGAACCTCCTCATTTAACATTCTAATAAAAAAGAAGAAAAACATCCGTTTCAATAAATGTTAACTCTTTTTTCTACACCTTTATGCTTAATCGATAAGTGGTCATGTTTGTTCGCATACAATATCGACATTAAGAGCTTGCTAATTATCTCTGTAAAGATAATGAAAAACTGGAACGAGATACGAATTAGCGAATACATTGTGCCTTCGGACAAGTGTCCCATTTCTATTAGTGTTCTATTCATTAGAGTTTAGCAGGTATTACGATACGAATAAAACGTAAAAAAAACCGACTCGGTTCGTTCGCTTTTAATTGACTTGGTAATTTTTCTGAAAGATTATAAAGAGATTAGTTTTGCTATTGATAACTGAATTATTATTTTTTCAGAATTTTTCATTGGCAATTGAAAAATATTTCATAATATCACGCCTGTAATCCCCGAAGGCTTAGGCAGAGCTGTACCCGTTAGTACACCCACATTTCGCCAGTTATGTTTAAGTCCCATGTGAGGGCGAGCCTATTGCCATTAACCGGGCACAAATCCAGACTCCGTGGCTGCTACTGAGAAATACTTCATGGAAAAACCCAATAACACTTTGCCCGACCTGGGAATCGAACCCAGAACCTCATGCTCGGCAGTTGCGCTTGCGACCACTAGCCCAACCGGCTGTCAGAAAAATAGTTCATAAACTAAATAATCTAAAATTAGTAGTTACAAGTGAGGTATATGAAGCCGTTACGGAAACTTCATAGAACTGAGTAAAGTAAAAAATAAGTAAACATTTATAAAAGTGCCTTGCACTCGGCTGTTTATTCCATACATATATACTAGCACTTTACATTAACACATTTCAATTTCTTCGATTGCTTTGTTAGATAGTCGATAATGTCTATTAGTTTCTTTCCCTAGAGTGGGCTTGATACTGAAATATTTAAAGTGTGGTGGAGCGATCGTGATAGTGAGCCATTTTTTAACGATTACTTTTTGCACTTCGTAATTGTTCTGTGTTTATGTTAAAATAAACCTTAAAAATTAAAATATCAAAAATCTATAAACTTACGTTTGAAAAAAAGCTGCTTTAAGCTTTCACGGTTTACAACTATACTTATACTGTCACTTACGGGATACATAAATAATAATCGGAAAAAATAAAATCAATCGGTAAATTAATCGGTAATATAATATCGGGAGCTCAAAATAATGAACAATCACGGAAGATATCCCGTAAGTGACAGTATAAGTTTACCTTACGTTTGTTCTTACAATTTTAAGAAATTTTAACAATTCATTCTATTGTCAATATATTTTAGGTAGATGTTATTTTAAAGTGCCTCGACTACCAAACAATCAGAAACTAAACTGATCAATAGGTATTATTAGAAAAAAGGTGCACGCGTTTGTTTCTATACCTATCGTATAGAAACAAAACGTCAAAGATTACATTTATTTACTACATCATCACCTGCCTAGCCTTTTTCCAACTATGTTGGGATCGGTGGACATGTGATACGGTGGAATGTGGAAAACGTAATGAGGAAAATGTTAAGTATGAATGTAGATGTCTATAAGACTACAGGAAGACCAAAGAAACGATGGATGGACTGTGTGAAGGATGATATGGCTAGAAAGGAGGTGACTGCTGAGATGACGAGTAATAGAGAAGTATGGAAGAAGAAGACATGCTACGCCAACCCCAAATAAATTGGGATAAGGACAGGAGAATGATCATGTTGGGGTCGGTTTCCAGTCTAACCGATTGCAGCTGTATACCAGTACTTTATACGGAGCGACAGCCTATCTGACCTCCACAACCCAGTTAGTACTGGGTGATACGAGAACCCATGTAAGACTGGTTGTCACTTTCGGGCCACTGACTACTTGTAACGACTGTCAAAGATGTTTTTTACATGGAGCGACTGCATGTCTGAGATACGATTAAGTCAAAATTAAATTAGAATGTAGTACACTAATCTAATTTAATTGCTTAACAAAACACGTAGAACAATCAAGTTAGCAAGCTACGTGGGAAGATTTAGCATAACGTGCAAATAATATAACATTTCCTTTCATTCTTTTTCTTACTTAAGTCTCAAAATAAGCATGCCAAGTTAAAAGAATTATTTAGTATCGTGAAATAGGATTTTGGTTCAATAAAATATCCTACGTCTTAGCTATTAGGAGTTTATTCTTTAAGCCAATACTTTGTAAAAGCAATAACATTAATGTTTGAAATCTCGAGAGTTTTCATCTGTGTAAAGAAAAATGGTACTAATAATATAATGTTATTCTTTTCAAAGGCAACAGCCTTGTAAGGTTAATTTTTATTTCGTTAAGTAACTGGAACACAATTTCAAATATTAGATGGTATCAAATATCACTGACCTTTAACATTTTCAAATAAAAGTCTCTGAATTTTGGTAAAAAAGATTTCAAATATTACATCTTTTTACCAAAGTTACCGACGTAGCCCGAAGAATTGCCAAGCTTAAGTGGCAGTGGACAGGGCACATTGCTCGCAGAACGGATGGTCGATGGGGCTGAAGAGTTCTGGAGTGGTGACCGCGAACCGGAAGACGTTGCGTTGGAAGGTCTCCCACTAGGTGGACCGATGACCTGCTGAACGTTGCGGGGATCCGCTGAATACGAGACGCACGGGACCGGTCAATGTGTGTGACTTGGGGGAGGCCTATGTCCAGCAGTGGACGTCTTTTGGCTGAAATCATGATGTTGATTTATCTTTTAATTACGAAAAGAAAACATTAGTTTGCCATTTAAAAAACTTCAGGAAACTTCGTATTTTGCAGATCCTAAAATATTTTGCATCATTGTAATTTGTTAGTCTAAATCAAGATTTTAAGAAAAAGCTTTGGCCAAGAAAATCCTAGATAGATACTAGGTTCTACCAAAACAAAAAAAACAAATGAATATCAACCATTCTCATTGACAACACACAGATAGGCATAATAATCTATTTACCGAGGCACCAGTTGCTATTCGCTTTTCTAATATGAAAACCATTTTACAAATAACATTTGAATCAATGGAAATTAGGCCAATACGAAATTTATGCGGTTTCAGAATACACCGGGAATATAAGATGTAGGTACTTAGTGAGCTTTAAGGGCTTAGATGTGTTCCATATTGGGAGGATCTCGTAATATTAACAGCCGCACGGGTCGAACTTCAAGGTTAAGCCGCGCTTGCCAAGGTCGGTCCGTGGATAGTTCCACCACCCATTATTTATATACACCGCGACTTTTTAGTCATCTTACAACGGCAGCCCACTTCATGTATCCAATGACTACTAAACTTTCATAAAAAATAGGTATTTTATGAGATTTTAATAATTTAAAAATAAAATTATTATTCAGTATTATGACGCATGACGTAGTTAAAACACCGTGTTGCGAGCGATGATATACTGGACTCAAGCGCTGGGTAGGTATGTTCTCCCGTTTGACACTTAAAAATCATTTACAGGATGTTCCATAATTTTATTCTAATATATTATTTATTTTTCTTTGTAGCTATTATGGTAGGTAAAAAAAACAAATCGCACCTAGAGCTATTTTATGTCGGGTACATTGAGTTGACCACCTTTGTAAGACGACTAAATGCGAAAGTTTGTGAGAATGGATGGCTGGATGTTTGTTGCTCTTTGCATCCCGGTAGTAAAGAAAGAAGAAAGAAGAAAAGAAAAAATACAAATATCGAGTTTCCTCCATACCTCGGAAAGCACGATAAACCGTCGGTCCCGGCTTGCATTTGTAGATCTTTGTCGTTACAGGTAGTCTTACCGAGGGGTTTCGTATTACCCAGTACTAACTGGGGTGTGGAGGTCAGATACGCAGTCGTTCTTTGTAAAACACTGGTATTCTGATGCATCCGGTTAGACTTGAATCCGACCCCAATAAAGTTGGGGAAAGGCCCTGTAGGGGTTCGTTTTCTAGGTACCCATTAGTTTAGATTATTTAAAAAATACCATCAAATCTGTAGAAAGTAGCATGTATAATAGAATCCCTATTTTTTATATCACAACAAATCTTAGTATTTACGAGTATTCCATACTTACAATTTGATTAGCAAACTTTGCGCACGTAATCATACAGCTGAACACTGATTAGATCAAATTAATTAAACTACACTGACAGTTGACAGAACAATGACAGGTATTAATTCCAATTACATTCATAACTGAAGATAAATTCGGCCAATTACATTACTCAAGTGTCATATTTGTGAGGTAATAAGCAAGGCAAGGCCATCCATTCCATTGCAACATTCGAAATTTAGAAAATGAGCATAACTTTGTATACATTTTCTCTGTAAAAATAGGTTTTAATAAAAACCTAACCTAACCTGCTTTGCACGATTTTTACGACTTGACGAAACATCGAGATTATTTTGTTATCTGTTAAAGATAAAGATTATTTATTTATTAAATAGATACGTTTACACACAAATTCAGCATGCAAGATCTTAGTGAAGTAGGATAGGGTAGGTCCGTATATGGTTTACCATGTGAGGTGTACAAATTTGTTTTATTTGTTTACAATTATACAGCTTAGAACATTTCCATTTTAGCCATTGTTTTTCTAGGTAACTACATTCATAATAATCAATGTCTGGAATATTATTCTCTTGGAGTTACTTATTTAAAATACAATAAAAAAATACAAATTGTTCAATTGTCATGAGAATAGCAGGAAATATAAGGTAAAGTATGTGTAATAGATTGTATGCATTGATATAATAAATATAAAACACCATTACACTCTCAAAATTTTTGGAATAAAATATCTAATAGATGGTGAAAATCACATCAAAATCCGAAAGGAGCGACTCTCATTATAATACGACTATGTATATACAGTATATACACTGTTGTAGCCAGGTCCACTAAACCAAAGGTGAGGGGATACTTGAATTAAGTAGGTGGCATTCTAATTTTGTTTAATGTTTTCCTAGCTTCGCACTCCTCCGCCTTTCTCTACTTAACTGGTCGGCCAGCCTAGCACATACACAAACACATCCTGTATATGCACATGATAAAACACACACATACAAACATTCACTTAGAATGTTCGACAAACTCAACTTCAAGTTAGTTGAAATGACAGTTTCTACTCTGTTAGGTATTATATGGTATATATGTAATCGCAAAATTGTAAATACCGTTAGAAGATTATAATCTATCTCGCGAAATTGTAAACTGTCAAAAGATTGTGAACCGTAGCATATTGCTTATATTTTAACGCAATCTTTTCCGGTAGATTATAATCTATCGAAGTGAAACCGTCAAATTATGAAATGGCATGCGACGGATCGCACCTCGCGCGCTGATTGGTTGAAGGTCACGTGCGCCGCGCCGCCATATTTGTTTGTTAAATGTTTTGGTGACTGTAAATTGATTTCGTGTTGAAAGGTAATGCGTTAAATTGTAAGCAGTATGTAACGGTTCACAATCTTTCGACAGATTATCTCGCGAGACAGATTATAATCTAACGGTTTTTACAATTTTACGGTGACATACAACATTATTTTAACTATATGCGATAATTATTATCAATGAGCTCAAGACGACGCTGGAGGCGCGCACGCGGGCGCGCAGCGTAGTGACCACACTTTTGTGCGGACAACCAGGTACAAAACAAACAAACAATAACAAACTTATAACTTTGTGGTTTTTCATGATGCAGTTTTGAAATTTTGTACATAGAAATACTAGACACGTGTTTCAGATTTCGCATATACTAAAACTAATGTTCTATATTGTAGCTTAATAAATAACGACTGCAGCTTAATTGAATTAAGGGATAATACCAGCTATTTTGTTTAAGAAGGAAACGCAAATCTTAGACGACTTTGATGTGGTCAAAATCTTTGGTAGTCGGAGTATTTTGTTCGCGTAGTTCGTTGGAATTAAAAACTAAAAAAAAAAAAACTGTCAACATTTGCTGTGTTGCAATTTTAAGGGCAAGGATCAAATTGGCGTTGTTACAACAACGTACCCAACCATTGGATTAGGTACCTTTAGCAGTTCCGTTTCGACAAAAAAATATCAGTAAGGATTTCGGCTTTGTCGTACAGTCGAGCACGTAATCGCTTTACCATCCTACGGTTGAATATCACTTTCATCTCACTACAATCTTCTCATTACACGCTAGGCTGTTTTGTTTGCTTTATGATCAATGTGGCTAAAAAGAAATAAATAATAATAAAACATTTATTTCAAGTAACCTGGACTCATAACGTAACGTTGGCAACAAAATTACTTACAAAACTGTGATAGTAGCAATTGATTACTATCCTTAAACAACTAAGTAAGTTAGCAGTCGTCGACATTTTAACATTATAAAAGGTACAAGGCACTCTGTTGACATTTTGGTGGTTTGTAGAAATGTGTAAAGATGAATGCGTTGACGTCATAATCTCTAAAGTTACAATAGCGTCTAACGAAGCTTTGCCTACATTTACAAGTTCGTTTTCCTCTTTTAGTGAGTTCGAAATTCGTTTCAATAGATTTTAATAAAATTTCTACAAGCGTAGACTGTATATCGTAAAGTTCATATTATGAAATAAAGAAAAATACCATAATGATAAACTCCGCACGCTTACGCACTCTTTTTTTTTTTTTTAGATGTGAAATCATCAAATGACCCCTCTCACTCGCGGAGCGGAAGGGAGTGTCAGACTTGTACTCATTGAAACCCATTCAAGTTCCTTCTTTGCCCGTTGTGTTCCAGGGCCACGTTATCTCTTTCGAACAGTCCCGCAGCCCTGGCAGGCATCGGCCCATGCGGACCCCTACTTGCTTGCTGACATCTCTTTGAGGCGCGCGTGGAACACGACCGCGCCGTCGACACGGCCTGTCGTCATAAGACGGCCGGACGGCGAGCTAGCCCCTTACTCGCCGTCGCCCGCGCCTATGTTGGCCGGGAGCCACCACGTAACCCGTGACGCCCGTGGCGTCTCCCGCGCGGCTGGGACGTGAGGCTCTTTCCCTCTCACGTCCCACCACCTCCTTCGCTAGCAGGACTGCTTCGCAGAAGGAGGTGACGGCTACCCATTCCCTCTCGCTCCGGACCATGGCTTGAACCAGGGCCGGACGCGAGAGATCGCCGCCGCCAATCGCCGCTTCGAGGACACGGTGGTGCTCCGCCCAAGCAGGGCAGACCTCTACAGTGTGCTCCACCATGTCCTCTGGACGATCCTCGCAGTGGAAACTTTACGCACAATTTTGCGCAAAATTTCATGCAGTACTTTACTTTTCCATAAATAACTTTGTTTTTCAACACTTTCGTAGACTACGATTACCTACAATGTCAACAACACTTCCAAAAAGACAAAATGAAAAAAAAATAAATGATGTTAGCTACCTTCACTTAAGGACCAAGATCCCAACGCCTTCGATTCCCTCATGGACCGCCAGACCTACGTCATTTTATAAAACCTGAAACTTTTTCTGTTCAGATTTTTACCCGACTGGCAAGGAAGGGTTATGTTTTTCGCGCGTATCTTGTATGTCTCCTAGTAAATTTCTTTATTACCTCGTATGTTACAAATGGCTGGATGAATTTCGACGATTAAGGTATCATAGATTTGTCTCAAAAACCCAAGTGGCCTTAGATAGGCAGTTGACTAAAAAAAAGGGGGGTTTTTGGCTCTAAATTGTAAGTAGTGATATTTTTGTTCAACCTCACCTACCGAGGGTGCCACAATAAATCAAATTAAAAAGAGATTATAAATATATTTATATATATAGGTACAGTAGAGACCATAAGTGCAGTAGCAGTTTCACAAAACGATCGCATCAAAACAAGTCGCACTTACGACCTTTTTCCATAACTAACATTTTGCACACATACACGATCTCGTATATCGCTCTCTTTCATAATTATCTAGTCAGAAAGAGTGCGATATAATGATCATTTGCCTTAGTGACAAGCCTGTCATGTCGCGACGGAGTATTAAGTTAGTGATATTTAATTTCAAACAAACAATTATGTGTCTATCTGGCTTAGTGGTTAACGCTATAGATAAAATGTCTCGCACAGTATAGTCTGCGTTCAAACCCAAGTGACATTACACTTTTTGTGTTTTAATTATAAATGATACGTTAGACCCGATGAGATATGTTTTTCTAAATATTAGTTGGAACTTATTATTAACAAAAAAGATGAGGGTAAATGTGAAACAAAATAAACTTCTGGATTGAACAAAGTAGTTAGTTATGACGTTGTTAGTTGGTGAACTTTGTTACGAGCGTTTGTGTTATTATTACGATTAGCGTATTGTTTGATTGTCTTTATTCAAGATGCAAGCTAATATTAGTATTGATGACAGGACAAATATTGTCACTTTGCGTAAAAATGGGCTTAATATTTCTCAAATTTCAACTGAAACTGGCTTAAAATGTGTAAGTTATTTTTAAAAATTATAATTATTATGATGATAGTTGTGGTGTGTGATTTTCTTATTATTAAATAAATTGCTAGTTGCAAGTGTGTAATCATATTTTGTTTTTTTTTAGAAATTCTGTTAGCCGTTGGGTAAAGAGGTTTGAGGAAGAAGATAGTCTGAAGAGTCGTCTAAGAAGTGAAAGGCCGCCGCTTATTAACCCGACTCAGCGACGTTTTATGGTGGAAGAATAGGAAACAAATGGTTTCATTCCAACTATAATGTTTGCAGAGCAATTGGATACTACATTACAGACTGTTCGCCATGCAGTCCATGCTGAAAGTTTACATCATCGGAAGCCAGCTAAAAACCATTTTTGACACAAAAACACAGGGAGGAAAGACTACGTTTTGCTCGAGATTATTTACATTTTAACTGGGAGGTGACTGTATTTTCTGACGAGAAGACTTTCAAGTCTTGCCAAAAGGAAGACTTAATTTATGGCGAAAAAATAATAATACTTAATTTAATAAGTAGACCGGGTAACTAAATATTTAGTAATATTAACATAACCGTAAATAAAAATAATTAAGAAATAAATTTTAAATTTAATGATCTTAAATTGGGGTTTAGTTTCAATATTCTTTTCGTCAAGAAAATGAACACTTAAGCTATAACCTCAATACATTCAATGTGACGTTACATTAAAAAAACACGTTCATAAAGTCTAACTCATATATTAGTATTCAATTAACTCTGCTGAATACTGATACCATAATAAGCGGGTATCAACAATTATATTTGTGTTATTAGAATATCCTTTCTGTGTTATGTTATTCTTATTATGAATTGGCTAAGTGGGTATACAACAAAAAATATTATGAACGGTGATAAGAGAACTTTTTTTTGCCTAGATAAGAATGTGACGTCACATTCTCATAAAAGTTTGTTAATTTTATAAATAAATAAAACGAATAAACATTTTTTTATCATTCAGCATGATTTCTTTATTTCCACCTTCCAACACCGAAAACATAAAATAAAAATCAATTAATGAGGTTAAATAATAATACAATAACTATCTAATATTTAACTTCTTATAAAAAATAAATAATAAGCATGACTATATTATAAATAAACATAAATAACTAACGACTTTCTGCTTAAAATACAAATATAATTAAGGTTTCAAAGAAACAAAAAACAGCCACATATTGTAATAACATGGATTCGAACTTGGACTTCATTGATCGTGAACCCATGCTCAGCCCAAACAGCTACCAACCCATGTTAATACTACGCGAATTTTAACAATGCAATGGTAAGAACAGGTCATCACTATGATGTGTATTCTAAATGCAACAGAAATATAATGCTATTTCGCGTAGTGTGACGACAGTTCATTAGTGTGTGTTATGTGTAGAATGTTGAGACATCACTCATACACGCACACGCACACACACTGCTGTATCGCGCTCGCACAGTTCATAGCAATGTAATCTTTAGCATGGTACTGCACTTTTGAGGTCTACTGTACATGATACAATTTGTAGTCGGGTTTTTTGATACTTTTAATTAAATGGTACTTGTATAAAATGACGTCACGGGATCTCCCTTTTTTTTTTTTTTTTTTTTCCGGATGGGAAATCATCAAATGACCCCCCTCCACTCTGGGCGGAACGGAGGGGAGTGTCAGACTTGTACTGACTAAAACCCATCCATGTTCCTTCTCTGCCCTTTGTGTTCCAGGGCCACGGTATCTCTTTCGAACAGTCCCGCAGCCCACGGGATCTCCCTCTATTAACAGTTATTAGCTCTAATAATCACATTAATCATTCCCCAGAATCATAGAGATATCAGATTGGAACCTCGTCAACATATATTATCAAAGAATCGCTCAAAAGTTCAAAAATATATTGGCTTGTTATCGCACGTATACGCGTGATATTTTTTTATGCTCCAATTCATATTTTTACACTAGAACGCCTATGATTCCCGAATGGGCAAACAGGTGTATTGCACTACTTACCTCCATTTCGAGAATTAAGGATTATAAACGGCGGGCATGTTCTTCGAAATGCTACTGAGAATTTCCTAATAAAAAAATAAAAAAAATAAATTCGAACGACTACTTTGTATGATCAAAACTGAGCGCTTACGACCACTATACCAAAGAGATAAGAAAAAATAAAAAATGGACCTGCTCTTGACCACAATCTTGTCCTAAGGACAGAGATGAGGTCGTCGATGGATCGAGCTAACCCAAACCCTTGCCCGTGCGCATAACTCATTTATGCGCACAGGCACTAGCATTCATTTATGAGTTATTAGGTATTGAAAACAAAACCAAATTTATTTTAATTAATATTTTAACCTGTATTTCGTTAATCTCTTGAACTTCTAACGTGTGGCTTGGCCTAGATATTCGTAGCGACATTAATATCGACAATAGAGCTAGGAAATAGTGTGTGGACCATCAAACGAAGTACCACTGAAGAGGTTTGGCCATATTTTTATTACATATAAACACGCACATCCTTGACCATTTTCATTTAGTATTCATGGGTTAGTCGTTCATATGATTATATCTATCCAAATTCAGAAATGGTTTAAATCACTCACAAACGTGATATCTTCCATGATTTTTATTAAAGTGGTTTCCTGTGTTTGATATTTCTTTTAGTGACAATGTTAGTGAACTTATAAGGCGGACAAGTCCATACTACTTTTAAAAAAAGGTAAAATTTAATGGTAAGTTTGTAAGGTTTGATGGTAAGTTTGTAAGTTTGACAGGGTAATCTCCGGAAATAATGATCCAATTCTAAAAATTATTTCTGGCAGAAAGCTACTTTATTCGTGGGTGTTATAGGCTGTAAATTATATTTATATCAAGCATATTAGCCGAGCTATCACAATTTTTGCGGACCAAGTTGCGGGCGAAGGCTAGTTTAGACTAATAGAACAGTTTTATGAAGTTACCTATTATTTCACTGGCATTTCGATATATTTTTCCAAAACCAGACCTCATTAACAGACGTACTTTAGAAATAAGTTGAGGTTGTATTAAAGTTTGTTTCCAGAATGACTCTTTTACAACGAACTCACCTTTCAAAGCTTTCCTCGCATTCAATTCTTTAAACAAAGATGTATTCATTACCTAGGTCAAAGAGTTTTCGTACTAATTACGAACTGGATACGCTTTCAAAAGGATATATACCAAACACAAACCGATTCGGCGAAGTTCAAACGTAATAGCGTGTTCTTGACATGTGGCTAATTGAAATCTGTTATTTACTCGAGTTAAGATACAGGAGTATTATGTGGGGTTCATAATGGGTTAAGCTGATCCTAAAGTTGTTTACAAAGCTGATATTATCATCTCTGATCTGTTGTTTGTGCGACCACAAGAACAATGAATCGCAAGCGCGATTGCCGATCCGGTTCGCTGCCCGTATCGGGTGCTTGGGAATTTCCCAAAGGTAGCCTTACTGAGATATCTTAGTGGTATCACAAAATCTGAATTTAGCCAAATGTATTCTATGGGACAGACATCATTACCTTCTGCCTAGCCTTTTCTCAACTTTGTTAGGGTCGGCTACCAGTCTAAACGGATGGAGCTCAATATCAGTATTGCTTGTCACTTTCAGGCCACTGACTACTTGTAACGACAGTCAAAGATCTACAAATGGCAGCCGGGACAAACGGCTTAACGTGCTTGCCGTGCCACGGAGGAAACTCGGTATGTGATGGATGGTCACCCATCCACGGACCAACCTAGGCAAGCGCGGCTTAACCTGAAGATCGACCCGAGCGGCTGTTATTAAGCCACGAGCTCATTCATTATGTTTTTCCCATAGGAAAAACATAATGAACATAAACGTTCATTCCACCATCTCCCTTCTACCATCGGGGGTCCAGACGTCCTGCAGGTTATCACCCATACCTTGTCGATGTTCCACACATTCGCACGAAGCGCTTTGCTACATCATTTATTATGCGCACAGCCAAGGAGTGGAATTCCCTGCCTGCGTCGGTGTTCCCAGGTTCATATGACCCAATCTATTTAAGTCGTGAGTTAATAGGCTTCTTTTGGGTTAGCTCGTTCCATCGTCGACCTCATCTCTGTCCTCTGGACTAGATTGAGGTCAAGAGTAAGCCCATTTAATATTTAAAAAAAAAACGTGATCTTACAACGGCCTACACAACTGCCCACAACTCAGGCTATCGTTTTATTTAAATGCTACAACCGAAACTATCGCCTAAATACCATCATGTATGCAAATCAATGCTTTGATTGAAAATCTGGCTATCTACCACCCCCACATTCGCTTAACGTTTAGTGTTTCCTATGTAGGTAGTTATGTTGGTACAAGTGGGCGGCACGTGGTCGGAACGTGGGTGCCCGACCACGCAAAATCCACCGTTGTAAATGAGAGCTATTTTTCAAATGCATTTCAGTGTTTTTTTTTGCCTTTTTTTTTTCATCTCTGACTCAGGACTAGATTGGGGTCTAGATACCCACCTAAGAACCTTCTGGTAGGTAGTAGGTAGGTAGTAGGTAGGTAGTAGGTAGGTAGTAGGTAGGTAGTAGGTAGGTAGTAGGTAGGTAGTAGGTAGGTAGTAGGTAGGTAGTAGGTAGGTAGTAGGTAGGTAGTAGGTAGGTAGTAGGTAGGTAGTAGGTAGGTAGTAGGTAGGTAGTAGGTAGGTAGTAGGTAGGTAGTAGGTAGGTAGTAGGTAGGTAGTAGGTAGGTAGTAGGTAGGTAGTAGGTAGGTAGTAGGTAGGTAGTAGGTAGGTAGTAGGTAGGTAGTAGGTAGGTAGTAGGTAGGTAGTAGGTAGGTAGTAGGTAGGTAGTAGGTAGGTAGTAGGTAGGTAGTAGGTAGGTAGTAGGTAGGTAGTAGGTAGGTAGTAGGTAGGTAGTAGGTAGGTAGTAGGTAGGTAGTAGGTAGGTAGTAGGTAGGTAGTAGGTAGGTAGTAGGTAGGTAGTAGGTAGGTAGTAGGTAGGTAGTAGGTAGGTAGTAGGTAGGTAGTAGGTAGGTAGTAGGTAGTAGGCAGGTAGGTAGTAGGTAGTAGGCAGGTAGTAGGCAGGTAGTAGGCAGGTAGTAGGCAGGTAGTAGGCAGGTAGTAGGCAGGTAGTAGGTAGGTAGTAGGCAGGTAGTAGGCAGGTAGTAGGCAGGCAGTAGGTAGGCAGTAGGTAGGCAGTAGGTAGGCAGTAGGTAGGGGTTTATTACTGTGAATATGAGGACTACGTGGGTCATACTATTATTATTATTTTTTAGTTTAGTTAGTTTCACGATTGTCTGGCAGTTTGAGTACTATATGCGGCCTACTCAAATGTCTTTTCTTTGCTATTGTTCGTCGTGTCGTTGAGCTCCTTGGATTATGAGTCGAGCTACACGATCACTGACAAATGCTTGCACTGTCTGGACAAGTCCACTCAAATCTGTGTGGTTATTTCTTCAAAAGACCATCTCAGACATTAATCTACATGGTCCTCATATGACTTGAGCAATGTCTGGACTTTAAAAGGGACGATGACCTCTGAGTTTGTTTCGGATGTTTCTTCTCAGAGTAGTCAGATACGAAACACCGGTCCCATCTAGTTTTAAAACATAACATGTTGACATGTAAAAGAGTTTTGTAAACCAATTTACAGAAATAAATATGATTTAAGATGATTTATGATTTATTTATGCTTATCATTAACACTGACAACGGGGTATTTACCATGTTTACTATTTGTTTTCCTTTGGCTTATTAGATAAATAAGGATTCATTTTGTAAAACATAACATAATACTACTGTTTTAAGTTTTCACGGTGTATAACTAAACTTATGCTGTCACATACGGGATATTCATGAAATATCAGGAGCTCATAATATGTAAAGTAAAGTATGTGTGCAATCGTGTGCTATGTAAAGTAATGGCCTGAAACATAGGTTTAAATAAACCTAGATCCGGCAAGTCGCAACCAAACATTTGAATTTCTCATTATTATTACTTGCAAGTGTCGCCACATTGACCGGTCCCTTGCGACTCGCATCCAGCGGATCCCTACAACCATCACCAGGACATCGGTTCACCTAGTGGGAGGCCTTCCAACGCAACGTCTTCCGGTTTGCGGTCGATGAATGTGGCGACACTTGGGGGAGGCCTATATCCAGCAGTGGACATCTTTCGGCTGAAATGATGAAGATGATTACTTGCAACTGTTAAGTATATTTTAGTTATAGTTTACTTTTTTTCCGGATTGGAAATCATCAAATGACCCCCCCCCCCCCCACTCTGGGCGGAGCGGAGGGGAGTGTCAGACTTGTACTGACTAAAACCCATCCATGTTCCTTCTTTGCCCTTTATGTTCCAGGGCCACGGTATCTCTACTTACTTCTCTTTTTACTTTTAAGCACTAATAATAAATTAAACCATTGTATGAGCCTGCGCCTAAATGTACACATTTTAATAAATTACTCATAATCTTAATCATTCTTCTGTACTACTATCCGCACGACAGACCAAGAAATGACGTCACTAGTTATTACGTCCATACATTCCAGCAGTTAACGAATTGCTCCATCAGCGAATACTAATGACATGTAAATGGAGTAAAGTCGCGTGTTACTACCAGGCCTATTACTACGAAATATAAAACATCTGAATTGCCAACAGACCTTGCTGTTTGTTTTTTTATGGTGTTTTTTGGGTAAATGTGTGTCGAATTGAATTAATGTATGATAGAGATTTTTTCACCCTTCGTAAAAATGTGTGTGGGCTGTGACAACTAGAAGAAAGTGCTGTCAATATAATGGGTGTAATAATATCCTTAACGAAGCCGAAAGGCATTTGTTCTCCCCGTCATTGCGATATTTTTTTTTTGTTCTAGGACATACCTGGGAGCCTTCTAGTTACGGAGATATTGGGGGTCAATAACAAGTGTTTTTTTTTTTTTAATACACGTTTTTATTGTTATAACTTTACTTTAAATACCCCCGTACTATTCAATGCATCCATCAGCATGTTTTAAGTGCGTTACATTGAGTCCTATCGTAAAACGTGATTTTTCCCCCAGAAAAAGAAAGTCGTTTCTCAGCAATAATTTTTACGTAGAGCTACTTAGGTTGATGTACAGAATGCTTGGTTGACGGCTTCGTGAAGGGTCCGTTTACACCTTGTAGTGCTAATTACGTTCAACTTTTTATAAAATCTATGCTGTCCCACCGCTAATCAAAGGTGTCCTTTATACGTTGCTTTATACAAATCAGTCAGAAACGAGTTCAAATCGTCACAAGCACATTCTCAAAAAATAAGCTTCAACACAAGCCTCTTTGCAAACTTGTTTTAACGCCCTATTCACATCAAGATCATTATCATCATCATTTTAGCCGAAAGACGTCCACTGCTGGACATAGGCCTCTCCCAAGTGTCACCACATTGACCGGTCCCGTGCGTATCGCATCCAGCGGATCCCTGCAACCTTTACCAGGTCATCGGTCCACCTAGTGAAAGGCTTTCGCAACGTCTTCCAGTTCGCGTTCGCCACTCCAGAACTTTCCGGCCATCGAGATACTAGACGGAAAACAAATTATTAACTAAAATGACTACATCCGCAAATCTACTGAAGCACTAAGCAAGACCGCATAGCTCCAGTCATGTTGTGTTTCGAAACTTCAAGACAAAGCTAGAGGGTAAAATTAGCGGTTTCCTCCAAAGAAAAGTTACTTTAAATATTTAATAAGTAAGTAAGTACTTCTTTCCTCAACTTAGCTTCTAAGCATCGACAGAATATCGCAATTTCTCTGCAACTCCCTAACAGCTTAAATTTTTAATCGCTTTATTGATTGACTCGGCAACTTTGTTCAGCTTTTCTTATAAAAAGCTTTTTTAATTGGAACGTAAGTAGCGTTTAAGAGTCTTAAGATTATAAATTATTTGAAGTGGTCGAACTTGGGAGTATACGCTTTTAATACAGGTCAGCTTCATACAAAATCATTTAAATATTATTTAATATTATTTACACTGAATTCGCATATCATCATCATCATCATTTCAGCCGAAAGACGTCCACTGCTGGACATAGGCCTCCCCCAAGTGTCGCCACATTGACCGGTCCCGTGCGACTCACATCCAGCGGATCCCTGGAACCTTCACTAAGTCATCGGTCCACCTAGTGGGAGGCCTTCCAACGCAACGTCTTCCGGTTCGCGGTCGCCACTCCAGAACTTTTCGGCCCCATCGACCATCCGTTCGCACGAAGAATACGTATTTTGTGAATCCGTCCAATTTTGATGGATGTGATGAAATTTTGGTTCTAAGACCAATAAAACGATGGATAGACTGTGTGAAGGATGATAAGGCACGAAAGGAGGTGTCTGATGAGATGACGAGTAATTGAAGTATGTAAGAAGAAGACATGCTGCGCCGGCCCCAAATGAATTGGGATAAAGGCAACAAAATGATGATGATGGATCCCAAAGTTGCGAAATTATCTGTTCAGTCTATTTAAAAAATATACTGAAATCACATTCAGTTCATAATCTCAACAACACTTTTACTAAACACCATATTTATAATGAACCTCCTGGCTCATAATACAATAATGTTCGGATGTGCGTGCTGTCACAATGGCGAACATCCGAACGACCTTTTTTCATGAATGCCTTATTATAACGACGTGTAACAATAGAAGGGTGGGTACAGACATAGACTGACGCTGAAGGAAGTTAAAATGGTAATCTGATAATTGTAGCAATGTAACAACTAGCAATTCGCATTTTGTTAAAATTTTGACACGTCTTTTTTTTTTTTTTTTTTTTTTTTTTTTGGATGGGAAATCATCAAATGACCCCCCCCACTCTGGGCGGAGTGGAAGGGAGTGTCAGACTTGTACTGACTAAAACCCATCCATGCTCCTTCTTTGCCCTTTGTGTTCCAGGGCCACGGTGTCTCTTTCGAACAGTCCCGCAGCTCTGGCAGGCATCGGCCCATGCGGACCCCTACTCGGTTGCTGACATCTCTTTGAGGCGCGCGTGGAACACGAACGCGCCGTCGACACGGCCTGTCGTCATAAGACGGCCGGACGGCGAGCTAGCCCATAACTCGCCGTCCACAGGCCCGCGCCTACGGTGGCCGGGAGCCACCACGTGACCCCCGACGCCCAGGGCGTCTCCCGCGGCGGCTGGGACGTGAGGTTCTTTCCCTCACACGTCCCGCCACCTCCTTCACTAGCATGACTGCTTCACAGAAGGTGGTGACGGCTTCCCATTCCCTCTCGCTCCGGACCATGGCTTGAACCAGGGCCTGACGCGAGAGATCGCCGCCGCCAATCGCCGCTACAAGGACACGGCGGTGCTCCGCCCAAGCGGGGCAGACCTCTACGGTGTGCTCCACCGTGTCCTCCGGACGATCCTCACAGTGGAAACACCCGGGCGTTTCCTCCCGCCCGATTCGGTGCAGGAACCTCCCGAAACAACCGTGTCCGGTGAGGATCTGCGTCAGGCGGTAGGTGAGGGCGCCGTGGCGCCTCTCTAGCCACTCCTCAAAGAGGGGACTTATCGCCACTATGGTAGCGTGCCCTGCACGGGGTTGCAACAGTCGCTCTCTCCATGTCGCCATGAGATCACGCCGGAGGTCTGTCCGCTGAGCGGCAATTTGCCGCGGCAGCGGAGTTTCCCCCTGACGTAGTGCCTCCGCGCGCCATTCATGCAGGCGCGCGAGGACTATCGCCTCCAGATCCCATGGCGGCAATCCGGCAAGGAGGCTAGCCGCCTCGCCGGAGATCGTGCGGTACCCCCGGATTAGCCTTATGGCTATCACCTTTTGGGGCGCGTTCAAGTAGTAACATTATAATTTGACAGTCTTCAAGGGTAGTAATATTGAGGGGTCCAAACGCCTTCTGCCGGAGGCTCTACGCGGGGGTCGTGCGGTCCATGGCCCTTTACGGGGCCCCGGTGTGGGCGCGTTCTTTGAGGCGGCAAGCCGCCCACTACCTAAACGCGCCCCAAAAGGTAATAGCCATAAGGCTAATCCGGGGGTACCGCACGATCTCCGGCGAGGCGGCTAGCCTCCTTGCCGGATTGCCGCCATGGGATCTGGAGGCGATAGTCCTCGCACACCTGCACGAATGGCGCGCGGAGGCACTACGTCGGGGGGAAACTCCGCTGCCGCGACAAATTGCCGCTCAGCGGACAGACCTCCGGCGTGATCTCATGGCGACATGGAGAGAGCGACTGTCGCAGCGACGTGCAGGGCACGCCACCATAGTGGCGATAAGTCCCCTCTTTGAGGAGTGGCTAGAGAGGCGCCACGGCGCCCTCACCTACCGCCTGACGCAGGTCCTCACCGGACACGGTTGTTTCGGGAGGTTCCTGTACCGAATCGGGCGGGAGGAAACGCCCGGGTGTTTCCACTGCAAGGATCGTCCGGAGGACACGGTGGAGCACACCGTGGAGGTCTGCCCCGCTTGGGCGGAGCACCGCCGTGTCCTCGTAGCGGCGATTGGCGGCGGCGATCTCTCGCGTCTGGCCTTGGTTCAAGCCATGGTCCGGAGCGAGAGGGAATGGGAAGCCGTCACCTCCTTCTGCGAAGCAGTCATGCTAGTAAAGGAGGTGGCGGGACGTGAGAGGGAAAGAACCTCACGTCCCAGCCGCCGCGGGAGACGCCCTGGGCGTCGGGGGTCACGTGGTGGCTCCCGGCCACCGTAGGCGCGGGCCTGTGGACGGCGAGTTATGGGCTAGCTCGCCGTCCGGCCGTCTTATGACGACAGGCCGTGTCGACGGCGCGTTCGTGTTCCACGCGCGCCTCAAAGAGATGTCAGCAACCACGTAGGGGTCCGCATGGGCCGATGCCTGCCAGGGCTGCGGGACTGTTCGAAAGAGATACCGTGGCCCTGGAACACAAAGGGCAAAGAAGGAACATGAATGGGTTTTAGTCAGTACAAGTCTGACACTCCCTTCCGCTCCGCCCAGAGTGGGGGGGGGGTCATTTGATGATTTCCCATCAGAAAAAAAAAAAAAAGGGTAGTAATATTCCGATTTTGTCAACCAGTCTTGTCAAGCGGTATCGCGTTACCCAGTAATTGGGTTGAGGACTTCAAACAGGCAGACATTCCATGTAAAATAATGGTATTGGTAACTGCATTCGGTTCCACTGGAAGTCGACTCCAACATAGTTGCAAGAGAGATGATGACGATCTACCATTAAAATGAAAATCCTATTTGTTAAAATGTCGGCTTAAAAATTAAAAAAAAATCCTAATGGAACTCAGTTTCAATAGAATATTTATAGACCGGGACCATATTTTTCTTTATAAGTAAACCCGAACCTTTGAGCCGAACGAATGAACTGTACATAGAGCGGTATGTACAGTTCATTCGTTCAAGGAGTACTTTTATAAATAGGTACTATAGCTAATTACATTGGCGCAAAAGACGAAAATGTATTTTGCTTGAGGCTAAAAGATACCCAGACAAGAGCTTTTTATCTCATAAATTGAAATTCATGAAACACGATGATAATAATTTCATACGGTCTTGAAAAAACATGGTTATTCGTTCATCTTTCGGAACCTGCCCCACCGCCGAAGAAGATCCGACTATCTTTCGGCTATTTGCTCTATCAAGAAACATAAAAGAGGAGCTCGTGGCTAAAGAGTAACAGCCGCTCGGGTCTATCTTAAGATTAAGCCGTGCTTGCCCGAGTTGTTCTGTGTATAGGTAACCACCCATTACATATCGAGTTTCCTCCATGCCTCGGAAAGCACGTTAAGCCGTTACTCCTGACTGTCATTTGTAGACCTTTGACAGTCATTACAGGTAGTTCAGTGGCTCGAAAAACTGACAACCAGTCTTGCCAAAGGGTATTGTATTACCCAGTAATAACTGGGTTGTGGAGGTCAGATAGCAGTCGCTCCATGTAAAACACTGGTATTCAGCTGCATCTGGTTAGAGTGGAAACCGACCCCAACATGTTTGGGAAAAGGCTGACAGATGATGATGGTGAAGAAACATAAGGATTGTAGTTCCCGTGTCAGTAAAACAATTTGATTTATTAATCGCTGACCGTTCACTTCGCTGGCGAGAACTTTGTCAAATAAACAACTCGTATTCAGTTGATACTCGCTTCTCGCCAGCCAGCGGTGTGATGGTGCCCTAAGGATCAACGTCGAAAAAAGACAATCAGTTGATGTATTACGTAGCTTTCGTATTATAATTACGAAAACAATACATCACTTTTATCTCGGGCAACGATTATTTTGTACAGCTTTTCCGGTAAGGAATGAAATAATACACAGAAAACATAATAATATTAGGTACGTACCGGAGCAACGTGGTATATTAGAACACACAATTTATTGTTAAATAGGTGTTCAGTAATGACCACAGCGCCTATACTAATCTAAGCCAAATTAAAACCATTATTTAAAATAAACAACGGATATGAGACCGTCTTTTCCTACCCAAGAAGTTAATCGAAGGCTTAGGTAACACGAATATAATTTATAATAATCAGAATGGTTTTAATGTTCTAATATTGCAAGATGCCGAGTATCCACAAGACGGTAAGTAATCACCATTGCGTTTGGCAATACCAGAGACGTCACTGATCAGAAATTAATTAATGCTATCGGAGGCAAAAAAAAAACTGTACTACGTAATAGAAACTGTCTATTGGAGGATATTTTACGAAGGCTATCATTCGACCGTTTTTGAGAGCAGTGGTGATGAAATAAATTAGACAAAGTAATGCGCCTGCTTGGGTTCGAACCCACGACTTACTAAGTCTTCGTAAGTCGGGGCCGCCACCATTGGGATACTGCTGCTCTCTTTAGCAAACCACTAATTCTAGCTTGTTAAGTTATTTAATTTTTAAGGCTTTTCGCGAAACATTTTATAAATCACACATTTTTCCATAACTTGTATTATAATGCGATCCCGGCGCGTTCGTAATAAAATTCCATGGCGAATGCCAACCGTCCTGTTATGAGCCCAGTGAGGGTAATTAAATTCTGTCTGAATTCGTTAAAACGTGAATGTACAATGTACATACGAAATGTTCTAAATTGTTGTGTGTTTATTGTAAATTATTTCCCGTAAGCTCGTATCTGTATGCACGGAGCGTCTGGTCCTCCCTTCGTTTATTAGCAGTTCGTCGGTTGAATACGTGAATGTGATTTCGAGATCTTCAAGAATTTGGCTGCGCAAGATCTGTACTGTGTAAAGTTTACTCAGGAATATTGAGTTATAGAAACTCTTGACACACTACTCACTCATAGATGTAAACATAGAAGGATAAGGAAGGATAGGAGAAATAGAATGGATGGATGGATTGTAGGATGGATGTGAACATAGGAGGATTTTGTAATGATGTCAGAGAGAAATATCAACTATCTACATTTAAATGAGTTTAATCACTATTTTTCTGAACCACTAAAGACGCACTTGAAAGCAGCGGTGGCCCAGTGGTGAATACCCCGACTTACGAGCAGTAAGTCGTGGGTTCGACCCCAGCCAGGCGCATTACTTTGTCTAAGTTATTTCATCACCACTGCT
Source organism: Noctua janthina (assembly GCA_963576755.1). NCBI lineage: Eukaryota > Metazoa > Arthropoda > Insecta > Lepidoptera > Noctuidae > Noctua > Noctua janthina. The sequence continues at coordinate 7,496,148 of OY755063.1, read as the reverse complement.
CTCAAAACGGTGAAGGAAAACATCGTGAGGAAACCGGCATGTCCTAGAACCAAAAATTCGAAGACATTTGACATCTACCAACCCGCACTGGGCCCGCGTGGTGGATTATAGCCCATTCCCTCTCATAGAGGAAGCCTGCATCCCAGCAGTGGGAACATTAATAGGCTGATTATGCTTATGCTATGCTACTAAAGACGAGTTCGTCAGAAAAGCGACGATAGGTTCAAGAAATATTATTATTTATTTATTTATTTATGATTCCTTAAACACACATTGGTTTTTACAGGTAAGACCCAAGCTAACAAAGTAGTCATAAATTGCAAATTATCCAGTCCCAAGTAACGGGTCCGGGTAGAAGCATAAGTTAGACAGTAGACAACATACTAAGTGCTACCCTCTGGAATTCCGCCAAAGAGCAAGAAAATATGTCCAATCGCCGAGGGACACTATTTAGTGTGTTAATAACATAACCCGCAGAAGTATACATATATAGTACACTCACGTTAATATAATCGTTATATTTAAGTCCCTTAAAATAAGGGGTGAGCCTATTGACATAAACCGGGCATAAATCCACACTGGACTGCTACTGAGAAATATTAATCTTTCTCCATATTTATCACTAACAAATACACCAACATTTAACATTTAAAATGTCTGCTAGTAAGTCGCCTCGTCAGATACAAGTTGAGCTTCGAATCCCCAGTCTGCGGTCTGAGGCTACATATGACTAAACTAAGGGTCCCCAAGGACCGACAAGTCACAATTTATGTAGATAATATTAGGGTACAGCTGAATAATCTCACACAAAATGAACGATTATATTCCCCAGACAATATAGGATTAGAGTAATTTAAATTGTTTGTTGTAAACGATTCAACAAATGTTATAATGGAACCCCTTGGAGAATTATTTGATTAGACGCTCTAGCGTGTTAGACCTTGGTCATTCTGTTTTTTATTATATTGAGAGATAAATCGCAAGGACTAGACAGAGTTGTTTTTTTAGCGGTCACAAGCGCTTCTGCTGATCATAAGGTCCTGGATTCGAATTCCAGGTCGGGCAAAAAGTTTACTTAGAGGCATTTCTTAGCAGCAGGCTGGAGTTAGACTTTTAGCCCGGTAGGAAGGGGGGGGTCATAGGCTCACCCATTTTACATGGGAATAAAACATAACTGGCGAACCATTCGGGTATATATACTTGTTATGTTAGATAGATAGTAAGGACAAATGTGAATAGTACACACTGTCCTAAATAAAGTTTGTGTTGTGTACAAGATACTAACGAACTATGTCCGACTCTCTAACAATTTTCCTTATTTTTCTCTCTTGGCCGTTGTTATATTTTGACAAAACAGTTGTGATATAATATCTTTAACCGACCATTATTATTTACTAATTACTAGATGACCCGGAGAACTTGGATCCACCTAAAACTGATGGCTGTTCCTTTGGGATTTTCTTAATTTTCTTTTTTCCTAAACCACCCACCCCAGTACAGAGGCGAACAAACCGTAACGGTCGTGCCATTTTCGAGTTTTTGCAAAACTAACCCACGGCATTTTGGTTTTTTTTATATAATATAGATAGATAGATAAACGCTGCTGATTTGGTTTTAATTGATTCAATTTGACTTAGTTTGATTGTATTGTATTTGGTTTTATTTTGATTCTACGATTTTTTTTATCGGATATATGCCATCCATGTCCATGTCATGTGTTCCATATCTTCGGATTTCTATTAATTTATGTGTGGCAATGGATGTTATTTAACTGAAATAAATGCATTTATTATTTAATTATTTATTTGCTACGCAATATCATGTTAAAGTAAACACATTATGTACTGAACTATTTGCCAATTATTAAACCATTGCACACACAAATATTAAACAGGTAATGTTCGTATAGTCATAGGTAACTATTACGTATGTTCAAAAATCAATAACTGTTTCAAAAATTGATATTAATGCACCATTGGTATTAATGATGAAGTTTTTTCGAATGGGGTTAACATACTGCTGAATTGAGATTGATTACAATAAATTATTATATTTCTCTTCAATAATGTTTGATAAAAAATATTGAACGGTCATAAAAGTGCCGAAATGGAATTATTATACAGGTACCTGATTGTGTAACACACTCACTATTCCACTTCCTTTCATTTTATTTCGGTATTAATTACGTTATTGAGCAGACGTTTTTTTAAAAAAAAATTCCTTAAAAAATGCTACGAGCACTCGGACTCCCACGGCCCCAAATTTTCTATAAGGTGGTGGTGGAGGTTTTTTTATTTCTTGGTTCGAAAATATAGTTTCCACAAAGTTTACTTTTTTTGTTTGATAAAAATAAATTAAAATTAAAATGGGGTTCCCCTACTACGATGGTACGGAACCGATAATGCGCGAGTCCGACTCGATCTTAGCCCGTTTTTTTATCTATAAACCAAAACCTTGTGGAGCCCTGACACAGGCAGAAGACGTCGCGGCAGACCTCGTAGAACATGGCGGGATGAGCTGGACTAGAAAGAAAGAAAGAAAGAAAATACATTTATTTGGCACATGCCACAAGTGCACACAGTATAAAAAAAAAATTAAAAAAAAACTTAAAATCTAAACAAAAAAATAAAATAGTGTGACACTGTGTGCCTCACGGCTGCGCCAAATAGGCCCGGACTAAACCAATCACCACATTAACTCTGGATTGAAAAAACTAGAAATGGCTTTGACGCAGTAATAGGAAGACAGGATAGCAGGATCAGTAAACTGATGCATTTAATCATTCCATGTGAATGACTTACACGTACGCAATCATCTCAGTTGCCGATTGGCTAATCTTATTCCTCCGACGTCATATTTACTCTGGATATTAGGATAAAGATCCTATTTACAGGTGTGTTTGGACAGGACCGATGTTGGCAATTTGGACGTAAGTGCCGAAAGAGCAAGGGCACATTACGTTGATATACATTGTACATAGCATGAAGCTCATACATAAACTCACGAATTTTTCTGATGAGGATAGGCGAAACTACAGAACGCTACAATCAATAAAGATAAAACTTATTTAGCTTAACATCATGGTAGAATTTAGAATAGCAAGAAAATATTTGTCTGAAAGTAAACACGAATGAACAATTCATGTACATTTCATGAAATACGAGTACAAGAATATTTTAAGAGCGTTTTGCATTACATAATGGTACAAATTAAACAAAAGCACTTATGTTATTACATTTCTTCCTTTATCGTGTGGTTATTGCCTGTGTTGGGGAACTTGACTTTATAGGCCATTTAAATAATGAAACTGCAGATCGGGTGAAAAAATACGTGTGCTCCGTGTAATCTGTGTCTAATTTAAATTAGACGTAACAATTTTGAAATAGCCCTGGGCCTTTGTGCCATACAAATAAATCAAACTTAATGTTGTGTTGCCAACACCTGGTTTTATGCCGCCTCTGAATTGGTTTTACATGCCGTCGAGAAATATCTCTCAGGCATGCTGGTCACGATGGTTTCCTTCACTGAAGCTAGTAATAATTATAAAATACGCACATGAATCTGAAAAATCAGAGCTGCGTGTTTTAGGTTCGAACTTGACACCTGTAACTTGTCAGTCCGACGGTCACATCTTGGGTTATCACTGCTTACGTTACTTATGTTATAACAATACCATTTTACTTTTGTCAATGCTCGGGCCTCGCCTCAACCAACACCTATCTAAGTTATGAATGTTTGGATGACATTTCATAAGACCCCATTGAATTACATTCAAGTATTTCATCAAAACCTCAACTCTTAACACACTAACTTTAACTATTAAATGAATATACCAACAATAAATAGTTCTAAGTTAAATATGTGCTAGATAACTTGAATTGTTTCGAAGACTTTTGACATCGAACGTCATGAACTTAGCTTAAACTTGAACTTATCTCCTTCACGCTGCATCTATTCTATAACTAAATGTTTCGTCAAACTTAGACAAGCTGTCTACACCGCAATCATCTTTGCAGCGGTTTTTGGTAAGTCATGGACTTACATATTATATTGTTAAGTTGGCACGTCCCAAACTTATCACGGACTATTAGAAGTTATACTGACGTTTTACAAAGGTTGGACGTTTTGTAGACTTGTGACAGAATGACAGGGTATTGATTCAATGTTGTTTTTTTTTCTACTAACGAGTCACCCCTTTTTTCTGAGGTTTTTTTACGACTTGACGAAACATTGAGATTTGATTATTATGTGTAAATCCAATCTATGCAAATAAAAATTGAAATATCTGTTTCTAATTTCAAAATAACAGCTTGGTACTAAAAGTATTACGGTACTTATAAATAAAACATTTTTTTTTAATTTTTGTCTGCCTGTTTGTTTGATTGGACGGGGCTTTTACTGTCAGATGGCTGATGTAAGGAATAACTTAGGCTACTCTTATTTTAGAAAAATAATTAGGGTTTCAGTGTACAAAACGAATAGGACCTATTAAATACATAACAAAAAACCCATTCAAATATAGCATATCAGATCATATTTTATAATCATTCCACGCGGACGAAGGTCGCGGGCAGAAAGACAGGAAAAGTGACTGTAGGTACCTAGGAACTGGATACCAAGAACTGTTTAGGGGCCTTGTGTTTCATGTTTCATCCATTTCTCTTTGAGACATAGCAAAAATATTGATTTTACAAAATGATAAATTACTTATAAGTAACTTATAATGTGTAAAAGGCAGACCACAAACAATGTTGTGTTTGTTAAGTGACATCAGTTTATCGAAAACAAATATTGTGTTGAAACGTTGGAATTAACATCGTCATTCAAAGTCTCGTCGACAGAGAATTTCTATTCAGGTTTTTTTTTTTAGTTGTTGTCCCACTCCTTGGTAAAGGCCTCTCCCCATTTCTTTCAGTTACCTCGATAGTGTGCTTCTTCTCGCCAATTCATTATGTAGCTATCACCATTTCAGAAAATTATTTTCTGTAAACCTCATCCATCGTTTTCCACCAGGTACAATCATCATCTGCGTAGCCTTTTCCCAACTTTGTTGGGGTCGGCTTCCAGTCTAACCGGATGCAGCTAAATACCAGTATTTTTACATGGAGCGACTGCCTATCTGACCTCCACAACACAGTTAGTACAAAGATGAACAAATGACAGCCACCCATCCACGGACCAACCTAGGCAGGCGCGGCTTAACCTTAAGATCGACCCGAGCGGCTGTTATTATTTAGCCACGAGCTTCGATCAGGTAATAAATCAAAGATACTTTTTCGTAAATAAATTCGTTAGAACGTTTCGACAAACATTCCGTCACAGATCGAGATTTGTTTCATCGACAAACAATGCGGTCTTCGGAAAAGTATTTTCTGTGAAACTTAATCGTTTCCGAGAACGTACAATTAATCATCGCGGATGCTGCTGCGATAACGTTACTCGTGGGCTGCAATCAGGCTAGGAAGTGGGCGGGCTAGGGAACTTCAGAGATTGCAGTAGGAAATAAAAGAACTGTACAGTGTGTAGAATACTTTTGAAGAAACTTGAGCTGTTTTTCATCGAACTGGGTATTGTTTTGTTTGTTGAATTACAGTCTTGCAGGATTTTTTTGTTGGAATATCGTTTGAATTTTTTTCAATGACTTTTTTGATCTGTTTTATAAAAACACTAGCGACCCGCCCTTGCTTCGCACAGTGCCACCTATCGGGTCCAAAATTATATCTAATGTAGCCTATATTTTAAGTTAAGCATCTAGCAGTAGAGTGGTGAACACTGCGTTAAAATCCATGCAGTAGTTTTTGCATGATGCGCGTACAAACATACAGACATGCAGACAGACAAATATTCTAAAAACTGTTGTTTTAGCTTCTGTTGCTTTATAAAGACCCCCACATAATTTTTTGTACAATATCTTCAGTCTACAGACATCGCCCTGTTACAATTTTATTAGACGTATGGATTGGTCAAGACAACATTTTCAGTCGAAAATCTTGCTGAAAACTAAAAAATAAGAATAAGAAGATGGCAAAAAAACTTGCTATTTACTTATAACAACGATATTAATTTCTCTCTTCAACATCCCGTAGGGCCAGTCGGAGTGTACCTCCGACTGTCTTCCACATTTCACCAGTAGAGGGCGAGTTGAAATTCAGACTCCCCTTGACCTTTTCAAGTTGTAAAATATTTATTTGATATTTCATTGATTTGGTAAGTAGGGGTCCACATTAGCCCTGAATTGAAACAACTGGGAGTCATGGGGAGAGGGCTTTGCCCAGCAGTGGGATGACGCAGACTAACAGTATGAGTATTTCATTGATAAGATTGATTGACGAGAATCAATAAAACGAAATTGTTTCCGGGATTCTTGGAAAAGTCACTCATCACGATCCAAAAATGATTTGATTAATATTAAATCGTGGGAAGTATTCGGTATTTTTTTATCTCTTCAGGCAAACGTTCTTTGATACAGCATTCTTTTCATCGCAAATAAGAAATATTTACGCAATTTTGAAAGCTTGATATACGCACGTTTTACTTTCTTTACCTTTGACTTTTATCTATATTTAATTTGTAAATCTTTGAACCTTACGTTCGTGTCATGTAATAAACATTTGAAATAATAAATTTTACCTTCAATACAACTATTTTGATATACGGAATGTGATGGAAAGCTGAGTTTTTATCCTTATTATGAAAATTCAGATAGCCTCATTAAAAGCCTTCTTCAGCGATACAACACATATTTACCTTTATACATATTTCCTTGTAAATATACACTTCCTTTGAAAGCAGGTTTTCTTGCAAAATCAACGTATATTTATTAAGTAAAAACAGCAGCAAACTGCGACGCCATCGATGCATAAAGATTTACACAGGTAAAACACTGTATCTATATGAAACTGACATCAAAGCGGCGCATTTATTTACATTTTACTGAGTTACAGAGAAAATAACTGGTCTATAACGGAAAATAAACTTGTTTAATGTGGAGCAATCAGTAAATACGACAGTAAATTTCAATAATTTTCTGCGACTACATTTTTCATCGGGCCAGTTAAGGTAGACATCCACCGCGCATGGATGACGGGTGCCGCTGGTGCATTTAGCCGGCTCCTACTAAATTTGCGGGGTCTACATATAGCTGTAGGCGGCTATACATAGGGGTTATAAGATCAATGGCTCTCTGCGGAGCTCCTGTGTTGGTTTGCAATGGCGGTCCGCGCTATACGTGAATATCGCACAAAACCCGGCGAGGCAGCATGTCCTCCAGCAGGGTCAGTGCCATGGGACTTGGACACAAGCTCACTAGCGTTCTTGCATATGGCGCAAGGAAGTGGGGATGAAGGTCCCAACAAGAGTTACGGAGCGCCAACAAAGCCTGCTCCGAGACGCAATGATGGCAGAGTGGAGGGACAGATTGTTGCAGCCTAGGGCTTGCCTCAGGGTTATCGAAGCTCTCTAACCAGCACTCTTGGAATGGGTGGAAAGGCGACACGGAGTACTGACCTTCCGGCTGACACAGGTACGCTCGGGGCACGGTTGCAGGTTGCTTGTATGTGCTGAAGATGGCCACCGAGTGGTCTTAAATTATAGAAATTCGACAAAGCCGTTCCTCATGGAGCGGAGGTTCCAATCCATGTGAATTAATATACGAAAATAAAGGTATCAGGGTATATATATTGTTTTAGGATCTGGGCCGTCAGGAAAATCGCAGCACAAAGGTTGGGACTGAGGGATCCTCAGAGTAAAGCAACTCATTGCATTGTGTTGCCATACCTCTTAAACAGACCTTATATGTTTTTCATAAATCATCATTATGGACTAATTCAATTTGTGTTTGACTGCCTCGGGGGTCTAGTGGTCGCAAGTGCGACTGCTGAGCATAAAGTCCTTGGTTCGATTCCCCGGTCGGGCCAAGTGTTATTGGGTGTTTCCATCAGATATTTTTCAGTAGTAGCCACGGAGTCTAGATTTATCACCGATTGTGTATTGGCATACATGGGACTTAAGCATAACTGTCAAAATGTAGGTGTATTATTAGGTACACCTCTGCGCAACCCTTCGGCGTGATGTTTTGTTATGAACTTTGTGTTTTGTTCTTTTTGTTGAAATACCTATTCGAAATGATTCGATTTAGGTTTGTGTCTCCCCAGTATCTATGCATACAACTTGCATCTCTTTCCTAATATTTCTACAGAATCAGATATATTTTTTCTTGTGGTTACTGCCTAACCTGGTGTCAGAGGTTTTATGTCGCCCATGGGCCTTTACTTTGGCTTTACATGCTATCAAGAAATATCTCCCAGGCATGCTCGTTTCCTGACGATGTTTTCCTTCACCGAAGCAAGTGATAATTATACAATAACCCATGAATTCGTAAAATCAGAGGTGCGTGCCTTGGGTTCGAACTCGAGACCTACGATTTGACAGTCCGAGGGTCACACCAGCACACCATCACTGAAGATACCTAATAATTAATGGCATTGATATATGTTGATACACACAGCAAAGAGCTATAGAATCATAAAATCATGACGACATTTTTTTATGTTGGCCCTTGTTTACCCAACTAAGTGTTTCATGTTTTTAAAAACCCTTCTATTATTTTGGGTACTTCAGCTTATAACCCGCAAATGGCTAAAAGGTTAATACAATATTTCGCAACTCCTGAAACCACATTTTGCTGTAGGTTAATACACTTGTAATATTATTGTGTGGAACTGTGTGAAGGTAACCACTAGTTGTTGAGACGTCGCTTTCTGGAACTTCAGGTGAAGATTTAATAAAAATAAATCTATAGATAACATGCGAAAATTGCTCTTCTTAGAGAATTACTGAAAGAAATTTCTTTAGAAATGATCGGTACCTTTGAACTGCATTTTCTTCATATTTTTCTTGTCTTAGTTACTAGATTATATAAATGTAGTGAATTCAAGAAAAACAGTTAGTTCCTTTAGCATTTCTTGTAGTAAAAAAGTGAATACCTTTAAAAAAAAGAAAAGTATTTTTAAATTTCCTACTTAAAAGGAAAAATAGTATATTTATAATCTCACTTTTTTGATAAAGGGTTTTTTCTATGATGAGTTTTTTTTTTAATCTATATTTATTTTGGGGCTTAAGTGATAACAAGAATACTTTACAACAAATAAAATTGCTACCATACATAATAACATTACATAATAAAACTGCTACCAGACTATAAATTACTTAAAAGTAAATAAACTTACGAGTATAAAGGGTGTAAAAAGACCTATCACCAAGCCGTCAACCAAACATTCTGTACAAATTAAGTAATTATTGCTGGAATACGACTTTTTTTTGAAAAAGCACATTTTACGGTAGGACTCGAAGGAACCCACTCAAAGCATTGTGCTGATGGATGGATTGAATAGTACGGAGGTCATGGAGGTGTTTAAAGTAAAAATATTATATTAAAAACAAGTATTTAAAAAAAAAATTGTGAAAAATTTTGAACTTTGACCCCCAATATCTCAGTTCCCAGGTATGGTCTAGAACAAAAATATTATCGCAAAGATGGGGAGAACAAGTGCCTTTCGGCTTTGTTAAGGGTCTATTTACACCCTTTATTCAAATAGCTTCCACACTATGGATGCGATATGAGGCTTTGAAACACATCCTGATCTAGTCTGTTAGTGTTTAATTCAGCCATCAAAGTGTCTCTTTCTCTGCTATTACGGACACATTCTATTAGCAAGTAATGAGCTTTAGTTTCCTTTATTCTTAGAAGGGAATATTTTACCCCCATATTTTTCAGCTCATTAATTAAATAACGAGTTCCTTGTAAGTATTCCATTGCTCTACAAAGGTTATTTAAAGACTTATCAATCACTCATTAAATATTCAGAGAACATAATTTTTTGTAAAAAAAGTGAAATTTATTTTCTATAATAATACTTATGCCTATTTGGCATTATTTTCCGATTTCTAGATCGTTACGTTAAAGGGTTAAAAGCAAATAATTAAGTAAACTGCCTGATTATTCTATAATCTCACTAGTCTACCGATTGACATTCACGGACATCTTTACCCAATCGTAAAGATTCCAAACGATTCTAAACTTTATAATATTTGCATACCTGTCTTAGTAGATATAATTAAAATTAATTCACTAAGACGTAAACTATCTAGACTTTGTGTTACAAACTTTATGAATTGTTCAACAGTACCTAAGCGTATCGCCTGACAGTACCTAAGCGTATCGCCTGTCTACCTGATCATCACAAAACATGGTTTACCTATTTTGTCTACGATATTCCAATATAGGTAGGAGGAGCTTGTGGCTAAATAATAACAGCCGCTCGGGTCGATCTTTAGGTTAAGCCGTGCTTGCCTAGGTTGGTCTGTGGATGGGTGACCGCCCATTACATAGCGAGTTTCCTCCGTGCCTCGGAAAGCACGTTAAGCCGTTGGTCCCGGCTGTCATTTGTAGATCTTTGACAGTCGTTAGGCAGTCAATGGCCCAAAAATTCTGACAACCAGTCTTACCAAGGGGTATCGTATTACCCAGTACTAACTGGGTTGTGGAGGTCAGATAGGCAGTCGCTCCATGTAAAATACTGGTATTCAGCTGCATCCGGTTAGACTGGAAGCCGACCCCAATATAGTTGGGAAAAAGGCTAGGCAGATGATGATGATTCCAATATAGGTAACCCACTGTTGTAGAATGTATTTATTTATAAATAAAAATCCAACCAGACTCGCTGAAATTACATGCAAAATATCTTTCTTCAAAAAGTGACATGAAAATTGAATATTGGGGAACATGAGCGCTGTTTATTTTTAGTCCTCACAGCAAAGGTTAAGTGGCTGCCTACGCTTTTCATCTTTATAGGGATATATTGGAAATAAAGTCCTCAGAGAACTAGAACAATAATATTAATCCTCAATTGCGGCGTACTTAACCCTGCCCACGCTAAGGCAATAACTATTGGCAATAGGCTCCACCTTTACTTACCTGGGACTTAAACAAAACTGGTGAAAGTGTATGCACTTTAGGTACGCCTTTGCCCAACCATTCATGGAAATTAGAAGTATGTTGTTATATGTGCCCAAAGTAAGAGCTCAGTACTATACCCGAAATTAAATAGGCCCAAGTACGAACAACGGCCAATCAAGCTATACAAAACCAGTTTATACGGATCTCTTGTTGTCCGGGAAATATATACAAAGCGAGTTCAAGTTATACTGGAAATGTACAGCTTCATGTGCCGCCGTGTGTACCAACTATGGAACGGGTTTATTTTTAACACGCTTTAAATAGCTTCATCTGGAACAAAATATTTAAAAAAAACTGAAGTTAAGTTTGACCCACTTCTTGGTTTCCGATTGAGCTGAAATTTTTCACACAATAGGTTTAGTTTGGTTGACAATGCATGGTTAGCTAAGTGACGTCATTTTAAATCTAATATGGCTGACTAGTTATTTTTTTATGATTTTTTATGCCATGATATGAAAGAGAAAGAAAGAGTTAGCTGAGAAAAATGCTAAAAATAAAAGGACGTCACTCTAGGAATGTTTTTAGTTTTTTTTTAACTAAAGATCCAGTCAATCAGAATACACTATCTACTTAAGGTGACAGAATATGTATCACCACTTATTTTACAGTATGGAGGAGGCCTTACAGCTCCTAAGTAGTTATTTGTAAGATGTACATTGTACTTTTGTACAGTGTTATTTTTTTCAGTATATTTTCTTTCTGCTTTTTTTGTTCAGTTATAAATCGAAGCCGATTGAGGTAAATGAAAATAAATACAATGGAGAGAGAATTTCTAAGTGGATTAATTGGGACTTATGGTTCTAATCACCATTTTGTAATTGAAGATTTTGTAGGAGCTTTAAAAGGGGTCATGTTGGCGAGACATAAGTACCTCCAACGCACCCTGACGCACGATGCTGACTGTTTATCAGGGCATTTTTTTTTTTATTTTATTTTTTTTAGTTTGGACTCTAAAATAACCCGTGATCTCCAAGTTTGTTTCGGCGTTTCTTCAAAGAAACACCAACCCTGTCTAACTGAAACATTTATTCAGAAATGTAAAAGTGCTGTTTTAACTAATTTACAGAAATAATTAACATTTATAATGTGAATACTTATGTGATCTAATCACAGACTATTTCAGTTTATAAAATATAAATATATTTAATAAGTAGAGTGAACTAACTACATACATTAATAATTAAAAACTATTAAATAAACTAACAACAAAATATAAAAGGGCATCGAAAAACTCCTCCTCAACGCTGTCAGCTGGTAATGTGCCCAAGAGACTGACGGCACATTTTATGGCAACACTTAGCCTCTGGCCAAGGTAAAAGCCAGTCCTTGGATCACGGAAAGCGTCAACTAGGCGTTACGAAATTTCCTTAAACAGGGTTTGCGCACTCGGACCCCACGTTTATAAAATTAGTTACCTAATTTGTTTTTAAATGTACTGTTTATGCACAATTCACATACGAGTAAATCCTCGTTTGCAAATCCCCCAATCGAAGTAAGGTTTGCTGTAAGAAAGCCCAATTCTGGGTTAAACTCACCGTTGCACATAAGCTATAGAATTCAATTTGTGTGTGTATCTTTTAATTTTGAGTGCAATAAAGAATTTGAATTTATGAAAGGGTTTTTTGGTAAGTCGGTTCCTATGATTTATGTTGATTTGAATGTAGAAGACCTTCAATATTGGTTGGTATAAAACCGATAGAGATTTAGTCTGATTGGTAATATATCATCAGGAACCCCAAAGTACTATTTATTTTTGTTTCCTGGTATATGATATCTTACCGATACAAGAAACATAAGATTGAAAATTTTGTTGATATTAGATACCCAGTCGCCGACCTGATCTGTAGTAGAAAAAGCACAATAAATACACGATTGCATGTCTGATATTAGAACTTCTATTCCTGATTTTCCCGACTTTCTGTAACGATACGATACAATTTACAGTAAGACTTCGTAAGACGATTCAATGTCGCACACAATCTGATTAGGGCACTCGTGTTTACCGGTACGTTATACGCTTTATTCAGTTAGCATGGCGTAAGTGCACGAGACAAAGATACACCCTGTCTCAGCACGGATGTAAGTGAGACAGGCGCCTTCGCAAATAGGTGCACTTACCTGTTGAATGCCAGCCTGTTATGTTTTATTGTGTAAGACGACGACTTAAAACATTACGACCTGGTTAAAAATAGGGTGAATTAACTTAATAATGTCCTGTGGAAGTTTTAATGAAATTAGAGATTTTTATACGATATTAAGCTTGATTTATAAGTCCGACAGCCAAAAATGGCGCTATAAAAGTAATTTACTGCTCTCCTAATCGTAGTTATTTCACCCCGCATAAAAATTAATTATAACGATTTATAAGTCACTTACCTGTGCTCGGCAACGCTCCACAGTATAACGAACGATTTTTTAATTTTACAGCGCCGTATATATTTATTTAATTCTGAATTTTCTAATATAATAAGTAAGTAGTCAACAGGTAACACAGATGCGAGTATCAACAACAGTTTCTAAATATCTTAAAAGTTACAACAAGTTACAACGCGCTCAGGATCATGTTACTGAGAGAGCCGTCCGTAACAATAATAACACTGACAGGAAGACGAAACCAAGCGTATATGGGAGTGAAGAGAAGGCAGAGAGGAAGCGAAGAGTAGGCATCACAGGTAGCTCGAGATCAGCTCAGAAGTACAAGATACTAACCGAAACGAAACAAAATCAAAGTAAAACCGGACCGGAGAACGTACTGTACACACGCGCGACGTGACTCGAGCGAGTTCGGTTTAGGTGTGAAAAGTCTGTAAGATTCAACAAGTGGTTTGCGAGCGCCGGCGACGCGGGCTCGCTCGGAGGTCCTCGCGGCGGGAAAGCTCGCCCGCCAGTGCCCCGAGCTGCGCCGCCCGCCTTCCTCCAGCGCGCGTCGGTGTGCGTGCAGCGCGCGCTACACCCTTCATTGTTGCGCCGCGCGTGTGTGCGGCGCGGCCCCGTCCGCACGGCCTGCGCGCGCCTCTGTGTGCGTGTATGACGCGCCTACGGGTCTGGCGCACGGGTGAGCCCGGGCCGACCTCCAGTCAGCTCGTCCCTGTCCTATCTATACCGCTTTTACAATGGAATGGCTCGGTGAACACAAACTACCTGCGTGCTACATTAGCGGACGCATAGCTCCCATAAGTCGCTCACTTTATTCACTCAGCTTTTTGTAACGAGCTCGTAATACAATGTGAAATTACTGCCGCGATTGTTGGTACATGAAAAGGTTGGATTCCTCGCACTTGTGGAGTGCTCGAGCGAAACTTTCGCGTGCCTTACCGAGCTTCGGTACATATTTATTTAGTACGCGTCTCTTGCTTGAATTTCATGAATTGTACACGTTGCATTGTAGTGAATTATTTAATATTAATTGAGATTGTTTAATTAAACATGGCGTCGAGTTAATTACATTGTTACGTGCCTGTTAGTCTGTGAAAAGGTTTTTGTTGTACAATGCAATTTAAACGTTTTAAAATATTCCTTTTACAATATGTTTCTACAAGACACTGCCACTTTTATATAAACTCAAGTCAAATTCAGCAATGTTTACCTGTTCGTCTTATTGTTGTGGTATCAAAAAAAAAAATCAACAATTTTGTAAAAAACTTACCCTATTAGCAGTAGATCTAGACCTACTGCATATCAGTGTTAACGTAATTTCATGTCAGTTAGGCGCTACACGCGTAGCAAGACTACGGAGCTTGGCCGCTACGCCTGACACTAATTCGTAGCAGACGCTTTGAAATCAGTTTTTCGTACTACGGCGTAGTAGCGTAGAACAAACGATACATTGCGGTTATGTTTTACTGTTTTCCCATTAATATTGGAGTAGCTTTGTGTAATAGTTGATTTTATCTGCGAATTATGTTGATTGAAATTAATTTCTTATTTCAAGAGCTGGCTTTTACTTTTTTTTTAACGTGGCGACGCCGCCATTCTTTTGGGAACATTACTAGTTACAGAGTTGAGGAGGAGTTTTTTGACGTCATTTTTGATGTTTGTTTTTAAGTTAGTTTATTTCTTATCAAATAAACATACTTACGTAAACTAATTTGTAGTAGACAATCAATAAATACCAGTTCTAAACCGCCTATTTACTAGTAAATAAAATTGATTAAAATGTTCCGAGAATCAAGCACTAAGTATTTGAGATATGCCACGTGTTTATCTAGCCGTCTAGGATCTACATTAGTAAAATTATTTTTGACCTAATTGAAAACACACAGGGAATTATTATTCGAAAATTACAAATACTTTTTGAGAGATATACACCGTGACTTTTTAGTCGTCTTACAAAGGTCGTCCACTCAGTGTAACCGATATAAAATAGCTCTAGGCGTGATTTTTTTTTTATCTTCCATAATAGGTACAAAGAAAAATTAGAATAAAATTATGAAACATTCTGATAATGATGTTTACGTGTCAAACTGGAAAACATCTACCTACTCAGCACTCGAGTCGAGTAGATCATCGCTCGTAACAGGGTGTTTTAACTACGTCATGCGTCATAATACTGAATAATATTTTTATTTTTAAATTATTAAAATATCATAAATACCTATTTTTTTTTATGAATGTTTAGTATTCATTGGATACATGAAGTGGGCTGCCGTTGTAAGACGACTAAAAAGTCAAGGTGTATTATTATATTTTCTCTAAAAAAACTGAATAATATTCCACTTACGCACCCAGAAACGGCACGGAGAATGGTACATTTGTATACGCCCACATTTTGATAACTTAATATAAAGTTTCAATAAAGTTGAGCTGTTGTAATTTAGAGGTAATGTCAACTCTGAGAGTTTCTTCAAAAACATCCATGTGTTCCTCGCCATCGAAGTAGGCGTAAGTCTTTGGCCCATACAGTACACACCTTAAATATCAATTGTTGTACTACTATTAACGGGAATAAGACGTTAACCATCCTTAAAAGACAACCGTGTCGGACTGCCTCGTTGGTCTAGAGGTCGTAAGTGCGACTGCTGAGCATAAGGTCGTGGTTCGACTCCGAGGTTCGGCAAAGTGTTATTGGGGTTTTCCATCATGAATTTCTAAGTTGCAGCCATGGAGTCTGGATTTGTGCCCGGTTGATGGCAATAGGCTCTCCCCTTATTATATGGGACTTCAACTTAACTGACGAATTGTATTTTACTATTAGGTGCACCTCTGCCTAACCCTTCGGGGATTACAGGCGTAATGTTATTTATGCAATCTTTAAAAGATAGGTTTTACAATCACAGAAAGTATTAGTTAGCAAAGCCAGAAATGTGTTATTTAGAAATCTCTAAAGTGCATCACAAAGCAAACTATATTTATCTTATAACATTTATTACTTAGACAATTTTATCGAACTTCTATATTATACCCGTTTAGCACACTAACAATAGAAGTGGAAATCAAATTCAAATTCAAAATATTTTATTGTGTTAGTTACAGGTCTAAACAGTAAATTTAAGTTCCAATATGTCCTGCCTAATAGGCGTACAATAATTATGTAGTGGCATTACATTTAAAATTATTTTACATGTCAAATTTGGTTACTTTCTCAATTAAAAATGTACGCAGTTTATTTTTAAATACTGGAAGTTCCTTAGTGCTCAGAATGTCAATTTATGTATCTTGTTGTATATTTTTGATGCCATGCCAAAGAAGCTTTTGTTAAACAGAGCCGTTTTATGTGGTACATTAGAAATTTTTAACTTATATCTTCTCGATTTGAGTTTATCATATAGATTTAGATTTGTTTTTATAAATACGGCTACTTCATAAATGTAAATTGCAGGCAAGGTTAAAATTTTATATTCTTGGAAATATGGATCACATGAATCAGGAACACGGATACCGGCAATCGCACGTATACACCTTTTTTGCGAACTAATTTATCAACAATTTTGGATAATTTATATAAAGCATATGTGTTTGTGTCTTTGATTTCTTCTTCTCCGTGTCGCTGGCACGATATCATATTTTATTAGCCCAAAAAATCGCCATCTTCGATCAGAAAATACCGAGTGTAGTATTTCCAAAATGTTCTAATGGCATCATCAATAATTAGTCGGGGAAATAAATGCATACGTTCAGTGTCCAACTGTTTCACGTCGTAAAGGATACTTTGGATATTCTTCGAACTACTATTATACATGCTTTGGTGTCCTGTAAGTGAAGAAGTACACTTTCGTGATACTTTTGTCGTCCAAAATGCTTATCTCATGATCTGTGTTCAAGTTTGAAAAACCTTGAAAATTGATTCAATGTTTTTCAACCTTCAATATTGTAGAGACATCGGAAGAAAATTAATAAATTCAAAGTGCAATCATATGAAGCATATCAGTTATGACTATTGCAACATCCCGATATCATCATCATTCTCTTGCCCTTATCTAAATTCATTTGCCGCCTTCACAGCATGTCTTCTTTTCCATACTTCTCTATTACTCGTCATCTCAGAAGTCACCTCCTTCGTAACATAGCATCCTTCAAACAGTCCCGATAGTGCCAGTAAAATATTTTTAAAGACAAATTGGAAGTGTCTCCATTTGAGGTGGATCCAACTGTGAAATTCTCACAAAATCTCACACATGAAGACATCATGTATAAAATTTTCTCAGAATTTTCCTTTGACTCGAACTTTGATCCAAGTTTTTGAAGAATCGAATGCTCGTGATGTCATTTAATTATATTTGACTTGGAATGATCGAAGGTGACTGTCCGATGACCTATTGGTAATAATATAATTGTTATACAGAAACAATAAGCCTAAGGTCTATATTAATAAAGTTCAAACGTACATTGGGATTCTCTTAGCTGTAATGGTTAATAATTGTTATGGTAATCTACAATAGAAGTACCTCTGACTTTAAGAAAGTCACATAAATAAACGTAAAATTCGAATAATTCTAAGTTTTCTCTGGTCAGACTGGAAGCCAACCCCGACAAGGAAATTTTTCTGCATATGCTGGAGACTAAAAAAAGTCCTTGATACCTAGATTTCACGAATTCCCAATGTCTTCACATAAATGTGTATACACAAAAAAAGTGCTGCCGCGTTTCAGTAATATCAAGCGAAGTTTTGATTTATCGGAAAAAGTTTACATTGATAGGTAATAAAAAAACCGGACAAGTGCGAGTTCGACTTGCGTGGAGAGGGTTCCGTACGTTCATAGATTTCTTATAGGTTTTCCTGTAATCTATTCTATAGGCAAAGACATTTTTTTTGTATTTTTTTTAAATTTTCGGCCCTGTAGTTTCGGAGTTAAGGGGGGGAGAATGGTTGATTTTCGCCTATTTTCTTAAATAACTTCAAAACCATTTATCTCAAATTGTATAAAAGAAAAGTTGAGATGCACACAATGAGGGCTCATTCGATATGTAACACGATTTAGTTTGTAAAACTTTTTTTTTTCATTTTCTAATTTACCCCCCAAAAGTGGCCTCCATGTTTAAAATTCATTAATTTACGTTATTCGTCCGTCTTTGGGTCACCGACTTACATATGTGTACCGACAAATTTCAACTCAACCTGTCCAGTAGATTCGGAGTAAATTGACTGTGACAGACGAACAGACAGATACGCGAGTGATTCTATAAACTACAAGGGTTC
Source organism: Noctua janthina (assembly GCA_963576755.1). Lineage (NCBI taxonomy): Eukaryota > Metazoa > Arthropoda > Insecta > Lepidoptera > Noctuidae > Noctua > Noctua janthina. The sequence continues at coordinate 7,477,495 of OY755063.1, read as the reverse complement.
CCTTTTTCGGTAGGTACGGAACCCTAAAAAACCCTCATCATGATTTTATTACTTACTAACTGTACGTCCGGAACTGCGGACTTTTCTAGTGTTACGTAGGTAAGTGACCAATTGGCCTACCTTGATTTCACGACTCAATTTTGAAGTTATCGAAAATACTTATAAAAGATATTCGAAAATATTAATAAGCTAGAGAAACTGACCGTGTGAAACATGGCAGCTTTTTCTGCGAATGGTAAGGCCGAGCCGAGATAGAGAAAAAAAAGAAAAGGAGAAGTATTTATTAGACTCGGACAGGATAAAACAAAATGATTAAATTTTAACAACAAAACAAAATTATAATAAAAGTTAACATGAGAAAAAAATAAAAATAAGACAAAAAATAGACAACACTGGGCCTGTATGAGGCAAAAAGGATCTAAGCATGGAGCTGTAACAATAAAAAATGTCACAGCGCTGGTATTCTGATAGGGTCTATAGTCTAACCAATATGTATGATACGGCTAATAGACGAAGTGTTGCTACACCAAATTTTAGCCGGGTACAGCTAGGTGCAGCCATATGTATCCTACTTATCTTCGGTTAGAAAATGCAACCAATTTGGATGTAGCACTCGCCGGCCGCGCGCGTTTGGTCACAGTTCTAACCTAACCTAACCTAATCCATTTTGTCGCAATAAAAAGGATACACAACTGTTACCGGCCGCACCTAAGTATAAGCATAGCATAAGCATAATCAGCCTATTAATGTTCCCACTGCTGGGACGCAGGCCTCCTCTCTATGAGAGGGAATGGGCTATAATCCACCACGCGGACCCAGTGCGGGTTGGTAGATGTCACATGTCTTCGAATTTTTGGTTCTAGGACATGCCGGTTTCCTCACGTTGTTTCTCTTCACCGTTTTGGTAGCAGTGGTGATGAAATAACTTACACAAAGTAATGCGCCTGGCTGGGTTCGAACCCACGACTTACTGCTCGTAAGTCGGGATCTCCACCACTGGGCCACCGCTGCTCTGCCGCTGATACACAACTGTTACCGGCCGCACGTAGGTATAGCCGGCTAGAACTAGGTGTAACCTTACTATACTAATATAACAAAGAGGAACTTCGCATCGACGGACCCGTTTCCGAAAACGTACTTTCACTAACGTGAAGCTACATTATCCCCGAGTGTCACAGGGTATATTTAAAACATAACAGTAACATAATTTCTGACGCGAGCAACAAAAGCCAGTACTCAGTAAGAGACAGTCCTATTGCCATGCAACAGGCCCAAATATAGATTCTGGCCAGCTACTGAGATTTTTATTGGAGACTATCTGAGCCCCGCGACTTTCGTCCTAAATCGGTTTTTAAAATATTACCTAAATCGGTTTTTAATTTGTATTGCACGGAACCCCAATAAATATTTCTAAAATTAAGTTACTTCTATAACAGCTATCTGCCAGTAAAAGTTCCGTCAAAATCGGTCCAGAAGTTTCGGAGATTAGCCGGAACAAAGAAACAGACAGACAAACAAACAAAAATATACTATATTATACTTTCATAGGCATTCAGTTTAAGCTGTTACTTTGAAATTACAAACAGACACTTCAATTTAATTTATTTGTATACCTAGATTCTACGTATTTTCGTCGTTAATAACACCTCTAGCTATAATTAGAACGAGTAGGCAGAACGGTACTACTTACTATACTATTAAACGCCCACGTTTTTACTATCGCTCACCCACATTGACGGTAAACACAACTTATATGGGAGCAAGTCTATTCAGGGAATGCAATAATCTCCATAGATCTCTGAAGAATCTTTCTGACTTATACAGAGTGGTACAATCTAACTATCGACTTGATGGATACATGTATGGGTTGCCGTAACGATATTCAAAATTTATAATTCATAAAAACTGTTTTACGTTGCATTGTGTTCATTTCATAAAAAAAACCTTTTTTTTAACACGAGTTTTAAATGTCAATACTTTACTTCAAATACTTCCATGACCCATGTACTATTCAATGCATTCATCAGCACAATATCTTGGGTGCGATATGTCTTGTGCTACTCTAAATGATGATACCAAAAAAGAGACGTTTTCAAGAAATCATTTTTGCGCACTGTTTTTTTTATTTTGATCTTACAAAATAGTTGGTTGATGGCTTCGTGAAGGGTTCGTTTATACCACGTATATGTCACTGTAAAGTTATTAATACCGTTATAGAAACGAATTAACAAACAAATATGGCGGCGCGGGGAACATGACGTTCAACCAACCAGCGCGCGAGGTGCGTTTCGTCGCATGGCCATTTCACAATTTGACGGTTTCACTTCGACAGATTAGATATAATCTACCGAAAAATAATGCGTTAAATTGTAAGCAGTATGTTACGGTTCACAATCTTTCGACAGTTTACAATCTCCCGAGATAGATTATAATCTAACGGTATTTACAATTTTACAGTGACATATAAGCAGAAATGAGGAAATCCGTAAGAGAACCAAGGTTACCGACGTAGCCCGAAGAATAGCCAAACTTAAGTGGCAGTGGGCAGGGCACATTGCTCGCAGAACGGATGGCCGATGGGGCCGGAAAGTTCTGGAGTGGCGACCGCGAACTGGAAGACGTTGCGTTGGAAGGCCTCCCACTAGGTGGACCGATGACCTGGTAAAGGTTGCAGGGATCCGCTGGATGCGAGATGCACGGGACCGGTCAATGTGGTGACACTTTGATGAGTGACATATATATTTCATAATAATTGTACCCAGACCGTTTTGAACCAGGAACCTTCGCAGGCGTTCACAGGCGTTCACAGAGGAACCCACAAAAGTATCATCACAATCGGATCAATGGTTTAGGAACCCATAGAGGACAATCATTAATTTTTATTAATACAAAATTTTTTTTTTTCTTAACAAGTATCCATAAAACTCTGGTAACTATTTTTATTGTGAAAATGTGTGATTTTCTTTACATTCATTGAAAGAATTTTTTACTATAAGATCAATTGTCGAACCCACTAATCCTACTAAAATAAAATCAAAAACAGGCTTTGTACATACTCGTATTTATAGATTACATTGCAAATAATCGAATCTTAACAACTAACCAATAAGTATACCAGATACCCATCAATTATTAATTGAAATGCTGCTTTAATTCAACTTGAAATTAAACCGCCACCCATAATACCCAAGGGTGAAAGATATTCAATTCCTTATTAACTTTGACAATATTGTTTAGCCAACGTTTAATCTAAGTTAATTTAGCTAAGTTTTTAGTGGATGCTTAAAGAATTAGAAAGTAATTAAAGGCAGTAAACATCAGTAGCGAAGGGTCAATTTTTGTAAGAGGTAAGCCGGAGTATATATCTTTAATGTGATTATATTATTTGTCTATAGAATACTGACTGTGCCATTTTTCAAAGGGAAGCCAGGAGGAATCGAGTTGTATTGAACCTTCGCCACTGGTAAACATTCACTTAATAGTAAGTAAAATAGGCAAATATAGATTTGTTTCGTTAGACTAGTAGTCACAATCGTGACTGCTGAGCATGAGGTCCAGGGTACTATTCCCGGGTCGGGCAAATTCATATTGGGTTTATCCATTCGGATATTTTTAGTAGTGAGCCACAGATTCTGAATTTGTGCCCTGTTCGTGGCAATAGGCTCGCCCCCTATTACTTGGGACTTAAACATAACTGGCGAAATGTGGGTGTACGTACTATTAGGTACACCGCTACCTAACCCTTTGGGGATTACAGGCGTGATGTTATGTATGTAAACATTCACTTTGAAAGGCTTTTTTTAATTGCGTACGAGCAAGCAAGTAGTAAGCCATAGGCTATTAATCTTCTATTACGTACATGGGACTTAGCCATTGCTAAATGTGGGTGTACTATATAGCCTGTACCTACCCTGTCTGCCTAAGCCTTCAGGGATTACAGGCGTGGTGTTGTATTATGCATACGAGCATAATAATAGAGTAACTGAGGAGCGGATTACGGATTCTGCCCAATGATAACTGATATTCAGACATCTATACATATAAAATTCAAAGTCCTGACTGACTGACTGACTGATATATCAACGCACAGCTGTAACCGCTGGTCCTAGAGACATGAAATTTGGAGGGTGTTTTCTTTGTGAAGAGTAGGTTATCCACTAACAAAGGGTTTTTCGAAATTTCACCCCTAAGAGGGTGAAACGGTGCGTTGAATTTTCTGTGAATTAAACCATTCTCGGGGTCCATTGACTTGAAAATTTGTTTACGTACTCTTCAGTTAAAATTATGAGAAACTCATATCAATGTTTTTCCAAAATCAGCCCCGAATATGAAATTCAAAGTGCTGACTGATTTACTGATATGTCAACGCACAGTCCAAACCGCTGGTCTTAGAGACATGAAATTTGGAGGCTGTATAATTTGTGAAGAGTAAGTATCCACTGAGAAAGGGTTTTTCGAAATTCTACCCCTAAAAGGGAAAAAGGGGTGGTTGAATTTTCTATGAAACTTAATATTCTCTGGGTCGATTGACTCGAAAATAAGTGTACACACTCTTCACTTAAAATTATGAGACACGTTTTTCCAAAATCATCCCCACCAGACTCAAAAGGGCTGCGAAACTCACGTAGACGAGCGCATGGCGCGCAGTGTTACGCAGGGTGTGCGGGGCGGGAGTATTTACCTATTAGTAAGAAGGTGGGATTTTTCTGAGGCAGACGATCCTGTAAATATATGTAAAATCCCGATTTTCGCGTTGATTCGTGATACGCGACATTGATATTAAATATTATGTAAAAGTATTATGTCTTTAAATAGATTCCTAATTAATAATCTGATTGTCGTCACCGGTGTCCAATCTCAAACCTAGATATTAATATACCAAGATATTATTATAATTTTTCACATATGTAAAGTAATTGATATTATTATGGACTAATATTTGCAAGTTATAAGTAAGTACATGTAAAAAAACGCGATTAGCGTATTAATCAAATAAAATTAAATACTAAAACTAACTACTCATTATTACCTATTCAACTTTAAAAGTGAAAACTAATATTACACATACATATTAATATATCTTACATAAACTATTATAAATGCAAAAGTTTGGATGAATAGATGTTTGTTACTCAATCACGCCAGGACGGCTGAACAGATCTGATTGAAACTTGGCACAGAGATAGATTATAGTCTGGTATAGCACAAAGATTACTTATTATCCCAGAAGTAAGATCCCGTGGGCAATTCCCGAACTCTACGCGGGCGAAGCCGCGGGCATAAGCAATTTTTTTAGAAAATAACTTAAGTTTTACCGGGCCGATGGACTCCTTAGCTTCCGTGTCCTGACTGCGTTTCTTTGAGTTGCAACATGTGTGTAGTCTGTCGGTGCTAGCCTATTAATTTACATCATGTAGGGAAGACATATTAGCCGTAGAACCGATGACCGTTGGGGGCGTTGGGGTAGATGTGTTCTTGAGTGGAGACCGCGGATCAGCATACGTCAGGTGTAACGCCCTCAGGCTCGGTGGAGTGACGATCTTCTCAGGGTGGCTGGTAGCAACTGGATGAGAGTGGCTGAGAATCGAGCTGAGTGTGATTGAGGAGACCTATGTCCAGCAGTGGACTGCTATAGGCTGATGATGATGATGATGATGATGTACGAAATGCTGAAAAAAATGTCCTGTGGACTAAACTCGAATGAATTTTTGAATGCAGACTGTGAACGTCTGAGAAGGTTTATGCAGTTTAATTTATTATCGTATTTTCATAATGCCGCCACCCTGTTTAAAGAATATAAACAGGGTGCTGCTGAATTAAAAAAATATTTAATGTAATGATTTAGTGAATAAGTCGTTGGTGTGTCAATAAATAAATAAATAAAAAAATAAATAAAGAATATCAAATAAAATGTCATAAACCATAACTTATCATAACGCCTGTAATGAAGGGTTAGACAAAGGTGTAGTTTCTACTACACCTAAATTTCGCCAGTTACGTTTATGTCCCACGTAATAGAGGACAGGCCTATTGTCATCATTCTGTCACAAATCCAGACTCCGTAGAAGCTACTTAGAAATTCCTGAAGAAATAAACACAATAACACTTTTGTCCGACTTGGGATCCGAACCTAGGACCTCATGCCCAGCACTAGACCAACGAGGTCACCTATCAACTTCTTTCTTTATCGTGTGGTTAGTTCCTAACCTGGTGTCAAAGTTTTTATGCCGCACATTGGCTTAACATGCCGTCAAGAAATATCTCTCTGGCATGCTGGTTTCCTCACGATGTTTTCCCTCAACGAAGCAAGAGATAATTATACAATACGCACATGAATCCGAAAAAATCAGAAGTGCGTGCCTTGGTTTCAAACTCGAGACCTATGACTTGGCTGTCCGACGTTCACACCACTAGGCTGTCACTGCTTGCCGATAGTTGGTGTTAATGTTTTCCAAACATACTGCGTCAGACAGTGTGAAATATATAGAAGAAAAATATACATAACGCGTTCCATATGCAGGTGATAACCGAATTTATTTTGCTTATTTTGCTTTATGTTCGACAACGAATCGAGTTTTTAACTGTGTTCGGAAAACCTATTACGTATTGCTAACTTCGTTTAAAAATTTTGTGAATCTTTTCATGATGTTTTTATATTTGTTCTAAATGGTTTTTTTATAAATAGGTCATACATAGTTACTTATTTTCGTGATGGCCGTGGTAAGCTACCTAATCGTGGAATCTCCTTCCCAACTTGGGGTCGGCTTCCAGTCTAACCGGATGCAGCTGAATACCAGTATTTGCATTTGAGTGCCTATCTGACCTCCACAACTCAATTAGTATTGGGTAAAATGATATCCCTTGGTAAGACTGGTTGTCAGACTTTCGGGCCACTGACTACCTGCAACGACTGTCAAAGGTCTACAAATGACAGCTGGGATCAGCAGCTTAACGTGCTTTCTGAGGCACGGATGAAACTTGGTATGAAATGAATGGTCACGCAAGCGCGGCTTAACCTGAAGATCGACCCGAGCAGCTGTTATTATTTAGCCACCATCTCCTCTTCAATCGTGGAATCTCTCAGATTTATATCTAAGGTAGTAAGGTACGTCAAATCCATTTTCTAGTTTCAAGTCATTTCCATTTAAAAAATGCATGCGATTCATCCCTCCTCTTCACATGTCTATCCCATTTGATGTCGTAGGCGTTTAAGGTGGAGGCAACAGGATAGCCCGCGAAATTAATTTTTCTTACGTTTTTGCAATTTACAGGTCAGTGTCAGGTTGTATGTTGATTAAGATATGATTCGCGACCGTAACAAATATGACTTTACAGAGTTATAGTCATTAAACTCATCAATACAGCCCTCTAAGTTCATATATCCCATTGAACCACTTTTTTATGAAATATGCATTAAATGGGATTAAATGAACTTAGAGGGTCGTATTGATGATTTTAATTATTATAATTCTATAACTATATAAGTGTTACAGTCGCGAATCATATTTTGGTTCATATATAGCCTGAAACCGAAATGCAAATTGCAAAAAACCTAAGAAAATTTGAATTTCGCGGGCTGCCCTGACGCTTCCACCTTAACAGCAAACTGAACTTTATGTGCGAGTTGTTTTTTTTTTTTAACAACAGTGCATTAATTACCAACATGTGTTTTACAACTAATAAGCGAAGTTTTCTTGCTTACAAAACTGAAGCCTTCTTATAATACGTAAAAATACTTAGGTTAGTTAATAAATAGAGAAATACTAAGTCAGCAAAGAGGTTCGCAGCAAATCTCTGCATTACACCTGTTCTTTCTCCCATTTTATCATCAAACTACTCCTTTTACTGAAATGAACTGAAGTGGTGTTTACAGTCAATGTTATTGACTTGAAAAGGTTTAGATGGTATCACAGAGGAAAGAGGGTTTATCTTCAACCTGTGGCTTTTATTTTGTAAGTAGTTAGGTAGGTACGTCTCAAGTCTTTACCTTCTTCAGCAGAGGTATGTAAGTAGGTTCCCACCTGGTTTCTTGTAAGTTTGTAGATACTTTCACAGGAGAGGTAAAATCGATTGCATATAGTGCTCGTCGATAGGTGGGTTTCAAGCAGCTGGCCAGAGTATACCTACAGGCCTACCTATTATAAAATGTAAGACTTCAGTTTACTAGTTTATTTTATTTATCTTTAAAAATAAATAAATAAAAAATAACCTTTATTTACTCTGACCTTAGTATAATATACAGTAATTTTTAAAAATAAAAATATAATCTACACTTATTTGTTTTCTACATCTAAACTTAAATTATAAGATTAACTAAACTTAAATTATAACTTAACTAAACTTAAATTATACATATTTCCTTTTAATAATAAAAGAAAATAAAATAAAAAGGAAATAAAAAATGCGTATATATATATTAAAATAATCTTATTTTTAATACATATCATAATATGTATTAAAAATAAGATTATTTAAAAAAAAATATATTATTTAACTACGTTGGGACGGCGACGTATTGTGCTGTGTCGAGGTGTCTTGTAGCATTCTGCGAAAACGTACCTACCTACCTATTAATGATATGATTTTTCTTATTGTTTAAAGGAAACATACACGACATCGGCTATGGCTCTAGAATGTAGAGGAAGCCGGAGTTGAAACAGAGTGGTATCTCTTCATAATTACATGGTAGGTACTAACTTTTGTCCGCAACTTCGTTTAGAATTTGACGATCATTTCGGGTTGTCCTCGGCTTGTTCAATAGTTATTCGAAAGACACATGGCGCCATCTATTATCATAAGAACGTTATTGTTGTTTTCCTCGGGAACAGTACTTTTTTCGGGATGAAAGGTACGCTATGTCCGTTTCTGTACACATGACAACGTATATGCAAAATCAGATGATCGGTTCATTGATTTAGGCGTGAAAAGGTATAAAACAAACTTACTTTCGCATTAATAACATTATTTAGGAAGTTAGAATGCCTCTTATTATGTAATTTTATCATTTAGGTGTTCACGTCCACAAACTTAACACCACGGCACCACCCACTGCTGGACATAAGGTGCTCTGTTTTACCTACCTACAACAGAGGCTACGAAGTCAAATGAGATAGGTAGGTACGTAATAGGTGCTTATTTTGCGAATTAAAATTATCATCATAATTTTCCTGTCAGTGTGGATCAGTCACTATCTTATGTAAGCTCAGGATTGGGGTCCAGTTGATCGCATTAACTGGCAAAATATGGGTGCCCTGTAGGTAACCTTTTCGGGTTTATAGGCGTCATGTTACGATTATATTTTATTTTTCATTCTCAGGCCTTTGTTCACTGCCATCTATTTAAACTTACATGAACCAGTTACGTTTTGTTTTCTGGTTAGTTTTGTAAAAACTTCATAGATGGCATTAACTAGCATAGAAGGAAAATTAAAAAAATCCGTTTGAAAGATTCACAAATGTATGTGATAAATGAATAAAGTAAAATAATATATGAACAATCAGTGAATAAAACGGTGTATAAAGAAAAAAAGATAATTATAAGTTATTTGAATAATTAGTAACTTCAACCGGATACACATTTTGTAGCGATTTCTTACATCCTCAATTACATCTGCACTGCTGTGAAACTTCTGTCTTTTTCGTGCAATCACATGTTTCAATCAGGTAGAAAGAGACAAGCCATCTACTTATGCTATGTATTTTCTGTCTGTTCTCGCATGTAGAACGTAAAATATTGTGAATGAAAGCGTCAAATCAATCTGTCATTCGTCGACGGCGAATCGGCCGCATCAGCGGACTCGAGTTTCGAGTAATTTTGCAATTTATTGTAAACTGAACTGCACAAGAATGCATTATCGACTGTGAGACACGCGTGCGAAGTATTCGTAAAAAAATATTGAAAGTGATAGACAATAAGATGCCTTTTGTAAACATCAAGAAGCAATATCTAGCAATCGGGATGTTGATTTTCGTTCTATTGTTTTTATTTAATACTAGGCCCGTTTTTCAATGTCAGTTTAATGCAGAAGTGAGTTCATTTCTCCCAGTGATTTACGGGATAACTCCGACGTACTTAAGACTCGCACAAAAGGCGGATCTTACAAGGTAAGAATTGTTTATCGTGATTCTTCTGCCCTTGATTTATAGTTTATCTTACCTCATCTGTTTGGCTAAAGTATTTGGCAATATTCTCGATGAGCCAACAATTATTTTAATTGGTTAATTGATGGGCTTACACAAAGCGTACCTTGATAATGTGCAGAAGGTACTTATACTTGCCATGTAAAGTGCGTACTGACGAGCTTTATTTGCGGAATTCAAAGAAATCTGCGCTTTAATTGCTTACTCACTTTTTGATTCTGGGAACATTGTCTGCTACGAATTAAATTATAAGTAATCCTGAGTGCTTGAATTTATCATGTAAAGTGTAGAAATGAATGCAACCATAAATAAATAAAGTATAATAATAATTAATATTCATGAATTCAGTGCCTTATAGGAATCCCTACAAAAGTTGATTGGGCACTAAAAAGTGTGATTAATTATTTTAGTCACATTTCCAAAGCTCAATAAAAATAATTTACATAAATTATAAATCACTGTCACAGACTCTGATTAAACTGTACATTTTCATAAAAAGAAGTGATAAAACTTTATTTTTGTTCTTTAAATAAAAAACCATAACATCCTGTCAATTTCCGGGTGTACCTACCTATAGCACATCCTACATTTTACCAGTTTAGTTTAACTGCGATGTAATGTAAGCTTTTTACCAACGTAATGTAACCTTTTTACCAATGTAACGCAAGCTTTTTACCACCAATTCTACACACAAGTAAATCTAGACTAAGCTGCAGAGAAATTCCTATTAGAAAATAGGTAGAGTTTATTTGCCTAAACTACCAGGATGTAAGAAACATGTGGATAATACCTCCATATAAAATCCCAGAATGAATTTTTTATTCAAGATTTATTTGGGAAATTTTTTATCATTCTGGGATTTCATCAAAAACTCTATTTTTAAATTAGGGGGTGGTTTAATCTACATATAACCTATTAACTACTTCTGATCTCTGGTAACAAATGCTTAAAATAAATTTATAAAACTTAATACCAGTTCTCCTATAATATTTTAAAGTTTCCTTGTAATTCAGTCATTGTCACAGCTATAAATCAATTGAAATATTGCACTTCTAATTTTTCTCATGTTTTTCACTCAAAATTCTCATAGCTTTTGGCAACATTCAATGAAAAAAAAAACAATTGGGCCCAAACAGCATAACGCAGCTGATGTTTTTTCAATAGGAATGTTTAATAAAAAATTTTTTTCCAGGTTATCACAGACACTGATGCATGTGAAGAACTTCCACTGGGTTGTGATTGAGGACTCGAATGAGAAGACAAATTTGGTTGCTAACTTGCTCCGAGAGTCCAATTTAAAGTATACACATCTTAATATCAAAACACATAAAACTAAGTCATCTACGGTATGTATGTTTTTCTTTTTCGATATATGCAAATATTTAAACCTTAAAATATTTTGATTGTTAAAATAGCATTAGGATAATTCGTGATTGTATGCAGCAGTAATTGAAGACAACCAGTTCTGGTAAAATTGTCTTTGGTTGTGTTATACATCCTGCTTTTGGGCAATTTATAGCCTTAATCCCCCGACCGGGGTCTTGCAACATCAGAAAAATATTTCAGCCATGTTCAACAACACTCGTCAAGGTTTTGAAGCAAACATCATTTGCAACTGTTTTAAACTCTAGGTCTGCCTAGTCTACTCCACTCTGAATTCTGCTATTTAAGAGACTATAAATTTTGATATATTTTTTTTTACTCTTTCTCATTTTAATAAACATTTCAGATGATGGATATCAATATATGTCTGTTTAGAACACACACATACAACACAACTTGGTATTGTGTATGTTGGCCAGATTTTTAAGGGAATTCAGTTTTTAACTGTGTAATAGACTTGCAATTTATTTAGTTGCTCTTCAGACATTAGATTGCTATGTGAACTCAATCATGGTACCCGCAGCTCAAGTAGTTACACTTGAACTAAAACACAACCCTTAAAGGTACACAATAAATGTCATGTCAATGTCAAATAGAACCAAGGATTGCGTGTTGTTTTTAAAAATTGCAGTTTTATTTTGTCATGCATCACATAAAATTAAATGCAAAAATGGCTGGTAAAAAGTTACTGAAACTTTGTATTTCATGAATATATTACTTATTAACCTTTTACAGCCTTTCCCTCCATTGTTGAATCAAGGGAAGATTGTTACAGGGATGAATGGTAGACCACTGCGTACGCGTGTGAGTAGTGATTAAATACAATGTACCATAAGTGCATCCAGGCTATGTGTCGGTCAAGTATGTCATCAGGGTGAATTTTTAGTCCTTTTTTTTTTTCATATAATCTACCTACTCACACTGTCTTAATCCGCCCTGTACATGTACGGGATGTACGGGAGTGGTGTTGTCTATCCATGGTGGTATTTGGTTATTGTAAATGTGTTTTACATGTCATGGACCATCCTGCATGACATAATTTCTAAGAACATTGTCAACCTTCGTTTTTTTTTCATGGTAGACTCGAATGGAAAACTTCCAATTTCAAGCGTTTTAGTGGATGCACTCTAGGCTTATACAAAAGAAAAAATAAAAAAAAATAATGATTTACAAAATGTTGGACATGTTGGAGGATTCTCATTCTTCTGATTTTTAACTCTCGGCGCTAAGGAGCGCGTTGAAAAAAAAAAACAGAAAAATGTTCACGTTAAAAAACCCCTTTGTAAATGAAGGCTAAATTATTTTTTATTGAAAGCTTAGTTACATTTGAACATAAATTATGTCGCACCTTTAAAGGCACTGTTATCAAACGAAAATTTTACAAAGAATTAAAAAAAAAACACGGATATTTCGCAATTAAAGGTAAGTACATGATATTCAGAGCCATTTTTTTAGGTCACAAGATGGATATTTATTGACACTATCACATACAATTCAGAAAGATATTTTTTTAATAGAATTTTGGTTGTATTACGATTTTTTATTTAATAGTAACACTTTTCCAATAAATTATACAGAGACTGAATGTTACAATTAAAACTAATTAACAATTTTTTTTTCTTTGACTTGCAGCAGTGTAGTTATTCAAAAAGTGTCAAACTTTTGCTTCCAATTTTCATCATCACTGTTCAAACAAGTTACAATTATTAGTTTAGACACAATATTGCATTTGGCAAACAAATGGTTTTAATTTTATAACGAAATAATTTATCGCCATCTGCCGTCAAAAATGATTTTTTAACAAAGTGTCAAATTTTCTTTTCTTTTTAAAAAAAAAGACATCCCACACTATAAATTTCTCCTGTATCGTGGGTGCGTTTACAAATATTTAAGCTCACATACACAAACAGCCAGACCCGGAACAACTACCGGCTAAATTCATCTTGTAGTTAGCGTAATTTTAAGAAAGATGGCATTATTACCTCAATTCATGGTATGCTGCATAAAAACAAAAAGTGTTAAACGTATTTTCCATTACTTTCCACGCACTGATTTAACTATGGCAATCTTATTCTTCTGGGTGTTTTTATTTTATATCCGATGTAATATATCGCTTTTATTTTTTTTTATTTCCACCTGTTTAAAAGAAAGATTTCGCAGACGATTATTTTTTTTCCTTCGATTTTTTCGGTTTTTTTTACACGATTTGACACTTTGAATTACTTTTAAACGTATAAGTTGCAAATATTTTTGTAATCACCTTTAAAACCCTTCATTTTGATACCCCACTAGATAGCATTGGAAGAAAAAAAACGAACTTCACAATATGGCGCCCAAAATCTGCCATTTGTCTTTGTTTTTTTTTTTTTTTAATTTTAATGTAACCAGTGGCACTCACGCCACCAAGACAGATGTAACGACGTATAATTTATCTAAATCCATCCATCCGTTTTGGAGTAACGAGGGAAGATAAAAACGGACATTATAAAGGTCAAACACGTAACCCTTCTGGGCTTTGCCGCAGTCCGGCAAAAAGTAAAAAAAGAAAGTGGCTACAAGTACAACCGTTGGGTACCTAAAAAAATGCCTACTGTAGAATAGCAATCTAATCATCATCATATTCATGGCATTATATCATCACTGAATCATGATCTCACTACTAAATAATTTGCAAGTTGATCTGTACTTACCGGATCCGTTTGCGAATAACATTTGGCTTCTGAATTACGGTATTAAAGATATGAAAGTGTTTTTATTTTCTGTTTTCTATAATTGTGAGCTGCTATTCTTTCATAAGTACGATCTAGCAATAATCTTTTAAAATTCTAATACTACTTATTTTTTTTTTCTTAAGGTATTAACTTAGATACAACGGGGTTTACTTTTACTTTACAGAATTAGAAATCTGTAGACTACCTACATACCTATCTTGGTTTATTATTTTGATTTTGTGTGTGAACTCTTTTGTTTAGAGTTAAGTGGTATTTCTAAACTATGGCACAGTATAAATATTATTACCGTGTCTATGGTCTATAAGTGTAGTGTAATCAGTGATAGTGCAATAATGATGCTGGTCATAGTCAAGCTAGTCGTACTTATCTACTAATACTCGAATAAGTATCTAATCGGTATAATAAAGGGATATGTAAAAATACTCAGTGTGAGTGGGTAAATGTTTTAGTATAGTATCCAACATGAAGTGGCCAGTAATTATATAATTTTAAAAGAAATATCATTGATTTATGGTTCATTAAACGTGACTACTGAGATAAACCAAAGGGTAATTTTGTTATCAATAGAAATGTCTACTCAAGATAAAAATAAATCATACTATTTTGCATTATTACTGATTATATCAATGTTAAGCAACACAAATTCTTGGAAACTCTTCACTTTGTTTTTATTGTTTATGGATAGAGCAAAACAAATTCTGGGTTTTTTTTATGGGAGATAAAAATAGAAGGTGTAAAAATAGAAGACCCTTCACGAAGCCTTAAAACAAGCATTGTGTACATCAAACCAAGTAACACTAAGTACTCAAAAATTATTTCTGGGTAACTACTTTTTTTTGGGGTGAAAAATCACGATTTACGGTAGGGCTCAATGAAACGCACTCAAAACATTGTGCTAGTGGATGCTTTGAATAGTATTATTTACTACATTCAAAACTTGTACTTGCACAGCCAAAGTGTGGAACTCTATGCGTATCCGTGTCCGCTCTGGGCGGAGCGGAAGGGAATGTCAGACTTCTACTGACTAAAACCCATCCATGTTCCTTCTTTGCCCTTTGTGTTCCAGAGCCGTGGTATCTCTTTCGAACAGTCCCGCAGCCCTGGAGGGTGGTGGTCTTGACATTTTCTTTTGGCAATGATTGAGAGTTCCCTCCCACATTTAACCCGACTGCCGTCAAAGCAAGAGTGAACAGGCATCTTCTGGGCACGCTCGCTCCATCATAGACCTCATCTATCGCTTTCCATCAGGCGTGATCGAGGTCAAGAGCAGGCTCACTTTGTAATTAAAAAAGAAACTTTTGACGAAATTGGAACTTTGGCCTCTAATATCTCCGTAACTGAAGGTCCAGAACAAAAAAATGATCGCAATGACGGGGTTAACAAGTGCCTTTCGGCTTCGTTAAGGGTATTTTTACACCCTTTATAAAGGGTCAAATCAAATCGGCTAGTGAAACACGAAACACTATGAAGTAAAAACTTATTTTCTCAACTTATAGGTAGGTACTTCAAGTACTTAAGACTATCCGCGGGCGTGAATACTAAGAAAACATCAAAAAATGTTTTATATATCGATTCTCAGCAGATTTTCGGATTTTTGCTGGCTGATTATACAACATTAGTTTTAGTATATGCGAAACACGTGTCTAGTACGTTTGTGTAAAGGATCTATATACAAAATTTCAAAACTGTATCATGAAAAATTACAAAGTTATAAGCTTGTTCTGTTACCTGGTTGTCCGTACAAAAACGTAGTCACCACGCGGCACACCCGCGCGCGCGCCTCCAGCATCGTCTTGACCTCATTGATAATAATAATTTGGCAGTAGCTTTTTTAAATATTTTTGGGACAAAATATAACAGGGTTTAAAAATTATTCTATATTCAGGTTTCGCATTTTACTAAAAATATTGTTGTATTTGTTTTTTTTAGTTAAGTCGTAATTTTAAGAAACGGACACGATGTGGTACAGTTTGTTAACAATCCATTCTTTCATGAAACATTTAGTGGTTTACTCTTCGTTTGGTGTTTATAGAACTACAAAGTGAATGTTTGTTTCTAATTGTTTGACAAATACCTAACCGAAAAGAATAGAATTTATGACTAAGAAAACATGTGGAAATCTTTATTGAATGTACAATTGTTTTCATTGATACGTGTAAATATTTCAGGCAAGTGGTGTTGAACAAAGGAACTTGGCTTTGGATTGGCTTAAAGGCCACTTGCAGAAGGTCGAAAATAAAAGAGGCGTTGTGTATTTTATGGACGATGACAACACGTATTCACTCAAAGTATTTGATGAGGTAAGTCATACTACATAATATGAATTAAACGTAATAACGAGCTTAGGTAGCCTTCGAGTTCAAGTGGTTCGGAGAGTCGATTTTTAGTTTATAGTAACCGTGATCGATGAGGCTCGTGAAGTTTTTGGGGTTTTGAGTTAATCGCAAAAATGCTTTCGAAGCGAGCAGAAGCTCGTCATTTTTTTAACTGAAATCAATAACTACGTCTAAATCCTTATTAAATCGATGCATGCACCTAAACAAAACTGACGTCTGGTTTTTCCTCCAAATGTTGTGAAGCTTATCATCGTATAGGTACCTATGTAGGTACCTTCTTACGTTGGAATTATCCGAATGACACAATCATATGCACAGAATAATAATGAGAGTTGGTAGGTACGTGAAAAAATGCATTAAATATCGCATTTGAATTCGCGTTACCTTCAAATCCACCATAAAATATTACATAACTTTGAGTATTGTATAGGTAACTAGCTGTTCCCGGCATGCGTTGCAATGCACCTTATCCTACTACCTACCTACTACCTACTACCTACCTACTAACTACCTACTACCTACCTACTACCTACTACCTACCTACTACCTACTACCTACCTACTACCTACCTACTACCTACCTACTACCTACCTACTACCTACCTACTACCTACCTACTACCTACCTACTACCTACCTACTACCTACCTACTACCTACCTACTACCTACCTACTACCTACCTACTACCTACCTACTACCTACCTACTACCTACCTACTACCTACCTACTACCTACCTACTACCTACCTACTACCTACCTACTACCTACCTACTACCTACCTACTACCTACCTACTACCTACCTACTACCTACCTACTACCTACCTACTACCTACCTACTACCTACCTACTACCTACCTACTACCTACCTACTACCTACCTACTACCTACCTACTACCTACCTACCTACTACCTACCTACCTACTACCTACCTACTACCTAACCTACTAAAACCCGTTCTTGAGTTATAAATAGTGTAACTAACACGACTTTCTTTTATATATATAGATTAATTATAGACGCATACTACCAAAAGGTATAATTACTTGTTTTATCCCAACAATACAAATGCTTTATCAAACACAAGCACTTAACCCGCGACTTCGTCCCCAAAAATTATGATAGTTCAGCTAATATGCACGATATAAATATAATTTAGCCTATAGCATTCACGAATAATGTAGCTTTCTGCCAGTGAAAGAATTTTTCGAATTGGATAATTAATTCCGGAGATTACCCCTACGTACAAACTAACAAATACCTCTTTATAATATTAATGTTTCAGGTATAATCTTTCCCCTGCCCTTAACCCAATTTATTTCGAGTCGGCGCAGCATGACTCCTTCTTACATACTTATCTATCAGTCGTTATTCTTGACTTATCCCATTTTTATCATATCATCTTTCACACAGTCCATCCATCGCTTCTTTGGTCATCCCCCACTTAAGCGCAGGCCACATCACCAGCTATAGACATCCTCGCGAAGGTATCAATTTAAATGAAATATTCTGAAGGTTGGTCACGTATTGGTTCAATTAGTATACTCTACGTGGAAAGCAAATAACCTGTGGGATATTGTTAGGACTTTGTGGACGCTTAATGGGGCTTTTGATGGGGCAAGGCGGAGGACTCATTAAAGCGGTCGGTCTATAGCGAGCGAGCGAGCGAGCGTCTTTTCGTACTTCGTTTTGGCTCTTTCGGTAGTTTGCGGTGTGAACCAAAGTATGAAAAGAGGTGAAACGATGCCTCGCCCGGCTCGCTCGCTCGCTAGCTGGCGGTGTGACCTGCGCTTTAAAGCCATCCACATTCGTACCTACTTAAATCTTTCCTTACAACATTTTCCTCACTCCTACGCATCACATGGCCATACCATGACAACCGATTAGGTACTTTCTGCTGTGTAGCATGTTCATATATTTATCGACAATCTATCGGGTTTCGCAAGAAAATATAAAACCTCTCAATGCTAAGGACTGACACTGCCATTTAAATGTATTAGGTACATGATAAACTTACCTACAAACTTGTTATCTTGTATTATATGTATAAAACAGCCGATAGCCTCCTCATTGTGCGTCAGGTGTAGGTACTACAGAGTTCACTGAGGGGGCGTTCATTAATTACGTCTGTCGATTTTTCGAACCCCCATCCCCTTGGTGAGATTTCGTGAGATTTGACTCGACCCCCCTAACCCCCGAGAGAGTAAGATATTTCAAAATGCGTAGGTATTTCAGTGTAAAAACGTTAATCTGGGCTTGATTGCGCTGGATTTATTTAAAAAACATAATTTGCTTAATTATTTTCATTGAATATTTATTATTATTGTGTAACCCTACACATAGCCATATTTTAGTAGAGAAAAATTTTAAATTTCTAATTTCACCCAGTTTTCTCGAAATTTTGCACTGTTTCTTGCGGGAAAAACAATTACATGATATTTGCCGAGACCCCCCTCTCCCGCGTGAGATTCGGTTCGACCCCCTCCTCCCCATAAACGCCTCACGTAATTAATGGACGCCCCCTGCCAGTCGAACACTTTTCGCCCCAATGCCCTGAGTGATAAGGTTGAAAAGTGGTCGACCGTCAGTGAGCGCGGTGGTGACCCTGAGCAGTCAGCCCTTCTGCCGCATTGATAATTAGCTACTAATATTTTACCACGTTGAGATGATGTGCGAACATGAACGAGGCGAAATGAGAAGATAATTATGTAAAGCCTATATTATGTATATTTGTCTACTGTATAGGTGTTTAGCTCAAGCTAAGGTTTTCTTAATTAGTTTATGTTGGTAACGAAAGAAGGAAATACATGACCAGTCTTAGAAGAAAGGTTGCAAGGTTCATTTTATCTGGAACAATTTAAATTCGTTTTTCTATCGTATCAATTATAACAACGACTCTATTAACTATTGTTCATATCAATCAAAGTAGGTATACTGTGTATATTTTTAAGAGCTCTTTAAAAACAGTATTGATTGAAAGTGATATCATTGATGAAACACTTATCATTTATCAGTGGGTATCATCTTCTGGCTTATCAGTTATCTCTAATGTTGTTTAAGCCAAACTCTCAACAATGAGACCAATTTGTTGATACCAAGAAGTCTTTTTTTTTTATTTATTACGAAATGGGCCTGCTCTTGACCTCGATCACGCCTGATGGAAAGCGATAGATGAGGTCTATGATGGGATGAAATATTAATTAATCTAAATATCCTTCTAAACCTAGGCCCAGTTGAACCACAAATATCCTCCTAAACCTAGGCCCAGTTGCACCACAAATATCCTCCTAAACCTAGGCCCAGTTGCACCACAAATATCCTTTTAAACCTAGGCCCAGTTGCACCACAAATATCCTCCTAAACCTAGGCCCAGTTGCACCACAAATATCCTTTTAAACCTAGGCCCAGTTGCACCACAAATATCCTCCTAAACCTAGGCCCAGTTGCACCACAAATATCCTCCTAAACCTAGGCCCAGTTACCCACAAATCACTGATCACATTGAACGCTAAACATGTTTTAAACATCCGCTCGCCCTGTCATCTTCAAACGATAGTCAGAAACACAAAGATGTTTCAAATTTGTTTAGCGTTTATGATGCAAATATAAAAATAAAAGTGACTGGGATTTAGTGTTGCCCAAATGCAAGAACAAGACGAGACTTAGCCAGTCTTGGTCTTGGTCTTGCGCCAATACACCTGGTCTTGGTCTTGGTCTTGGTCTTGCGCTCCCAGTCTTGGTCTTGGTCTTGGTCTTGCAGCAAGAGTCTTGCAAGTCTTGCAATTACCTATTAGTCTATTACTATTTATTAAAGTTTACTTTAAATCTTAGAAAAACGTATTAGAATTGGAACATTGTGAGCTTGAATTAACATAGCCATAGTAAAGATCAAGCAGATTAATAAATAACTGAAGATTTGATAAGAAATTCGAAAAATCAACTGACCTATATGTCGTTTTCCATGGAAGTAACTGTTTCTTAATAAACATTTATGATTTATAAGCTTACATTTGCTAAAACATGTAAAAAAACAAATTAATTACAATAACTTGACTGTATTTTAAAGAACAATACTTATCTGTCTAGAAAGAGATTGAACCCTCAACTTATAAGAAATTTAATAAAAGAGTTTTACGATTTATCATTTATTTGAATAAAAAATAAAATACAACACAAATCAACAGCTTTATCATTAGGTTATGATACTTTATATCAATTTTTTTGACCAAGAATTAATACAAAGTAACCATCTGGCTGACTCATCACTTAACCTATTTCTATGTTTTCTAATTACTAATGATGCTTTAGAAAATAACCTCTCAGCAGGTACTGAAGTTGCAGGTATTGAGAGAAAATCACGGGCCATTTTCGATAAAATCGGGTACTCTGTCTCATGCGTCCTCCACCAATCTAAAATGTCTTCCGAGCTGGCAGTTCTTGGTTTTCTCAGGTACTCCTCCAACTCGTCTATCACTAAGCCTTGAAGACATGATCCAGATGACGTCGAGGGACATTCATAGAGTTTATCAAAGTCTATTACGTCTTCATCTTCATCACATACTTTATTTTCTTTTTCTGGTAATTCCAGAGATTTGTTCAGTGAGTGTAGACTTTTATATTCTTCATAAAGTTCATTGAACTTGCGCAGACTTTCTGTTTTAAGTTGCTTCCCCCACATTGTCAGGTCAAAAGTCTGAGCCTTATGCCTTGGGTCTAAAATTAAAGAAGTACAATAAATCCAGTTGCTCTTCTTGTAATGTTTAAGCATTTTGTCTCGAGCTGCTTGGAAAGCCAGAATGAGCCTTTCATCCACTTCAGATCGATTAGGTTTCTCATCTAACTGTTTTACCATGGATTCAATTTTATCTAGCAAGAGATTGAATGATACAATGACTAGCGGTAATGTAACATATTTGTCTCCACCAAGTTTTGTACTTAAAAGTTTAAAGTTTATTAGAAATTTATGTAATTTTTCGAGTACCTGCCATTCATTAGCTGTGATTTGAAAATCATTTAATTCGGTGACAGAACTGCACAATATGTCAATGCCCGCTCTCACTTTTAAACCAAATCCAATCATGTCATGTGTGGAATTCCATCTCGTTGGACAGTCAAGAATGGCATTTAGATTTGATGGCACGCCAGCTGCTTCACAAGCAGACTGAAACTTCTTCTTCACTATCTCACTTCTTTTTATTTTACTGGAAATACTGCGTAACTTTGTTACAGATGTACGCGAGTCAGCAATATTTGGTGCAGATTCTTCATCTTCCTCATCCTCAGTTTCGTCTGCATAGTCTTCGTACTGCTGATCTTGCGCGTTAGTGTCAGACTCACAGTGTAATGCTAAGGTCTTTAATAAATCTTGTACACCAAGGTTTAAAATGTGAGCAAAGCACCGGAAATGTTGATTGTCTGAATCAAAGTGTGACGGCAGCTGTTTGCCCAGTTCATACATAAATTTGGTATTTGCAGTTGCGTTGTCGACCGTGATACCTTGTATTTTATCAATTATGCCATATTCCAATAAACATTCATGGAAAATCGTTGCAATATCTTCCCCAGTATGTCGACCGCGTGATGGTATAAAATCAAGAACTACAGATTGATACTTCCATTCGTTGTCTATATAATGAATAGTAACCCCGTAGTAACTCCTACCAGCAATTGACGTCCTCCCATCAATGTTAAAAGACATTTTAGATGATAATTGTTGAAGTCGTTCCTTGAGATTCAATTGGAGCTCTTCAAATCGCTCTTTGACTTTCCTTCTAAGTGTAGACCTTTTAGGAAACACCATATTAGGGCAAATACGTCGAAAATATACTTGTGTAGCTTCGTCATCGAAAAATGAGAAGGGAAGATATTTTTTCACCACCCAATCAACTGTAGCTGTCGTGATGTTGTCACTGCTGTTTTCCGACTGAAACAAAACAATAAATCTTGTGTTATTATTTAAAACATACTAGGTTTGAGCGTATAAGAGGAGGAGGTTTGTTGTTGTTAAATCGAGAAAATCGTTAAATTGATATTTGTTATATTAAGGTTGCACTGTACTGTAATTTACCAAAATAAAGTACTTAGTTGTTACTGGCCGATTAAAAGAAAACATGGGTGTTTATAAAAAATATTTAAGACGATAATTACATACTTAATATGTCGCACCCCTAGATGAAAACACCACTAACTCAAAAATACTTACGTAAGTTAATGGCGTTTTTGAAAGTATCGCATGAATAGCTACGCGGAGTTAAAATTCTTTTAACTGTTAAAAAAATATTCTTACCTGTCCACTTCTTCCAGCGGTTACTAAAAAGCTTGTGATATCTCCACTTAATTTTGGTTTAACAGGAAGAAATATTTCTGATTCCTTTTTGTGGAAAGATATTAGATGTTTCCTTAAGCCTGAAGTGTTTCTGTTTTTCATTTTTATTTCAATCTTTTTATGTTGGCACAATTTACAGAAGGCAGTTTGGGATGCATGAATTATTTCGAAAAACTCCTCAAATTTGCTTTTGGGTCTTTTAGATCTGTGACTCAAACTCTCGTTACTCGGACTAGAATAATTTGAATCTTCGTCACTCATATTAAATTGTACACGTGATACGTTTTTAGAAAACAACGAGAATTAGTAAAAACAATTATTAAGTTAGACTCGAAGCACAGCTCAATTGGAAATGACTGGAATTAAAATAATTCCTTTATTTATAGTACGTTTCCTTGCTTTCTACCGCGCCGCCTCGCCACGTGCCGGCTCTATGAAAAGGATGCCGCCGCAAATCAAACAATGCCGCGTGCGGCGTACAAACACACACTAAATATTACCTACTTGTACAGACGCGACGCGTGAATAAAATAGAATTAGTGCCAATCACTATTCTTTACATATAAGTGAATGTTTTGGCGTACATCTATACTAATATTATAAAGCTGAAGAGTTCGTTTGTATGTTTGATGACAGAAGTTTTAAAATAAATAAATAAGTCCTGAACGTCACTATACCTCCAAAGTTACTATTCCTCGTGGACGAAGTCGCGGGCACAGCTAGTAAATACTTACTCTCATCATCTCTCTCAGAGATATTCGGGCTGGTAAGTAATACAAAACTCTTATCGCAGGCTTTTTATTTTATTAGTAGGTAAGTACCTACGCTTTTTATATTATTTTATTAGTTTTGTAGAATTTTTTACACGTTTCAAGTATATTTAAAAGTGGCTACAATATTTATTAAACGGGTGATATTTGAACACTTTTTTGCTATTTTTTCTTGTAAAAACTTAAGAAATATAATGACTAAATGTACAATAATAGTACCTAAGTAATTAGTTTAAAACGATATAAGTAATCAATATTATAATATATACTTACTAGAATGAATTAATATGACATCTACTACCTATCCTTACCATTTTATCCTAATCATAATACTACTTGCGTGATCAGTATAATGTATTCATTTTCATTCTAAGCACTCTGAAACTTATTTATTCTTTGGAACACCTGTAGGTACTCTTAAAAAAATTCGAAATTATTTTGCATGAGTATACCTACGCCCTATGGCGGCAATCAAATAGTGTCACAAATGTTATGATTTCGGCGTGGCGGCAACGATTGTTTTAGATTTCAAAAGAAGCCGCCGGCGCGTGTATCATAACCATGTACTTCCGAAAAGCGGCAAATTTCTTTGAGAAGTAAGTACAAAACCTTTGATGCCGCATTATCAAAGTGCCGATGGTTAAAACATAACTATGCATGCACTCAGTTTGATTTTAATAGGTATTTTTTTATTCGCTATGTTTATGGTATTAGTCGTAATGCGCATAGGTCCAGTTTTTCATATTCTTTGATACAGTTTTTTGCGTCTCATAGAATTGCTAAGCGTACCTACCTATACACCGAACTGTTACACCTAACTACTCAGTGAAATAGCGCTAAGTCCTAGCTGCAAGACGCAAGAGTCTTGCAGGCTATGTCTTGTTCTTGCTCAAGTCTTGCACGGTCAGTCTTGGTCTTGGTCTTGCTAAAAATACGCGGTCTTGTTCTTGGTCTTGGTCTTGCAAAAACGCAAGAACAAGACCAAGACTGCAAGACCAAGACTGAATTTGGGCAACACTACTGGGATTGGCTACAATACTACGTTTTGTTCAGAAATAGCTCGCCTGTCTCTCTCTAGTTGTGAATGACAGGCACCGGCTGCATCGAGGGTTTTCGGCTAAATCTAGGTACTTCCAACTTCAGATGCCGTAGTGTAGTTCTAATATTAAACCACCTCGTTCCACCACGTTCTAATATTGAAGCACCTTCATGGATTCTTGGGATGGACCTATTTGTAATATTTTGCCTGCGACTTTCGTTCGCGTGAAATAATTACAAAAAATATTACTGGGAAGTAATATTTTTTAGAGAGTTTTTTAAATCGGATTTTCTTAACAATTTCACGGGTTTTCATTTTTTTTACCCGGCATCCTAATCATTTTTCTAAAATAAAAGCAGCCTAAGCTACTCATTATAAAATTAGCTATCTGCTAGTAAGTAGCCGTTTAGGAGATAAGCCGGAACAAACACAAAAATGAAAAAAAAAATGTGTTTTTATTATAAGTACCGTATAATTATAGGGTCTAACTATTCATACACGAAATATTTTCAGGGAAAAAAATATACTTAGATAAAAAAAAATCCCTTGAAAAGGCAAGGGGTTTTTTTTTATTTAAGTATATTTTTTTTATAAAAAATAAGTAATTTAAAATTACTTGACCCACAAAATAAATACTGGCTCCTTATTTTTAAGCATCCATTACGGTAGTTTACTACGTCGTATTTACTTACTGTCATTGTTACAATATGGGAGTACAGGTTTTATGCAAAGTCTCAAAAAATTTTAGAATTATAATAGTTTGGTAAAAAAAAAAACACTCAGATAATAATTTTTTTTTTCGTTGCTATGGCGACTTTACGACTTATAGAAGTTGCTCTTAAAATATTTCGTGTATGAAAACGCATTCATTGCATTCAGTAAAAAGCAATTTTTTGTATTTTGATTTCCATTTTGAAATTGATTTTTTTGCTGATTGGTTTGAATCAGCTTTAAGAAGAGTAGTGCGGCCTTACCCTGCAGTGGAACATGGCAAGCTTTTGATCATAATTTGGAACAAATGGCTATATTTTTGTGAACATGGGTTCCTAACTTGTCTTTCATCATCATCATCATTTCAGCCGAAAGACGTCCACAGCTGGACATAGGCCTCCCCCAAGTGTCGCCACATTTATTGACTAGTCTTTAGTCCCAATTAAATAAATCGCCAGATTTTATGGTACACAAATTATAAAAAGTAAAAAAACTTTCGCAAAATTATGGCACCGTCTTAGCATCTAAATTAAATCGAGCATTTACACATTTTAGACACAGACCCAAAAAATTACACTTAAAAATCATTTCCACAACATTTTTAACAGCTAATTAGTTGTAACATATTATTATTTTCCTCATTTAAATAATACCTTTATCATAAAATTGCGAGCGTAACCGATTAGGCGATTTGCGGTCGGCGGCATTCGGAATTTTACTTTTAACTATTCACATAAAAACAAGAAATTCGAAAAATTTGGCGCATTAAGAATCGATTTTTCAGCGCTTCCTCTTATTCATAATCTATTAAATATTCAATACTGACTTCAACACCTACCTAGGTTCTTCTCAACTGTTTTTCTGTAGCTATATTTATAACCGAATGCAGCTTAATACCTATCAGTAATTTAGGGACGCCTATCTGACCTCCACAACCCAACTGGGTTCTGGAGTCTGACTATTAGTCTTTTGGGCTTCTCACAGACTTCAAACGGACTGGCAGTTGGGATCAACTGCTTAACGTGATTTCCGAGACACGGCGAGGTATCGGTGTTTCAAGGATCTATAGACCCATCCACGATTCGACCTCGGTAAGCGTTGCTTAACCGTGAACAAGGACCCGTGTGGCTGTTGTTATGTAAACACGAGCTTCTCTACTCCATCTTTTCACTGTTTTAAATTAAGTTTTTCCTAAAACGCATTCTGATAGATTTGTTGTCCGTAGGGACATTTATGCATAGCGGCATTCATTGACACATAAAGGGTGTAAATAGACCCTTAACATAGCCCAAAGGCACTTATTCTCCCGTCTTTGCGATCATTTTTTTGTTCTAGACCATACCTGGGAACCTTCTAGTTACGGAGATATTGCGGGTCAAAGTTCCAAATTTTTCACAAGTTTTTTTTTAAATACATGTTTTTAATGTAAGATTTTTACTTTACACACCTCCACGACGCCAGTATTAATCCATCCATCAGCACAATGCTTTGAGTGCTTTCCATCAAGTCCTACCGTCAAAAAAAAAAAAACGTTAAAACGTGATTTTTCACCCCAAAAAAAAAAGTCGATTCCCAGCAATAATTTTTGCGCAAAGTTACTTAGTTTGATGTACAGAATGCTTGGTTGACGGCTATGTGAAGGGTCTGTTTACACCCGGTATGTACATGCCTATGTACTATGTAGTAATATGAACGTTATGATGTTATTTATAAACAGAAAACAATATCAAGGTAATTATAAACAGGAAAGGACACTATCTTCCTGCGCGACGCTATACTTATCAGGTAACCATCATTTGTTGTCAACTGAGGAATTGCCGGTTTTGGGTTTTTGTTGATAGAAATGGAATTCATGCATTCTACGCTACCGTATGTGAGATTTCGCTAGTTAATTTGTTTTTAAACCTGCATAATGCATATCTAGGTTCTATTAAGGTTCATTTGCGAAACCATTCGTCAGTTAAAAGGAAATATGAAGGTTTCAAGCAGTTTTTTTGCGATAGAAAAAAAAATTGTTTTAGGCTTATCAAGCATGTTGACTTTTTCCTGTTGCTCCCTTACAACGGTCAAGGCCCCAGTTTAATCAGTACTGATTAAAATAAAGTACTTTTAGGCATCATAATATTGTGTTTCTAAAACTGGCATAAGACTGAACCTAAAATGTTCACAATACAATCTAAATTTTACTTGCCAATATAATACCTATTGTTTTAACAATAAGAGTCATCCAACTCAATACATCTAAAATTAGCCAACCTATAGCTATTTAGCGGCTGGGGTCATCGACACAATCTTATCATTTCCTTCTAGCCCGAGCAAGTATCGGGAGTTCCGACGTCCCCGTTCGTTCCGTAAGCCAATATACAAATAGATAAAACTTGACAACTGAAGACATTCGAGAGAAAATTGATGGCGTAGTAAATGTATGAAGCGTCTTATGGTTGCCGGTTGACTAATACCTACGATGTGTTTACAAAAGTGAATGTATAAATAGCACGTTATTTAGTTTAAGTACATATCATGCTTTTTATTGTTTGCCAATAAAAATAGCATGCGCAATTGTTAGTTAAATATAAATTAACCGCCCTATTCTCTACGGTTTTAGGGTAAATTCTAGGTGATATTTTAAAGAGTTTGATTGAGTATGGGCGTCCATTAATTACTGAGGCGTTTAGTGAGGGAGGGCGTCGAGCCGAATCTCACGAGGGAGAGAGTCTCGGCAAATTTCAAACAAATTTATTTAAAAACAAGATTCGGAATTTATTAACAGACAAATGTTACTATAATATAAATTACTTCATAACGGATACCTTTTGACAAATTTTACCTGTTGACATATTTTACCTTTTGATACATTTGAACCTTTGATACATTTTTTACCATATATTTCAGTCCTATTTTCATGACAATTGGACAATTTGTATTTTTTTATTTGTATTTGTAATAATATGGCCGACATCAGTTATTATGAATGTACCCAGAAAAACAATGGCTAAAATAGAAATGTTCTAATCTGTATAATTGTAAGAAAAGAAAGCAAATTTGTGCGCCTCACCAGGTAAAACATGTACGGACCTACCCTACCATAGGTACTTCACTAAGATCTTGCATGCTCCTCAATTTGTGTGTAAACGCATGGTTTTAACAAATAAAATATCTTTATCTTTAAATCTCACGACCAAGTACATAATCTCATGATAACATTGTCACCGATTCACCTGCCTACCTAGCTATCCAGCGGGTAACAGAAATGCTTTAGTCATACTTAAGGCTTCGCTACAGACCACCACATGTGTTATCAGCAACTGAAGATTTCAATACGTACTCGATCCAAATACACTGGGTGTAAGGGACACCGACGCGAAAACGGTTAAAAAAAAATCAGTTGTTCCATACATTTTGACCGTGTAGGTATTGCACTTTTGTAGGAAACTATGGTTTTTTTTTAATAACCGATGAAAAATTTCTAAGTTGGGGGCTCTGAATATGACTAGCTGAAGCCCGCGACCTTCGCTCGCGTGAAATTATTATAAAAAAAATATTACTACTCTTTTTGAATCGGATTTTGTTACCAATTTCAAGGGTTTTAATTTTTTTGCATGGAACCCTAATCATTTTTCTAACATAGAAGTAAAATAAGTTACTCCCTATAACATAATTACATAACATCAGCTATCTGCGAGTGACTGTTCCATCGAAATCGGTCCAGCCGTTTCGGAGATTTGCCGGAACAAATAGACAGACAAAAATGTGTTTTTGTTTAATACAAATTTAGTGAAAAACTGTTATTTTGAAATTACAAACAGACACTTCAATTTTATTTATTTGTTTAGATTGTTTAAATATTGAAATTTTGTATCTGATCTACATGGCAGTTAATTAAATTTTTTGCGAAGAAAATGTTGGTCTCATGGAGGAAGTGGTTCAGTTTGATGGTCTTAGCACATCCTTTCAGATAACTATTTCAGATCCCTTTGTGTTACACGCTGGATAATATTGATCGATTTTTTTCAAGTTAATCACAATAATAGCAAATTTAAATGTTAAAATTTTATCCTATTATCCGTACCGGTTGTAGTAAGTTCCGTCATCATTATGTAGATACATACTACGTGTTTGATAAGCGTTATCCTATTAAAAATATTTTGTAATACATTTGTAGTAACTGATTAGATAGTGTTTAAACTTTAAAGCTATCGTCTATTGTAAACATGCGTTTTTAATGAACTTTGAAATGGCAACCTTTACATGAAGTAGATTGCCGATTGTTTACCAACAATGAGTTAGGCCCAGATTCCACTAAACGGAGACGAGTGTAGTGGAGTGGACACGTGCAGGATTCGACCAATCACAGGAGAGACGAAACACGCGATATTGATTGCAACTAACGTGATTGGTCGATTCCCGCACGTATCCACTCCACTTCACTCATCTCCGTTTAGTGGAGTCTGGGTCTAATGGTAGTATTTCATGGTTTACTTATCTTCATAAAATAACCGCAGCGGCAACGAGCCGGTAGACCGCAACGCAAGACTGGAGTAATGTAGGTGCCTAACCTTGAAAACGGTTACAGGCGGAAATGTCATGCCATCTGTGTAAAGCTTACACAGATGGCATGACATTTCCGCCTGTAACCGTAGGCATGGTAGGTTCCCCAACCGTTTACACTGTAAGCGGTTGCTCACCTTTGAAAGAGCACCTTTAGGCGCTTTGCAGATGGAGCATCTATTGCAGTAACTCGCAACTAGCTGTTTACATAAAGGGTGTAAATAGACCCTTAACGAAGCCGAAAGGCACTTGTTCTCCCCGTCTTTGCGATAATTTTTTTGTTCTAGACCATACCTGGGAACCTTTTAGTTCGGAGATATTGGGGGTCAAAGTTCCAACTTTTTCACAAGTTTTTTTTTTAAACAATCATGTTTTTAGTGTAAGATTTTTACTTTAAACACCTCCACGACCCCGTTCTATTCAATCCATCCATCAGCACAATGCTTTGAGTGCGTTCCATCAAGTCCTACCGTACAACATGATTTTTTACCCCAAAAATAAAGTCTTTTCCCAAAAAATATTTTTGCGTAAAGTTACTTAGTTTGATGTACAGAATGCTTGGTTGAGGGCTTCTTAAAGGGTCTGTTTACATCCTGTATATCTCAATGGAACTGCGCACACGTAGCATCTCGAGTTGCGATTTGCGGTGATCTACAACAGTTTTCAGTTGCTGCAATAGATGACTAAGTTAGTTTCTAATTGCCGCAACTAGCAACTGTCGAATTTTTATCGGCTGTGTAAAGATGCTGGTATCCCCAGCCGGCAATCGTAACGCTTCGATCGATTCCACACCTTCCCTCCCTCCAGTTTTGGTCCCGCAGCGCCTACAGAGACAACAATCATGCGCAAGTAGGGTATACAGGGTCTAACTATTCATACACGAAATATTTTCAGGGAATCATCTAACGGCTATAACAAAGCCATATCAAGGGATTTTTTTTTATCTGAGCATATTAAAAAAAAAAAAAATTACTTGACCTACAAAATAAATACTGGCTCCTTATTTTTAAGCATCCATTACGCTAGTTTACTACGTCGTATTTACCTACTGTCATTGTTAGAATATGGGAGTAAAGTATTTATGCAAAAAGTCTCAAAAAATTTTAGATTTATAATAATTTTGTGAAAAAAAACACTCAGATAATTTTTTTTTTCGTTGCTCTGGCGACTTTACGACTTATAGAAGTTACTCTTAAAATATTTCGTGTATGAAAAGATAGACCATAAATAGATTGTAACAGAAAGAGTATATTCACATGAAAGGATATGCTGCGGACCATCAAAATGAACATCTTCCTCCATGGGCCTAATATCGTAAATGCGAAAATATTATCAGCGGTCCCATACTAAATTTCAATACCTACTCGCCCCAAACGTATGGGACAGCTGATAATTTTTATAATAATTTATAACCTGGAATAACACATTTTAGCCCGGTAGTACGATCCTGTGGGAGGAGCTCGTGGCTAAATAATAACAGCCGCGGATCGATCTTTAGGTTAAGCCGTGCTTGCCTATTTTGGTCTGTGGATGGGTGACCACCCATTACATACCGAGTTTCCTCCGTGCCTCGGAAAGCACGTTAAGCCGTTGGTCCCGGGTGTCATTTGTAGATCTTTGACAGTCGTTAGGTAGTCAGTGGCCCAAAAAGTCTGACAACCAGTCTTATCAAGGGGTATCGTATATCCCAGTACTAACTGGGTTGTGGAGGTCAGATAGGCAGTCGCTCCATGTAAAATACTGGTATTCAGCTGCATCCGGTTAGACTGGAAGCCGACCCCAATATAGTTGGGAAAAGGCTAGGCAGATGATGAGTACGATCCTGTGGGAAAGCAATTACCGAACACCATGCGGGCAAAGTCGCGAGCATAACTAGTTTCATGCTAAAGTGGGTGCGTCTATCGCCACTCTCCTTAGACAGCCCTACTTAATAAACTGTTCCATTTAGTTTGGCCTAATTTCCGTCAGATAGTTTCTTTTTAGGCCCCTATCAATTGTTAATATATTCCATCCTTGTCAACATTTCTTTAATAACAATGCGAGCAATAATCTGAGAGTGATTAACAGCCGATGTTTTAGCTGTAGTAATATCAATAAAACTCTTATATAGCAACATAAAATCATTGAAGCGGAATTATCAGTAAGGAAGCTCTATAATAACAGTGTTTTATTCGTAGTCTTTATCGATGTTTCTACGAGTACCTAATATTGTTATTATGGGTTTTGCGATAACACAATGTTCTAGCTTTAGTAGGTAGGTACCTAAATTCACAGTGTTTTGTATTGATAAAAAGCAGAACTTCATGTGGGTATTTGTTAGTACATACTTTACCAGTAGCTGAAAACAGAGAGACTTAAGTAGGTAGTAGGTACCTACGAGAATGCAGCTCCCAAATCTTTCTTTTTCCGTAAATATGACTAGAGCTATGGTGTATACATACAGTACTACTATCGAGATCACGGTTATTACTCGCGGACAAGGCATAAAGGTCCACCGTCAGTGAGCGCGGGCCGTCGCAGTAAAATAATAAATTGAACTTTAAAAAAAAAACAAGCTTTTATCTATCAAAATTCAACGCAAATACAAAGTTTCGTGTCCTTGCTATTAACCGTTGAGGAGTTCTCTTGTGAGGCCATACTGGCTCCAGGACTAGGTCATTTCTGTCATGAAAATGTATCGTCACCAAAACCTATGTGTGTGTGTGCAATCTCAATCGGTTGGGTGGAACTGGTTTTATATTTGACTAACAAGGCAAATTTAATAAAAGCTTATAAAAAGAGTTCTATCTATCTTTCTATTCGTGAAAAGCTGTGAAGACTTTAAACTAATTACACTTAATTATAGTTACGAAAGCATTTGAGAGTTGGACGTTGGTGAGCGAAAGGCCGAAAGTTTCAAACAAATTGTTCTAACCAAATTGATTGTGACGTAAAAATGGATGCGGTAACACTAGGCTTTAATCACTTGGTTGATTATAGCAGGCAAACCAATGAACCCAACTTAGATAACATGAAGCTGTGACTACTGACGAAACGCAATTACATTTAAACGAAGTTTATGCTCATACACTCGGATATTTACTGCGTTATCTTATCTACTCTTAACATAGATTAAAGCTAAAAATAAATGAATGATTCATGGAAGTCCCACCAACAGCAACCATTGTTAAGTCTAAATTATGCTTCTTTCTTTATCGTGTGGTTAGTGTCTAACCTGATATCAGAATATTTGTTTTTTTTTTCGCATTTATTTGCGTATTGTTTAGTTATCACCTACTTCGGTGAAGGTTTACCTTCACCGAAGGAGGTGATAACATCTTCATCGTGAGGAAACCAGCATGCCTGAGTGATATTAAATCTCGACGGCATGTAAAGCCAAGTCTAAAGTGAATATCCCTTACTGCGTTCTTCATATTCAAACGCGTTGATCACGATTTCCACACGTATCTGGTAGGTATTAGGTTTTTTGTAAATAAACAAGAATCTTTTACATCATCTGCCTAGCCTTTTTCTCAACTATGTTGGGGTCGGCTTCCAAACTTAACGGATGCAGTTGAGTACCAGTATTTGACATGGAGCGACTGCCTATCTGACCTCTACAACCCAGTTAGTTCTGGGTAATACGATACCCTTTGGTAAGACTAGAAGTCAGACTTTCAGGCCACTGACTACCTGTAACGACTGTCAAAGATCTACAATCTCGCCCGTCTTCAAGCAACCACTGTGAGACCATCCTCACCCATCTGTCCTGATCAATCCTACCCTAGAAGTGTAACTCGCCCAGTCTTTTAATGTATTTTTTTTTTATATTTTCAGATGCGGAAAATAAAGAAAGTAGGCGTGTGGCCGGTCGGCATAGTGGGTGGTATGCGAGTCGAGATGCCGCTGGTCACCGATGGAAAAGTGAGCGGTTACAACGCCTATTGGAAACCCTTCAGACCATTCCCCATCGATATGGCAGGGTTCGCCATCAACGCCACCATGTTCTTGGATCATCCAGAGGCCAAGTTCTCCAGAAAAGTGCAGTCTGGATTTCAGGTTAGTTCATAATTCTAGTAATCATAGTTCTTGTCTTTTTAAAATTATTGAGTAATGGAGATGATTCCTTTAGGCTGTATACCAAACTCTTTGGTTGACTTTACTCTAGCTACAGTCAACCACAATACAGAGGAAACACACAACACTCAAGCATTACAAAAATCACCTCTACTGCTGCGAACATAAAGTCAAAGTCAAATTGTAACTGATGATGTGCGCTTGACCAAATTGTTTTCGGCCTTATTCGAATTTATACAGCGTGACCTGCTCTTTTACACTATTGACGGTTACCATTGCGTTTGATAAAATAATAAGAGACCTTTGAAATTTACTATTGTTTTAAGAAATATCAGAAGTTAGGTACACTAATGCATGTTTTCATTTACACAATGAATGCTTATAGACAGCGCGTCACATGTAGCGTAAGCTCTTAGAGATTACAATCACCACAATCTACACTTGAATTACCATACCTATATTCGAAATTCCCAGATAAGGTAACAAACAAAAATGGGTACTATAGGTGAAGTAAGATAAAATCAATTCAGTTGTTTCAAGGCAAAGTGGTAAAATAATCATAATAGTAAGGAATTTATTTTTCAATACACTTTCTCGAAAACTAGCTCTTTGCGCACTACGATTAGGTTCAACATGCAATTTGTTTGACTTATTCGTCAACTGGCGAGTGTGAAACTCGCGAGTGCGTGTGAGTTGACACCTTCCGATTTTACATAATTTTTTTGTCGTCAACACGCACGACCTTCAAAATCTGACGTTAAATACGTCAGATGTACAGTCAGCTACAAAAACTTCTTATAAAATGTATAATATAGGTACCTTAAATGTATAAGACATTTTATACGACTTGACTTTAAAATAAAACACGGGGGTAACATGAGAAGGTCAAAAGTAACGTAAAATGTTACAAAAGGTACATTTGGCAACGCTGGATAGCATGCTTGGGTATCATGCGTAGTCGGCCGCATCCCACTCGCCGTATCCCGAAATCTAAGTAAATAGTCAGTACTTAACCGAATCAGCCAGCGCGGGCCATAGCTACTTACTGATAGTGATTGGTTTCAATTCGTTTTTATTTGACTGTACCTACTTTATAATGTGCGAGCGAGTAAAATTGGAAGGTGTCAACTCGCGCGCACGCGCCAGTTGACGAACAAGGCATGTATTTCACACTCGTGGATTTTTTTCATTTATCACGTGTGCGGAAAAAAAAAATCCACAGAACTATCAATACTTTTATTATGTCCAAATTGGTTAAATTCGTATAGTCGGCGCTGATTGTTTTTTTTTAAACCTCGGCAAAGAGATATATTCATCTTTACAGCGTAAATATTTTTTTAATAATTTAAATTGTGTTTATAAATATATTATCATAAATAAACATGATTATTAAAACAAATATTTACTTTTATGAATTCCGCCTAGACATAACCTTCCACTCTTCTCACTGTGCTTTTGTGTATATTAGAATCAATTTTTTTTTCGTTTTCCGCTTCCCCTATCTCTACTGCAAAATTTGTGCTTAGCGATAACTGAAATATGACAAGATTTTCGTTTTTCCAATTATTTTGTTAGCTATATAAAATTTTAACAGAATTTTAACAGCTGATCAAAGTAATGTTATAGTTTCGAGTATTATTGGTCCTCGTGAGGAATGTAATTATACTACATAATTGGATATCGGCTTACCGCTATTAAGTTTACGGCCTTAACCAAATCTCATTAGATATAACCACGAGGCTGTCTGCTTAGCAACGAATTAACCTAATTACCCTTAATCTAATACGAGTCGTATTTTACCATCACACATGAATTCATTTTAATTTTTTTTTAATTTTAGCCACTTCGCACCACATTCCAAACTAATATACAATGTAATTTAGAATCTCCAGTTGCAAGTAGTTTGGAAGATGAAACTACTACTACCTATTCTTTGTTCGAAGGTTCATATTGCATAGAGCTTAAGCGAGGTTATAGAATGCTAGGAATTCAACTTAAGTCTATCTATCATATTATGTGTACGAGCCGCGAGCCCGTACAGGAGTTTTTTGTATGTACATATGTTGTGGTAATGTTGGTTGTTGTAAAATACGGGATGTTCAGAGGAAATAAAGGTACCAAATTGTACGGGCTTCCGGCTCGAAGGTCCAAAATGTACGGGCATCCGGCTCGAAGGTCCAAAATGTACGGGCATCCGGCTCGAAGGTCCAAAATGTAGGGGCATCCGACTCGAAGGTCCAAAATGTACGGGCATCCGGCTCGAAGGTCCAAAATGTACGGGCATCCGGCTCGAAGGTCCAAAATGTACGGGCATCCGGCTCGATGGTCCAAAATGTACGGGCATCCGGCTCGAAGGTCCAAAATGTACGGGCATCCGGCTCGAAGGTCCAAAATGTACGGGCATCCGGCTCGAAGGACCAAAATGTACGAGCCGCTAGCCTGTACATTATGCATTGTTATAGTCTCAAAGTACTGTCGATGCATACATACCTACTATAGTTAAGGCTCGCTGTATTGTTGTTTTGCGTAGCACATTCGTTTTGGTCGTATCTGTTGAACAACAAAAACCGATCCGTATTAAACACAAATACATTCGATTTTGCTAATTTATGCGGATCCGAATAAGCATATAGAACACATTACTCACGCACTCCTTCGATAGAGGTATGTGCTCAACTATAGTAGACTAGCTTATACCCACGTCTTCACCCGCGTAGAGTTCGGTAATTATCCCATGGAATAGTACTACCAGGATAAAAGGTTATCTGTTAATACGGGTTCTAAACTATCTGCGTGCCAAACATGCATACGTTCAGTAGTTTTTGCGTGAAAGTGTAACAAATCATCCTCACACAGTTTCGCATTTATAATAACAGTACGAGTAAGATTTTTAGAGGCCGGTCCATATAGTGAAAACATTTAAGAGCGTTAACGACTTACGGCATTTCATACAAACTTTCAAGTCCTTTTTTTTCGAAATGAATTAATGAACCGATTTTAATGAAACTTCAAACGCTTAAGCAGGATACATAAGTCTAAAAAGTTGAAGGAGAACAAACAAATAATTGGAAATTTCTGTTTCTATGGAAAATCTAGGTTGCAGGAATCCGCTGGATGCGAATAGCACGGGACCGGTCAATGTGGCGACATTTGGGGGAGGCCTATGTCCAGCAGTGGACGTCTTTCGGTTGAAATGACGATGATGATGGAAAATCTAAAATCGGCTTAATTTAGCTATAACTCTATTTTTCGAAAATGTTCTTTGTCAACTTATGTATCCCGATTATGCGTATGAAGTTTCATTAAAATCGGTTCAGTCATTTCGCAAAAAAAAAGGACTTGAAAGTTTGTATGAAATGCCGTAAGTCGTTAACGCTTTTAACTCATAAAAAATAGGAAGTCAATATTATATAACCAGTGGCGGGGCAAGACCACAATTTTATGTGGGCAAGGTACATTTAGCGAGGCCCTCTGGTGGCGCAAGAAGCAATTTAATGTTATAAATAAATAAAAAACAGTTGTAAAATAGTTTTTACTACTTTATTATAACAAAGACACTGCAATCCAAACTATTTTCTTAGACTAACATTAAAGAAACAGAAATTTCCTGCTCTTAACCTTACTAAACTCCTTAATGACTGTACCGTAATTAAGCTTAGATGCATATTTTAGCCTAAATTATAGAATAACTCCAGTACATCATAATATAATAGTTACCATTCTTCAAACAAAGTTTTGAAATACAAATAACAATAAAATCGCGTGGACTAAATTCGTCCGCACCGTTAGTACAAAATATATACCTACAGCGGCGCGACGCAAAGTGTAAACAAATCATTTCACAACTTCGAAATCATAACTAAATGTTATGGTAAAATATCAGAAACTACAATGGCTTTCTGTCAGTACAAGAACGAAGGATGTCGCTGTGTTAGCAAAATCGAAAAAAAATAAAACAGAGTGCGCCGTCAACAAAAAATATTTATTGGCTAAAATTAGCCATGTACAGTTTAGAGTTTTTTTTTGTTCCGGTCCCAATTTTAGCAATGGGTTATCGAGGTGCGAGGGTGGTGCGAGGTGGCCCTCGTAACGCGAGGCCGTAGGCGGTGGCCCACGTCGCCTACGCCAAGCGCCGCCTCTGTATATGACTATCTTCTCGACTATTACTCGGGTATAAAGTGACGATAACGTAGCTTTCACTCAATGCCAACCTATGTCAGGTCTTATCAGACGCATCCTGTAGGACTGGTACATACATAGACACACGATGAATGACGGCGTAACATAATATATGGTATTATAATAAATATAAAGTAGGTACTTCTGATGATATGTTGTATGTTTCTATTTAGATTTCAAAGAACGGACACAATTCAAAAACTAACGTAATCTTTTTCGTTTTAATAACTTCATCGTTTTTCAATTAAACCAATTTAAACAATAATGATGTTTTTCATTTTTAGTAAGAAGGTATTTGATTCGCGGATAACAAATTATTGAAATGCATCTGAGGAAAAATCATTCAAGGATTATCCTAATAAAACTTCAAATATTTTGATAATAATAAAACCAGCTCAACCTACCTCATTGGTCGAGTAACCGCAAGCGCGACTGCTGAGCATGAGGTCCTGGGTTCGATTCCCGGGTCGGGCAAAGTGTTATTGGGTTTTTCCATCAGGAATTTCTCAGTAGCAGCCAAGGATCTTCAGGTCGATCTTCAGGTTAAGCCGTGCTTGCCTAGGTTGGTCTGTGAATGGCTGACCACCCAATACATACCGAGTTTCCTCCGTGCCTCCGAAAGTACGTTAAGCCGTTGGTCCCGGCTGTCATTTGTAGATCTTTGACAGTCGTTAGGTAGTCGGTGGCCCAAAAAGTCTGAAAACCAGTCTTACCAAGGGGTATTGTATTACCCAGTACTAACTGGGTTGTGGAGGTCAGATAGGCAATCGCTCCATGTAAAATACTGGTATTCAGCTGCATCTGGTTAGACTGGAAGCCGACCCTAACATAGTTGGGAAAACGCAGGCTAATGAATAAGATTATGACTAATCATAAACATGTTACTATTTCAGGAAAGCGAAATTTTAAAATACTTCACAACTAAAGAAGAGCTGGAGCCGTTGGCAGAAAACTGCACTAAGGTCTATGTTTGGCACACACGTACGCAGAAACCAGCACTACTCAACCCTAAAAAACTGAAGCGTCCTGTCGTCCCCGATGACCATATCGAAGTGTGAGTCTGAAACAGTATTACATTGGTCTTCATGTGCAGGGAGTCACATCCCGACAGAATAAAAACCCTCCGTGTACATTCAAGGGTTAAATGTTCTCTATACAATGTTAATCTTTTACAATCTATCTGTAAGTAATTGAATACTCAATTGGTGTGTACTCAAATCAAAAATTGTATCGTCTATATTCTACTTTTTGTAGATTTTTCTCCAATTTACATTGTGTTTGTGTTGTAAACTTATAATGGTTTCGTTAGAAAGCGAATTTATACAACAACCTGATTTTTTAGCTCCGAAATGCCACTAAATTGAATAGTAATTAATGTAGTTACTTATGTTAATTATGTTTTGTGCAATTAACGAGAGCTTATTTACTAAAAAAATTAACAGTTATTCGCTTGGTACAGTATCTTGAACAATTATGAGAGAGGCAATATTAATGAATAGATTTACGTGAAGTAAATTCAAGATACTAAAAATTTTATTTTAGAAAGGACTCAAGTTCGTCAAATATAGCTCAGACTTATGTATAAAATAATACATAAAAAGCGCCATGAAATCAAAAATAATAAAGTTTTAAATGGAAAGAATACAATAGGCTTGTATTTTTGTATATTTTGTTTCATAAAAAGTTTCGTACATGACTGCAAGTCATTCTAAAATTCCAATAATAACTCATCTATAGAAATGCAATGACAAAAACTACAAGACTACAAGTAATTTACAAATGATGTCGCAAAAATACAAAGTCAGTTTTGCAGTACCCACACAAGTGTTTAATATGGGTAATTGGGTACTTGAATTAAAGAGGCCGATAGGTGGCTAAAAATACCTAACGAAAAGGATAGTTTGAATTCTCCTTTAATATTCACGTTCTCGGCACCAAAAGTTCCTCTTTACCGTTTTATTTCCTTGCGCCTCTGTGGAAATGGCGAGCAAAAACCAACAAAATTTTAAAAACTGTCGAGCAAGCGACACAAGAAGACCGTTTTGTTTTATTATTCCTGTAATTTTTCTACGTCCTCAAGTAAATAATTGTCATTATATTAATGCAATGACTGGTAGTGCGATCTATCGATGTCATGTTTTTATAAAAGAAAAATAACATTAAAATATCTGAGTACTTTGAAGTATGTATACATATATAATTATGTACATTATATTTTAGAAAGAGCGCCATTATTTAAATTGTTTTTCATGATCATCACAAACTATCATAATAAATAAATAAAGATGTAATTCGCGTGATAAACTTTGAAATTGTTCCACTGCGTTCAGTATTATTACATTTTTTTTTAATATTGTGAACTCTCTTGTTAACAAAAATCTAGGTCGCGTAGAAAATGCTAGATTTATAAATTAATAAAATACATTTTATAAGTAATTTAGCGTAATAGTATAATTATATTTTACGAGATAAAAAAACATCCTCTAGTGTAAAACTAGTCTTATATTTTTATATAATGTTTTGCAATAGTCGATTTCTCATAACGAAAAATTAAGAAACTTTTGTAAATTATAAGTTTAAAACATTTGTATTTATTTTATCATAATCGTCATAATACTATCTTTAGATTTTAGTAAATTATTTTATAGACATTAGGTTGAAAATCGTGTAGCAAATATTTTTAAACGTTTAATATTTCTGTAATTTAAACGCCATCTTGTAACTGCTGCCATCTAGCTTAAGTCTGCGAAAACTTGGTGTAAGGTATACATTTTCAAGGGACCTTATTATGTAAGTATAAGAATCATTTAAACGTTAAATTGCGTTCTTAATAACTTATTTGGGTACTTACATAATGCCCCCATAACTTGAACATGAAAATTATTGTTTTGTTTGTCCATTTTGAACGTTAATGACTTGAAATGGACAAGCAAAAAAATGTACCAAACGGTTTGCGCTCATTTTAGATTGAAATTAACGAAATACTCAATAAAAATGAATTTCTGTAATTTAAAACAGTTCCACCGTTTTTGAAATATTTAATATTGGCTTTATTTATTTTTTAAACTTAATACATTTGTCCATTGAGAACAGGGTAATAAGCACTTATGCGATATTTCCCAGCCTTCTTTACAGACGGCTTATATTTCTCAAGCAATGTCAAAAGGCTTTTATGGATGTCGCACCATCGCTTCCATATTTTTTCGCCCAAACAAAGGACGAACGATTTATATGTGAGCCATCCTACTATCGTTTATAAGTTCGCATGCGTTTATTTTACCTTAGCTCTAGAATAAAGTGTGACTGGAATGCAGCATATTTGTTTAAGATATACAGGGTGTAATACAAAGGGTATAGCCATACAAAATTTTAATACCTACTCGACCCAAATGTAAGGGACAGCTGATAATTTTTTCGCAGTTACGATATTGGACCCAAGGAAAAAGTTATTCAGTTTGATGGTCTGCAGCATAATCCTTTTATATGACTATACCCTTTCTGTTACACCCTGTATAACAAATGATACATTTTCCACTAATTACAGCGTTCGACCGTACATTTATGAATATACCTAAATCAGTGTTCTTTAGTATTAAGAAAATATCAACTTACCCCGTTTTTTTTTGTAATGAGAAGCGGCCAAAACAAGAAAAGATATTAATAATCAGCTCTGGCAAAGTAGCTAAGTTAAGATTCAAACCTAGATTTACCGTTTAAGTTCCTGCGCTTATACAGGCAAGTAAGTTGCGCCATTCTGGGCAATTGTGGTCAAACGGTACGTCCCGACTATACCTTTATAAAGACACGAAAAGAAAACAGATTGTAAAGATATGGCCTAGAAGTTTTATCAACATTAAACGACACCAATGTAAAACATTTTCAACTCTCGGCTTAGCGCCAGAGTTAAATTTCCTACAGTAGGTACAAAAATATAGTGGCTAAATAATAACAGCCACTCTGATCAATCGCCAGGTTTAGCCGCGCTTACTAAGGTTGGTCCGTGGATGGGTGACCACCCATTATAAACCGAGTTTCCTCCGTGCCTCGGAAAGCACGTTAAGCAGTTGGTCCCGGCTGTCATTTGTAGATCTTTGACAGTCGTTAGATGTAGTCAGTGGCCAGAAAGTATGACAACCAGTCTTACAAAAGGTGTCGTATTACCCAGTACTAACTAGGTTGTGGAGTTCAGATAGGCAGTCGCTTCATTTAAAATACTTTCGGCTGCATCCGATTAGACTGGAAGCCGACCCCAACATATATGGTAAACGGCTAGATCATTTTAGGTAAAATAACATGTAGCAAAGTTCTAGGCCGAGTATATACTGCCAGCGAATCTAAAAAGAAGACTAATATTTCAGGTGTTGCTTGCGTCAGTAAAACGGGCTTTAGTTGCCCGAGTAAGTGCACTGTAAGCCTAATTAGCCAGTAGCTTTGACACTTTAGAAAATAGCACCGAAGAAAGTCGGTCCCGCACGAAGTTTTGATTGCACGACCACATTTCAAGTAAACTTTCTTACTTGAATTGATCACTTGTTAAAACCCTAAATTTTTATAATAGCTGTTAGTCTTAAGTAAGAAGTAAGCATAATAAATTAGTTTGTTACGAAATGCTCAAACTTCCGAATCGGTCTAATACTTGATTCCTTTTAGCGTAGTAATCGTTTTGTACTTATGTATGTATGTATTAGTCGAATAATTGGTGTTAAAGGCCCTTAACGAAGCCAAGTGTCTACTTGTGTTCAGAGATCAACTTTTTTTGTACTAGACCTTATCTTGGAAACCTGGTTATTAAAGGTCCCGACTTTTTTAGCGAAATGAAATTGGAAATGTTATATCTGAACTTTTAACACATTTACATTACGTGTACACCTGCATAATGTTTTTCGTGCATTACAGGCCGCGGCACGAAACTCTAGCGCTGACCGTTATTGCGCAGAAGTCAAAAATAAGGTGTCTTGGGGGGATACAGGGGTGAAGGGCGAGCGTGCGCTGCGCCGGTTGGCTCTCCAGTCGTACTCCATCCCCCGTACTGCTCCGTACGTCCCGCGCACTTCCAGTGTACAGTCGCATTCTAAATTGTTTTGTTGTCATTGTTTTTTTGTTAAGTTTGTTTTGTTGATTTGTTTGTTGTGTTTGTTAGTTAATTTACTGTTTTAATTTAGTTTGAACAGTTTTTAAACAGTGAAAATGCCGAGAAGAAATACTGTTTTGAGAAGACAGGCACGGAAAATGGTATATGACGTGCATTGTTTTTTGAAAAGGGAATCTAATGACTTCATTGATTCCTTGAAACAAATCCAAAGTGAAATTGGCGAAGCTACAAGTATTTTACTCGGTTCGGACAGCTCCACTGTAGATTTAAGCCAAATAAAACAAACTGCAGAAGTTATTCAGGCGGGAAATCTGAAATTAAAAACTATAATTAGTGACTTAGGGAAAATTCAAAAAAGGACAGCTGAGTCTACAAAAACGTCCATAGCAACGGTAAGGAAAATCTCCACTGAAGCCAATAGTTCCGATTTAATATCAGTATTTAGAACACCAGGCAAAAAACGCTCCAGATCAAAACCGGTCACAGATATTGATAACTTCGATCAAGGAGTAATAAAGAGGTGCATACATAACTTTCATAGGACAAATAATGAACTTCCCACCGTAGGAAACCTGAAGAAGAAGCTAGAGGAAGATATAAATTTCAAAGGCTCAGAACGAAGTCTTCGACGAATTATTAAGAGTTTAGGGTTTCGGTGGAAAAATACTGAAAACAACCGAAAAGTGCTCATTGAAACTTCAAATATACGTTTGCAACGTATCGAATACTTACGCAAAATGAAACAATATCGCCAAGAGGGAAGGCCTATCGTATATACAGATGAATCTTACGTAGATTCATCGCACTCTTC
This sequence comes from Noctua janthina, assembly GCA_963576755.1. Lineage (NCBI taxonomy): Eukaryota > Metazoa > Arthropoda > Insecta > Lepidoptera > Noctuidae > Noctua > Noctua janthina. The sequence continues at coordinate 7,433,377 of OY755063.1, read as the reverse complement.
TCCAAAAGCCTGGACCGATGGTACTACTAAAGGTCTCAAAAAACCTATCTCCAAAGGACAGCGGGTGGTCATTGTCCACGCAGGATCAGAGGCTGGGTTCATACCGAACGCACTGCTAACTTTTAAAGCTGGTGCGAAATTAGGCGACTACCACGACAATATGAACTACGAAAACTACGAAAAATGGCTGAGGACACAGTTAATGCCGAACTTACCGCCTAAATCCGTCGTGGTAGTCGACAACGCATCATACCATAATAAACAATGGGACCTCGCACCAACTTCTATTTCAAAAAAAGCTGACATGCAGGCTTGGCTTACTGAAAAGGGCCTACAATATGAGGAAACTCTATTAAAACCTCAATTATACAATTTAATACGGGCTAACAAAGCTAGATTTAAAACATTTTCAATTGATAGGATACTAGCAGAGCAAGGGCATCAAGTGCTAAGACTGCCACCATACCACCCAGATTTAAATCCTATCGAAATGGCATGGTCTGACATAAAGCAATATGTTGGCAGTAAAAATGTGAAGTGGAGTGTAATTAAATGTATAGAGCTGATCCAAGAAAAAGTTTTGCTGATGGGTGCTTGGGATTGGGGGAAGTTATGCCAAAAGGTAAAGAATATAGAAGAGCAATATGCCAAGAGTGACCATGTAGTGGATTTGGTTACAGAAGAATTCATCATTCGCGTTGACGGTGACAGTTCAGAGGATAGCCTTGGTGAGTCTGATGACGATGACGCTGCTAGTGCCGACGACCGAAGCAGCCCTGAGCCCGGGCCCTCAGTGAGTAAAAGGCCCTGTCGAGATACCATTGAAGGTGTGATACCATTATCAGATTCGGACTAGATATAATTAGCGGCACCTACTGGAAAGGAGAATGCAGCGTCTGATGTCCACACTCTGCCGAACTCGCAGGTTTCCTTTATCCTGAGAGGAGACTTCAGTAGGCTCATATGTAATTCGGGCTAGACTAGACTTGGTATCTAAAATAAAAATTGACAAATTCGATAATGTATTTATTTTTCTACTCCCTATAACCTAGTTAAAAATGATATTATAGGTAACATGAAATGGTCGTTTTAACATTTTGTTCGCCGCTAGACTTACTATTTGACATTATATTAAAATAATGTTATTAACATTATTTTACTATTTTTAATTAAATAATTAAACTATTAAATTGTATTGCGTACGCCACAGTACCCATGCGCAGCTATCCCCTCCACGTTTCGTTCAGCGCTAGAGTTACGTGCCGCGACCTGTACATTGCGTGCCGCCATAAACGGTGCTTTTTACACCAAAGCAAATATTAAAAATTAATTTATTTCATTCAACTTTGGCCCATACATATTATTTCTAAAAGTAATTTTCCAGCAATAATACTTGCTCAATGTTATTTAGTTCAATGTAAATAATGCGTAGATGACGGTCTTTTTACACTCTGTTACCCTATATATTGTAAAAGATAATTTTATCAACTTGATGACGCCATGTCATCTTTTGCAGAGAAATGTCTATCGCGAGCACGAACTCCTTCCTCGATTTAGTACACTCCGAGAAGAATGATACAAGTACTAAACTAACAACGGTAATGAATTGTTTATCAAGTTATTTATGTTTCTTATTTACTAATTGAATATTCATCAAATGGGTGTTTCTGTTTATACAAAGGGTATTATTATCAGTATCGTGTTAATGGGGAAGGTATGTCAAAGCTAATTGTACGTGGCGTGACCATAGCTAAGTCCTAAACTGACCAATGAGGTCGAGCTATTTTGAAATATAAAATGACTAACAGATTTTAAACGATGTCGGAAAAAGCTATACTAGCATCATTACTTTTGTATGTTATGTTATTACTGAGCACTAAGCACAACCATGTTATACTGTTAACTCTCGGCGAGACACTCCGAGACAGCGAGTGAGGAAGACCGAGGTTCGACGAGCGCTCCTATAAAGGGTGTAAATAAACCCTTAACGAAGCCGAAAGGCACTGTTCTCCATGTCATTGCGATATTTTTTTTTGTTCTAGACCATTCCTAGGAACCTTCTAGTTACGGAGATATTGGGGGTCAAAGTTCCAACTTTTTTTTTTTTTAATAATCATGTTTTTAGTGTAAGATTTTTACTTTAAACACCTCCACGACCCCGTACTATTCAGTCCATCCATCAGCACAATGCTTTGAGTGCGTTCCATCGAGTCCTACCGTAAAGTGATTTTTCACCCCAAAAAAAAAGTCGTTTTCCAGCATTATTTTTTGCGTAAAGTTACTTAGTTTGATGTACAGAATGCTCTGAATCTTGGTTGACAGCTTCGTGAAGGGTCTGTTTACACCATGTATACACTCGTGCACTCGACCTACCTCGGAGTATCTCAGCGAGAGTGCAGCACTTTTACAATTTAACATCTATCAAAGCGTATACGTGAAATATTTTACATGTTCGTTCAAATATGTTTTTTCCAAACAAGGGTTTGACTTGTATCACTCTTCACAAATTTATATAAACGCTCACTTTTGTGTTTTTTAATAAGTTTAGTGGAAAAGACATCGGGGGGCACTAAAACTGTTTCATATTATGTTGACGTGATACAGTTAGAGTACCTACTTACTAATATGTAGGTATACTATACAGGTTGGAATTTATCAACCTCACCTGGAGGGAAAGTACTCTAAATACTGGAGATAGCAAATATTATTCAAAGGAAACATTCGTTTATTTTTAAAATGAAACATCTCTGCATTCAAAGATTTTCGTAAATGCGCTCTGGAATCGAACCGACTAAAATTTGAAAAAATAGATAGATAGTGTAAATCATATGGATCAAATCTCTCTAAGATTTGGTCCATATGATTGACCCTATCGATTGATCTGTGATTGATGAAATTCAATGGGTTATTACTTAAATGTCAGGGTGCTCTGCCTACCCTCTGTTGCACGGTACGATAGTAATGAGACAAAACGGCGTCACGTGGCTAACAGCTGATAGGACAAAGGCGCGCGCGCGCGAGTTTCATACGGCTGTTGTGTAAGTTATTGTGATAAAAGTGAATGAGTATAAAAAAAAAAACTAGGGAAGTTGTTTGTTATCATGAGTACAATCACGTATTTAAGTATCGGTCACTAATTACCAGTCACCCTATACATAGTTTAATAGTTCTTCGTCATTTTTATAAATAAATGACGCCACTATCATTAATCGGATGGACCTTTGAGTAAAAGTGCTTTATCTTATCGCATTGAATTTATAAGTTAAGATTTAATGGTTTTCCTTTCATTTAATGTATCATGTTTGTTAGAGCGATTGAATTTTTATGATTGACCCTATCGATTGATGCCATAAAAGTACAGGGTGTTGTTTTTTCGGATTTTAGCCGGTTCGATTCCCGAGTGTGGCAAGCGAATTCTAGAAAAAAAATTAATACAGATTGTTTTCTTTCTAAAAATTCCACCCTGTTTACGCAGCAACTTTTAAAGGTGATTTTCACCTACTGTATTAATTATTAACATTTTCAAGAACATACTTTTTGGAAACCATAGTACACACATCAACACTGTCTAGGGATATTTTGGATTTACTCAATTTACTCAAAATTTATTAAAAAATAACATACAACATGTATATTTTTATAAAGCACATTTATCAGACTACACTCCAGAATAAAAGAAAACAATTTTTTTTGCGTAATCAATTTTTTATTCAAATAAAGAAAAAACGTGAAATAATGGTAAAACTAACAATGAATGTGTTTCTCAAGAAAAAGTGAAAAATAAGGAAAAATTAATCTGTTTTTAACAGTTATATGAAAAATCAGTAGTCAGTAAAATGACGACGACCATGACGTTAATAACGGTCCTGCAACGATTTTTCATGCTTTGGATTAAGTTATCCAAGTCTCGCTGCGGTATATTGTCCCAGGTCCGGCTAAGATGCAAAAAAAGTTGCTCTTCCGTCGCAATGTTTGCAGGGAAATTCCTCAAAGGCCTTCTTTGGAGCATGTCCCACGCGTGTTCTATGGGGTTTAGGTCAGACGATTGAGCGGGCCAGCCTAAGACCGATACGTCGTCCTCCTGCAACCAGCTCGTCACCACTCTCGCTGTGGACGGACGTTATCGTGTATGAGCGTGAATTCTTGGCCTATTTGTTGTCGATGGGGGTAGATTATTGGTACTAGCACCTCGTTACAGTATTTCTCAGCCGTCATGGTGTTTCTGATCCAAACGAGGTCTATTCTTCCACCAACACGAATTCCCGCCCAAACCATAATTGTCCCGCCGTGGTATGAATGGACTTCCTGAAGATGTTGCAGACGGCTCTCACGACCAGGAACTCGCCAAACACGTACTCTACGTGTATCGGGATGGAAACCGAACCGCGACTCATCGGTAAACAGCACTACAGACCACTGGTTATCTTCCCAGAGCAAATGTTCACGGGCCCACTAGTCGTCGTCCAGGATTTCCTCGGCGTAGTGCTGGAGTGAAAGCGGAAAGTGGAAACGGTCTGCGAGCATGAAGGTTAGCTTCATGCAGCCTTCTCGTCACAGTTTGGTCACTCACAAGCAACTGGTGCTCTGACTGGAGCCTCTGAACCAACTGCATGGCCGTAACATTTGGTTGTCTTTTCGCGGCAACTTGCAAAAATCGGTCTTGTCGTTGAGTGGTTATGCGCTTCGCGCCTGGGTGTCTTTTAGCCACTTCACCAGTAGCACGATAACATGACCATAACCTTGATATCACGTTTTGTCTTGTTCCAATCTCATCAGCTATACTCCGTTGAGTAGCCCCAGCTTGGAGCATGCCTACTGCCCTTAACATTTCCTCTCTCGTTAAATAGCGCCGCTGCATGATGCACACAATAACATTAATTCGAAATTAACCGATAACTTGTTATAAAACTTAAATTTGACACAAAAAAATAGCCAAAAACTACTGTAGTTTAATGAAACCTTCGGACTTCGCAACCATTATGCCACTTAAATCTTTTGTTTTTAATTTATTTTTTCAAATTCAAATTTAGAATCGTTTAAAAAGGTTTACAAAATAAGTTTTCTTCTAAAGAATTTAAAACTGGCCAGTATTATTTGAGTTTAAGAAGTTTATACAAAATATCCCTAGACGGTGTTGATGTGTGTATTACGAAATATGTCCGATCTCAAAGTGGAAACCGTTATTTCACAAGAAAACCGCTTTTGTATTTTGCTAAGTGTTTACATATTAGTGCTTGCGACTGTACGTATTGCTATTTTGTATGAAAATGCAGGTATTTTCAGAAATAATCGACGATTTATTTTAACTCTGGGGGTGAACTGAATGGTTAAAATATTGTGCTACGTACGTTCCACCGTGTAAGAACAAGCACTAATAGCGAAGTAATTCTATAGATTTGAAACAACATCTGTTTCAAGAATACCTAATCGCATTTTAGTTTCATTTGCCTTCTCTTAAATATCAAGAGCGTTAAGATTAAATTGTAGTTGAAACTGAATAAAATCGTGAGATTCGTGCTCGCGGCATCTCATCTTTGTATCTTCTGTAAACCTAGCTAACTGGGTTGAATTAGGGTTGAGTCTCATCTGTAAGCACTGATTCGCATTTTTTCATGCTCTTATCTTTTTCCGTCGTTCAGAACCGTCATTTGGTAGAGCGAGAAAAAAAACGTCCTGCCGACCGCAGCGACGATGCTTTCGCGAGCGATAACACTCCCGATCTGTATGTCGCTGTAGGTAATGAAGGTTTCATTGTGTATTAGTTATTACAAATAAATATTTATTTGTTTGAATTCAATTAATTTAACGCATATCGAATCTCAATTAAATTAAATGAAATAATTATTTTCTCTTTCAATACTTTATTTTTAGTAAAGTATTTACTTTTATATTTGGCCGAATGTAACAATAGGTACGCATTACTATTTCTCTTTATGTAAGGTCTAAAATTCTTGAATTGTTAATTCTATTTATTATTGTATTGAAATACGTACCTAATTTTTAACGATATTTTTTTATTGAATGACCGTGTCGTGATGGCAATAATGTACTATTTAAATATACAATAGATATAATGCATCTTTACAATTTATGAAAATATTTCTTCCGTTGAACTAATTCTCTTTTGTAGTGTTAAAGAACGAACGACTAGGAAACTCTTTATGTGATCATTTACTAGATTTCTATATAATTTTTGTAAATATTCATATTTAATTTTATTGTATGAGAATAAACAAACGCAAATGATGAACTTTGTTGTTTTCTTTTTTACCTTTTTTGTTAATCCATATAATACCCAGATTACCCAGTACTAACTGGGTTGTGGAGGTCAGATATGCAGTCGCTCCATGTAGAATACTGGTATTCGGCTGCATCCGGTTAGACTGGAAGCCGACTCTGACATAGTTGGGAAAAGGCAAGGCAGATGATGATGTTCGTCCTTATATTCTAACGAAATAGGAAAATTACTATGTTGTAGCTACTAATTGAAGGTGACACAAATCCGTAAATATACCTTTACCTACCTGCTGTACAACCCGTCTGTGCACGCCAGACTTGTCGGGCTCACAGGCTTTGGATGTGCGTGTGGTGTGAGGGCCACTTTGTTAAAACTCTTTGAAAATGTGTTTAGGATTTAGTGAACATTCCCCATCAATTGTGAAAGTTGGAATCGGATTTTGTGAAAGTCATATAAGCGAGTTATTGACTGTAAAGTTGGGCCCTCAGTTCTCACAGAGGATTGAGGGCCCACCTGTACCTGAGAAACTTTGGACTCTACAGAAAAAGTCTTCATGCCAAAATCTAAGCTAATAACAAACAAAATTTGTGAAAACAAGATTTTATCGAAAAACACTATCCTACTTTGATCTTCGTTCAAAATGGGCTCTCAGTTAATCACGCAAATAAAATGAAATCATTAACTTACAGCTACTGTTTCAAATCTTATATGCTACTAAATAAATTGTGAAAATTTGTGACAGCAAGAACAGGTCACCACTTCTTGTTGTTTGAAAGTTATGACCTTGATAAAATTCGGGCCCTCAGTCCTCCATTTCTTTTGATTTGGTTTTATTACGCTTATCGTATGAGACATAAGATAAATACAAAATTGTCTCTTTTTGTGAAAAAAATTGTGCAACAAATTCGATACCAGAAAGAAATAAAAAAACCCTTTGTTGTTTAAGAAAATCGAGTTTTATTTTTCTTTTCTGAATTAGGCAAAGATTAGTAAATGTAGTGTCATAGGTATTAATAAACTTTCTTAGATTTTACGCTTATTATCGTCATAGCATTTGAAATGACTATTAATTAATACATGACATTTGTAATGACCAATACTATCAGCGAAAGGTGAAGGAACGAACTCAATTGCTCCGATTAGTTCGTATATCTTTGATTTTATTCTTAGTGTATACGGTGTATCCTGCAGGCAATATTCAACAGTACCGTTTATTCGTTTAAATCAAATGCAAGAACAAAATGTAATTGGTAGTTGACTGCTACGTTAGAACCACAAGTAAGACAAGACTTAAATGATACGTCTAAACAAATTGCGTCTTCTAAACACTCGATCCCAAAAACGGATAACATATCCGAATTGCGTGGTAAGTAAGCAAATTGTCTTTCTATTGGAATCGATGTGCAGTAACTGTTAATGCATTGTTTTGTAAATTAAAGGCATTGTAAAAATGGTTCTGCAGAACTGTTTCAAGATAACTAGCTACATTGCTTTGGCAATCAACAATAATGACGTCATTATTTGATTGTAGTTCTGTTTTTTTTTTTAAATGTTTAAGGACTACATCTGCTCGGATTTTGTACGGATCGTAACTTGTTATTGCACCTGCCAAACATTTAAGGTACTCTGGGATTAATCACGCACATGGCTTTGGGACCTTCTGGGACACATTTCACTGGTCACTAAGACTACCTAAGACATCAGAAAGAAGGTCTAAGATCAACCGATGCTGACTTAGTTTCACCGACACAAAGTGGTTACTGTTAACACCTAAATGGAGAAAATCGCGCTTGCAACGACATCAAGGCGTTGTTAGTGTACAAACGTTACCATGGGCGTACGGTGGATTAAGTATATACAAAATTATGTACAACTGATGACCTTAAAGCTAGACCACCTACAGCTATACACCAAAATGTCGTCAAAAGTGTTCTGACATGTTCGCTTTGTGTTCGGAGTTTGTCGGCCATAGTTGGATAATTATCGGAGAGCAGCACACCAAAGCTCTCGACAACCGCCCTACAAAGCTATCGAATGCAGTTGCTGTGGTCGAAATCGGCTAGATGCCACTATCATCATGTTTTTTTATTAGCCCATGTTGTCCCACTCCTGGCCTCAAAGGCCTCCCCCCATTCCATTCTACTTCTCACGATGGTCTGCTTCTTCCGCCAATTCGCGAGGAAGTCATCGAAAACGTCCCGCCATCTTCCATCATCATCATAATATACAAAAAATATAGGTATTCTCAGCGCTCAATCGCGTCGTAGTTTAGTAATTCTGATAAAATTTCGTCGGTGACTAAAAAGTTGTGTGGTTATCGAATGTCATGGTAAAACCTTTCTTCATACCTCCACATCACATGCAATGGTTGCGAGATAAGGAAAGTTTTGAGTAAGAATCTGGATAAGAGTAGAGGAAGTCCAAAGAAAGATGGACTTTGTGAATGATGATGTGGCTGGAAAAGAGGTGACCGCTGAGATAACGAGTAGGCTCTAGAGAATTCTGGAAGAAGAAGACATGCTGCACCGACCCCATATGAATTGGGATAAGGGCAGAAGAATGATGATGAGCTAGGTATCCCCAACACATAACATACTTAATTACCTTAGCGCCAAATACCCTTTTTTATTGGCAACAGGTAGGTAAGTAGGGATTTTGATAAGTAGGTAATAAGTTCTGTCTACAGAAATATTTTTTCGAAGGGTTTACCTTCATAACCAAGTTGGATAGGTACCTAAATCAAAACTTCTGAAACTCGATTTGCCCAACCATCACAGTTGGTTTGTAATGCAAAATGTTTTCGACGTGCGACTGACTTGAAAACTTTTTGAGTGACAAGTTTTTTCTTCGCGAGCAGGTACCTACCTAGTTATGGGTGCGGAGACCGCACAGTCGAGGGGTGAATTTGAATGAATCGGGAAGAAAAATCTGAAGGTTTTTTGTCTTTTTCTACGGAGTGGTCCTTGGCTTAGGTAATCTCCTGATTGAATAGTTTAAAACCTAGGTACTTAATTACTCAATAGTACAATAGGAAATAGTACCTACATTTTAATGTAGGTGGGAAAACTTGGTTAATGCGTTCTAGGCGGAATTTACAACCGAGCAGGAGGTGAGGTTATGGAGCCGACGTTTTTCAATACACTGTCGAGGAAATAAAAGAATATAACGAAACATATTTTTCTTATGAATTATCCCCTTTTGAACTGTAAAATTCTTCACTCACCATGTTGACAGTGAAAAATTATAAGTTGCACGTAAAAACCTAAACGTATTTTATTTATTCTTTGATTGTACCTACATATACGGTTGGTAAACTTGCACAGTTACCTTCGTAAACTCACATCACAAACAATCTATGGAAGTCATCATCTGTGACGCCTGTCAATTAAACGGGCATAATCTCGCCAAGTGGTTCGCCATGTTAGCCGGGCTTCCCCAAAGACCAAAGTGTGGGCCGTGTCCGTCCGCTGCCTCTCAAGGGGTCAATTAGTTTACTCGCCATTGGAGCAGCTTGGGCAAATACAAGGGCAAACACTAGTTTGTAAAAAGAGGCCTATACCTACCTACTTTTGGAAAATAAATTCAATTTTACTTATAAGTTTTATATTTTTGCTCAGTGCACTAGCTACTTTGGTACCTACTTAGCGACATCTTTTGGGACTTTGTTAAATAGTTTAGAGTACCAAGGTAGGTAGATAGGTACTTAAATACTTATTTAAGCAGGTACTGAAGTTTTATATGTGGGACATACTTATCTACTTATTAGCCTATGAGTATCCTCATATTCACGTAATCCAGTACAAAATCGAAGATCAAAATTATAAAAACTTCTTTATCCCAACAGTTCAGTGGTGGATTTGGCAGGCTGAGTAGGCTTGAGCCTAGGGCGGCAGATTTCTGGGGCGGCAAATTTGGGGAGCGAATTTTTTTGTTTTTTTGCTCTTAGAAATCAAAAAGATTTTGGAATGACGGTTTTCTGATGTTTTACAGGTAGAAGTCTGCAACAAATTTTGCCGATGACGTTCCGCTCTCACTTGTCAAGCAATCTTCCATATTCTACAGTAAAACAGCTAGTTTGCCGCCCCCCAACCAGTAATCGGTAATATACCCAAAAATTATTTTACGTGCAATTTCAACGAAATTGTTAAGCCAAGTCAGAGGCCCATGGGCGGCATAAAAACTCTGACACCAGGTTAGGAACTAACCACACGATAAAGAAGAAGAACGAAATTGTTGGATTGTAAAAATAATGTAGGACATAACAATTGTAGACGCAAGGGCGGCAAAAACTGTACAGCCAATACCTTGAAAACTTGTAAATTCGCCACTGCAACTGTAAGTATACGCAAGCGCGACTGCTAAGCATCAGGGTTCGATTCCCAGGTCGGGCAGTGTTATTTTATTTTTACATCAGGAGTTTTCATTCAGCCACGGAGTCTGGATTAGTGCCCGTTTGATGGCAATAGGCTCGCCCCCTATTACATGGGACTTAAACATAACGGGAAATTCGAAATATGGGTTATTATTATTGATCATCCACATTTCGAATTTTATGTCAGTTTCGTCAGTAATCCCTAAACTTAATACGGTTTACCTCTGCCTAACCCTTCGGGGATTATTGGCGTGATGTTATGTACAATACTAGTCTCCATGAAAAGCCCAATGTTCACAGACAAAGTTTCCACCATCACACAAACCATAAAACAAAGCACAATCGCTCGAACACAATGCACCTATTCGTCAGAAACAGCATCCGGCAAATTACTCCGTGAACACGCTATGTTCTCGTAAAATTACGTGTTTTGCTACTCAAAATGATGCTTCTATTGAAAATTGCGAAAGTTTAAGAGGAGCTGTGCGAATTTTTCAAAGAAAATATGGGCGACCTCTCGAAACTTAGGCAATAACGCCAGAAGTGCAGAACTGGAACACTCGTAGTACTCACACAACTCTATGATCTGTATCGTGGAATTTGAAAAGATCGATACTGCAGGTACCTTTTGTGTATACGTGGCACAACACAAGCTAGGTAGGTACTCAGCATCCTGTACCTACATATGGAGTCGTAGGCATGCATGTAATAGTTAGTGCACTTTAAATAGTCTTGAGAGTCTGTGACTTTAAGTATCAACTAAGAGGCCTTCCTACAACTTACTAATAATGAATGAAGATAAAATAGCTAATCAGCAAACCCACGTTAAGCTACGTACGCACAGACAGGTGCCTCGCTTAGCGTCTAAAGCCTAGCGAGTAGCGAAGTAAAACGAAAGAACCTTCTAGAATTTTCGTATCCTACTGCACTGGGTACTGGGTGGGGTAGAAGATGCTACATGGGTAACAAGATTTAGAAAAAACACTGACCTATCTGATTTAGCACCAGCACAAAAAACGAAACAATGAAACGTTTTCACAGCCGATACCTTTGCACTTATTATACCTAATAGACTTAAGGCGAGGTTTTCCAGATAAACGTCGTTTTGTATTGTGTTTTATTCCTATATAACACGGATTTAAATTCTGAAAAAAACATATTACATATTTCACACTTCGATCTAGATATTTCGGGAATGCGATACACGATTACTTGCACTTTGTTGCATCCAATTAAATCGCAAAGACAAGTCTAAATGATGGTTGAATTATTATTTCATTTGAGTTATATTAGGTTCTTAACAATAATGTTATTAATAGCATTAATAATAGCCTCCAGGCTTGTAATCCCAAGCCGAGGATGAAGAACGAAAACTAATTGGCTAAGCACAAATTACACACGAGTAGCGGTCAATTTGCCCAAATTACTGGCAACTGTAAACTTAGGCTTTTAATTGTAGGTTGGTACTCTTTATTCACCCTCTTGGGGTTGAATGAGGAGTGACGGGAACACATTGCAACTTACTTTATTTGTATAGGAGAATATGTCAATGGGTATTCAAATAGCTAGTATATATTTTCCTTCTGTAAACCCAAGGTATGTTGCCCTTTATCGTCGTTGACAGTAATTGGGTAGGTAATTCATCTTCTTTTTCGTGTGGTTAGTGCTTAACCTTGTGTCAGAGTTTTATGCCGCCCGTGTGCCTTTTTATTTATTTTTTTTCGGATGGGAAATCATCAAATGACCCCCCCCCCCACTCTGGGCGGAGCGGAAGGGAGTGTCGGACTTGTACTGACTAAAACCTACTCATGTTCCTTCTGTGCCCTTTATTTATTATTTATTTATTTATGTACACACAAAATACTCAACAAGACATAACATTAATATAGAAGAGCACAAAGGTACTGCTTATTTCATGCCCTTTGTGTTCAAGGGCGACGTATCTCTTTCGAACAGTCCCCTGCCCTGCCCTGGCAGACATCGGCCCATGTGGACCCCTACTTCGCCCATGTGTCTCTGACTTGGCTTTACACGCCGCCGCCGCCGTCGAGAAATATCTTTCAGGCATATGTTACTGGTTTGGTTTACTCGCTATGTGTTCCTTCACCGAAACAAATTATAATTATACAATACGCACATGAATCCGAGAAACAGAGGTGCGTTTGCGGCTTCGAAATCAAGACCTATGACTTAGCAGTCTGACAGTCATACCACTAGGCTAGCACTGCTAATTATATGGTAATGGTGAAACACTCAATCCCAATGTAATTTTGTCAATTCAGCCATATTCATTTCGGTGTCGAGCATTTACACGTACACAGAAATTTGGGTTGCGTAATGCGTATCGTGCTAGTGAAAACGAGTCGTACAACTTATCTTGATCCAGCATTCCAATTATTGCACCTTTTTGTCGACGTTTTATAAGTGCCCATCTATGCCTATGTGAAATAAAATATTTTGTTTTTTTTTTTATTTAAAGTCATTATTTTCAGAGCTGGCTAAGTCATTCTTATAAATAATTTTCTTGATTTTGAGCGATTAGAATTCAAACATTAATGTTTAATGTTGAGGTAAATTGCGTACCTATCTGACTACACGAATAATTTTATTAAGTGTAGAATTTAAAATAATTTCAAATGTCGATTATCATAGCACTGCCTCAACCAAAGGTCAAATTGAGAATTGAGTTTGAAGAGGCAATTGAGGTTTTCGTTGCCAGTAGGCCTGGCTTGTGATTGAATTTTGACCGATTTAATTTTTAATAAAATTTTCACATGGCCAGTAATTTCAGCATCACGTGAAAAATCAAAGTATGGACTTATTACCAACGTGTAACGTAATACTCATCCTTTAAAATATCTCAAGTGGCACATCAGAGGCTTTCCATAACCGGTTGATTACCCGTCTAATGAGCATAGCGCTTAAATCTCAAGACATGTACGGAAGAGACGGAAGAGTTCTTAACATTTTTCACTTAATTTCGAACCGCGTACTAGGGTAGAAGTTTTAGGAAGGAGGTAATAATTAGCTTGGATGAAGTTTCTCTAGCGTCTACGTCTACGTGGATTAAACGAACCTGCGGTAGACAGTATGATAGCCATTCTGTAACCGAATCTTGCTGAATGCTGCAAAGTTTTCATAGATAGGTAGCTACGTGTTGAGGCTAACAATAGTCAACTAACAATATTATGGCGGTGGGTAAAAGCTCCTCTATTTTTTCCCCAGGAAGTGGACAGAAATCAAAGTTAAGTCGATCCTGATATGAAATGTTTTCGTATAGAATCTACGGCCTGTTGAAAAAGTAGACAAAAATCTTTGGAGTCATTTAAATTGCATATTAAGAGCAGGACGTGTTGCCTAACAAGTAAAGAGTGTAACAAGAGCCTTAACGAAGCCGAAAGGCACTTGTTCTCCCCGTCAATACGATATTTATTTTTTACAAATATCTTACATGGAGCGAGAGCGAAGCTTCCAAAAACTAACTTGATTAAATACTTACATTAACCTTCACGTTCCTATTCGTGACAAACCCATCTAAATCCCGGCCTTGCTGACCTTACAGACTATCACTACTGTGTCACTAAAGGTTGCCAAACATTTTGGCGCGGGACAGATTTCCCTTAAGATAGGGCGAGCGTCATTTATCTTAATAAGGGACGTTGATAGTCACTAGCGCACGTCGACTTCCCGTCGCTCACTGCAGGTACGATGAACAAAGGAAAATTGTGTTCGGAAAATGTTGGTTATTTTACAGTGATTCGGTTGTTGCAATGTTCTACTATACTTCAATCAAGCTAGATTATTGAGTAGGTACCTATCAGGATTTAGATGTATCTCTTTTTAGCTGTCTTGAAACCAGAAGTATTTAGCTACAAGCTAGATTTTTCAACCGCGGGGACTAGGTACAAAGACTGTTTCAGCTAAATCGCGATTAAATGGTGAAATTGTTTTAGAATGTTCTTCACGGTTTTATTACGTACAGACGCTAGCACAACAACCTACCCAAAACTGTAAAATGTTCCAAATCAACCTTGAACCTAATGCTTTAATAGCGATAAACTTGAAAGTCTATTAAAGAAATTTGACAGATTGTAGAAGGTTGATGTGCTGCAACAAACTTAACTGCATCAACTTACTCAAACCTAACGTGTACAACCAAAATCCCATTACCCGAAATGACATCCCAAACTCACATGAAATATCATCTTGAACAAAAGTTGCAACGTGTGGCGTTTACACGAGATTCTACATCTCCTAGCATTTCCAGTGGAGCGGAGACAAATTATGGAACTAAATTCCGTTGCTCAGAGTTAAAATATTGCCTTTCTGCATACGTCCTGAAATATGGTCGTCATCTGCAATGCTGCTTGATATAAATTGCTACAGGAGAAGTATTCTAGGAATCCTCACCTGTAATTAGGGAAATGTCTCGTCTAGATGCAGATTAATTGTCTTTGTGAACGTTTTAATCTCATTTGCCTTTCTGTTGCGTCAAGCTAGGAAATTGTTTTTTAACGAGGCTTTCCTTGCCCGTAAAGCCTTTTAGCTTGATGTTTTTTTTTGTTTTTGTAGGACCACTGTAATAAGCAATTTGGGTGATATAGGCTTAAGCCCGTCACAGACGTAGCCATAATATATCGAGATATAGATTATTGTATAGCAAGCACGGGAGCTGCGGTCTGCGGTCGTCCTTTGCCAAAATATACCGAGATATATTTGTCGACATATTTTGGTGACGTCATTGAAATATATATTATAGCTGCGTCTTACCAGGGTTTAGGTTCTGGTTGGTGATTTCTTCAAAGGAAGGTCGGGAGTCTTTTGGAAAAGTTTACTTAAAGTTACGGAAGCTTAATGAAATCAGCCACTCTGAGTATAGGTATCTGAAAATAGAGAAAGGTAAGGTGTGTATGACAAAAGACCCGTACGCAAAATACGTGCTTTCGACGTGGAGTTGCGGACACCAGCCCGTTACACAATACAAAAGACCTGGCTTTTATCGTGAAGGAATGATTAATATCATCTAGTAAAATCATTCATGAGTACCTATGTACCTTATACGTAGTAGGTAGGTTCTTAGTAAAAGTTCACAGGTTAAATCATCATCATCATCATCATCTGCCTTGCCTTTTCCCAACTATGTTGGGGTCGGCTTCCAGTCTAACCGGATGCAGCTGAATACCAGTATTTTACATGGAGCGACTGCCTATCTGACCTCCACAACCCAGTTAGTACTGGGTAATACGATACCCCTTGGTAAGACTGGTTTTCAGATTTTTTGGGCCACTGACTACCTGTCACAACACAACCATTCTACAAAACAAAAATAAAACATTAAATATTTACCTAAAAATCATAAATACCATGTTGCGTATATAAATAGTTTACGGAAGCAGAAAAACTAATATAAACGCTCTTATTAGTTGTCCTAACTCCATTTTAATTCTGTCGATCCTGAACACAATGGCGCGGTGGTCGTTTCGATTAATTTCCCAATCGGAAAATTTCAGTGGCACTCTGGCTAGCAATTAGCATATAAATTAATTCTGTATAATATTATACCTACCTTGCTGTGGGACTGTCCATCGGGGGCTCATAGATAAGGGAATTTCATAGTTCGCTGGAGCGAGGCGGTTTTACGATGAATTATAATTATTTTGAGTTGCTAATGATTGATGGGTTTTAATTAAAACAGAGTTGTTTGTCATGTTTTGACTTTGATTTTCCCTATGATAATTCAAAGGTTACTTTTATTTTAATTATTTTCGGATGGGAAATCATCAAATGACCCCCCCCCCCCCCCCACTCTGGGCGGAGCGGAAGGGAGTGTCAGACTTGTACTGACTAAAACTCATCCATGTTCCTTCTTTGCCCTTTGTGTTCGACGCCCAGGGCGTCTCCCGCGGCGGCTGGGACGTGAGGTTCTTTCCCTCTCACGTCCCGCCACCTCCTTCACTAGCATGACTGCTCCGCAGAAGGAGGTGACGGCTTCCTATTCTTCGTACCATTCAAAGGTTACTGACCTTTGAATTTTCAGTACGTGGGTACTTTCCCTGGTAAAAAAATACCCTGTAAACCTGGCTGGGTGGGACAGACTGATGCGGAAGCCGGAGGACAGAGGGCTGTGGTTCCACGATGGGACAAGCCTATGTCCAGCAATGGACTGCGATAAGCTTAGTTGATTGGTTGATTAAGGTAGTCTGAAAAATCAGAGGAGTCTATTTAATGTTGTTTGTTGTTGTTGTTGTTGTTGTTTGTTGTTGTCTATTTGTAGTACACCTACCACTGTTTGTCTCTGCATCACCCAAAGGTTGACTGGTGGAAAATGCCTAAGGCATTAAGTCCGCCTCTGTACTTTGTGGTTGAAGTGTTAAATAAATAATGTTTTTGTCGAAAATGACACCTATGTATGGGTCATTTTCTAAGATAAGTTGCTCAATATCTAAGACATCATCTTCATCCTCAGCCCGACTTCACCCACTGTTGGGTATAGGCCTCTCTTTGCTTGCGCCAAACTATACGTTCTTGTGCCAGCCTCATCCAGGATATTACCGCGGTGGCAACAAAGTCGTCTGCCCATCTCGCTACCATATCGATGACATGTCGTTCATTAAATAAATTTATTATGAAGTCCACAAACAAATAATTCACAAAACAATGTGTTTGTGATCAGTTCCCAGTATCTTTGCAATATAATTCCGGTAGATTTTAATTGGCTCGGTCGCTAGGTACTAATCACTGGACCGTAATTTACAGGTGTTTTAATGAAATTTCTATCAACAAGCCAGCTACGTATAGATCGGAACAAGATACCGTTGATTCAATTAAAACTAATCAGGGAATGTTTACTTTTACTGCTATTAATTAATTGTTAGTTAGGTACTTCGTTAACATAAATGTTTTTGTAACTTGTATTAGCTATGTTTATTTTTTCTCATTCAACTACCTCTACTGCCTCGGACTCGAATGCTTTGTTGTTCTAGTGGTCACAAACGCAACTGCTGAGCATGAGGTCTTGGGTTCGATTCCCTGGTCGGGCAAAGTGTTATTAGGTTTTTTAATCAGAAATTTCTCAGTAGCAGCTACTGTTTCTGGATTTGAGCCCGGTTGATGGTAATAGACTAGCCCTCTGTTACATGGTAAAATGTGGGTGTACTATATTAGGTACACTTCTGCCTAACCCTTTGGGTTCGCTACCCTGTAATCACAGGCGTGATGTGATGTATGTCTATTCCTACTTTCCATGTTAATATTGTAAATGCGAAAGTAACTTCGTTTATCGGTTTGTTACCGTTTCACTCTGATGGCATATGGATAAACCAGACATGTAGGAATGTATACCGGTGGAAGAGCTCCTGTAAGATAATTTCAGACCTTCGCACTGGAGGTCAACAAACAAAAATGTGTTAATCTATTTTTTCGTATGGTTAGTGTCTAACCTGGTGTCAGAGTTTTTATGCCGCCCATAGGCCTCTGACTTAGCTTTACGTGCCGTCATGAAATATCTCTCAGGCATGCTGGTTTGGTTTCTTCACGATGTTCTCCTTCAACGAAGCGATAGTAATACAATTCGCATATGTCCGAAAAATGAGAGGTGCGAGTCCTGGGTTTGAACTCGAGACCTATGGCTCCTCGCCGACAGCGACTTTTTGTAGCGATGCTGTCGCGCGTTTTGTAAACGCGATTCTTCATCGCTACTATCGCGCGGTACAGAATTGGGCCCAGGGGCTGCAGTCTCGACATAGATAGCGACAAAAATCGGTCGTTAAGTCATAACGATGTCAAATTTCTTTAATAGATTTTCAACCTTAAGGTTTGGAAATAAAGTTGAAAATCTATTAAAGAAATTTGACATCGTTATGACTTAACGACCGATTTTTGTCGCTATCTATGTCGAGACTGCAGCCCCTGGTACACAGCCAGTGACAGCATCGGCGCTGTATCGATACACATGTGCGACAGCATCGCTACAAAAAGTCGCCGTGAGCAAGGTCTCTATGACTTGGCAGTCCGACGGTCGCACCACTAAGCTATCAATGTTTGAATTTTATAATGATGACAAATAATCATTGGCTCTAAACCAAATCCCCAGAGCTTTCCATTAAGAAATATCTCAGTAATAGCCTAAAGTCTGTATCCATTGATGCTTGGATAACAAAGGTGAAGCTTTAACTTCGTATTAAGTGGAGTAGATTTTCGGAAACCTTCAAACCGTAGACCTGGCCAAGTTGTTAACAATCCTCAGAAGTTTGACAACCACTAATCGATTTAACTTTATCGGAAAGGTCTTCGGATGCCAAAGTTCTGTAAGCAATCATAAATGTCCTGGAAAATTCCTTCAGCTGTACCTAGTGCTATTTTGTAAAGTTTACTTGTAACCTGAGTACTGGGGGCCTACCATGACGTCTTAAAGCAGGAGTTATTCCCAGTGTGGGAAAGAGACGGAGCTAGACGACCTGTATAGCTCTGTCTCTTTCCCACACTGGAATTACGCTAATGCTTAAAGACGTCATATTAACCCCCCTGAATGCCCACAATATCGAAAGCGTACTCATTTTTCTTAGAATGGGTACGTATTATGGTGAATATGGTGATCAGACGCCCTAGCACGAGCGCGCAGTGTATACGTAACGTAAATACGTCGATTCTAAAATTAAAAATACTCGTTTCACATATTATTATATTTTCATAACTTTAAGAATTTATTTAAATCTATGTGAGATACTGATTGTGCTTGTTGCAAACAATTTAACTGAAATGCTATAGAATACTTTTATTTTCGATTAAAAAATCGACATATTTACATTACGTTTACACCGCGCGCTCTTGCTAGGGATTCTGACTTAGTGATTGCAGGCTGCAGGACTTACATTGAGAAACCGAACTAATTTATTGAAGTACCTATAAACCACTAATATCATTACTTAAAGACTTCAGAGCTTGAAGTGATTCACACTGTAATGCGTCCCCATCATACAATTTGCCAAAAAGAAAAAAAAAACAACTTTAGAAAAAAACGAAACCCCTTCATTAAAACCAATTCAATTTAAAATATCAATAGCCTAAAATAGACTAACGAATGAATAGTACTGTTATTGGTCGCACAAGCCCCGTGATTAGGGGTGGCACGCAATCCGGTGGGATGACATGCCGCGCATACCAAATGCAACACGAGCCCACTCGTCCGTCTGTATAAATTACAAACGTGCAAATTGTGGGTGGCATCCTTAATGTAGAATTGGTTTACTGTAGGATTGTTAATTGGGTTAGTGGAAATAATGCAATGTTCCTTTTGCTCGCGGTTTGGCCCACGTGGAGGTCGGATATGATCCCAAGGGAACGTAAGTATCTACCCGGAATAAACTGTAGGTACCCAGTGGCTATTAACCCATGACAATATGCATGTCTGTAAAATTTCATGACGATTTTCACAACTATTTCTTAGTAGAAGCGTAGACTCAGGATCTTTATACCTTACTAGTTGTTGCCCGCGACCTTCGAGCGAGTGAAATTATTGTAAAAATATAACTTCCCTATTTGAATCGGATTTTGTTAACAATTTCAAGAGTTTTAATTTTTTTACACAGATCGCTAACTCTTTTTCTAAAATAAAAGCAGCTTAGTTTACTCCTTATTACATCAGCTATCTGCCAGTAAAACCCCGGTCACAATTGGTCCAGCCGTTTCGGACATTAGCCGGAACAAACAGGCAGACAAAAATTAAAGAAAATGTGTTAATGATATAAATATCGTATATACTTTCACATGCATTCAGTTGAAAGCTGTTATTTTGAAATTATAAACAGATACTTCAATTTTATTTATTTGTAATTAATTAATATAATCTTACCCCCTTTTTGATTTGCATGGGTTCTTAACATAACTGGCGAAATGTAAGTGTTTGCTGTTACACTACAAATCTTCGTAACCCTTCGGGGATTGCAAGCTTGATTGCATCTTACGCATAGTTTTGGTTTAGTGGTCGCAAGCGCAACTGCTGAGCATGAAGTCCAGGGTTCGATTCCCTGGTCGGGGAAAGTGTTATTGGGTTTTTCCATCAGGAATTTCTCAGTAGCAGCCACAGAGTCTGACTTTGTGCCCGGCTGATGGCAATGGGCTCGCCCCCTATTACATGGGACTTAAAAATATCTAGCGAAATGTGGGTGTAATTGTTAGGTACACCTCTGCCTAACCCTTCGTGAATTACTTGTTTGATGTCATATTATATAATGCATATTTTTCTGGTGCTTCGACTCTGACGAGTTTCATAGACTACTTTCATAGAAGTCTAATTCCAAGTAGGTATTTCTCAAGTTCTCTTCAAATAACATTTTGAACTAACTTTCTAAAGACTAATTTAATTGGTATTTGCCCCTAGTTCTGTAATTAAACTGTTTGTGAGTGAATTTCCAGTATTTCGTCGATTTCTCTTAGCGAAAGCAAAGTAATTGCACTTTAGTGGAAACAACCAGATAACGAGATAAACGGTACAAAAGCTGTTTCTGTTACATTTTAGATTGAAACATTACTTGCTACAGTTTATTTACTCTCTAACGTGGTATTTTTACAAGATTGCCAAGAAAGGGTTATTCGCGTGTATCTTGTTATTTGTATTTCCTTAGATAGATGTTTAAAAAAAACAAAATGGCGGATTTTTATCTTTTATTTTTGGGCGCTAAATTGTAGATAAGTTGATATTTTTCTTTTTAACCAAACCTATCGAGTAGGTTATCAAAATGAAGGAAATTACAAAAATATATACAATTTGCAGTAGTGTTTTTTTGATTATTTTAATTAAATGTTACTTGCACAAAGTTCTACACTTCTTCGAGATGTTCAAGTATTCGTATTCGATTAGGCAGCATTTTTTTTAATAACATACAGTAGCAATTATTACTACACATATTCTTATTACATTCGGCTCAAACCAATCGGCAAACTCCATCTACGCTCGCTAAATCAGGTTCAGGTCGGCTCTGCACTATCTGAGCTAAACTTTTGTCTTGAACATGAATATGTTCGATCTAGTGATCAAAAACCCACAATCTGTATGTATGTTTGTAAGTATGGATTCAGGCGGAAATCTTCGGAAAGCAAATTCATCCGATTCCGTAAATTCTGTCACTAATAGGCACATTTATCGCCAAATGTCATAGGCATATATTTAAAACGTTCCAACGTAACAACGTGAGCGGAGCCGCGGATCAAAGCTAATTCATAAAATTAGCAGCTCCATCATTCGTAGTTCCATGCTCTAGATATAACGACACGTATCACTATTCTACAATTTCATATCGCCTGCGTTCCGTACGGACGCGAGTGGGATCTTGTTAACCAGTGCACGACTAGCTATTTGTCACCGTGTGTGATCCTATCTAGTCCTACCTGGATGCTGGGTGCATAGGTAGCTACTGGGAAATCTAGCGTCACCATCATTTTCCTCGTTTGTGTTTATTTTTCATGAACAAGAAGAATACTTTTAGATTTAGATGATGTTTTTCACGTTTTCTCAAGAGACAGGCAATAAATAGCTAATAAATTATTGTTGTTTAGGAATTTCGACTACAGTATTGATTAGTGTTTGCTTATTTTGTTGTGTTGGTGTTGTAAGCAATCATAGCTTAATAGTGTGAACCCAAGAGACGCACCTCTGATTTTTCGGATTCAACGTATTATAATTATCATTTGTTTCGGTGAAGGAAAATATCGTGAGGAAACCAACATGCCTAAGATATTCTCGACGGCATGTAAAGCCAAGTCAGAGGCCCATGGGCGCCATAAAAACTCTGACATCAGGTTAGACACTAAACACAGTTGGATGCTGGTGATAGAATGCACCGCTGCGTTTGTTTTTCATGAACTTGAGGAATTCTTTGAGATGATACTATTCATATCGCTGTCTTAAAACGGTAAGGCAATGGAACTAATCATTTATTTATTGTAGGTAACCACACAGTACATAATTATTTCTTCTACTGACTGCTTTGTTTAGTGTTTGTTTACTTTATTGGATTGAAAAAGCCATGCCCTCGAGAGCACGAAGTATTTACTCGTATATTTATTTTGTTTTCGGGAGTGACTATTTTATTAAAATACCTACGTCTAAAAGGACAATTTTCCAGACAACCCAGATATCTGTCTACCTACCTTATATCTTGCCAATTGGTTTTTCGGTTGAGAGACATAACGCTTCTCGTGCAACTAAAGTCGACATGAAAGATGAAACGAATGTTAAGGCTGAGGCCAAACGAGCGTAATTTTTTGAGCAGTGCGTCGCGTAAAATTAGTCGCGGAATTTACGCTGCATTCAGTTTCATACTGAAGTCCTGTTTGTACCACACGGCGATGCAAAATACGTCGCAGTGTGATACAAATCATTTTTTTTAACATAATATTATTATTTGGTAAATTTCCAAGTGACGGGTAAACAAACTTTCGTCATAATTATTATAACCTAGTAAAAATACACAACATAACATGACGCCCGTAATCCCCTAAGGGCTAGGTAGACATGTACCTAATAGTACACTAGTAGAAATATAAATTCAAATAAACTTTACTTATCTTAGCAAAATGTTTCTTGAGGAATTTTAACATGATAGAGAAACTTCCCATTAACTCTAAAAGTAACTGCAATCCCAAAAGCCTGCACTAATGCTTTCCAAGACGAGAATTTTATTGAACAGTGAGCGTTTAATTCAATCTTCGATCAGATCGTCGGGGGTCCGTCAGAATAGGTCTCGAGCTAATCCATCACACGCGGCGGTTTGGCTACGTCTGTCTTAGTTTGTCTAACAGGTAGATGGAAAATATTGATTATATTGGAAATGCTGTAGGTTTAAAGAAAAAAAAAAATGGATTCAAAACTGTATTTACTTTAGTTTGCGCCTGAGAATTAGTATGGTGGCTGCATTAAGAAATCATATAAATAAGACTAGTTGCGCTAGTGGAATAAATTAAAGTGAATCTACGAATAGCTAAGTTCTTTAAAAGAATCAAGAATCGAATAGTCAACTTTCGAATATTATTTTATACGTAGTGCCTGAAATTCCCGTAAATAATTATCATTGATCAAGACTATGCCATAATTACTATCTACGGGTTATGTGGAACTGATTTTTCGATTCTTTCAAACGAACTAGCTGTTTGCTGACTACTGTATAAAGTCTACAGCTTTGCAAGTAGGTATATATCCTTTCCTTATATCCTTTGATCTATCAATAGACCATGTAAGAAACCTACTTACCTAAATAAATGGCAACTAATTCGCCGTACAAAACGAGCTTACATCAAAGTAAGTACAAGTCAGTCTCAAGAGGAATTTAATACAGATACAAAAAATATATAGGTACACAAGTCTTGAACTAAATGCTGGCTACATGAAATATTCAGCTGTGAAAAGGGTACGATCTCTAGAGAGCTGTAATTTAAATAAATATTATTTCACCACATATTTTATGTATAAGCACCGTGACGAGGACGACGTTTAATGTGATCCTTTATATAAACGAGTTTGTGTATTATTTTCTTGTTGTTTAGGTGGAGATCTTTTGAATTATTAATTGATTGATCCCATTTGAGGAAAAACTCCTTTTTAATAAACATAGACAAAAGTTGTTAAAATATTTACTGTCAATCTGGAGAAAATTTATGACTCCACATTTATTTATAAAGTAGTATGTGTCTGAATATCTAATAAAAACTTCGATTATCAAAAACATTTCAGTAAATTCAAATTGAATTATAATAATAAATACTGGTAGAAAATGTCCAAGCCATTAAGTCTGCCTTTGTACAGTTTTTACTTGTGCAAAAAGATTTAATAAATAAATAAATTATATTATATTTTTTTTTTAAATGCGACGTCCCTATCTATTCGTTAGTAAGTGCGCTTGATTTTTCTGTTACATGGCTAGTAATTGTCCTATTAGCAATTATAATAGTAATTTTGTTATTAGTAATAAAAGGAATGGTGACACAAACTTTTACCGAAGATTTCTTATAATTATAATCGGCCTCGGTTATTCGAAAATAATTATTTCAGAACGGTACCATACACACTAACCAACGAGACCATATACAACAATAGTTTTAGTTTATGCGAAACCTGAAACACGTGTCTAGTATTTTAATGTAAAGAATCAATGTACAAAATTTCAAAACTGTATCATGAAAAATCACAAAGTTATAAGCTTATTCTGTTACTTAGTTGTCCGCACAGAAATGTGGTCACCACGCAGCGCGCGCCTCCAGCGTCGTCTTGAGCTCATTGATAATAATAATTTGGCAATAGGTACCTAAATGACCGCGATAGGTACTTAATGTCGCTCCGTGTCCAACTGTTGTAACTTTTTAAAAATATTTTTGGGACAAAATATAACATGGTTTAAACATTATTGCAATCGATTCACTTACTTATTCTGAACAAACTATATTCAGGTTTCGCATATTATACTAAAAATAATGTTGTATACATACACAGCTGATTGTAATCAGGTACGGAACAGCTGTTTTTTTATAACCGACGAAAAATTTCAATGCTATGAACCTAGAAACACGTCGGAGCTGAATCTAAGGTAAACTAGTATTGTGACGTAATGATCATCGTATGTATGCGTATGATTCGGCACCCGAAGTTCAACCTCCACATCCCAAAAAATGCATTTGCAAACGAGCCTTGGAATCTCAGGTTATATGCGGCCGCATGCGGCCTGCCCGGCTCACGTATCGGACATTAGTTCGGCAGTTCCCGGTGCCAGCTCACTAATGGCTCAAACGTACGTGCTCGATCATATTCCACACTATTCTGTAACATTACACATTTTAGAGCAAGAAAAAAATTTACGATTTTTGGTGGTGAATGTCCTCATCCACAGAGACTAAGCACACCTGTGATTGTTTCGTTAACATTTCATTTAAAAATGGCAAAGTTATAATGCTGCTGATATTTCTATAGGTACTGTGTGATACTATACTCGTCCAAAACTTGAAAAAATATTTTTTTTGCATTGTGTGTTGACATGATGATGCAAGGATGTACTATCGAGTTCTGACGGTCGACCACCTTTCAGCCTTTTTACTTACGGCATACGGGTGAAAAATGGCAGAACGTCATTGAATTGCGTAGTACCTACATGTATCTATTGGTTCTCCGTGTTGACGATTACGGAAAATAACTGAACATTAGCAGTAGTTTGGCACTATTATAACCCTTTGAAAATCTTTAAAATAACCACCAACGTTTTGTAGTCATGTTTACCTACCTGAGAACTGTATTTAAAGCTTTCCGCTTTATTGGCGGCGGCGATCTCTCGCGTCCGGCCATGGTTCAAGCCATGGTCCGGAGCGAGAGGGAATGGGAAGCCGTCACCTCCTTCTGCGAAGCAGTCATTCTAGTGAAGGAGGTGGCAGGACGTGAGAGGGAAAGAACCTCACGTCCCAGCCGCCGCGGGAGACGCCCTGGGCGTCGGGGTTCACGTGGTGGCTTCCGACCACCGTAGGCGCTGGCCTGTGGACGGCGAGTTATGGGCTAGCTCGCCGTCCGGCCGTCTTATGACGACAGGCCGTGTCGACGGCGCGTTCGTGTTCCACGCGCGCTTCAAAGAGATGTCAGCAATCAAGTACGGGTCCGCATGGGCCGATGCCTGCCAGGGCTGCGGGACTGTTCGAAAGAGATACCGTGGCCCTGGAACACAAAGGGCAAAGAAGGAACATGGATGGGTTTTAGTCAGTACAAGTTTGACACTCCCCTCCGCTCCGCCCAGAGTGGGGGGGGTCATTTGATGATTTCCCATCCGGAAAAAAAAAAGCTTTCCGCTTTCTTTGAACTTAAACACACCACTTTCCAATCTCTAATGCACGGTTCCTCTCCCCGATACTTGGTTACCTACATAAATCACACCTCGAATCACAAAGGAGTAGACACACAGCAGGTTTCAATTCGCCAGTCTCCTGCTTCGTTAAGGTGCTCAACATACGAGAGATTTCATTAACACCGGTTGGGTACTCCCCTTTGCCTTTATTGAGAGAATATTGACTAGCTAGGTTTCAGTGGTCAGGCAGTATTCACTTCGTATCCTTCTCGTTATATGGAGTCGTATTTTAGGTGAATGGGAGCTGAATTGAATATGCATTGTAAAGGCAAACTGAGGGTTGGGTGCATGATTATTGCTAATAATATCTTATCTTTCGACACGAATTACGATATGAAGATAAGAGGGTTTTATGGGTGTGGACTGTGGGAAGAGTGGGACGATATCAGCAGGATAGCAGGCATAGTATGGATGGAATAGGAAAAGTGGTGAAAGCAAGGGGAGGCCTTCATTATTTTCACTTAGAAATGCGTAAGTCCTACCTCTAGTGCACCATTTCAGATGAGAAAATAAAAGTAATCACCCTTTTTCCTTAGAAAAACTTGCTGGAATTGACATCGTCTGCATCTAGCACCCCAATAGCGTAATTATACGCTTCTTATCATCTGAAGGATTTCTGCTACTCAATGATAATATGGGAATAAAAGCTGTTGCGACAAATTCAAAATGGCACGCGTATGTCAAAGATTTCCCTTCAAAAACTTTAATATACGGAATCAAATATCTAGTCAACGACCCACGACGCTGGAAGAATATTTTCCATTGAAATCTATAAGTGTACCTGTTACATTCAGTTGCATGAAGAAAGATTTGAGACGTTTTTTAAGTCTCGAGTTTGTTCGTATTGCCGTATTGTGCATTGCCGTATTGTGCTATTGTTCAAATTGACATAGCAGGCTTCGGATTATACTTGAAACTTTGAATCTAGCTTTAACTTTTTAACAATCGAGCAGATTCAAGAAACACGGAAATATAAAGCACTTTTTTGTGTAGTTGACTTTGTAGTTGTTTGTTTTATTTAGTTATTTCTTACACATAAAATGAAAAGGTGTAGTGAGCGTCATTCGGCTGAAAAAATTATGACGATGCAAAAATGTTGGTGTTAGTAGTTAATTAAAAAGTAGTGACTAGACCTAGTAATTGGAAGCTATGAACTGGAAGCTACCCACTGGCAGCTAATAACTGGAAACTAGTAACTGCAAGTTAGTAGCTGGAATCTAATAACTAGAAGCTAGTAACAAGAGGCTAGTAACTGGGAAGTAGTAACTGGAAGCTAGTAGCTGGAAGCTAATAACTAGAAGCTAGTAACTAGAAGCTAGTAACTAGAAGCTAGTAACTAGTAGCTAGTAAATAGAATCTAGTACCTACAAGTTAGTAAGTAGACGCTATAATATCAAGATTGCTTGATTATAGTTATAGCTTCAACTTACTTACCAATTGGGGTAAGGACCTTAAAGAATCAGTTAAAACAGCAATTTTGTAAACTGTAATTTTTCTTTCCTTATTATCTTTCTCAATTATTTTTGCCTTTTTTTATAGTAAGAAGACCGATAAAGACAGTGCATGGCGAGCGTTGAATTTACAAACACGTACAGTCACGAGCAGCAATACGTATACACTTTCCTAAATGTAAAATCAACTTTCGCGAGAAAATTGTAATTGTAACTTGGATATAGGATCTTTTTCATAAAAATATGAGTTCCAGAATATGATGTTCGTAACAACACGAAATTTTAATCAGTACAGTAGGAGAAAAACACTTAAAAGTTGTTAATTGTTAAGATATTGATGGTCGTGACTGTACACGGACTCAGAAGCTAGAGCCTTTGTGAAAAGAAACTTAATCCTGTTGTCGTAGCGAGTTTTTATCATCATGACGTATTCTAAAAAATAAATGAGGGGAAGTATTAATTAGAGGTGCCTAGGAGAGTAGAATTCTCTGAATATGTAAAGCAATTCACGACAATGTTACTACTCTCGTTTACCAACTTATGTTTTCTGATTTAAATGTTCAGTTCTATAGACCGAACGCTTTTATGAGTCCTCCGCCTTGCCCCATCAAAGGCACGTTAAGCGTCCACAAAGTGGGCTGTGGGACTGTTCGAAAGAGATACCGTGACCCTGGAACACTAAGGGCAAAGAAGGAACATAGATGGGTTTTAGTCAGTACAAGTCTGACACTTCCTTCAGTCGGGAGGGGGGGGGAGGGTCATTTGATGATATCCCATCCGAAAAAAAAAGCGTCCACAAAGTCCTAACAATATTCTACAGGTTATTTGCTTTAAAATAACCGTAATCCAAGTAGGTATTACGATACTAATTGAACTAATACGTGATTAACCTTCAGAATATTACATTTAAATTGATACCTTCGCAAGGACTCAGTAAAGCGGTCGGTCTATAGTAAATATTAGACCATTATTCATTAAAAAAAAATACGAGTAAATACAATGTACTTTAATTTGTAAATCGTAAGGTAAAAGATATTCTTCGAGTTTATTTTGAAACTTCTGTGGTGTTCTGACAAATTCAGAGAACGCTTGAGAAGTCCACTAAATCTCTGTATAATTAAATCTAAAATTAAACCAAACCCAAGAGCCACATAACATTAAAATCCAACTATTCCTAAAAGACACAGATTTGAAAATTCCAATCGTGCAGAAAGCCATTGTCCGTCCAACATCGGTTCATTTAATGGTACGGACGTACGGATACTAGCGAACGGGTACCGGAATTGAAAATTTATCAATGAACTCCACCATTCGTCTGCTCGCCTGGTAGCTATTAGTCCCACGAGTCCAGGTAATAGGTACTAACCTAATTTATTTTACGGAAATAGGTACCTACCCCCTAGTTTTAGACAAACTGCGAATTGGGTAATCTGTTTGAGTTGGGAGTTTATAAGCGTTTTTGCTCATATTACGCGGTGAGGTAGGTGTTGACTTTTTGATATGTAATATCAAAGGTTTATTTATCTAGGTTAAATTTCCACCACGAAGGTAATATAATAAGTTTACATTAAAACAAAGTAGAATAGGATTTTTGTGATTGACAACACCGCGTTACAACGTTTAACGTTCTTGTTTTTCTTTTATCAATAGGCAATAGGTGTTTACAATATTATAAGACCAACAAATATCTGTTATTATTTCAATTAAGAGCAGGCCATTTCTCTAGGAGAGGAGAATCTTTTTATCAACACTAATTGCTCATTTTGTATCAACTACTACAAGCCATCACCTGTTTTCCTTCACCATGAATCAGTAGTATTACCAAAAAAAGCTTCATTTTACATTTTCGCGACGACAGTGATGTCAAAAAATGAGATTTTATAAGTAAATCGGGGGTTTTCGGAAGTGGGTCGCGCGGATACGATCGCGTCCGGATATTGCAAGTCACATGACGCGGATATTGCCTGAGAAGGCATATTTTATCATTACTCTTGAAGCATTGTCATTGTCATTCTCTTTTTAAGAAGGATTTGAAAATTGGCTCACTTTAGAGAACTTGAGTTGAAAAGGAATGGTGCGCCATAGGTATCTATTACACGTCTGATAGACATTGATTATTTTCCAGTCATAAGATCTCTTTAATTATTTCATTCAATAACCAAGCATTCATTTTGATACTACGTTCGATGGGATTGGAAGAAAATAAAACAAACTCGAACACCAAGAAATGGCGCCCAAAATCCACCATTTTTCATTGTTTTAATTTTGTTTTAAATTCCAGTGACACCCGCGCTACCAAGACGCATCTAAAGATGCAATGGATCCAAATCCGTTTAGGAGTTACGAGGGAACAAAGAAACGGACATTCATACAAACCTACAGGTCAAACACATAACCTCCCTTTTGTGCTTCGCCGCAGTCGGGTAAAGAATCGCAAAAGTTAAATTGATAGAGAAAAAAGTCAACACTGGCGGCCCACAAAGTTTTAGTTCGTTGAGTTAATCCCTCCACCGGCTGACTTGCGGCAAGCGACCGCACGCTCTGACAACGTGTGGACGATACACCAACAGTAAAGACCTAGGTACTTACTAGAAGTGATTTGAAAAACTTTTGCTTGTCAGCGTCTGCAATTTTCCATTTTTAAGATCACTTCAATACTGTGAAATGACGACTAAGAGAGAAGTATGGAAGAAGAAGACACGCTGCGTCGACTCTAAATAAACAAGGATTAAGGCAGGATAATGTTGATTTATTTATTTAATTACAATGGCTGTGTGTATACACAGCAATATAGCAACATACAACCAATTACAGTGACTTAAATTATAAAAATAAAAGCGACAAAACAAACACAAATTAAAATATACAAAATAACAAAGTACAGCAAAATTTGAAATTAAAATAAAAGAAGGTTAACAACACTTTCATAAATTCCTCTCACAGTACTTCTGACATAACAATAAAATCTTAGTCCATCCATCAGCAAACAGATCGACTTAAGACATTGGTCGCTGAAAACGTAGAACACTTAAGATTGCTTTTGTCGTCTTGTTATATGAATAAATGTTTGATGATCTTTGCAAAGTTTAAAGCCATGGTTGAACCCCTTGGTCTTAGAACCATAGAATAAATGTTAAGTACAGATGTACACGTACAGTAGTGTTTCCATTCCCTTTTAGATCGGTGTTCCTTAGTTTAGTTTGGCTTCTCTCACATGTTACCTAACCATGTTTAGAATGTTTTGGTCGCTAGCTCCGTTTGATACAGCAACGCCTGATAAATGTACATAGTTAACTAGTACTAATTACTTAGATACCTTACAATTAAATATGTATATTTTACAATTCCTTCTTTATTGTTCGTTTACCGTAGACGACAGTGTAAACTTATATAGTGTTCTTCTTATGCGTGGTGACGAATGCTGTCAATAATGATTGATGGCATGGCAGATTAGAAGAACTACCGAGAGCCCCAAAAGACATTCATTCGGATTTTCGCATCGTATGCTCACAGTACAGAGAAGAACGGCAGAAGAAAGGGTAGGCCGAGTCGGCCGGGCTGAAATAATGAATGATGCTATCGAAAAGTGTTTAAAAAATACTAAATACGCTTGCTTTTGGCCGCAACTCGCCTGATGTGAAGCGATGATGCGGCCTAGGGTGGAGCATGCTTACCTAGAACAAATGATTCACTCGAACTTTGAATAGATCCAGATTATAATGATCAGGGAACAGAGAAGCCGGCAGTGAATTCCACAGACAATAAATGTGGAAGGTTAGCGCTTTGTTCGGGTCCGTGTAACTTCAACCAAATAACGCTGACGCTTCGCAGTATCTTCGTCCGATGATAGAATGGGGATGGGGGAGTTAGATTATGCCATTCTAAATTATTAATATGCCAATTCTGTTGTTAGTCGTTACGATTTGAAAGTTGGCATCTTCTCTAGACCCTCAGGTTGTATTAGGTACACGGAAAAATAGTATGTGAGTCTGGTGGCCATTTTAAAAAACACAGAGGAACCAGAGGATTCTCTATTGTTTTCTACCGACAAATGGACGAAAAAAAACACAAAAATTTACACACAATTCCCGGTTTTTTGTTTAACTGGTAATAGCTTTTCACTACACTAACAAAGAGATAGTTTTATAACTAAAAAATGCATAGTGTTTACATTAGTCATTCACTTTATTTCCATGATTGTCAAAATGTAATTCATTTTCAATATTATAATGGATTTGTAAAACAATCTCGTTATCCTCTAACTGGAAAAGGCTAATCTGAATCCAATTTCAATTTCTATTTTGTCTATATTGAAAATAGCGATGTTATGATTTCGGTTTTATGAATAAAATTTTTAATCCGCTCACTTGGCAGTTTCAAATCAGTTATTTTATTGCCTGGTGTGATGAACACGTTGCAAACATGTCTTAAATGAAAAACAAATACTTTTATTAATTAATAATGCATCCCTACCAAGTCTCCTTTGTGTAGTAAAAGTTAGACCTTTTTCATGACTTTACTGGACATCCATAATCAATATGAAGTTCCTATTTTGTTTACCAAAACATTTACTAAATTACCATCCCAATTATAACACGACCAACGCAACATCAAACATCACAAATCATAAATTTAACCGCAGCTAATACCTACATTCGAAATATACCTACGACGGAATAGGTAAAGTATATTTGTCAAACTCGTCAAACTCACCCCTGGATGAAAGGGACGAGTGTAAATAAATCAGTCATTTTTAATTAAAGTGTTAAGGTAGGTATAATTTATGCGTAGAAAGGAAATGCTAATTAGTGGCCGCTGTCTCCTAGACTGATTTACGAAGAAAAACGTCAAGAGCGAAGTGTAAACAAAGAGGATTGTTCTAATTACCCACCTCGGCGTAGTTTTTATACTAAAGCAAAGTGAAGTAAGGAGAGTAGAGACATTCAAGTTGATTAAGAATGCTAAAATGAAAAGAAATGACGCGTCTCGTTGTTTAAAAGTTCAGCAGTAACACAAGTAACACAACTGAATAAAAAGAATTCTATTGTTTATTTATGCAAATTTTTGTCTACTTACGATTGCGAGGACTGCAATTGACGAATGATAATCTCTAATATCTAGCTTCTACAAATCGACAGCAATATCTATCGGGTTGCAAATTTACCACTATGTAGGTAAGTATCTAAATGGTAAATAAAAAAAGGCGCACCTGTATGTGTATTATGTACTTTTTTCATACATAAGTAAGCCTATGTTAGCGAAACGAGTTTTGTAGCTTAGATTACCTAAAAATGTATTCATTGGATACATAAAGTAGGCTGCCGTTGTAAGACGACTAAACAGTCACGGTGTGTACTAGCTGTGCCTATGCGTTGCAATGCACCTTTTTTACCCTACCCTACCTACCTATCCCCTAATCACCAGGTGGTGTGAAATATACTTGACGACCTATTCGCATACCTACCAAATATACATAAAAAAATCATAAAAATCGATCGAGCCGTTTCGGAGGAGTGCGACCACAAATACCGTGACACGAAATTTTTATATACAGTTTTTTTTTTTGAGGAATTTATCCCAGGAGGTTCAATTATTCACATCTTTCGGTACGACAGCCTCGTGGGTCTAGTGTTCGGAACTTCCGAAACCACGTTGAGCCGGGAAACTCTGCATGTATTGGGTTTTCACCCATCTACTGACCAACCAAAGCAAGCGCGGCTTAACCTAAATAACCTAAGTACAGAACTGATAAATTAATTATCGATTCCGTGGTCCTAAGTAATTCAGTTATTATTTTACCTCTAACAGCAAGCCAAAGGCAACCTTATCATAACGTAAAATTAGCACTTCAGTAGGTGGGAACCAACACTTTTCGAGCTTCAAAATTACTTAAGACAATTCCTCAAACACGGCCTTCACGTTTGAGAAGCGTATCATTCAGCTGGTGCGTTCGATCTTAAACACTCAACCAGTCAGCTAGGTTATTGTTGGTTTTTAGCGAAACTGGCTTATCACCGTGCACAGGAAGAAAGTCTCAATGTCATAAGTGAAAAGTAGGTATACGTATGCAAACATTTTACTTTACCCCACACCCCCACCCTGTGTCTAGTTTGAGACCCGCTGCTAAACCTGTCAGTATTCTCTTATTGTGTATTTGAATTTTCACAGACCAAGAAAAAAAAAAGCCAACAAAAATAAACCCAAACTTTATATCTATTGCTAATAGACACCTGCAGCAGACACAGTTAATTTACGGGGAGTTTCGTTTTACGGAAAATGTTACCTTTAAAGGCTATTATTGACACCTGGGGGCCATTCAGTTAGGAAGCCTATAAATCGGCCAAATAGCCGCTTATTCGTGGGAACTGACAGTTGCATCCACTAACCGTACTGCTTGCGGTTACTTTTACAGATTTTTGTGCGAGAGAGTAGAAAGAAGTGTGCGAGGGTAATGAAAATTGAGAATATTTTTGGTGAGGTCTTTCTTTCTTTATCGTATGGTTAGTGCCTAACCCGGTGTGAGGGTTTTCATGCCGCCCACGGGTCTCTGACTTGGCTTTACATGCCATCGAGAAATATCTCTCAGGCATGCTGGTTTCCTCACGATGTTTTTCTTCTCCGAAGCAAGTGACAATTATGCAATACTCAGATGAATCCGAAAAATCAGAAGTGCGTTAAAAGAAAAACTATTACTAAAGTCGTACCTGTAGGTAAAGCTCTCTGTAAATTCTCAATTATGTTTATATTAAAAACATAAATAAGGCATTATAATAAGTAATAAGACCGGGCAGTATTTTTATACGCCAAAATAACATGAAACAGTGCTAATTAATCTGCTCACTGAGTTAAAATTACAGCCATCGCAGTTCTTCATATTTTAGAAGAATATTAAGGTTATAACTGCCTCGTTGGTCTAGTGGTGGCAAGCGCGGCTGCTGAGCATGAGGTCCTGGGTTCGATACCCGGGTAAGGCAAAGTCTTATTGGGTTTTTCCATCAGGAATTTCTCAGTAGCAGCCACGGAATCTGAATTTGTGCCCGGTTGATGGCAATAAGTACACCCCTTATTACATGGGACTTAAACGTAACTGGCGAAATGTGGGTTGTACTATTAGGTACACCTCTGCCTAACCCTTCGGGGATTACATGCATGATGTTATGTTACCAGGATAATTAATTACTTTATAATTTAGACAGTGCAGCATGTAAAATTATTCCAAGCTTTATTTATACTGAAACTGGACTGGAGCACTACTATTTGGTATAACGTTGTAAAATTTGTATCGACTCTACGAAGACGTCCATAAATTAATCCTAGTGGTGATATATCATAAAATATCAGAATTTTCCAATAACACGCTCGTCTGCTTTGCAGTTCAAACGTTTAATATCAGTGGTGCAGGTGACGATGCTACGTGCAAATTGTGAGATGTAGCGGAATTGCTCATTTTATTGGTACAATATTTGGTCCGTAACCGCAATCCAGGATTTGGAAAAAAATGGTAGTTTGTTGATACTCATCAACAAACTACCATTTTTTAACATACATAATAACCCACAATTTTCAAATGGACTACCTATTTGAAAATAGACTACCTATTTGAAAATAGACTAGCTATTTGAAAATAGACTAGCTATTTGAAAATAGACTAGCTATTTGAAAATAGACTACCTATTTGAAAATAGACTACCTATTTGAAAATAGACTACCTATTTGAAAATAGACTACCTATTTGAAAATAGACTACCTATTTGAAAATAGACTACCTATTTGAAAATAGACTACCTATTTGAAAATAGACTACCTATTTCAAAATAGACTACCTATTTCAAAATAGACTACCTATTTCAAAATAGACTACCTATTTCAAAATAGACTACCTATTTCAAAATAGACTACGTATTTGAAAATTATGGGCATTGTTCCAGCTTGATTTAAAACAGTGTCCATGGAGGTGCTTGCTCGTTCTCCTCAGTAGAGATCTACGTTTTGGTCAACGGTCAACTAGTTTCCCATTTCTGATTAACTGACTGAATTCAAAAGTAATAAAGGTTTTCATTTTAACATTGATATCCTAGATCTTTAAGACGTTTTGAGAATTCAATATCAACTAAATAACTTCACTATAAGTAGCACAATGAATCGTCAGTCAGAAAGGTGATACTAGCTGCTATTCCAAAATATAGGTTCAGGACAATAAACAGGTTCGCGGGCTTGTGGACGGTGAGTAATGTGCTAGCTCGCCGTCCGTCCGTCTTATGATAACAGGCCCGTGTCGACGGCACGTTCGTGTTCCACGCGCGCCTCATAGAGATCTCAGCAAAATGGAAGGGGTCCACAATGACCGATGCCTGGGCTGCGGGACTGTTCGAATGAGATACCGCGGCCCAGGAACACTAAGGTCTAAGAAGGAACATAGGTGGTTTTAGTTAGTACAAGTCTGACACTCCCAATCGCTCCGCCCAGAGCGCGAGGATTTGAGGATTTCCCACCAGAAAAAAAAGGATAATAAACGGGCAAGCACACTTCGCCAAAAATAAACTGCTATTCAAAATATGGCACCATTTAAAAATTTCTTATTTCCAGAACCTTCATTCTCCCATAGCTTGTAACATTTTATTACCAATTCCTTTCTTCTAAAGTATTAATTTTCAATAACAGGTGCGCCGTGTAGCCTTTGGAATCGAATTCATTAAATATTCAGAATGATTTAGTTCGCACCAACGATTGCTTTATGAATCAATGCGATTACCGATTGTAACAGTTAATTAAAATAGGATAATCGTTATAATGATTTGAAATAAATTATTATTTATCCATTTGTATTTTCTTGAACTTTTATCGCACTGGAGATGGTGGCTGTTTTTATGCCAAAGTTTTACGATGCGATGATGAAAATTTGTAAAAATTTATTTTGATAACGCTTTGATTTAGCGATTTTCACTTGTTTAGGCCCTTCGGTTCGGTTTTTTTTTTTTTATTATTTAACAGGACTATGGATTAATTATTTTCAATTTTTTTTTTGTTTCAGTCTCATACTAACCTTACAAGCTTTACAGCGTGTTCCACTTATTGCTTTTTTTATAAGCACGCTTGCTTTTAAAAGTCACTTTATACAATAATTGGCAGAATGGACGGCATGGAATTTGCTTGCCATTATAATAAATAGACAAAAATAATTTTCAGGGATCAGAAGTGACATTGCCTAAGCAAAGAAAGCCAAAATGGAAGCAGCTGATAATTTCCTTACTGTACTAATATGTAGTATGATTTGGTTGCCCTCCTTTAAGAGGTAAACAAAAACCTTAATTTTCTCCTGTAAAAATTATAAAAATAATTATGAATTCACATTATGTAGAAAGTGAGGTGAGTGAGGTTTAAACACAGCAGGATTAGTGCGGAGTCACGCCCAAGTACGGTAGACATCTTGCCTTACTTTTAACATAATATTAAGAAAGAAAGTCTACACGGGAAATGAAACACAACATAGTTTTATATAAACTTTAATGAAAGATAAAAATACAATGTTTTATAGCAAAAATACTGATGACTTGGCCGTCAGCTGTTGTAATATGGTATTTCAGAAGTACCTATATAAAATGTATTTGATATAATTTTATTGGGTCAGGGACTTCCAGATAAAAGCACCCGGGCTTTTATATAATACACTGTGGAATGGACATCGAAGCGCAAGCTGTTAACATGAATTCAGCAGTTTATTGATTTTAAAAAGAATATCCGCTTTTTCATTTACCATACATACAATGTCAAAATGTAAACCTCATTTTATAGAATACCTATAGCGCATCGAGTTTTAAAAAGACATAAATAAATCACCACCTCGTACATATTCATGCAAGGTGTAACATAATTAACGCACGACCTCTCGAGTGGTGACTCAGATCACGAAACTAAACAACTTTTGTTCTATGACTTTTGGAATCAAAAATTTTTTGTTTAGTTTTACCATTCATGTTGATCAGCTGAACGCATCCATCCCGTATAAAGTCGACTTGTTTTGCAAATTTCAAGATCTCGAAGAACAAAAGTTGTTCAGTTTAATGATCTGAGATCAGAGCTGGGCAAAATACATGCTTTGCTTTAATTAAAATACAAATTACAAAATACTATCTGGCATGTATTTAAAAATACGAAATACAAAATATTTTTAAGTCGTGCATTTGAAATACAAAATAAAGTATTTTAACTATTTTTATTTAAAATACAAAATACAGTCAAGTGTCAGGTTATGTAAATAGAATAATATCGTGACCTTCGTACTTCTTTCTTTATCGTGTGGTTAATGCCTAACCTGGTGTCAGAGTTTTTATGACGCCCATTCGTCCTAATAAACCTAAGTAATACACGGTATGTACAGGTGTAGTTGTTGCAAACTTTAAAGGTTGACATATTTAGCGATCGCCATTTTGCTTACAAATGCTATCGACCGCTTTTTTCTGCAGAACGCACCCGTTAATAAGATCGCTAAATGTATTTATTTTCAAATGTATTTTAAAGCCATAAGTATTTGAAATACTAACTACAAAATACCTCAGCGTCAGGTATTTGAAATACCAATTACAAATTACATTTTTAAGAAGTAATTGAATTACAAATACCAAATACGTATATGTATTTCAATTACGTATTTTAATTACGAGTAATTCAAATACTGCCCAACCCTGTCCGAGATATACATATGTCATGGGTTTATTATGTTCACCTAGTACATACGCTAACTGACGAAGATTCTTTTTCTTTTGTTCTTCTTGTAAAAACAAGTTAGCAGTATTTTTGCCACACTGTAAAGATACTGACTTAATCTTTGGTATGAAGTTATACGATTTGGTTATTTCTACCTATATTTAAGAATTTATATTATGCTATTTTATAAAATCTTATGAATATAAAACATTTTTTATTGATGAGGTTATTTACCATTCAATACTTATTAATAAAACGCTCATGAATTACGTACAAATATAGGCAATTTCTAATAATATTATTCATTTATCAAATAACAATCATATTTATTTCAGATCTGTTCTTCAAAGTTATAAATAACGCAACCATAAAAAGGTATTACGATAAATAAGTAGTCTATGTAAAAAGGCACTCTCAATATGTTTGTACTGGGAATGAGATATTTATAAACCTAATCAATAGATGGTATCAGGACAATGATGAAAACTTAACAGGTTTTTTTTTATGTACAAAGTAAAAAATCAAGTCTTATTTCAATTCAAAGGTATCTGTGTAAGAAATAAAATCGATACTAAATAAATATTATCTGCTATTTATTATATCGGACTAAAAAAAAAACAAAGTGATTCTTTCCAATTCTTTGAACGAACATCGGCTCATTTAAACGTCAAAACCTCAAGTAATTTATACGGAAAATATTAATAAAAGTAACCAAAAGTTTGACAACGATTGTAAAGAATGATGGCAATTTTTTTTATTCAATAACATTTTGCTTGATTCGTCGAAACATGAAAAATCAGACGTACACATAATACTTACAGATAAGAATTATAATAAATGTTTGAAGATAAACTATGACAAATTACACATACACTCAATAAAATATATCATTACAACATAAAACAACTTTACACATTACTGTCTTACAGATTCACAATATCACTTTCATTTACCATACATAACATAAAATGTAAACCGTACGATTTTGTCGTAATTTGATGACATTACTCTTTATCTATTATGATTTCATACACAGTTATATATCAAGCATTTCTTTAGAAGCGATGAACGAGAGATACGATATGATCCTGAAGGCTTTCTAATTCTACAAAAGGTCAGAATAGAAAAGCGTTTCATGCAAAGCGTACGCTTCCATTATCGCCCCTGGGACAAGAAAAGACCCAACAATGACAACAAATTTCCCGACAAAAATCGTACGGTTGACGTCATCTTAAACGTTTTAAAATTCTTTACTCTAAACAGAGGAATGTTTCCCGGTAATAATGCCCGTGGTCTTATTGTATTCGTACTCTTTGTGCCCATTGTTTGGCCTCTTCAAAGTATCGTCTGTGCCAGATTCTCCGTTGTCTTTCAACAGACCTTTCTTGTCACTGAAAATCAATAGGACTTTTAAGAAAGTGATTTGTGACTTCAACAAAAAAGACGTTGGATCGAGGTTAAGGTGACGCGCCTATTCAACGACAAATTATTCCCGATTTTTCATTAATCTTTTTTCCCAATTTGATTTTGCTTGATTGAATCTTAGGCTTAGCAAATTTTGATTTGATTTGTCGTTTATTACTTTCCTTTAATAATTGGTAGGAAAAAATCTGAAGTTGGAGGTTCGGGAGCGTAATTTTTGTGATTCAACCGTTTTTAATAGCCAGCTCAACTTGTGATGTAATTGGAGAGTTTTTAATAAAAATTTGATTGCGATGGAAATGAATTTCTGTACTACGATGATTATGTTATTAAGCTTAATTTAGTGATGGTCATATTTATATTATTATTAATATTTTCATATTTACTTGTGAGGTATTTTTTGAGATGCTGAATACCATAAATTAAAGTGATTCTACCACTGTTACTTTTAAATTTACTCAGCAAATTAAAATCTTACCGTGCATTTAAAGGATTCGGTTTCCTCTTCGTACTCTTTTTGCAGCAACAGCTGGCTATGATACCCTGCTTCTTCCAGAAGTACAGTAGTAAATCCAAAAGGACTAGACATACGATCACTACGACTACTGATATTCCTATGAGCGCCCCTGCTGATAACAGTGATCCTGGTGCGCTTGCGACTGTAAATGTTAGAAATGATGTGAATGTGAATTTGATTACGATTAAGGTCCAAAATGTATTTTATTGACATAAGCTAACGGAAATTTGGCCAATCCTGTTGAAAATTGTGGAGAAACATGAAACACCCCTTATCTACAGTACCTATGACCATTTTAAGTTCGAAATTCAGGGCGGTGCTGCTTGTCAAGAAAAAAATGCAACAATATAGTCATACTGGCTACATTTATTTTAAACTTATACTGCCACTTACGGGATACCTTCTGTGATTGTTAATTATTTTGAGCTCCCGATATTTCGACGCTGTTGCAAGCGCAATGATCGCGGGATGACAATCACGGAAGATATCCCGTAAGTGACAGTATAAGTTTAGTTGTAAACCGTGACAGCTTAAAACAACATTTATTTTAGTTCTATGTTTTCCCAAATGCACTGATAAATTGGTTGAAGTGTAGATGTTCTGACCATTCCAATGTATTTGTAAAGCCAAATCAAAATATCTCACCTATAGAAATTGACATATTAGCGGGCGTAGAATTTCCTTCGGCGTTGTGCGCTATCAGTTCAAAGAAATAAGTAGTGTTTTGCTCCAGATCGGGCACTTCCAGCTCGGTTATCGCTTCCAGTCGCTGCTCTTTGCATAATGATTCATCTAGGACTTCTTCTAGTTCTTCATCC
Source organism: Noctua janthina (assembly GCA_963576755.1). Lineage (NCBI taxonomy): Eukaryota > Metazoa > Arthropoda > Insecta > Lepidoptera > Noctuidae > Noctua > Noctua janthina. The sequence goes on along the minus strand of OY755063.1, from coordinate 7,391,983 downwards.
ATCTGTGGGAAAACATTTGTGTTAAATAAACTTGATTTAAGCACAGATTGTTATGTGAATGTGTGTAAATCTATTATCTGTTTTTACTAACACTATAGGACTTATATGACATAACAAAACGCCTGTAAACCCCAAGGGGTTAGGCAGAGGTGTGCCCATTTATAGTACACCCACATTTCGTCAGTTATGTTTAAGTTCCATCAAATAGGAAGCAAGCCTATTGCCATCAACCGGGCACAAATCCAGGCTCCGTGGCTGCTACTAAGAAAATTCCTGATGAAAATACCGAATATCACTTTGCCCGACCTGAGAATCGAACCCATGCTCAGCAGTCGCGCTTGCGACCACTCGACCAACGAGGCAGTCACTTACATGAAAAATGAAATAAAAATATATTTTATAAAAGTATTTTATTACCTACATATTATTGACACTGATGGAGTTATAATTGTTGGCGCCAAGCCAGCGTTTAAAATCGAACCGAGCGTTTTTATATATCTAGATGTCGCTTAGTACTGTAGTCACCTAATTCACTATTTTTGTTTATGCTTTTGAATTCTTAAGTACATTATTTAACATTATACAGGGTGTTTGGTTAAAGGACCGACTTAATTTTTTGACTAGTTGGGATGTCATTAAAACAGAATCTTAATTTGTCCGAGATCTTTTTTTATACGTAAAATTTCAATGTGATACCGAGATTGCATGGAGTCGTACAATTTCGTCGATGAGGATCTATTTTTGCTGTTAAAACATATAATAAACTTCCAAAGAAATCTGTGGTCGGAATAATGATAAATAGATATAAACGTCTCGCTTGTCAGAAACAAAAGATGGGAGACTGTTAGATAGGACAGGCTTTGATAAAGTCACTTATTAGATTGTTATTTCATAATGGTGACAGTTAAATTACCGAAACTGTCAGATAATATAACAAAGCGGAAACTGTGAATGATGGAAGAGATCATGCAAGGGCCGATGCCTGCCAGGGCTGCGGGACTGTTCGAAAGAGATACCGTGGCCCTGGAACACAAAGGGCAAAGAAGGAACATGGATGGGTTTTAGTCAGTACAAGTCTGACACTCCCTTCCGCTCCGCCCAGAGTGGGGGGGGTCATTTGATGATTTCCAATCCGGAAAAAAAAAAAAAAAAAAATGGAAGAGATCATGATATTTGTTTCAAGAGAATCAACATAACATCCTGTAATCCCCGAAGGGTTAGGCAGAGGTGTACGTAATAGTACACACACATTTCTCATGAACAGGGGGCGATCCTATTGCCATCATCCGAACACAAATCCAGACTCCGTGGCAGCTACTGAAATATTCATTGATGGCAAAACCCAATAACACTTTGCCCGACCGCGGAATCGAACCCACGGCCTCAAGCTCAGCAGTTGCGCTTGCGACCTATACCTAATACTTATGGTCTAAGTTATGTATTGATTTCTATTATTCAAGTTTACGTAATTTCACAAGCCTTGAATTACCAAATAAACAAAAGACATGTATTTCTAGCCGTGATTTCAGAAAACATTGATATGTTTTCTAGAAACACGACTATGTGATTATTGCCACAAATGTTGTAACCATCAATGTCGTCTAGACGTCTATTAATGTACTTATTTATTTTAAACCTGTTTGATACACAGTAATTCGAGATTATTGGTAATAATATTTATTTCTAAAGAACAATGTATAGACCTGACCTTTAGGTAAACGTGTGGGAAGAATTTCTCGTAGGCGAGAAACCAGAGTATTTGACCTACAAAGATAGCTGTGTTTGTTAGGATTTACGAGAGATTACCAGAAATCTATCAGTTTTAAAAGGGTATTTCGGCGTACGTCATTGCGTTTCGTCCTCCGAAAACTTTTTACCTTTTCAAAGCTTGAAAAATCAAAGATCAGCAATTCCCTTACAAATTCACTTTCGACTTTGCCATCTACAGGCTGTTTGGTTAAACGTGGGCAATACTTTAAGGGAGTGAAGTACTTATAAATATGAGCAACTCATACTATAGGGCTAACTATGAAATATGATTTAAAAAATCTGCTGTTGCCTACATTTTTTTGAGTTACGCGACCAGTATTGTGAGCAGCTAATATTTTTTCCGCGATTTCATGGTAGGTCCCGTAGTAAAAGTTGCTTATTTTCATGAGTACTACACGCCTCTAAAGAATTACCCACGTTTAAAAAAACACCCAGTATACTAACAATAATAAAAAGAGGTGAAGTTTTTAAGAATGTAGAGAGTAATGTTCGGTACTACTGATCCGATTTATCAATCACAGGCTACCTATATTTAAAACATTCCCATACGATAAGTCTCGACCTAAACGCGAGCGAACCCACGGGCAAAAGCTATAAGTATAACACACGATGTAAACTTTTCATTACAAAATTCCAGTGACGACAAGGTCGCACTGTTCCACCTAACCAAACATACCGGGCAGTATCGCAAAGCGTAGAAGTCGATTGGCTCTCCGTTGTTCTCCGGCGCTTTCCACTTCAGCACCTTGTTCGAAGATAACTCGAGCGCGTTCACTTGCCATATCGGTGGTTCTGGGGCTGACCTACGAAGGTAACAAATTGTGCGGTAAGAAAAAGGAGGCTTTAAATTGATACGGTGAAGCTTTCGCGTTACAAGCGGCGACACTCGACACATGACAAATTCTAAACAAAGTTTTTTCACTCTCGTCGTCAAGTCGCGTCGTTCTGGCAAACCTCAGATCTAAGTCTAAGATCCCGCCTAAGATTGACTTAGTTTCATCAGGATACCCAACCACAATAATCATGTTTGATCATGAATTAAGCTTGCTAAAAAGTATTTTTCATTCGGTTAACCGCTGTTAACCCGGGTGAAGATCGATCTTAGCCGGTATGAATAGTAATAGCGGCATGATTTATTTATATTTAAAGCCTACCTATTACAAATCAGCAAGCTGACTTGATAAAGGATAAGTAATAAGATTCATTTGTCGTAACGAAGCGACAAACGAACGATCCTTCCAATTTTCGACTGTCCAATCAATATTTTTTTGATGGCAACAAATCGAATCAAGTATAATAATCACGTAGTACAATCCTGCAACGTCATCTTAATTAAATCAAAACGTATTACTCGGTAATGATTGCGACGGGTTATTTTATGGAGCGTAAAAAAACAATATGGCCGGTAAAGTTAAATTGAATGCGTAGGAGACGGAAATGTACAAGAATCTGAGTCACGTATGTAGTTTATAGAGAACATTGTATCTTTATACTCATTATTGATGGCTTTTTTTGTGTAAATCCTCCAATCTTATAAGCTACCAGTGGCGAAGGTTCCATACAACTCGATTCCTACTGGCTTCCTTTTGAAAAATGGCGCAGTCAGTATTCTAGAGACAAACAATATAAAATATGTACTCCGGCTTACCTCTTATAAAATGGACTCTTCGCTACTGTAAGCTACACATGTTTTAATCATAGGAAGGATTTTTACAACAGACTGAACGAAGGAATTTACATAAATAAATAAATTTGAGAGATATTTACTGTTACTGGTCCATGAAGGAGTATTTTAAGAGCACTCTGCCCATATCTCTGAAGCGAAAACTAATGGACATGTGTATTCTCCCCATCTTGACCTACGGTGCACAAACTTGGTCTTTGACTAAGATCCAATAGTCCAAACTCAAGGTTTGCCAACGTGCTATGGAGAGCAGTATCTTAGGTGTAAAATTAACAGATCGTGTTCGAAACACTACATTGCTCTCCAAAATGCAAATCGTTGATGTGGCTCAAAAGGCTGCCCAACTTAAATGGGACTGGGCACGACATATCTGTCGCATGCCGAACGAGCTGTGGGATTAAAATCTAACATCATCATCTGCCTAGCCTTTTCCCAACTATGTTGGAGACGGTTTCCAGTCTACCCGGATGAAGCTGAATACCAGTATTTTACATGGAGTGGCTACTAATCTGAACTCCACAACCCAGTTAATACTGGGTAATACGGTATCCCTTGGTAAGACTGGTTGTCAGACTTTTGGGCCACTTGTAACGACTGTCAAAGATCTACAAATGACAGCCAAGACGAACGGCTTAACGTGCTCTTCGAAGAAAATCGGTAAATACTTACTTATCCCTAGTATCAAAGGCGAGCATATCACTCCATTCCCCAGTTCCAACCCGATTGATCGCAGCGAACCTAATGTAGTAAGTAGTGTTAGGCTTCAGCCTCTCCAGTTTAAAATCCCTGCCAGTAGCCCAAGTCCTGTTGGGATGAATGTTGGTGATCTCATAGTTGACAGCTTCGTCATACTCGGCGATGTAGCCTATGACGTTGGGACCCTCGAAGTTGATTGGAGTTTGGATGTCGAAAGTAGCTGAGGTGGCTGCTTCGTCGGTTGTGCTTGCCTGGAATGAGATGGAAAGTGTGTATTTATGTTTAAGTGGCTGTCAGTCATTATCATCATCATTTCAGCCGAAAGACGTCCACTGCTGGACATGGGCCTCCCCCGAGTGTCGCCACATTGGCCGGTCCCGTGCGATTCGCATCCAATGGATTCCTGCAACCTTCACCAGGTCATCGGTCCACCTAGTGGTAGGCCTTCCAACGCAACGTCTTCTGGGTCGCGATCGTTAAACCAGAACTTTTCGGCCCCTTCGACCATCCGTTCTGCGAGCAATGTGGCTGTCAGTGAAGTAGATTAAATGTATAATCACTGTTCTAGTGGTCATCCTTTGAATAAGTTTTAATTTAAAAAAATGTTACTGGAAGAAAGAATATTTTAATTTTTAGTGGAACTTAATTTAAATATTTAAAGGAAAAAAAAGTAAGGAATCTTTTGACTGAGCTGTCGCGGGTATTAAAATATAGTTTTCAACAGTTAGTGACAGTCGGTTTGGATTAAAGGGCCGTCACAAATCTTTCTGACGGAGTATGCCTCAACATGGTCTTTAAATTAAACTATCTTAAAGTTTGAATGACAATAATCAACAAGTCAGTTTTTGGTGTAATGGTTTAATTCAAACTATCGGTACTTTCGTCAAACCATCAACATCATCATCTGCCTAGCCTTTTCCCAACTATATTGGGATCGGCTTCCAGTCTAACTGGATGCAGCTGAATACCAGTATTTTACATGAAGCAACTGCCTATCTGACCTCCACAACTCGGTTAAATTACACCCCACATTACTTTCCTCAAACCAACACAGTTTATTCATAATAGAGTCTAAAAGAGACTGGCATTTAAACTTAAATTGACAATTAATATTACAACGAAAATTCTTGAAACACCATTACAAAGTTACACAACAAAAGATGAAAATACAACTCCATTGCTCAATTTCAAAGAAGTAAGATTTAACCACAATAACAGAATCTATTTGTGATTCAAATTAACTTTGTGTTTGTTCAGTTACAGTTTAAAAGGCTTAACTTAGAAGCCACTTAACTAATGTATGCAGGATTTTAAATTCTTTAGTTATATGGAAAAGGTCATGGCGTAATTGTTCACAAATTGTTTGGCGCGTAAAATACAGTTAGTTGTGGCGGCATTGAGTTGGTTTTTACGTGTGAAATCTAGATCAGTACGTGGGCTGATGACGGAAAAGTGTCATTTTTCAATATAACACAACTGTGTTGGCTGATAGATATAGTTTAGTGCATATTAGAAAGAAAATAATTATGTATTATCTTAGATAATAATTATATAAAAAAATATTGTAATAATATGGATAGGAGTAACATTTTGATGTTTAGAGGCTCTAGCACAAACGCGCGGTGTAAACGTAAAGTAAATACGTCGGTTTTAAAATTAAAAACACTCGCTTGACAAATCATATTTTCATAGTTTTAACAATATTCATATCTGTGGATAATACTGATTGTGTTTGTTGCAAACAATTTAACAAAAAAGCTGTAGCATAATCGTATTTTCGATAAAAAAAAACAACGTTTACACTACACGCTCGTGCTAGGGCTTCAGGTCGACCAGATACGACACAGGCCGTTCTACAATATCGAATGTATAACGTGACGAAATGGACCAACCCGAATGTAATTCAAATTCAAATTCAAATATATTTATTTGAGACACATAGGTAAAGTAAATACACGGTGTTATCAAAAGGAGTTATGTTTCACTATGTGCTGCCTTGCAAAGGCGTACAAATAATGTCTACACATTAAGTCGTGCAGGTAGTTTTTATAGGTATGTATAAAAACTGAAACTTAAACAAAAACTAAAACTAGGTACTGTTATTACAGCTAATTAAATCTTTTATAAAATATACGTTAAACAGAAACAAATAAACAATACAAAGTAAGTAAACAATTAAATTATGTAATGTAGCACGCCTATGTATTAAAACTTTCACTTTGTACTTACATTTTCTACAAATGAAGGAGGGAATCCTTTTTGAATGTGAAAAATTTTGACTGAATCGCCATATTCATTACGAGCTGCGCACTCATGTTTTCCGAACGGTGCAAATTTATTTGAGAATGGAAACGAATGATTTAATGTAGTTTCATAATTTAGGACTATGTTGTCGTGTCCTTGTTTCTCAATTGTTGAATAATTGCTGGTTGTGTAGCTGTAAGGAAAAAAGTAACATTAGGCCCAAATGTATAAAAAAAAGAAAGACCCAAATGTAGAAGAATGCATTTTCATATGAGGTGTAAAGTCAAATCGTCTCAGTGTTAATTTTTGGATACGGTCTCCGATTTCGGATAAAAACGAACCCAAGTAAAATCTTAAGTATAACTACAATAAAATGTATCATGCCATAGTTTCAGCATTTAAGTTAATTGTAGGCAATATATGGGGTGAAAGTGACACCGACGAGAAGACGGTTACCACGTCTTCAGTAAGTACATCATTCTGAGTGGGGGCTCAGAATGATGTACTTACTGAAGACCATACCACACTAACATTTATATCGTTTTTTTTTTTTTAAAAAAACATCTGTTTCCTTCAAAAGTGCAATACCTACACGTTCAAAATTTATGGAACAGCTGTTTTTTTTTTTAAATAACCGATAAAAAATTTCTGTGTGGTCAGAACGATGTACTGAATACGTGGTAACTGTTTTCGCGTCGGTGTCATTTCCATCCCGTATATCAAAAATAAAGTACTGAAAACCTAAAGTGTGATCCCGTGATCGAAGTCTAAGATAAAGAAGAGAGACAAATTAATCACAAGAAAGAAAGAAATATGAGTAGAAGAAGAATAGGTAATCAAATCATACCTCCAAGTAAAATTCGCTTTTGGATTGCTGTCATGTGCACAGCTGATGTTGACAGTTTCTCCATCCCAGGCCCACACAAGTTCATACGTTTTGTCAAAATATGGCTGATGCAATACCGATAAATACATGACCTCCGTCGCCGTGTTCACTGGCATTGATAGAAAAAATATAATATTCATTAATACACAATAATTTTATAATTCAGTTTTATAATTTTTAATTATAGCTTGACTCGGTTGTTATATCTGTTACCGGCTAAACCTGATTTTAGGCCAAACTAGGCACTCTGACTAAAACGGTTAGGTTAGGTTAGAACTGTGACCCAGCACGCGCGAGCCGAGGGCGCATAGAAGGCGGTTGAGCCCCACAGCAAAGTTGGGTGCATTGTAATTGCTTTGTTTGTGTTAGTGTACCCTGACACGATAAACACGTGAACTGGTTTGGCCTAGGACAAACTAGGCCAAACCAGCCAGGCCAGCCTGAAATCGGGTTTGGCCGGTAACATATCCATGTAGTAGAACTTTGTAACATGGAAGTAACATCGATACGACGAGAAGAAGAATCCATGTAGTCAGTATAATTATCCATTATTTTACAGAGCTGAATACTTAAATAAAATGTTATTATTTTGAATTCCTGTAAAAAGCAGACTAAATTGGATATAATACACCATTAGACACGGGTTTGAGAATTTCATAAAAAAATTGTTGCCTATAACATCGAAATATTCGATGCCGAATATTGGGCAAAGGCTACTTCTCATACAAATAATGAATGAGTTTATCTTAATTAATTTAATACATTTTTAGTGAAGTGCTGTTTCACAAACGATGGGACACTTAATATGGTGTCCTGCTGCGTGTCATGTTGTTTGTTCATTACAGGAACTGATGGACGCTACTTAAGGCGCCACACTAGTAGCTCAGTTCTGGGCTCAATTTAGATTGCCATCGACACGCTAAGATCATGTCCTCGACAATAAGAACAAGTATACTACAACAAAAAAACTCGACTACTGAAAAATTCGGGGTTTACAAAGTAAAATCGACTCCTCTTATTGTTGAAGTCGGTTAAAATTTAGCTAATGTTACACGGTCCATAATAACGAATCGATTGACACCTTATTCATCTGATGAATAGTTTAGGCGCTACGGAGGAACATACTTAAATACAAACATACATAGACTGCTAAAATCATAACCCTTCATGCTTCGCCGTAGTCGGGTAAAAAGGAAATTCTTGATTAGTATTAAATGAGAACTAACTTACCGTCATTGGTAGCGTTGCAAACGTATATTCCTTCACTGTTTCTGGTCACTTTGATTGTCGAATAATTGGGTATTTCATCATCATACTCGGTTTCCCTAGAACAAATATTATTTTGAGTGATCTAATAAAGTTATTTGATAAACGTTGTAACATTGTTATCAGTAACACAGTTCTAATCTGAATGAGAACTGTTCCACATTCTACGATTAAGTTAAAGTTAGCTTGATCGATAATTTCCTCATATATTTATGTGGGATCATTTTCTTTGAAATACGAGTAATTAAAGTTAAGCGTGAAATGAAACATCAAATTCATTGGTAGAATGGAACGTAAGATGAGTGAATGAGAGGTGAGAGCGCGAATGACGTGACCGAGAATCCGCGATCGAATTCGAATAAAACTGTTTCTCCGATCACGTTCTTATTCTACATTCATGTTTCAATTATGAAATGATTCAGTGAGTAGTGACTATTTGGCCATTGAGAAACAGGCCCTAAGAATAATTTTCTGAAAATCATGAAAATTGTACAAACCTTTCGTCGTCCCAACTCTTTCCTTCATAGGTTATTGTGACGTTCGGTGTTGGCAAGCCTGTTGCATTACAAATTATGGGCAACATTGCACCTTCCACTGCCGATCTATTATTGAATCCTATGATTTCAGGTTTTATTAATACCTGAGGACATGATTTATTAGCTGGTAAATATGATTGTCATAAATATAAAATAGATTTAGAATCACCATTTCGCTATTTATTTGGTTATGTGCTTGGAATGCTTTAGCATGACAAGTAGAATGTAACCTGTAACACCTGACTTTAAGGCTCAAATTCAGCAATAATTAGGATGTTATAAAAGTTTTATTATCTGGGTTTTACCGTAATATTGATTTGCTTCTTAGTGATTCCTACGTAGTTCTCAGCAGTACATTCGTATATCGCAGCGTCTTCTGGTACTACGCTCTTAAAACGTAAAGTGTCGTTTGTTTGTTTCCATCTAACAGTCTTGTTTTCACCAGGGCTCTAAAAATAAATAACAGTTTTTAAAATATTTTCCTTAATACACAATGGAAAAAAAATAAGATTTCTGAATTCTGTCGTATCAAACTTAGAGCTTACTAAAACTAGTTTGTGTTTTTCTTTACCATTTCTAAATTAAACCATGTAAAAATTGAAATAATAATTCTTTATTCAGGTCATGAATTAATTCACCACAAACAATTCCTAAAGAAATCTCAAGACTTTAAACCACCACCTCAATTACCATCTGTCAACTTTTACTCTTGCTTTTAACCTCTCCGTAAGTTGAGCAAAGTACTAAACAAACTTGCTTTTATAGTCCGTTCGAGTTATGGAGCCACAATGAGTCCTTAGTGACTTTAAGGTAAGTGGGCTGTCTGATTTAATAAAGGTTTACTACTTTCGCGCCAGTGGACCTTTAGAGGTACCTCTAAAGAGGTCTCTAAAAGTAAAGTATCTATCTACTGTTTGAGGAAAAAATTCTAACATTTTCTTGTTACAATAGAGAGATAGGTTTCTCTTGTCCCTTTTAAAAGATTGTTTTTCTAATTTCGTGCTACTTGTAAATATTTTTTGCAAAAGATTGAATCCCCATAAAGATTAAGTGAATAACAAGCCACCCCCGGGAAAATCAAAGCAACATAGAATGACGTGTATGAGATGGCAGCCTTCGTAGTGCAGTAATACCAACATTTCAATAATTTTCTCCAATTCAATGTTGACTGTTACTGTTCAGGAAGGACTATTTAAGGTTCGCACACATTATGTCGGGCAGCAGCGGGTAGGGCTGCGACACAAAAAGCCGCTGAAATCGCTCGATGTATTTTATATGAACTATCGCACACTATACCGGGGCGCAGCCCGTCACTAATGTGCTAAGTAAGCATTTTGCGCTGCGCTGCGGCCCGACATAATATGCGCGAACCTTTAAAGTATAGCATAGCATAGCAGCAGCCTATAATGTTCCCTCTGCTGGGACTCAGGCCTCCTCTCTATGAGAGGGAATGGGCTATAATCCACCGCGCGGGCCCAGTGCGGGTTGGTAGATGTCACATGTCTTCGAATTTTAGATTCTAGGACATACCGGTTTCCTCACGATGTTTTCCTTCACCGTTTTGAGAGCAGTGGTGATGAAATAAATTACACAAAGTAATGCGCATGCCTGGGTTCGAACCCACGACTTACTGGTCGTAAGTCGGGACCGCAACCACTGGGCCACCGCTGCTCTAAAAAAAAAAAATGCAAAAATAATATTCTTACCGCTTCTGGTATCTTCTTCCATTCTATTTTTGGTTGAGGCAAACCTTCAGCCATGCATTGTATGATCAGAGCTTCTCCTGTGGCCAGCACTGCTTCTGGAGTGGCTAATAGTTGTGTGATCACTGGTGAAGTCATTACCTGTATGATAGAAATGTTAAACGTTAAAGATACATCTGCTAATGATCATGAAAAACTGAACCGAAGGCCACCAGAGATCCAATAGAGATGTGCTAAGATGCATCGCGAATGGTATGTGTGTGAAAATAACCAATAATATCGCTTATCTTTAACTGCTTGAGCGATGCTAGCTACATCTAGATTGGGTAGTTTTACACACATCCTTTGCTGCACAAGTGCACACCCTTTGCCGCTTGCCCAAATCTAGGCAAAACGCAGTCTACTGCAACACTGGATGTGTGCGGACAGGTTTGCCATGGTTCATTTGTTTATCAGCATTTGTTTTGTGTGTAGCGTAGCTGTGGCTTTTAGACGGCAACGGATGATTCCGAATACATTTTCTAATACGTGCTAGTTTAGTTATACATATAAAACTGTGTAGCGGCGCCTGCCTATGATCCTACCATTTATTCGTTAGTTACAAATCTCTTATTTACGGTTTGCTGTAGGAGAACCCAATTCTGAGTTAAGTTCGCCGTTGTAAATACGTTTTAATATCATATGCAATTTATTTGTAATATTGTGTGTAGGAACAATGAAAAATAAGAAATAGTTCTATCACTCAATTTTATTAAGAAAACAATAATTTTAAATATTACTTTCTGGGAGAGTCATGTTCAAAAATATGTATATCAAGTTTTATTTGCTGTACTTACCTTAACATTTATATCAATTTCAACATCTTCACCAGTTGACGGTACTGACGCCGAGCACTTGTATATGCCTTCATCATCGTTACTTACATTCTTTACAATCAATCCTTCAGGCATTATCTGATATTTTACTGTGTCGTTGTATATCTGCAATAAAATATTAAATAAATGGTATAAAAAATGGTAAGCCCTATCTCTAAATGACAAGACGTCTTCCTTTACAATGCCAACCGGCTATAGCGATCTAAACCATCAATAATCATTATCGTGAGCCTACAGCCGTCCACTGCTGGACATAGGCCTCTCCAATCGCAGGTCATTCGGCTCGATTCACAGCGACTCGCATTCAGTTGCTATCAGCCACCCTAGTCTGAATAAGAAATACTAATCTTGATGTTTAGAAAACAGATGTTTAAAATAATTTAAACTATTGGGACCAATAGTGAATATTTGAAGGAAAATACTCCTATTGGTTTGATAGCACTAACATAAAATTAATAACGTAAGAGCATCATCAATTCGCTAACGAAACCGGGTATCTTCCTCACACATCAATTGCTGGCAAGACTGAAGTCATGGAATTCCATTACTTTCTACAAAATGGTTTTTTAACAACATAGGATTGACAATCCCCTTATAAAGCTTGTTGCGTCATAATTATATGTGCAACCACAAGAAACACCATTGGGGTAATTGTTAGAGGAGTCCGCTGGCTGAGGAAAGCACAGGATCGGTCATTGTGGCGTTTCTTTGAGGTCTACATCCAGCAGAGTAGTCCTGAATGGGGCCCTAATGTAGATGTTTAAAACTTATTATCCTCTTACCTCATCCTGTCCATCTTTTCCTTTGTACCACCTAACAATAGGTGGAGTGGCTCCCTTAGCTTGACAAGTTATTCGTGAATCATTGCTGTGGACCAAGTACTGTCCTATGTCGGTCCCATAGAAGTATAATGGATCTGTTGATGTGCACAATTATAACGTTAACAGCAGCACATTACAACTCTTTGTAGCCTAAAGTACACCCATATTTTGCCAGTTTTATCTTAGTTTTATGTAATGGGGGCGCACCTATTGCCAATAACCAGAAACAAATTCAAGCTCTGGACTGCCACTGAGAAATCTTCTTCTTTATCGTGTGGTTAGTGCCTAACCTGGTATCAAAGTTTATATGCCGCCCATAGGCCTCTGACTTGGCTTTAGATGCCGTTGAGAAATATCTCTCAGGCATGCTGGTTTCCTCACGATGTTTTCCTTCACCGAAGCAAGTGACAATTATACAATACGCACATGAATCCGAAAAATCAGACGTCCGATGATCACACCACTAGGCTAAAACCCAATAAAACTTTAGCAGTGTATAAATTATGTAACTAGTTGAAATTGATTTGAGTAGGGCACAGAGACTCCTCGGCAGCCGCAGTCGGTTCTGTGATGCCTAGCAATGAAAGTCAGTGGGTCTTCCCAATCAATTATTGCGACTCCACTGATAAGGCTTCGACAACGAGTTTTATATCAGTTGTTTTCACATAGGGAGCTGTTAAATTCAGACAATGAAGATTGTAATATGGGTTTTTCCGTATTGAAGAAATGGCTGTCAATAATGGTTGGAACGGAATCCACGGCAGCATCTATAGAAGTCAATACTAATAAAATTCGTGGCGCCAAGAATGCGTAAAGCTTGATAGGTTATGTTCAAACTGATTGCAATTTATGAGGAATATTTTAGTACATATGATTTTATGTTTCTATTTGTACATAGCTAACATGAATAGACAAATATATTTACCAATCTGTCCACACAGTCCACAGGACATCGAAACGATACAGTTTGCATGTTCTATTAAACTGAAATGTGCTAAAATATCATTTCATAAATTGTACTCTGCCATTCAATGTCGTCAATTTCTATACGTCATACGTGTAATCAAAGCTTGGTTTGCACGGTTCAAAAGTGTTGAACTAGCAGCTTTAAGTAAACGATTAAGGGATTTGGAAAAGCGAATATTCTGTAAGTAAAGTATGTCTTACCAAATACATCCAAATTATAAGCTCGAGAGTGTTGTGTCGTCTCAAAAGTAGTCACACATCGATATGCTCCTGATATCGACTTGCTTGCATTTGGAATCTGAAGAGAAATGCACTCACTCTGCTCCTCGGTGTACACATTTGAATCTGTACCTGGTCTTGTGAGAACAATGTTCTTATTTAGGACTTGACAGCAAACACAATAAATAAAACTATAAATTCATTAAAAAACATGCATAATAGTATAATCAGCCTATAATGTGTAGCCTAAAATGTGGAGATGGTCTTTAAGTGTGAGTTGGTACGCACGGCCGCCAATCAAGCTACGTAAAAACAAATTAAGCTGATCTCTCATCGTACGGTAAGCTCATACAAAGCGAAGTCAGGTTTTACTGGTCATTTAGAGCTTGATGTGCCGCCGTGTGTACATGTCTCACGTCTTCGATTTTTTTTTGGTTTTTTACAAGTCGGATTCGTCACGATATTTTCCACCGTTTTGGGAATAGTGGTGACGAAATAAATTACCCTAAGTTACGCAACTCATATATAAGTCAGCGCCGTTCCAACTTGGCCATCAATGCTCCAAAAAGATGTCACGAAATTGTTCATATTTTCTTAATTTCCTCGACAATGTTTATTATGAGCACCGAGTAGGTGTCTTGGCGAGCCTATGAGATACTCGGTACGTGTATACAAGGAATAAGAAACCAGGTAAGTTTCTATTTGGATATATTTCTTCATTTATTGCCAAAAAATAACGCAGTTTCTTTCAAAATGATTCGAAGGTATGATAACTTTCACAATCATTGACAAACTAACTAGTAGAAATACATTTTCACCATTGTCTAAAATAGGAAAGGTAATAAAGTATTAAACATATCACATACCCCACAATAACCTTGTTGGAAGGATCTAGCCATTGCAGGTGCTTAATCGTAAAACCAGGTTCCTCACAGCAGCACTCCTCATAAAACGAACTGCCTGTTGTTATACTCCTGATGGCTACCGTATCCTCTTTGAAACAGGCTGAACAATCTGTAACAAAGACAATTGTGGCTGAGTAAATAGTATCTAATATTTATCTGTGGAAACTTGTAAATGGTCTTCAAATTTTTATATAAACAATATACTTAAACAAAGTACATTGTTTATATTAGCTGTAAGTTTCCCGAATAGTATAAAATAAAATAAACTATCTGCTTGAATGTGTCAGAGGTAGGGTTAAAACCAAACGAACAGAGAACAAGAGCATTCATTTCTTGATATTCTGTGCTGATATTTTTGCATACCGTTTTTCTTTCTGAATTTTATATTTCGTAAGCTAAGTATACTCTTAAATTTAAGGAGTCTACTATTGTAATTCATCTCTAGAGTCAGTCGTTTTAATTTAATTGTTTTTTTATGTTATTAAATAATTAATATTATTTTGTGAATGCTGGGTAACCAGTAATTGGCGCCTGTGTAAGTTCAAGACTGTAAAACTTATACTTAAGATATGTTGAACACAGAAGCTGTTGTTTGTGAATCTTACTTAGTAAATAAATAAATAAAGCATATATTAATTAAGCAACGAAAGAATGCTCCGTCCCTCTTTACTGTTTTAACAAATGGAATTTAGGGTTGAAGGGACAGAATGTGCATTCATTCTTAGACAAAAGGCCTCTTGACGAACAGACTTTAAGAGCTTAGTTATAGACTATGACTTGAGTTATAGAATAGAAAATAATCCTTTGTAGTTATTTTAAATCTTGTATATGCCAATAAACTGACATTCCTGAGAATTTGGACATGCGGAACCGGTTTTCGGTCCCATTGTAATACCCGGGAAAAACCGGTTTTACTATGGGACCGAAACCGGGTTTCCCATGTCCTAATATTCTCATGAATGTCAGTTTATTGGCATGTACGTATATCAGTTGTGTTCAAGACCATCTGAAGGTTGTTTGTTTTTGAAAGAATATATAGAACACACAACAAATAGTACAATTAGACAACAAACAATAGATACAAACAAACAAATACAAATAGTATACTTTTATTAATTGATCAATTGAACGGCAATTGTAATGAAAAGGATATTTTTTTAACTGATCTATTGAATGATAATTGTAATAATAATAATATAATCGTAATAGTTTAGGAAATATTTTAAGTTTAAGAAATATTTAAAAATGTATAAGATTTGTATAAAAATAAATAAAGGAAATAATAATTAATCGATCTGGTCTTTAAAATGTAAGTACATGTTTCATAAATAATGTAAATGTTTGCATGCCGAATGGGAAAATATGGCTGAGCTTTGATATTTCAAATCAACTATCGTGTATTACCCATATTTGCAAAATAAAATTCTATTCTATTCTATTCAATTCATCAAACAGTGGTTTAATGAAATTCCAATAACGTTCCTATAATTACTCTCAAAACCACATGTATCTTAATTACTGTACCTAAATTGAATCAAATAATAATCAAGTAGACTATCAAATCAAGCCTACCTACTAATTATAACCAAACAATAAACCTTCATATTGAAGAGACGTAGGTACTTATAGTTGGGGACGTAGATTGGCCGAGTTTTCTCATGGCGTAGCTTATTTAACTTTGCCAAAAGTCAGTCGTTGGGAAAGATCGCAATCCCGCGCTTTCGACGCGTAACGTTATATTAAACTTTTATACAAGTTCATTTATCGGATCAGTCGAGTTTGTCGTAAGTCGAGATTAGATCGCAGTTAAATATTATCCACAAAAATCAAACAAGTTTTGTGTAATGTGAAAAGTTTTATTACAGATCTACGCTGGAAAAGTCAATGATAGGCATGGAAATGATAATTATCTGTCAAAAGTCACATTAGAGTTTTTTTTTTTAAATAATATGGCAAAAGTATATTTTCGTGCAAAGCAAGAACGGGCAATAATCACCTCGATAACTCACTGAATGTTGGCAATTTTGGACCATTAAGTTCTCATACTCTCAAATTAACCTACTTTCCTTTACTGTAAGGCAACTTGCCCACGGGCGTATTTAACGTGACTCTTATTAAAAACCTTGCCTGGGATTTTTAAAGGGTTGGCGCCGAGAGGTGAAATCTCAACAAAACGCTACCCTGTTGGATTCTCAAAGCTAGTTTCAACAACGCTGAGAATTGCACCAGGAATTTTTTATCACGGTGCACAGTTTTGTGTGTGAAAAATCGCCAGTGTGAACGTGGGCTCAGCGAGTTGGGATTATTAAGAGGTAAGACTGAATTAGACTCTCCGATCGAATGCGCAACACCTTAATACTGTCTAAGGCATCGCTGATGTTAGCGATAAGTCTGCCCGGTAAAAATTGGACTAGGCGGGTCACGTTTCTAGGATGAAACCGGACAGATGGGCGAAGATAGTGGGTGCTTGAAGATGGCCGCCGTAACCTAACCAGGCCCAAGAAACCCTGGCGTGACGTGGACTCATTCTTAACGGATTGGTCGGAGAAAGTAAGTTTAAACAAAGAAAGAGCAGACTGACCAAAAAAAAAGATTGGTTTTAAAAATAAGGTAAGTATCCAGTTCCCGGAAATATAATAACATCACAACCAAACCAGTACCTACAGAATACGGAAAAATATTACCCTCCGTACGTGTACGATCCTAAGATTTTATTCGCTACACCTTAAGCTTCCCAGAAGTCATTATTTTCGTTGTACGATGTTATTAGGTGGAATCCCTACAGACAACTAATCAGATGAAATTGACGTAGTGGCCGAAAATTGTGACCAACCTGTGTCTCGGCGTAATCAATAGCGAAGGCTTATAAGGGGAGATGTATTGAAAGAGTCTTTTCAATGTGCCTAACGATGTTATTGAGAGATTGGGAGTGTCATTATAGATATTGAACTGACGTATGGTATCTTGGGAAAAAAAAAATATTATTTACATAGACAAGCTTTATTTTTTCCGGTGGTGGTATTTTTGAACTGTATTTAGAAGTATTCATTTGGAGAGACAGAGAAAGACCAAGAACACGAAGGATGGATTGTATTAGGAATGATTTGAACGTGACGGTTGACAGAGGAGAATGGAAGAAAAAAACGTGTTGCGCCGACCCTAAGTCACGTGGGAAGATGATGCTTTAAAGCATTCATTTGGTCTACATAAAACTCGCTATTAGTAATAAAAAAAGTTTTAAATGTAAAGGGTGTAAATGGTCCCTAACGAAGCCGAAAAGCACTTGTTCTCCCCGTATTTGCGATATTTTTTTTGTTCTATACCATACCTGGGAACCTTCTAGTTACGGAGATATTGGGGGTCAAAGTTCCAACTTTTCCACAAGTTTTTTTTTAAATACATGTTTTTAATGTAAGATTTTTACTTTAAACACCTCCACGACCCCCGTACTATCCAATCCATCCATCAGCACAATGCTTTAAGTGCGTTTCATCGAGTCCTACCGTAAAACGTGATTTTTCACCCCAAAAAAAAAGCGTTTCCTAGCAATAATTTTTGCGTAAAGTTACTTAGTTTGATGTACAGAATGCTTGGTTGACGGCTTCGTGAAGGGTCTGTTTACACCCTTTAGATGTTCAAAACTTTTGCATAAATTAGTATATAGCATACATAGGACTGAAATCCTATAGAAATGACGAATGCAGACAAGTCAAGCCAAGATGGTGCAAACGTAAATCTATGCAGTGATTAATTGAAATAGCCTGTCCAAAGCATATCGCTTTCCCATTTTCTAGCACTGCTATAGTAGTTTAATTAATACTTTGAAATGAAAAATGTGTTTTCCACAAATGACAGGATTTGAAAAACGAAATTTTAAAACATCAATACGGAGCCTAAAATTTTCTTCTACTGTTAATATTTCAGGACTAAAATTCCTCACCACATGGACACATGGGATTTCCAACCTAATTATATCTCGTTAAAAACAATTCAAGTTAATTGCCCTCAACATGAATGACCTACAAACAACGTAAACAAAAAACTATTTGATGATCCAACGCGTAACAGCGAACATGCTTATAGATGAAACATACAATTTAATTACCCCGCAGTAAATTGTAATTTTATAAACAAAACCACTTCAATTTAAAGGGTAAATAAAACTGGCTGGGTAAAATTAATTGCTTTGGCACTAGAGTATATAGTGCTGCTCAAAATCTTGAAGATTAATAAACAATTTCAATTAGCAGAGAATTTACTAAAACTCGGGTTCAAAAAGCAAAATGGATTCAATTACTAGAGAATCATTAGAGGTATTCTGTCTATCGAATTCCATAACAGACAAGAGTCTAATGATATTGAAAAAAATCGGCCAAGTGCGAGTCGGACTCGCGTATGATGATTTTAATTTATTTTTATTATTTGTTGTTATGGCAGCAACAGAAATACACAGTCTGTGAAAATTTCTACTGTCTACCTATTACGGATCATGAGATACAGCCCGCTGACATACAGACGGACGGACAGTGCAGGCTTAGTAATAGGGTCCCGTCAGTTACCCTTCGGGTACGGAACCCTAAAAGATAAATGAAACAAAACGATTGAATGTCAATCGACGCTAATATTAGCGGAGAAGACAGGCATTACAAATCTTCTCGTTGTAAATCAAAATAAATTAGCCTTCAGAACCTATTTACATACAAAGACACGATGAAACTATGGTATTACGAGTACAGTCATGCAATTACATTCCAAGTACGCCATTACACAGTTAAACAGATTACGCTGAAGTCTGAAACACGATCTACATGCAAATACATACAACAAAATTACAGATCTCAAGATTAAGGTTTCTTACGTCACTGCTTAAGTCAAAGATGACGTTTTATGTCATTTTAACAAAGTAGTGGATGAATATTATCTGGGGAATCTAGTGTGTCATTCTTATGTCTTTCAAGGAAAACAAGGTCAGAATCATTGAGGGAATTTGAAACATCAATAAGGAGCAAAAGCTGGCCATTTTTTTATTTAGCGCTTCCTGCCTTTTTTGTTGTGACGTCAGACCTCCTATTTTTGTCACGGTTAACGAAGCAATTAGGCTATTTATGCTGGGTGGCGAAAATGGAAGTAGGACACTGTTCAAGGTGGTCCTTAGATAGTTGTTGATTGAAAATATTTTAACTGATGTTAGTAAATCTAATATGCTACAATTGGATTTTACTTGTCTTAGACCTGATAAACTTTTGGAAATTGCCAAGATGATTTTGGCCGGTAAAATGTGCATTTTCGTTAAAAGCATTGTCATTTTGTTTGTCTTCGAGTTCGTAAAAACAGTTAATTATCCTTATTTTCCCATTTCGCCTTTTACACAGAACCGCGAACAAATACATTTCGCATTGGCTGACCAAAACAAGGGAAAATCGAACAAAAATAATGTAAATCCGAAGAAAAGTTCTCTACTCCCCCTAAATTATCGGTTCGTTAGTGGAAAAGCATTGGAAACGGGGCAAGCCACTACGATTTAATGTTATTTCTCCCAAGTGTAGGAATTAGCACATGGAAAACATCGGGGGGTGAAGTGCTATCGTTATTTTTATGGTTCAAATGGAACTAGCAAAAAGCCTATAAAATGTGCGAAAGATTTAAATCGTGAGGGGTTCGCGTCAATATCGCTTCGAAAGATGCTTATGTTTTCGGCCAATAGGTACCAAAATATACAGCTATGTATGTATGAATCAAACGCAACATTTCTAATTACTGGAACCGGAAAAAAAAGACTTTCAAAATAATATTGTAAGTATATTAGGTACCGTCTCATTAATTAGATGTTCATGGTAAGTTCTTCATTTTCCTCAACAAATATAGCTGTCCTAAGTCGTATCATCAGTGGTCTTCGTAACAAATTTGGAAAAAGTGTAATTATTTTTCTGTCTTTCCCAACTATACTTTTCTTTTTGAGGTATCAATTTCAACAAACCGCAATTAGACACACTTTATTTGAAATTAGTGGCTGTTGCCTTCTAACTAGTAGGTTATTATAACAAGTCACTTATCAAATAAGACCATCATATATTCAACAAATAGCCCAGCTACTCATAAAATATGCCGTCCTAACAACGTATCATCAGACTAATCGTACCATAATTTAGTCGCCTTACCATCGACACTTGCCACAAGTTGCCTGTCGCGCGAAGTATAAGTAAAGTGACATAAACTACCGTCGCGCCGCGTTGTCTTTCAATTAAGCCCCATTATATTGCTGCTGTACAAGTGTTGTTTATAAAACATATATTGTTGTTTGTCGTATCGTTTTACGCTGAAATGCTGCATTGTTTTTTCCGTTTTGTTTTTAGAGGAAAATATGCATTGATATTGTTGTCTGATTGAAACATAGATGAATAGAGCAGCTAGATGCTTGTTATAGTTTGTTTGGTCTTATTTTATCTTCTTTTGTAATAAACGGTTATGATTTTTATTTACTATTATGTAGAAACTTTTTCGCGATATAAAGGTTGTAAGGAACACCTACTACATACTGTAAAAATAAAAATTTTTGACCATGTGTGTATTGCACTTTTGTAGGAAACAGCTGTTTTTTTTTTAATTACCGATGAAAAATTTATATGTGGGGGAGGGGGGTTCAGAATAATGTACTGAATGCGTGGTAACAGTTTGTGTGTCGGTGTTTTTATGTTTGCTGATAAACGTTGATTCATCTGTATTTCAACGTTAAATTCAGCAAAAAAAAAACATGCTTTTGCATTCTATCATGCGTTTTCTCTTTGAATATTTGCACTAAATTCATTCATACCTACATTCAAGCTCGTTCTGCGCAGCCGGAAGGGAATACAGCATGACGATACATGATACAATGAATTAAAACTTAAAACGGACATCTGCTACATTCCATAATCCATCCATTCAACATCTGTATGAAAATAACCCAAATAAAATACACTAAAATATTATATGACCGTTTGACATTGAGTGCAGATGCGTGTTAATCACTGTCCATCTAAATAATACAAGAATAGATTACACGTCACGGTTTTGCCCACAAAACAATGTGTGTGTTCCTAATGCCTGGAACACACTGGCAATATTTGTCAACGGTTTAGAGAGACTAGACGCCAAAACTTTGGATAAGACGGTAGCAACTCGGAGTCAATGTAAGCACAAGGTTGCAGCGAGACTCATTTGTTTGATAGGGGCATACACTCAAACGACAGTTTGATACTGTCCTTAATCGAGAGATGAAACAACTAATAATGGGTTAAACCGAACACGGTCTAGTTTTGAACTAGATATTGGATGTTTGAGTAATTACTCTGTAGTATTAATGAGGATGACTACAAAAGCAACAGAAGCCCAAAGAAACGATGGATGGACTTAGTGAAGGATGGTATAGCTAGAAAGGAGATGACTGCTGAGATGAAAGAAGAAATGCTGCGCTCATCCCAAATAAATTTGGATAAGAGCAGAATAATGAATGATGATGAGGTGATACACAGTGGGCAAATTAAATAAATATTTCTATTGTTAGGACCAATTTAAAGTAAAGTATATTAATTTGAAATTATTCTGGAGTAACTAATTACATGTACGAAATGATCGACTTAATTATTCACACAGAGGAGTTTGGCTATAGATGTGGTAGTATTACCTCATTATAAGGTATCTAGATTAATTTCAACGTAATTATGTAGCGGTAAATCGACCTCCTAAGTTGATAGCCTTGTTTGGTGAAGAGAAGGCTTCATTCAGCTGCGGATTTATTCAGCACAGAGCACAGAGATGGTTTGTGTTTTGTTAGTGTAAACTTTGCAATTCGTTATGTTAGACCAAAGTTATCCTAGGATGATTGGCTTAATGCTGGTTTTAAAAATTAAAAAAAAAACAAGTTTTATTTCAGACAATAGTGCAATTTTTTTTTTTAATTGAATAATTATTGTAGTTTAGGATATAAGTTTTAAATTTTGAATCTCGAGTGGTACATTGAAGGAGACGCCTAATTACAGTATAAGTAGATCTATAATCAAATACTCAAATCAGAAACTGGGTAAGCGTTTTTCAAAGATTAGCTACGCAAATCATGAAAACAGGACAATTGGAACTTTATTTACATTTATCATTAAATATCATATAACAACTAAATACTAAACAACAAACCCAGTAACAGCATCGTTACATCTAAAACATTTAACAAATGCGTAGTTGATTGGTCTCATTTGTCGGCGCGTTCACCACAGTCATGCAAGTCATCAATCTAAGTAGAGAATAAGGAACAATTTAATTTGTATGGGGTACACGACCACTCGACCAACAGTACGTTATACCAACATTTATAATGTTAAACAAATCGTAGCGAGTAAGACGGACACCGACAAAATGTATACGAAATTGAATTTCGAAGACCAACCAACTCCGACTACTTTTGTAGTTATAGAGCTGCATGGCTTCCTTGGCGTGTGCCATTATTCAGAACTGCCGCCGCCATCTTGTTTTTTTTCTTTCAATATGATTTTATACAGACAATTTCACAAAAATTATCAACAGCGCCCTCGATACTCAATCCTCTCGACTGTGATGCAATCTGAATCAGGCATCAGTCCAAAAAACGCGTATCTGTCACGCGCTTTATTCAAGTCGGTTCGTACCGTCGTACTTCATTGAGCCATGCTGCCCTAATCTACTCTAATCTAATCTAGCGCCTATCTGGCTCTGGCGCGGTGTCGCTCAGAAGTACCGCTATGACCCGGGAATAATTTTGAATTTTTTCCATGGAAAAACTTGAAAATGGCAGTTATTCCACGGATTAGAAAAATTTACCCATAGTCAGCAATTTGGCAAATGTGTTGTGGGTCAAAAAAATGAATCGTCTGGTAAACGCTTAACTTCTTTAGCATAGCATAGCATAATCAGCCTATTAATGTTCCCACTGCTGGGACGCAGGCCTCCTCCCTATGAGAGGGAATGGGCTATAATCCACCACGCGGGCCCAGTGTGGGTTGGTAGATGTCACATGTCTTCGAATTTTTTGGTTCTAGGACATGCCGGTTTCCTCACGATGTTTTCCTTCACCGTTTTGAGAGCAGTGGTGATGAAATAACTTACACAAAGTAATGCGCCTGGCTGGGTTCGAACCCACGACTTACTGCTCGTAAGTCGGGGTCTCCACCGCTGCTCTTAACTTCTTTATATGAATATTATTTCTCTAAACATTATATTCTTACTACCTATGTCAAAAACTTGACATGGGATACGAATTGGACACCTTGCAGGAATATGAATATTTCCTGTGTCGTACGGAAAATATGAAAATGGGAAGGAAACATTATGCTTTTTTTAGGAACAATATGTGAAGATAACTCCCTAGCTAGTTCGTAGATTTTAACTTGTGATTTTTACTTTTTTTATCTTCTAAAATAAGTTAAACAGTGTCAAGTTAAATTACCGAAAATTGTCATTCCAATATTTTACGGGAAATATACTGAGTG
Source organism: Noctua janthina (assembly GCA_963576755.1). NCBI lineage: Eukaryota > Metazoa > Arthropoda > Insecta > Lepidoptera > Noctuidae > Noctua > Noctua janthina. Next base: position 7,367,915 of record OY755063.1, on the reverse strand, counting down.
GGTAACTTTTCGAGATTTGTTTGTACCGCTCGTTTACCACAATAAGTCAATAGATAACGTACATGCAATATTTAAAAGGGTATTTATCTGGGGAAGCGGAACAGTTACTTAGACACATTCCTATATCAGATACAAATTATGAACGGTGTTGGAAACAGCTTACCGCGCGGTATAATAATAAAAGATACTTGTCACATTACATCTTGAAAAGGTTATTCAGCCAAAAGAATCTTAGTACTGTAACCTATAACACCTACTTTTGCATTGGTTACTAAAACGCACAAACCAACTACAATTGACAAAAAGGAAAGAGTAAATTTTATATCTTCTATTGTTCAAAAAGCTATTCAGAACTCTATCGTTTTCTTCACAAAATATAAGAAATACTCTTATAGTCCGAAATTTTCGTAAATGAAGCTTTTGTACAATATAGACTTCTTGGAAAAACGGTTCATAAAACTGACCACAAATGAGTTCTTTATTGTTTCCTAACAACGCACCAATATTGACCAAAAGAGGGACTTCTAACCCCAGAGGAGGGCTACTCCCACATTTCGGCAGTTAAGTTTAAATCCCATGTAAAAAAAGGTATATAGACGACAAAATTACTGGTATGAAATCCAGCAGGCAAAAGGAGTATGTAAGGATCGAAGCAGGTGGCGTTCTGTGGTCACTGCCTACCACAATTGGAAAAAGGCACAAGTTTATCTATGTATATTATACCAGGTATAGACGCCAGCACATTAAGCTATCCGAAACTGTCAAATTTTCCCAATCAACCTTGAATCTAATGCTTTAAATATAAAGTTGAATATCTATTAAAGTAATTTGACAGATTGTAGTGGCTTGATGTGCTGCCGTCTGTACAAATCCAGACTCGGGGCTGCTAATGAGAAATTCCTAATGGACAAAACCAATAGATAAAACACTTTGCCCAACCTGGGAATCGAACCCAAGACTTCATGATCAGCCTGCCATGTGACCCCACTATACCAACGACGCACTCTTGTATCACAATTTTTATTAATATCTCGTTTCCGAACAATGCAGGCATTCCTACTCTATTCATTCTCTTGCACCAAACCTTAAAATAGGAATGAGCGTTAAAAGTTAATAGGTCACGGATCATAAATAAGTTTCCTATAAATACTAGTACTTGTTCGTCATCTGGTATTAATTAGGCGCCCATTGTGTCGGACATAAAAGGAGTTTGACGTAATTATAAGATTATTATAGAAGCTAGCTGATATCCAAGGTGACTTTGCTAATTAGTAAACCAGAACTGGTGGAAATGTGAAACTTTATGTTTAGATCTCTGCATAATCACGTCTCTTACTATTATTTTCTGTTTACACCTATTTAAAGCCGCTCTGGTGCATTGACCGTCTATTTCATGCTGAGAGTCCTCCGCGTCTCTCGGAAAGCACGTTAAGTCGTTAGTTCCTGCTGTCATTCGTGGGTTACGGGTACGGAAAAATAATGGATGACAAAATTATGGCTCTTAATCTTTACATAGTATAAAACAAAGTCGCTCCCGCTGTTTGTATGCTTAGATCTTTTAAACTACACAACGGATTTTAATGCATTTCAGCAATAGATAGACTGATTCAAGAGGAAAGTTTATAATTGTATATTGCACCCGTGCGATAGGCAGTCGTCGGTCCATGTAAAATACTGGTATTCAGCTGCATCCGGTTAGATTGGAAGCCGACCCCAACATAGTTGGGTAAAGGCTAGGCAAATGATGATTGCACCCGTGCGAAGCCGGGCGGGTCGCTAGTTTCTAATAAAATACATTTATTGTGGAAATGCCTCCACTGATGAATTATGATTATGTTTGTATTTAATTTACATTAATGAAAATCGTCTAGATTAAAGTTACCCAAAATATAGACCGTTTTACCTATATTATTTCGTGTTATAGAATATTTGTTGTCTATGTAAATACTAATCTCACTAGTAATTACGAATGATAAATTACCCTCGAGGGTTCATCGCCCTACGCACTGGTTTAGCGTCACGCAAGTACATAAAAGGATTTTCGTATCAAACATGATTCAAATTTTAAATAATATTTTTTTGTTGGATGTTTGATTAAATTCCAAATAATCAATGAAACGAGGAAATAATATTTTGTAATAAATGTAGGTACAATTGCGGACATTGGCGGCTGACCAGTTAACAAAACCATTTTCATTGTATTAATACAAGGATATCCATTAATTGTATCATTAACTTCACAAGCATAAGTTAATAGCTACATCATCAATGATAATGTGTTATTGGCACATTTAGCTTTTATAACGATTTTGTCAGTGCAAATTCAGTTAGATTTCAAACTGCCAGAACTTAATCCTAACTAATATTAAAAATGCGAAAGTAAGTTTGTTTGTTTACCTTTTCACGCCTAAGTCACTGAACCGATCATCCTGAAATTTTGCATATACACGTATACGTAGTACACATAGTACGTTGTCAGGTGTACAGCAACGGACATAGACACCTTTCATCCCTAAAAAAAGTACTGTTTCCGAGGAAAACAACAAAAACGTTCTCATGATAATAGATAGCGCCACATGTCTTTTAAATCATGATTGAATTATGTTATTACAAGTAGAGTACAAACTATATAGATAGCCCGCGAAATTCGAATTTTCTAAGGTTTTTTGCAATTTGCAGGGCAGTTTCAGGCTACATATCAAACAAAATATGATTCTCGACCGTAACACGTATGTAGTTACAGAATTATAATCATTAAAATCATCAATACAACCCTCTAAGTTCATTTAATCCCATTTAATCACTATTTCATGAAAAAGTCAGTCAATGGGATTATATGAAATTAGAAGGTTGTATTGATGAATTTAATGGCTAAAACTCTGTAAAGCCTTATTTGTTTCGGTCGCGCATCATATCTTAATCAACATACAACCTGACAATGACATGTAAATTGCAAAAAACGTAAGAAAATTTAAATTTCGCGTGCTACCCTGGCGCTTTCACCTTAACGCGAGCGAATCCGCGGACAAAAGCTAGATTCCTATATTACCAAGAAACAAAAATATGAGGAGTGTTACACCAACACCGAAAACATTTCTTGTTTAATATAAACAAGGTCACTCTTCCCAACTTGCCTTATATCAGTCAAGAACAGACATTGTTATTATCCAATTGAATACATTTAGTGAACAATATTAGTCTTGCAGCTTAATAAGGGCAAATCAGGAGTAAGTGTTTGAGTTCCGACCTTTTTATTTTTATCGTAAAAGTATAATAAAACTCAAATAAATGAAGATACATCGACCTAATAACAAGCACAGTTTGCTGTAAAATAAAAGACTATTGGAAAAGCATTTTATTTGATGTAGTTAGACTGTTGTTGACGTTGAAATGTGGGTCTACAAACGTGCGGAGTAAACATCACATATTTATAAAATTTGAAATTTTTTAAAATAAAATACTCATTTCGCACGTATTTTTTACTTAATTTTTGGACTTTTTTTTCATAATTATGTATGGTTGAAACTTACTTGTTCTTGTCGCAAACATATAACATGTTTTTTTTCGATTAAATTAATATATGTAGAAGAAATAGAACGCGTGACATAAACGTAACGTAAAGTTTAAACTTTACGTTACGTTTATGTCACGCGTTCGTGATTGGTCCTCTTTATTCTGTTTAGCAATAACAAACATATTATGAACTCGACGAAAAAGCAATTCTGTAACGTGTCTAAATAAAATCAAGCAACAAAATTCAATTTCGTATTTAATCGACATTCCACTGTACATTTTTTAGCTTCGCAACGTTTTGTTTACCAAAACAAAATGTAGGTAATGAATGCGGTATCTGCTTTTTCATAGTTTTGTTTTCATTAGGTATTTGATAGAACAGTCAATCGTTTTGTAAGCCGAAATATATCATTTGAACCGAAGATATCAAGTACATACAAAAACCCAGTTATCTGGTATTACCGAATACCAGGTTTCTGCGTTTTTTATACGAACTATCAATCTTCGCAGGCTCTGACGAAATGCTTATTTATGTCTGAAATTCCTAACTATTTCTTCTTAAAATCACAATACAGCAGTATGGGGAACAATATTTGTAAACATACTTTACAACAGCATTGAACGGGTTGATCATCTGCCAATCTGAGAACCAGTTTTAATAACAACAAAACGTGCGTTACTCTTTAAAAAAATGATAATCGATGAATGAAACAAGGATGATAGAAATATTAACGAAAACAAGAACCAACTCACACCTCCATACAAATTATACTCGTACAATTTAAACATTTAGTTCTCAAAATGGCGTTTTAGGAGACAGTTATTTAATTTCAAATTGCTCTGACAGGTAAATATTTAAACTAAAGCTCAATTGAACCACAGATCGCTTAACATATTTTTAACATACTTTACATATCATCATTGTGTTTTCAGAATCAAGTATTCTTACATACAGAATGATTTTATAAAGACGTTTATCAATTTCTGGTGCACAGGCCCCATATTAACAGTCAAGGCTACCGAATCAGCCAGCAAAACATTACACAAAAATTCTTCAATTCAAAAGCCCGAACAGGCGTCCCATTTAGTAGCACCATGACACAAATAATGGCGCTCATAATTTCAGGAATTGATAACGTCACGTTTGCTTAACGAGCTCAACTAGTCGGTGACCGAACGAACGCATCAAATTGACGATGCACGCTCCTAACGTTACGCTTTTAAATATTTTGTTACCGTACCTAACACTTGTGGAACTTGTTATATAGAAATGTGTCGATTATTGTAATGTTTTTATGATTTTGTCTCCGAAAAAGGATTCAATTACTTACTTACATAAACTCACGCTTTCCTCCCAACTATAGAACACCGAGCCAGCCACCTGCGACGATCCTTACTTAATCCTTTCGCCTCGTCTACGTTCATACATCTGGTCATACAATCACGCTGATGTTATGTTAGTCGACCACTCTGAACAGTTAACATAAGATTACCTACCTACCAGACCTACTCAGTAATCTTTCAACCTAAAATTCAAGTGTAAGAGGTTTTCTATACTAATATTCTAAAGCTGAAAATTTTGTTTTGTTGAACACTGTCAATCTTAGGAAGTACTGGTTCGAATTGAAAAAATATTTTAGTTTTGGATAGCCCATTTATAAAGGAAGGATATATAATGTGACGCTACGACCAATAGGAGCGGAGTATCAATGAAAAAATTTGCAAAAACGAAAAAAAAATGTATTTTGATATTAATTTTACGCGCCCGAAGGTCGTGAGTAATAGCTAGTTTTACAAAAAAAGCGTTTCTTAATTTTTACAGAGAGATGAAAAGCGAAGACATGTTTGCAATATAAAAAGTGAAAATAGTTAAGTAGCACTCACGTACATAACTTTCGTAAAACTGACTCAAAATACAAGAAATCTTGTCTAGAAACGTGTGATGGTTACATTACTCCCATATATCTAACAATTCCTTTATTTCCTTTACACTATCTCACTACTCCAGGTGTAAGAGAAAAATATAAACTTTATTACGTACTTTTACCCTGAAGAAAGTGAGTTTGTCACTGAGAAATGGTATACTTTAGTATTGAAAGTAGTGTTGCTACTTTGTGTCGCTCCTAATAAAACTAGAACTACCTACAATGTTGACTACACACTTAAGGGTTTGACCTCGTTTCGAATTTTATCATAAACTAGCTTATGCTCGCGGCTTCACCCGCGTGGAGTTCGATAATTGTTCCACGGGATCGTATTACCGCGAAAAGTATCCTATGTAATAAGGTTATAAACTATCTGTGTGCCAAATTTAATCCAAATCCGGTCAGTAGTTTTTGCGTGAAAGAATAACAAACATCCAGACATCCAATTCCATTCATTTTTGTTCCATTTCCTTACCTAGCACATTAAAATTTGCAACTTGTGCTGAAATCCTACTTTCTGGTTTTAAAAACATGAATCTATTTTTGTTACACATCGATCTTCCCACTTTCAGTAAATGTATCAAAATAGCCTCTCAAATATCTGGGTGTGTTTCATCTAGATAACCTAAAACCAATAATATTAACATTATTGATGCAATATTAACGTGTTTATTCTAAACCCCGATTCAGATTGAATTTCAAACATTTAAACGTTTGACTTTGACACGAGATTTATACTGACTTGCAGGCATATAAACATTAACAGAATTTGTTTATAGATCTAAATAAATAACTATTGCTGTGTAAAAAGACTTGGTCGTGTCATAGGGAGCGAGTTGTAAGTTCACATCTGGGAATAATGATCAAAGAAGACATACCTATTTTTATGGCTACACCTGTGCCGTACGCACAAAAGTATTAATACTACATTGAATGTAAAAAAGATACGCTGTATTCACATTATTTGACTAGGTCATATTTTTCATCACACAATCATGTGCTTTTACTAGCTAAGCCATAGAGAATAATAAAGGGTGTAAATAACATAACCGAAAGGCACTTGTTCTCTCCGTCTTTGCGATCATTTGTTTGTTCTAGACCATACCTTCTACTTACGGAGATATTGGGGGTCAAAGTTCCAACTTTTTCATATTTTTTTTTTTTAAATATATATTTTTAATGTAAGATCTTTACACACCTCCACGACCCCCGTACTATTCAATCCATCCATCAGCACAATGCTTTGAGTGCTTTCCATCGAGTCCTACCGTACAACGTGATTTTTCGCCCCAAAAAAAAAGTCGATTCCCAGCAATAATTTGTTCGTAAAGTTAGTTAGTTTGATGTACAGAATGCTTGGTTGACGGTTATGTGAAGGTTCTGTTTACACCCTGTATAGTCTTTGAGCTAAGCTAAGCTTAATACTCCCTTCCGCTCCGCCCAGATTTTCCAACCGAAAAATGAAAAAAAACCTTAACACAATAACACGGGGCACAATGAATCGGGTACATTGCATGTCGCCCTCGCCTCTAGTTGAACATCAGGGCTCTGTAGAAGCACGCTGTGGTGTGGGTAGACTTGTAAGTAGGTCGCGTGACGTCACTACCAGCGCACTTGCGATTCATTTTAACAACTTCAACATTCATAAGTCTACACAGTCTGACATATTTATTAAGAACGGTCGCCATTTAATCTAAGTCACAATCTGTCAAAAAAACCTCGAATTTACCATCTGTTCCTGAACTTCCTGAGAAGTGTTTGTCATTAATTGTCACTGAGCTTAAAATGCGAATAGATTTTTATTAAATCCGTGACTTGGCTCTCTGAAGTTCCTAAAAACGTCAACTTATGAACATAATCAAAATATCGAAGAGCCATATGGTATAAAGAAAAACCTACATATATTTCTTTGCAACTTTTAACAAAAATCTTTTACCATTTATTTCCAATTCCCTGATTCTGGTTATTGGGTGATATCAAAAATATATTTTATTTCGGTTTGACACAATTCGCGGAAAAGCGTGCGAAAGGGTTTCACGTTTGATAGACAGCATGAAAATTGAGTTGCACCAACTTCATAAAACTGGCGCATGCACGCTTTGACAGCCCTATTTTCAGTTTGCCTTCGACTTTGTTAATAAATTTACTGTTCAATCGTGGTATTGAATAAATACTGGTACATAAAAACCTCTATTGACGACGCGACGCCTGATTAAAAGTTTAAAGGTTAATTTTGTTTCAACTGGTCAAAGTACAATATATTTATAAGAATCGCAAAAAACCTAACCATAGGTACCTATCTAAACATTTCATAAGCTGGATGCCATATACAAGCAAAACCAAAATTAAGAATGCGTTAAAAACATTAAAGTATTTTTAAATTTTAATTATAGAACTACAAACGTATAACACCAATCTTTTGGGGTTAATAAAGTAGTACTATTATCATATATATTGCCTTGAAGTGTAATGTTCATCTTGTAATACAACATATGAATTCCGACTAGTGTAAACTACCTATTATTGATAAATCTTCTTAAACGGAAGTCTGTAAACCCAGTTACATAACATTCTGCGAAAGTCCTTGCAATCAATCATTGTGAAGTTATATGACACTCAAAGTGTCGGCCAAGATCATTGTCTATTGATACAGCAATTGACCTGGAACTCTTGTATTGGGAGGTACTTCTGCAAAATTACTTCAGCCTTGAGTTTCTACACGCAAACTTCCCGGACTGACGTTATTAGTGTAAATTATATACAATAAACACTGTGTATAATATATGTGTACATATTACTGGTATTATACTTTACTACTTTTTTACTTAGGTATGAATATGCGTAGAATATTTGTCTAGACATTTATTTAAACGACATTATGAGTGTGACTTTGCTACAATTTTTTTTTGACGAGAAATTAAATTGTTAGCTTGAGGATGAACTGCGGGACTGTTCAAAAGAGATACCGTGGCCCTGGAACACAAAGGGCAAAGAAGGAACATGGATGGGTTTTAGTCACTACAAGTCTAACACTCCCTTCCGCTCCGCCCAGAGTGGGGGGGTCATTTGATGATTTCCCATCCGAAAAAAAAGAAAAAAAGGATACTTATGTAGTTCATATCCCAAAGGATGATAAACTTTCCACGAGGGTTGATCCGCGGTCACAGCTAATGTATGATTATATGTAGATTCGCATTAACTTGAGGGGTTTCCCAATTACATTATAGCTATAGGTATGTTGGATTCTACATAGAAGCTTAAACGGCGGTCGTGCTGAAAGAATATATAAACGTAACAGTACCTATATCCACCAAAAATCCATATATTATTCTCAACTAACATTAATAATTTAGTTCATGTTATCTTATTAGTATGATCTAGTCATTGAGTCTAGTGGTAATTACGTACATCCGCCTTAAAAATATAAAAATGCTAACTAGCTCTTTCTCAAAATAGTTTTTTTTCGGGTCATTTTTTGTTTGTCCTTGCCAAGATGAAAATTTGTAAATAATTTTCTTAAAAGTTTTTTTTAAAGACTTTATAGTAATTATTGAAACTTTTTCAGTGTTGTCAATCATTTTTTATTTATTGTATTTATATTTTAGTAATTAGTTACTTATAGTATAGTTAGTTACCTAATTGTATATTGGAAAATAGATCTTAAGAATCGTAAATTAAATGCATAATAAATATTCATTTGATTATTTTGATTACGAAGATACGATAAATACTTAACAGGCTTCATGAGATCTGAGGATACGTGTTGAAAATAATATGGTAAAGGTTAGTAGTAGGCACCAGTTCGTTTGATTGTAAAGCAATGTAGGTACAAGGACTTGTTTCTTTACTTTTGCATATTAACGACACACCGGATTGCAATACAAATATTGAACTACCCAATAATAGTCTTAGAAGAAACGTCTGATCATGCAACGTGTTGTTTAAAAACAAAATAAGTACTTAAATCTTAATAAACATATTATAAAACAAAACTTTTTAACTCACCATTCGAAAATAATATCACGAAAACAGCATACAAAACAAAATTCTTCATCTTAAAAAATATTCTTTCCTGATGCAAAACAAAACACAAACAATACAGATAATAAAAGTTCAAGGCTGACACATTCTATTTTCGCGCTTTTTTTATTCAAATGTGTTCCAAAAAAAAGTAGACGCGTTCCAAATCAGACGATTGCTTATGGCCAGTGCTCGTGTAGATGCGGGCAAGGCTTGACACGACTGACGTTTGTGCCTCTTTTACTGACACTGCGAGCTCGGAAATGAGACGTAATATTGAAGTATAAACATCACGCTTATTTTTAGAGCATTTGAACTACTGGAATGTCATTCTGTATGGTGTACTAGTACTACTACTCATCCGAAGATCTTAAACGGTTAAATTAAAACCTTACGTAACTTTTTAACAGTTGGATTGTCGGGTTGTTTGTTTCCTTTTTTACCAAGGCTTTGTTTTTTTTTGTTATCAGTTTAATCGTTTTTCTCTCTGTAATGGGATGATATTTCAGATTTTTATTCTTGCGGTACAATCGCCCTTTTCAACGTTTAAGGGGTTCTTATTGCGCACGAAAATGAACAAGCTGTGTGCTTCCCCACTTAAATAAATTGTTCCTTGTTACTGAAAAGAACAGCATTAAGATGGCGTATAATGGTTTTTAGAAAACTTAAAGGGTAGCATGAAAGTAGCAACGTTGCTTAATCATGTTTGAAATGCGTTCTAATGGATTAATCGCGCTTAAAAGCACCCGAATTGCTGAGAAGAAAAGTAATCCAAACAATAGAAACCCCTCTGTAGAAGCTACTTAAAAAAAAAAATATGTTTGAGTAGTGAAAAGCTTGTATTTTTGTTTAAAATTAGAACTCTTTTATGAACATTTTACTTTATGTTTAACTTTTTTTTTCATTAGACTTAAGCGTTATTACCAGTGCCAGTGCCAGTGACTATAAGTTCATACGAGTTGTTTCGTTCGTTTTAATTAATTGGCAACCGCCAAAATAATTTAATAAACCACCCACTGCGGCCAAAAATGTACAAAACTGTAAGTAAACTACATTAAAGGGCCTTCCTACCTATTCCTTTTGATACCTTTTTCCAGAATTGCTGGAACAATTTCAGAATTTCGTCCCTTTTGAGTGTTTGCCCCGACAATTTGCCTAATTGCCTTCCTACAAAAACAATCATCTTAAACCTGGGGCAAACACTGACAATAACAGAGAAGGGGGCATACCGATTATTTCGGAACCCATTGTCCAAACCTTTCTGGGATGCTGTTTTCCTGTTAGAAGGCCATTTTGGTCACCTTTCCCCTAATTGTTGGCAAGCGCCTTAAGCGGTGACCAAACATTTCCCTGAGATCTTTTGTTACAATTGTGTTACATGTTTATGTGTAAGGAAGTTTTCAGGTAGACTACATATTTACGAGAATTTTCAATTTTCCTTGTTTTCATTTTGAATATTGGCTGTTATAGGTTGACAATAAATTAAGCGAATAGATTTTTGTTCAATTTTGCAAAGAAACGAAGATAAAAAGTCTGACGTTTAGTTAATAAATCCTTTGCCAATAAATTTCAAAATTAAATAACAATAAATGTGTGTGGCCAATTTTTTTCAAAAATTGGCCACAACACTTTCCCAACGAGCTTTATATTGCTGCACGTGTAGCATGACCACCGAAGAAATGGGTTTTGTCGACGGAAAAATCGACAAAGTGACAGATCAAAAAAAGAAATCTATCATTTTGTCGATTCATTTAGACAAAACCCGTTTGTTCGGTGGTAATGTTACTCGTGTTGGTATTACTTAGTGTTAAATCTTCCAGAATAACAGACGCCATCACATCAAGCTACAATCTGTCAAATTTCTTCAATAGATTTTCAACTTTATTACTAAAGCATTAAGTTCAAGGTTGATTGGGAAAATTTGACAGTTTCGGGTAGCTTGACGTGCTGGCGTCTGTACATGGATACAAGGTTGACAGATAAATTGGTGTTCTCTGTTTAGGTACAAGTAAACTCAACTGCTATCTATTACTGGAGCGACGGCGACGCCTCTTCAAACGTCAAAGCGGGAATCACATGGCATTTTTAGGATATTTCTTCTACTGAGTCATCCATTCAATTTTGTTCTTTGTTATTTTATACTTCGTTTAGAAGAATGATGTCGCAAACTCGCTATAAAATAATTAGTTCGTTTAAGAACTATTAATTAAAATGTTTCTCTCATCAAGGTCAAGGTTTGTCTTTTGATATTATTATCAACAGATCTAATATTTTTTGGACACGTGTGACCCGCAGCAGCTTCGCATTGGTGCAGTGAAACATCGGGATTGCTGTGGCATGTCGAAGTTGAATATAAATAAAGTAAGCCCGCCATAGACAATAGGTTATGCATGCGCAGTTTTGTGAACGTAGAAGAAATCTGTACACTTATCCTTGGAACGATACTCTGATTTTCATGCATTTAAAACTGACATACATGAACTAGCTAGTGTATGGATACCAAAGAGATTTAAAGGAATTATATAGCGGTCGGAAGAAATTTTGATCCTGGACCTTTTCGATTTTGGTACACAAATGCTAGCTGACAAGCGGGTTAATGACACTAGACATACTAACTTGTTACAAAGTAGTAACAAGTATTGGGATTACGATTTTCTTCGTCTTGACCTGTCTATTGCTCGTAAATATTTAAATGTGTATCTTTAAACACATAAACTTTTCCAATGTCACGGTCTAACAGATGTTAAAAACCGCCCCAAAATCCTTTGTGTAGATTAGAATACCTAAGCAGGCACCCAGACAGACAGATACAAAAAGCGACTACATATGTATAAAAACATATGAAAATTATGTCGCAAGAAAATGTTATTAATGATTATTTCGTTATTTTTTTCAGAAATGCTGAAGATACATAACAGACGGACTCTGGCCTTCAGAAATTCACAACCCAATTAGGTACCAACATGGAAAAACCGATATTATGAGAATACACACGTTGTCAGACTTTCGAGCTCATAAATAACCGTAAGCGACGGGTCATAACTATTCGAAGGATAACACGGGTAAGGGTGTAACAAGTTTTTCATGACATGGATCGGTCTAGAAGTCTCGATTTGAAAAGAATCTTTGCAGGGACTTCGACAAATGCAGATCGTAGGCAATTATTTATTAGGTGATTGCTTGTGATCCAAACAGTTGTAGTCTTCACGAGTGACGATACTTTAAAGGTCGGGTACGGTAGACCGTATGTCAATAACAAACTCGATATAAGCTGGTTTTCTATTCTATTTAAACTCCGTTCTTCACTAGACCAACTCAGGGCCAGTGTAACCACTGACGAGCGTACTCATTCATCACACACTGGCAGAAAACCCCATACAATCATCAGTTTTAAAATTCTCTGATAATTCTGCATAAGAATGCGGAATAAAAAGTCTTTAACATGTTGTTCCCAACGTGAACAAACACTAAGACCACCTTTATCTCGCGGTTGTTTGATAAAATCTCTTTGTGTGTGCCTTTCATACGCATTTGCATTTTCCACTGGTAGACAAGCAATGTTAGCGCCACTTCACCCTTGGGTTAGATTTTACAGATTTCGGTTTTTAGCGTTCCTTAACCAACGGGACCTTATTACTAAGCCTTCGCTGTCCGTCCGTCCGCCTGTCTATCAGTGGGCTGTATCTCATGATCCGTAATAGGTCATCATCATCTGCCTAGCCTTTTTTCAACTACATTTGGGTCGGCTTCCAGTCTATCCGGATGCAGCTGAATACCAGTATTTTACATGGAGCGACTGCCTATCTGACCTCCACAACCCAGTTAGTACTGGGTAATACGATACCCCTTGGTAAGACTGGTTGTCAGACTTTTTGGGCCACTGACTATCTAACGACTGTCAAATATCTACTATTGACACCCGGGACCAACGGCTTAAGGTGCTTTCTGAGGCACGGACGAAACTGGGTATGTAATAGGCGGTCACCCATCCACAGACCAACCGAGGCAAGCACGGCTAAACCCAAAGGTCGACCAGAGCGGCTGTTATTATTTAGCCACGAGCTCCTCAATAGAAATGATCCGTAATAGGTCGAAAGTTGAAATTTCCACATGTGTATTTCTGATGCCGCTATCACAACAAATAAATTAAAAAAGGGGGTTTCTTATTACGATGATGGTACGGAACACTTCATGCGCGATTCCGACTAGTATTTGGCCGGTTTTTTTTTAATAGTATTCATATTTTGAGTAGTGGCCTAATATTACTTAGTTATTAACATTGAGAGTATTTAGGTACATCGTACACCAGCCAGTTCGAAAGTTGTATTTTAGTAACTTTTTCCAACAAAGTCTTCAGTTTCAATACAGAATGGTGTTTCCTTTATAACTTAAAGTTAAGCAGTGATTTATGTGTGCGTAGTAATAATAGAATTGTTGCTTTTTAACGTGTTCACGGTTCTTATAACTGTTTTTAAACCAACTCTAACAGGACAACTTATTAATAAGCCATTAGTAATATTAGGGTCTTGTATCAGGATTTTCCAAACGGTAAGTACTATTTGATAAATTTGTTCGCTTAACAATAACCATTTATAAGTACAAAACTTGGGTTTTGTGACTGTAAAATACCATGTGGATCCCTCACACTAGCTTATAAAGCAATTCACTTTAGTTCAACTCCTTGATTAAATTTTAAATCGTCTAGCTGAACTAATATCTATGGTTGACATCTGGTCGTAGTTGCGAAGCCTGGTACGAGTGTCAGGAGCCATCACGTTTGTCTGCCCCTAACTTTATTACAGAAACTTTCTGTAACGGCATCCGTCGTAGGTAATATTGTAGGGTTTATGTCCTTGCCCAGCAGTGGGACAATTCTGGATGGATAGTTAATTACGCCTATTGAATTGGATGTTTTGTTGTAATGTCTCGCAATCTTGTGTACTTTTTTAACCGACTTCTAAAAAGGACGAGGTTCTCTATTAGGCTGTTCGTAACCTTATAGCTCCGTGATTACTGATTCGATTTACATGATTCTGATTTTTCATTTGGTAGAGGAAGCATGCGCGGTTGTCCCATATAAATTTTATTCACATTGCTTGGGTAGCCTATGAGTAAATAAAGTTATTGGCAGAACTAAAACTATAAAAGATATTTTATAATAATTAAGATATTCAAAATAAGAAGATATTCTACAATTTTTTTTTCTTCTTTGCCCATGTGGATGATATGCCAATAAATTTTAGTAACAATGAAAAATGTATACTCAACAAGAATTTGTGTGAGATACCATCATATCAAAACTAAAAAGAATGAAATGAAAAAATATTTTGCAAAAAAAAAAATAACTGACTTCTAAAAAAAATCTAATAAGTAGAAAAGAACTTTCATATATTTTTTTTGCATTTTTTTTTTTTTGGGATGTGTTAAGGGTATGGCATTCAGAACAGTAATACCTACCTATACGTCCATAAGAAGGCACTTAAGGAATCCTATTAATGGATTAACAAATCCAAACTTTAAATACGAAAGTTTGGAAGTTTCTCACTCAATCAATCCGCAACGGTTTAACTAATTTCAATGTTTGACAGTCAGGTAGAAGAGTTTCGACCCAAAATCAACACAAAAGTTACTATTACGGGTATAAAAGATTAGTCAAGAATCTTTAATGGAATATAAGTTAATTTTACATTTGGAAGATTATTGTTTTTCTTCTGAATTTTTTAAGAATTTTCAGAAGTATTCAACTTTTCCGATTGATCAACCCATAAAATATGTCATTTACTCTCAACATTTTTGCCTTAGTAAAATAAGGAAACCAAATTCATCAGTTCCTTGAGAAACTCCAGAACTACTATATTCTTGTGACCTTAATAAGGAAAGTCGAGTTTCGTCGAGATTCTACTTTAGGCGTTATTCTCTCTTGAACTTTGAAATTGAATTACTTAGGCACCTACATAGGACTGTAGGAAACTGTCACACGGTTCCTGAACGAAGAATATAAAGTTGAAAATTTGTCGAACTTTACTTAAGTGCCTATTTAGGGATACTTATATTTGTATGCATTTTGTAACACCTACATCTACATCTTGTGTATGTGTACGTAAATAAACATACAATGTGTAAGTGGACCCTTCACGCAGCTGTCAACCAAGCATTCAATACGCCCAACTTAGTAAGTCTACTCAAAAATTACTGCTGGCAAACTGGGGTGAAAAATCACGTTTTACGAATTGAGATTGAGTCCTAACTCAATTTAATGCACTCAAAACATTGTGCTGATGGATGCATTGAATAGTACGGATCGGGGTATTTTAAGTAAAGTTATAATATTAAAAATTGTACTTAAAAAAAAAAAAACTTGTGTAAAGTTGGAACTTTGACTGTTGGAACTTTGAACTAAAAAAAACTTTTTAGTTCAAAGTTCCAACAGTCAAAGTTCCAACTTTACACAAGTTTTTTTTTTTTTAATTACAATTTTTAATATTATGGTCAGGGTATGGTCTAGAACAAAAAAATTATTGCAATGACGGGGAGAACAAGTGCTTTTCGGCTTCGTTAAGGGTATTTTTACATCCATTATTTGTTGAATTGGCGTTCAAAACTTACGAAGTTGTAGTAGTTTTTGCGGACTGTATTGAAGTAATCCCTAAGCAGAGTTTGTCAACTTCTCAACATAAAATTCACATTCAGAAACGGGATGTGTACTTTCACCGAAAATTGCTTGAAACGTAGTTGCCTCTGTGCTACGTACCCTAAGGTAATACTTGAGAGTATTTATCAAAAGTCCCATAAAGTCGGGTAGCACCTTTAGTACCTATAAATAGTTCAGACTTGCAATTTCCTCTTTCTTAACTTGGTGGAGCTGTTGGCCCAAGAAATTGTGTTATGCAGGTTGTTGGCGCCACAATGCCTTGCTCATTCCTGTTTGGACTTGTTCCTTTGTTTCTTTAACTTAGTTTTGTTGAATTATACTGAACTTCGTAACGTCTGACTGTGTGAATTTGTTTTGAAGAATTGAAACTGATCTGGTTGCGCAAGTTATTGATCTTATTTAGGGTTCAATTTTGCTTGTAAATAACAGAGCATCACTTCTGGAATTCCCGAAGGGTTAGGCAGAGGTGTATCTAATAGTATACCCATATTTCGCCAGTTATGATTAAGTCCCATTTTGCTTGTACTATACGCTCTATTTAGAGGTAAAACTTAAGTACAGTTATCAAGGTTTACCATTTAATACGTGTTTAAGAATAAAAGAAATACATTCCTGATGATACTGCTATGTAAAATTGACTCAAACAATAAGTTTCCAAAGAATCTAACTCGAGGATAATAACGTAGGGCTGCGGGACTTTTTGAAAGAGATACCGCGGCCCTGGAACACAAAGGGCTAAGAAGGGACATGGGTAGGTTTTAGTCAGTACAAATCTGATACTCCCTTCCACTCCGCCCAGAGCGGGAGAGGTCATTTGATGATTTCCCGCTCGAAAAAAAAGGATAATGTCATAAGAAACATAAGATTTTACTGTACCTAAACAAAAAACAACAATTCCTAAACAAGTCCAGAAAGAACCCGTAGGCAAATCCATAACATGACCTAACAAATAACAACTAAATAAAAAAACAAACTAGCATAATATTGCTTACAAAATAAATTCGCTGAAGAAATTTAATACATATTCTATTTCCCGATAAAAATACGATTTGGGTACGAATGCTGCTTCAGGCTATGCAAGGAATGGCAAGGTAATATTCAAGAAAATATTTATAACATATTCAGTTTAGTAAGATTGTAAAATGGGAATAAAAATACAGGAATAAACATTTTCATAAACTAATACAACACATCTTTGCTTTAAGGAACTATGTTTTATTTTTCGGATTTGTACGTTACTGTATTTTATTATATAGTTTATTTATAAAATATTTTTTATTTTATTTTGATTTTATACGACTGCTGAGCATGAGGTCCTGGGTTCGATTCCCAGGTCGGGAAAAGTGTTATTGGGTTTTTCCATCAGGAATTTCTCAGTAGCAGCCACGAGTCTGGATTTGCGCCGGTTGATGGCAATAGGCTCGCCCTCTATTACATGGGACTTAAATATAACTGGCGATATGTGGGTGTACTACAAGGTACAACGCTACCTAACTCTTCGGATATTACAGGCGTAATGTTATGTTACTTTTATTACATGACCCGAATTCCAAGAATTGGCACAAAATTCCTATACTGTGCCTGGAAAATGATTGCGGGGAAAATGTATCAAATTGGAAGCACAAAAACGCGTACCTACAACAAAGTATTTTCCTCAAAAAAGCCGTCATTGTTTGCACTCGCGAACAATGAGTAAGATTGATTGATACATTGGTGAAAAAATAAAGCAGAAATGAGTGGTTTCCCTGCGGTCTGGCGACCAAGTTGTTACATAAAATAGCTTTTAAATTAAAAGCCGATGGTTGCCGTTGGGGACTTCGTAACCTGATGGTGTCCCATGGGCCTGTCATGATGTTTGATTTATTGATTTCGAATTTCGGAAACAGGAGTTTTGACCTATATGTTTTTACTGTTGGTTGTGAGTAGAATTTTAGATGAACTCGTTTCATTTCTAGGTGATTTTTGTTTTGTTTTGATTTGAAGAGGGAGAATTATTGGAGTGTGCTACCTGAAATATTGTAGATAGACTCAAAAACATACGTAGTATAGACTTTTAACACATTGATAGCTACCAGTTCCTATCAGATTTTTGCATTCTTCTAAACTTCTTAAACTTAGTTATTTTTAACCAACTTCTAAAAAAGGAGGAGGTTCCACCAGCATCTTTTTCCATTTCATGTATGTACACCGTTTTCACCGTGATTTTTTCATTTGGTAGAGAAAGCTTGTGCGGTGGTGCCATATAAATTGCTTGAGTAGTTTAAGAGTTTACGTATTTCTTCTTCTTGACGTATGTTGATGACATGATGGTCCCTAATAACTTCTAGTTACAACAAGTAAAATGAAATCATGATATGCATTCGTGTAGGATACTACAACTACTCCTTTAACTAAAATGGGTAAAATAAAATTTAAAAATTTTAAAAAGTTTTTTATGCTTGAAATAGAATTGGAAAATAAAAAAAAAAACAAATTCACGGGTGGGCGTCGAACTCGCAAACTTTGGCTGCTTTAGCTAAGTTGATTTTTAATGGTCCGTAACGATAGTGAGGAAATAATCGCGAGGAAAACTTTGAGTTAGAATGTGGGGTATATAGGAGTAGAGGAAGACCAAAAAAACGATGCCTGGGCTGTATGAAATATGGCTAGAAAGGAAGTGACTACTGAGATGAGGACTAAAAGCGGAGTTTGGAAGGAGACAGTCAGCACAGCAGATTTAATTTAATTGAGATAAGGGCAGCGGGAAGAAAATGATCGACGGAACAGGATGATAAATTGAGGAATGAGGTTATACGAGAACGTTGCGGTTGAAAAGAAGATGTATGATTAATAATTCAACAAATAAATTCCATTTATTTCAGGTCTGCGATATAAAAACAAAAATAGATAAAAATACAAATACAAACACATAAATTATAGCTAAACCCGAAATATCAGAATTACACACATAAGAAACGAAAAAAATAAATGATAATAATATAAAAGTCAAAATAAAATACACAATCGCAATGCTTAGATGTCTTGGTCATGTGGAGAGAATGAGTGAAAGGCGAAAGGTATAAAAAGTATTTACAAGGCAGATGTGGGTGTCAACTCCGGGAGGGACATACACTGACCTTATTGGTGAGGTTCTTCAGAAGTCAGGTGCGTAGTACTCGTAACGTGTGTCTGATGACCAGATATATGAACGTAGTCGAGGCAAAAGGAGTATGTAAGGGTCGTAGGAGATGGCGTTCAGTGGTTTCTGTCAAACACCATGGAAAAATGGCATGAGTAATGCCTAATAATGTAATGGGTGTGTATAATTATGTATGTATGTATATTGAATAGAATTCAATATTTTCTTAGGTCAGGTTTGGATTAAAAAAACAAAAACAAATAGTTGGAGAAACCCAAACAAAGCCTTTCAAACTGTTGATGTACATTTTTTGTTTCTTCACAGTATCTGAATGTTGGTCAAGTACGGTCGTTGGCGTGACAATCAAGTACATAATGAGTGACAAATTGCACGGAATTGTCGCCGCGACAAGATAACAGTTTTATACGATTATTAAATAATCATTTTCTACAGCTGAGGTATTGTTGGTTGAAGTTGAATGCTAAAAGAACCTTAAGATTTTAATAGATATGTTTGTAGGACATATCTACTATAAGTTTTATTTTCAATTTAAAAACAATTTATACTCTCTATTCACAGACATGACTTATTATTATATAGGGTTACTGATAATTATTGACCGATACTTAAACACGTGATTGTACTCATGATAACAAACAATTTTCCCAAAGAACATATGTTTAATGTGATTATATTTTTTGTCTATAGAAAACTGACTGTGCCAATTTTCAAAGGGAATCCGGTAGGAATCGAGTTGTATGGAACCTTCGCCACTGGTCCGCACTAGAAAAACCTGTATAGCAGATCACCAGAAAGGCTTCTTTAAGTATGAGTAATCATGATGTATGAATAGGTGAGGATTTTTTGTCATTCAAATGCATGTTTTGAAGACTTCTTTTAGCGATAAAAATGCTAAACAATGTGCTGTTCAATGTTAGTATGTTTTTCTGTTATGTTTGTAGTTTTACCTACCTTCCTACAGTATAGAAGTATTCGATCATAAGATTTTGATGAATTAAATGAACTTTTTATTTCTTGTTTTTTAATGCAAAAAAATAAAATAACGCTTAATACGTTATTGTATTTTATTCCTGTACGCACCTGTTTCATCACTATCCAACCATGTATTTATTATTCAGAATGCCATAAATAAAACAAAAATACATAATAATCCCATAAATTTAGTATTAAATACATATTTAATCTCCCAAAAGGGCAATTGTACCTACTTACAATTTATTCGAAGTTATTATTTGCGTTAAACAAACCGCCATGTTCAAATATTGGTGCATCTCCCTGGGGGAGACGCGGCACAGATGGTCCACTTATATTACCACCTTAACGCGGGGAAGTTTAGGAGTAACGTAAATCGGTAATCAATATCTCTGCTATGGCTACGTGGTGTCTACTAAAATATAGTTGTCCATAGATGCTCTACTAGTTGGTCCGTATAAATTGGTTTTTCGTCGTCAATTTTTCATTAACATAGTAAAAGAGCACACAGTAAGAGAGCTATAGTAAAAGAGTAGGTTTGGTGTTAAATAATACACACTAAGTGTTCTATTTATTCTGCAATAAAATAAACATCGTGAGGTTTAGTGCAAAAGAGAGCTATTACAATTTATAAAGAAAAAGGTCGGCAATAAATCGAGTTTTATTTGGTACATTATTTTCTCCTTGAAAACCAACAATTTGTGTTAAATCTACTAGAATAAATATTTGAACAACCCACAATTTTAAGAGCCAATTTCTTCTCATTTCTTCGGATCGATATTGTTTCCCCTTACAAAATACACTCCCGATAATATCTACGCTTTAAAGTGCCTCAACTCATCTATTCAGTTTATGGTTCAATCGACAACCTGTGCCAAAGATTTCATATCAGAATATTGCTCGTTTAAAAATACATTATTTTCTGAATACAAAGTAAGTTTTAAGCTTAAAATTTTTCAGAAATATGACGTAATTTTTAGCGGTGCCTTTCTATTAAGATATGGTCGAATATCCCTATCGTACCCTAAAAAAAAGAAGAAGGATCTCAATTGAGGTTCATAAAATCATACAATCGAGGACTATTTCTGTTAATACGCATTCAGCAATACAAGAGCTATTTGTGTTCTAGCGCTCTTTAAAGGATACACCTACTTCTACCACTGAGCAATATTGCCACACAGCAGTTTGTAAAAATTTGAGTTCTAATGAGCGTACTTGCATCATGCATGAGGTATTGAACATTATATTTAACGTTGGCAGTGCATCGAAATTGGAAGTATTCACTACCCAAATGTTACTTACTTAAAAAATAAACTTCATCTATTTACGGTACATAGATTCATATTATTCCAGAGGTTCATCATTGAATATTGCGAACTGCATATCGAAAAACACATCGAATATTACAACTTTAAACTGAAAAACAATTAGAGCTCCCGAAACACAATTTCATTAATGCATACTCTCCCGAAGTTCCATTAAACTCCAGAAATCTATATAGATTAGATGCACTAAGCCATGTCGGCTCCCAAATTCATTTCATCAGTCATTCGGAGCGTGTGCACAAATCACTGACGAAGTTACTTGCACAGCTGCGTCGAACATGGCGATATCCATTCCACTACAAGCTGCTTGTTCATATAAAGCTACGAAAACTTTACGTTCTCGTCTACCCCGAATGTTTACGAACGTTTCCGAAAGTTACGCGAAGTTTCAGTTTAAATATTACGGTGGTAGTTTTTAAGAACAATCGAGTTTAATACCTTCAAGGTGTTTGATGTCCGTGTCAAAAGTTTTCAGTTCTATGTTCAAGTTGGACGCCGTTTGAATACGGAAGGTTTAATATTTGTCTGAAATGGAGACCGAAAGAATCGGGAGAGACTTCGGTCGCGTCTTGTATTTCGTTTAGCAGCCTTTTCATTTTTCAAGGAGTCGAGTTGTAGAACTGCTGAACAGACTTAATTCCTTTTATATTACAAGAGGTCATCGAAGCCTTTTATCTGGTTAATGCTTTGCTGCTAAGACCGAAGAATTCATACTTAAATGTAATAGTTTTATTTCATTTAAGTATGAGTCCTGCGGTCTTAGCAGCCGATGTGTGTTTACACATCGACCAAATAACAACTAGTAGTTTTCTCGTGGCAATATTTATGTTTGGTGGTAAAACTGTACTAGTAAACGAGTTAGTTTGATAAATCGAGCCGTATGTAAAATTTAGGTGATCAAATCTATTCATCGTCAACACAATATGGTAATCCGGAACTGAAATCATCATAATTTTAGCCCATTGACAGGCATAACAAACCGTTATTGCAAATATCGGATTATTGATTGCAGTGTTTTGATGTTTTGTGTCATCATTCGCGATTTTGGTCCATTATTTCCTTTCATAGCAGCCATGAACAATATTTGGGTGGCCTAATTCATAAGGTGACCCCGCGAAGCAATTTAAATTATTCAATTGTATGTATGCAGTGGTGGCTGATGATCTGAATTAAGTTTGGCGATATGAATGAAGACCTTGATCTACTGGTGTTCGATGTAGTACATGAAAAGTTTCTTGCTGAAATTGAATCTATTCATAGAAATTCCGATATTCTCAGAATAAATAAATGAAACTATTTGATGTGAAATTCTGTCTACATCAAACGATTCAAATCTGACCTCTAGACATTTTTAACTAGAATTGAAAATGATAAAGGACATTGTCAAAAACGGTCTATGGACCAACACTTGTGCAACCTTTTTTAATTAAAGAGTGCGAGTGGTATCAAGACTTTATTCTCAACCGTATCCCGCAGCGCCATATTGGTATATAAAAAGTCAGCACTTTCAGCGCTTGATTTATGAATAAGAATTTTTTGCTGCAAATAGATGAATGTAGCGCTAAAGCGATCAAACGCGCTGTGTGAATGAAGCTGTTATGACAAAAGACATATCACATTGTTGACACTAGCTTGACAGTTGTCAGTATCAACTGACTGACGAATATGTCAATTCATCAGAATTGACATATTCGTTCAACGTTTGGAAACGTAGCGCATGAAGGTGCAATCTGTTTTTTATTTACTGTACTTATAATTATTATTTTTCATTCTTTTTTTACATCAATTCTTCGTGAAATTGTTTTTTCGTAGTTCCTGGAAACGCCCGGATTAATGCTATGCTTTATTATAACGTCAAAACCTGAAAGTATTTTGGATTTTAAACAATTTTCATATGTCTGTTAATTTAATTTGAGTACAGTTGAATGTAGTCACCGTTTAGAACACTGAAAATAATTTTACATGGCGTTAGTTATTCAGCGAATAGTGTATAGCTGCTGAACAATGTCCTTTAAATGGCATAGTCCAGACAAAAAGAAAGTTTCGCCAAACAAAAGTTAAAACTTCTTCTAATTTTCTCTTTTAAATTAATCAAAACTCAATTTGTCTAAAACAAAAACTGGGTTTTATTCTAGAATGCTGTAAAAACACTTTTCTTCAATTATTTCCTAGAAAATAAAAGTAAAACGACACTGATAAATGAGGCTTTTTGTGTTTTAGCTAATTAATTAGAGGCAGCGCTCGGTTTGGGCTGCTCTAAAACTTCAAGTTCGGGAATACCTACAGGTTAGGTAGTACGTGGATTTCTAAACGAAGTCTTTTGATAAACTTTTGTTGACATCGGTTTAAGGGATTTGTTAGTTGGTGTAATGCAGGGTTCGATATGATAATTATCGTTGATAATTATCTTGGTGATTATACCTTGTTTTTTATATTAAATAGGCTTGCGCTTGGCCGCAACTCGCATGTTGTGAAGCAATTATGCGGCGTATGGTAGAGCTTTCCTAGAAGAAACCAATTCCCTCGAACTTTGAGGAGATCCAGATAATAATGATCGGGGAACTTTACTACTCATACTCTTTATAATTTTTGTATTTTTAAGGTTTTGGAATCACTTCCATCGTGATGGTGGTGTGTATTGAGAAAAAAATATTAACATTCAGGGACTGTTTTGCCCCACTACTGGACATAAGAATACTAAGTCACTAATTTTTCGTACAACTTTTAGTTCGATATTTATCCTAATCATAGAAACAAGAATAGGTATTTTATTCTTTAAATTGGCCTGTGTAAAACATCTTTCATAACACGACGCGATCCACGTTTTATCGCAAACGATTATTCTGACCCCGACAATATCGGGAACAATGTCTCATAAAATGAAAATTGAAGAAAAACATCGTACGCTCGTTATCTGGCGCAATTTATAAAAGTCAAGCAAAGGAATTAGATTACCTTAAAGCTTTCCTGCCTTATCCTGTTCGAGTTCTATTAAATAATATTTTCTATTCTTATCGTTCGCAATCCGGATTAAAATCCCTTGGTAAAGCATTCTTCAAACGATAGAACCATTCTGTGTACTTAGTTTTATTTTTATAGTAAACTAGCTTTTGCCCGCGGCTTTGCCTTCATCCCCGTTTTTAACCCTTCGGGGGAAGAATTTTCCAAAAAGCTGAGACATCGTCAGTCTAAACACAAAATTTGAAGATCTTAACTTTAAAACTGACGGACTTTTATATAAACTTCCATCCCCTATTTCACCCCTTTAGGGGTGGAATTCCCAAAAATCCTTTCTTAGTGTTTACTTACCTTACACAAAGAATACACCGTCCAAGTTTCATGCCTCTAGGAGCAGCGGTTTGGGCTGCGTGTTGATATATAGTAAATGAGACGATCTTATGTAGGCATAATTACATCATACTTGTCATGTGTACACTGGAGAGCAGAGTTACTCATATCGTATGTGCATAGGCTTTGACCCAGTGGTGGCCAAAGTTATGCCCAAAAGACCAGGGCCGTTCTCAAGTTTGTTGGGTCGACGACATCGCCAAAATCGCGAGAATCACCTGGATAAGGGACGCACAGAACTGGGAAGTGTGACAGAGGAAAGGAGAGGCAACAGAGGGTGATTCCGGCCTGATATGAAATTATGATGATGTGTATATTAGCGATATTCATAAGCGATATCCTATAAGTTTACATTTGAATGTGGAACATGGAATGTGTGTTTAAATTTAAAATATGGATGCCTGTTTTACAAAATAGATAACATGACATAATTCCCGAAGGGTTAAGCAGAGGTGTACCTAATAGTGCACCACATTTCATCAGTCATATTTAAGTCCCATGTAATAGGGAGCGAGCCTATTGCCATCAACCGGGCGCAAATCCGGACTCCGTTGCTGCTACTAAGAAATTCCTGATGGAAAAATCCAATAACACTTTGCCCGACCCGGGAATCGAACCCAGGACGTCATACATACTGGTGCTTGCGACCATTCGACCAAAACAAACAAAACCAAGGCAAAATAAATGCCTAATAATAGTGTAGCGTAGTTATACCAGCTCTCACCGCTATATCTCTATGAATGAAATTAATTGTATTGGCTACTAAATCCAAAAGCCATTTATTTATAAAAGAACATACCTACAACATGTATTTTAGTACATTAGCACCACTATTAATCTTTTGTATACAAATTGAATATGAATGACCCTCACCGTATCTAATGGGGAATTAATTGTACCCACATTTTTATTACTTTGTGTGGGGAAACACATCATCAAGCGATTTGTTTGTTTTGATGGAAGATTATCTATTGATTGTGGGATGTCTCATCATTTAGATGTTTTAACTAATGCCAAAGCCGACCTCGAATCATTTATTTTAATTGGGCACATCGATTATTTTAAAATTAATATTATGATTTCATATAAGCTAGTATTTAAAAAAAGGTAAATTTTGTATGTTTTAATGAAGAAGGTAGGTAGTAGGTACCTACCTCCGAAATAGCTCATCCAAATTCAAAAATTCTTTCACAGATTTAAAGTTTCATTATTTCTAATTACTTCAATGCGGTCGGAGTCGCGAGGTGAAGTTATCCCACATTACTAATGAAGTCGAAATAATAAATAATTTAACTATGTAGTTACTCAATTTCGAAATTATTCTTAAAGTTAATCAGCAAAACTATTTTACAATAGGAATCCATGAACACAGTAAAACTCCTACTGCATCACGATATTCAACTTCCCATTTAATGTCAACCCAACGGCTTTTCTCTCCCGGTACTAGGTACCGATACTCATATCCTTGATAGGTTTCATCCATACTTATTATTCCTCACTCGCGTACACGTTGACTGAGAGACGGGTTACTAGAAGTAAGTTGCAGTACCTGACTCATACGCGTCGCAACGCCACGTACTGCTAATTTGTATGAGGAAACGCGCCGGCGCGTACTGAAATTACGTATCGGTACGAGCTACGAGCTACGATACGCTTATGTGTTATATTGCAAGCAAAAAAGCGCCGTACGTGCAGCTTCGCAAGTAAGAATTTGTTGGATTTAATTTCGGTATTTGTAGAGGTGTAGTTCTGGAGAAATACGTTCGTGAGTAGCTTTAATAAAATAGTCGCTAATGTGGAAAGCTAATACGAAAGCCTTGTAAGCTTTAGGAGATATTTAGTAAGGCTTATAGAAGCAGACTAGTCGAGGAGCTCGTGGCTATATAATAACAGCCGCTGTAGTCGAACTTTAGATTAAGCCGAGCTTGCCAAGGTTAGTCCGTGGATGGGAGACCACCCATTACTTACCGAGTTTTCTTCCGTGTCTGGGAAAGCACGTTAAACCGTAGTTCCCGGTAGTCATTAGTAGATCTTTGATAGTCGTAACAGGTAGTCAGTGGCCCCAAATTCTGACAACCAGTCTTACCAAGGGGTATCGTAATACCTAGTACAAACTGGGTTGTAGAGGTCAGATAGTCTGTATTCGGTTAGACTGGAAGCAGAAACAGACTAGTAGCAGCTGCTAAAATACCAGAACGTGAAATACTTGTAAGAGCGTAAAAAAGGTATATTTAAATAGGTAAATGCTTTTGCTTTGTGCGTGGCAGGGCATTGCACTGTCACACATGACAGTGCAATGCCCTGCCATAAAGCACTGCTCCGGGTGAACTTTCCAATTGAATACCTACCCTTTATCAAAGAGGCTCTTTGGGTCTAGCAACGGGATCTTATCACGTGCCTTCTTCCTTCAATGCCGTTTAAAATTGCATATTTTTTAGACTGAATCGGGACTAGTGCCCGGTTGATGTTTGAATAGGTTTGCCCACCATTACGTGGGACAAAAAAATTTTAAACCATTTATGCCTCACCCTTTTGAAGATTACAGACTTGCTACGTTGTTTTATACTCCTGAGGCTCTAGCACGAGCGCTCCGTGTAAACGTACTCGTAACGTAAATACGTCGACATTTGAGTCGAAAATACAATTATTCTGTAGCGTTTTAGTTCAATTGTTTGCAACAAACACAATCAGTATCACCCATAGATAAAATATTGTCTAAATATCATCTCATAGAATTAATGGGCTTAGGACCGCAAGCGAATGAAGCAGTAAGTAGTAATTAGGTAGGTCCGTCCCGCTTATGAACACATTTATTGTATTGTTGCTTCAACTTTAATCTGAATTTTGAATAAAACTATCACTCTGAGTTCAATTACTCTAAAGAAAAAAATATAATGATCAAACAAAACGTCACGGTAACCAATTCCTAACCAATACTGTCCCCAAAGATGAATGTACAAGAACCGCTGAAACTCTCAAACCGACCAATATAAACACAGCTTCCCTTCGACTATCTGCCATTATCATGCCGACTCATCGGAAGTGGACGATAAATCTTATCCGATACAATTTATCTTATAAACTTACATTTACAGGGATTAAGATTTCGAATTATTGACGTTCAAGAGGAGCTGTTGTTGAAGATAATTATTGAGGTTCTGATTTAGTTCCTTTTTAAATTTTTTTTCGGATGGGTAATCATCAGCGGAAGGGAGTGTCAGACTTCTGAATAAATCCCATCCATGTTCCTTCTTTGCCCTTTGTGTTTCAGGGCCGCGGTATCTCTTTCGAACAGTCCCGCAGCCCTGGCAGGTATCGTCCCTTGCGCGCGTGGAACACGAACGCGCTGTCAACTCGGCCTGTCGTCGTAAGACGGCCAGACGGCGTGCTAGCCCATAACTCGCCGTCCACAGGCCCGTGCCTACGGTGGCTGGGAGCCACCACGTGACTCCCGACGCCCAGGACGTCTCCCGCGGCGGCTGGGACGTGAGGTTCTTTCCATCTCACGTCCCGCCACCTCCTTCACTAGCATGACTGGTTTGCAGAAGGTGGTGACGGCTTTCCATTCCCTCTCGCTCCGGACCATGGCTTGAACCAGGGCCGGACGCGAGAGATCGCCGCCGCCAATCGCCGCACAAGGACACGGCGGTGCTCCGCCCAAGCGGAGCAGACCTCTACGGTGTGCTCCACCGTGTCCTCCGGACGATCCTCGCAGTGGAAACATCCAGGCGTTACCTCCCGCCCTATTCGGTGCAGGAACCTCCCGAAACAACCGTGTCCGGTGAGGACCTGCGTCAGGCGGTAGGTGAAGGCGCCGTGGCGCCTCTCTAGCCACTCCTCAAAGAGGGGACTTATCGCCACTATGGTGGCATGCCCTGCACGGGGTTGCGACAGTCTGACACTCCCTTCCGCTCCGCCCAGAGTGGGGGGGGTCATTTGATGATTTCCCATCCGACCTAGGATGTTTTTTATCCCCGTAGTAAGTTCCTGTTGGATAATTCTTGACCTACACGCGGACAATCCTCTACTAGTTTAGTAGAAATCTTTAAAACATACAGTATGCCCGAAAAATATGGGAGTAATGATATTGCAAATTATTGTAGGGTAACAGCAAAGTGATCAGAAGTGACCACAGTCCAGGAAATAAAGGGCAATGACCTGATGAAGGTGGCAGGAAGCCATTGTGTGCTGAGACCCAAAGTTCTGGGAAGGTTTAATTTTAGCCAGACCTCTTTCCGCCGGTGCACTGTGGTGTAACGACGTAGTAATTTATTGTTTACTCGCTTTGCTTGGCTCTTCGCTAAAAATCTAATGCTTATCTCAGTATCTCAAACTCGTCACGATTTTTTATTTAACTTGATATGCGGTTTCAAGTTCAAGCTTAGGTAGCTAGGGAAACTCTTAAGAAGTGATGTCTAAACATTATTAAGGGCGCGTTTGCAAATCAGACAAAAATATGCTGTTTTTCAGTACATTTTATGGCATAACTAAACAAAATTCAAAGTAACTAATAACTACCTCGTATAGATTGGTTCTTCATCTAAAATTGATAGGAACTTTACTTTTGAAAATTTTAGTTTTTTATAATGTAAAATCGATTTTACTTTGCCATTTTACACAAAATTAACAATACCGGGTTCAGTTTAGGTACATTTTTTGTGCTATTACTAACATATTTTACTATTTCTAAAAATACTATATGTAGGCAAACATATCCAGTTCTTAATTTTAGTATTTTTTTTTTATCTAAATGCTATAAATAGTCGCAGAAAAAATGAAAACCAAAACTAATGTTTTCCCATTTTTTGCTATTTCCGGATGAATCTTAATCGATTGCAATAAGGGTTATTTTATTTTTGGTCCCCGTCTTGATTTATTGCACATGCATTTCGAGTAAAACTACAGTCTGCGCGCGGCCGCCGTCGAGAGAGGACACGTATCGCATGTTTGGAGCGGCTCGAATTGAAAAAGATCGCTGTATACACAAAATATTCGATAAACCAAATTTGATACTTGACAAGGTTACATTTTTATTCTATTTTATTTCGCTATGGAAAGGTAAGTAGAGTTTATAAATACCTATTCGTTCTGGACTTGATGGAGTGACCTGAAGAGAAGGAGTACTTCGGTGACTGCTACTGGGACTCCTCGACGAGTAGAACTAGGTGTGTCGAGTTTGGGCTCGTTTTGTTAGTTATGACAAGACCTTACCGCCTGACTTGATGGAGTGACCTGAAGGTGTACTTCAGTGACTGCTACTGGGACTCCTCGACGAGTAGAACTAGGTGTGTCGAGTTTGGGCTCGTTTTGTTAGTTATGACAAGACCTTACCGCCTGACTTGATGGAGTGACCTGAAGGTGTACTTCAGTGACTGCTACAGGAACTCCTCAACGAGTAGAACTAGGTGAGCCGAGTCTGGGCTCGTTTTGTTAGTTATGACAAGACTTTACCGCCTGACTTGATGGAGTGACCTGAAGGTGTACTTCAGTGACTGCTACTGGAACTCCTCAACGAGTAGAACTAGGTGAGCCAAGTCTGGGCTCGTTTTGTTAGTTATGACAAGACTTTACCGCCTGACTTGATGGAGTGACCTGAAGGTGTACTTCGGTGACTGCTACTGGAACTCCTCGACGAGCAGAACTAGGTGAGCCGAGTCTGGGCTCGTTTTGTTAGTTATGATAAGACCTTACCTCCGGACTCATTGGAGTGACCTGAAGGTGTACTTCGGTGTCTGCTACTGGAACTCCTCGACGAGTAGAACTAGGTGTGTCGAGTCTGGGCTCGTTTTGTTAGTTATGATAAGACCTTACCGCCTGACTTGATGGAGTGACCTGAAGGTGTCCTCCTTAGTTCTAATCGTCGAGGAGTTCCAGTAGCAGTCACCGAAGTACACCTTCAGATCACTCCATCAAGTCAGGCGGTAAGGTCTTATCATAACTAACAAAACGAGCCCAACCTCGGCTCACCTAGTTTAATACGTCGAGGAGTTCCAGTAGCAGTCACCGATGTACACCTTCAGGTCACTCCATCAAGTCCGGAGGTAAGATCTTATCATAACTAACAAAACGAGCCCAAACTCGGCTCACCTAGTTCTACTCGTCGAGGAGTTCCAGTAGCAGTCACTGAAGTACACCTTCAGGTCACTCCATCAAGTCCGGAGGTAAGGTCTCATCATAACTTACAAAACGAGCCCAAACTCGACACTCCTAGTTCTACTCGTCGAAGAGTTCTTTTAACAGTCACCGAAGTACACCTTCAGGTCACTCTATCATGTCCGGAGGTAAGGTCTCATTATAACTAACAAAACGAGTCCATTCTCGGCTCACCTAGTTCTACTCGTCAAGGAGATCCAGTAGCAGTGTCTGAAGTACACTTTCAGGTCACGTTATCAAGTCCAGACGTAATTCGTAAAAATATAAACATAAATAATAAATATTTGTTGTAGGTACCATAATTTTATTACAGAGAAATACGTAAAAAAAAATAATCTTTCAAAGTATCAAAATGAGATCACTTGACTACTATTCTCGCCGTTAGCTGAGCGTACAGCGTGTGTATAACCCGTGTCAATGTAGTAGTTCGATTCTATACCTATCAATTTTGCAAACGCGTCCTTAAACAAAAACGAACCCTGTATACTGACGGGCACAATAGACATGTTCTCATAAATTTATTTAAATTGTCATATAAAAATTTGCCACACAAACAAAAATTATGATACGCTAAATCAAACTAATCCATACTTATACAGGGTGGAATGAGACACTGACACACAAACGCTTACTACATATTCAGTACATCATTTTGAACCTCCCACATAGATTTTTTTCATCGGTAATTTAAAGAAAAAAAGCCGTTTCCTACAAAAGTGTAATACCCCCACGGTCAAAATGTATGGATCAACAGATTTTTTAAAACCCTTCCACCCTGTATTTAATTGGAAACAACAAGAAGTAAAAGATTGTTGGTAGATGAGTGAGTAACGACGTTCACTATAACAATAATACGGCATCAACATGATTTCCCAAAGGGTTGAAGGGGTCAGATGAAGCTTTCGATTTACGTGCACGTAAATACCGCCACGTCATCGTTTTAGACTGCCTTCACATCTTGCGATAGTACAGTGCAGGCCATCGATGAACGTACAATGCAGTATGGTTTTTTTTTGCGCTTGACAGACATTGTCAGGAAAACACTATTGTTAAACATTTTTCGAGTTGTCTGTGAGAATTATGAAAAAAAAAAGATAGCGGCGTTAGTTCTCTTTAAAGGTAAACACACACCTTGGCCGCGCCGAAAGAATCGACCACGCCGAACGAAACGTTCTATCATTCTTACATATATCGTTATTTATTCGTCCGATACGGCGTGGATAAGTGTGCGAGGTTTCATAAGATTTCATACAGGTACATTCTAAAATTCGATTCTTTCGGGTCCTTCGCGTCCTTCGGCTCTGATAAGTGTGAGTTGATCGTTTGGTCGACACGAAAATAACCCTATGACTAACACTTAACTTCAGGGCCAGGTGGAGGGCAAGAGATCACGCGGCCGATCACCAACTCGCTGGACTAACCTGATCAAAAAGCTACCGAGTCCACCATGGTTCAGTGTACTCGCAATATCTCTAACCGGCAGAAATGGAAGCACATCGCTGAAAGAGCAATCCTCGGAGAAGTCAACAACCCACCGAACATCTCTCTCTGTACCTCGTCTGCGCAACCACGACCACTCTTACAAGAGTGTCCGACTAAGAAGAAGAGAACACTTAAAACGGAATATTTACCATGTTTATTATTTGTTATGACTTCCTGATATTTCGGAACTGTTGCAAGCGCCATGATCACGAATAAACTATCCGTAATAACGGTTTATCCGTGATCACTGCACTTTTAATCATAGTATTAGTGACTCTGTCAGTTTAAAAAAAACTTATAGCGCAAATAACCATTCAGCACAACTTAGGTACAGCGTTTATCAGAAAATTATTTAGTTTAATCTGTACGATACAGTTAAATATGACCACACTGATACACGCTGTATAAAGGTTGTAAATAGACCCTTAACGAAGCCGAAAGGCACTTGTTTTCCTCGTCAATGCGATATTTTTTTTGCTCTGAACCAAACCTGGGAACCTTTTAGTGACGTTCTGGTAACCTCCATGATCCTTTTTAATTCATGTATCAGTACAATGTGTAGAGTGATTCAAACGTGATTTTCACCCCAAAAAAAATTCGTTTCCGTACAATCAGTTTTGCATAGGGTTACATAGTTTAACATACAGAATGCTTGGTTGACGGCTTTGTGAAGGGTCCGTTTACACCTTTGTAAACAATATGTTTGCAGCGTAGACGCGACGCTATAGTAACATGGTCATAGTACGGATACGGATACAAACAAATAGCAAAATCGAAAGGGAAAAAGCGTCGTGTCCGAAAAAATGCACTCCATGTTCCAATTTTGAATCGGTTCTTTTTTTCTGAACTGCGGGTAGTATAGTAAGTTTCCGGGACGCGTTTTTTTTTCAGTTGGCTTCCATCGATATGGCGATATTTTTGCACGTAGCCTTAATCGGAACAAACACCGTCATTTTGTTTTTTCATTATATTACAATTTTTGCAGTCGATTTCACAAATACAACAGCGCTCTCCTATTA
Source organism: Noctua janthina (assembly GCA_963576755.1). Classification (NCBI taxonomy): domain Eukaryota; kingdom Metazoa; phylum Arthropoda; class Insecta; order Lepidoptera; family Noctuidae; genus Noctua; species Noctua janthina. The sequence goes on along the minus strand of OY755063.1, from coordinate 7,334,367 downwards.
ATGACATTAAAGTTCCAACATAATCTCGAATCAGGCTAGCTATTTGTATACGTGTGTGTAGAGTTTCTTTATTAGATAAATAATTTTCAAGGAATTTTCATAAAACTAGACAATATTTGTATGCAGCGCTCTATTAATATTAACAATAAAACCTACATTTAAAAACACCTGAAGGTCATCTGTTGGTACGACTTTTATGTAAATAGAAATTATTGGACTTACTCAAAAAATCTTAAAAATCAGACCAATATAAATCTGACTCAAATGAAATAAAAGGCCCAAACCCACACATCTTCCCACGTTTATGTAATAAACATAACAGAAACCATAATTCTGAGAAGAAATACTTGACTCATTTTTGCAAGAGACCTTTGCTGAACATAATATACTTATAAGATGAGTTAAGTATGTTGGTTTATGTAGTACTTAGGTCAAAGCCACACAGTTCGACCGGGAGAGCGTGACGAATTACATCAGTACTTTAAGGTTGTATACCTTTTTTTTCCGGATGGGAAATCATCAAATGTCGTCCCCTCCCCCCACTCTGGGTGGAGCGGAAGGGAGTGTCAGACTTGTACTGACTAAAACCCATCCATGTTCCTTCTTTGCCCTTTGTGTTCCAGGGCCACGGTATCTCTTTCGAACAGTCCCGCAGCCCTGGCAGGCATCGGCCCATACGGACCCCTACTTATTTGCTGTCATCTCTTTGAGGCGCACGTGGAACACGAACGCGCCGTCGACACGGCCTGTCGTCATAAGACGGCCGGACGGTGAGCTAGCCCATAACTCGCCGTCCACAGGCCAATGTTTTATACCTTACAACTACCCTTAAATTATGTCGGCTTTTTATGGCTGCATTCGAATTCCCAAAGGCAAAAAAATATATACAGGTGATTTTTTTTTTATTGGAATGTCCTGTGTTCCTATCAGTGTACTTCTAAAAGCTAAACAAAGCACCTACCTGTGTAGCTTCAGCCTTAATAATACTTTCTTCTAACAATCGTGTGCTTGAAATCACTCAATCGCCATAAGTAGATTATGTGTGTCCTTTGAACAGAGGATCAAAGGAGGTCTGCAGAGCTTATGGTGTTTTTTTTTTGTGTTTTACTTATTTTTGATCTTATTTTACTTTGAGATGTGGTTTTGGTTGCCCCAGTTATGTTACTTTTTTATTCTGATCTTGGTTGTTTCGATGTAGTTTGTTGTAGTGTAGTTTAAAGATCTTCTAAAAAATCATGTGTATGATTGATTCCTAATCTCTCTTCATCTAAGCAGTTTCACTGATATACATCACAGATGAATGCTGAACCACTTATCTTTGATAGAACTCATAGTAGACGCGCCTCGCGGTTCCTCCTCATCCGTCTTGCACAGTTTATCTAATGTTAGGGCTCGTGTTCAAGTCAAGGCTTCAACACGTTCTCCTTTATAACATTCCTCCACTTGTTCCTACCTTGCTTCGAGACCATAGTGGACAAGATTGGCGTTATCATGGTTCTTGTCACAGGAGACCAATGTTTTATGAATTCAAGTTCCTTAATGCTATTTATTTTTTGTGTTGTTTGTACCATGAATGTGTTAGTTTTATAATTTTTATGAATGTGATTTTATTTTTATTTTTTTTATTTATAGTATTATGATTTTAAACACAATGTGAATTGTTTTAGTCAGTGTTTTTAGGGGATGACAACAAAATGGCTGTCGGTATGTACTGCATATTCTGTTTGTGTTTACAACATTGTGCAACGCAACGGTTTGCTCGATATAATCCGCCTCACCCAGTTTCCAGTTTCTTGGTTGTCATAGTAACGCAGCAACGCGAGCGTCACTGAGCACAACAGTACAGACATTCTGTTGCTCGAAATAAATGATTGTCTGTGACCCAGAACCAACTATGGGTATCGAGAAAGGCGGGTGGAAATGTTTTTATTTAAATAAACCTAGCTTCTGCCCGTGGTTTCGCCAGCGAATAGGTAACAGACAGAGTTACTTTTGCACTTATAGTTTAGGCAGGCAGTACAGTATAGGCAGCATTAATAAACTTTTCATTAATTATTTGTAATAGCTCCTGAGGCCGTATATTGCACTATCTCGTAAAATGTATGTATATAAGTCAATAAATCAATATATTATGCAAGTATAAATTAGGTGACAGGAATGACAGACTAAGATGATACTTTAAAAAGCCAAAGTTTTTCATAAACTCGTTTTAAATTTGTTTTTCATATTATTGTGCATCTTACTCTTAGCTCTTCGATGTCCTAACACACTTATCCCTCATCACAAACGATATCCGACCTCCTGTCCTGATCTTTGTGTAACTCTACGAACATTGCACTAAATGATTAAAATACTAGATAGAGAGAAAAGTCTTAGATTCCATTGAGAAAATCAATAGATTTTACAGAAAGCGGATGCTCCACTCGTCAATCACCCAAATGACAGTTAAAAGGACATTATTTAATATCACGTTACTGTAAGATTATTATTTACAATATAAATGATTGACGATCGCTAATTGCATATTGTTTGCGTCATCGTGAGTTGTGACGTCATGGACGAATTCCGGCTGATTGCGATCAGACTGAGTAGCAACATCAAATTACTTATTGAACGCAACATTTTTCATATTAAACGTGAACAAGTATTTCTTATCGACTGCCAAGTTACATCTCATTACGGTAATGGTTAACTGTATAATTCAACGAACTATTGGCTACGGTTGGTCAATGTAATTTTCTTTGTTTAGTTGACTTTCCATTCTTTGTTGGAACGTGGTGGAATCGGACCAATTGAGTGGCAATTGTTTTATGTTTATCGTTTGTTTTACAACGGGCGTAGAATAGTGCCTTGAAGTATCCCTTCATTTTTGTGAATGTAAAATAAAAACAAGTGAAAGTGGTATTCCGCAATCAAGAGATATTTATCATACCGCAAGATAACAGAGGATTTTCAAGGACAATATAAATTAAGTGTGCCAAAATCCTTTATCAACTAACTTACGACCAAGTCGAAAGCTAACGGGAGGACATTTTGTTTCCAACCTCCGGTTTCCGTCGGCTTTTTCCTGAATTAAATCTCGTGACACGTGACCCGAAATCTGCGAACGCAACAAAGGACAGTCCCAGGTAATGCCCTGTCCGGACTAATAGACCCTTTTGTTGACACATTAGGGTGACCACACGTACCAAAGGGATCATCAAGATTAGCAACAACTTCGAAAGCGGCCTTGTGTTATTTTATAATTTGTAATTTAATAAACTTACCCCAAACTTTAATTGAGATCTAAAGTTGTTTGTTTTAGTCCTGGGAATACGTTGTTTTAGCAGAATTATGTCTTAGTCTTTGACTTATTGTTCTATAAACTTTGAAGCTTTTGTGTATGTAATTACTCACGTTCTAAGGGGTAAACTAAGTACTAGATTTTTTTTCATCTTAGATATCGTTCTCTGTTTGAGACGAGGCCTTTGCCCAGCAGTAGGACTAGCCAGACCAGGGAGTAATAGACCAGCCTATTATTATACCTAACGCACATGAGTCCTATTTTATAAAAGACTTCGAAGATTTATTTTTGCAGTTTTAGATTTCATTCGCCAAATAGGACATCGGATTATTCATAGCCTGCCTACTCTTTATAGAGTATATTTGATGAATCTCTTTTTGATTATAAGATCAGCAGTAGTTAAAATAGCAGTAGTAGCAGTTCAGTAAATAGTGGCCCTGATTCTGGATCAGTGCCCCCCTTTGATGTCAATAGGCTTGTCCCTATGACATGGGAATTTAACATAACCAGCGAAAATCGAGTGTATTATAGGTTGCTCAATCCTGCAAGTATAACTGCCGTGATTTTATGTTTATGTTTCTTATATTCACAGGTTTTCCGGACATAGATGACGTCATTTTGTCACCGTCAGCGCACATAAACAAACCAGGTTCAATGCAGGGTTAATAGATTTATGACGTAGATTGCCCCGACTACTTGGTAATAGCGAAGTAATCGCTTCGGGCTATTATTACTCTCTCTGATTGCCTTCGCAAACTGCGTTTTTAATGTTTCGTGTTTTGAAATCAATTTTCCACTGCCTTTGCAGAAATGTGAAGCGATTTGTATTGTTATTATTAGGTGTGGTTTTATTTATATTGTTGGTATCGTATTTTATGGGATCTAAATTTAGTTTTAGTTACGGATATTATGGGTATAAATATAAATATTTTAGGTCGTAAGTAGTTGTATTTTAAAATAATTTCTGATTGGAAATAAGTTGTAAAATTACATTGGTCTTAATCTGTTAAACTGTTTAATTAAAAGTCTCTAAATAGACTCGGAACCCAAGTCGGCCGTACCAAAGAAATTCTCTTCAGTGGATTCAAGGACGACTCAGATCCCAAGTGTGTTGTATGCGGCGTGTCTCTTCACAGACAATATCCTATCTTCCATCTTGCGCTGCATGCCCAACACCTGCGCACTTGACGACTGCATCAGCGAGCGGAGTTCGCTAGCTGAATTTTGGGCCAAATATATTTAATGTAAATTTGCCATCGATACGCTAAGAAGAAGATTGAAAATCCTTGCATTCAAAAGTATGTATTCGGTAAAACTCGAAAGTTTAAACGTCCTAGTAATTTTAAAACAGGCTTAAAAACATACACTACATAAGAAGCCCGTCTGGTTAGCTACGGGCGTCTGCCACAAAAAACACTTTTTATGATTTAAAATTTAAATTTCCTGACAGATAGAACGACATATTTCACCGACAAACTTTTAAATCGTAGTTTAAAAGAAAATTCTACTTTCTTTCGTAGTTAAAGTATATCTTTGTCTTTCCTATGGCCGACGTCCAACTGTATAATGAATAGAGAATCTTTTACTTAATAGTCTTTTAATATTATAAAAGCATTTTAATCATGGTGCTGGCTTAATAATTTCTATACAATATCTTTTGAGAATTTTAGTATACCTAATGATGTTATTGAAAATCGTCAACGGTTTTGCGGTACCGCTGAATATGGTTCCTAAATAAATATACTAGTCTAGTTCTATTTACCCACAACAGTTTCCTAGTAATAGAAACATTGTAGGAAAATATCAAGTACTCTTTGTATACTTTTCTATTTCCCAGGCTCGCAGTCGCCATTGAGTTGAAAGCAAATATGTTTAATGGTTTTATATGTTGAATGGAACAAAAGCCACTGTTCCAATTGAACTGATTATACCGGCTACTTTTATTATTTCTGTAATTCTACATGTATTGTTGTGTTGAACAATGCCTATAATATTATTTTAAATCTGTTTTGTTTAAGAACTCACTGTAAGAGATAGTTTGGTAAAGTCTTTAAGAGTTTCCTCTTACTTTACTATTTATTATTGTTTTAGTTCCTACCAGCTCTAGCTTTTTCTATAGAAGTTGTTCTAAGTACTTTGGTGCTTTCCTCTGTAAAGAAAATTAAGGAAATTCTCAAGACGTTATCTCGGAGATGTTTCCGTAGACATGCTGGAATTTAGATTGAAAACTTAAAACACGTTAGCAGCGATTTGTGTGCAAAGTACTAGGAGGTCAGCACACCCGTGGAGATTATAAATGCGGGGTGCAGGGTTGCTAGGCGACGGGAGAGGCGTCGGCGACGGGACGGCGCGACGTGGCGTCGCGACATGTGACGCATCTGACACCTCTCTCCGTCCATGCTACCCTGTGAATGATTTTTGATGCTTTTACGGATTTTTCCGATACGTTGGATAGTGTATTCCCCTTTGAAAGCTACTTTATGGTGATGTGAGAATAGTCTTTGTGAATATTGAAAGAAAAAACTTTTTTTATGCGTTTGTTTTATGCGTTTGTTTTGTGGACTATAGCAAAAGTAAGATTACTATAAAAGACTCTCTTTTATAGTAATCTTACTTTTGCTATAGGTTCGCTATATTACTTTAAGTTTTTTTTTTATTACTTCAATCTTGTATAAGTCATGCCCTAGTTTTTATCCAGTTAATTGTAACACTTCAAAAGGACTATAATTAAAATAATCTGCTGACCTACCTGTATTTACACTTTTTTTTTTTAAATTATTATTTTAATAAAAAAAAAAAAAAAAAATATTTTATTATAATATCAGTGAAGTTCCAATTGAACTGTCACTAAAAAGGTTAATCCTGACGGTAGGTTAAGGACTAGCAACACAAATATGCGACCCTTACCCTCATTACCTGCTAACTACTTCGATAGATCTCTCGTGCAAATAGACCCGTGGAAGTTGAGGAAGGTGTGTCGTCCAACACTGGCCATTATGTACGGGTTTTTAAATGATAGGTAGGCAGACGTACAGGTACTTAGCTTACATCATTATTCAGACAGTTACATAAATCTTTAATCATCATTTTCTGTTTTTGTGCTCAAACCATATTTTTTTTTATTCATAGTCTATACGTGAGGATTTGTAATTGGCTTTCTGGTGACTATAGTTTCCTTTTTTTGTTTGTTTTTATTAGCTGTAAGTCCTCCATGTACTAAAATAAATAAACATATAAATCTGCCTAGCCTTTTCCTTACTATGTTGGGGTCGACTTCCAGTTTAACCAGATGCAGCTGAATACCAGTATTTTAGCCGGAGCGACGGCATATCTGACCTCCATGACCCAGTTAGTAATGGGTAATAAGATACCCTATGATAAAACTGGTTGTCAGACTTTCGGGCCACTACCTGTAACGACAGTCAAAGATCTACAAATGACAGCCGGGACTAACGGTTTAACGTGCTTTCCGAAGTACGGTGGAAACTCGGTATGTAATGAGTAGTCAGAGTCACCCATCCACAGACCAATCTACTTAAGCGCGGCTTATGCTGAAGATTGATCCCACGCTGTTATTATTTAGCAACGAGCGCCTCCAGTTACATAGATTTTTCAATGTGCCAAATATCTCAGCATCCTAGTACTAGGTATACAACATTAGTTTTAATATATGCGAAACCTGAAACACGTGTCTAGTATTTTTATGTAAAAATTTTATGTAAAGAATCTATGTACAAAATTTTAAAACTGTATCATGATAAATCACAAAGTTATAAGCTTGTTCTCTTACCCGATTGTCCGCACTAAAACGTGGTCACCATGCGGCGCCGCCGCGCACGTGCCTCCAGCATCGTCTTGAGCTCATTGATAATAATAATTTGGCAGTAGGTACCTAAATGATTGCGATATGTTATAAGTATCAGTCGGTATCCAACTTGTAGCCTTTTATAAATATTTATGGGACAAAAAACAACATGGTTTAAAAATTATTGGAATCGATTCAGTTACTTATTCTGAACAAACTATATTCAGGTTTCGCATATACTAAAAATAATGTTGTATAATGTTATGCAGATCATGGAAAAGAGTTTCAATATAACAGTACTTATACATAACATAAAGCTGTTAGGCAGAAGCATGGAAATATTACAAGTACTCGCAAACTGTCCCATGAGATTATCTGTCACTCAAAGGGCCGCAAAGCCATTAACAAAAAAAAAAAATGTAACAAGGACGTCATGTCACATTGTTCACCATTTGTATATTTTTCACTTTAGAAACTTAACTACAAAATCAATTTATTATTCACCCATTGAAATTCCAAAGAACATCTACGTAGTAAAATACAACTAGTGTTTAAATGAGTTCAGTTTAAAAGTCAAATCTAATTCACCCTACTTGTAACTGAATCCGATAATGCTTTTAAAATTAATCAAGACACTGACAACGTTTCTATTTGGGTTTGGTTGATTTGCTTTTAAATGGGCGATAGCTAACAATTGAATTAAATTAATGAACACTTAAATAAACGTCCAATTGTCATTTCGAGAACTTTTAGAATGAAATTCTATATCTTTCTTATCACAACTGTTTATGAAAACAGTCTTATCAATGAAGAAATGTACTACTACAGACATAGATATACCTAGATAACGCAAGAGCACTTACTTCGCCTGCCCGGTTAAGCATTTTATGCTTAACGTGGCTACTGTCGCAGCAAGCTAATTCGTTTAAAACAACAACGTTCCAACTCAACACCTTAAATATAGACGTTTAAAGAACAAAATCGTAGTCTATTTTGTATAGTAACTAAATAGTGCTTATAACGTCATAGTAGATAGTCATTAGTCACGCTAAAAAATGGCACGCTTGGTTTTTATAAGAATCGTGATACTTGCGTGACCTAGATATATCTGTATCTGTGGGTACTACCCTAAAGGCACTTTACTACCAATCTTTAGAAAATGTTTATAATATTCATTGACTTAGGAACTACCCTACATAACCGATTTCACGGTTTGTCTGTGGGCCCAGATTCATGCAGATTATACGTGAATCCTTTATAAAAAAAATATCGATGACAGGACTATTTAAGGTCTCCCAAAATATCCGCCATTAGTGGTTAATCTGAATCAGGAACAAAGATAAATGCTTAATGATTTTTAATTCAGCTGACCAAACACTTAAGCTGTCGAAAGCGTTTCCATTGAAAGCTAAGAATAAAATTCCGGCGATAAATGAAAAGAGTTTTACATTGGTTTAGGAAATCATAAGACAAAACAAAGCTAATAAAAGTTCTGAGCCTTTAAGTATACTGGAACCAATAGTACAAATAGTTTGACAAAACAAAATGCATTATTCTAAAATTTCTCTAAAAATGAGTTTCGTTCACACGTGTATATAATTATTGTAGTAACACATACGAGTATTAATAGATATAAAACTGTTAATTCTCGTCTCAACAAAAAAAAAAATCATAGCTCGATTTTAAAATCCAGTTGTAATAGAATATGAACCTTTTATTATTTATTATAAGCCTATATTGCCTACTGCAGGGCAAAGGTCTCCATTCCTTCCTTCCACATTTCGCGATCTAGTGCGATTGTTGATATATGAATCTTACTTATACTTAAATGAAACTTTGATTCCGGCGAATCTACTTTACAAGCGGCGTCTTAACCTAGCCTAGTTTCGTCTCAAAGTAGATTTTCGTGAACCCCTCTCTCCCTATAAACAGAGAAGTTTGTTAACACAGAGTGACCAACAAATGAAGGGAACATAAATAAGAATTATCATCTGGTTCTAGTAAAACCAAAGAAAAGAACAACCTCTCTCTCTTGTTCTATATTACAACATTCTATGAAGAATATGGTCTGTGGCATCATTCTTATTCTTATTCTTATTCTTTAATGCACACAAAATAACAAATATACAATGTATAGCTTATGTACAATGGCGAACTTAACCCAGAATTGTGTGATCATTTTATATGAAGGAGACAAATGTGCCTTATGTGATAATAACCGCAAATTATTATACAGCAGCAGCTTTTTGGAGACTCATCTGGCAAAAATAGCCTCACAAAAATGACAATAGTAGATAGGTATACCGCGTAGAATTAAAGTTCACGCCTAGCAGAGAAAGCAGAGTTCCCATCTGATTTTCAACAGTTTCACACACTGCTTGCAATGTAACTGACATTCAGCGCGCGTATTCGCACACATTAGCACTCCATGTGTGTCCTCTACTCTGTGGCAATAGACAAGAGACACAGGAAGTGGTCTCGGTAACGGGGTGTTAAGCACAGTGATTACTCCGCCCAGTTTGCATACAGTGCTGTTACCAACTCAAGTTAGCAAGCACTTCCAAAAGTTTCCGTCTGAATTGCACTTGCATGTTCCGTTCCGATATACTTGGTAAAGTTTTTTAAGTGGGCAAATTAGTTTTTCATGTATGATGGTAGGTTCAGTAAAAATCGTTGAGGTAAGATTGTAATTGCGAAGGTGCTTCAAACTTTTAGTCAGACACATATACAACTTTAGTACTTGTTTACCAAAAACCTTTAAAGGGGTCATTGTACTCATCTTTATGAAGAACTTTTACTTTTAAAAGTTATTCACTTTTACTACGGGCAAGCCATGAAATCGCAAAAACATAATGTGCTCTTCTGACGATTTACATGTAAACAAAAATTATTTTTAAGCCCCATGTAATAGGGATGAGCCTATTACTATCAACCGGGCACAAATCCAGTCTCCGTGGCCGCTACTGAGAAATACCTCACGGAACCTAAAAACACTTTTCTCGACCTGGGATTCGAACCCAGGACCCCATGCTTAACAGTTGCGCTTGCGACCACTAGACTTGTGGCCTAATAAGCTTATGTTTACAAAAAGTGTCAAAACTACCTACATAAAATATATATAATTATGTCACCGTAAAATTGTAAAAACCGAAAAATAAACACACGTTCACAATCTTTCGACAGTTTACAATCTCGCTAGATAGATTATAATCTAACGGTTTTTATAATTTTACGGTGACATGTACAAAGATTCAGTCTTGAAGTACCTACAGCGACTATAATATACTAGTTTCCTTTTTATACCATCATCGATCAAAAACACAATTACCATCACAGTTGTTCCAAGGTTTCCGGTTCATCATTATTGTTATTGATATCCCGCAGTGATATTGAAGCCTTGATGGTCATTAATTTGTTTCCTGCGGATGTAGTGTAATTAATAGAATAACTATTGTTTACTTGAAAGTACTTATAAGCTTTATGATTTTCCTTTTAAGTATTGTAAACGTATTGAAGATCATTATCTGGGTTTTTGACCATATTGGCGTCCATACATTTCGGTTAGTTAACTACTTACATTCGTTCCATTTAAGAGTTTGTGTGGTAAAGAGCATATCTGGAGATTGAAGTCAATAGATAAATTCTAGAATTTATTTGATTATATAACACGTAAAGCAAATTCGTCACGTTTTACACAAAAAAACAAATGCTGGGGAGCGAGCTGCTCTCCACCAATTATAGAAACGTACACCTCACATTTTATAAATTTAGATATAAGTTTAAAAAACATGGCTTTTGAATTACTTGATGATCATCCTTAGCAATGGCTGCTTTTTGCTGTTGTAATGTTGTGTGATTTGATTGCTGACTACAGACTTAATTTGGAGCAGGGAGCGCTGTTCAGAGGTGGTTAGCAGTGGTGAAGGTTCCATACAACTCGATTCCTACAGGCTTCCCTTTGAAAAATGGCACATTCAGTTTTCTATAGACAAATAATATAATCACATTAAAGATATGTATCCCAGCTTACCTCTTACAAAAATTGACCCTTCGCTACTGGTGGTTAGTGTGACCTTTCAGGTTTATTTTTATTTCTTTACCCTCCCTTTCTGTATACGTCCGTTTCCTTATTTCTTTAAAATCACTTATTCCGTGGACAATAGTGTGTGTTATGCGATTTTTTATTATTAAACCTAAACTAAATTATTCATATTATAAAGTATACCGTTGTTTGTCCAACATAAATTAAAAAAAAAAACAAGATAAGTACTCGATAGTGCACTCATGTTATGGGTGGTCACCAATCCACGGACCAACCTAGGCATGCGCGGCTTAACCTAAGGATCTACCCACCTTATTGGTGAGGTTAAAAAGGTCAGATGTGTAATACTCGCAACCGGCGTGCGTGTATGACCAGATGTACGAACGTGGACGAGGCAAAAAGAGCATGTAAGGATCGTAGCAGGTGGCGTTATGTGGTTTCTACCTACCGGCTTGAGAAAAAGGCGTAATTCCTAGATTAATCATATTCTATAAGTTGCTGCCAGTTAAGATGGCAATAGCGGTCATTGCCCTTTTCCTGATATCTCTTACTTACACGAACTGAAACCATAAACCGTGTAACTTATCGTTTCTTCTGTTAATGTTCAGGATCACAATCAATGTCAATTCAGGGGCTATTAACAAGTTTGTATACGTTTTTTTAAAAGAAGAGATTCAATAAATGTATGTGGTTCAATGACCGCTATTGCCATCTTAACTGTAGTTGCAATTGGTTTATCCTCGTTTCGAATTTAGTTGTAGGATACCGACAAAGAGAAATACCAAAGCTAGACATAACGTATAGTTATGCAACAATAAAATTGATTACACACACACAGTATTAGTCTCATTAGATAATGTTTGACTTTGGCATGTAATTACAAACGTTGATTAAACGATTCGCACTATCGAACTTTGACGAGACCCAATTATAACTACCTATTATTAACTTCATGTATAGCTTTTGGCAATTAATGTATACTGATACTAATAGGTACTTTTTGATTAGATGAGGTTATATTAGTCACTGTGATGATAATTAAGCCTGTCCTGGCTGAATATAGACTGAATAGATGTTAGATAAATACACTAATTTATAATAATTTTCGAATAGAATACAGAGTGAACATGGCAGTACTTATAGTATGATAATTTTCTAAACTCTTTGTGAATTCTGCCGCGCTCATTTTCACCTTATAATAAATTAATCATCATCATCATCTGTCTAGCCTTTTCCCAACTATGTTGAGGTCGGCTTCTAGTCTAACCCGATGCAGCTGAATGCCAATATTTTACATGGAGCGACTGCCTATCTGACCTCCATAACCCAGTAAATATCGGGTAATACGATTCACCTTAGTAAGACTGGTTGTCAGACTTTCAGGCCATAGACTATCTGTAACGATTGTCAAAGATCTACAAATGACAGCTAGGACCACCGGCTTTACGTGCTCTTCGAGGCACGGAGGGAACTCGTTATGTAATGGGTGGCTACCCATCCACGGACCAACCTAAGCAAGAACGGCTTAACTTAAAGATCGACCCTGAGTGGTAACAGCCACTCGGGGTCGATCTTATTAAGCCACGAGCTCCTTATACGAGTTTATAATAAATCAATCATTAACTTTAATTTACCAGAGCTGCTTAATAGCTTTCCTTTAAACCACTTACGCCACTAAGCATGTGAATTTTACTTCACTTAATTTTGATTGGACCCACCCGTCTATCGCTATTCAATTCTGAAAGTTCAGAATGAAACGTCAGCTGAAAAAATACCATTTCTCTGTAAAAAATGAAAACAGAAAAGCGTAAGCCTCTCATACATAATTCCTCATTCGTGCTCTTTCCAAAGTACTCAACACAGGGGTGTTACACATGTACTTACTTACGTTAACGTATATAAATTGCAATGGCGACGGTAACTGCAGTGCCGCAGACCATAACAGCCTCTGATGAGGCAATAACGGCGGCCGACTGAAAAAATAAAAGCATTTCGTGATTGTCCGCTAGGGGACGCCGTCTCACCACCCGCTGATGTATACCCGTTTCTCGCCATTTAATTGCGGATATCCGAACACATTTTCAATTCCTGCTTCATTCCCTACCTTATACCTTTGCAATAAGGGTGTTAGGTCCTGACAAAATGTGGTTAGTCTCGTTTAAAACTGTTTCGTGTATTTAGGTTTTAACTGTAGTGTGAAGTTGACATGATTTACAGATTAACCCTCGTTTCGCTGCTGTCCGATGGCCGCATACTGAATCTATGGTCTGGGGTTAATTAATTGAGTTTATTTAAAAGTTTTCACTGAATGAATGATGAGAGTTGTTTCCGTACCTACCGTTTATTTGGTTGAAGTTCACAAAGAACTTTGCACTAATTGGCAGTTTGGCTAAAATTTGTTTACTTATTCCCCAAATGTTTCAGAGATCCGGTAAAATTACAAACATAGCTATTGACTCTAAGTACTGGATTCCAGTATTTAGTGAAAAGGTAGGTAACGTTTTTAGTGTGTATCACATAGCTCTACTAGCGACTGAGTTTCATGAAAATAGGCTTCTCCACCGCTTGGCCACGAGTCACGCTCAAGCGACACGTGTGTTGCAGCAAAAGTCGGTACAAAAGTCAAGTCGCTGCGGTAACGCGTTGTTGCGACTGCGTAGAAAACAGATAAAAAAATGCTTAGAACATGCCCCTAGTCACCAAAAAGCGGCGGCACTCACCAGAAGGAAACATGTGACCGTAAACATGTGACGTACGTGCGTAACTCTTGTCGTAAGTAAGTCTTATCATCTGAGGTCGTGGATGGAAAGTTAGATCAACAAAATAAATAGTTACCTACAACAAACAAACATACTACAAGAATATCATTACTTCACGTAATAATCCTGCTGAAATGAAACTAGAAGTGTTATTAGAAAGGATGTTCTAGACTGCATAGCGTGTAATCTGAAGCCACAGTCTCAGACAAATTACATTCGCAGAGAGATATGAGCTTGCACAACACCAAGGGTATAAAGTTACTCTGGATATGAAAGGGATGGCTCGAAGGCATCGACAATAATCGTGGAGAGTCGATAGTCGTGGAGAGGATCCGGCAATTGGGTCTCGAGGTAGCACTGCACAAGTCCGAGGACATGTGTTTTCATGGGCCTCGGAATGCGCCACCGTCGGGATCCCTACTGACGGCAGGAGGGGTTTCCATCGGCGTCGGGTCGACGTTGAAGTACCTAGGACTCGTCCTCGACAGCCGGTGGAACTTCGTGGAGCACTTCCGACGTTTGGCTCCCAAACTGGAACGGACAGGGGCTGCCTTCAAGCGGCTCTTGCCCAACCTGAGGGGTCCAAACGCCTCCTGCCGGAGGCTATACGCGGGGGTCGTGCGGTCCATGGCCCTTTACGGGGCCCCGGTGTGGGCGCGTTCTTTGAGGCGGCAAGCCGCCCACTACCTGAACGCGCCCCAAAAAGTAATAGCCATAAGGCTAATCCGGGGGTACCGCACGATCTCCGGCGAAGCGGCTAGCCTCCTTGCCGGATTGCCGCCATGGGATCTGGAGGCGATAGTCCTCGCACGCCTGCACGAATGGCGCGCGGAGGCACTACGTCGGTAGGAAACTCCGCTGCCGCGGCAAATTGCTGCTCAGCGGACAGACCTCCGGCGTGATCTCATGGCGACATGGAGAGAGCGACTGTCGCAACCCCGTGTAGGGCACGCCACCGTAGTGGCGATAAGTCCCCTCTTTGAGGAGTGGCTAGAGAGGCGCCACGGCGCCCTCACCTACCGCCTGACGCAGGTCCTCACCGGACACGGTTGTTTCGGGAGGTTCCTGCACCGAATCGGGCGAGAGGAAACGCCCGGGTGTTTCCACTGGGAGGATCGTCCGGAGGACACGGTCACTTGGGCGGAGCACCGCCGTGTCCTCGTAGCGGCGATTGGCGGCGGCGATCTCTCGCGTCCGGCCTTGGTTCAAGCCATGGTCCGGAGCGAGAGGGAATGGGAAGCCGTCACCTCCTTCTGTGAAGCAGTCATGCTAGTGAAGGAGGTGGCGGGACGTGAGAGGGAAAGAACCTCACGTCCCAGTCGCCGCGGGAGACGCCCTGGGCGTTGGGGGTCACGTGGTGGCTCCCGGCCACCGTAGGCGCGGGCCTGTGGACGGCGAGTTATGGGCCAGCTCGCCGTCCGGTCGTCTTATGACGACAGGCCGTGTCGACGGCGCGTTCGTGTTCCACGTGCGCCTTAAAGAGATGTCAGCAAATAAGTAGGGGTCCGCAAGGGCCACACCTACACAGGTAGGTGCTTTGTTTAGCTTTTAGAGGTACACTGATAGAAACACAGGACATTCCAATAAAAAAAAAATCACCTGTATATATTTTTTTGCCTTTGGGAATTCGAATGCAGCCATAAAAAGCCGACATAATTTAAGGGTAGTTGTAAGGTATAAAACCTTGGCCTGTGGACGGCGAGTTATGGGCTAGCTCGCCGTCCGGCCGTCTTATGACGACAGGCCGTGTCGACGGCGCGTTCGTGTTCCACGTGCGCCTCAAAGAGATGACAGCAAATAAGTATGGGCCGATGCCTGCCAGGGCTGCGGGACTGTTCGAAAGAGATACCGTGGCCCTGGAACATAAAGGGCAAAGAAGGAACATGGATGGGTTTTAGTCAGTACAAGTCTGACACTCCCTTCCGCTCCGCCCAGAGTCATTTGATGATTTCCCATCCAGAAAAAAAAAAAAAAAAAAAGGCATCGACAATAACGTATTAGTTTGTGAGCATTTTGTACCTATGCATTTACTAAATTACCTATGCAAGTACAAAATTTTCCTATGCAGGTATAAAATTACGTATGCAGGTACAAATTACGTATTCATGTACAAAATTACTTATGTAGGTATAAAGTTACGTATGCAGGTACAAAATTACGTATTCATGTACAAAATTACTTATGTAGGTATAAAGTTACGTATGCAGGTACAAAATTACCTATGCAGGTACAAAATTACTTATGTAGGTATAAAATTACGTATGCAGGTACAAAATGACGTATACAGGTATAAAATTACGTATGCAGGTACAAAATTACGTATGCAGGTACAAAATTACGTATGCACGTACAAAATTACATATGCAGGTTCATAATTACCTATGCAGGTACAAAATTACCTATGCAGGTACAAAATTACATATGCAGGTACAAAATGACGTATGCAGGTACAAAATTACCTATGCAGGTACAAAATGACTTATGCAGGTATAAAATTACGTATGCAGGTACAAAATTACGTATGCAGGTACAAAATTACCTATGCAGGTATAAAATTACGTATGCAAGCACAAAATTACTTATGTAGGTATAAAATTACGTATGCAGGTACAAAATTACCTATGCAGGTACAAAATTACTTATGTAGGAATAAAAATTACGTATGCAGGTACAAAATTACCTATGCAGGTACAAAATTACTTATGTAGTATAAAATTACCTATGCAGGTGCAAAATTACCTATGCAGGTATAAAATTACGTATGCAGGTACAAAATTACATATGCAGGTTCATAATTACCTATGCAGGTACAAAATTACCTATGCAGGTAAAAAAATACTTATGCAGGCACAAAATTATCGATGTAATAAAATAAGGTATGCTATTTAACAATTTGTGATTTTTTTGTTATTCGCCATGTTCGCGGGTTGACTGGAGAATACGGGTGGATAGAAAATAAATTGTTAAGAGCAGACAAATCTATCTACCCTCTTTCTTTGTCTTTTGCTACCCGCACTACTGGAACTCGTCACTAAGTCACGGCAAAACACACTCACGGTATCACCAGATTTTTTGGAGTCCTTATTACGATGCGGCTGCTACTTTTGAGCTTACTCAAAACTGGATTCCACGTACTTGACAATTTGAACCCAACCATATGTACTATTAGGTATCTAATAGTACACCCACATTTCGCCAGTTATGTTTGAAGTCCCATGTAATAGGGGTGAGCCTACTGCCATCAACTGGGCACAAATCCAGACTTCGTGGCTACTGCTGAGAAATTCTTCATGGAAAACCCAATAACACTTTGCCCGACATGGGAAACAAACTCAGGACCTCATATAGATACTCAGCAGTTGCGTTTGCAACCAATAGACCAACGAGGCAGCCTTTATGTTTCTATTTCAATTTATTGTTAGGATGGGCCACAGTACCTTTTATACTGTTCATCCAATATACAAATATGGCACATAATACTTGTATTGCCAGACGATTTTTCATCTTAAAGGCCAAAACCTTATTTTCATATTCCCCTAAACCTTTTCTTAGACCAGAAAATAACTAACTCACTCACTCAATTTTCCTCCTCAATCTGCATGGAAATGAAATACTCCGGCTTTCTTTATAATATACATAATGTTAATATTCCGTACTCGGTCTCCGAATATATTCATTTCATGGTAAATAAGATATTCATATCCGCCACGCCGGATTTAAAATTACATATCAAGAGAAACTTAATGTAGCCTTGGTTTGCTGCGACTTCATTATGGCTTCTGTCGCTTTGTATTATTGTGTTTGACGGAGCAGTATGTATCTATTTGCTGTATTATATTTTAGCCAAGAACTTGTGGGATGCAAGGAAAGAGGCTGTAACGTCTTCCTTGTTTGTCGAAAACAAATAACTGAAGCATTTTTCGCGAAATGTACGATCCTTAATACGAATACTAAATTCTGCGGACTATTGTATTATTTCCGATCAAATAATAAAGCACTATGCATGCTGATAATGTAATAGTACGACTACTTTGTCTGAATAATTATATAAAATCAGTGTCTGTTCGTCTGTGCCTCTGTTTGTCTATTCGTACCCTATAGACTAAACAACTGAACCGGTTTTGATGGAATTTTGTACAGTTATTCTACATACGCCAAGGAAGGTTTCTGAAAAAAAAACAAGAAAAGGCATTAAAACGTATGCTGGGGCCCAACTACATAGTAACTGAATAAAAAAACTCTTCCCTTTAAAATATTTAACTATGGTCTAGATAAAACACGTTCCACGTCAGTTTCACACAGATTTTTTCTGCACAAACTAGGCGAGGACATACTGCTACAAACAAGAGTTCACAAACAATAATAAATCAACGTCATAATTAGGAGCGAGCGTTAGTTTAGCTTTAGTTTATATCACATGAGTTCGCAGCTAAATTAGTTAGTATCCGCTAAGCGTGTCGAAGCAATGCAACTAATAGTTTTAGTTGCAATCTGCTATCTACACCACCCGTACGTTATGTTAGGTAATAGTACACCCACATTTCGCCAGTTATGTTTAAGTCCCATGTAATTGGGGGCGAGCCTTTTGCCATTAACCGGGCACAAATCCAGACTCCGTGGCTGCTACTAAAAAAGTCCTGATGGAAAAACCCAATAACAATTTGCCCGACCCCGGAATCGAACCCAGGACCTCATGCTATGAAATATTACGTGATTTTTGACTGAAAATGGTAGACCAAACAAGACTAAACAAATTCAAGCGTAAACAAACTCAACAAGCAAAACACATTAAAGAAAAGACTATTCAAATCAAAATGTTAATGTTTTACGTAAAAGGGTTTTTCAACAGAGTTTTAACCAAAGAAATGCAAGAATAACTTTATCCACAAAATTCATGTTCGTTTTTACAGAACAATTTAATTTGGAGCCAGTCTAATCCATTGGTATGCGCGTAGCGATTTAACAAATCAACATTCCGAATGAGCATTGTCTATTCCAGTCGTGTCGCAACCAACCCTTTCTCCTCTCAGTTCATTTCTTCTCCGAAGTTGTGATTTTATCCCCCTTATCCCCTCAGAGTAAACGCAATAAAAGATCAATGAAATATCCCCAGCTGAATATAAAAAAATGTCGATACTTTTGTTTTACACTTTTTATGCACACATAGGGCTTTTGGTGTATGAATATATTATGATGTTGGCTATTATGCATACAACTTCAAACTAATACAGGGTGTAAACAGACCCTTCACAAAGCCGTCAACCAAGCGTTTTGTACATCAAACTAAGTAACTCTTAGCAAAAATTATATTGGCTGGCTGAGACCAAAGAAACGCTGGATGGTCTGTGTGAATGATGATATGACAAGAAAGGAGGTGTCTGATGAGATTACGAGTAATAGAGAAGTATGGTAGAAGACATGCTGTGCCGACCCCAAATAAATTGGGATAAGGGTAGAAGAATGATGAGTATAGGCTGGCTGCATTATATTAAATCGAAAGTTGTAATGATAATCCAATCACCTATTTCATAGTGGAACACTAAAGGAACTTAAGTGGCAGTGGGCAGGGCACATTGCTCGCAGAACGGATGGCCGATGGGGCCGGAAAGTACTGGAGTGGCGACCGCGAACCGGGAGACGTTGCGTTGGAAGGCCTCCCACTAGGTGGACCGATGACCTGGTGAAGGTTGCAGGGATCCGCTGGATGCGAGTCGCACGGGACCGGTCAATGTGGCCTATGTCCAGCAGTGGACGTCTGTCGGCTGAAATGAGAATGATGATGATGACTAAAGGAACACACTTATACTTAATTATTTGAATAATTAAATTAATATGTAAACAACAACAATTAAAACACAGAAATAACAAAGCGTCCCAATTATGTTTGACCCCAAACGAAATTAGGGAAACTCCAAAAATCGTGTCATTTACAATACGATACTTGTATTTACAGTTCTTTTTTTGTTTTCAAAATAATGCCGAAGTGCAGAGGATAGTCACGTTCGACAAATATTTATCGAAGCTTGAGTATCTGCGGTGTTGCGTTAGTTGCATGCCAAACTAAATTCAGGCAATGTGCCGTTCCACTGCAAGTATGTTTGGGAGAAAATTAAACCCGATGGAGAACTACATAAAATCTTCTTAAGTATACAATAATAATAATAATTAATTGAATGTAACTGAATCACGAAAGTCTTGCTACTAACATATTTCTTAAGTTTCACTAACCCATATGTACCTTGTTGTTCTAAATAAATAATTATCTGATTTGGATTTGAATACCTAGTTCCACCAAAAGAATATACCTCGTTGACGTATCTACGGAATGTAGATGATGGACACAATTGTAGATGTAACGTTTGCTGAAGCTAGGAAAATAACGAGTGGACACACATTCACTATTTTTGTTCATTTGACCACCAATCTGACCAAAGTGAATCTACCTCAAAACGTGTCTACTTTTTGTGTAGGCCGCCAGTCCGTCTATCGCCCACGTGTGAAAAGGCCACCGCTTTCAGTCCACTACCGTAATAGGAGTTTTAACCCATTCAATCGCCACAGGCTAAATTGGACTCTCAAAAAACACAAAAGGCCTCAATCTCCCATTGAAATAACAGAGAACGATGTTCGATCAGCGGATAAAATGTCGCTCGAACCGTGTTTCCCGTTTGTTACCGCGGAACCCGTTTCCCGATTAATTATGAAGGACGGTGGCAGTCACAGGGTTGGTTAAACCCTTGCGGCTAACGTCAGTTGCACTCGCGACAAATTGTGTTTTATAGCATGTTGAATTTTGATTAATATTGAAACTATTCAATACAGTGGACGCTATTCATCTTAATTTAGGCAACTGAGGTCGATTCCATTATTAATTTTAATAAAGCATTTCATAGAGGTACCTACCTAAACAGAAGACCTTTTACATCTACATAAGTGTTTCAAAAGTCTACTAGGAAAAAATGAACAAGACAACAAAAAATTACTTGAATAACAGCATACAGCAAGAGAATCTGTCAGTAGAGTTAATTCTATGCACTTCTGTACACAGCACAATCATTCTCTTGCTCTTATCCCAATTCAGTTGGGGTCGGCACAGCATGTCTTCTTCTGCCATACTTCTCTATTAATCGTCATCTCATTAGACACCTTCTTTCTTGCCAAATCTTCCTTCAATACACTCCCATAGACAATAGACCTCAAAGATCGCTGTGTTTACAAACTCAAGAACCAACAAAAGTAAAATAACAGTAAAGTAATTACAACTCACGGTCCCGTAGAACCTAACCTGTGGTTCATTACATACGTAAACGTTGGCCAATTGTAAATTCAATTAATTAACACTTAATTGTAAATTCAATTAATTGGAACTCAAGCTCCTGAGTAAAAGTAGCGTTTGCTAATTGTTCAACGTTCCCAGTTTTCAGCTAAAATTTCTCATTAAAGTTATTTACAAAGAGTTTTTGACAGTGCATTACGATCACAAAGCGCTGCAGCTCTCAAAATAGTAAATTAGATAATAAATGCGCTGGAGTCAGTCTTTGGGGAGTGAAAAGCAGCATATGGTGTTTACTTGTACCTATTAGTCTTGCTAGCTTTTGTGATCATGTTTTATATAAAAGAAGACCAAGCAGAAATATTTTATACGAAGCCTATTAGCACTCATATCATGTCAATGTCGTGTAAAATATGGTATTCAGCTGCATCCGGTAAGACTGAAGGCCGACCCTAACATAGTCGTCTTACAAAGGTCGTCTACTCAATGTATCCGACATAAAATAGCTCTAGGCGCGATTTTTTTTTATCTTCCGTAATAGAGAAAAGTAATAATAATAAAAATTTGAATAAAATTATGAAACATCCTGTTAATGATGTTTACGTGTCAAACGGGAGAACATACACCTACCCAGCACTCGAGTCCAATAGATCATCGCTCGCAACAGGGTGTTTTAACAACGTCATGCGTCATAATACTGAATAATATTTTTATTTTTAAATTATTAATATCTCATAAATACCTTTTTTATGATTGTTTAGTATTCATTGGATGCATGAAGTGGGCTGCCGTTGTAAGACGACTAAAAAGTCACGGTGTATATTTCCCCTATATCTCGACTATAATATGTAACTATCTACATGATTTGAAACCCCACATGTAGTTGAAAGTAGTATGGTTTCTCATATAGTAATTACTTTTTTATGAATGTGAATTCAAGTTGTAATCGGAATTTGGTTAATTCACAAAGCTCGGAATTCCTGGAACCGTGTTTTTATTACGAAAAGTAAATTATTTCATTTCGACTCTAACATAATCTTTCAATACAGGCTAGGGGTATTACAGTTTAGAAATTTAAAAAAATGTATTTGGCTTTGACAACATTGCAAAAATCAGACAACCAACAAAGCAATTAAATCCCCAGCTTTTGTGTTACCAATTACAAAGAAAGCAATATTCCCCGTCAATTAATAAACAAATTGTCCATTCCAGCGTGGAATTACAACGTGGATTTAATTTTTCCATTGGACTGAGTCGTACGTGAAACTTGTATTTGGGAGCCCCCGTGGGCTCGCATTATATGAGCGTTGTAACAAATTTTCCCGAAATTAACATAAATGCAAATGTCCCACTTTATATTATTTACTTTACCCATTCCATTTTGTATTCGGTTTTGTTTTTTATGTCGTTGGTGTGTTTATTCAGCTACGCCTTTTGTTTTGTCCGTCGAAACGTCGAGAGGTAAATAGACGATATCGATCAAGGTGAAGTCTTTTGAATAGAAATAAGGTAGTCCTAAAAATAGTCATGATACTTTAACAGACGCTATGTTATGTCTATTTTATGACTTGTTTGTATACTTAATAATGATGCTGTCTTTTTAAACCTAGTACCTAAATAAACATTGTGGAATACAATAAAAATGATATTGAGTACCTATTGATATGGTGAAAACTTGACAGATGGATCTTCACTTTCCTAACGCCATTTAATTTTTACTCGACGCAACTAATTTCATCAAACTACGGGCGAGCTAAAAGAAAACGTCCTAGTAAGAACTACATTTTATTATCTTTGTAAATAATGCCACTCACGATAAGTGGAAATCAACAGCTTCCCCTATGTCTGACGCATCAGAAATCATCGCAAAATATCGACGGCCTCCACATAAAAAACGAAATATTTTTACGTGGGTACGTGACTCAAGAGCTACTCTTGAGGAAAATTCAAATAAATACATTCACATCAATTGTTATTTGGGTCTGAAGGCTCATTCAACGATGCCAAACACGAACAGTGAAGTCTTTTTTTTGGCTCTCTTAAAACGTACAATTATTTTGACATGCAACCAAATTTTCACCATAATCAGTGTGTTGGTTAGACAAATTTTTATACGTCTCGCACAATGCAAAAATATATTATCACGTACTTGAAAAATTACAAATAAAAGTATCAAAAAAAAAAACAAAAAAACACACTAAAACTAAAACAAACAAAAAAAACACAAAACTGGAAAAATTTCTTCTTCTTCTTTCTTTTGACAACGAAACGAATGACATATTTAAATGAACAATGAATAATATAGCCAGGAAAACCCGAACTCTAAAAAGCACAATAGTTTTAGATACAGACCATTGAAGAACCTTTTGTTCCCGATCTCATGTAGGTTCTACATTACACTTTACTATAAACTTTCACGCTAAATAAAGCCTAGTGTCGATCGCGGGAATAGCTGCGGCTGGCAGATTTCCGTTCCGAACCTACACGATCGTATGTTGACGGCCTAAGAGAAATATGGCCGCCGATACTGTCTTAGGGTTCCGTAGAACATCGACACATACCCCGAGGGTATGTTACGTGCGTTTATCTTAAGCCTACACCCCCCAAGGGATTAAGAGAGCTTCCAATTTAAGTGACAAACATGGATGATAATTTGTGGAGCTTTTGTTTTAGATGTATTCGCGAGTTGGGTTTAAATACAATTTAATAATAGCTGGAAGCAATAATGAGAAACTTAAATATTTACAGCACAGGCTTTTTTTTTGTTTTCCTTTTTAGTTGTTGCTAGCTACATAGCACATAAGAAAATGATACAGATAACTAATTATTAAGGAAGTGTATTTTTTTTTTGTTAGCCTCATTTTTCCCACTCCTGGGCAAAGGTCTCGTCATTCCTTTCACTTCTCTCAGTGTTGTCTCTTCACACCAATTTGTTTGAGGATAATGTATACTTTTTAATTGTTCTTAATTTCGGGTTTATCAACTTCGCATTGTATTGTATTGTATTGTATAACGGGCTGGTGTCCGCAACTCCTCGTCAAAGCGCGTATTTTGCGTGCGGGTGGGAAATCTATTCGATCTACCCTAACTCCCCGAGAAAGGCCAGCAGCGCCTTGGTGTTGCTGACAATCTCGCGGAGAGTACCTGGGGTACCGAAGTACTTTGCCCTGTATGTTGCAACCACTGGGCAATGTTGAAGCACGTGGGCTGCTGTTTCGTCTTCCTCCATGCAGGCTCGGCACAGGGGGCTGTCTTTGTGCTTCCTTGGCCTGCCTGCACTCGCCATGGTCCAGCCACAGCTTGTGGTGTTGTTCGCTGGTTCGTTTCCTTACCAGTGTGCGTAGGTACCCGAAGGGGAGTGGCACAATGGGTTCGGGACCCACTGCTGCCATGCTCGATCCCCTTCTAGCGAGTTCGTCCGCTGCATGCTTTGATCCATTGGATGGTTATGTTATTGTGATTACCAACCTGGTTCAGGCGTTGATGACACTCGTGTATTAACCCAGAGTTGACTATGTGGTTGTTTAGTGCTAGAAGAACAGCCATGCTGTCTGAGAGTATACGAATAGAGTGGTCCACAACCCCCCTGGCTAAGATGGCTGATGCTGCCAGGGAAATGCCCATGCATTCTGCCTGAAAAACCGTGTTGTGGACCCCCAGTGGTGTGGCAATATGGATGATAAGATCTTCCGAGAAGACTCCAGCTCCAGTGCCAGTACCTGTTTTAGATCCATCTGTGAAGATCCGTAGTTCCGCAGGGCTCAATCCCTCGCAGCGGTGGTCCTCATGGAGTTGGATTTTGTATTTTTTGTCGAATACGAACTGTTTGGGTATCCGATCGTTTGTTGCTTTTGCCAGGGGGAACTCATTATAGAATCCCTCCAGTACGGCAGTGTGCTGTGTTTCAACTTCGCATTTCTACATATCTGCAGTATCCGCCAGATCGTCAGAATCACCACGGCGTTGCTAGCCTTTCTTAGGGAGTTGGGGTGGATCGAATTGAATGATCACTTTTCCCATTCATAAGCAAAATACATGCTCATGACGTGGAGTTGTCGACACCAGCCAGATAGGTATAAAATACAATGCATCAGAAATGTCTGTAGGTTTGTATATATCTAGTGGATACATATATTCGACGTGCATCGTATTTGTATAGTCAATAACTTAAATTGGACAAACAAAAGAGAACGTGACCACACACAATAGTTTTCACCATTTCCCATCGAAAGACACGTAACTAAGGGTGACTAAGAAAAATACACGTAAAACAGAGGGAAAATTAAATAAGAGACGTCTTCGCGACAATGATTCATCGTTAGGGCTGGGCGACTGGCCCTCAAATCTCGATGGCTCACGCAGACTGACCCCTCGTAAACACAGATTGGGTGAGATGACCAAATTTACTTAGACGGCACTGCACAAATTTCGCACTGGCCGTATAGTCACGCACACTGGTGTTTTTGTAATCTCATAGATTTCATGGACAAGTTGATTACTGCAGTAAATATTTCATTTAACTTCTCATGGTTCGTTCTCAATGACACTTCCTGAAAAATTCTCTTCTGAAATCTAAAGAGTAGCTTGTAATTACCATAATTTTAGAATGGATATTTGTAGTAAACAGGTGTATTTATAAAAAAAATCACTCTTAGATTTATTCGTAAGAATATTATAAAAACGAATTATTATCCTCATACATTACCACAGCTTTTAAGGATGGAACGTTTTACATTCAACTTTTACAGGCGTGCACGACAACGTTTATGAAAAAGCCGTAGGTACTTTCGCTTGGTAATTTAAAAACAACAGAAGTTTTACGATATATGCCTTTAGCACGCGAGCGTACCATCGTACCATCTTCCCAAGTGAGGGCTTCAGCAAACACAGAGATGAATCATAAAAACGCACAATAGTTTACGAGTGCGACTGTACGACCAATTTTATTACTACGACGCGCCCCCCTTGCACTTGTGTTTTGTATCTACTTGTACAGTTGATAAAAGCATTTGGTGTATAGGAAAAAAATAAATACTTCAACCACGCATTGTTATACCACTGGCAAGACGCGGAGATGGCCGTTGAAGTAAAATTCTGACCGAATGGTGGCCGAGGTTAGGGCCAAAGAAACCAGGGACGACCAAAATCGGAAAGAGGGAGGCGCAGATCCGAAGAGTATGCCAGGAGAAAGGGGATGCCCAGAAATGGGTGATTGCAGGCTGAAATGATGTTGTTGAGGATTGTTATAATGTAAGCTATAACTTGAAGAGCGATGTCTGAGGTCAAAAACTTGTGTACTCAGTACACCCTCAACATAGATTAAAAGTAGTCGCGAGTTGCCTGTATATCTTTACTATCTCTACTTATCTCTTTTGCCAACTGTACTGG
This sequence comes from Noctua janthina, assembly GCA_963576755.1. Taxonomy (NCBI): domain Eukaryota; kingdom Metazoa; phylum Arthropoda; class Insecta; order Lepidoptera; family Noctuidae; genus Noctua; species Noctua janthina. The sequence continues at coordinate 7,307,817 of OY755063.1, read as the reverse complement.
GTTGAAAATAGTGGTAGTGAAACTGTTGCCGTTCGTACAATTTACATTGATTGTTTTCCGCCTCTCGCTGTACTTCCACAGGTGAGCATGAAAGCATGTAAATTATTTATGTATCGGTAAATAATTTATTTCGTTTACATCGTTATCGACACTGTTGTTGGAGCGACCAATGTTGTATACTACCGGCTTTTGTCAATGTTTATTGTCAATGTTTAGGTAAAACCGTAGCATCTCACCAACCTATAAAGTAACGAACGTAACGTAACGTAACTGTTGGGTATCAGGCTACTGTGAGAGATTTTGATCCATCACGCTGTCCCAATGTGGCTTTGAAATCTGTTGCAATTTGTGAAGCTGGCTAGAAACTATGATGTGTTATTTATGCGCCACAAGATGGAAGGTGGGCCATTGTCAGTGTACATCTGAGTTGGCCGACTTGGGTTGGAAGTCTATTTAAATATTTCCAAGTCGGCCAATGCTACACTTGCCCAGGTGGAAGGCTCTCAGGGGGTTAAACAGCTCCCACCAGAGATCGCCTGTTATTGTTGGACTGGCTGGTCCCACGCAACCAAGACAGCTTTAACGGCTTTTCAGCCTCTGAGGCACTGAGTCGAAATTGTGCATTGGGTGGCAGGATTCAGTTTGTAGCTTCGTCCTCTCGATGCTGCTGGCTATATTAGCATACATTACATTAGCTATGAGATCATCATCAACTGCCAGCCTTTTTCCAGTTATATTGTGTTCGGCTTCCAGTCTAACCGGATGTAGATGAATACCAGTATTTTACACTGAGCGACCGCCTATCTCACCTCCACATCCCAGTTAGTACTGGGAATACGATGGATGGTTAATACGATACCCCTTGGTAAGATTGGTTGTCAGACTTCCGAGCCACTGACTTCCTGTAACGACTCACATAGCACATATAGATATTTTAATATTTTTATACGCAAACCCTGCGTAGGGAACTGCAGCTGTTTTTGATATGGAAAGAAAAATTCGAGTGCGAGCAGGGTTTGAGCCTGCGACCTTCCGATTCCTTTTGATGATTCCTTCCGGTGTACTGAATCGGAAGGTTGCAGGTTCAAACCCTGCTCGCACTCGAATTTTTCTTTCCATATCAAAAACCTATACATATGTTCATTAGCTATAAGATCATTATTCATCATTCCACATTTATATTGATGTTAGATGTTACAAAATCTGAGCATTAAAAATTGATTCGTGTTAGCTCCAATCAGTATGAAATATTTAGTATCCTGTGGTAATTACCTCAAATCTAATCTAAGCCATTGAATAATACAATCAGCACTTGCAATGCTGACTGATCATAATTAATCAGACTGTTAACTGAACACCACATAACATAAATATGTTTGTAACGGGCAGGTGTTGACGTAAATAATTTAGATTGATCGATGTTCATTGTTCACATAACATCACGCCGGTAACCCCGAACGGGAAGGCAAGAAGTGTCCTTATAGGTCAACCACATTTTGCCAGTTATTTTAAAGTCCCATGTAAGAGGACGAGCCTTTTGCTGTCAACTGGGCACAATTGCAGACTCTGTGGCTGTGGCTGTGGAAAACTTTGCACGACCCGGTAATCGAACCCAGGACCTCATGCTCAGCAGTCACGACCACTAGACCAACGAGGCACTTCACTACACACTATTGAAGAGAGAAGTGGTTAGTTACGTGCCTACTAATGACCAGTCAATGATATACATGTCTGAAAGAGAAGTTGATGCAGTCTAAAAACGATTTCGAGATAAAATAAATCATAACTTGAAATGTGGTCGCTTTTAGAAGTTACGAAGGATATTAAGTTTCCTCTGTGGTAGCATAAGTGTAATCAGGCTATTATGTTCTCACCACTCGGACATTCTGTAAGAGTAAATCCTATTTAGTGTTTTCAAAACACAGTATCTATAAATGAAACTAGTTAAAATGATGAGTACTGTATTTGACTTTCAGTACAGAGTTTTGGGCATAAAGGAGTCGCATAAAGTTACATAATTTAAACATAATCCATTAGTCCTCATAAACTTTGACCTTTAAAATTCAAGGATATGAATAAAATATAATAATAATACATTACAATCCGACCCAATAAACCTCCCACGCAAATTGAGATTTATTTCCACAATGAACAAAATATAATTTCAAACACAACGTTATAAGGATTAGGGGTTCATAAATACGTAAAATGTGCCTATTTTACATTGTTCCGGTTGAGTCACACCCTTCGGAAAGTAATCCGCAGTAATGCCACCAAAACGTCGGTGGAAGTAAAGGGTTCCGTATAACTTAATTCCAATAAAACTGAAAACGTGCAACGAATAGGGATCCGGGGCTGCTAAGCGTGGATCTATTCTTTTGAAGACAGGACAGCGTTTTAAATCCTTTGTCTTGAGAAGGGTTCGGGTAGCTATCAGCTAATCTGGCTAGAGAAGTGTTATGGGAGATTAGAACTTGAAATTGGAACGTCAAATTCTTCGTCGTCGATGGTTAAATAATAGCAGCCGCTCGGGTCGATCTTTTGGTTAAGCCGTGCTTGCCAAGGTTGGTCTGTGGATAGGTGACCACCTACTACATACCGAGTTTCCTCCGTTCCTCGGAGAGCACATTAAGCCGTTGGTCCCGGTTGTCATTTGTAGATCTTTGACAGTCGTTAGTTTTACACTGAAATAAGCATTTTAATGAACTTAAAGCAATATGCTTTAAGCTTATTAAAATGCTTATTTGTTCATAACCACATCGAATCTATGAAAAAATCGTTACAATTAATTTGCTTCATTAAATTATTTGTGACGACTTTTTCATAGATTTACATTGGGCGATAAACAAGCTGAATTAAAGGATCGCAAATTATTTTTAATAGTAACAGTTATAGTAGCAATATTAATAAAGCATTATCGGAAATCTGTTCAAATTAATACCTACCACAAAAAACAGTAGGTAGGTATTCTTTACTCGCTTCTTTTATGATTAATTTTCCGAGCTGATTATTTTGATTAACTGTTTACTGAAATATTGCAATATTTTCATCATTATAATTATATGTGTAAAAGTATATTTATTTTGGGTAACTTTTAAGAACCCATTTTATGTATTTTAGTGTTTGAACAAGAGTAGCATAATCTACACACCCCATAACATATTCACACGGCGTTCCAACCAAATGACAAACAAAACACTAAAAGTGCAACTTATTTTGGAATAAAATTCCGAAATATCGCATGATAGGTCTCGACTGAACCCAGTAGGGATGCAGTAATGAAATGCTACGGGACGTGTCCCCTCCCTAACTACGGGAACTGAATACTGATATCATGGCATGACTTCGCTCCGAGTGCATGCCAGTCGGCTGTCAACAAAAAGATACGATGGATATTTATTGTTGATGCTTGGGTTCCGTCAAAATGCTGAACGTAGCATACGTCTTACGTGATCTCTTAAAACGTTGAAGGGAGAAAGAAAATAGGAGAATTCATGCTCATAAAATATTTTGGAGACGTGTAACTTAAATCTCTGTCATTCCGTAAATTCTGATTGGATGTTTGTATCTAAACACGCAAAAACAGGGAAGCCCTTCTTTTACGTATGATGGCTGCAAAAGCCTATAAATGTCTTTCCGCTAACTTCTTTCACACGCTACATCGCCACGTCAGTCTCAGCAATATCCTAAGTGCGTTATTTTACTGGACGCGCAGATCGTTGTATGCACGTAAACTATAACTGGTTCACAGATTGCACGTGTTTGTACAAAATTTTACAAACACGTGTAGCCATCAATCAGCGTAATAAAAATCAGCGTAATCTTAACAGCCTCTGACCATCGTGCAAGCCTGTGGGCCAGCATGTTACAGCAGCGTACCGACAGGGATCTACGTCCATGTTCTTGTAATCTTTCAAATCATCGGTAACCTAATGACCTAAGTACTTAAAATTTGGCACCCTATTTAAGGGTGCTCCACAGAGCGATGATATCAGCTGGCTTGTGAAACTTAGAAGCCCAAGCAACGCTATAGAGCCAGTGACATTATGGTCTGCAAGATTTTGAACTTCTTCGAACGATCAGCTAGTAAGTAAGTCAGATATGTATTTATATCCTAAGAAAATCAATTTTTTCGATAAAAACAAACATGCTATGACTTCGTTATTCCCTTAAAACTCAAACAAACCTTTTTATGCTTTAGTTTTTTGGCTTAAAGCCAGATTCCGTTCTGCTTAATGACGAAGAAACACGATTAGTATGTTTATTTATTACGAAACTTTGCCAATGGCTTAGCATCGAACGCGTAGTCTTGAACTCAGTTGCAATCCTAGCAGTTTAATTGGGCTAACAATGCAGATATAAAATAATTTCAATGTAATTTAGTAATGTAACAAAAGAATCGTAATACAGATGCAGATGAAGGCCTAAGCAGATTAAATCCCTATTCTGAAACGGTGGATTGTGTACCTTGATTACATGTATTTGAAGTGATTTTCTTTTAAGTTTGTTCCTTCAATTACAGGAGACCACAGCATGCACATAAAACTAGAAAAAAATAAAAATATTTCAAAAAACAAACTCAAAATGAAAATGAAAATAATAAAAAGCATTTTATGACAAGAAATCATAAGTACCATAATTCTTTCACATAAAAAATATAATTATTATTCTACATTTATTGCAGTGTTCATGTTTTGTATTTAAAGACTTGGAGGGTTATATCCATGTCAGATTGCTTTGACAATTAATTGTATCCCATATCTTTTGAAGGTTCTCTTTGCTTGTGCCAGTTCGAACCAGCCATTGCAGTGCCCGTCCATGTCCAGGTCATCTCGCCATATCTTTCTGCCATAGCTTTCAACGGCAACGTCTATCCTCATGTACCGGTTGCGTGGAGACTTTTGCCCAGCGGCAGTTATTCTTGAAGTTCACGTAGCTTACATTCAAATGCGCCTGGCGGCCTTTTTGCCCACGTCTGTAATTCGTAATTTATGTTTTTTTAGCGCAGCGTTTAGAATAGCAGCAGCAGCAGCGATAGCCTAGTGTGGTGAGACCGTCAGACTGCCAAGTCGTAGGTCTCGAGTTCGAATCCACGACACACTTCTGATTTTTCGGATTCATCTGCGTATTGTATAAATTTTATTACTTACGTCGGTGAGGGAAACAGCGTGAGGAAACTAGCATGCCTGAGAGATATTTCTTGACGGCATGTAAAGCCAAGTCAGAGGGCCATGGGCGGTATATAAACTCTAACACCAGGTTACGCACTAACCACACGATAAAGAAGAAGAAGTAAAGAAGAAGCGCAGCGTGGTTTCTCGAATAAAAACTGAAAATGATTGAATATTGATATATTTTTATTAGGCTTCTGTTAAGAAAAGGTCACGCACAAAATTTAATCAGGATCTCTCTCGTTCCTTCGTAATCAATACAATCAGCCTTCACAGAAGTGAACTGTATCCTAAGCCACGCTTTAATAAGACCAACACTAACTACGCTCGGTTCCTATGTATACCTTCGGTGGCCCATCACGTACAAGTCCCATTAACTTAACCGGCTTCCTCCGTACCCTAATAACTTTTAGGGACGATAAGGCACTAACAAGCTCTATTTTTTTATTCAATCCTGGTCCACTAAAGTTTCTCTCGATAGAATGAGTTTGTAAATTAAAAGGACCAAAATGAGGCTTGCGTAAAATATATATATTTTTTATATATGCCTGCCTTTTTTTTAGGATGGGAAATCATCAAATGACCCCTCCTGCTCTGGGCGGAGCGGAAGAAAGTGTCAGACTGGTAGTGACTAAAACCACCCATGTTCCTTCTTAGCCCTTTGTGTTCCAGGGCCGCGGTATCTCTTTCGAACAGTCCCGCGGCCCCGGCAGGCATCGGCCCTTGCGGACCCTTTCCTGATTGCTGACATCTCTTTTAGGCGCGCGTGGAACACGAACGCGCCGTGGACACGGCATTTATGCTTGCTTGGTTTTACTTTGTGAGGTCTATTAGCTTTAACAACTGTGTGAAGAAGCTACTACCTTAATGAAAATTAATTATTGTAAGACTTCGTTATCCCTTGAAGTTGCGAAGGTAAGAAAGTCTCTCACAGGTATCTTGAAAGTTTCCAGTTTTTTTTTTTGTTTCGTTGGTTTAGTGGTCGCAAGCGCAACTGCAAAGCAAGAGGTCTTCGGTTCTATTCAGGGTCAGGCAAAGTGTTATTGGGATTTTCCGTCAGGAATTTCTCTGTAGCAGCCACGGAGTCTGGATCTGTGCCCGGTTGATGGCAATAGGCTCGCCCCTTATTACATGGGACTTTAACATAACTGGCGAAATGTTTGTGTACTATTAGGTAAAGCTCTGCCTAACCCTTCGGGGATTACAGGCATGATGTTATGTTATGAAAATATTATATTATCAATCTGATACTTATTTAAAAATATAGCCCGTTCCCGTAGTCACCTATGTTTTATGCAAATAAAAATAAAAGTTGACTGGCTACCTAATATAGAACCTATTTAAAAAATACGCCATGAAAAAAAGAAAATCCGCTACACCACCGGCCAGTATTGACGGGACCCTAAAGCGCATTCAGCAAATAAACAACCGAACGAATTTACTCTTCTGGGCTCCACAACCTAGGGGTAAACGTTTGTACTGGCTGGTTTTAAAATAAGGTAACAGCGAGATGTTTTTGCTATGAGAACTCTTTGCTTCAGGCAAGAAAGAATTCGGTGCGGAGCAACATTCTTGTTAGCTCCAGTAACTGGCTGAAATTCATAGTGAGTTGCATTTGTTCCTATATTTTTTTGTGTTATTTGTATGGACAAACTATGTGAAAATATAGTACGTGTGATCACGTTCACAAACGTAGCTTTTATTAAAAAATGTGGTTTTCCTTGTCCGACATTTGTTTGTGACACACAGTTTTGTTTTTGTAGAGGTATTTTATGAATGAAAAAATATTGTTAAAATCTGTATAAGTTTTACTTTTTCCTATAGTGGGCTATAAGCAACTAGCGATCTACCCTGCTTTCCACGGTTTCCAAAGCATTGAGATTCATCATCATCATCATCATCATACCCGGAATCACCCACTGCTGGGTATTAATAGGCCTCTCCTTTCTTCTGCCACACTTCTCGGTCCTGGGCGTCCCTCATCCAGGTGTTTCCCTCGATTTTGACAAAATCGTGGACACAACGAGGTCCAGCAAGCATTGAGATTGTCTCAGTTAAATATTTACGTAATATACACATAAACTTTGCGGTTTAAGTACTCAAAGTGATGGTGTTAATCAAACAGACAGACTTGAAAAGTGATTTCATAACATCACGCCTGTAATCCCAGAAGGGTTAGGCAGAGGTGTATCAAGTAGTACACGCACTTTTCGCCGGTTATTTTTAAGTCCCATGTAATAGGGGGCGAGCCTATTGCCATCAACCGGTCGCAGATCCAAACTCCGTTGCTGCCACTGAGAAATTCCTGATAGAAAAGTAATTTTTATTTATAATTATGTCAAGACAAAGACAATTATATGAGTTAAAAAAACTATTAGGAACAGAATGTGCTATTTGATTCTCGACTAAGAATTACTTTTTACATAGATGACCAGTCGGTCTAAACTTATAACAACCAGCAACGAAAAAAAAAAAGCATGGTGGTAAAGTTCCGGCAACCCGTACGAACTTATTAAAGTTTGCGCCTGTATTTTGTGCATTAAGAATACTAAATAGTGTCTCTCGGCGATTGGACATATTTTCTTGCTCTTTGGCGAAATTCCAGAGGGTAGCACTTAGTTTGTTGTCTACTGTCTAACTTATGCTTCTACCCAGACCCGTTACTTGGGACTGGATAATTTGCAATTTATGACTAATTTGTTAGCTTGGGTCTTACCTGTAAAAACAAATTTGTGTGTTAAGGAATAACAAATAAAATAAAATAAACATATTTACATACCTACTCACTTATAAGCAATTGTTTTATATTACATCAGTTAGATTCCTTTATGCCGTCCCATTTCTGTCCAGCCAGTGTCAGTTCGTTTCTTCAGTTAACTTACTGTGCAAAACATTTATCTTCAGAAGGATACAAAGCGCTGTCATAATAAAATACCCCACTTACGAAACGGCCATGTGATACGGGTTTGACGTTATAATAACTTACGTCTTCGTGCCAACCCTAGTGGGTTATGAAGGAGTTTTTTGAAATTGTCACAGTTGTTCTTAAGATTTTTTTATTGTAAGGCGACTTTATTCTTACATTGTTTGTTCGTTTTTGTTATTGAACTGCCTCGTTGTCAAGTGGTTGCCAGCGCGACTACTAAGCTTGAGGTCCTGGGTTGGATTCCCGGATCGGCCAAAGTTTTATTGGGTTTTCCGTCAGGAATTTCTTAGTAGCAGCCACGTAGTCCGGATTGGTGCCCGGTTGATGGTAATAGGCTCGCTACCTATTACTTGGAACATAAACATAACTGTCGAAATGTGGGTGTACTATAAGGTACGCCGCTGCATAACCCTTCGGGGATTACAGGCGTGATGTTATGGACGATATTATGTTTCTTCCCATAGAGAATTCTAGTGCTTTATTATATCGCTTTACTTATCACTATTTTCTTTTATTTAAAACTACAACGTTACAACTCAAGACCTTAATTCTAGACATTTAAAGAACAAAACCATGGTCTATATAACTAAATAGTATTTATGACGTCATAGCAGAGTCAAAAAATATCACACTTGGTTTTCATATGGATCGTGATACTTGCGTTATCTAGGCATATCTACATCTGTGTTGAAAACACAGTAGCAAGGAAAAATTTTTTATAGCGTAGTTCTATCACAGTTTGAAAGTCGTGTCGTGTTGACGTTTAACTTCAGTCATTACGACTTCAACGGCTCCTAATCGCAGTCGTCCTCGTGAAGTCGTATCGAAAGTCTTGAAGTCGTGTAACTTCGAGCAAACGTGCACAGTACAAAGATAATGATCTACTGAATCGCTCATTATAACTTTGTTGGCTATACCGACACGTTCACACTTTATTCGGGTTTAAAAATAGATTTTGCTTGATGTTATAGGATAATTAGATATTTTATTTAAGTTTCTTGGAAACTCGTGCCTCAGAAAACACGTTCAGCCGTTGGTCCAGCTGTCATTTTTGTATATTATCTTTGACAGTCCTTACAGATAGTCAGTGGCCCGAAAGTCTGACAGCCAGTCTTACCAAGGGGTACTGTACCTATTACCTAGTAGTCAAATAAGCTGTCGGTTCGTTTAAAATACTAGGGTCCAACTGCATCCGGATCGGCGGGAAGCCGATCGCTTTTGTTGGGAAAAGCTATCTTTGTGATAAATTGAGACTTTTATTTTTATAGAAATGTTTGATTATTTTTTTCCTTACTATTAAATTGGTTAGCATAATCAGCCTATAATGTTCCCACTGCTGGGACACAGGCATCGTCTCTATGAGAGGGAATGAGCTATAATCCACCACACGGGCCCAGTGCGGGTCGGTAGATGTCACAACATGCCGGTTTCCTCACGATGTTTCCCTTCACCGTTTTGAGAGTAGTGGTGATGAAATAAATTACACAAAGTAATGCGCCTACCTGGGTTTGAACCGACTTACTGCTCGTAAATCGGGACCGCCACCACTGGGCTTCAGCTGCTCCTGGATAAATTAAATATAAAAAAAACCCAGGAAATCTCTGCCAACACCAAACCTAATCACACAAAACAAGGACAATGTTTTATGTAATCACAAAATTCCTTTCACAAAACTCTTTGCGGTGATATTAAACTCTGATGAATTGCGAACAAACTCCGTAACTCCAATTAAGCGTATTAGATAAGAGTTGAAATTAATTAGCGAAAACGAATCGGCCATAAATTAAACGAAAGCGGATGTTTGAATCCCACCAAGTTGGGAATTTCTCGCTCTACACCGCCTGTTATTAAATTTACAAGCATTTTGTTGCTTTCTTAATACTTCGCGAATGAGATATTTTAAGAACAGTTGGAATGTTTATTGATTAATATTTCAGAAAAGTATATTATGTACATTATATACAGACTACAAATAGAACTAAAGTATTGATTAAAATAAGACTAAAAGCAAGTAAATATAAACATATAAACAACGACGACAATAGAACACTTAGGCGTTAAAGTACTCCTCCGCATCGCTATCATCTGGAAACGTGCCCAGAAGACTGGCAGCATTGATTAATTAGTTTTATTTGTATTTAGCTACCTAATCAGTTATTTGTTTTGTTGGAATGATTCGATAGCTATTAGAAGATGTGGTGGTGTGTGTGGTGGTATGGTGGTGTGGTGGTGTGGTGTGGTGTGGTGTGGTGTGGTATTTGGGATGTGGTGTGGTGTGGTGTGGTGTGCTGTGGTGTGGTGTGCTGTGGTGTGGTGTGTGTGTGTGGTGTGTGTGTGTGGTGTGTTGTTCATTTATTATTACTTATAATATTTTGACTCCCATGCAGTAGGCTCGGCCCCTACAACTTGGGTTTTAGATATAACTAGCGAAATGTGGGTGTAATATTTGGCACACCTCTGTCTAACCCTTCCGGGATTGCAGGCATTATATGTCATGTCATAATTTGACAATGAGAGTAACTAGTTGACCAACTACACGTGGTAGAGTAAATAAGGCGAAACGGATTAGTAAGTGTGAACTATTTATTTCTATTTTGTGGGAGAGCTTAGCCGTACTTAGTTTGACATTTAGAGGTCTTTTAATTTTAAGCCAGCGCTTATAAATAAATCTTTACTAAAATTATAAAGAGGAAAAACTTGTTTGTAAGTTTGTATAAAGGGTGTAAATAGACCCTTAACATAAACGAAAGGCACTTGTTCTCCCCGTCACTGCGATAATTTTTTTGTTCTAGACCATACCTGGAAACCTTCTAGTTACGGAGATATTGGGGGTCAAAGTTCCAACTTTTTCACAAGTTTTTTTTTAATACATGTTTTTAATGTAAAATGTTTACTTTACAGACCTCCACGACCCCCGCACTATTCAATCCATTCATCAGCACAATGCTATGAGTGCTTTCCATCGAGTCCTACCGTAAAACGTGATTTTTCACCCCAAATAAAAAAGTCGATTCCCAGCAATAATTTTTGCATAAAGTTACTTAGTTTGATGTACAGAATGCTTGGTTGACGGATATGTGAAGGGTCTATTTACACCCGATAGAAGAGGTAATCTTTGTAACTTCTGATCCGATTCCAAACATTATTTTACTAAGGGGATGGTGTCATACGCTACATTTAAAACTTTCTCGTGTATTAATTTCCGTACATAACGAGAGCGTAGCCGCGAGCTAGTGCCTGTATGTATAAAGAAAAACGATAAAGGAGTTTCTGAATATGAAAACTGGCCTTACTTTTGGCCTTTTTTTCTTACTTCTTACTTTTGTTTTCTTTTTTTTTTTCTTATTTCATAATAAGTTAACTATTCTTCGTAAAAATACTTGATCACAAACGGCAGACTTGCACCTACTCAACTGAAGACCACCCGTAATTCAAGACGCAACTAACCAACTAAAAACAAACAAAGCAACCTAGCACGATGTCATTTGATACAGCCGTATAATTCTCCTTAATAACACCTTATTACAAGGCCATAAAGCTGTGTAAAGTCTAGCAATTTTCCAATTAACTATGTAGTAACAACATATTAGGCTAATAAGATGAGTCAATGCGTCATAGGTCTTCCCGGCGGTGACATTGCCAGCCAACTGAGTCAGCGATGAGAAATCTCGTGAACGGGGAATGCTAATAAGGGTTTTACCTTACATGGAGTTTATTAAGGGAAGCTGGTAGGTAGGTGAGGTCATGAGAATGTATATAGGGTCTAACTATTCATACACGAAATATTTTCAGGGAATCATCTAACGGCTATAACAAAGCCATTTCGAGGGTTTTTTTTTATCTGAGTATATTTTTTTATAAAAATAAATAATTTAAAATTACTTGACCCACAAAATAAATACTGGCTCCTTATTTTTAAGCATCCATTAGGGTAGTTTACTACGTCGTCGTATTTACCTACTGTCATTGTTAGAATATGGGAATAAAGGTTTTATGTAAAAAGTCTCAAAAAATTTTAGAATTATAATAATTTTGTAAAAAAAAAACACTTAGATAATTTTTTTTTTCGTTGCTATGGCGACTTTACGACTTATAGAAGTTACTCTTAAAATATTTCGTGTATGAAAAGATAGACCTTATATACATACATATCATCACGCCTGTATTCCCGGAAGGGTTAGTCAGAGGCGTACCTAATAGTACACCCACATTTCGCCAGTTATGTTTTTAAGTCCCATGTAAAACGGGGCGAGCCTATTGCCATCAACCGGGCACTAATCCAGACTCCTTGGCTGCTACTGAGAAATTCCTAATGGAAAAACCCAATAACTCTTTGCCCGACCTGGGAATCGGACCTCATGCTCAGCAGTCACACCTTCGATAACTAGACCAACGAAACAGTCCACATTGCCAGTCAGACATTGTCAGCCAACTGAGTCAGCGATGAGAAATCTCGCTAACGGGAGAATGCTAATAAGGGTTTTATCTTACATAGAGTTTATTAACGGGAGCTGGTAGGTGAGGTCATGAGAATTTATGCGTTGATTATCTCAGATGATGACATTTTTATACGTAGTTCACGTCGCACAGTCAGAACGAAAGTCGCCGAACTCAAAATTACGGCGAATTGAGTTAAATACCTAAAACTAGTGCTAATAACATGGGCTATCGTCTAGTGAAACAAAAAGTGACGATATCGTGCTAGGAAAGGACAAACAAAAACATTTCATCTCTTTCATTTCCGAACACGAACTAAAACACAACACAATTTTGTTATTTCCCACAAAATGCAAAATTCGTGTTAGGTCACTTTTGTTCTCAGGGGGTTTGCGTCGTCTCGTTTTATTTTCAGGCACAACCTTTTGAATTGGGGCATAATTTTTATTTAAGTCTCGATTAGGTAAATCTGTGTAAAATTAAACTGTAGGAACACCAAGAAACTTTATAGTTCAGTAAAACGGTTCTAATATTATTATTTCCACTAAAGCCTCCTAAGCCTGGATCCAGCCCAATTTATTACCTAGGCTTTTCTTTTCCACAACCAAAAATCTAGTTTTATCATTGTCTTACCCTTATCCTAATTTATTTGGGTCTTCTTATTCCATAATTTCTCTATTACCTCTAACGTCATCTCAGTTCGTAATTACTATCTTTCTAGCCAGTCAGGCGAAGGTTCCTTATAACTAGATTCCTACCGGTTTCCCTTTGAAAAATTGCACAGTCAGTATTCTATAGACAAATAATATAATCAGAGCCATATTATCGTCCACACAGTCGATACATAGGTTAATTAATTTTCCTTTATTTTTATAGCCAACTACATTCATCAACAAAACTTTTCAGGATATGGTCCTTATTCTTCCACATGATATACCATACCACATATCAGAGTAACCGATTTCCAAACAACCAAAAGGCTAGTAATTCAAAAAATACACTCAATTTTCTATCGAAATAATATCTAAAGATTTGTGAACATTACAGCACCACAATAAATGCATAAGGAATATTTATAGTTTTATCGGGACTTTTATAGTGAATATGATTTAGTGGCAAACAACTCAGAGGGGTTGTGCGACGGCCGCCATTTTCGATTTTACGGTTCGATTCATACTTCCTGAGTTATTCTGATTTTCGGGTTTAGCGATTTGTTTTACAAGACACGTCTGGTAAATTTATTGTACGTGGTGTAACAAAAAATCTGTAAAATTTCAAATAACTTTATATAGTAGTGTAAAATATGCTGTTTTATTTACGAATGCAATACTTATATAAAGTAACTTACGCAAGAAAATGTGTGAAGCAGACTCTGTTTCTCATCGCTATCTCAAAGTTGGTCTATGTAAAACAGACAAAACAGTTCCATTTTCAAAGGTATGTTTGTCACCTAAAGGAGTAAATTTTTAAATTCACCTATGATGTTGCAAACTTGCGTCCAAATGTTAGATAATCTATTACACTTTGGTTTAAACGCGTTTTGAAAGGACTTTACTGTCTTTAAAATAGAGTTTAGAGTCGTACAATAAAAAATATTTTTTGGCAACGATCGTTGCCAAGAGCAAAGTTCGAGTTTTGGTTTTGGAAACAATAGTTGCCAGAAGCAAGTGAGTAGTTAATCACGGAAATGACAAGAAAGTGAGGGCCATGTGGAACATCTGTAACAACACCCAAGCCATATTAAATTGCTGAAGATATCATCTATCTCAAGAAACCTTTCTTCATGCAAAAACAAATTAATATAAAAGAGCGAATACTCAGCAAATCTGTCCTGAGTATTCCCGCCATTTCACAAGGTGCTAGTGTCTGCTAGCCAAAAGAGTAAGCATGAATTTAAACGAAGGCTCCACATTATGCATGTTCTACCCGACTCAACCTAGTTTCCACTGAATCGAGGAGAATTTTGGTAGGTTCACATTTATGTTACTGTAATCTTGGCAAATGTAGCGAGTGGTGTGACGCTAAGATATGTTGCTGTGGGTAATGTAAATGCGCTAAGTATTATGAGCGGTCTGCGTCTTAGGTATTGTAATGGTTTGGTTAGATGACTGTTAGTTGTCATTTTCAATATGTATGTAATTGCTGTATTATGTTGTTTTCTTCTAAAGCTAAACCAAACTTTTTCAGCAATGTTGTGAACTTGTACGCAGAGGTCATTTCAAGCAATTGTTTCCTTGTAAAGTACTAGTGCTCAGTTGGATCCTTTCTTAGGCAATTTCAACTCTTTTTTGATGTATGGAAAGCAAAAATCAGGTGGGCGGAAGTTGGTAAAGTTTTTCATCATACATCCACAATATAATATACATAAAATTTGTATAGACGAAAAATTTAAGAATTTTTTTTTGATGCTGATCGACGCAGTTTCCTGCAATGGGTCATTTCGTTGTATCATCATCATCATTTCAGCTGGACATAGGCCTCCCCAAAGTGTCGCCACATTGACCGCTCCCGTGCGACCGTTTCGTTGTATGGGAAGAAAAAATCAGGATAGATGGTAAAATTTTATCAAATATTTATTTTCTAACGATGTGTATGACAAAACATTAATTAATTTTGGTCCACTTCTGTTGTCCGAATTACCCACTCATATTAAGTTCGTTCAGTCAACCCAAAGGTTAACTAGAAGATATCACTATCAGCGCTCAGACCGCTATTGTACTTATAGAATTAGCAATACGTAAAAGAACTGATTTACAATTTTAATATCAAATAATGTCTACTGACTCACAGATGGTTGTGTTTATGGTGAACTGTTATTTACACACGGGAGAACACTAATGGCGAACGACTGTTAAGCCTTGGCTACACGCTCAATCTTATTTGCACCAATTTTAGGTTTGCCGATGACCAAGGAGGTGCCTCGGTGGTCTTTGCTTAGAACTGTAGGGTCATTAATTTTTTCTATTATTCGTTCGAAGTGTTAAAATGAACATTACAAGAAAGTTTACTCTTAGAATTTTTAGGATTGTTTTGAATGAAAACAGTAAAAACATGCCTGGAAACATAAAAATACAGGGTCTACTTCAAAAAGATTCCAAAAGACAAGCATGCAATTTTATGAAAGACACCGAAAATGAAGTATGTAAGCACTCTCTGCAGTTACATTTCAAACCCGTGTTTCAAATAAAGAATAAAAACATTGGAAAGAGTCGCATAAAGATGAAATTCACAAACAAGTGTGTCTTACCTCAAAAATTCTCTTTGGCATGAATTCTTTATGTACGAAAAGCCAGGTTAGTAAAACGCGATGTAAGCCGCGGCTTTACGGTTCCCTTAGCAGCCATTTTTGGGAGCTTGGGATCAACATAAAATAAAATTGAAGTATCATACAAAATAATACACTGCATTACGACGGGAGTGTTGCCGATAGATTTCACTGGAATACTTTATGATAAAAATAGTATTTGAAAAATATAAAATATTATTTAATGGCAACCCAATTTTTCCGACAACATTCCTTCAATTTTGAAATTGAAATATCGAATTCACTGCTGCAACTGAAATCAAATTTGGAGTCGGGTTCGATTTTTGAATTTATTTTCGGCACACAGAGCATTTTATTTTGTGGAAAATATTGTGTTTGAATAATTTGAAATAAACAAATACCATTATTACTTTAGTACTTAAAATAAAACATCAACATTTTTAATGACGTCTTTCGAGGATTTACCCTCCGTTTTCCTTGCAACGGATACAACATAACAACCGCCTTACAGCTTCAACACCAAACGAAATAATCCCGCTCCCTAGCCGGCGGGAAATAAAAGAAACAAGTTTTGTCTGTGGTTTTGTTGTCAATAACATCAGCAGGTGTCCCGAGAGAGACGGGGTCATTCACCTCTGGACGCAGCTTGGCTGTGCTTAGAGCCGTTATTAGGAGCTGTGGTTAGGGGTAAACTTATGGGGATGTTCCGAACTATATGGAGCTGTAAAAGTTGAACGCTTGGTTGGATTGCAGGTCAAGTATACCTACATGTATTTCTGAATTTATATGTCTTAATGTGGTTCGATGTTTTCCTCATTTTCTTTTTGTGTCAACCGTGTAACCTTTTCTTGGGATTTAAGTCTCCGATAACAACCATCAAAAACTTTTTTTTTTCGCAAAGCCGCATTGTCCCAAGATATTATTCTCTTTGCACAATGAACGAACAAAACACATCAAGAAAACGAAAAAAAAAGGTAAAACGTTTTTCTCAGATTTCATCAGTCAAAGGAATCTTACTTATAAAACTGTCGATACGTCTGCAAAACAACGAGCGAACCGTTTTTCTCAATACAAGATCAGTTTTCCCGAGATAATGAAATTCTGTCTGTTTATTTGTAGGTAGATCATAAAAACAAAGGAACGGGCCAGTCGTCCCACCGGACGAGGGACATCAGCACTGGGACCCTACCTGCATCCACCCTTAATAAATACTTTACACAGACTCCATGGACACATTTACTTTTTATACTGGTTTAGAAAGCCGTAAAGTGAAAAACAATGTTTTTGTCGTCATTTTTGCGGTGATGGATTTTTTGTTTTGAGGAAAAGAAAATTTTGTCGTGAAAATTCTGAGCTTTTCTTTTTATGTTGCCACAAAAATAAATGGTTTATGCAGGTACCCATTATTATTACTTATACTACTTACAAATATATTTTTTTAACTAAACTTAAAACATTTAATTTGAACTTTAATATATTTTTTATCATAAGCATAAAGCATAATCAGCCTATTAATGTTCCCACTGCTGGGACGCAGGCCTCCTCTCTATGAGAGGGAATGGGCTATAATCCACCACGCGGGCCCAGTGCGGGTTGGTAGATGTCACATGTCTTCGAATTTTTGGTTCTAGGACATGCCGGTTTCTTCACGATGTTTTCCTTCACCGTTTTGAGAGCAGTGGTGATGAAATAACTTACACAAAGTAATGCGCCTGGCTGGGTTCGAACCCACGACTTACTGCTCGTAAGTCAGGGTCTCCACCACTGGACCACCGCTGCTCTATTTTTTATCACTTTAATAATTTTTAACGACTGTTGATGACGTAATAATTGTTGGCGCAGTCGTGAGTCACACAATATTATCTATTTTTTTTACTGTTTAGTTTTAAGTTTTTTATTGTGTAGTAAAAGTTTTTTTATTTATTTTTATTTGTTTGTTGTGTGTACTTGTGGTATGTGCTAAATAAATATGTTTTTTTTTCTTTCTTTAATAAAAATTAGTACTCACTTATTTCGAGAAAGCTGCTATTTCATATTATTCATAGAAACAACTCATCTTTCTAAAAGTAACGAGAGTAATAAATTCATGATTTTAAAACAAAAAAGCTAAAAACCTTACCGACTACACTAATGACAAAAGTTTTGTTGTGACTATTAAAAAGTTGCTACTTTAAAGTTTTTTATAGCTACAAGAAAACAAGTCAATTTATTAGGACTTGTTTTACAGTTAAATTTATAGTTTATTATTGATTTCTTTTAAAATTAAAAACATACAAATAATGCATTAAATAACGTAGAGAACACACTTAAACATAAACACCGCTCTATACAACATTTAGTTATTAAATTCTATTATTGACTGCCTCGTAGGTCTAGTGGTCGCAAGCACGACTGCTCAGCATCAGGTCCTGGGTTCGCTTCCTAGGTCGGGCAAACTGTTATTGGGTTTTTCCATCAAGAATTTATCAGTAGTCAGCCATGGACTCTGAATTTATGCACGGTTGATGGCAATAGGCTCGACCCTATTACATGGGATTTAAACATGACTGGGTGTAGCTAGGTACAACTCTGCCTAACCCTTTGGGGATTATAGGCGTTATGTTATGTTATTAAATTCCCTTCAATTTGCGTTATTCTTAGATTAAGTACCTACAACATTTATCTAAGAAATAAAGAACATTTTCTTTCCTCATAATGCAAACGTTTGTTTTCTATCAATAAAAGAAAATCTATTACAATATAATGAGCTTTTTCACTGTCTGTTATGATAGTAAACGAATAACGAAGAAATGTGTAGAAATAATATTTTTTCCTAATCCTATTATATGAAGCAAATGGACAATAAGTGCCGTAAGTACCTATCTATCTTTTTATCATAAGCAACTTATAGAGAACTAGCTTATGCACGCATCTTCACCCGTGCGGAAATCGGTAGTGTCCCACGGGATCGTACTACCGGGATAAAAAGTATCCTATGTGTTAATCCAGGTTATAAACTGACTGTGTGCCAAATTTCATCCATATCCGGTTAGTAGTTTTTGCGTCAAAGAGTAACAAACATCCATCCATCCCCACAAACTTTCGCATTTATAATATTAAGTAGGATAATTTCTCTAATTCTTATAAGAACCTATAATAAATACTTACAATATGAGCTTTTTTTGTAAATATTTAGTACAAAAAAAATACAATACAATAAACAATGTGCATTCATGAAGAACGTGCAGACGCTGGATAGGCCGCACTTGGTGACCCCGCCGGGAATAGCGGGCTGATACCAGTCGGGGTTGCGCGCTAATGTACTTGTATCTATCGGGTCTGCAGCATATGGTAGGAACAGTGAGTTTTTATTCGGTGAGAGTCCATGGGTATCCATGGGTACCAACTCAAAAAAGGTACAATAAATAAGTACATAATTATCATACATTTTGTAATCTGTTGGTATCTCTACTGCTCATGTGTTGTCATTGCCTAAAGAGACCTCAGAGAGCCGTTTGAGGAACGAGCCAGGCTGATTTAACATGAGTTAAGTCATGGAAATGATCAATAATCTCGTAACTCTATAATATCCATGAACCCAATGACCAATCACAAAATGAAGTAAATATGTATGCAGTACTGTGTATTATTATATTTTTTTTTAATTTATGATAATTTGTGTTTTTATGCTCTTTTTAATAATAATAATAATAATGAAGCGAGGGGAGATTATGGAATCCGTGGGAACTCAACTCTCGGATTCCATACACCTTAGATCCCTCTCCTCAACAGAAACCTACAAGTATTTGGGTATGTCGGAAGCATTAGGTATCAATACTGCCGACATGAAACAATCATTGAGGGACCGCTTCTTTGGCCGCCTGAATAAAGTACTAAGCAGTCTTTTGTTAGGTGGAAACAAGGTGCGCGCCTTCAATGGTTGGGTCATGCCGGTTTTGATGTATTCTTTCGGCATACTCAAATGGATTCAGACGGAACTTGATGCCCTGGATAGGAGGGTCCGCGCACTGCTGATCGCAAATCGAATGCATCACCCGCGGTCGTCGGTGATGAGACTGTATATCCCGCGGAAGTGCGGGGGTCGTGGCTTCCTAAATGCTAAGACCCTGCACAACCGTGAGGTATGCAGCCTCAGGGAATACTTCCTAGAAGTCGACGAGGGGATGCACCGAGGTGTGGGTCAGTGGACAAGGGCCTCACCCCGCTCTCTCTGGCTAACGAGAACTGGCGCAAACCTAGAGTATTAGACACTAATGATCGCAAGGAGGTATGGCAGGGCAAGGAGCTTCACGGACGCTTTTACCGGGCCCTACATGGACCCGATGTAGATTTCTTAGCGTCCGTATCTTGGCTGCGCTTCGGTGACCTATTCGGGGAAACCGAAGGTTTTGTCTGTGCAATAATGGACGAAATTATGATGACGAATAACTACCGGAAATTCATTGTGAAGGATGGCACTGTTGACATATGTCGGGCATGCCACCGTCCGGGCGAATCGATCTGACACATTATTTCTGGGTGTTCTCGTCTGGCTAACGGAGAGTACTTGCATAGACACAACCTCGTTGCCAGGATTATCCACCAGCAACTTGCTTTGAAGTACAACCTTGTGGAATCAGAAGTACCATACTAAAAGTATGCGCCCGACCCAGTTCTCGATAATGGTAATATCACATTGTATTGGGATCGATCTATCATCACTGACAGGACTATTGTTGCCAATAAACCTGACATTGTGGTGATAGATCGATTGGAGCGTCGCGCAATGATTGTTGATATAACGGTTCCGCATGACGAGAACCTCGTGAAAGCAGAGAAAGATAAACAATTCAAATATCTAGATCTGGCTCACGAGGTTGTCGACATGTGGGACGTGAGTACAGCAGTCATTGTGCCGATAGTCGTGTCGGCCAATGGCTTAATAGCCTCGACAAACATCTGAGGAGGCTCTCGTTTGGCAGCTGGATCAAGGGCTTGATTCAGAAAGCAGTACTTCTGGACACGGCGCGTATCGTTAGGAGGTTCCTCTCTCAAGAGCCCTGACCACCGGTATTTCGGACCCTGTTCCCGATACCAGTGGGCTACTATTTTTATATTTTTAAATGTTTTTTTTTTATATTACTTTGTATAGAAATATTTAAAAATGTAAATTATATGTATAAAAATAAATAAACGAAATAATAATAATATATTCATTCAAAAATTAGAATTGGCACAGTAAATACAATTTAAATCTTAGATAATGTAAAAATGTTAATGTATAATGACTTGTTTTTTTTATTTAATGTATTATTTGTGTTTTTACTTTTTTCAAAATATGACCTGTAATTTTTGATAATTATTAATAAATAAACAAAACTAAACTAAACTATGGTCCCTTTTTTTTCGACAGCCACTAAATTACACACATCGCTGTATGTAAAATGTTTTACGCTTTTTCCTGTACACCTTGTATAGGAAAAAGTAACGCAACCAACTAAATTTTGAATGACGCTAAAGATCAAAACTCAGTACGGACTGAGTAAAATCAGTATATAGTTTAGTTAGTAGCCGCTGAAAAAATAAAAAGGCACCAATCTTGGTCATTGGCTTTTATTTAATCTCGCAACCCTAGACGCTTATAACTAGAGGTCGGATATTCGGTTATCCAATCCCTACTTATAACGTGACAAACCTCCATAGCACACTCTACTACGAATGATTTAATTACCTTTCCCTTTAAAACAAAACACTGGCTACATACATTCATTGCTGCACTTTCAATATCACGTAATGAATGAATATGATCAAAGTCAATCATTAATTTCGATAATGAATTTGGTAGGCGCACAGCTGAAATCCGACGGTCCATCGGACGTGGATAATTAATTAATTGACAATACCAAGGGAGGCTAGGGGAACGTCCATTCCGCTGTTATAGTCAATGAAGTTTATTTTGCGTGAGTATGGTAACTTATCTGCCTGTATTAGTTGTTGATGCACGCACACTGATGTAGATGTCCTTTGTGCAGCATTTGTCGGGGTTCTGCAGCTAGAGTGTAGCATGGTTCTGTTGGAGCGTGGTCATAGTCGGAAATAATACTGTCAGCTTGTTTTTTCAATACAATTTCCACAGACTGATACATGAGGTCCTGGGTTCGATTCCCAGGTCGGGCAAAGCGTTATTGGGTGTTTCCAGCGGCCACTGAGTTTGGAATTGTGCCCGATTGATGGCAATAGACTCGCCCCCTGTTATATGGGACTTAAATATACTGGCGAAATGTGGGTGTACTATGTATTAGGTAGGTACACCTCTGCCTAACCTTTCGGGGATTACAGACGTGATGTTATGTTATGTAATTCCAACAGACAATTTTACTAATCTTCACCAACAGCGTCCCCTTCTGATAATATCGTTCAAGCGCCAAAATAACTGTGATGCAATATAGGAAGATGAAAATAGTATTTATACAGTGAAACAAAAGAATAAGACATTCAAAATTAGAACCAAAGATTCAAAGAAAAAAAAAGAACACGATTTTTTGAGGAGGTAGTGTGTCAACACTGGCCAATTGTAAAAAAAGAAAAAGAAAATTCGAATTTGACAGCCTTCTAGACAAATTTATAATGTTGATACCCCAATTGCTCTGCTGTATATCATGTCATCGACAGTTTCACTTGTGTGCGTGCATCAGGCGACAATTATAGCAAGATGGGGGTATCATTGGACAAACACAAAAGGGTGGCCAGGGCCAGTCGGCTCGGGTCACTCCACTGTTAGCAATGGAGTTTGTTCTGCGTGACCAATCGACGCACGTGGCGCACTCAAAATATTAGCACCAATTTGAGGGTTTGAATTTATGTATGTACAGATCTATGGCTAAGTTGGGGTCTTAATGGTTGTAAAAGGGTCGCGATTTTGATAAAATCTGTGACAATTTAAATTGTTCAACATGCAGCTCACACAGTGCGTCATGTTTTTTTCTGCCTACATATATAGACCAGATTCACTTAAAACCATTCTGACTTTCTTTGCTTGTCTTTAAAAGTAAGATGTACCTATCTGCCTACCGTACGCAAAATACGTAGTGGAATTGCGGATACCAGCAAATACAATACAATATTTGATTATTTCGCAAAGAGATTTTGTGGGTCTATCAGAAGATTTTTTTTTTATTTTTTTTTTTTATTTATTGGCCTATCTACAATTTTTACACTGTTTATCCTAATGCTACAAGCAATTTGATACAAGCATAGTGTACAATATAATGCAAAAAAAAAACTAAATTATAACATAAAAAAAAAATACAAATTATTGTTATTTCTGCAAGTTTTTGCTTAGTTTTAGAAAAACAAAGATGACAAAAAATAAAGAAAAAAGTCAATATGTTGGTTAGATTTGATGGACTTAGCGCTTGAATTTTTTAAGTGTTGTGGAAAAAATATCTATTGATTCGTCTCAATTATTAAGAAGCCTGCAAATTCTGGGGATGGGAGAGCTGGATCCTGATACAGTTTTCGGAATGGGGGACGTAATAGTTTTGAAATGTGGTCATACTTCTTTCTTAATCGTGTGGTTAGTGCCTAACCTGGTGTCAGAGTTTTTAAGCCGCCCATGGGCCTCTGACTTGGCTTTACATGCCGTCGAGGAATATCTCTCAGGCATGCTGGTTTCCTCACGATGTTTTGTATGTGATCATACTCATACCACCTTTTACTCAATGTGGCTATTTATCAAAACGTTAGCTTTACCAAGTCTGACACATTACATTTATACCGTTTTGTTTGCATTGGCCCGTCTACCTTAAGAAGGTATTTAAATGTATTTACTATTCCTTGATTCCATAAAAACTAACTCAAAGCAAAATGTTCACGAATAACATCTTCATTCCTTGCCAAAACAAAACAAGCAACTCGTCCCCTTCAACTGTTCTCCGTGACGTCACGACACAGCGTTGCGTTTCAAAGTAGTAAACTAGCGACACAAGTAGTTACATTCAAAGACTACAGTTTGGTTGCATTTCTCGACTTCTAAGTGCTGCAATGTATACGGTATAGACAGATGGTAGTGTACAGAACAGAGTAAATGAAGTCAGTTTAGATGCTTTTATTTTTAGTTGTCATGTTTTTTTTCCATAATGATGTAGAAGAATTTGATGGAATAATAATACTAAAACATCAGTTCTCGAAAATGGCATTATCACATTGTCTGGAATGTGGATCGATTTTATTAGAGCGGCGCGCAATGATTGTTAACATATCGGTCCCGCATGACGAGAACCTCGTGAAAGCCAAGAAAGATAATCAAACCAAGTATCTAGACTTGGCTCGCGAAGTTGTGGACATGTGGGATGTGAATTCAGCGATCATTGTGCCGATAGTCGCTTCAGCCAATGGCTTAATTGCCAGGAGCCTCGAACAATACCCGAGGAGGCTCTCGATAAGGTTGGACGATTAAACATCACACTACAAAATTAGTCTACTACAGTGAATATATTTAAAGCGAATTAAATCCTCATCAACAACCGCATCTAGATAAAAAAGCATTACATAGCAAATGTTTTTGTCTTCATACAACAACAACTTGTCTCACAAAAAATACACTTCTAAAACAGAATGAATGTATACGTTATGCACTTTTTATGGATCCTTTATTAATATTATACTCATTTTCGTAATTAATGCACTTCACCACACACAAAATCCGACAAAATGAAAAATAAGCAACCTTTTCCATACTGAAATAATATTCCATTAACTTTCCACGGGTAGCACAATCACCCCCTCCAGATTTATAATAGCACCCATCCATTATCTGACCGTAGCATCCATTAAAATAAAGGTATTTTGTTTCACAGATGCACCATCCAGAAAGCTCTTTATAATTCCGGTAAAAGACAAAATATCGACGAACGGAATGAATACGACAATGCATTGTCCTACCCTAATTTACTAAATAAACGCAATAAAAAAGATCATTTAAGATAATCGCGACCAAAAGAAAACGTTATAAATAACGTTAATAAAAACGCCTCAACGCACAGCACTACGGCTATTGTAGAAAAAAATAAGAATAATGTTTGCTTGAACACTTCCCTCCGAGATGAGAATTTTCTTCGTAGATGATATCTGTAGGAGTTACAAATCATACCATTGTCTAAGGGAAGCCCCTCGTGGGGTGGGCTTTTTCCACACCATAAAATTAAATATTGCTTTGAAAATTGTATAATGTTATTACGGGGTGCGTAATTTTTATGTCGTACAAGGTAGTTTATTTTTGAGGCATTGTTGTCTCTTTAAATAATATTAAATATAAAAAAAAAGTTTTATTTGTATCTTAAAAAAAAATTAAAGAAATCTAAATCTAAAAAATAAAAAAATCAAAATCAAAATCTTAAAGATTAATAGTAATAATTAAGATTAAATCTTGAAAAAAATATTGTCGTAGGGAAAAGTATTTTTGTCCTACAATTATGTTTTCTATAATGGCATCAAGTAACGAAGAACTTTATTTTAACACGTTAAGTGCGAAGCGAGGCCTAAATCACCCCTGATGCAACTTCCCTGTGGTGCGGCAAGCAAAAAAGTGAATTTCTCTGTCGTGCGAATGGCATAGCTTTGGTTTGGTCCAGTGTTGGAAAGAGATAAATATATATTTGAGATCACTAATGGTTCCGGACTCGGTGGTGTACCTACCTTGGTACCGGATGTCTTAGGCCTCGTGCCGCACTGAATTAATATAATTTTAATGCAGTGCGGAACGAGGCTAAAACGTCCCATATCCCCCCTGACCTCGTACCGCACTCAACGCGAGCTTCCCGCGACCAGTGTTGTGCATCA
This sequence comes from Noctua janthina, assembly GCA_963576755.1. Classification (NCBI taxonomy): domain Eukaryota; kingdom Metazoa; phylum Arthropoda; class Insecta; order Lepidoptera; family Noctuidae; genus Noctua; species Noctua janthina. Next base: position 7,282,199 of record OY755063.1, on the reverse strand, counting down.
CGTCGATTGGAGAGTACGTCCTTTTACAGCGCCGAACATGTCTAAACGATGTCGGAAGAAGTTAATTTTAAAAAACCCAGAAACAGAGCCAAAACAGGTAAGTTTTTAATGAAAAAATCTTCAGTAAGTACCTAGTTTTTTCTTATCTTGGTAGCTATGTACCTAAAGTAAGTGTAAGATATTATTACTTAAGTATATTATACCTAAAGATATTATTGGTAATAACGATTATTGACGTACCTAATACTTTGCAACATATCTAGAATTACCTATTATTCTATATCGTGATAATAATGTTATTATTATTAGGACTTAACACTTAATTGATATTTTTGTAGGTAGTGAAAAACTCCACAAGAAACGCAAAGCAGCCGTTGACAAAACAGGTAAGTAATATAATTAATATTTCAGTAGTTCTTTGTCTAGGTTTTGAAAGTAGGTATATAAATATTAAAGATTTTTAGGGTTCCGTATCGAAAGGATAAAAACAGGACCCTCTATTACTAAGACTTCGCTGTCTGTCCGTTTGTCGCGATAGATAGATAGTTGAAGTTTTCTCAAATTATGTAGGCCGCTATTACAATAATACTAAAAAGTTAAAAACAACAAAATACCTATGTAAAGGGATATTTTTAATCACCAAGTTTGTTAAGTGTGTTAGATTCGACTTATGTAAATTTTACGATATATGTCACGTGGTCGGAAGAGAGCACCAGGCGGAGTATATTATTGTACGATGGTAAAAGTACAGAAATTATTGTGTTAGTAATTTAAGAAACTCAATATTTTAATATGAAATGTTTTGTTTTTAGCCATCTTAAATAAAGGATTACAGTGTTTGTAAGAAGCTAATATTTGGTACGGCGCTAATTAATGTCTGGATTGTGTTTAATTCAATCCAAACTGATGGAAAAAAGTTACCAAAAAGACTCTTTGTGGAGAAACTTATAGAATCTTTAATAAAAAAGGAAATCGATGAGACCCCAGGTAATGTAATGCTTAGATATATTTCTTGACAGTCAACGTGTTGAAGCTTTCATAAACTAAGCTTGACATTTGGTCATTATTAAGTTATTTATTATTGTTTCCTTTTAATTATTCTGAATTTAAGCTACCTTACCTACCCACTCTTTCAACATTTTAAGTATAAAACAAACACATTCATTTGATGCAGTTATACCTACATTATCATTGTTATTCTCATCTACGATCTAACCTAAGTAACAATGTCAGTTTTATTACGTTATCTTTACATTTTTGTTATTTTTCAGCACCTGAAAGCGCACGCCATTGCCTCGAAAAGGGTGAAAAAAGGAGAAGATGTGTTGGTTGTTACCAAAAACTACGCACATTTTTACCATCTCGTGAAGCTGATAAAAAATCCAAAAAGATTTTGACTCAGTGCACTCAGTGCAAAAAATCTTATTGTCTTACCCTGTTTCAATGAAAAACACTCATAAATAAGTACAACATATATATTGAGATTTTTATAAAAAAAGTATATTGATACTGATTTTTTAATGTTAATTCAAGTTCTAATAATTGTATTTTTAAAGCCCGAGGCAGAATAAATAGGACAGTTTCTTTTCTACTTCTGGTTGCCTTTTTTTTCTATTCTGTGAACCGCATTAAGATTTTCATATACAAATAGAAAGATAAACCTTATGCATAAACCGTAATCCATTATTTTCCAATAATAAGTCTGTAATAGGTGCCTCTTAATGGTATAGAATGGAACGCTTCGTGCGCGAGTCCGACTCGCACTTGGCCGGTTTTTTTTTCTTTATGGCGCCTTCAAGCACAATTTAGATTATTTAAAAAAAAATGTATCCTTTGATAGCTTTGTGTTGTTTTGCCAGGTTTTGCCCTTAAAACGATCTAATGAGATATAATTGATCAAAATCGGTCAAGTCGTTGCGTAGTTAAGACAGTTTAAAAACGTCGATATTATTTTTCCCATCACTAATCGCAGCGAAAATTTGCCCTATTTCAGTGCGTTACGAGGTGTATAAGATCCCATATTTTGTTTTGCTAATAATTCCCAAACTAGCCATCAGATCCCGGGGCGACGGTGGATTAGGGTTCATCAATTCACTGTCTATATCAATAAGGACCAAAATTCTCATTTATCTTTGATTTCGCGCCAGAAAATGGATTTTAGTCTGTAAAAGGAGGTGGGGTCTAATAGACCGCGTGTCGCCCTAACGTCTGGTCACGGTACGGGCCGATTATACCTCGTGCCGCAGGAACGGAAAGTATGCAAAAATTGGTGCCGCAGCTAACGTGTTAAGTAAACGATTCGTTTTATTTCAGGATCTTGATTTCATTAACCATTTCTAGCTTTTACCTATGGATAAAAAGAAAAAAAAAAGTAAACAGAATGGAACATGAAAAAGTAGCAACAACACAAGCAAAACACATCTTTTCGCTGCCAAATTACCGCCTAACAAAAACGATTCAATTTTCTCACACCCAAAACTCCTGCACAATTACTAATAGCGATAACGCACACCTCCGGCAAGCAGACGTTTTCCATTAGGCGAACAGGGCGAACATTTTATAGGCACTAATAACTTCGTCTTCTAATGCACCATAAGTGCTTACAATGCGTTTCGACGCTGGTCGGGTATTCAAAGTTCTAACACACCGCATCCCGTGTTACGCTAAAATGGTCGGTTATTTAGCAAGTTTAGTGGCGTGCGAATGCACTGTGCACAGACACTGTGATGTTGACGGTTGCTAGTTGAAAAACCCATTGGATGTGGCTGGAGAATTGCAGTAGGCACTGATACTTTAAAGATGGGTTACATAAGGCTGAAAAAAACATAGTTGGGTCAAAAATTGTCGTACCATGCTTGAACATATCTTTGGCTATGTAATTTTGGCAAGGCAACATTTTCTTTAAATTACAATGAATTGCTTGAGTAAGTAAACTATATTGAAAGCTCTCGATAACGGAAAATGTATGAAAGAAACTTAAAAAACAACACTTAATGTCAAAAAAAAACTAATTTTTCAGATTCCGTTAAAACTGAAACTTCTGAAACACAACAAACGTATCTTTCACGAAGTAAACAGCCATACAATAAAGCATTCCTCCCTTCTCTGGCTCAGCTGTGCGGCCAAGGCGAGAGTGAATGTGACCATTTGCGTGCAGCCCTAACACTTGGCCAGTCTTAAGTAACTAGTGTTTGGCAACCCTGTGGTGTGTTTATGTTTTTGTAATGAATGTTTGACTTATAATTGTACGTTGGATGTAGCATGGGTTGTTACGTTTCAGCGTCCGTTTTGATATTCTTTTAATCTTGTTTTGAGTATGCGGTTTACAGAATCAGGAACGCGGATTTAGTTGGGTATTTTAGTGCTTAAGATTAAACACCAACTAATACAATTCAGCTGTCAGTGACTAAATCTCATGCCGGTTATCACTAAATTAAAAAAAAATAAAAGGTGCTTGCTGAGCATTGAAAATCCATGGTGTTATCGGACATTTAGCTTATATGTAAGGAGTAAGTACCTTATTCACAAATTTATCTATTACCCAACCTGGTTAATAGATAAATTACACTTATAGTTACACTTTACTACAATATTACCCAATATTGTTATGACTTTCATAAGCTCCTTTGACATGGTTTTAAAAAAATAAATGTAAATTATTCTTCATTTTCCTTGAAACCTGCATGATTCATTCAATAAAGTAAGTAGGAACTACTTTCAGCTAATTTATGCGCTAGAATTTTTCAGTCCAGTCTCCTTGTGAGATTTATAGCCCTCAAAGGAATCACTCTAAGTGGCAGACAATTTTAAGCAGAAAAGCGCTTCAAAGCGAATATACATTAGACGCCACGACTTAGATTAAAAAAAAAAACGCTTAATTAAGCCAGACATCTGATACTTTAGCGGCTCTAAAATTACTGTTTGAAAACCTGATTGAGTGGGCCGAATACCTTAGAAATTAATGCGGACCTCTTAATAAATTTCATGACTTTAGGGTCAAATAACGTGTAGAAATGGCACATCAAAATTAGATCAAATGTAAATTAGCTACTGATACGTTTTTTAACAGGTGACCACTGAAAACCAGCGCTGTACTGTGGGCCCTCCATAGCACAGCATCATGCTGAGTGGTAACCTGCTTGTCGCAGTCACGACGTGCAAGCTGTTGACTTGTTTTTTTTTTGTTTTTGTCCTTTTGTATTTATAATATTTGTTATGCGTTGTATGATTATTGTAAAGTTATTTTGTTTTTATGCACTTCATATCCCTGCGACAAATAAATATATTTTCTTTCTTCTTCTTTCTTTCTACTGACTAAGGAACACGTACTGCTACAAAGAAATACTACAACTTAAAAATAGGCACCTTCCTGAAACCTCTGAAGGTAAGATAGAGAAATCTTATCTACCTCTGGGTAGATAAGATTTCGGAGGCTAAAATTAACAAACCTCTTCAATCATTGATCAGTAGGACAAAATTAGGCACAGAACCTTTCGATCCGGCTAAGTGCAGGCCACACCGCCAGCTAGCGAGCGAGCGAGCTGGCAGGCGATGCGAAGCGAGGGAAACTACATAAACTAAGCGAAGCTTTGGCGAACTAAACTATGTGAGTTCACACTGAAAACCATGGACGTACGGGTGAGCGAGCGAGCGGAAGTAGATCGCTACAGCGAGAGCGGGCGGGCATAGTTTTACCTATTTTCAAACTTCGGTTCACACCAAGAACTACAGAGCTAAGCTACGCTAACGAGTTGACCGAAAAGCATAGCTGGCATCGTCGAATATTTCGTTCGCATCGTTTGTTTCGCTGACGTAGCTTATCTCTGTAGTTCGCGATGTGAACCGAAGTATGAAAAGAGGTAAAACGATGCTCGCCTGGCTCGCTCGCTGTGACCTGCGCTTTAGTCAAAAGTTTATAATTAGAAAGTCATAAACTACCTTATTTAGAATTCTGAACAATTATTATACTTTCGTCCAATAGAAGTTCAAATCCACGTTTGAAATGCACAGAGCTCTGTCTAACGGCTCCTAAGGGTGTTATAATTAAATTATAAACTTTCGTAGCCGGGGTTCACGGTAGGGTCAACTTATGCGTTAAGTAAATGCCATATCGTAAAACTTTATTACGTGCCAAATATAAAGGGGTTGTAAACTTTTACATTTTGTTTCGTACCTTAGTGGTAAGATTGCCGCGTTGTAAAAGTTAATTGCACCGATTCTCATTGTGGACGTTATAATTAAATTCTATTTGGGTAACGTCTATTTTGTGGACAACGTTTCCTGTTAGAGCTAGTGTTCGCTAAACTACACAATCCGGTTTATTACGATAGAGGGACAATTTAAATACAACGTGGAATTGGTGGAATTGGTAGAACAACGATATGTTCCACACGGTTTAATAAGCCAAACACGAGCTGCTCCCGTGTGTTTTTTTTTTTTGTTATAGCCAAAACATTGCGGCCGTCAAAAGCTCTCGAGTCTCAAGCACTTCTGCGTCATATAATTCAATTTGGGTAAAAATCGTGAAAAGCTGCCCTTTTGCTAAATACCCGAAAAACTTTCCGTACGTGACCCCATCAAACTACATCCCAAAGGACCCCGTGTGTTCGCTTTTCCTTCTTTATTCCCATTTTTTCGGGAAAAAATGTGGCCCATGTTTTATTACTCACTTTAGTTAAAGCGCACGTAGGTTTTATGTGGAAAGGATTCATTAGGAAACATGAAATGCTCACGAGAATGCCTTAGATTTACATAATTTATTTACAAGAGCAACGTTTTAGGTCATTTGTATGAACGCTGTCACAATTTGTGTGCCTCCAAGAGAAATTCTAATGTAGAGCAAAAAAACTCAAGTGTGCCTGCAAACATAAACATTTAATTTATCATCCTTGATACTCCACTTAGCAAGCAGCTTATGTGAAGTCTTGACGCTCCATTTTCTTCATAAGTTTAAAACGTGTGACGTAGGACATTTGAATAATACATGTGATTATGCATCTACTTTGTTAGGTTAGTCGTAGTTAAAGTCAAAGAATTTTATTTGTTGAACATAGGTAACACACACACAAACACACACAACACACACATGGTATGGTGGTTTTAACATGGTATAAAATTTGTGTTGTATCACTATGATTTGCCTTGCAAGGCGTACAAATTAGGCGTAAAAAACTACAAACTAAATAAAACTGTTTCAAACAAGTAACGTCGTAAACAAGATAGAATAACAAGTGGATCGGACATTTTTTATTTTATGCTTCTATCTTCTAAAAACTCATAGAGTAGTAAGACTTTTCAATCAAGAATTCCTTAAGTTGCGATTTAAAATGGTTTTGTCTATTCTTTTATTAAAATGGAGTTTCAATCAATGTCATAATAATTAGCAGTCTGCCTACATTGAGCTACTGCTGGTTGTACTAGGTACTTCTATTCAATCGTCGCCACTCCTCTGCGCAAATTCCATCAATCCTTCTGGTTCTTCTTTTGTTCCACCTCCGAGACGACTGACAGTGTATTTGTGACAGTAGTATCATACTGATTCTATTGCTCATTCACGGCACCGTTGGCGCAGCTGGTGAGCGATTGGCTGCTGCGCTGCGTGTCGCGGGTTCGATTCCCGTACGGACAAATATTTTTATTGACTACTCGTAGTTGTTCCGGGTCTTGCTATTTTTGTATGTGAGTTTAAATTTTTGCAAACGCGTCCACGAATCAGTATAAATTCATAGTGTGAGGCAACGAATAACAAAATAAATTATTAGATTTATTCTAATAGTTTTTTTTTTAATAATAAAATATATTCGCACAAATTTTCCACCAAAATCGAACCTTTCCATATGATTTTATTGCAATAATAATCATTTTGAGGTTAACCAAAAAAAAAATCAGAACATTTCCAAAACCGTGACGCGATTTTATTAGCACGGCGACCACGGGTGGATTTATTCAATTGTACCCAATATAACCAGTGTCATATTATTATTGTCAGTAAGGACATGTGTGTAAAGTGAGTAAACTTGGATATGAAATCGTATTGTGAATGGATTACAGAGCATGTCAAAGGCCATTCACAGGGAAATAAAGCGAGAAACGATTAGATACGGATTGGGCTGCTACGATTGTCATACATTTGTATGTATGACGAAAGCGAAGGGTTTGATCTGGAATCAAAGGATTTCTGATCTGTTGTTAGATGGTATCGTGCATGGGGGATCGGTAACGGTGGTTGTTGTTGCTAACCACCAGTGTGTGATACCGGATTTGGTATCTCATTGTATGTACGGCCATGTACTGGGTAGTACACAAATATGTATACACTTTCCTAAATTTAAAAGCAATTTTTGCGAGAAATAACGGTTGTGACGTGGAGATAGGATTTTTTTCATAAAAATATGACTTCCAGAATACCATGTTTGTAACAACATGCAATTGTATTCAGAACAGTAGGAGAAAAGCACTTTTAAAAGTTGTTAAGTGTTTACATATTGGTGCTCGCGACTGTAGATCGCATACTTGTATAGAATCACATTCCTCTAACTAGAGATAAAATGTGTTGCTGATTTATTGTGCTATTTATTCTCCTCAATCTCCCTTTTGAGCCTGTTTTATATAATGTTGAATTATAAACAAATGCTGTTGTAATTCATCCTATTTTTAATGAATCACTATTGATTTTGTGTACCGTCACGAGCAATGAAATGTATACACTTAGCGAAATTCTAAAGCGGTTTTCTAGTGAAATAACGGTTTGTAATTGGAGATAAGACCTATTTGGTATTAATATAGCTTCCAAAATATTAAGTTCGTGAAAACGGAAACGTTAATAAAAATATAGGAGATATTCAGTTTTAAAAGTTGCTGTCTGTATTACATTACTTTCATTACTTGTAACTGTTTATTTTAGTCATTTTTAATGGTTTTTGTTTTACTCTAGAATCGATTTTTAAGTCTTCTTCAAACTTAAAGATCCTTCTTCAAGGATTGCGCTCGAAAAACTGTATCGCGATAACTTTTCAGCGCAGAGCGGAAGGCTATCTATAAACTTTAACCTTAGCAACGTTTCAGTTTTCTGAAAGCTTCAATCTTTCTTGTAAACTTTTACGGGAGGTTTTTCTTTCATATTTTGATTTATTGGCGTAAATAAAGAACTTTTTTGTTACTAGGGGCGATAGTAAACAAAATCACAATTATTATTACTACCTATTAGGTAAATTGCTACCTTATCAACATAATTAAGTCCTACTTCCACACAGTCTCTGTATATTTATTAGTTACCGCTTGTTAAACAAACTTACCGACAGTTACCAATAGGCAAACTACCGAACATCTGTCGGTGGCAATATTCGGGCATTAGGTGAGATTTTGTTCATAGGAACAGATCCGGTCAATTGCTTGACCATCTGCGTCCGATTCGTGAGGGCCCGAAAATGTACGAATATTACCGAAGTGCCGATGTTGATAAACGCGTGGTCACGGTGATTCTCCTTTGCGTCATGCGGGCCTAGTACAATGAAAACTAATACCGATGTGTGTAATGTGGGATTTCTGTTGTCGTGTGTGATGTATGAATGTAAACTCGTAATAAATCTTCTCAATTATACATTTGAATTTAGAAATGTAGGGCGTTCTTATGAATTATTGTAAGGGTTAGTTAAGTAGGCCGAAACGATTAATTTAAATCAGAGTAAACTTTTAGTTTAATAACAATATTCATTTTGTTTTGTTTAAATTTAACTGACGAAACACTGCTTTTCATGAATGAGAACTTTACTGAATGGACGAAAATTCTTATAGAAAACAAAGGAAAAATAAGCAGGTACCTACGCCACAAATTTTAATAACGAAAATTACAAAAGTGGATAAAATTTTGATTTGACACCACCTGTTCAGACCGGCCCGCACAAACTTCGTCCAATTTTGGTAATACACTCAACAGCCGGCTTAACCAATAGAAATTCTAATCAGGATGCATCATCACGCAACGGGGGTGCGTTGTTTAGGTTTTAGACCCAAATAACGGTGTCAATTAGAGTAACGTCATAATCCGGGGTCCCTCTGTTTGTCCGGTGGGCTTGCCCGGACAAACAACGGCTCGATTAGATTAATATGAGGCCCAGCGTTGGGTTTACGATAATTTATGGCATTGTTCATCATGCATGGGGTTAGTTCGGTTACCTTTGTTGGGTAAATTAAAAAATGTTGCTCCTTTTTGTGGGTTTATAATGGTTCTGCTCACAATGTGGACCGTTGTGACTCGTTGGTCCAGAGGTCGCAAGCGCGACTGCTGAGTATAAGGTCCTGGGTTCGATTCTCGGGTCGGACAAAGTGCTATTGAGTTTTTTCATCGGGAATTTCTCAGTATCAGCCACGGAGTCAGGATTTAGGCCCAGTTGCTGGCAATAGGCTTGCCCCCTATTACATGGGACTTAAACATAACTGGTGAAATGTGGATGTACTTTTAAGTCCTCTGCCTAACTATTCGGTGATTACAGGCGTGGTGTTATGTTATGTAATGGTACTGCCACAGGGAGGCCTTTCTGGATTAATCTTTTGATAAAATCTGCTCATCACATCATGTCATATGAGACTGGCCAAGTAACAATGCCACAATAACCACTGCTAGCCTTCTCTTTTTGCTAAGCAACTAAATAAACCCAAGAAATGCAATGAACTTCATTTGAAGATTTAAATACACTAGAAACTACGACCACTGGAAGACATTCTGTCAAATCTTTCAACCATACCTATTTACTGGGCATTGTCGTAAACAATACCGTTGACGTGTGACGAAAATTGTTTGAGTCAACCTAATTTCAAAATGTAATAATTTCTTCAATCACAGAATGATACTAACCAACATTTCAACGTTCCAGTAAAAATATGTCGGAATTCAACCGACAGTAATATAGCTTTCAAAGTTTTACTGCTCCAGCCCCACGGAGAGACCGGTGTTCGAGTTTATATTTAAGTTATAATAGGTAATATTATAAGTCTTTACTTTTACTGTACCTATTACAATTTTTTTGGTTAAAAAAGGTGTATAAAATGTAAAATTAAAAGACTTCTACGAAGAAGCTTTTGAACATCTTCATTATCGTATTTTTGATAACACTCATTTTGTCTAGCTTAGACAAAATGAGGGTACATAAAACTACCCCTGAATTTCTTACAATTTTCTATACGTACGAAAATATTCCTCATTTTCCTAAAAGGTCAGGCATTATATTCAATTCGAACTCTTCGTCAATATACGCCATCGATTTCCACCCCAATCAAATGGATATGTACGTCATTCCTATTTTCGGACCAATCAATGTCTTCGTTCTACCAACTCTACGTACTATGACATCGAATACCTCCAAGTTCACAGTCATCGAGATACCACTGCGTCACACCTACGTAATAATGTTGGTTTATTTTTAACATACCATAACTTCTGACCTTACAAAATCCAATGAACGTCAACCGATAAGATAACTTAAGACACTTCATCGCAAATTCAATAAAAAGTACTAGAACTACCAACCGAAGCCACTCTATAAAGCCCATTAGGTGCGTTTTTATTTCATTTTCCTGCAAAAATGAAAACAGATAGGAAAATATAGAACGTGCGGCAGAGGTGCCGATTTGTTATGATTTCAACGGATATCATTTTTATTTTCGGAGCCCGAAACTTTTACAGGAAAAGAACATTTACGAGGGTGCGTCAACGTTGCTTTCTACTCCGAACTTCGCGTTTTGTTTTTGACATGTTTCTTTATTTATAAACGTTGTGTCTAGACGAGTGACTAGACGTCCCCCCATACTGCCAATTATTGAATGCTGCAATAACTCTGCAGCGGAGAAAAAAGTTTAATCTCCTTTGAGCGATGATGCACCAGTATATTTTGACGTAAGTTATATAGACACTTGTATTAGAAAGGGTAGGTACCGCATACTGTGTACAGTGTAGGGAATGATTGTGAGGGCTACGGTTGCAAGATTAGTTGCAGTGCTTATTTAATTCTCTATCCTAGAACATTAGATTTTAAATCCACAGCCAAGCTGTTAATAATTTCCATAAAGACACGCAAGATAATTGATTAGATGTATTGTATACCGTATATTATTTGTATTGTGTGCTAATCACAGATTACTTTTGTTCATAAAGTTAATTAATGCTTAAGTTTTTAAACGTACTGTTCAACCTCTTTAGCAAACCTCGCAATCGAAGAGGTCTGCTGTAAGAAAATCCAATATGCATACTTTTTGCTGACGATATTTCTGTAATCGTTACTAATGATAATAAATCAGACTTAAATCACGAAAAAAACCTTAATACAACAGTAAATCAAGTTTTAAAATGGCTAGAAAATAATTATCTCTGTGCAAACCTTAGTAAAACCAAATACATAAATTTTCAAAATTACAACTCAAAACCAAAAACATTCAAAGTTATTTGCCAAGGACAACAAATTAGTGAAGTTAGTGAATACAAATTTCTTGGACTCATTCTTGATCAGTATTGTAACTGGAAATTACATATAGAACAAGTGTGCAAGAAACTGATTAAATTTGTGTTTGCTCTTAAACGTTTAAGACGTACCGCTAGTGAAGCAGTCGCCCTTACTGCTTACAACGGGTATGTATCCTCTGTACTTAGGTATGGACTCCTACTCTGGGGGAACTCCACAAATGTAAGTGAAGCATTTATTGTTAAAAAAAAATGCCTAAGAGTAATTTGTGGTATCAGCCCATTAACATCCTGAAGACCACTGTTTAAAGAATTAAAACTATTAACCTTAACAGGTCTTTTCATAATGCAGGCTCGTATATTTGTGAAGGAACACTCTAAATTTTTTATAGCATGTGACCTGCATTCGAAATACACTCGTCGAGACCCCACAAGATTGCGAATACCTTCACATCAAAGCACATTATGTCAAAAAATAGTTTAATCACTGCAATAACATTTTTTAACAACATACCAAAAGAGTTAAGAGAACTCCCTTTAAAATATTTTAAATCCAAATTGCATAAATGGCTTGTTGACAATTGTTTTTATAGTTTAAAGGAATTTCTTGATAAAAAAGTATCCGATAGATATGGCTTCTGAGTTCTTTAAGTTGATTTAATTTTTCTTTTATTAAATGAGTCTATTAATATTGTTATTTTTATTAACTAGACATATAAAAATATAAATATATACACTAATAATTATTGTTGTAATAAAATTCTATGTTTAAGATGTTCAAAAATTTGTATGCCATTTTATGGCGAAACATGTAAGTTCACAAAACTATTTATAAGACCTTAATGTACCATGTTTTTACTCAAATAAATTATTCTATTCTATTCTATTCAATTCTGGGTTAAGATCGCCGTTGTACATAAGTTTTACTATTGCAATTTTGTGTGTATATGTTTTATTTTATTTTGTGTGCAATTAGGAATAAGAATACAAGCAATAATGGTCTAGAAATAAAGTGCAAATATTCATTTCTACTATGCAAATAAATCCTATTTTTCATCAAAAAGATTCAGCAGCGGCTTCTTCAGGATATTGTTCTAAAAGTAAAATGCACTGTGAAAATGAAACTCTAAGGAGTTCCTTTCGTCTAAAGGATTTTAATTACCTAGTTTCAAATGAGTTTCATCCAGCTGAGATATTATCTACGTTGAGATTGTTTATGGTGAAGAATTTTTGGTTTGTGCAAAGCTTTTTATTCATATCCACATGTTGTTTTACCCGCTTGTATGAGGGACGAGAATTTGAAATTAAAAATTCTAAGCTTTCTTTACAAAGGTGAACGTAGCGCAGGTTTGTAATATTATGTCACTGTTATCTACTTTAAAAATAAAAGCAGAAAATGCTGTCTTTTATACGGGAATCATGTGGCCGTTTTACGTCTAGCTAAATGAAATACGTAGAAAAGCCTTGAAGTGACAGAACTCAATATCTATAAGGTATTATACTTATACTATCACTTACGGGATATCTTCCGAGATTTTTAATTATTTTGAGCCCCCGATATTTCGACGCTGTTGCAAGCGCCATGATCGCGGGATGACAAAATACGACCTCAGTCCGTCCGTCCGCTCTCTCGTCCTTCGTTTGCGAGCGGCGAAATATCGGGTGCTCAAAATAATTCATAATCACGGAAGACATCCCGTAAGTGACAGTATAAGTTTAGTTTTAAACCGTGAAACCTTTCAGCAGTGTTTATAGATATTTTCCACAATCTAAAATAATAATAGACGTTAATAATTGAGTGGGTGGGTGGGTGGATTGTATCATTAGACTCATTATCAAGAAGCTTATAATAACTAGGGGTGCGTACATATGTAGTTATTATAACCTTTTAGTTCCGCTCATTAGAACACGTTGACGTAGATAAATATTGTAATAATGAGCGTACAAAAATAAACTGTTAACAGCAAGAATTATTTTGATCTTGTGCTAATAGGACAAACAAGGATATTGTAATAAATCAATATTTCAGGACGACGTCGTCACCCCGCGCGCTATCTGTCGTATCTAACAAACCGTCGTATCTGCGCTGACATTACCTGCGTGTTTAGAACATTATTTTGAACAAGTTCTCTCTAATCATTGTATCTGTGTCGTTTACCGTTTAGAAGATAATCAAGTATTTTGTTTGGCGTATGTGCAAAACGTATTTTTTCGAATTTGTGAAGCTTATTGCCATAGCATAAAGGTGGAAGCGCCAAGGTAGCACGCTAAATTCAATTTTTCTTACGTTTTTTGCAATTTGCAGGTCAGTGTCAGTTTGTATGTTGATGAAAAATGAGTCGCGCAAGTAACGCGTATGTAGTTACAGAATTATAATCATGGAAATCATCAATACAAACCTAAAGGTCATTTAACCCTATTAAATGACTTTTTCATAAAATACAAATAAAACTATATGTATTTCGTACGTACTTACTCGTAAAATAATAAAAAAGTATCGTTCTATTATGTATTAAACTATGAATAAAGAGATGAATTATGATTTAACCTTCTAAAAAAAAATTTTGAGTTTTGCTTAACCTATTGGCAGTACTGAATTGATTTTGAAGATAAAAATACTGTGTAATAAGTGCTATGAACATTTTTTAGACGTCAGAAGAACAACTGTATTCTCAGAGTTACGAGCATATTACAAAGTAATCCTCTTACGTATTTACACTCCTTTTTCATTTTCAGGACTGTATGAAATTCCACAAGAAGGCTGTGCAGCGATCTGCCATCTTGGAAAACTGATGGTGTAACCCAACACCATCTAGGTGTTTATAAAAATTCTGTGAAAATGTTCTCTTGCTGATTTGTTATTAATACGTTTGAAAATGATGACTTTTCTTCCTATAGATCGACCGCTTTAATGAGTCCTCGCGAAGGTATCAATTTGAATGGAATATTCTGAAATTTGATCACGTATTGGTTCAATTATGTAGTATCGTATAAGCAGGGTGATTATGGTTATTTTAAAGCAAATAACCTGTGGGTTATTGTTAGGACTTTGTGAACGCTTAATTTGCCTTTGATGGGGTAAGGCGGAGGACAGTTTGTGATCTTATAAATTAAATCAGTAGGTCCCGATGGAAATACAAAAGAATGGTTCTACTATTACCAAGAACTAAATTTTGACTGCCTCGTTGGTTTAGTGGTTGCAAGCGCAACTTCTGAGCATGAGGTTCTGGTTTCGATTCCCAGGTTGGGCAAATGGTTATTGGGTTTTTCTATCAGGAATTTCTCAGCAGCAGCCATGGAGTCTGGATTTGTGCCCGGTTGATGGCAATAGGCTCACCGCCTATTACATAGAACTTGAACATAACTGGCGAAATGTGGGTATACTATTAGGTACAAATATGTCTAACCCTTGGGGGATTACAGGCGTGATGTTATGTTATGTAAGTTTTGCCCACGGGTTTGCCCGCCTGGAAGTCGGAAATTCGGATCAATGGTTGGTCATCACGTCATCTGCGTAGCCTTTTCCCAACTATATTGGGGTCGGCTTCCAGTCTAACCGGATGCAGCTGAATACCAGTATTTTACATGGAGCGACTGCCTATCTGACCTCCACAACCCAGTTAGTACTGGGTAATACGATACCCCTTGGTAAAACTGGTTGTCAGACTTGACTCTGACTGCCTAACGACTGTCAAAGATCTACAAATGACAGCCGGGACCAACGGCTTAACGTGCTTTCCGAGGCACGGAGGAAACTCGGTATGTAATGGGCGGTCACCCATCCACAGACCAACCTAGGCAAGCACGGCTTAACCTAAACATCGACCCGAGCGGCTGTTAATATTTAACCACGAGCTCCTCCTCAGCTCAATGGTTGGCATGGATGGTTTATATTCATCGTTCTACACAGGTACCTTCTTGTCCAAGACTATAAAGGATCTAGTTTCTCTTTCAAACTATTAGCATTTGGAAAAACAATTTAGCCACGTTTATTTTCAGCGGTATTAAAGACGGTCCTTTTCTTCTCTAGCATGCGAGATATTTCTACGGTGCAAAGGATATTATTCTCTTTTTGTGTCTTGCTGAAAGTTTTAATGACTTTAACCAGTGACTGAAATTGCACATTCCCAGGTATCCTGCGCATAATGGCATTTGATTCTTCAATATATTGGGGTACTGTGAAGAATTCTATTTTATGGGTACTTTTACACACACAGACCTCTTGCATGAGCTCTGATTATCGAAAATAAACACATAACCCTGTCTTTGCAGTCGAGTAAAAATATTTGTAAAACTTGACAATTAAAATAATTGTTCCGTCGTGAATCTAACAAGCGTAACCTAAATTTCGTCAGGATCTGTTAGTTATATAAAATATCGAAAAGGGAACATCAAAATGAAAAAAATAATATTATTATGTTTTCTTATGATAACGAATACGGACTTCTTGTATAGAAAAAAATTTGGCGACCAATCAGAACAGTGACGAGTCGAGTATAAGTCGAAAAGTCTATAGACCTACCAACTTTTCAATATTTTTATTTTGGTACTCTGTTTTTTCCTGTTAACTCGCCAAAGCCCTTGCATCAACGTTGTTTTATCACCCTTGCCAGCCAGAGGGGTAGCCTGGCACATTGATGGATGGCACACCGTTGTTCCTTGTCAATATCGGAGCTAAATTGATAGAGCACGTATGCTGCACTCTCCGATTATAATTATATTATCTTTCGCTCGGAAACACAATCTGATTATATTGTGATACTAGCGTTATTAGTGCTGAGTGTAATTAGTATGATGTTAGCGGTTACCCGGCCACGAATTATACGCATAAGCGACAGCGCCTGGCGCTTGCGAAAAAAACTAAATATCGGACAGAACAAAAAATCCTCGCGCAAGTTATTGGCTGCTTTGAAAATAGGACCATATTACTATTGTTTAAAGGAGGAAATTGTATGAATATCGATGCGCACGTCAAGCTTCGCCTCGAGCATGCTCGCGACTCGATCGCGCGCCTTGAAAAAATGGGAATACGGCACCATTTTCAATACAGCCAGCAATTTACTTGCGTCTTTTTCTGTTCTGTAAAACAAGTGACGCGCGCGCTTGTCGTTTGACGCTAGTCGCATCGGTCGAGGTCGTGAATTGGGCCTTAGACCTATTATGTCAATTGCTTGTTGATGTACACGGTGACAGCATAATTAATAATGTTTTGGTTTGAAATTGATTATTGACATTGTTAAATAATTTAAGAGGGAAGGTACTGGTTCTACAGGCATCTACAATTAGGTAGGTAACTAGTAAGACTGTTTTCATCGAATTGTATGATGGTATTCTTTGATCATTCATGTAATTCAACTTTCTTTAACAAACCTATCAAACGTTCTGAGGCTTTTTAAAAAGAAGAAACGTAAAACACAATCTAGAACGTTGGAACGCAGTACCATTTTCTTTTTACTTTATAAATACACATCATATAGTTTAAAAAAAACTAAAAGCACATTTAAGAGTCACGTCATTTTAGTTCCTGTATTCTTCTTAGCAAAACCTTTTTTTGATCATGGGAATGTATAAAAAATAACTAATCCGCCGTCTTTGGGAGTCCTCCATATTAGTTTTAAAATAAGTTACTTAGCTAACCATGCATTGTCATCCAAACTAAACATGTATGCACAATTTCAGCTCAATCGGAAACCGGGAGACGGGGCAAATTTAACTTTTAAATTTTTTTTTACATGGTTACAGCTGAAGCTAATAAAACTATCAATTTAATACGCAATCTTACGTCAGGGTCATCTTGATAGATTTCTCAGTGCAACACGAAGCTGAGACTAGTCTTCCGTTCACTACGATCTACGTGTATGTGTACTAAATCTGAACTAATCTGCAGCAATTAGACGGAGAGCAGCTATTTACTAAATGAGATCTGCTGTTTCCGCGAATATATTGCGTCTAATTACCAGGACGATTGTTGGTTACAACTTCATGAGACAATTTCGTCATGAGGACGGATACCTAGGCACTATTTATCTATCTAGGTATCTAGTTATTGAGATGAATTATACATTTTTGTCTCGTTCAGAAAGAAGGATGGAAGAAGGAATGGGAGAATGATGATGATGATGAAGATGATGATGATGAGTCTTGTTCAGTAACAAATATGATACCAGTGACTTAGCCCCTCGACTATAATTATCAACATCGCGACGGGTCTACGGTGCAGCCTGAAAATTATTCTTTTCCAGCATTTGTTCCTATTTCAAAATTTGTATGTTTCAAAATTTATTTCGGGTCTTTGCAGCATTGCTTTCTTCTTCCACGAACTAAGTATCTGCTTTCAATTCAATATCTTTTTTCGATAACTTTTTCTTTAAAAGTTTATAGTGCCTCTTCATCATTCTCCTGCCCTTATCCTAATTTATTAGGAATGTCAAGATGACGGGACCCCGCCAGGTTTTGCGAAGTTCATGTTAATAGGATTTAACACAACATTACTACTATTTCATACTTTCATAGTAAAATTGTACACCCATAATTTTTTAAATATTCTACAAAGAAAGTGGTCCCGGGCGGGTGGTCGGGGCGTCCCTGCTCACAGCTCTCGAAAACCAGCCAGCTTACCAGCTGTCAAGAGCTGTGAGCAGGGTGCGATGGTCTAATTGGTTAAGACGTCCGGTGTACTGAATCGAAAGGTCGCAGGTTCAAACCCAGCTCGCACTCGATTTTTTCTTTCCATATCAAAACCGCTGTAGTTCCCTACAGCGGTTTGCGTATAAAAATATTAAAAAGTAGAAATTTTGTATTAAATCCTATTCACATGAAATTCGCAAAACCAGGCGGGGTCCGAATTTATTTGGGTTCGTTGCAGCGTGTCTTCTTTTTCCATACTTCTCAGCAGTCACCTCCTTTCTAGCCATAGGTATGCTCATTTTGCAATGCGTCGATATTTTAGGCATTTTAAATTTTCTCCCCAATCAAATCATCGTATCACTTACCTACTCAAAAAAACTACTTTCGCAAACTAATTCCGAACAGGGGATCACTTTCAAAGTAATATTAAACATATCCTTTTAATACGACCCCTAATTAAAAAGGGGCATCTACTTTTTAGGGGTGCATTTTTTCGTAATGACAACTTGTATCGGAAATGAGTCGACCTGTATTAATGTCCTCCAATTGTTATTTTACTTTTGATTTTGCGATAATGTGACCTCTTTTCTCATAGACATAAGGTTTATGTTAGAGGTAAAAAACTTCTGAACTTACTTTCTATTGTGAATAGGACTGTGCCCTGTTAGTAATCCGTATCATCTGCTACTGGGGCAATTATTTGAAAGGGAAGTTATTCGGAGCGAACATAAGCTGGCCGCGTGGACTGCCCTAATTGTTGCCTGCGATAACCAATATGGGCTTAGAGTAGGGTGACTACGAGATGAAATTGAAATTGTTATTATCGGATCGAAATTTCCGAGGTTATGGAAATAATAAATTAGTCAGTTCCCTGCAGCAAAGTGTCATATTCCATCAGTAATTTCTCAGTATTCTTAGCTTGTTTGATGGCAATAGGTTCTATATGTCTATATGGGACTTAAACATAACTATCAAAATGTGGGGTGTTCAGTAGGAACACCTCTGCGTTACCCTTCGGGGGTTACAGGTGTTATGTAATGTATGAAATTAATCAGATATGGTAATTTTTTTTTTTTTAGAATATAAGTAGGTTCACCAAGCTTCGTAATAAAATACTTCCCGACGTTCGCACGTTCATTTGGTAATTTTCCTCATTTAGGACAGTACAATATCCGTTGATGACAGACCTGTCAAGTAGGATGATTAATGTCGATGTCTGTGGCGATAAAATACGCAATTAAGGATTTATCTTTATTCATTACTAGCTGTTGCTCGCAACCTTCCTCCACGTGAAATTATTATTGAAATATTACTTCCCTATTTGAATCGCATTTAGTTAACAATTTCATTGCTTTCATTTTTTTTGCAAGGAACCTAAGTTACTCTTTATAACATTATCTATCTGCCGCTAAAAGTCCCGTCCAAATCGGTCCAGCGGTGCGGAGATTAGCCGGAACAAACTGACAAAATTAAAAAAACAGTTTAATGTACCGTATATACTTTCATATGCTTTCAGTAAAAAGCTGTTATTTTGAAATTACAGGCACTTCAATTTTATTTATTTGTATAAAGGCTAGCTTTATTCTATCATTTACGATCTTTTATTCACTTTACCACTGCTCTCAAAACGGTGAAGGTGGCCGGCATGTCCTAGACCCAAAAATTCTAATACATGTGACATCTACCAACTCGCACTGAGCCCGCGTGGTGGATTAAGTGGCCATTCCCTCTCTTAGAGAGGCCTATGTCCCAGTAGCGGGAACATTAAAGATTATAAATCATGATTTTTTGATTTTACCATGAAACTTGAAATTTTCAGGCTCAAGATTATATCTATACTTAACACAGTCCATTTTTCCTTGCCGCTGTCCCGCTAGATAAAGCACGCGTGGTCCCCCTACAGTAAATGTCAGTGAAAAATAAATTATAACAGAAACAGGGTGCGTCATTGTGTCCTTCGCCTCACGCATAGACCGCAGAGATTGACTGCACCCTGTGGATCAAGCGTGACGCATTGCTTTCGCGAAATAGTGCTGTTAACTGCGTCACGGCTCATGGAAAGTCGATAGGTTCTATGGCATTCAATAAATTTTGTTCTAGTTGACTGGCTGGTCTTACATATTTTATAAAATGTTTTGGATGAGAAATTGCTTTGTGTCTTTGTTCTGTAACATTGCACAAAGATATGAAGATGAATATTTTGACTTCTTGGGATGAGATGCAGTCGAGTGGTGCATTATTTTTATATGAATAGATTAGTGAAATTCAGGCCTACTTCCTGAGTGTTTTTATTTTTACTTACTCTCGGTAAAAAAATGCACTTAATAATTATGTAGTCGTTGAGAGCAGCGGTGGCCCAGTGGCGGAGACCCCGACTTACGAGCAGTAAGTCATGGGTTCAAACCCAGCCAGGCGCATTACTTTGTGTAAGTTATTTCATCACCACTGCTCTCAAAAACGGTGAAGGAAAAACATCGTGAGGAAACCGGCATGTTCTAGAACCAAAAAATTCGAAGACATGTGACATCTACCAACCCGCAATGGGCCCGCGTGGTGGATTATAGCCCATTCCCTCTCATTGAGAGGAGGTCTGCGTCCCAGCAGCGGGAACATTAATAGGCGATTATGCTTATATTATGTAGTCTGGATTTGATCCCGATTTTGCCCCTTATTACATGGAATGTGGGTATACTTACTATTAGTATTAAGCACCTCTACCTAACTCAGCTCTTTATCTTTAAAAACATCTCATTTTAACTGGATATCAGTGCTAAGCTGAATGTCAATTATAACTTTCCTACCAAATTTTCAATCAGCCAAAAAGCTCATATCGAATAGCGTAAATAAACCCATCACTAACATCACTACAGTTAATACGTTCCTAAGTGTTGTTGCACAACATTTGTTTCATTGTCCGCAAACTGTGGGCCCCGGACCCCGTCTGTTCACCACGTCCCCTCACTAAAGGTTACATTGTTACTACAATAACGATTAAAAAGCATACCATTTTATAACGTTACAGTAACGAGAATAAATCATGTTTCTTTGTCGACAAATTTTTTGGGCGTCCCTGTTTTATATAATAGCTCTATTATAACGCAAATTAATATTAATGAACCGTAAAATAAGATATGTTTTCACCTTTAGAATTTATTTACAAATCCGAATTTCGAATGGATTTTTATATTGGCGTCATTTCCTTAGCAATAAGCCAGTAGACCCCACATCTAATTCTACCCCAGGAAACTACCTAATTAGGTTGTCAAAAAATGATACGCAGAAACATTTACAATACATTTATTTTCATATAAAAATGCGCTTTCCCTCCTGTCGATTACCCGGTCACTAAAAGCAGACAGTCATACCATACATACGAATAACATTTAAGCTTGTACATAAGGAAGCATATAAACTATGCTGAAGTTTTTCTAACTCTTCAATTTGCAATTTGTTCAATGGAACACGTAATTCGATTGGCCGAAATTGTATCTATTGAGGCAGACTTAGTTGCTATTTGATGGATAAATTGGAATCGATTGTTGGATTTACAACAAGACAAGTTTAATGCCTGTTATTATAGTTTCAACACGACTCAAGACTTAAGTTAGTAGTTCTGAGTCAAACTAGGTTTACGAGTTTTAGAAACATCTGGAACTATTGTATTTCCAAAACCTTTTCAAATATAACGTCAATAGCTGCATAAACAAACAATGGATATATCAGCAAACAGAATCTTTACGTTTACTTTCAAAATCTACGTTTACATTATAAATTCTTTTTTTTTTATCAAAGGCGCTGTATGAAATTTAAAAAAAAATAAAAATTGAGAAAGTTTAGGTACAAGATGTAGATAAATACTATGATAAAATATCTTAAATATATTAAGCGGTTATAAAAACGTTTTTTGTTCTATTAAAAGAGACTGCTAAATTATTGTTTGGTGACTATAAAAAAACATGGTGGTATACTTGATTTAATTTAGCAGTCTGATTCAATCGAGCTGACACAATACACACAAGAAACAGTAGTACAATAAATTCTTAAAGCTAAGAAGTAGAATATTAAAACTAATATCGAGATCAGAAGTATAAAAATATGTGTTGATAAGTACATCAAAAGTTGAAGTGTATCAAAGTGTATTAAGTACTAAAGTTTATTGCATTGTGATGACTGCATACGTGTATATTAAAATACTGCTATTCTTTATGTGTATTGTGATTTATAATACCTAAATCATTATATTAAGTAGGAATATCTAAATAGTCTTAAATCATCTAACAGGTATACATTACCTAACTAACAATTTTGTTTATAAAATTAAACATGACACCTAGGCAGCTTACACTAACATAAGCAAGCGTCTTACTAAAATAGTCTCACATATTTGGAAAAATGAATAACAGTAACTTTCTGGGTCTATTCCTCAATTAAGTTTCTTTGAGATTGTATCGAATAATGAGACGTTAAAACAGTTAGAATATAAAATATTTACAGTCTTAACTATTTATGTACAAAGCCTAAAATTAACTTACAATACTATAGTTTCAGATTTCTTCACTAAAATTAAAATTATCTCACAACTAAAACAAAAACAAATCGGCAAAATATAGTGTCAAGTTCCTTTCATTCATTTCACTCTTATGTTAATATCATGACGGTTACGATTTTTAATGATTTCATGTGATGACTTAAGAGAACAGTACGTACTTAAAAATATAAAAACAAGAAATGGAAATAGAGAAAATTATAAAAATAAATGTCTTTTAAATACTCATTGATATAATATTTGCTGATAAAAATAATATTGTGACGTGTATCGTTACATATACATTATCCTATATACACTAAAATATAATACCCTCATTATAAGAAATATACTAAAAGGCACATTTAGTACCTCCTGAAGCGGCTGCATCTTTAAAGAAATGTATAGAGTGCAATATAGTCCCATTGATAAAGACAAGAACATTGTCTCTAGTAACAAAACTCTAGAAAATAGTATAAAATATGTTTTGCATGATTATATTTAGATTTTTAGACGTTATAAAAATATATAGAGAATATGTGATGATGAAGAAAGTAGAGATAGTAAAGCTGAATACTTAAGTAAACTTTTGGCAGTTTAAATACTGGTCGCGCTCACATATACACAAGCATATCGAATGTAACACCAACTTCTGACGATTAACATTCATGATCATATAAATCTCCTTTTGTAATACTACATGGTCTTTACACGGCGGAATTCTTGCCGATGATTGGACCACCACTGGTTGCATATACTCGATGTCCGTCGAATTCAACTGAAGAGTTCCTCTTGATAGCGTCATCGTTGGTGTCCTTCAGGGGTTCCTTTTCGTCCCTGTGACATAAATTGTGATTAGGTCTTGCTTTCAGTTCAAGTGGTACTAAGGCTTTATTTACAGCTAGTCAGCTGTTTAGAGTTGCATCTGTTTTCTAAAAAAGTTTATAGAGATCGATCAAACTGGTACGAACAATTCGCGAACACCGAGCTCTGACACATTCCGCAGTAGTATTTAGCTGGATATGCAAATCGTCCTTACTGGCTTAACCAAACCTATAGTCAATATAAGTTGGAAACAATCGTTAAAATTGTAAATAACTATGCAACTTTAAACAATGACCAATCAAAACTACGAGCATTAATGGATGTTTGATGTGAGATAAATAAGTTACACAAATGTGATGATAGATGATTGAAGGTAAATAAAGCGAACACAACAGAAAGCCAAGGAATTAATGCAGAATACAGTTTGGCAGACACTGCAATCACAGAACACAAGGCACAAACAAAAACTGATAATAAGGATAAAGATGTATGATATTATATTTGAATGTCTTACACTGGCGTGGTCGGTACATAGCTACACGTGGTTGAAATGGGCAGCATTGGGAAAGACAAATAATACTTGTTAGTGGATTGTGCAAATAGTAAAATCTAAAAATCAAACTGTGAAACCCGTGACATAAGTGCTTGGGGAAGAATTAAACACAAGGTAATGATAGGATTAAAAAACAAATAAATTCAAAAAGAAACAAGAACGAAAAATTGTCGTAAGAGATGTTCCAGTTTAACAGAACTTTGCGGAAGTTTTCGAATACAAAAGACGTGGCACCTGCTTCCAATTATGAAATATACAAATCTCTGCTGCTGTTAAATTAGTTACCTTCAAAAAGCGGCACTGTACACTACTTCACAACTACAACACTTTTACAGTCTTCAATCCAAAGCATTACGGTTTCTATGATCAACTCCATAGCTATATACATAAGGCAAATCGCGAAGCTTTTCGTCTTTGATATGTACAAACTGCTCAGCCCCAGCGAAAAGTCTTATACATACATTATCCCTTTTATTTAAAAAACTTAATTGTCCGTCCAAACCAAATGATTGTTCGGTTCAGGATAGTTCCTCCTCACAAGGGCCGAACCATATCATCCGCACATACAAAGCATGCAGGCAGTCTCAAGGTTTGGTATGGCAATTGTGTGATGCCTTACGTAGGGGTCGGCACGAGCTTGACCGGCGGCGGCAGGGGCGCGGGGGAGGGCGGCGCGCGCGGCTTCGTGCTGCAATAAGGGAGCGGGAAGCGCCAACCGTACAGACTAGCGGGCAGAAACATCTCTCATCGACACTAACACTTAACTTGGAACACGGGACACAAAGGGATAGGCTTTGACACAATTAAACATAAGGAAAATACATATAGATAGGTAATTATTAAAGTCAATGGAAGACTGGAGTGTAACGGTTATGATGTCGATGAAGTGCTTTCGGATGAACTGTTTGTTTTAGAGAATTTTGATAACATAAATACGAATAATCGTTTTAGAAACAATAAAGAATAGTAAAACTTTACCTTCCCAACTTGGCTTCGTCGTCGTTATGTTTCTTTCCCCGTTTCCCGCAAATAATCGCAATGACTCCCTGCCGTCTGAAGCACAGAAGAAAGAGGTCCACGATGAGGAGACAGATGAAAACTCCAGCCAATGCCAGTCCAATAATGGAACCACTTGACATAAGTTGCGGTGGAGCAAATCCGGAACGTTCGACGCCTGTTAAAAAACATTGTTTCGATATATTCCTTGCATCACATTTAAGAGCAGTAGAAGCAGGATACCAGTTGCTGTAAAAGGATAAAGCCAAAGTGTGATCTTCAAATTATGTGGTAAATGTATCTACTGCTCTTGTTATTGTTAGTTTATGCGTCATGTCACAGAAGCTGAAGATGTTAGATGACATGGAAGTGATTGTAATCAATACAGTTTTACTTGAGTATTTGTAAGTTTTGTACAAATTGTACTTAGCAAAACAGACATTGATTGCAATCAGCAAATTGGTGACAAACAGGGAGTGCTTTCAGATAAAGAAATCGTGCACCCAATCACCGGCAACTATTCTATCAATAAAGACTCGTCAAACATTTCGGAAGAAAGCTCTCCGCTAGAATGAAATGGGGTTTGAATGAAAAATGAAAGATGACGAATGACAGAAACGAAAGATGATGATGCATATATCGAAGACCTTAAAATTAATGATAACAATATAATAATCATAAGAAAGAAAAGTTGTCAAGATGCAAACATTCCAAATGATTTTCTTTATCGCAAAATAAATGTTCAAACCCCATGACAAGTTTTTTTTTCTATTGAAGCGGTATCGGAATCTAATGTAAACGTATAATAAGAATAATAATTTGGAACAGTAATAATGTTTTAAAACAACTAAATATTGGATGGAACTCTATTAACCATCACCTCAGTACACATATACTCTTAATTTAGGAAAATATTAATTGCTGTTTGAAAAACGTTGGATCATATCTCACGAGATTTAAAAAACGTAGTCAAATACTTGTTAATTTTTCAAGCAACAATTGTTTTCATATATTTCTAGTAAGAAATCCTAAAACCTGGTGAAACTGCCAATAAGGCAAGGAAACTGCCAATGGAAGCAGCTGATGGACAGGGAGCTTCGGTAGCAAGACAACAAATGATCAGGATCACTTTGGCAGTTTCATAGATTACACCATCCATGCTTGGAAAAAATAAACCGGCACGACTAGGGTAACTTTAAAATCAAAAATATATATTCTATTAACATTGTCATCTATCATGACAACTAAGATAATTATAATTAAAATGATAAAGACTGAAAATATATTCGAAATAGGGATTGATATAATGTTTAGTCGTCAATGTTTGGACCATGCTATCGGGACAATGTGAATTATTCAGCGCTTGAAGGGTGTACATGAAGGTCATGCAAGTAATTAGTACATTCCAAAGGAAACTAGCAGCGGGATTATTAACTATTAAAAATATCATATTAAGTAAAATTATATTTACCCAAATTTCAGTCAGGGCGACACATACACACTTGTGTAACGATCAACATTCAAAAGGTAAGGGGATGGATTCCTTGATAAGCATCTTGACAGCTTTCTTTTTGATCTCTTATTACAGTTAATCATTAGTTTCATGGGGTACATTAAGGGATGAGGGTTATTCTAATATCATGGAATTTGGTGATGGTAGTTACATTTTGAAAATGAATGAAGTTTTTGCAATGTACCAGTACCTTACACCATATAATGTTTAAATGACTATTTACAGCTAGAGATCGGAACTTCATTCATTTTATGCACTATACAGAAAACTACAAATGGCAATCATTGTTTTGAAAACATTTATTATTTTTCACATTGGTCATATTTTTTTTTTCTCCTAACAGATCACAATTCGAACTCCTTTCAATTATAGTAGAACTTTTGGCTAACTACATTATATTTTCAACCCTCAACAGTCAACACTCATATTCCCTTCGAACACCATTTTATCATTAAGATGGACGATTTCTTATTCCACCTTTATTCTATATCAAAAAGACAAAATAGTCATCAAAAATTCGTACACAAATCTTATGAATTCTTATACAACGTTCTATGATAAAATGTTATGGATGCCTTAATTTTTGGCATTTTTTTTCCCTTAATTAACACTAAATTACGATTTTATAATTTGGCAGTGTTAATTTATTAGCCGTTAATTACCTACATACGATTATATTTAGCTTTTAAAACAAGTTTGGAATAAGTTTTTAGTATAATTCAAAACGCCATTCCGAAAGTCGATCAAATCATATTAAACTTTTAATTATTTAATAGTAAAGACACACAATTGGAATCACTAAAGTTCAAAAATCATTTGATGATATTTTCAAACACAAATAACATTTACACTTATTTACACATCAACAAATTGCATTATCACAACAAGTATTTTCCCTAAATAACAACAGTCGTCTTTGGACTTGCTTAATTTAGAAGATTATTTCGATTTTAACTATTAGTTTATATTATGTAAAACATTATTAATATCGACGCTAAGACTTCCATTTTAGTGTGAGCCCATCTGAAATGACTTGGACATCCATTTGGGTTACCTAGAAAATATTTGATAATGATAAATACGTATAGTTAATACGGCAAATAAAAAAGTTCTACATAAGAAATCAACAAATAAATTATAGGCAATTCAAACTTACCACTGGTAATAAATTAACACCAACATAATATAAAATCGTCAATACGAAATTTATAAAACTATAAAAGTACATCATAACTAACTTCAAATCATAATTGTACTCAAAATCTAAAAGTAATTTTAAAAATCATATAAAAATTATAGAAAACGCATGCCAAAATACAACAGTTTCACACACTCCTCACAATTGATATTTGCAATATTTTAAAAGTATTTGTACATTTTAAAAGTTATTAATGTTAATTTTATTTCGTATAGGCAAGATTTTACAATAAAAATTAAAAAAATGTGAATGATAAATTAGTATATCATAAAAAAAAACCATTCAGAAAATTATGAAGAAAAATAAATAACACAAAAAAAATGGTTAACAAGCGGATGACTTACACTACGAATACTTGTACTTGATCAAAGAAAAGCAAAAAAAAAAAACATAAAACCACTGGACACATGACAGGTAAATAAATTCGTTGCAAAAATAATATTTTACAGGAGCACGACAAAATAAATAAAGGCGCACAAAACACTAGTTCGAGGTCTGAGTTCACAAAACCAAACACAAAACAAAGGTGAACAGGCTGAAGGAATAGATGGTTGTTGCTTTCGAATTGTATATTGATTCTGAGGCGGTGTAAACGTCATAGAAGCCAGCCCTTACAGGGACTTCATTACTCTCCTGATTGTACTCACCGAGAGCCGTTTGGACGTAAAGTTGTGCAGGCAGGGAATATCCGAGGACGTTGTGTGCCCGAACGTGCATCCTGTACCGGGTGTCTGGGTGGAGACCACGTACTTCGTAACTGATTGCCTCTAGGGACTTAAGCTCCTCAACGATGCATTGAGATTCAGATGCGATGCTCCATTCTCCATTTACTTTCCGCACCTAAATAAATTCGTGAATTTACATTAAAATGTTAGTCCGTACTACAGATTTTAGGATCATCTTTCTTATTCGGTAGCGGAATACTCTTGAAACATTTATCTTAAAGCAATCTTTTAGAAATATATAAAAGACTACGATAAGTAATAAGTTTATCGGATTCTATGTACGTGGTACGAAAAGCGAAATAAATCATCCAAACAAATCTATTGAAAGCGTATGTATTGTGTGTGGAAATGGGAATATTATGAGATCGTACAACACAAAAAAAAACTTACGGGGCAGTAGCTGATCTCATACATATCGATGGGTTCGCCATTGTTGGCGGGTACGCGCCATCTCAGCTCGTATCTATCTGCGTATTTACCATGAATAAGCGATTCTGGGCTTTCATTTTCCCACCATTTGGGTTGCTCCGGTGGTGATCTAAAAACAAGATAAGAATAGTAATGATAAATGTTGCTGTTGTGATTTAATTTTGTTCGAAGTTCAATTTAAATGTTTGCTTGAAATTCTGAAGATTTGAAAACCGTAGAAACAATTGAATGTGTGAAAAGGCATCTACTAACTCTTGAGTCATCAGCTGATTTAATTCTAAATGCAGCATAAACTCCGACATACAAATCAGTCAAAAGCAAACAGAACCTTACCTCCTAGGCATAATGACGGTAATAGGTGCACCCCAGCTGCCAGGCCCGACCCGATTGACGGCAGCGAATCGAAAATCATAAGTGAACATCGGCCTCAAATTCTCCACAATGTACGGTGAATTGGCAGACCAAGTCCTGTTCTGGGCGAGATTCCAATCGAAATTGCCATTTTCCTTGTATTGGGCTGTGTAGGCCAATATTGGTGGTCCCATTTCTTCAGCCGGTCCCACGATATTGAATGATACTGATGTCGCTGTTATTGTTTCTTGGCGAGCCTACGAAATAAAAGGGATTCGGTATAACTTATGTGGAACAAGGATCAAGGAAAAGTTTTGAGCTTCAAGTTTATTATTGGAACGATGGTGTTGAGCGGACGAACATGTTTATTGGGCACTGTAATAATAACATATTGTCTATCGATATCTTGAATAACTTTTTTTAACAGTAATTGATAATACAGAAGGGTTAAAATGTATTGTAGAAATAAAAATAATAAACTGAAAGAAAAAACACAGTCAAGAAACTAACAAAACTTATCCCATTTTTAAAACAGCCCCTAAAACCGAGTCTAGTCTACATAAGAACTAGGTCATGACTGACCAATCCGAGCGATTCCAAATTTAAATCCATTAGGTACCCCGATTCGGAATTGTCCCTAAGCCCGCAGTCTGGCGTCATTGTGGTATTTATTCGGCTCGATTTTTACCGTCCAAATACTCGCCAAGCAATTAAGCAGTAATTACTGTTTCACTTACTTGAATAACAGGTCCCGGCGGGAAAGCTTCCCTGAACTGAATGATGTGTTCAGCTTCACCAAGTGTGTTGGTAGCAATACATTTGTAAATGCCGTAAATGCCTTTGTCTGTTGGTGTGACGATGACGTAGCTTGAAGGTCCAGAGCCGTAGATCTTCACCTGGGGAGTTTCTACCAAGTCCAGGTCGCGGAATCTATAATTCGGATCATCGTTTATGTAGGGATCTAAAGGTTCACAGTTCGCTTTTTTACATGATCTTGCAGATACAT
Organism: Noctua janthina; assembly: GCA_963576755.1. Taxonomy (NCBI): domain Eukaryota; kingdom Metazoa; phylum Arthropoda; class Insecta; order Lepidoptera; family Noctuidae; genus Noctua; species Noctua janthina. The sequence goes on along the minus strand of OY755063.1, from coordinate 7,251,999 downwards.
ACTAATGTTTGTACCGTATTATTTAACATTGAGATGGGTTCATAAGATTCAAAGTAACATACAATCATTAAGCTCTCACAAAAATGGACATGTGATGTGCACAACATTTGTCATTGAAAAGAGAATCTTGTTCTAACATTAGTCAAGTCATAAATTCACCTAACAGTGCAGAACAAAGCGGAATGACTGCATTAGAGCTTTTCCTTTGTTTTAACGCACTTACCTCCATTTAATGGTGGCGTTGGGGATACTCTCGGCCGTACAACTTAAATTGGCGGGACGACTGTTCCAACTCCAGATAGGGATAGTCGGCATGTGCTCGAATGTTGGCTTGAAATTAACTGTTAGATGTCCGTTTTTTCTTGCCTCACCACCTCGAAGAATGATGAAATAATAAAAATATAATCAATCATGAAGTTTTATCACAATTTCGTAAAAGGAACATAAATTGCGATCAAAATAAACAGTTTTAGATTTATGAAAAAGACAAGTTACACGGTAACTTGGCACCTCTCTTTGATCATGTTACAATAGTCACTTAAGCAAACTGCAGTAGATGAAATAAAAATGAAACCTGAGTGTGGAAGAAGAGTAGAAACATTACAGGTTCTAAAGCCTAATATTACTTACCAGCATTCTCAGCAAAACATTCGTAAAGACCATCATCAGTCCTGTTCAGTTTCGAGATTGTGATAACTCCGCTGGATTCCATCTGATCACCTGTCTGTCGACTGCTCGTTTCGATCGTAACCCTGCAAAAAAGGAGTTATTTTATAAACTTCCTAACGATCTATAAAAAAAAAGTGTGTCTGAACTTGAAAAAGCTTTCATTTTCCGTCTCGGCAACTCAAAAAAAGTTTTTATGTAGGTAATATCCTATAATAAACGACGAAGGGTGTTTTTATAAAACAAATGCGATTTATCAAGATTGAATTCGTTCAATGTCAAAAGACTTATTTGGATTTTTTTCTACCCAATAATGAACTAACGAAATAACGCTCAAACATAACTTGCCAACCCTAATGCGGTACCTGTGTCAATTTAGATAGTAAAACACCATTGTTATAGGCAATTGTCTTACCTGCCCTCGTCGTTCGGTCCATTCAGGAAGCGGTCTGGGTTGCTCAATTTGCGGAAACTAATGCGAGGTGCGGGCCTTCCCGTTGCCTTGCACTCTAATCTACCCTCCTGCTTCTCATCAGCTGTTTTATTGAACAGTTCGAATATTCTAGGCTTGACCAGCACTTCCACTTCGATTTCGGTTTCATTTTGACCAGCTTGGTTGACGGCGCTGCAGATATATTTCCCATAGTCACCGGCTTCTACGCGGTCGATTTTTAAGAGGCCACTGTTTTCGTTGACGCTGAAGCGGGATGTACTTGCCAAATTCTAAAACAGGGAATCTTGTTTTAAGTACCTTTCATTTATGAAACAACAATCTATTTAAAAATTAATTACCACCGATTTATTGTTTTAAACTATGTTGTTATTTACCTCTCGTGTTGAAGCTTTGATCCAAGAATAAGTTGGCAGAGGTTTTCCTCTAGCTTTGCATGAGATTGCAGCACTTTCACCTTCCTTGATTTCAACTCTTGATTCCCTCTCTTCCATTTCTGGTGCTGTGTGAACCTGGTAAAAACAATATTTGTTAAGAACGCTTCTCAGTACCGTTTCTAAAATAACTGTGTTTACCTTACAATTGTTTTGATCTTCACTTACTTCAAGTTTGATGTTTCGTTCAGCCAGTTCACCGGTTTGGATGACCACGGCACGGCAGGTATAAGTTCCATCGTCACTTTCTTCTACATCTTTGATCATCAGTCCATTTGCGTGAATTACATATCTGTCACCGGTTGCCACCTAAGAAAATATTTTAACATACATAAGTTTCAAGACCTTCTTTGGCTTTTTGTTAAAGATACAATTTTGTATTGTTGCTACTTACAGGATTTCCTTCCTTGAACCAATCAACTGACGGCGCCGGTTCGGCAGTAACTTCGCACATTATTTTAAAATCTTTTCCTTTGGTAGCGTATTGGTTCTCATTAGCGTTTGTCCAAGTAATTGCAACTAAAATAAAAATAACATTTTAAAAAATGTCGTCTCTCATCAAATAGAACACAATACATATATTGTAAAATTGTATACTAACTAACGTAATAACTCTGACGACTAAGTCTAAATACTAGCAGTTTAAGAAAACGCGTCTATAGTGTTGCTAAAAAAAACATACTTTTATATTTCATTCTTAAACATTTTTTTATACTTTTTCTTTTTATTTTGTTTTTTCTATGTGGCCTTTAGAGTGTGCTAAAAAAAGAGTTTTATTTTTTCTAATTTATGGATATGTCATTCAATTTTACTACCACTGAGTCGCCATAAAACATAATGATTATAAGTATAGACAAAATAACCCAACAAGTAAATGTTTACATGAGTAAACATACGGCCAAATATTTTACACATACACGGACATCGATAAAACCGTCCAATATCTTGCAATCTTATAAAGTACTTACTGAACGTTTCGAGTACGACGCTGGCGCTCAGTGGCATGTTAGTGTAAGTGGCGACGCAGGTGTAGTTGCCAGCCATGGCCGGCGTGATCGACGAAATGTACAGCAGTTGCAGCTGCTTCGCCGGCATCGGTTCCGTGTATATCTCAGGTCGGGTGCCGGTGCTGTAGGGAGAGAGGTTATTGATTTTGATTGATGAGGAGTTTATTTAATAATATTATAGGCACTAGTAACTTCCGTATTAATACAGGGTGTAAACGGACCCTTTACGAAGCCGTTAACCAAGTATTCTGTACATCAAACTATGTAACTTTAGGCAAAAATTATTGCTGGGAAACGACTTTTTTTACGGTAGGATTAAATGTAACGCACCCAAAACATTGTGCTGGTGGATGGATTGAATAGTAAGGGGGTCGTGGAGGTGTTTAAAGTAAAAATCTTACATTAAAAAAAAACTTGTGAAAAAGTTGGAACTTTGACCCCCAATATCTCCGTAACTAAAAGTTTCCAGGTGTGGTCTAGAACAAAAAAAAATTTCGAAATGACAGGGAAAACAAGTGCCGTTCACTAGAACGGCAGAAGTCTTGTTACATCCTTTATAGCCTCCCTTAGTAAATGGCATGATATACGTATCAGAACTCAAAATTAAAACTTTATTTAGACTAACACTAATTTAGAATAAAACTTGTACAAACTATGACTACTGTAAAAGTGACAGCCAGGGAAATTACTGTTAAGCAGACAGATTCACTATATATATATATCACTATACGTAATAATATAGCCGCTTTATACGACTGCCAAAAAATAACCTGACGTTTTTTAATAACAATTTTGGTTGGTAGCAGTAGCGAAGGGACAATGTTTGTAAGCCGGAGTAAATATCTTTAATGTGATTATATTATTTGTCTATAGAATAGTGACTGTGCATTTTTCAAAGCGAAGCCAGTAGGAATCGAGTTGTATGGAACCTTCGCCACTGGTTGCTAGTCACAACGCTAAGAAATACTTTTCGCGGACTACTAACAGGTAAAGTTAAAATTATTGGCGTAAACCATCAATTATTAGCTCAAAATCTTTAGTTTATCTAGTCCTTTAGTACTTACGCGGCCTCGTTAATGACGAATCCTTTAGGGTCCTTCCACTGCGGCTGCGTGACGAGCGCTGGGTCCGGAGCATCCACTTGACACGTGAGCACCACTGACTTGCCCACAGCCACCGTCTGCTGCTTCTGCATCGGGAATATCCTCAGGGTCTGTGATGCACATCCTGCGAAAGAGAAAGCAACATTAGAGACACGTTACAAAATTTTATTCTTCCAAATTTCAAAGATACAAAATGTACGGTATCTTCATGATCGCTAATTAAAAAGTTGTAAACTTCTCCAAAGTTAATTTCGTGTTTTATTCTAAAATTCTAATATATACACGTGTAACAGAAATTTGCAATGCTAAATACAAAATTAACTTCATCTAATGCAAAATAAACAGACGTAGGCTGTGGTGCGCCTTGGTGCAGAAGCATAACTCTTTAATTAAGTTTACCGCAATTTATTCGGTGGCACGTGACCATGATGCTTATTAGAGGTCTTTATATGTCCCTCAGTGACCGCAACGTTAATTACACGATGTGCATATAAGTCGTGCATGACCAAAACCCTGAAGTTTAATAATTAAGATGATGTTACTAATGAAGTTGGTAGAGAAAGGGAGTAGAAAGTTTAATCTTGATGGCTTAGAGAGGAATGATAAATTATTTTGTGTTTATCGTAATTTCAAAGTAAAAGTAATCTAATTAATCACAAAATATTTCCAAAGCGTAACGACCAGATTCAAATCAACGATTTGTTATTTTGTAAAAATATTGAAGTCTAAACCCAACTCCACAGTTTTTCAGTGCCATCTGCGTCTTTGTAAATCATGCTATAGTGATGTGCTACGTTATCTTCCACGTCGTATATCTGAGGCATCAACTCGAGTGTAGTCAAGTCTATTCATGTGGGCACGTCTCGTTATTGCAGGGATTTCGAGCCTCTCGGTTCCCGCTCACAATTTATTTTTTAGGGTCATCTTGAAAAAATGGGTAAGGGATGCGAAGTTTCTTTTGGGTTCGACATATTGAGTTATTTTGGAGTTGACTTAGTTTGGTGTTTTTGTGTTATTGGCTCAAAGTTCTGACTCCTTTGAATGCTGAAACATTTTCTATTGCTTAATTTGGCTAGACTTAAACCTAATCAGTTTGAAACAGACTACGTAATATATATTCATCATTTAGATTGGAAACCGACCCCAAAACACGCGGATAGCTGATGATGTATTAGTTAGACTACTAATTTCAAAAGTTTCCAACACAACAGATTACATTCTATCATAACCATAAATAACAATATAAATTACACGAACATAGAGCAGCACAAAGTTTTAGAACAAAAACCTTTACGTAAGAGTGTAAAATTAGAAAATAATTCAAAGTTACTGAAATTAGTTTTTACTTGTTGTGTTGTGAGCTGGATTTCATTAATATTTATTAGCGTTTGAACACTGATTTGCCAGAGGAGCTCGTGGTTAAATAATAACAGCCGCTCGGGTCGATCTTTAGGTTAAACCGTACTTGCCTAGGTTGATCTGTGGATGGGTGACTGCCCATTACATACCGAGTTTCCTTCGTGCCTCGGAAAGCACGTTAAGCCGTTGGTCCCGGCTGTCATTTGTACATCTTTGACAGTCGGTCTTACCCGGGGGGCATTGTATTACCCAGTACTAACTGGGTTGTGGAGGTCAGATAGGCTATAGGATAATTTTCGATAGCAAGAAGTTATTTTTATATATTTATTTTGTACCCTATCACAATGTTTTCTTATTTAACCAAAAGGTTGACTGGTAGAGAATGCCTTGTGGCATTAAGTCCGCCTATGTACCACTATTGTACATGAAGTTTAAATAAATAAATAGGCACTCGCTAAAATACTAGTATTCAGCTGCATCCGGTTAGACTGGAAGCCGACCCCAACATAGTTGGGAAAAAGGCTAGGCTGATGATGATGAACACTGATATGCCAGATTTTGGGAGGTAAATGAAACCAGTGAAATCACAAATCATTAATCTACTAACTCCATCATAATTTCCGGAATCATAATTAGTTACAGACTTCAATGAGAGGTACTGAAATAATAACGACATGAAAGTTATTTTCCTGGCTTTGTAATATCTAATAATCAATCACTGGGGATTTGTAAATAGCGTTGCTGGAAATCGTATTTAGCATATTTCATTCCACGAATACAATTTTGAAATTAATCTAAAGTAGACAATCGAAACATATTCCTGACCTTACCTACAAACCAGCATCATTCTACGAATTTTTCCAGCGGTGTCCTTTCATCCTACCATATCTTCCGATTCTTGCTTTTACATACATAAGCCAAATAAATAAGACATGTACGAACATCATCACATCTGGAAAGGCTGATCCCTTCCCTATAAAATCCGCAATATCTATACATGTAGATATAGTACCTATATATCTCTGTTGGTAGGCGGGAGGCGCATAGAATTTTTTACCAAGTTTTTAGGTATGCAGGCCACGCGCCGACCCTTCGTTTCATCCCTGAGTTTACCAACAACTGCGTCGGTTGCATTTTATACGATACTACGTAGAATTTGTATTGCATTTTCTAGGTTTTTTAAGCTGAAGGAATAATAAATAGTGCATCTTCGGCCTAAGACTAGAGTCGTAGGGACGAATGTGCGATGTATATATTCGATGATATCGGTTAATTTTAGTTTGAATTGTAAGCACAGTACGGATCACCTATAGAAAAAATTAAATCTATGAAACTCAAAAGCATTTATTTAAATTAGACCATAACAGGCACTTAAGAATGTCAGAAAAAAAAGGCGAACCTACAGTCCCAGTTGCCCATTCCAAAGCGTAGATCTCTATGGAGAAGAATGGGCAAGAAACTCCATGGAAACTCTTTTCAATCAAAATATTTTTTTAGAAGATCTTTGTTACATCATTCATGTTGAGATGTAATCTATCGAATTTAAGTTTCCTTTACCGCGTTCATGCTTCACCAACTAGTTGCTAATGTTTATCGTCAGTAGCTAGCTAGTGCCTTAGCAGTATACTAACCACAAATATGGTTACAGGTGGCCTTTACAAATACCTAATAGTGTACCTAGTTTCCAACTAAGACATTATGATTATGTGCGTTGTAACGGTTCCGCTGTCAATTTACTGCTGGTATAATTTTCACGACTACATTAATGGCCCTACCATTACTGTACCCACATATGTGACTGAATGTGTAAATATGGATGAAGCAGTAAGTCAATATCTTAATTTGTAACTTAAAACATCACGCCTGTAATCCCCGTAGCGTTAAGCAGAGGTGTACGTAATCGTACACCCACATTTAGCCAGTTATGTTTAAGTTCCATGTAATAGGGGGCGAGCATATTGTCATCAACCGGACATAAATCTAGTCTCTGTGGCTGCTAGTGAGAAATTCCTGATAGAAATACACAATAACAGTTTGCCCAACCTGGGAATCGAACCCAGGACCACATCCTCAACAGTCGCGATTGCGACCAATAGACCAACGAGGCAGTCAAAATTGTAACACTTGGTTTACAATATTTTTTGCCTTGGTTCATAGATAAAAGGCAATTTGTACACGTTATATTTTCTTTGAAACTTTCTGCGGATTTTTTTAACCGTTTATCCTAAACGAAAAACGTTTAGCCAATTTTTTGGACCATCGGCGACGGATAAATGGCTCATTTAAATAATCTACTCAATTGTTTACTAAAGCAAATTTTATTGTCCTTATCTCGGTAATATTCTAACCAAATTCGTTTTTCTGCTCATTAATCTTACAAAAAAAAGCTGACACTGTTTCCCAAAATATAATAAAAATAAAAGAGAAATCTGAGTAGATTTGAGCGTTATATCATAAAGATATTCTCAGTGGGTTGAATTTTTTATATTTTTTGTATAAAAATCGGTTACGCGACCTCATGTAGATTGGTTGAGGGAATTTGTATTGAGTCCCATGTGGATATCTGAAGTATTGCGAGGGATTCTTCTTCAAAGTACCTATTCCTGACTACGTTTCTTTTGAGAAAAAACTCCTTGCTTGGCTGTGTAAACAAATTTTCATACGCACAAAGTGACATCAAGTACATACTTAGATATGATATTTTTTTGTTAATTTATTTTAGTTACGTTCTCCAGATACGTTCACTAAAGATTGTTGCAGATCTATAACAAAACCTGTGGGTATTTTACGACACGAAAACAGAAAATGTAGGTTACACAACATTTCCGTTGTATGACAGACATACTGCTAATTAAAACATACAAAAACAGATAGCAGTTGCCTCATTTCCCCCACTACTGCAATAAGTATGCAACTTTACCGACTGCCTCTGAAACTTTCACAACCCGAACAGCTGCTTCATTCTGTTCCTTTTTTCATGAACCCGGAAAAACTAAAAGTACTTAGTATCTATGCAAGCAACATGGCCCAGCGGCATTGCGTTATGTAGTTTCAAAATTTACATAAAAATATCACAAAAAATGTAGGAAAACAAAGGTAGAGTGGAAAATGTAAAATGAAATAGTATAATTACATTAAAATAACAATGCCACATTATTCTTTGTTCCCCAGTGTCCTATTCCGTACCTGTATCGCATAATGCAGAAACTGCCGCATCTAATGCTTACCATGAATTTTACAGTTTATACCTTTGAGGCATCACCCAAAATTTCATCAACTAGCATAGGGGAGATAGGGGACATTCGACAACGAGGGGCCAAGTGAAATAAGCGAGCGCGGGATTAAAGGGTTTGCGGAAAATTTGTGTGCTTCATAACAACCCTGCGTCCCCAAGCGGTTTTGTATTACCAATTATTTTCATTTAATTCATAACAAGCTGTTTGGGTGGATTGTCTGTGCTACAAAATTCATTAATAACAAAGAGTTGTGCTTAAATTGTCTCTTGTAAACTTATCTTAAACGTAAGCTTAACTCATAAAGTAAGAAACCCTATTAATTATAATATATGAAACATTAACAAATAAGCGTCAAATAAAAGCATGGATTAAATGAGATACTTAAAAAAAATATCCATAAAATAAAAACCTACAGACATATCCAAGCATTATCTTCTTGGGCAGTGAAATAAATAAACGGGTCCAAATTATTTCCGCCATAAAACCTCTCAGACCGTAAATTTAAAAGTTGGAAACATATTTTCACCCATGACCGTCCCTCAATTTCACCTCTGACTTTTAGAATAATAGGCAAACAGCAATACGGGGATGTGAAACGAACCGTCACAGTTTCAGGTCTGGCGGAGACGTCCCTCCGTCTCCACTTCCCATTGGAAATCAGCTTCAAGACCGGGTCGGGTTCACAATTTAGAAACAAAAGACCGTCTACGTAGGTACAACCTTCGTGGGGTATTGTGATTAATCGCTTAGGCATTATTTCCTAATTAAGCCCACCTTCCCCTCACGATGAATGCGTCGCCCGAGGGAGTGTCTGCGAACTTGAAACAAATACAAATGGGCCGACTTCAGCTGAGAAAATCGGAAAATCTGTTGAATTAACGCTGAACACAAATTAGAAGGGTAGAGTTATTTCTATAACAAAAAGAAGAGAGAATGCCTGTTCAAATAACTTAGAAATGTAATCCATGCTGCAAATTATATGACAACGCTCAAAGGGGTGCGTTTGAAAACACATTTGGGACTATAATTGAGTGGATATCCCACAAAACCAAATATTGATATGAACACGATCTGATTACAGCAAACGAACACCTATAACTTAATCATTCTAACCGCGTACACATAAAATATGTATGCATACTTCGACGAGCAAGTTCACCCCATTTGACATGTGACTCCATCGCTAGTGAAAAGCACGTAATTGAGGGAAATGAGATAAATTACTCTTGCGGATTGTTCGAGCTCTGAAAGGGGAGACGAACAGCCCGAGGAAACACTCGTTTGTGACTCATGTAGCAAAACATTTGATGAAACCTGATGTCGCACGGAAACGACAAAACTTCATAGAAACGATAAAGTTATCATAGAAGTTTTTCCTCTAACAACTCCGAAAAAGAAATAAAAATTTCTTTTGATTTCTTGATGTTATTTCCAAGGGTTATGCTAACGCCACTCTTTTATAGGCCCGTTTATAAGTCAGCATATTTATTCGGAACACTTCCAACAACGCTGACCCAGGTGTTTCAGTTCTTAGGATTACCGTTAACGGTGCTATTACGAGTAAAGAAAAGCATTACAACCGTTACAATAAATTTTCATCGTTAAAGCCTTGCTAAACTTCGCGAACATTCGAATTCCCCCCGAGGTCGGCGTCATTATCAGTTTAGCGTGAGGGCTCTTCCGCTAAAAAAAGAAGGAATATAAAAAAGCCGATCTCAAAAATTCGCCAAACGGCAGGGGCGTAACGAAGTGTGGCCCACTTAAAACAATAGCTAAATACGAGGGTCGGATGCTACCTACACCGCGCTTCCATACTTAAAACTGTTCGAGACCACTCAATATGTGCTGAATTCGTAGAATTTTTATGGAGAGTTTTTGGACTCCTTTATTGCGTTGGATATTTATGGCGTCCCATGGGCACAGTAAATTCGGGTTGAATTTTGAAAATAACCACACCACGTTGAATTTATGTAAGTTAAAACGTTAATTCTTCAGATCCCGACTTCAAAGTACCTAAACAAAGTTTAAAAAAAAAGCTGTAGATAAAGGAATTCCTTAGCCTAATCAATGTTTATTTGCCAATAGCGCACCCTTTGGAACGAAGAATAGCCAGAAAATTGATCCGATTTCTCCCCAGCCACCCCTCGGCAGAGCATTAATTACTGGTTGGTGCCTGGTAGGCCCCTTGAAGCCTGCTCCTCATTTTATAGCCCGCAAACAAACCGACATCATTTCACCCCGCGTTGTTTATTACCTCTTGTAAAGTTTTCATCTCATCTTTAATTGACTTCACCGGAAAGTTTTGAATATCTTTCATTTTAGAGACAAGCGGTTGCAGGTTATAATGAAAATCTTTGAACACCTAGGCAAATAAGGTGAACGGTTCGGTTCAGTAATAAGGCAGAGAGTTATTAAATATTCTTTGAGATTTTTTCTCCGGTTTCGGGTTCATTTTAAATTCAAAAGAATATTAAATAAAAAGTTTGCAACTAGAGCAGTTCGTAAAATTCAAGATCGTTGTCCGGTTCGCTGACGTAAGTTTGTCGTAACCTCTACATAACGATGAGCAAGTGGTCTGCCTACGCGCACTATTATATTCAATTCACGATGCTCGCTATTTGGAACCGGTTACACTGGTCGCGAAGCCGATGTAAATATGCTTACTGATGTGAGCCCATTCACACCTACGTACTTGGAGGTCATGTAGGCAGTTAAAAAGCATGCTCAAAATAAGAAATATGTGACTCATATAGTTTTTTAGTTATATGACTCACATATTCCTTATTTGCAGTGATAGTCTAGTTGTGTGACCGTCGGACTGCCAGTTCACAGGTCTCGAGTTCGAACCCAAGACACGCACTTCTGGTTTTTCGGATTCATTTTCGTATTGTATAATTATCTCTTGCTTCGGTGAACGCAAACGTCGCGAGGCAACCAGCATGCCTGAGAGATATTTCTTGACGGCATGAAAAGCCAAGTCAGAGGCGCATGGGCGGCATAAAAACTCTGACACCAGGTTAGGCACTAACCACACGATAAAAAAAGAATAGTTAAAAGATAACGCGAAACACGTATAGGGCAGCATTCTTATTATACTAATGTTTGTTTTTCCTTAAATAAATAAATTTTACGATCTCAAAAGGAGTACCTCCATTTTCCGCAAGTGTTTTTCTGCACTCTAAGTGGCAGGAAATTTTATGAATATTATAACGAAGTCCATCCCTATTAAAAAAGTGCTAAAGAACTGTTGCAAAAACTACGTCCTCTTTATAAAAAGGATTTTCTCAGGATGAGCTCTTATACAAGACTATGCTGTCCTGTTGTGGATGGTAGCAGCCTTTTAAGCTAAGCTGTCGTCGCAAAATTGCTTGAAAATTTCATCTTACCTCAAACAACGACTTAGCTGCGAAACGTTCTTACTACAGGGACTCATTTCTAAACATATTCCTGGAATTTTCATGAAAAAAAACTGGACAAAAGAAAACGGTAGAAAGAAAAAAATAAATGGGTCAACTAAATGAAAAACGAAAGGTGGGAAATTGCGTTGTACCTATGTGTATTCAGATTCATTAAATTGATTAGGATTCAGTACATAAGAAAGTGCTGTAAAGACAGTCAGTGAGAAACTAGGTATTAGGGACAGTGAATAAAAAATAGCCCTCACTAGCGATGCGTCAATGACTCAGGGGCACCCTTATCAATTATCCTTATCACCTCGCTGACTCGCAATTTATCTTACATACAAATAAATAAAATTGAAGTGTGTGTTTGTAATTTTAAAATAACAGCTTTTTACTGAATGCATTTGTAAGTATATACAAGAAAAAAAAAGTTTTGTTTTAATTATTTGTCTGTCTGTCTGTTTGTTCCGGCTAATCTCCGAAACGGCTGAACCAATTTGTCGTTGACGGGACTTTTACTGGTAGATAGCTGATGTTATAAGAAGTAACCAAGGTTAAATTAAACTTTTATTTTAGAAGAAGAATTAGGGTTCCGTGCAAAAAAAATCCTATGAAATTGTTAACAATATCCGATTCAAATAGGGAAGAAATTTTTTATAATAATTTTACGCGGACGAAGGTCGCACGCAACAGCTAGTTTATTAATAATATTTTTACCACGGCACTACCTATTTATAGTCTGTGAATGTGATGAAAAAGACGACCTTAGAAGTCGTAATGGTAAATTAATCAAAGTCCATCTCTTGGTACAAAGCAACATTCGCCTCCAAGAGAAAACAGGCTGTGTATATAAAAGTTTTCAAAGAGAAAATACCAAGCCTGAAGGAATGCCAATTTCGTTTGAAACGTACTTTTTTTTTTTTTTTTTGGATGGGAAATCATCAAATGACCCCCCCCACTCTGGGCGGAGCGGAAGGGAGTGTCAGACTTGTACTGACTAAAACCCATCCATGTTCCTTCTTTGCCCTTTGTGTTTCAGGGCCACGGTGTCTCTTTCGAACAATCCCGCAGCTCTGGCAGGCATCGGCCCATGCGGACCCCTACTCGGTTGCTGACATCTCTTTGAGGCGCGCGTGGAACACGAACGCGCCGTCGACACGGCCTGTCGTCATAAGACGGCCGGACGGCGAGCTAGCCCATAACTCGCCGTCCACAGGCCCGCGCCTACGGTGGCCGGGAGCCACCACGTGACCCCCGACGCCCAGGGCGTCTCCCGCGGCGGCTGGGACGTGAGGTTCTTTCCCTCTCACGTCCCGCCACCTCCTTCACTAGCATGACTGCTTCACAGAAGGAGGTGACGGCTTCCCATTCCCTCTCGTTCCGGACCATGGCTTGAACCAGGGCCGGACGCGAGAGATCGCCGCCGCCAATCGCCGCTACAAGGACACGGCGGTGCTCCGCCCAAGCGGGGCAGACCTCTACGGTGTGCTCCACCGTGTCCTCCGGGCGATCCTCGCAGTGGAAACACCCGGGCGTTTCCTCCCGCCCGATTCGGTGCAAGAACCTCCCGAAACAACCGTGTCCGGTGAGGATCTGCGTCAGGTGGTAGGTGAGGGCGCCGTGGCGCCTCTCTAGCCACTCCTCAAAGAGGGGACTTATCGCCACTATGGTAGCGTGCCCTGCACGGGGTTGCAACAGTCGCTCTCTCCATGTCGCCATGATATCACGCCGGAGGTCTGTCCGCTGAGCGGCAATTTGCCGCGGCAGCGGGGTTTCCCCCCGACGTAGTGCCTCCGCGCGCCATTCATGCAGGCGCGCGAGGACTATCGCCTCCAGATCCCATGGCGGCAATCCGGCAAGGAGGCTAGCCGCCTCGCCGGAGATCGTGCGGTACCCCCGGATTAGCCTTATGGCTATCACCTTTTGGGGCGCGTTCAGGTAGTGGGCGGCTTGCCGCCTTAAAGAACGCGCCCACACCGGGGCCCCGTAAAGGGCCATGGACCGCACGACCCCCGCGTATAGCCTCCGGCAGGAGGCGTTTGGACCCCTCAGGTTGGGCAAGAGCCGCTTGAAGGCAGCCCCTGTCCGTTCCAGTTTGGGAGCCAAACGTCGGAAGTGCTCCACGAAGTTCCACCGGCTGTCGAGGACGAGTCCTAGGTACTTCAACGTCGACCCGACGCCGATGGAATCCCCTCCCGCCGTCAGTAGGGATCCCGACGGTGGCGCATTCCGAGGCCCATGAAAACACATGGCCTCGGACTTGTGCAATGCCACCTCGAGACCCAATTGCCGGATCCTATCCACGACTATCGCAACCCCGCGTGTCATGTTTTCGGCCGCCGCCTCGTGCGACCTCCCTTGTGCCAGTACCAGCGTGTCGTCAGCGTAGCAAACTACGCTGACGCCGGTAGGGAGGTCGGCGCGCAGCACCCAGTCGTAACCGATGTTCCACAGGGCCGGTCCTAGAACCGATCCCTGTGGAACACCGCACGACATCTCTCGCCGGTTCCATTCTCCGCTCTGACCAGGGTAGATCACGGCCCTATCCGTCAAGTAGTCCCCGACCACACGACGAAGGTAGGTTGGCACCCGGTGATACCGGAGTGCCTCCCCAATGCAGCTCCAGGGCATGGAGTTGAAGGCGTTGGCGATGTCAAGAGACACCGCCAAGACGACCCCGCCCCGGGACACCGCGTCCCCCGTCGTGAGGGCTCTCACGCGCATGATGGCGTCCACCGTGGAGCGCCCCTTGCGGAAACCAAACTGGTGTTCCGCAAGATCCGGCCCCATCCCCGCAAGGTGCCCGGCAAGGCGGTTGGCAATGACTCTTTCGAAGAGCTTGCCCACCTCGTCGAGCAACACGATGGGCCGGTATGCGGACGGAGAGTCCGCAGGGCGCCCTGGTTTCCGGATGAGGACCAGCTTCCCCGTCTTCCAACGAAGCGGAAACTGGCCTCTCTCCAAGCATGCGCTTAGGAGCCCTTCCAGTCGGGGCCCGAGAGCCTCAGAGGCCAGGACCCAGGCTTTGCCAGGCAAGCCATCGGGTCCCGGGGCGGTGTTTCTGGCTTTCAGCCTGCGTACCGCCACTCTCAGGTCTACCCCAGTCACCTCCGGAACGTCGTCATCGTCATCGGTGTGGTCCGCTTCCGGCACCGCACGCGGCGGCGGAGCCATAGGCGGGGGAGGATGCTCCCCTCGCGGCGGGCCAAGTTCTTGGCCCGCCGGACAGCCTCTTGGAGGGCGGTCTTCGCCGCTCTGTACCCCTCGTACAGCTCCGCCTCAATGGCTGCCGCATCCGGAGGGCGGATGCGGAGCCTGCGATGCCTGGCGTACAGGCGCCGCGCGGCAATGCACGCCTTGCGCAGAGACGTCAGCTCTCGCGACCACCAGTACACCTGACGCCGGGCGCTTCCTGGCCGAACTCGGGGCATTGCCACGTCGCAAATCTCGGACATGGCCTCCTGGAACCAACCCGCCTCGTTGTTGATGTCAGCAGGCCTGACTGGTGATGACACCCAGGCCTGCACGATCGAGGCTTCCAGGAGGAGCTCCCGGTCCAGCTGCTTCAGCGCCCATCGCGGACCACTCGGGGCCTGTAGGACCGGCACGCTTGAGGACTGGGTGGAGACGTCGAACCGGATATACCGGTGGTCGGAATAGGTCTCCACCCCCTCCATGACGCGCCAGTCAACGTTACGGTTAGTGCCTAACCTGGTGTCAGTAAACTCTGACACCACTAACCACACGATAAAAAAAGAATAGTTAAAAGATAACGCGAAACACGTATAGGGCAGCATTCTTATTATACTAATGTTTGTTTTTCCTTAAATAAATAAATTTTACGATCTCAAAAGGAGTACCTCCATTTTCCGCAAGTGTTTTTCTGCACTCTAAGTGGCAGGAAATTTTATGAATATTATAACGAAGTCCATCCCTATTAAAAAAGTGCTAAAGAACTGTTGCAAAAACTACGTCCTCTTTATAAAAAGGATTTTCTCAGGATGAGCTCTTATACAAGACTATGCTGTCCTGTTGTGGATGGTAGCAGCCTTTTAAGCTAAGCTGTCGTCGCAAAATTGCTTGAAAATTTCATCTTACCTCAAACAACGACTTAGCTGCGAAACGTTCTTACTACAGGGACTCATTTCTAAACATATTCCTGGAATTTTCATGAAAAAAAACTGGACAAAAGAAACCGGTAGAAAGAAAAAAATAAATGGGTCAACTAAATGAAAAACGAAAGGTGGGAAATTGCGTTGTACCTATGTGTATTCAGATTCATTAAATTGATTAGGATTCAGTACATAAGAAAGTGCTGTAAAGACAGTCAGTGAGAAACTAGGTATTAGGGACAGTGAATAAAAAATAGCCCTCACTAGCGATGCGTCAATGACTCAGGGGCACCCTTATCAATTATCCTTATCACCTCGCTGACTCGCAATTTATCTTACATACAAATAAATAAAATTGAAGTGTGTGTTTGTAATTTTAAAATAACAGCTTTTTACTGAATGCATTAAGTATATACGGTACTAACAAGAAAAAAAAAGTTTTGTTTTAATTATTTGTCTGTCTGTCTGTTTGTTCCGGCTAATCTCCGAAACGGCTGAACCAATTTATCGTTGACGGGACTTTTACTGGTAGATAGCTGATGTTATAAGAAGTAACCAAGATTTAACTAAACTTTTATTTTAGAAGAAGAATTAGGGTTCCGTGCAAAAAAAATCCTATGAAATTGTTAACAATATCCGATTCAAATAGGGAAGAAATTTTTTATAATAATTTTACGCGGACGAAGGTCGCACGCAACAGCTAGTTTATTAATAATATTTTTACCACGGCACTACCTATTCATAGTCTGTGAATGTGATGAAAAAGACGACCTTAGAAGTCGTAATGGTAAATTAATCAAAGTCCATCTCTTGGTACAAAGCAACATTCGCCTCCAAGAGAAAACAGGCTGTGTATATAAGAGTTTTCAAAGAGAAAATACCAAGCCTGAAGGAATGCCAATTTCGTTTGAAACGTACTTCACGATTTAATTTTATTTGTAGATAACGGTCAACCTTTACCTTGTGGAGATGCTTCATTTGGAAGTAAATGCGATTGAGAATGTTACATACTTCATAAGATTGGTAAACTTGTTTATTTAAGAAATATGTAGTAAATTGTACCAGCCTCCGAAGCATGACCACCGTAGACAAAGATTTCTTTGACGGAAGAATCGACAAAATGACAGATTTCTTTGCACTATCTGTCATTTGGTCGATTCTTCCGTCAAAGAAATCCTTGTCTACGGTGGTCATACTACGGGGGCTGCTGTATTCCAGTCTGATCGTATTTATTTAAAGATTCTATGCAACCAATCAAACTTGTTTAAGAAGAGTAAATTTTTATGTTTGATTTCGTACTGAACTCTTTATTCGAAAAGTGATTTTAAATACAATACATCATCTTTTATAATAATATTAGATATATTATGTAGCTGTCTATCGTCAACTTTAAATACAGTGGTCCAAGGATGTTTTGACGTTTCAATGACATTTACAGACGGGTGCTTTTTGAAAGCATCCGTCGATCTGTGTTGTGAAATGTATTGAAAAACACAGGATGGCTGCAGTTCCAATTTTAACCAAGCGCCAAAAGATTCTTGTAAAGCTATAATAATAAAATACAAAAATCTTTTTGTAAAGCTAAAAATAAAAGATTTCAACCAGTATAAAACCTCAACTAAATCAAAACAACACAATCAAAACATCAAAAAGTTACTGTTGAACGATCAGCTTCAAATATATCCACAAAGCGGCTTTATACAGCGCTAAACTCCGCTTTTTCACAAGTCGGACACTTGCCGTACATTCAAGTTGAACAATGGGATTCTGGAGCGTGTTTTAATCTACGCCGCAATATCAGAAGCTCACACAAACGGACAAAAAAGGTACGCAGAGTGGAATCGTGGAACCGACCACGTGTAAACGTTGGAAACGGTTTATATTTTCAAGTTAATATGGGAGATTTTATTTAGGTGTGTTTTGGGTAAAATCCTGCAGTAACGTATGAATTTTACAGTAGTTTAGCTGAAGTTTGATCGATGGAGAGGGAGGTCAAAGAAAAGGTGGATGGATTGTGTACGAATGATATGAAAGAGAAAGGA
Source organism: Noctua janthina (assembly GCA_963576755.1). Lineage (NCBI taxonomy): Eukaryota > Metazoa > Arthropoda > Insecta > Lepidoptera > Noctuidae > Noctua > Noctua janthina. The sequence continues at coordinate 7,234,188 of OY755063.1, read as the reverse complement.
GTAAATGATGCCGTGATGTCTGACAGGGGAGAATGGAAGAAAAAATGTGTTGCGCCGACCCCAAGTAGAATGGGACAAGGACAGGAAGATGATAGGAGCTGACTTTTAAGAAACATACGCCAGACGGTTAAATGAATTCATGAGGAAGATTATATTACCACTTAGCTTGGTTTTACTCACAAAATACGGTTTACAAAATTCAACTACACCAAAAACCATCCATCCAATGTTTGATAAATTAAAATTCCTGCCAAATATATAACAAGTATCCCCATGAATAACAACAGCACGTCGCGTCACCGCCGATTTGTATTCCGCACCTCTCGCCCATCCGTCTGGCCAGATTAATTATCCACCACCCTCCCATGTTTGCCAATAAGCCAACCAACCCTGACTTTTCACTATAAATCTTTGACATCACACAATTTGTTCAGCCGTGATACGCCTTACTGATTGTACCAACCGCGTGAAGAAAAAAAAATACCTAAATCTCAATAAGGCAAGAGTAATTTAAACTGTGATGGAACGTGGAAAATTTTCACGAAATTCATAATTTCCGGTGGAACGATCCCGCTGTGTGCTGTACTTTTGTCTGTTCCTCATAAAATATGAATTGCCTGTTAAATGTTTGAGTAAATGCGGTACTAAGTAGCGTTGTACTTAAAATCTTTCAGCAAGGCAGCAAATTGACCACAAATACAATTTATGCTTATCTGGAAGCAAATTCAAATGCTATGTTTCATATTACTTCATGTGGTTGTTGAGAGAATGAAAGTGAAGTAGAAAAACATGACACATCTGCGTGCAAAGCCAAACATTTACTTTGTACGCTTCCATACACATGAACTAATAAGCCTGCAACGTTCGCAAATCCTAAACTAAACATTGCTCAAGAATTACATGATACTGTAAGTTCCTCCCATAGATCTGCTGTTAACGTATATGATCACGCATTGTTTGTCGATCGTTCAAAATTAAGAGCGCCGCGAGAGCAATACACGTCACTTAAAATATCAGCGGAGGCAACCGAAGTTACGGCTCGCTGTTTACACGCTAACATAGTGGATTATAAAGACAAATTGGAGCTTTTAACGGATTCAACACGCTTTGTTGACGTATACAAACTGTACCCAGAGCGCGGTACTCGTAGATTTATTATCCGTTTCTATCATAAGACACCGTATCTCTAGAGACTGTTCCGGTTAGTAATTATATTTGGAATACTTCGCGGCCGCACCGCGCCCGTGAGTAAGGATTCGTTGCGTAAAGGGAATTCAATTAACAAATTTTGCTGCACGCGTAAACACAAGCCGCTAAGAGTTTTAGGAGACAAGTACTTAAATAGCAAGAAATTACGAAAATTGTGTGTCATTCACTAGAGTCTGTGCCTTCTGTTTTATAAATTTGCGAATTTTAGAACAATAGGTTTAAAATAAATTTGCGATAACAAAACTGATAGCTTGGTTGACTTAAATGAGCCATTCGAGACGGTGTTACGATATTATGAGAAAATTCTTTATCATTTTGCTCTATTGGAACAGGAAAAAATATAATAAAAGATGAAACAATATCATCTTCAGGCAAGACCTCTATAACAAACAATGGGAAAAAAAACAACACAAGTGAAAGAGACTCCTTTAGTTGAAACCCTACATGCTGAATATACGATGCTATACTCGCACAGCCAACTCCAGCAGAATGGAACCACAGAACCATTTGTATAGAACAACTTTATTAGAAAATTCTCGGTTACGTTGTGTGACAATCGCACCAGCAGAAAATTGGAAATAGTGACGTGCGTGCCAAAAAAAGTGAAACGTGGAACGGTGGAACGTAGTGGAAATTCCAAATATACAGACTGACAGGAAAACTTGGGAGTTATAAAAATGATATTACAAAATGTTATTCAAAATTGACAAAAGCGTCGATGATATAAAGATTGCTTCTGACAGGTCTCAAAAAGGAATTTATTTTAAGAATCGATCTCCTTCAAGATGAAAACGCTCTCAAGGGAATTGATTCGTTTCATGATAATAAAACTTAAGTACTTTTTAAATAAACGAACTAAACCTTGTACAGTAACTATTTGTCACAAACAAATTAGACACGGATCCCGGTATGTAGCGCACTCCTCGTGGGTGCCTTCCAATTACTCGACGCATTTATATTGGAAGGATGAGCATCCGCTATGGAGTAGGTGCGTAAACGAGAGGACTGACTATTGTGGCCGAATTTGGAGAGGCCAATATTCTTCAATAGGCATTGGAATTGGTCATCTGAATACTGGTTTTTACTCCGACAGAATGGGTGATAAAGGATGATGGTCATCGAAAATCTTACTACAATTATAAATGCGTAAGTTTCTGAGGTGGTGTGGATGTTTGTTCCTAATTCACGCAAATACCGTTGAACGGATTTGGGTCAAATTTGGCACACAGATACTTTATAACCTGGATTAACACATAGGATACTTTTTATCCCAGTACTACGATCCCGCGGGATAATTACCGACAAGCTTATGCCCGCATAAGCTTGTCGGTAATAAACAATATAACAGTTAATAGCGTGTCCTGTTGTTTGATAGTTAGAGGAACCGATGGTCGCTACTAAAGGTGCAAAACTCGTAGACAAATTCTGGGCTAAATCGATTTAGAAAGCCAACGACTTACTAAAAAGAAGCAAAATTATTTAAATATAGGTAATTTCAAACTTCAGAAAAAACTATCAGGAATTACGTACCTACTTCATTTCTCGAAGCTAAGCAAACAGTAGCCGCCTTTACGCGTGACAACACAGTTTGCGCCGTGTACAACGTGTATTAAGCCACCACGGATCCCTATCAGACTCGAGACTCGTGGAACAGTAAATCCGCTTGAAAGCGTACCGCAGTGCGGTCTGTAGCGCGGTGTGAACATTGCCTTACCGCTACGGTAATCTTGGCTCTGGGAAAAGGTATTATGCTGATATAATTGAAATAAACAGAAATAATGAGGACATTTAAAAACCTGTTATAAAAAAACAGACATCATCATCATCATCTGCCTAGCCTTTTCCCAACTATGTTGGGGTCGGCTTCCAGTCTAACCGGATGCAGCTGAATACCAGTATTTTACATGGAGCGACTGCCTATCTGACCTCCACAACCCAGATAGTACTGGGTAATACGATACCCCTTGGTAAGACTGGCTGTCAGACTTTTTTGGCCACTGACTACCTAACGACTGTCAAAGATCTACAAATGACAGCCGGGACCAACGGCTTAACGTGCTTTCCGAGGCACGGAGGAAACTCGGTATGTAATGGGTGGTCACCCATCCACAGACCAACCTAGGCAAGCACGGCTTAACCTAAAGATCGATCCGAGCGGCTGTTATTATTTAGCCACGAGCTCCTCAGAGACATTATCATTATGTCTTTATCACTTACTAGCGAATGGCTTCGCCCGCGTGGAGTTTGATTATTGTCCCACGGGATCATACAACCGGGATAAAAAGTGTCCTATGTGTTAATACAGGTTATAAACTATCTGTGTGTAAAATTTCATCCAAATCCGTCCTGTAGTTTTTGCGTGAAGTATTAACAAACATCCATTCCCACAAACTTTCGCATTTATAATATTAGTAGAATGTGTTCCAATTATGTTTAAACTACTCTAAAAATTTTATAGATATGATCAAAACATAAAGGTAGGCCGAAAGTACTCTCAAAACTTTCCAAAAATAAATGTAGATACTATTTGTCAACTGTCCTGATCCGTCTGTCCCGTGGTTTTTCGGTTAGAATGCAATTATTTTCCAATTCCAACATGCCAAGGGGCAGTAAGTAAGAAAAGTCATCCGCCCCAGGGTCCAGCCCGTAGGTGCACTAGCAGGGAAGTGGCGAACCCTTATAATTTTCCAATTATATTTCCCGTCCAATTTTCCGTCATGTCGCCCACGGCTCTCGTCAAATGCAGCCCTACGAAACCTCCCCTAGTCGAGGATCTATCTATTATACTGCAAAAGTCAGGTGAACACCAATTACCAGCTTTTTGTTTGCACTGAATGTTTTCATAAGAGGCGCGTATGATGGCCGGATAAGTTTTTACATCGATATGACGTGTTAAAAACTTTTTGTGTGTAAATGGAAAACGAAAAATGCAAATAAAACGTATTTTGTTTTCTGATGTGCGAGCAGTGTTGTAATAACGGCCACGTATAATTGTAAATTCCTCCGATGCTAACTACGTAAAAAAGAAATATTCAGAAAAAACAGCAATCTATTGTATGGTATTTCTGTAGATGCAACATAAACGTTTAATATCCATAGATAATTTAATAAACCAGTACAAAAAAAATATCAGCGTGTTTAAAGTATTGATCTCAGACTCTTAAATTGATACTTAACCACAATCTGTAAGTTGATTCCACCTGTAGGCGTCGAAAAAATATGCCACTCTAAAACGAAATTACTCGCAAAACCGTTGAACATCCATGTTGACAGACAGCGTCATCCAACGAGGCATAAACTGGCAAAACACGGGGGATGTGAGAACAGCTAATTTTAGCAGTATCACGGGTTCGCAAACAGGGGGCATGGTTGTGCATACATTTCAACGCCCAAGGGATAAATTCAGCTGGAAAGATTATTGAAGCCCGTGTTTGTTTGAGTTAGTCCGTCGACGAACCGCAACTGCAGAGCATTTTGACGGCTTCGCGCTTTCATAGTAGTTTGTTGAACATAATCTCATTGAGTGGTTTTGAAAACAACATGAATAAAAAAACCTTATTAGTAAAAACCGTTTACTTTTAATCGACTTCGTGTTTTAAAGAATTTTATTTTTCAAAAATGCATTTAATTAAATTGCAATTATGATGGACGATTTGAAAATCTGGTACCTGTGTGTGGATGTGGTGTTATCATCTAACAGTGCCAATCAGACTAAAATGTACCTGTAAAATATTTCTTAGAAGAGGAGTTAGAATGGAACCAATGATCAATTTTCACAATCGCACGCTAAACCCGCAAATGGGCGAGTTGCAGACACCAACCAGATAAACAATTTAAAAAAGACATCTAGCTGAACCCAAGCCAAAACTAATGAATAATATTCTTTACACAAAACTTTATGTAGTCACAGAGGAAACTAGTTTATAACACGCATGAGTAAGATGCAAAGTTAATAAATATAACAGCACTATATTAATTTTCGCCTCGCTTGCACTTGGTACAAAATTAGTTCTAAAGCTACTACTAGCGTTGCTGAAGTCGGTGTATCTTCACTTTAGCTTTTCGAGCAAACATGAGCTTATTTATGGCTGTGAGCAAAGAACATCTTTTTGCTTTTGTATTTAAGACAAAATGATGTCGTAATAACATAGATTAAAGATATTAGGACCGTTGTTGCGTTTTGTACCCTATTTCTTAGTTGCGTTTCTTAGGTGTGTTTATTAACTTGTAATTTTGTTTTAAAATACCAGCACTGAAGCTTTTTTCTTGTGTTAATAGTTCACCAAATTCAAATTCTTACTTAAAAGGTAAAGGTAAGGTTATTCAATAATTTTTTTTTTTAAGATGGAATATTATCTAATATTTTTGCGAAGATATCCATGAGGATATCTTCGCAAAAATGTTAGAAAATTAAATTGTAAAGTTTTTTTCCTTATGACTATGTGTCATAAGGAAAAAAACCTCTACAATTAATTTTATTATTAATAACTTTAAAAAAATACATAAGTGTAAAGCATAAGATTTTCAAGTAATCTGAAAACGAATAAATAACACAACTGTACAAAATTGTAGCGTAACTTTAAATCTTAACCTGCAAAATAATCTCTTAACTCCTAGAAATCCTAGCGCAACATTACATTAATTCCTACAAGGGTAAATCTCAGCAGCAAAATTAGTTGTGTTAGTTGTTTCGTTCGCACTGTTTCGCACCCCGTGTATCTTGGCGCGTGAAAACCAACCCGTCTGCTGCGGTAGGGCTCAACACCCCGAAAATTCCTATTCGCAATTCGAGTTATCGCACTTTGGAAATTAACGCTTCGGGTAGCTGTTTGTCTAACTGAGCGATTGAGGGTTATGTTTTGATTGGGTTTATTTGTACGATTAACTTCATGTGTTAACTATGGAGACGGTTTCTATGTAAATTAGAGACCCATTGAAAAGTTATTGTGGGTTTCGCTCTTATTGCTGGTCCTGGGGGTTCCAACCTCGGAACTACAAGAACTATAAATTATAACTTTTGACAGTTCTAACTTGAATTCGTGTAAAATCTTTAGAATTTTGTGTGTTATGTGTTACTTGGAATACTAAAAAGTTTAACGATTTTTCTTCTCTGTTTCTTTTTTTTTCTTAATTTTCATGTGTCCCGATGCTGAGCACAGGCCTCCCCTTTCTACTTTCAAACCTCTCTATCTTGTGCTATATCTGGCCATGTTCCTCCCACAAAAAACCTTCGCCGCGGTCTACCTCGACGGCGATTTCCTCCGCCACGTGTCCAATGAGTGACTATTTTTGCCCACCTCTCCGGATGCATTCGCGTTACGTGGCCAGCCCACTCCCACTTTAGCTTGGCTGTTTTTTCTCCGACATCTGCAACCTGAGTTTTTTTTGTTGTCGTTAGAAATTCTATAAGAAGAGCATGTAAGTCAACCTTGAAACAGAAGACGATACAGCTACTTATCTATAAAATAATAAAAATACCGTTAGGAGCATCATTATAATTTTATCATAAAATTTTACACCATAAAATCAATTGTCGATTTCCGTTAACAGCGTCATCACTGGTGTAAAAAACACACTTAGCTAACAAATGAACTGACCTATTGCAGAGCTTGAGAATTGATCTCTTTTCTAGTTCCCATAGATGACTGATTAAATAGGTACATCACGAATTTCCAGATCGATTGATTAATCAAATTTAGCTCTTAATGTTTTAAGACGGAAGTATAGGAAATGAGCATTAATGGGTATACAATAAAAAAGCAATTAATTAAGGTTAGACATTGCAAATTGCGATCATCCGCTGACATCACTGACATTCCGTCAGCTAGCATCCTCGTTTGTTCAGAATATTGATGGTGCTTAGCGCTATTGGAAATCAAATGAGCGTTGGATTTGTTTGTCATTAATTAGAAATGCTAGTATAATGTTAATGAGTCCGAGAGAAGACTAAAGTTGTATCTATAAAATTAATTAGTTTAACGTAACTTTCTCATTTAAAGGCTGGAGACTTTTCTACCACTTCTTCCAAGCAAAAATTCTAGGAAGCGATAAATGAAAAAAATAAATTTTTGACGTGACGTCAAAAGCGCTGATGCTAACATCTGTGCCAGTGAATTATAACTTTTGACAGTTCTAACTTCAAGCAATTACTAAACTACACAATAAAAATACTATCTTAAGTAATTACTTTTACTCAAGTAATCACTTGGACTGGTTTATATGTAGATACGGGTGTTAGTCTAATTTGAATAAATGATTTAACTATCAGATTCGTGAGTATAACTTCTGTTCTTCATCAAATACTTTATAAGCCCACCCACTGTTCTACAATAATTACAAAGGCATCTAAATAAACACAATTGCGTGATGACGGCACCTAATAACAGTTATTTATACTCATCCAGTGAAAGCTTCTATCGAAATTAATGTATGGTACTTTTTTGTTACCGGATTATGTTTTATACTGGTCGTTAATATTTATTAACTTTATAATAGGATCGGTAGCATTAGCTTCTGGTAACATTTTTTTTTACTCTCAATCATAGGTAATTTTCCCAGAAACTGCATTTTAATCGCTGACAGGAAGGTACTAGGGAAGCAGTGACATAAGAAGGTCCCCTAGTATTCCACAAGAAGGCTAAAAGACAGTCGCACTGTACCGACCTTTTTGAGCTCTTGGTTACACTTTACATGGGGACTTAAATTCTTACTTCAGTGGATCAATTTGTTTGAAGGCTTGTTATCTTGAGTCATAAAATGTAGGATGAGCCTGTATTTAAGTGACACAACTATGTAAAAAGAAAACAAGACATACTAATAAAATGTAAAAGTTGTCTTTCATGAAATTAAATATAGAAAAAAGGTTACTTTAATCGGATTTATCAAACGATGAATCAACAACACCTCCTTTTCAATAAGCTGTTACGGTGAAATGTGTTCTTACACCGCAACAGCTAATTGAAAAGTTATAGGTAGACCATAATCCCTAACTGTATTAATTTAAAGTATCCCCATATCACATGTAAATGAGTTCTCGAGCACTAGGGAAGACGCATAATAATAAAATAAGTTAAATAAGCCTGTCTCGGTGTGCCGACGGGATTCAGACCACAATCCGCTTTTACGGAATTAATATTTTCCCTAGAGGAACAATGATAAAATGTCTGTTTAAAATCGTGAGATTTGGGAATGAAGAAATTACGGTAAGGTCTCGTTTGCAAGTTTTTTTGTAAAGATTACCTTTCTTGCTTTTTCTTGTTCTGATTGTGAGTGACTGTCAACAATTTGGTATTGACAAGGACCATAATGAACGAATGGATATTGCAATCAACGCCTGGTAGATGGATTGCACTGGCAGTATTGTCGTCAATACAAAGACACAAGAGGAATCTGCAACGCTCTCCCCCAGACGACAAACAAACAAGACTCGATAGCAAGTGGCCTAATTGCTAAGATCCACTCAACCATGACACCCACTGGCCATGCCAATTGTTGAACGCACCCAACTGAATAAAATATAAATAAATGTCTACATAGACATACATGAAATAACTTTGGAATAAAACAATAAGATAAAACTTAATTTAAATAAAGATACCGGTCACACAATATTCTCTCGTAACGATTTCTAAGAAACTGACACGGTTAGAAGACGGACAAGAATAATGTTGTTAGACTTATTTTTGTTGCTTGTCATCCCTTGCAAATTGGGATGGCTTCCTCTGGGAGACTGGGACAACAAGCCGTCACTCACGATTTTCACAAATGTCTTGATAAGTGTAAGGGACCTCGTAGACGAACTTGATATGGCAAGTGTATTTTTGTTGTTCAGTCATAACTAGTAAAACTTTCATTTATCTTAGGCACCTCATCATGCCTAGCCTTTTCCTAACTATGATGAGTTCGCATTCCAATCTCACAGGATGCAGCTGAATATCAGTATTTTACATAGAGCAACTGCCTATCTGACCCCCACAACCCAGTTAGTACTGGGTAATACGATACTCCTTGGTAAGACTGGTTCTCAGACTTTAGGGCCACTGACTACTTGTAACGGCTGTCAAAGATCTATAAATGACAGCCGAGAACAACGGTTTAACATGCTTTTCGAGGCACGGAGGAAACTCGGTATGTAATTGGTAAACCCATAAAAAACATAATGGTAATCGCTTTGAAAGCGTTCTTCAGTGTCTTTCGACAGGATTGACATAAGCTCTTCGATTAATTATATACAGAATAACCATTAAGTGCAGTTCAAGGTAGCGTTGCTTGTCGAGAAAAAAGTATCGATACGCCAATCTTGGTACAGATAAGTTGGCTGAAGTGCATGTCATTTTATTTATTTTTTTAGTTTTCAATCTAAGTTATCGACTGATAAATGCCTCGTTATCTAGGTCCTCAGGTGTTTTTTGTATCTGAGAATAGCTATGGGGTCTAGTCTAACTTTAATCTTTTCACCAAAATTACTTTAATGTGAAGCTGCGTCTACGCTAGGCGAGCCGAACACGATCGGAGCACGAATTCGCTTAGCGTAGACGGACTTAGAAGCCTCGACCGAGCACTCCTGCCAAGGGAATTTGTGCGCCGCTTGTGCTCTGCTCGTGTTCGGCTAGCGTAGTAAAAGTAATAACTTAAGATATGATTTTCATTTTGTAGTTTAGTAATTGCTTGAAGTTAGAACTGTCAACAGTTAGAATTATTAGCTTTGCTTTTTTTAACGGTTCTTATTTCGTTCAAATTCATTTAATTTTATTCTATTGTCATAAAAATGGTTGCATAAGGAATTACTTAAACAAAAGTTATTACTTTAACATGATACAAGTGTTAGACTTAAGACCAAGAAACGCTTAAATGAACAGACAAAGGGATAATTGTCAGAATCAGCACGCTTGGCACGTACATTTCAGTTATTTGGTATTACCAGACAGTAGGCTTCTAATAGTCATCATAAAAGGAGGAGGATTTTTGTATTAATCAACTAATTGATAATCTACAAATTACATTATATCATAACATTACGTCTGTAATCTCCGAAGGGCTAGGCAGATGCGTACCTAATAGTACATCCACATTTCGCCAGTTATGTTTAAGTCCCATGTAATAGTGGCCGAGCCTATTGCCAAATTACATTATGTCAAATGTAATTTACCGGTAAGTACACAAACGTACATATATAAATTTCAGGTTTAACATTCCAACGAACTAGTTCTCTCAAAATGTCAATAGTGTGTGGTGGAGCTTTAACTGAAAGTATAAGTTGAAAGTTACACATTTTCAACTTCGGCGGTGCACCTATATTTGAGCTTAAAGTTGTCTACTTGGGAAAGCTTAAATGCTAGTACTCAAGTACTTTTTATGTAAACGTACTCCAATGTTTCGTTGAGAAAGGGATTATAGGCTCATTAGCAAGCTCCCAACGTTCAAATGAATTCTAATAAAGTTAATAGCAAGCACACCCCCTTTTTTAATTCACGAAAATTCGAACAAAAAGTCGAGCATCCACTTTATTGCTTTTCAAAGTGGGCCGCTATTACTTACAAGTTCCGTCCTCTTGTTTTGTTTCGTTTTCCAACTGATAAATTTTTCCTCATCTCTCTGGAAGTATATTTATTTCTACTTGAATAACACATAAATATTGGATAACTCTCGGAATAAATCATAATAAAATGCGGGTTCAGTAATAAATAAGAACAAAAGGAACGCGCCAGCTTGTTATCCGACAATTTTTTACAGTTTTCTCTGACCTCTCTTTAATCCCAAACGCCTAAAAACATATTTCGTAAAGTCTCCCGTTTCGTGTCCGAAGGGATAATAAACATCGACGTATTACATCGGATCATATTATATTAATGATAATCCCGAGCAAATAGAAAAAGCGGGTCGACGGAAATGTATTTTGACGCTCTTTTTGTGGGTAAAGAGGGCGTTCTTTGCGGAATAAAATCGGTTGGTAGTTTCGCTTACAACTTAATTGTGAATAGGACCTAGGCAAAAACTCTAAGCTGAAGTAAAATATCGTGTCTTTTAACAACTAAATATCTTTAGTAAGTTTGTATAATAAAATAACTGAGGAAAAAATACTCGGCTAAGAAAAAACAGAAGCTCGGGTCGATTTTTAGGTTAAGCCGCGCTTGCCTAGGTTGGTCCGTGGATGGCTGATCAGCCATTACCGAGTTACCTCCGTGCTTCGAAAAACACGTTAAGGTCCCGGCTGTCATTTGTAGATCTTTAACAGTCTTTACAGTCTTCAGTCAGTGGCCCGAAAATCTGCCAACCTGTCTTACCAAGGGGAATCGTATTACTCAGTACTAACTTGGTTGTGGAGGTCAGATATGCAGTCGCTCCATGTAAAATACTGGTATTCAGCTGCATCTGGTTAGACTAGATGCCGACCCCAACATAGTTGGAAAAAGGCTAGGCAGATGATGATGAGGAAAAATAAACTTAGTGAGGTGAGGGTTTTTGCATTTGCCTGATATTAGGTTTCGACACGCGCGTGTAGCGCTTCACATATCATAATCTTCACGCTTTAAGACCTCTGTTACTCATCTCAGCCAAGAATCCATAAATTAAAAACGTATTCTATTTCAGTCTATACCATAGTACGCAACAACCAAAACAGAGCCCACGTTTAGTCTCGTCACGTAGTTCGCCATAACGAGGCGGCGCGACAGTGGCGCCCCCACACGCGTGACGACGCGGAACTTTATGTAGGTACAGACAACAAAAGAGATAAGCCTGAAAACAGACCACAACAACTCGCTCTTTAATCCGTTTTGTTCTTCCGGTGTATGCTTTGGACTTTGACATTGCGAGTATTAGTGTACAGTCTTTTAACAGTTATTTTATCTTTTGACAGTTGCAATTCAGGTGCAACCTTATTGCAAGGACAATAAAGAATACCATTGTAAGCTTAACAGACTTGTCAGTGAAAGTAACTTAACACCAACTTTATAGTTACAACACTTAAAACCACGTGATTCCAAGTCAGAGGTAAGGTGAATAACTGTGAAAATACTGTATTATGTAGAAACACTATCTGCGCTGTAAATAAAAATTATATTGCCAGCGTAGAGCTTAATGGTTGCATGGCTACTAAACTCTTTTGATGACTGTACTTTGTTCCGCACGTTCGCGACACATGTATTGGGCCTATTTTGTATGGGTAGACGATGATAATTGCGTTTTTTCGGCTAGGACAGTATTGAATGTAGCATTTATCTATATAAAAGAAACTTTTTCAGAAATAAACGTTGGCAAAACTGAAACTGAAAACTGGTGGACTGTCGAAAAGACTGCTCTCTTTGCAATGTAACTTCACGGTTTATGATTTATTTTTCTTTATGGTAAAATATAGTGTTGTAATCGTAAAACAGTCTGAACAGACCATCCAAACTTCAATACTCGAGCACTCGACACAAATTCGCAAATTACAATAACCGCTGTAGATGGAATTCGATCTAGCATTATGAAAGTGAAAACCAGAGCATTAATCAATGTAGTTAACCCACATCAACTACAATATTACACACCTATTGAAACTATTACGACCCTTGTAGACCAAACACTATCTGGTAACAACCACAGGCCATTTACCAGTCGATAACAGACACATTAAGATTGTCCGTCAACCAATAAATTAGGAGCCTTGTTCCAGGTCTAGTGCTAAACGATTTGCTTACGAAACTAATGTGCCAAATACGAGCCAAGGTTGGAATTGTTGCACTAATAAATATCGACGAATCCAGTTCATTGTTGTGACGTCCGTACTAGACATGGGCATTGACCCGTGTGATCTTTTCATACGTATCAATATTTGCAATTGATTAGATTTTTGTAACGTCACGTTTCTGAGTTAGCGACAGTGAATCAATAGGCGCTGTTATTGGCATAGCCATCTACTGATAGGCCCCGAATGATATGAAGAAAGTAAGAGTGAATAGATTTTCACAGTCGTGACATGTTGAAGTAGATGATCTCATTTTGAAATTTTACAGGGAGAATTTTGAAAAAGTGAGACTTCTCTCTGTGTGTGACGTTTTTGATATGAATACGGCGAAAACCAAATTTCAAACAGAGTTAAGCGGTCAAAAAATGTTGACTATACATAGAACTTGGTTTTGAGGTGGGTCCTGTGTGGGTCTATATTTCGCTTTAGTCTCTATAAATTAGAATTCACGATAGCCCCTGACTGACATGAAAGAAAAGAAAATAAATTCCATTTTTCCATTGAATTTTCGATGCAGTTATTGCTATATTTTATATGCATCGCAATATTTTCTTACGAAACAAAATAGAGCACGGTAGGTGCCTTTTGGGTCTGTGCCAAAATGAGCCTTCTCGAGCTACTTTCGTAAGACGTGTGAGGCTTACAGCGCAGTGCATGAGTGATGGGATGCAAGTCTCAGAGTCTTGCATGTACTACAGCATCGTAGATTCAATCTTTTTACAAGTTAAGCTTGATGTAAAGAGATGTGAGGTGTGGAGTTCATACAAAATCATAATTTTGAACATGTTCAAATAGGAGATAATATAAAATAAGTTTTAGTATATGCGAAACCTGAATATAGTTTGTTTAGAATAGTAACTGAATCGATTCCAATCATTTTTAAACCATGTTATATTTTGTCCCAAAAATATTTAAATAAGGCTACAAGTTGGACACCGAGCGACACTAAGTACCTATCGTAGACATTTAGGTACGTACTGCCAAATTATTATTATCAATGAGCTCAAGACGAAGCTGGAGGCGCGCTCGCGCGCAGCGTGGTGACCACGTTTTTGTGCGGACAACTAGTTAACAGAACAAGCTTATAACTTTGTGATTTTTCATGATACAATTTTGAAATTTTGTACATAGATTCTTTACATAAAAATACTAGACATGTGTTTCAGGTTTCGCATATACTAAAACTTACTTTAGCAATATACAAGGCAAAAACACTTATAACACCTGCATTTTGAAAAGAAATTGAGGAAAATAAGTAAGAGCCAAACAAAAAAGAAAAGTACGTATAAATTTTTCAAGAAACAACAGCCTGCAATAAAAGCCAGTTGTGGAGCTGAAAATAAAGGAGTAAGTACAGGCAAAAAGTTGGCAATATTAAAGCCTGTTAGTTTCTTATATAGGTATCGTATCGCGAGGCAGCAGGCGTTAAAATTTTTCCAATATATCAGCCTAACATAAAATCTCTTGATATTTTCATTTTTATTCCCAACAGTGAAATACGATAAAGATTTATTCTGTATTCTCAGACGCTTAAAGCCGTCGTCTGGGTGTTAAATAAACACGATTACTTTACAAATCCAAGACAAACGGATTAAATATTTCAACGAGGATTTATACCTTTCATAATGAAAATATCTAAGAATATTTTGGTAAATGAATGTTGATATTTTTACTGTGAAGAGTTCTTTTGCCTCGGAAATCCCGGCTATTCAAGAACCCGAGACTGTCTATCTGTCGCATTGTAACGTCTGCACCGTGAGAAAGAAAGTCTTCTCTAATAAAAAGAAAACGTTTAACTGTTTCAACATTACGACTGCAACGTTCAACGTTTTTACTGTATTTAGTATTTTGTACTGGGGCCCTTGCACGAACCCGCGACGTAAACTTAAAGTGAATTCAAAAGAGTATAAAATTGAAGGATCGTGGCAGATGGTGTTCTGTTGTTCCTGCCTACCCCCCGATGAGAAATAAGCGTGGGTTTACAACATAGTACATCACGCCTGTAATCCCCGGGTTAGGCGTGCAGAGGTGTACCTAATAGTACACCCACATTTCGCCAGTTATGTTTAAGTCCCATGTAATAGAGGGCGAGCCTATTGCCATCAATCGGGCACAAATCCAGACCCGTGGGCGGCCACGGTGTCTGCAGTACACAGTCTCGAGTAGCAGTACAGAGAAATTCCTAATGGAAAAACCCAATAACACTTTGCCCGATCCGAGAATCGAACCCAGGAGCTCATGCTCAGCCGTCGCGATTGTGACTACTAATCCAACGAGGTAGAGTTTATGTATGACTTTATACAATAGAAAATACTCGTTTTGCACATAACGTTTACATAGTTATAAGATTTTATTTACAGCTATGAGTAACATCCTTAATTTAATAATTTCATCCAAGATCCTAAAAAATAGTTCCATGTTTTATTGAAGAATTATGTTTTACATTACGTTTACATCGCGCATTCCTGCTAGATCCTATGTTCATTATGTTACACGCAGTTTCCGAGTAAACCGATCCGGCTTCATTTGTAACACAATAATTTACGCAGTACAGTTACACGGACGCAAATTAACGTATTAGGCAATCGAGCGATGTTTAAACCGAAATACATTTCCCACTAACATTCGTAATCTAAACAGACATTGCATTGGAATTGTAACGTGTATAAACTAATGAATTAATAAATGAAGCATTTAAATTACGAAATACAGGGTATAAAAGGACCCTTCACGAAGCCGTCAACCAAGCATTCTGTACATCAAACTAAGTAACAATGTGCAAAGATTATTGCTGGGAAACAATTTTTTAAATGTTATATGTTATTATCCTATGAAAAATATTATAATATTCTAATTAACCCATACTAATAGTTTGAACGCGAAAGTAAGTCCGTATGTCTATCTGTTACCGTTTCGCGGTAGCAGGTTGGGATATAGGATACTTTTTATCCCAGTAGTATGCTCCCGTGGAATAGTTTCTAACCTCCACACTGTCGAAGGCACGAACAAAAGCTAGGTACACACGCGGCACATAAAGGTGTACATTTTCAGTATAACTTGGCCTTGCTTTGTATAGAATTCCTATACAATGAGAGATCTGCATAAACGGGATTTGTAAAGCTTGATTGGCCCTCGTGCGTACCTACATCCATATATTCTAAAATAAATAAAGCAAAATATCGCTAAGATAGGGTAGAAGTTACTCGGTAATTCTAATCTCTTTTTAGTAATTTAATTTCGAAGTTCAGTCGACCTAAATAGCTTGAATAATCACTTATCTAACAGTTTTACTTAATTATGTTTATGAACTATACAGCTTATAATAATGTAGATACTAATACGTCCTCGCGATATCATAGTATTCGATACACTATGAAAATTATTTGAACAAAATAATATCAAAGCATTGTACCACGCAGACAATTGTTTACCGAATTCGAATTCGTTATAAATCTCTTACAATCAGCGTGCTAGTTCCAGAATATTCCATTTCACGTGTACTGTAACCAGTGTTTATACGTCATGTTTGTTACCTCGCATTGTTAGTGAGCCTTCTCTCTCTTGCCTTAGTTCTAGACGTACAATGGTGATGTACGGTCGTGTCACCCACCTGAGCGTGCCATATGTCTGGGACGAGTCCCGACTATCTCAAGTACAGGTGCATACTCGCTTAATTTGTCAAGGGAGATCACTCCACCACCACTAGGGTGGATCATGTGGTCGGTTTAAACTTAAAGTTATATTTGGTAGGGGTTGTTTAAGGCTTATAATTAAGTTATTAGCAAAGTTGGTGAGGATTATGAAAGGAATTTATGGATTTGAGTTAGGTTTTCGTATTTAGTAACAATTTGGATTAAGAACTACTTGTGGTGTAAATGAGGCTCAAAGACTAGGCTAGGCTACCTAGACTCAAAGAAAAAGATAACATAGAAAGGCTATCAGAATAAATTTCATAAAAAAACTGACTCCGTGTCTCAGAGACGCCATAATTATAGCAAAATGACATTGACAATTGCTGAGTTTTGATACGTTTTTTTTGCTAAATACGCTTGCGTTTGGCCGCAACTAAGAAATGAAGCCATGACGCGGACTAGTGTGAAGCACGCTTGCTTAGAAGAAACCGATTCACTCGAACTTTGAAGAGATCTAGATTATAATAATCGCGAAACAGAGAAGCCAAAAATAACGTTCAGAAAGAAGAAATAAGTCAGCAGGCTTCTTTCTTCTTTCTAAACGTTATTTTTGTACCCACAGCAACCATTCGGAGGATATTATTTTGAATTTCTTGGCCTAGACTCGACTAAGTTTTTTAGATACACCAATCAAAACTTCTTTTCATTTATGTCACGATTGTACTCAATAAAAACCTCACACGCACCATATTATTTTTCTACAACATGTTCTCTGTTACAAAAACAAAAGCGGAACCTGAACACCGTCACGGCTACATAAAAACTCAGAACAAACATTGTACAGTCTATTCTCACGACATCTGTGAACTGTCAGTTTCAGGCGCACACCTGTTTCCTCTGGGATTGCAAATATGTCGTCAGGAAGGTATACAACTGGTGACACTTGACGAGCCATTCAAGTTCTGGTTTTAAAGCGTAGTTTCGAGATTTGTATGCTGTGTTTTTTTTGGTTGCAAATTTTCTGCCCTGATGGCTTAGGCAAGTGACATTTATTGACAGTCAGTAATTACGGTGACGGCGAAGAAGTTACAGTAAAATACCTACATTTTTAAAAACAAGCTTTTAAATATAGGTGTGAATTTTTTTTTTTTCGTTTTCTTTTCAGCAAACCCTTTTAATTGATGATTATGGGGGCGCATAAAAATAACTAGTCCGCCATCTTTGGGAGTCCGCCTGAGATTTAGAATGACGTCACTTAGCTAATCATAGATTGTCATCAAAATTAAACGTGTTTGCAAAACTTCTATGCTCAAACTGTTTAAAAATTCAGTTGCAAGATATTACCTAAACAAACATACATATTTACGTTGCAAGTTAAATAAAAGCTTGTAAAAATGTATGGTACCTGCTGACAAAAACTTTACTACGGAAAAGTTTATGTTAACACTGTTGAAAGTGTTCTTAAAAAAAAAAGAAGTTTTTATTACCATTTGTCCTAGGGCTCTCTCTAGAGGAGCTCGTGGCTAAATAATAACAGCCGCTCGGGTCGATCTTTAGGTTAAGCCGTGCTTGCCTAGATTGGTCTGTGGATGGGTGACCACCCATTACGTGCCGAGTTTCCTCCGTGCCTCGGAAAGCACGTTAAGCCGTTGGTCCCGTCTGTCATTTGTAGATCTTTGACAGTCGTTAAGCAGTCAGTGGCCCAAAAAGTCTGACAACTAGTCTTACCAAGGGGTATCGTATTACCCAGTACTAACTGGGTTGTGGAGGTCAGACAGACAGTCGCTCCATGTAAAATACTGGTATTCAGCTGCATCCGGTTAGACTGGAATCCGACCCCAATATAGTTGGGAAAAGGCTAGGCAGATGATGATGTCCTAGGGCTCTCTGATTAGAATTTCGACGAAAGTAAAAGTATCTAAAGGCCAACTACATGAAACAAAAAATTGCCTTATACTAGTAATTCTTACGAAACATAATCCAACAAAGCCTTTAATACCTTTCCTTTTACGTTAAGCCAAGTTTGATATTAAATCTACAACAATATCGGAATAGTCAAATGGTTTCAGAATCACAGAATAAATTATCAGTTCAGTGACTTCAGTTTATCCGTGATCATGGTGCTTGCAACAGCGCCGAAATATCGGGAACTCAAAGAAAACAATAAACATGGTAAATATCCCGTCTTCTACTTATAATAATTTTAGTGACCATGAAAGTTTAAAATCTTATATCACAGAATAAACTACTACATTACTGTACATTCCATAATATGGTTTTAGTTCTGTAATTAAATACTAATCCCACTGTAAAATAAATCACATACGATAGTATAATAAGCATTTCGCTGCGGTTAGGTCCCGATAGTAACACTAACACCCAGCTTTAATAGAAACTATACAACAACAAACAACAATTTGTTAACCTTAGTTTAAAACGTATCAGCGCAAACTAATCCAGATTAATGGCAGGTTTGGTCAACCTTCGGTGCAAACCCCTGGCCGTACCTATCTGTTGCAATTTATTAACGTTTTATTAGCGTTTCGCTGGGATAAGGGTGCGTAGAAATATTGCAGTATGCCAAATGTTGCCGACCCCAGGTGACTCAATTTCGACCTTTTCTATCAATCCTCATTTTCAGATAATTAGGGGTGTTTTAGTAAAGTTCGGTTTTATTAGGTGATTATGTGTTAAATTGTTGATAGTAAACTGTTTTATCACTATGTAATAAGGAAGACTTACGCAATATTGGTCGGTACTTTTTTATTAAATTTTAGCAAACATTTTTTTATTTGTGTTTATCTTCATATTCGATCGCTCTGGGAGATTCCTAGAACCTACCAAAAATCAATTAGGTAAATACACTTTGAAAACACGTTGGAGTATTTCAATTACACTGTGAAAACTCAACGTAAGTATATTTATTTCGCACAGGCGTGAATTGCCGTTTAAATAATTAATAATTATCCAGTAAATAATTAATCCACCCCAATGGACGCTCTTTGAATAATTAATGTAATATTAAAACTGTGTTTAACGAAGTTTTCCCGCTGTGGTTGAAAATATTCAGTCTTTAGTCAATATTCAGTAATATCGATAATTGATTATATATGATACAAAATGAACATCATTAGCGTATAATTCGGGAACAATTACCACTAATTCTCTTAATTTTACGTGACAAGGGGCAATATTGTGACAGGCATTGACAATCGCATTCAAAAATTATGTTTCACCTATTTTTTTTATTTTGACGGCACGGTTTGCGCAGTGTCTGAGCGATTGGCTGCTGCGCTGCGTGTCGTGGGTGCGATCCCTGCACGGAAAAAATATTTGAATGGCCAACAGGTAGTTGTTCCGGGTCTGGCTGTTTCTGTTTGTGAATTTAAATGTTTGTAAACGCACCCACGATACAGGAGAAACACCTAGTGTGGGACTAAGTATTAAAAAAAAAAGTTAAATGTTTGAACTCTTCCGGACGTATTTGTGGATAAGTAAGTGGCAACTTGCATCGTGATTGACTTTTCAATCCAATATGTTTTTGTCTTTTCCTTAGTAACTAACGACATAACATCACGCCTTATAATCCCCGAACGGTTAGGCAGAGGCGTATCTACAAAGTACACACACATTTTGCCAGTTATGTTTAAGTCTCATGTGTAATAGTGGGCGCGCCTATTACTTTAACCAGCCACAAAACCAGACTCCGTAGAGTACTGAGAAATTCCTTATGTAAAAACTCAATAACACCGCCCGACTCGGGAATCGAACCCAGGACCTCGACCAACGAGGCTGTCACTAACGAATGGAACAAAAATATCCATAGAAAGGTCTAACAATAATTAAAAAATGAAGACTCCAAAAAGTCGAAATTAAAACTAGACAAGATGCAGCTTTTCTTACCCCGCTGAATTCCTTTCAACGTAAGTGCTTACCGAAACCTGCTTAAAACAACAAAGGGTTACTTCAGTTTACATAATCTTCCTAACAGCAATGGAGCCTTTACGAGGGTTGAATATGACGTCACGTTATATATTTGTTGAAGAAATTACTTCAACAAGCGTGAGAATAATCGCTGATTTTGAAGACATATCACGTACAATGATTATGTGATTAGGAATATGTCTAATGTGTTTGATACAGCTTCAGTCCTTCAAGGAAGGTGTAGACATACGTTTATTAATAGAAGGTACAGACGCCATCACATCAAATTTTCCCAATCAACCTTGAACCTCATGCTTTAGCGATAAAGTTGAAAATCTATTAAAGGAATTTGACAGATTATAGTCGCTAGATGTGCTGGCGTCTGTACAGTAAAGCTTCGTTTAAATCCCAAGTAATTTACAGGGCGAGCCTAATGCACACAGTAATCTGATCTGATGGCAAAACTCTATAGCACTCAGCGATTTAGGTAATTGATTGCAAGTACAGCGACCGCGCGACCGTGCGATCACTAAATCCTATAGCAGTCAAAAGATGTCTGATGAATAGAGGTGGATACTTAAGTTTCTCGTCGTTGACAGCCGCAATATCTCGTATGATCATCATTTACCTGAAAAGAGATAAAAATCCGTTAGCCGAATTCAGATTAGCGGTCAGACAATCGTTTGGTTTTAATGTCAACTCTATAAACATATCTATAACTGCGACTCCACACCCAAACGACTTTCTTTTAAGCTCTGGAGAATCCATAAAATATAACGGTATGCAAATGCAACTCCTTCTTAAATCGGCTTTAGTCGTCATGCGTCATCAATCATTTATAAAATAAAAAAACAACAGTATCTGTATCTTTGACTGTTTTATTTTATATCACGATCACTAAAAGTAAAATACCAAACCGTGATTCACCTTTTACGAAGAAAAACTGGTCGATGATGCATTTTATTCTAGAAAGTGTATTTTAAAAGGCCATCCTGCCTAACTGTACAGCCTATTAGTTTAAAGAAGTCCAGCTTAAAAACTCACATGATAAACTCAAAAGCATATAAAGGATTGAAAGACAACAAAAAGAAAACCTCAACAAAAATCCTCCTTGAACTCCAAAACACAAATGACGGCTAAATAAAAGTGGAAGAGCGCCATGCCCAGAATGCAAAATGATGGTCAAATAATTCGGTTGTCAGGGGGAACAAACCGTAGGTACACGGGCAGGGCACTGACTAATGGGCAACGTCGGGAGGCTTGGCAAACATCGGTGCCTCTTACACGTCCATATTAAATCACAGGCTTTGTCTTAGACCTGGTCAGATGGAGCATGCGTGGTCCTTTGAATAAAATATACGGCTAGCCCGAGTGTGTCTATAGGCGGGGATTAGCCGTCTGCTTTGTTGACTGATACCTTATCGATTATGTCTTTGAGGATTACAGACCGTGTTGCTTGTTGATGCGTGCTTTATGACTGTTGTGTCTATAGGTTTCGTGTTTATTCAGTTCAAGTTAGCAATGGTGCCAGCGTTCTGGGCACTTTTTTCGTTGACTACGACATGTACACATTTTTTGACGACTTTTATTATTGTTCCCCTTTTGATAATTATACATATTTTATTATTTATTTAAGTTTGTTTATAGTTTGTAAATTATGTAGAGATTTATAATTATAATAATAAAGATACGGCTAGTTGTACCCTGTTCCCGACACCGGTGGGCTACAATTTTTATATTTTTAAATATTTTTTTTTATTATTTTTTTCTAAGGAATATTAAAAAATGTAAATGATTTGTAAAAATATAAATAAAGGAAATAATAAAGACACAGCTATTACTAATATAAATAGTCAATGATGTACGAGTAGTTTCATAAAAATAAGATGATTCTTATCTTAGATAATATGATCGGCTTTATGAACCTCCAGAATCAACAACATACAACAGAATTTACCACTCTACCTGTCTATTTCCAAATCCAATAGAATAAAATTTCCATTAAACGTTATGTCTGCAAAGGGGAAACCGTTTAAACAATCAGGGAAGTAATATTATGCGCTCACTTACAAAGAACCCCTTGCTCATTCTACGTCAAGTACCTACCTGCATTTAATTTACTCTCCCGTCTGTGGAATCAATTTATACACATAAAAGGTTTCATCTGTAATATGATGCAAAAAACGTTGATGATCTTCTTCTTCTTAAACGTGTGGTTTGTGTAACCTGGTCTCAGAGTTTTTGTATGCCGCCCATGGACGTATGACTTGGCTTGTCATCATCATCATCACCATCATCTGCCTATTGTTGGGGTCGGCTTCCAGTCTAACCGGATGCAGCTGAATACCAATATTTTACATGGAGCGACTGCCTATCTGACCTCCACAACCCAGTTAGTACTGGGTAATACGGTACCCCTTGCTAAGACTGGCTAGTCGTCGAGAAATATTTCTCAGGCATGCTGGTTTCCTCACGATGTTTTCCTTCACGGAAGCAAGTGATAATTACACAATACGCAAATGAATCCCAAAAATCTGAGTTTTATGAAAGCACCTTTTCCAATAAAACAAATACATCATAAATTAGAGCAATGCTTGATCAACAAAGTACCTAATTGTGCCCTTTGATTTCTAAGAAACAACACATCAGCTGCTAACCGTGCATCAGAGTACGTGTATTTGTTTGGCTCCTAATGCATCCGGGTCGAACTACTTTTAACTTGCATTAATATTATAACATTAGAACTAATGCTCGATGAAATTAGAGTTATTAATAGCTCATCTCAAGTGGGGCGGCTAATAACTGTTGCTTTGAATTAATTTTTAATCAAGATATATGCGTTACTTCGATAAGTTGTTCCAGCGGAAGTAATTCATTCTGTACCGATTTATCTACTGTTTATATTTTATCATGTTTGAGTAAAAGCGTGTCTAATTAATTATTAAAACGATGCTATCATAATATTACTGACTTAGTAAATGAGATTACTTTAAAATATATCAAACTCAATGAGCGAAACGCTTTGGCTTTTCGCTATAATCAGTATAAAAGGGCTCGGATAACGTCGGCATGTCTCGCCAAAATAAATTCTAATAAACTTAATTAAGCTGTACAACGGTATTATCTCCGTCAAAATTTACCTCCCCAAATTAAAAGGCGAAAAAGTTAGCCCCCCGCGCTTTGAGTGTCAAAGGAAAATAAGATAAAGTTGCTCTCTACGTGACTCAGCTATGCAAACATTTTTTTGAGTAGAAAACAGCTATGCAAACAGATGAGGACGCTTTAGACAAGGCAAGCCTGATTGCTTCATTCTTTTTGCTAGGACGTATCAGACAAAAATCGTATTAGAAGAATTATTTCACAATGTTGTTGCTAACAACACAAAAAATGTTACCTACAAGTTTATTAAAAGAAGAAAGCACAAAATTGAACTTTATTCCTCTTCTCACAAACGAAATAAATAAGTATAGATTACATTAATGTTCTTAACCTAAAAGTTTAAAACAAAACGCGACTGGCCAGCAAAGTTAGCTCTTCAAACCACAAACAAAAGGGGTAAACGGTAACTCAATCTGGTATTTATACGGCTTCTTAAGCGAAACAAAAAAAAAACAAAACCGACCATATTTTTTCCCCGCGATAATTTTGTCGGCGACCATTCATGCGAATGAGAAGGTTAGAAGGAATCAGAAAGAGTGAAAGAGACAAAAGCAAGAGAAATATAATCCTCGACTAATGATAACCGGTGCACCTGCGTGATATTTGGCCCGAAAATTATGGACGATACAGATGGAGCGGGATGCTGCTTTGTAATAAGAGGGTAGATGTCGCAAATGCAAAATACAGCGCATGACAACAAGCTTTAATATTTTCAAGCTTGTAGAATAATTTTGGCAAAAATATGTTTCGTAAATATTTACGTAGCTCCGACATGTAGCGAAAAGGCGACATACCTAGGTATATGTTGTGTTGCTCTTAAAAGAGGTGGTCTTGTCTCCTCGGGCCCTTTCGGTTCAGCAATGACCCATTTACCTCATTTTGGCTTGAAAACATGTCTGAGATTCAAATAGGCTTTGAGCTATTTTTAACGGCTATTTATGTTTAAGTTTACCATGTAAAATGTGGTGTATGGGTACAATAATGTTTTAGTCATGAAGACGTACTTTAAATTCTATAACTGTGGTCATACAGAGAATTGGCTAAAAAGTAAATTGTTACACTGAGCTTCAATTATTTATTACCGTTTCTGTTCATATTTGAACCGAATGCAACGCTTTATTCATAGTTCCATTCGCTTTCTTATCCTCTAATTAAAACTGAAATTCAGATCAAAACTATGTTAAGATAATTGACAGAGTACAGAACACCAATGCAGATTTTAGAAGCAAAATAAATGAAATTGGAAATATTTGTTCCAGATTTCGTCTGGGTCATTTAAAATTTATGGGTGAAAAGGTTTGAAGAGGATACATATCTAACTATAGAACAAAATCAGAACAACAAAACGTTAAAAACACGGAGTAGTATTACAGTGAAGACTATTGTTATTATTATTTATTTACAAATAAAGACTATTGATTGATTGATTAAACAATTGAATAAATTAAATGGGCTGACAACAATTTGAATTATGAATGATATAAAGGTAGGTAAAGATTGAAATGATGCCAATGATGATGTTCGAATTAATATAAATGCATTTATTACGAATAGAGCTGTCCCCAGTGAGCCTGACCTGTTGATGGGTATTGAATGTACAAACCGCATTGATTTGTCTCATCTTACAATTAGCACAGACACAGAAACTGAATACCTATGACCTTTGCTATTTAAACTCACCGTAACTATTGAATAAGTATTTTATATCATTAAAAGGAAAACCACAAAGCAATGACTGTGATTATCTTCATACCTGCTTTAGGAGAAACGAGAGAATATATAAATGATACTAATGCAATATAAAATGATGTCATGCCTCTAAAATCCCAACCCACGTAAGAACGTTTGTATGATTTTTTTTTGCTGAATCTCCTGATAGCAAGTCGTGACTACCAGCCGAATAAAAACAGGTGTCAGTCTGAGCTCAGGAGCAACTTCAGTTAAAATTGCTTTCTTAAATGTCGCTTGCACTGTCGTAGATTCAGTGCAAAGTTTCAACTACGAGGAATTTTACATCAATGGTGGTATGCTTTTGGTACCGTCTGGTATTTAGCTGCATCCAGTTTGAGTGGAAACCGACTCCAATGTAATTGAAAAAAGATTAGGTAGATGATGGGAGATGAAATTTAGCACAAAATTTTAATTAAAAATCAAAATTAAAAATAACATAAAATGTTAATTAAAGAAACAAAACAAGAATGCGACCTCAATTATATTATTCGTATTCCGTTAATTACCGGAGAGGAGACAGTAGGTTTAATTTACTCGAAACTTTTACTCCCCAAGTTGCCAGAGTGGACTGCAAAGCCCCGAATTTAAAAGCGGGTGCCGCAAGCAAACTCCGTGGTAGCCGTGAGAATGCTAGAGAATGGTGTGAACACGTACAAAATGTTTACTTTTCCTTTGTAAAGCTAGTTTTCAAGCTGGCGCAAAGGATCGGCGACGAGCGGGTGGCAAATGTTTGCTTTTACTCGCATTTATGTTTGTTTGCTAACGTAAAAGGAGATGCAGTACTTAGAATATTCTGTTTAATGAGAGACGGAATATAAACTCCATCGGTGCTCGTTTGCTGCGTGGAAAGGAAGTCGAGTGAAAAGCCTTCCATGTCTTCACTTATTCGAGCGTTTATATTTAATAGGTTTTCATAGACTTAATTATTTAGTACCTAGATAGTACTTATTTAAGAACTATTAATATAAAACTGGCCTCGTTGGTCTAGTGGTCGCAAGCGACTGCTGAGCAAGAGGTCCTGGATTCGCTTCCCGGGTCGGGCAAAGTGTTATTGGGTTTTCCCATTGGGATTTTCTCAGCAGCAGCCCCGGTATCTTGATCTGTGCCTGGTTCATGGCAATAGGCTCGCCCCCTTAACATAACCGGCGAGAGTACACCTAACCCTTCCGGAATTACAGGCGTGATGTTATGTTATAAAATTGTACGATCATAATTTAGAAAATCATATTAACCGCCACTTCTTCCGCTTCTAACTTGCATCTTTGTAAGACAATCGGTGAAGCGGGTGGTGGACTTAAGGACTCCTACTGTTATTGTTATTTGGACTAGGAATGTTTGCCAGGACTGCCGGGGAATATGGATTTCAAATGCATTTTCTTCCGTTTGATATTTACAGGAGATTTTAAAGTAATTCCTACTCCACTTTTGTTTGCTTCTTTTCTTCGTCTGGCCCGATTCCTTTGTGACATTTTGGTGAGCTAGCACAAATGGTATTCGTGAGTTATGAGGCTTCGTCTAAGCACTTTGAATATTTAAATATGGCAGTTACATTTGCGAGTAAGTTATAAAATAACTTGGAAGTGTATGTTTGCTTACCTGAGAGTATTTGAAGTAAATTATTAAGAGGATACGTTCGAACAAGAACGTAAAATTGAAACATTTTTATCAGGCTCTTAAATTATTTCAGTTATATGTGATTCGCCCTTCGGACCGCTAATTTTATTGCTGTGTGAGCACTTTTTTAATTAAGTTCCTACTAAAGTTATACTTGAGTATGAACGAGATAGCATTACTAGTTATAAAACACTAAAAACAGTTAACAATAACAAGACCACATTAAACATGTTAATTAAACTAAGCAATTATTTCGCAAGCACAAAGAAACAGTTACCAAAATAGAACTCCAAAGTCTACGAACTACCATTAACAGTATCGTAACAGTTATGAGTAACCCGTCAAACTGTAAAGTAAAGTAAAGTTACTGTGACGCCTCATTAACCTGTCTGTGCTAGGCTTGAGACTCATTGTGTCAGTAATCGACGCCTTCAATCGCTTGCTTATACGGCCCAGCGATCAGACGGTTAATGTAAACGTGATACAACCAAATTATAATCGGGTTAAGGAGCCTGTGAACAATGTTTATGTTAACGTGAACGAAGTTTATGGTAATATATAAACAATAAACACAAACAAACTTGTGTTTATTGCGGTGATCGATTTATGGAAATGTTGACTTCCACTTGTAAAGTTAAAGTAAAGTTTATTTTATTTGAATCGGATTTCATTTAAGTTCATTCTGATTTACGATCTTCAAGTGCTCCAGGGTTTCAAGTGTTCAGAAAATACTAAATTATGTTCAAAGTACAACATCAGCTCATACAATGTTTATGCAACAGTTTACTATTGAGTCATATCTAAAAATAAATCCTAACAAATAAATAGACAATTACAGTCATCTCACTACCAAGAAACGTCTTGTTCTAAATACATAAACCGTCGAAGAATCCACATCAAGATAATAATCGCCATTTGAATTAATTAAAGCTTGACTTCAATTTGTATCTTGTTCCTTTTACTACACATCATAAATTCATGACAATTACACAAGCATATCAACAACACGAGTAACATAAAGTACATCATCATCTTTATCATTCGTAGCCCTGTTTGACGAGGAGCTAGTGGCTTAACAATCGCACGGGTCGATCTTCAGGTTAAGCCGCGCTTGCCTAGGTTTGTCCATGGAAGAGTGACCACCTATACCGAGTTTCCTCCGTGCTTCGGGAAGCACGTTAAGCCGTTGGCACGGCTATCATTTGCAGATATTTGACAGTCGTTACAAGTAGTCAGTGGCCCGAAAGTTTGACAACAAGTCTTACCAAGGGGTATCGTATTACCCAGCATTCTGGGTTATGGAGGTCAGATAGGCAGTCGTCCCATGTGAAATAATGGTATTCAGCTGCATCCGGTTATACTGGAAGTTGACCCAAACATATTTGGGAAAAGGCTAGGCAGGTGATGATGGCAGTCCTGTTTGGCCCACTGTTGAGTATATAGACCTCCTTTCCTATGTGTCATTATTCCCTGGTCTGCGCGAGTCTCAACCATGCATACATAGGCTCAATCTTTTAAGTACAAAGGTAATAAAAATTATGACAAACGTGCATCGTCAAAGCATAATTTACTCCGTGACAGTATAAAAAATACCATCAAAACTTGAAATTAGCTAACAACTTACTTACAAGCCATAAAGCAAAGTGACAGGGAGACTCGAACGCTCTAATCAAATCTAATCCAGTTAAAACTTTTCCAATAAGCGTCCCCCACAGATGCATTCCTTTACCACCATCGTAAATGTTTGCAGAATGAGTCACGGACTTAAACGTACGAGGTTCATCTATTTACTACAGGCTTGGTCTTGAATATGTAAGCCTCGGGGCACTATTGATAATCCTTGACCATGCAATAGCATAATGGATTAAAAAGTTCAATGCATTCCGTAGGCGTTGCGAGTTCGTCGCTTAAGGGTTCCCCAGGGAGCTATCTTTGGTCCATTGATTTTAGCGTTTTCTAGCTAGAGTTTCCATTGATACAGTCAATATCGCTATATAAAATGGATTTACGAATAAAATATAACCAACCATAGTACCAATTTACTGATAAAATGATACTATATCTCGCATGACCAAGGAATATTATCTATATAACTAGCGTTTAATATCATTACCTTGCATGAACACATAAACATTACTATAGGTAATCTTTATTTTAATGTCCATAATGACATACCAATTATTCAGCTACAGCGTTTAACAGAATTGCTCTCTAATTTATTTTGAAATAACCCTTGGAAGCAAAGAAATTGGTAGGAATATCCTTATTCCAGCCAAACTTGATCTCGCGTCTAGCCAACGGGCCATTTAACTAATGAGATAAATCTCCAGCCTTTGGGGTAGATTTTTACCCCAAGCAAGTGAACAAGTAATCTTTCAATCTTTTAATGACATAAGTTTGGGTACGCGATGATTGTCGGATTTTTCGCTGCGATCAAGAGGCTTACAAAAAGTCCCAGTTGGGTACAATAAATTAAGACGGTTGGGAAAGTGTGGGTAATCTAACAAGATTTTTCCGGTTATTTTATTTTAGCAGGGTAATTTTGCTATTGGGTATTTGATAATTTTCTTTGATAAGTTATTGTTTACTTTATGCAAATAAAAGAATTGATAACTAAGTAGGTACACTTGAATAGACGAGACACGTTTAAGATTATTTTTTCAATTTACGGTGCCACTGCCTTCTCATTACAACAGGAAAATTGCACAAAAAAAAACATTACCAAAGCGATCCAAATCCAACTTTTCTGCTTACTTTAACAAAGTAGTTATACGGTAAAAATCAAATCACAAATTGTTTCGCTCAGTCTCATAAAATAAACGTTCAGCAATTTAGTTACCATAATCTCCATAAATTTTCGTTATTTGCAAATAAGATATCTGAAGATTAATGTACAGTACAAAAAGCGAAAAATATTAATCAAAGAAACAACGGTAGATGGGTATCATCAGTCACATAACACGATCCCTAAGACAAGGAGCGCGATGGAATGGAAACGATCAAAAATGTAATCCATTTCCTTGTAGTGGATGCCTCATGAGATAATAACGCAAGATACATGATCTCCTAGTATGACACCTACTTTAGTCTTTAATATTCGGAGTATACGCTATGTTTTATTCATGGACGCAGTTACTTTATCGCACTATTATAAAGTGTACGACGGACGTTTACATGGGTATATGAAGGAATTTAAATTTCATCTGTCTCTATAGATTTCACTTTCCACAAAATATGTGCGAATTGCCACAAAACGGTGACGCTAAGCCAGAGAATGATGGCTGTATTTCTACCAGAGCTAAATGCTTCGAGATTAAAGCCTTGCTCGTTTTTTAAATATTTTTTTCCACCAGATCTTACGATCTTTATTGGTTATGTATCAAATACATCAATCGCTACGCAGCTTAGCACATAAGATAATATGACGGAGGTAGTTAGTAACGTTAAAGACATGCCTATAACTTGCATAGTAAAGTATGCTTTGAGACATTCAAAAAGACGGAGAAATATTCGGAATTGATATCCAATCTACAGTAAGTGGAGAGACACCAATAGCAGAAGAAGATTCGATCTTTCTTATTTTTTTCAGTGGCATCAAGCTACTTTTATCGGTAGTTTCGTGCAAGTTACAGGCATGTGTATTTGTGGCTTTACTGTGTGCGCTTTGAAAGCACGCAAGTCCCTGACATTCAATTTCTTGAGGTCGTCTCACGCCCCTTACGGTGGCGTCTATACGTGACTCCTGTTCAACGGCGCGGAATATTTTATTTATTTCCACGCTTCATATATCTTTATTATTAAAAATAAGCGTATCGCATAACTTTGTGAGGCAAGAAAGGTATAAGATTTTGCGTATTTATTTTTGTGTGCGTTTTGCCTGTGATTCATGTTGTAATATTCTTTTCGGTATTAAAATGTAAATGTTTGTTGAATACTACTTTTTTATAATGTCTCTTTCATTATGAAACAAGCAAAAAAATTAAGATTTCACTTTGCTGAGCGTGTTTACTTTATGATTCATTTTGAATAATTATGGCAACAAGATTATACCATCAACAAAATATTACACGATATTACTCTTATCTCTTCCTCCATTTTGCTTTCCTACACCGATCACATTTTATCTTTATAGGATCAATAACTATTTACATTTAATAAGGGAGGAGTACTACAGAATCATTTTACGGAAAGTCTTCCCTCCGATGTCGTTTCGTTACGCCATTATTCAGAATAGGGGACCGAGCAGCGAGCACTTAGCGACATTGCTCTTATTGTTATTTTTGAAACCCATTTGAATGTCATGTCAAAACGCGAAAGTGATTTGCAAATCATACCAGCGTGACTTTTGTTACTACAAACTAGTTATCAATTCAATGCTTTCTATACTATCTAATCTAGGCGTGCTAAATCGAATAAAGCTATTACTAGGTATAAGATTGTTAACTTGAATGTCAAAGTAATCAAAGAATTTAATCAAGTAATCGATTCAGCTGAAAACTCATTATTTTACAATACAGAATCAGTTTTCATTAGCATGAGCCAATTTAAATACAGTACAACTTTGACTCTTAACGAAATGATAAAAAGGTTTAATATGAAAACTGAAAACCACTTCATAGAAGAGCGTAAACATTAAACTAGTTCAAGTTCACATCACTGAATAATCAGACAAAGCAGCGGATATATGTAACAACAAACAAAGACAGTAAATAAATTAATAATGATTTGAGTATGAAGGGCTTAACATCGCAATTGAAACTTCCGTCGGCCATACATCATGTGATATTTCGTACGACATGACGGATCGTAGAGAGCCCGCTTAAGTAGGACAACCACGCTGAATTGCGAACTACTTTAATTTAATCTGTTTCTATTGTAATTGTTGATTAATTGTGTCGTTTGTACGTGTCATCTTCAAGTGTTGTTGTGAGATGTTGGGTTTCAAGACGGGCTACTGAGAAATGAGATATAGATTTAGCATTTCCAAGAATCACACATTTGTCATTGTAAACCTTTATCTTCAAACCTGCATCGCCATGTTCTTGGGTTCGATTTCTAGGTCGGGCGAAATGTTATTGGGTTTTTCCATCAGGTTTTTCATAAGCAGTCGCAGATTCTAGATTTATGCCCAGTTGAAGGCAATAGGTCTGCCCCCTATTACAACGGACTTCAATTAAATTGTAATAGGCGAAATATGAGTGTACTATTAGGTACACCTCTGCCTAACCCTTCGGGAATTACAAACGTGATGTTATCATCGAGCGGGCTTTATCGTCTTGTCTTACATTTGGTCTCACTTGTCCATTATCATTACCATGATACGGTAATTGGACGCAATCCAGTCGAGCGATCGGAGTCAATCTTAATTTTTCACAATTAGCAACATCAGATATTATCTGTCTTGGCGTCTACTTTGTACGGTTCTCCCCATGGACCGTGTCGTTAATTGCTATGATCATTGCACTTAGCTAACGGATAAGGATCTTGGCACGACCAATGTTTAAGTAGCCATCTGGTTTAATGTTTAAAAATATATTTCCCGTAATGAGGTAAACATAAAAATGTGAAAGAATAAATAGTAGAAGATGAATAAAATTCTCCAGAGCACTAATTAAACCTGTTCGAATATTTACATGAAAATATTCATCTGT
Source organism: Noctua janthina (assembly GCA_963576755.1). Classification (NCBI taxonomy): domain Eukaryota; kingdom Metazoa; phylum Arthropoda; class Insecta; order Lepidoptera; family Noctuidae; genus Noctua; species Noctua janthina. The sequence continues at coordinate 7,201,540 of OY755063.1, read as the reverse complement.
ATCAACATAAAACCAGCTACGTTTGAATTTGAACAAAACAGTATTAATGTAAAACCGCGCGTCATCGTGTATCAGACATGTCCTGATATTAAAGTTAGTCAGCTTGTCCTGGGACTGACGGCTGATACCCACAGCGCTTTGGGAATTCGTAACATGTTCAGGTTAAATGCATTTTGTTTATTATATTTCACATTCGAGGCCCTCTGTTATCTTTCAGTGGACTAAATGAAAATGTTTTGTGTACATTTGAGATAATTAGTTTTATTACTGCTATAAAAATGTTTTAACCGAGTTTCTCTCTTTTAATGTTTGTAATAATTTACAATTCTGCCAAGTAATGACTACATGACAACATTACTGGCTGAATTAAAACATTAGTTAGGGCTTTATTGAAATATATGAACACTTTTGTTTATGAAATAAAAATGCTAGTATTAACTTTCAATTGAATTTTATAGGTAACGTTAATGCCAGTCTTTGTACATTACATTGTATTGATGGCCCAACCTAAAGCTCCTTTAAAATTGATTCTATTCACGCGAAAGCATCACTTTCTTTAAGTGACTTCGACTAATCTGTCCCGCGTCCATTAGTAACCTCTGGTTTAAGAGTCATTAATCCACCATGGGCATTGGACAGTTGACTGACACGACGTGAAGGGGAGAAACAGGCACAATGTACTACATGAATAATTTCTTTTGTGAAAGTATGTGTGAAAAGTTATGAGAAAATCGCACTTGAAGCCGTTAACGTGATTGACGCACGATTTTTGTTATGGCGTTCGCTTTACTACTGTGTATCACGATTTGATAGTTAGACATGACTTTTTATGGGCATAGTAAAATAGTAAAAGCGATATCTTTTTAACCTTTTCTCTGTAGACAACGTGTTGTGGTAAAGTCAGAAAGTTTGTTAGAAAAAAAATGGAATGTGAAAATAAAACAGCGCACGTGAAAAAAAATATTTATAATCAACATACTTATCTCAAAAATAAAAAATAAATCTTTCATTGACCTACCTACAACTGTTCACCTGTTATACCTATCCGAGTGATCTAAGATTATATCTAGAAAACAGTTTATTGATGGGAGAAATCTGAGTAACTACTCGAACTTAGAAATCAAAGGAAATCTTAAGTACCTATTAATAGCGAAGCGGCCAAAGCACTTACACAAGCATTTAATAAAAAATAAAGAAAGAAAGCAAATGCCAGTATACAATACCACGCATTCCTTAAATGCCCGACACGAGTATAGTAAACAAAAAAACGTTTACTTTTTTATGTTGCAGCCGGAATCAAGGCGTATACCCTTTGAGGTCGTCACGTCTCATTTGGATTGCCACCCATCCGCCAAGCGTACAGATCAATCACATTTCAGGACTTTACAACTTCCTCATAAAATACTATCTAGTCTAGGTACACTAGAGTAAAAATACTTGGCTTTTAGAACATTGTCTCAGTCACTCATACTTGAGTGACAGTCTGTTTCCAAAGCGTGATGGCAAGTTTTACGGCACGACACTGTAAAGTGTAGTAAATACTTTGACCTAATAAAACATGTATCAAACAAGAACCTTTTGAGCAAATAAAGTGTTGTCCTACAAAAGAATCGTAAACATTGTACTTCGTGTGCGAACATAAACATTGAACGTTTCTCTAAACAGAATGAAGGTTTATTCGCAACATTCCAATGGCTCCCGTTTTATTCGAGAAACCCAGTGGGAACAGGGTTACCGAACGAATCACTAACCCACTAACAATGAGCTTTAAAAGAGGAGTCCCTTGTGACTTGGATGTTTTAACTTGGAGCTGCTCTTACATTTCGACCAACATTTTCGATTTTGCTAGTACCTATTGATTCTGGTCTCCTGGTATAGCTTGCAGAATACGTAAGTAAACTCCAATTGTGCCAGCTGCATGTTATTTTTTGAATACTTACTTCCACATTATTTTTATACCATAAATTATCCCAGTCTCATTATGAATTATAAACATCCTGTTTGAAACGGTCGTATTTTACAAACACACAATATTTTCTTTTCATCCTGTAGCAAAATTAAAAGGGACATTAATGCAGTCCTCTTTGCGAAAATGAGCTTTAAACATGTTTAATTAGGAAAATGACTGAATTGTAGAATTTTCACAAGTAAACATTTTTTTGATAAATTACTTAACCCAAATCTAAACCAACAGTATTCTTGGCATTAAAATAAAACTGCTACTTAATTTACGCTACAAACAAGGATAAAATTATGCCAACACAGGCGGTAGTGCTGTGCTCAAAATAGCGTTTGTGCAAAAATAACCGGCTGTTTCCCACAGCCGAGTACCATGGGCAAACGTAAACATACATGGATTGCAAGTTCATTGGCTCTTATAGCCAGAAGCTAGTGTTGCTGTGAAAAACAAAAAGAAACGAATGATAAAATGTTTGAAAAAAAAAGCGTTTATTCGTGGTGACCTCCTAAGCATTTAAAAATTTTACTTCTGCCAAACAGAAAAACAGTAAAAAAAAATGTGATGATGTGTGATGTGTGTGTGTAATAATTTGTTAAAATATTTCACTTAAAATAACCTGCCGTTTTTATATAACCTTTTCATAATAAAATGTAAAATACTTCGTATTAAGTGTAGAAGAAATTAAAATGTTAAAAAAGACAACTTATTCTCCTTTCCGACTAAAGTATTAGTTATGCAGTTTTCTTCGGCAGTTTTATTAAAAACAACGCTACACGCGTTTAACGTTACGTCCAACTTCAGATTTTCTTTGGCAACTAATTTAAAGTTATTCTGGCCAACACTTCAATGGATATGGATGAGCCGATGCAGATTCAATGATTGCGAATATTTTTCCTTGAATGGAAGTTCGAATAATCGAATAAACTGCTTTTTTTATGCGATAGTAATCGATGTAATCAAGCAACACAAAGGCGGGTCATTAATTCGATGGCAGCAATGAACAACAAAAACATTTTAACTGACTCCGCGTTCCGGACTGAATCTTAATGCACGTTAATCTAAATTTCAATGGATCTGAAATAGGGTTGTCGGTTGCCGGCGTTCACTTGATCCCCTAGTTAAATAAAGGTTAGCGCTAACAATTTCAGCAAAAATTATATTATTTAATAATTCTGGTCTTTGCTCCTACATAAAGTTATTGTATGATTTATTTCGAAGAGCTCTTTCCTTTTCAGTAGCCAGGAAGCAACAAAATCTTTATCAAATTCAACATAAAAAGACAAAACAATATAATGAGAAATGGTTTCCATCAATCAACTTTGTAGCTCTGAGCGACCCAACTGCAAATCGCTCTGCGTCTTTTTAAAAACAAATCCTTTACATTTTGTTCCGTTTCGCTTTACCAGCAATTCCCATTTCTACTGGACACTGCCTGTTCAAAACTTAGTCGTTCGTATAAATTCGGTACACATTTTTATTCGAAATGTGAGAGTTTTTAAGTCTCCTGTGTTCCTGTGCCCATCCCTAGTAGTAAAATAGATGGCGCCAAAATTAAACGATTTAAACTCTTTACCCATTTTGTTGTTTACTGTATCTTGAACTCGGTAAATTGTTTTTAGAGTAAACTAATAAAATAGGTTGAATAAGTAGTTTTTTGACTTCATTCTGGGGGATTGGAATTCTGCGAAATGTTTTCGATAATGTAAATAATTATACCGTTTGAATCGAATCGACAGTTTTGTGATCAACAATTTTGTTTTACTTCTTCGAACTACGTGTTTTCCAGATATACTGAGTTGCTTTGCTTATAGAGAATTCAAGCTCAGGGTAGAAGTTCGTAGAAGTAGCTAACATCAAGTAAAAATAGGGTAGATATGAATTCCAAAAAAAAAGAACAGACGTTCTTTTATTAAATTATCATTCACTTTTATTTCGCAGTATAAATTCATTGCCAGTATTAATCTATTGTAAAGCCATTGTCTACAGCATTCGTTCAATGTACGAATGAAAAAAACCGTTTCCCAATCGGCATTCTGTATTATTTTCGTACCGATATCAATTCGTATTGTATTGTTATTGCGGCCATTAATCATCATTGTTTTATTGTTCTTATCGATATAACAAACATGTGTCGAGAAACAACTGGACGTGCTTTTAACAACAAATAGATACGAATCGCCAAACAATTGAGAATTTTGAAGTTCGATTGAGCGAAATTAGGAAACAAAGTGGTGTTAAAATTCTTTACAGGTTTTTTTACCCGACTGCGGCGAAGCCTCAAAGGAGGGTTATGTTTTTTACTGGAAACTTTAAAAGAGAGCCGATTAATCGACTAGAACGCATGACATTTTTTTTTTTTTTAAACATATTGGTTTCGAGAGCGAAAACAATAGCTTCCAGGGATGTTTGAGGGTTCTATCAAGCCATTCAACATCAATAAAAACAGAAAACAATACCACCCCAAAAATTATGCTGAACAAAAACTGTCACTTGACAAAAAAATCAAACAATCAATAACGATTTGCAGTTAAGCATAGTTCATTGTGCTAAACGTTCGAGCCATTGAACGACAAAGCCGGCGACATCTTGCTGACAATAGGGCGTTCTGTACCACAACGTACCACAATGGGCGTTCGGTACCAAATCGCCCCACAAAGCCCTCGGAAGCCACTCGATATCCGGCACTAATAAAAACCGGATTCCGGATACCGCGATACCGAACACGGCGACTACACTTTATGTCCGTAAAAAAAGGAAACCCCCAAAATTTACAGCCCACTTCATAAAGTACGAAGTCTTAAATTTTCGAGCAGTTTTTGTTGGCTTTGTCATTTGAGGGTTGGCTTCGGTCGAGTGGGTGGCTGTCCTGCCTGTATAAGCATTACGTACTGCCAATTTCTTGTTCTGCAGTACTCAACAACACAATATAAGTACTACCTATATCTAAGATTTTAAACTTTCATAGTCACTAAAATTATTATAACTAGAAGACGGGATATTTACCATGTTTATTGTTTTCTTTGAGTTCCCGATATTTCGGCGCTATCCCGTCTTCTAGTTATAATAATTACCTGTATCTATTTTTTAGGTATTGCAAAGAAACTGACTGATATGCACTGTGTATAAAATCTTTATCGGTCTCACTTCAATCTTATTATCTGGTTTGTTTATAATATAAAGAACGTAGGTACTAAGTAATATCCGTCTTTGTAAAATTAATTACAATTTTATAAAATTGATTTTCTTTGTTATTAATGGAAGCCCAATATGAAATAACCTCCCCAGATACTTCAGTTCTTATTTGTTTTATCGATTTAGGTTCAATATAGTTCACTTTATTACGTCGTGACACAGTTTACCGTTTGTATACCTACGTAAATTATTCTAATAACATAATTGAAAGCCTTAATGAAGGTTCTACTTTTGATAAAATATTAACTTTAGCCTACGAAGACAGCTTCGGAAACATATAATTTATTTTAGTCTCATCATCATCATCTGCCTAGCCTTCCCAACTATGTCGGGGTCGGCTTCCAGTCTAACCGGATGCAGCTGAATACCAGTATTTTACATGGAGCGACTGCCTATCTGACCTCCACAACCCAGTTAGTACTGGGTAATACGACACCACTTGGTAAGACTGGTTGTCAGACTTTTTGGGCCACTGACTACCTAACGACTGTCAAAGATCTAAAAATGAAACCCGGGACCAACGGCTTAACGTGCTTTCCGAGGCACGGAGGAAACTCGGTATGTAATGGGTGGTCACCCATCCACAGACCAACCTAGGCAAGCACGGCTTAACCTAAAGATCGATCCGAGCGGCTGTTATTATTTAGCCACGAGCTCCTCATTCTAGTCTATATTAATTTTTATGACAAGCAGTCCTCTGACTTTCATCATCAGTTCTTGTAACGCACAGAACGAATACAAGAACAGAACTGGAAATGATAAACAGGTAACCTAATTTTGGGCTGACTACACGCTAAGAAGCAGATCATCTGAACATGCAAGTTCTCCCTCAAAACGAAAGCTTGAAATAAAAATGTATCTCACGCATATCACTGCAAACATCCCCGTCACTCCGGAAAAAGCATAAGATTCTCAGACCAAAACACACAATAGTAAGACGATATGTCTGGAGGTTGCCAAACAAGCCACCCCAATAGAAAACAAATTGACATTTCAATGGAGCTCGCCGCAGGACCAGCCTATTTGCAATTCAAAGAAGGACTCTTCAATAACATGCCAACGTATGGAAATAAGTGCGTTTTGAAAAGGATCTGATTTCTGTAGATACGCGAGAATGTGGTTTATAAGGAAAGCTGATCAAAGAGCAGATAAAAAGTGGAGTAGACAATTATATTTTAGAAGAAAATACTGTTGTCATTATTCTTAAGAGCGTATATATAAGGTCTATCTTTTCATACACGAAATATTTTAAGAGTAACTTCTATAAGTCGTAAAGTCGCCATAGCAACGAAAAAAAAAATATCCGAGTGTTTTTTTTTACAAAATTATTATAATTCTAAATTTTTTTGAGACTTTTTGTCTAAAACCTTTACTCCCATATTCTAACAATGACAGTAGGTAAATAACACGAAGTAATCTAACGTAATTGATGCTTAAAAATAAGGAGCCAGTATTTATTTTGTGGGTCAAATAATTTAAATTAATTATTTTTTATAAAAAAAATATACTCAGATAAAAAAAAAACCCTTGTAATGGCTTTGTTATAGCCGTTAGATGATTCCTTGAAAATATTTCGTGTATGAATAGTTAGACCCTATATAGAGAGTGGGCAACGTCGCAAAGATCTGTCAAATATTTCGTTGTTTTGATTAATTTGTTAATATTACCGTGTGGGAATCAGAAATTTGGCTAACTAGTGAACTAAAATATAGATTATGAAATGCAATAGGTAATTAATATTGTAACACCGAATATTTTGTTTTACATGTAAAAAAAATATTTGGAAACTTTCCAAATGCTTATTTACACTTAAAACGGTTACAACATCAAATTCAGTGTTTTAATTCCAATTCATTATTAATACATTCATTCATTCATTTTTAGAAGAGTGAATACATGATCTTCAGGGCCGGCGGTGGATGTCTCGATAATTCACCCAGTGTTACCCTAAATGGTTTGAGCGTAAATCGTGTCACTAAATTTAAATATCTGGGGCATTACCTTACCGACGGCCTTGAGGATGATGTTGATATTGAGAGGGAGCGCAGGGCTCTAGCGGTCAGAGGTAATATTTTCTGGTCCGCAGATTCTCCCGCTGCTCTGAGGAAGTTAAGACTACGCTTTTTAAGGCATATTGTCAGAGCCTTTACACGGGAAGTCTGTGGGTCAGTCACACCAAAAGATCGTTGGATGCCCTGCGCATCCAGTATAACAATATCTTCAGGATGATGTTGGGGCTGCCCCGATTCTGTAGTGCTTCGGGGATGTTCGCGCTATATCGCACGGATGGTTTTCACGCCGTTATTCGCAAAAAGACGGTATCCCTGATCTGCAGATTGCGTGGCAGCCGGAACAAAATCCTGGAGACTGTAGCGGACAGGATCTCATCCCCACTTTGGAGGTCTTTTGTGAGAAGGGTAATTTAGTATTTTAATTTAATAATTTTGATAAATGTAATTTTTAATGTATTTAATTTTAATAATTTGATAAATGTAATTTTTAATGTATCTAATTCTAATAATTTTAATGAATGTTTGAAACTAATATGGATCTTTTAGACATCTGAAATAAATGTTTTCTTTTTTTTTTTTTTTTTTTTTTTTTTTTTAATATTCTAGTTCACTAGTTGCCATATTTCTTATTTCTATACAGTAATATTGCCAAATGAATTAAAACAGGTAAATATTTGACAGCTATTTGCGACGTTACCAACTTTTAAACGTTTAATACTAATTAAATCTAAAGCATAGTGCCTACGTGTTTCTTTCATTACCTGGAAGGTTATTCTTTTATCATCTAATTTATAATCATACTTGCAGCATTCATTGCAAAATCCTACGAAGTTATAAATTCTAATTTGTCGCTACAGTATTCATAACCACACTCAACCACTAATAGCACAGTAATAAATTTATTCTATGTGGAATCGTAGCTAAACAAATAAACTCATATGACGTAAAGTGCATTAACAAAGTTCCCTTACCCCGAATGAGTCAGGCTCCCTGCGGGGAAGACGCGCCCCCTGCAGGGTAATTCAACTGATACTACATTTATTATGGTTTCCTATTCAAAACTTATAATAGAGACTTGTAAGCCTTTTGAAATCGAAGAGATTGGGTAACTTTTTATACGGTTTTTATCAAGTTTTTGCAAGATAATCATTTGCACAAACTCACTTTTTCTTCCGATACCATTTTTTGATCGATCAAAGATAATAATAGGAATTTTAGAAGTAGAATCGACTCAAAGTACACACTTTCCTTTGTTCTAGAAATTAATATTAGTTGAAAAAGTTGTAGTTCATAACTTAATGACGGTAATCAAGCGAACCTTTCTACCAACCGAGATATTTTACGACGTAAGTAAAAGTTTTACTATCAAATTACAACAAAAAGTTCCGTAATGTAAGTTTATTATCACGAAGACTGATATTCGATTAAAAACCACTCTACTGTGACTTACTTATTGACGTATTGTTCTTCTGATTCTATTAGCAATAGAGATTGCAAGAGAAAATTTATATTGCGAGCAGGGTTCGTAATTATCATAATAATTATCCACGCTGATTTATAACTTGATCTCTTTTTTTACTTAAAAATGATAATTTCCGTAACATAACGATAGCCAAGAATAACATAACATAACGTCACACCTGTAATCCCCGAAGGGTGAAGGAGAAGTGTGCCTAATAGTACACCCACATTTCGCTAGATATGATTACATCCAATGTAATAGGGGGCGAGCCTATTGCCAGCAACCAGGTACAAATCAAGACTCCATGGCTGCTACTGACAAATTCCTGATGGAAAACCCCAATAGCAATTTGCACGACCGTTCTAAAACATGATGTAAAAAAAACCAAATTGTTTTATTCTATAGTTTTAACACAAATGTACGAGTACCAATCATTTTATTACAACTAGAAGGCGGGATATATATAAAATAGTAAATATTCCGTCTTCTAGTTATAATAATGTTAGTAACCATGACAGTTTAAAATGTTATACCAATCATTTTGTTTGTTGATTGACTAAACAAAATGTTTGTGACAATTTTTTTTGCATGGATGCAGAAAATCGGATTCAGATACATGTGAAGTTTATTTATTATAAATAATAAATAAAATTTGTTTATTTCAGATTAGGTAATGTCTATATTTTGTAGTAACAGATTTAGTAAATTATATTATAGTTTCATGATTTTTGTTATTATCAAGGTACAATTATCACTTCGAGCCCTGATTGAAAGTGATGTACTTTGCTATCTACAGTTCTTTATTAAGCTCGTGGCTAACTTCCCATGTAAATCATATAAACCGAAATGGGTACGTTCAACCGACGACAGAAAACGTAATCATCTGGTACGCATCCTCTCGTAAAAGGCAATCTTTCTTTCAAAGAGACGACAATGTGAAAGTATGGCGTTTAATATTAAGAGCATTACGTCACACATTTTTTGTTGGATCTTTATGAAAAATAGACTCATCTCGGATTATTCATGTTAAGTGTTGAAAGCGATGAATCATTTTATCTACAATTAGGTGAAGCAGGAAAAAAGGCTTTTTCTTTAAAAGATTAAGGTTTAAATTTAAGTAATCGGTGGCGATTGTGCGGATCATTTCCGGTGTTTAATCATAGTGGGATGCTTTTGTAATAATGATTAGGTACTTGACGCTAAATTATGTAAATGAGGACGCTGAAATTACACGGTTGACATTTGGCTTTCAATTTGTAGCAAGACGCAGCCAAATTGAATCCGGTATACCTAAATCAAATTCTGAAATGTCGGCCACAACCTTATTTCTTCAACCAATTTCGTTGATCCATTATAACATTGTCACAACATTATCTAGCAGTTTTAATTAAACTTTTATACTATGAACAAAAGCAAATAAAACAGTTACACTTACAACATCAAAGCCCATACGACGCCCTTAATAATCGCTACTCGTGCGTAATAAAACATCCAGCCGTCTCCGAAGTGACATAATTATCTAATAACAATCCAAACACGTGTTCACACGGCCATCATCTACCGAACATTTAATCCGATATTACGAAATCGTACATCTGCACGATATTAAGTAATCGTACGATTCGTACGAACCGTACAATGGAACTTACACGTGGTCCCGCTGTTACGAAGAACAATAAAAATGATTTTAATGCCCGCCACATATTTTGTTGGGCCCCAAAATGTGCGACATAATTGTCGTTAACAAGAAAACGTAATACAGTCGTGCTTTCATGCGGAGTTTTATTACTTCGAGAATGGCAGGAGAATATCGATTTTTTTTTTTGTTGGGGCTATAAGGGATTCATTGTTTTTGTTGAATGCCAATATTAATATGGAATGTGAAGGAATTTTGATTACTGATAATGAAATCCTAGGTAAATGTTTACATGTTAAACTATTTTAGTCTTTCATTTCTTTCTTTGCAGTGTTAAGTTTAGTGTTAAATATGTCAATAGCTCGACGTTAAAACGGAAACGGGCGCCAACAGGAAATTATAAATTCCAATAATTAATCTTAACTCTTCTCATACTTCCATTACCAAACCGATAAATATCCTTATCAATTGACACAACCATTTTAATTTAAATCCCTTCACAAAAACATGTGGGTACTTTAACAAAATGCACATTTCATTCATTGCCTGCATCTGTTTATGAGTTGCATCAACAAGTCTTTGTTTCCCTGTGACGTAATCGGAACTGAAATTAGAAAATAGAACAAACCATTCTTTGTTCAAAATGGTAAAAATCCGTTAACGGACTTCAATTTTCGAACACATTCGTAATAATAGAGCTTTGACTCTTTGAGTGCTCCTAGCAAAACTATGTTTGTGGTTATTTATAGTTAGGGGGAGTTCAAATTAAGTTTTATGAGCCGTCAAAAAAGGTCCTTTGTCTCGAGTTCTTTTGTTGATTGTCGAATGTTGTAATAAAATTATATTGACTGAGACTTGTGCATATTTTATAAGCGTTTGTTGTGTTCCGTTCCCATTTTGTGGTCTTCAAAGTTGCTCTGTAAAATTGTGGTCCATAAATTATTCCTCACATTTTTATGAACGTAGGTACTCATTTAAACTGTACGCAGCCTTATTTAGCGGGTCTGTATTCTGCGGTACCGAAAGTAAAAATTAATGAAGCTTTGCCTACATAAAGTGAGGATTCATTAGGAAATGTTAATTAAAACCGTGTGAGTTCTCAATTTGGATGTAAGTAAAAATAAGAGTCATCAAGTGAAGCAGTAATTTCCTGCGTGTTAGATGCTCTTGTGTAACGACAAATTTATTACCAACTATTTATAGTCGGGCGCTAAAACTCTAGCGGGTTATCGTGAGTGTGCGCCGAGCTTTACGAGTGCGCGGCTTGCGATACGAATAATTTGTAGCACAGTGTGGAGTTAATTTTATCTTAATTGCTGAACGCTTGAGATGAGACGAAAAAAATCTTAGATAACTTATTCAATGTTTTACCTGCGTCTGGTTGATTAAACAATCGCTGCGTGTAAAATATTTGTATTCAGCTGCATGCGGTTAGACTGGAAGCCGACCCCAATATAGTTGGAGAAAGGCAGGCAGATAATGATGACCTGTTTCTCTTGGTTGAGCATTTCATACCAAGTTCATTGTACATACCTGTAACAATAAAATAACACAATTAGAATAACGTACAAAAATTATTAAAGTAAAACGAAGCGCTAAGTTAATTAAAAACAACAATAACTTTGTAATTATTAATCTTCGCTTAATTTAATTTGAAAGTAAAAACAAATTAAGATTATTCTTACAAATTAAATTAGTTTCAATCATGTCTGGAATAATTACGTTTGAAAAATAAATTAACTAAATTTTTCATCGTAATAATTTGATATTGTTACGATCCATATGCTTGGTTTATTAATCCAATTATAATCTATAGAATCAACGTATTAAAATGCATATCAATTTTGTTTAATGTGCGTGTTCTTAACCTTTTGAACGTCAGAGCATAAACGCACGCGCGTGCCCTCCACGCCAAGACACAATTTCACCTACCATTTTGTCACATATTTGTGTTGTTTGGCGTACAGGGCACGCGCTTGCTTGTCACGTAAAAATGACAATGGCGTTCAAAAGGATAGTTAAATTTTGTCTGGGAACTAGTCGAAACAAAATGCGCCTAGATATTTTTGCAGCGAGCGCCATAACTGAACCCCACAATCCAATTACTATTAAATACTGATCTCTACTAAGGTTACTTACACAAATGGTTGGTCGGTCGACGTTTGGGTTTCTGACTGTAATCAGTATCATAATTTATACCGACCATAGGTTCACGTGCTGACGAAAACATTAATCGTAAAGAATGGTCACAAAATCAGGCATTCATTAATTTAAAGTCACGCGACATACTTTTTAAAAAAAAATCAATGATTGTAATATTTTTAACACCCGACCAAACAAGAGGGGTGTTATAATCTTGAAGTGTGAATCGGAGGATCTGTGTGTCTTTTTGTGGCATCATAGCTCCTGAAAGGATGAACCGATTTTGTTTTTTTTTTAAAGACAGATGTTGTTGCATGAAACAGAAAACTTTGAAAGAAACTTACACAATCTGATTGTTGCCTTTCACTTATGACATTTGGTGGAAAGCAATTGGGGCACTTAATTTCGTGTCCTGCGTGTCCTATTGTTTGTTCATTACAGGAACTGATGGACGCTACTGAAATCGCGGCTCAGTTCTGGCCGATACAAAATTGGATTGCCATCGACTCGCTAAGATGATAAATATGGAACAGAAATATCTTTAAAAGGAAAATACAACACTAATCTAAATATGTATTTGCAGACATAACTCCATAAACTTCTACAAATCGCAATCGTAATAGCAGCTAAGCGTATTATTTAGCAATTTAGCACAAAGCGTCATTGCGAACACGCTTTAGCGGGAATTTAACCGCAAATCGATAAATGCATTTGATTTCTAGAATGCAGTAATAACTGCAGCGAGTAGGGGTAGTCATTACTTCTGTATACCATAATATGAAGCTTATCCTCGAAGAGTTAGGCAAAGAGGTACGTATTAGTACACCCACATTGCGCCAGTTATGTACGATCCTCTTGCCATAGATCGGGCACAAATCCAGACTCCGTGGACGCTACTGAGAAATTCCTGATGGAAAAACCCAATAACACTGCCCGATCTTGGAATTTCATTTATTGTTTTTCATCATTTGTTCTTATAATTTTTACACAAAAGATCACCGTAACATACACCATACCTACAAGGTGCATAATATAATTGTATTTAATCGAACCCAGAGCTTCATGCTCAGCACTCGCGCTTGCGAACACTATACCAACGAGGCAGTGATTACTCCTCTATCTATAAATCGAATAAGTAACCGTCCACACGCAGCGATTTGCTGAGTTTTATTGCGATTGACGAGTGTCGATAAGTCCGGCCCCACGCCCGCCCCATCCAATTACTTACAGTATACGAAGCTGCGTGAGGACGCGTCCTTATCTAAATGTCATCTGAAGAAGTCGCAGAATCAAGTCGCTTGCCCTTTTATGCGATTGTATCGTGATAGAAACATCGCGATTCTATTTTATATCGACACGTATGGAAAGATAAGGCAGCGACGCTATCTATTTATACAATTGTGTTGACTTATAATGGAAAATGTTGTCGTGCTTTTGTTGTCGCCGAACAACATGTTTGGAACACGTTCGTATAGAACAACAATTGTTGGTGCACTTAGAAAACACGTTGATTTACGACTCTCTGTATTTTCCCTGGTCAATAAATCGCTTGAAAGAGTACAAGTGTTTTAGTAGGTCTGTTAAGTCAAGCGTACCTTTCTATTGTATGAGAAAAGTTCTGTATGTATCTAAGAGTTGAGTAAGCAATTTGGTCTCGCAATAGAAACAAAACTAACGTTGAGTATCGATCTTGTTGCAATATATCCTTATTCTTTACATTATTGTTATCTAACGAAAGAGTGTTTTAGTAGTATTTTGACCCCGATAGATGATTTCAACCCAATATTTACAAATATAGATGATTTCTACCCAATATTTACAGAATCAATCCGTTGCCCATGATCATTCTCCCGCCTTTATCCCAATTTATTTGAGGTCGACGCAGCATGTCTTCTTCTTCCATACTTCTCTATTATTCGTCATCTCAGAAGTTAAAGGGGTTTTCATTCACACAGTCCATCTACCATTTTTTTTGGTCTTCCTCTACTCTTATAGCATATATCTGCATCCACACTCAAAATTTTCCTCATTCCTCCGCATCAGATCAATCCGTTGCCTAAAAATATATTCCGAAATCTGAACTTCAGGAACATTCCCATAACCGGTCAAAACTTCGATCCTCAATCAAAAATTACAAACAAAAAATATGAACAAAATACCGTAAAATAATTACAAAAATCATATCTAATTCCAACTGGCACGAATTTTAATCAGGTGTATCCGGGATCCCGTTAATCAAAGTTATTCTTAAGTTTTGCACCGGGTATCCGAGGATTCCCCGGTTTTCAATTTTCCAGTTGATTTATCCAAGGATGGTAAGATTAGCTCTAGGCAGGGGGAACGTATGGGGATCTTTCTTATTTGGCAACGGTGGATGAAAAACGGGTACCATATTTTTTCATGTTTAGGGGTTTGAATTTTGGTGTTTTGGTTCAAAATCTTTTTAACTGACGTAGTAGAGATACTTGGTTAGAAACTCATTCATTTTTTTAATTTATATAATTTTTTTTTGCACTGATGAGATTTGGATCTGTAAATCTATAGAAAATGTAAATGAAATATCTTTAAACTCATCATTCATGTGCCCTCATCAAAATTCATTTGGGGTCGGCGCAGCTTGTCTTCTTCTTCCATACTTCTCTATTACTCGTCACGTCGCCTCAGCAGTCACCTTTTTTCTAGCCTCACGGATTCAAAAGTTTCCTTATTCCTCCGCATCACATGACCATACCACGACAACCGATTACCACACAACTTTAACTGACAGTAGTAAAGAAAAGGAACAGAAATTAAGGTGTTATGTAAATAAATATAGGTTGCAAAATAAAGAGTCTATTCTGCACGATGTATGACTGAAAAGGAGATTTGTTTGATTTAATAGTTTGATTACTCACAGTTATAAATAACGATATTGGTTACCGTTTCAATCGTATAAAATTTCTATCGAAACATTACAATAAAAACTCCGAATAACAAATACGGCAATATCAATGTTTAGATTTCTATATTGACACTACACATTCAACTGGTGTTTTTCAAACTGAATGATTTTCAATTTATCAACGAATTTGCAGATAATACGTGTAGACGAATATCCTCCGGGCCTTGTTCTTTATCCTTATAAATCTATTTCGGGTCAGTACAGTTTGTTTTCTTCCATACTGTTTATGAATCTCAATTTGCAGACATCTTAGTAACCAATGATCCCCTTTCTAGCTATAGTCTATCTATATGGACTTGTATGTAGATACAAACACATGATGATTAGAACGTTTTGTATTTCTAATAAGTAGAAATAAATGAAAAATTCCACGATTGTGAAATACATCGCATTTTGAATCTAATAGTAGTGCAATGAAAGCCAGTTTTCGAGGAAGTGCTTTAAAAAATATCTATTATTTTTTTTTTAGTAAATTTATTGTACAATGTCGTTTGATACACGTGGGAAATTGTCACTGCAGTTCTCGGCTCTATAACACGTAAGTTCCGCCTCGGCTGCTATGACAATGTTTCCCCACTTGTATCAAAATGTACTATTTCCATCATCGTTTTCGCTGATGGAATTTCGTTGATTATGATCATGTTTTCTTCAGTTACTAATTTAAGTGCTTGGTTATTAATTGTGTGTAGGTAAGTTAAATATAACTGACGAGGGTCGTGTAAACTACTTGTGACGTAATAGAATCCAATTAATAACGTTTTGTGGCTTCTATAAATATATTCCTTACCATTATCAATTTTCAATTCTAAATAAAGCCCCTCAAGTTTACATTAGTGGCTTGTATTGTGAGGTACGATGCTATTGTTGCGTAGTTTCTTTCATAATACATAATATGTATTTATTAAGTCAAATTTAACTTAAAATAATTAGATTTTAGGTTTTACTAGGTAACCTGTTAGGTATATTATTGATTAGTAAGCAGTTTTCCAATAAGTTTTAATTAGTTTGACGGCGCGGTTGGCGCAGTGGCTGAGCGATTGGCGCCTGCTCTGCGTGTCGCGGGTTCGATACCCGCACGGAACAAATATTTGTATGATCTACAAGTAGTTGTTCCAGGTTTGGCTGTTTGTGTATATGAGTTTAAAAGTTTTGTAAACACACCCACGAAACCGGAGAAATTCCTAGTGTGGGGAAACGTTTTTTTTTTTTTTTTTAAATAAAATTAAATGGTTGTTTGAAAGTTACTTAAACCTTTTTTACATTTTGTTTTTTTAATGAACGCCGATTACAGGTATTACGTTTATACAAGCTTACAGCAGAGAAAAAAGATTTTGAGAATGCCATTGGGTCTCATCGAAAAATTTCCGAAAAATATTTTTCAACAGCCCCGTGCGGATCAAAGCGGAGTTATTCCGAATATTTAATCAAGTCATTTTAATCAGGTTGACTATTCGTTCAGAATAAATAAAAGGGGCAGGTGGGATTGAAATGTTCCTTTTCTATAGCAGAAGTTTTTTCATCATCTGCCTACCCTTTTCCCAACTATATTGGGGTCGGCTTCCAGTCTACCTGGATGCAGCAGAATACCAGTATTTTACATGGAGCGACTGCCTATCTGACCTCCACAACCCAGTTAGCACTGGGTAATACGATACCCCTTGGTAACACTGGTTGTCAGACCAGTTTGGACCACTGAATACCTAATGACTGTCAAAGATCTACAAATGACACCCGGGACCAACGGCGTGCTTTCCGAGGCACGGAGGAAACTCGGTATGTAATGGGTGGCCACCCATCCACGGACCAACCTAGGCAAGCACGGCTTAACCTAAAAATCGACCCGAGCGGCTGTTATTATTTAGCCACGAGCTCCTCCTATAGCAGAAGTTTTTTATGTTAATTATTTTATGCAATATAGTTCTGATCGAAACTTAAGTTGATATCACTTACTTGTTACGAAAAATCACGAATATAATAAAAAGGAAAAAGAGATAAATTCTATTCGTGGTTTGAAACGTACAAAATCAAATTCAGAAAAAAAAAATGTAGTGCAATTCTTTTTTTAAAGTTGATATGTAAGTAAGTACCTATTTTTATAAACGGTCCATACGTATTATCAATCCCCAGAAAAACGTATAATAGAATGTTCTAGAAAGAAATTCAATAACTCAACGGAACAGCGATACGGAAAGCATTGTGTGTCAAAGACGTTTGTGAGCCGTTTCTGAAGAAAACTGAACTAAAATAACATTGAGAACAGAATGAATAGAAAATAAAAAATAATTCTTTCTAATACTGAACGAATCAATGGTGGCTCAAGATTATTTTTTTTGGGTTTAAATTATATTGCAAAGGTTGGGGATAAAAACAACAACACTTGGGGGAGGCCTATGTCCAGCAGTGGACGTCTTTCGGCTGAAATGATGATGATGATGTAAAGGTTCTTTTCATTATAAAAGTAAAGTGTTAAGTTATCAAATCTATACCAATAACTTTAATATTGTCTCGACTCGACTGCTACGTTGGTCTAGCGGTCGCAAATGCGACTGCTGAGCATGAGGTCCTGGGTTAGATTCCCGGGTCGTGCAAATTGTTACTGGGTTTTTCCATCAGGGTTTTGTCAGTAGCAGCGGATTTCTGCCCGGTTGGTGGTAAAAGGCTAGCCCCCTTCTCCGTGGGACTTAAACATAACTGGCGAAAAGTGGGGGTACTTTTAGGTACACTTCTGCCTAACCCTTCGGGGATTATAATATTTTAATTCCTTTTTCCGTCGTCACTCAATGTTTATAAGTTAATTTCCATAAGATATACGAAGTGTTAATGACTAGCAGTCCCAGAGACATGTAAAGACACTTGTCTCACCAAAGCAAGTCCTCATTGGATTTTTTAATTGCCGCAGCTCCATTTATAGCCCGTAAAACGAGCGTTCTCAAACAATTTTACATCACAACACATTCCGGAAACTCAATAAAAGACGCCATTTGTATTTTCTTTCAACGTCTCATTTAGGGACAATACGCCTAATGTAATGCCACAAATGAATAAGGAATTCCGTTAGGGGCGTACCAAACTAGGGTGAATTTAAGACACAGCGCATGCTTGCGATTACCCGACTAAATTGTCGGGCAGAACAAATTCGCAATTTCTATTATTCCGACAACGTTCAAAGCTAGATAATAAATAATGTCGTAGCGGGCACGTATTAATTTCGCGTAATAACATGGTCCGATTTCTCATAGAAATGCTCAAAGATCACTCATTGAAATCGGTTCGTGAAATTGAAATAGTGTGGTGAAGTCACGTCAAAATGCGTATTTTACAAACACCTGAAAAAAAACCGCCTTCCAAAAAAATACTAAAAAAGACTAAAATAACTTTACTTTCGAAAGTCGGTGACTTTGTTTCTTTCATTGAGTTTTTAGCCACCGCGCGGGATTCTTCTACCAAATACAAAAAAAAAAAAATCACGTAAATCGGCCCAATAATCACGGATCAATAATCGGTGTACAGACTCCAATACATCAAGCTTAGGGTTAACCTGTCAAATTTTCCCAATCAACCTTGAACCTATACAACATTATTTTTAGTATATGCGAAACCTGAATATAGTTTGTTCAGAATAAGTAACTGAATCGATTCCAATAATTTTTAAACCATGTTATAATTTTGTCCTAAAAATATTTAAAAAAATTACAAGTTGGACACCGAGCGACACTAAGCACTAAGCCATTACCTATCGCAATCATTTAGGTACTTAAGACCAAATTATTATTGAATGAGCTCAAGACGACGCTGGAGGCGCGTGCCGAGTGGTGACCACGTTTTAGTGCGGACAACCAGGTAACAGAAGAAGCTTATAACTTTGTGATTTTTCACGATACAGTTTTGAAATTTTGTACATAGATTCTTTACATTAAAATACTAGACACGTGTTTTCGGTTTCGCATATACTAAAAGTAATGTTGTATAATGCTTTAGCGATAAAGTTGAAAATCTATTAAAGCAATTTGACAGATTGTAGTAGCTTGATGTGCTGACGTCTGTACATACATGAAAGAAAAGATGCTAATACATAACCTCCTTTTTTTAGAAGTCGGAACAAACCAAGACTGCTATTCAAACAGAAGGAGTATCAAAGTGAATCCGCTTGGATCGGTTGATTAATTCGTTAAGACGATTTCACAGCGGGACATAAAAATAGACTGTCCATCTTTTGTCCTACCCTCAGCAATTTGCTTTCACCCATTGTTGCTTTCGATGCCCATTCAAAACTTCGCGGCTCATTTTTCCAATATCCTATTTGATTTTACAATAGTGTAATTATTTTATACTGCCTACTATTTTGCATATAATTGCACGTTTTCTAAACGAATTGTTTGGTTTGTGCAGTAGCTGTGCTTGAAGAATATTGTGAGATTTCTGTGACTGTCTCGTTGGTGTAGTGGTCGCAAGCGCGACTGCTGAGCGTGGGGTCCAGGGTTCGAGTCGGGAAAAGCGCTATTGATTTTTACATCAAAAATTTCTCAGTAGCAGCCACGGAGTCTAGATTTGTGTGCAGTTGTTGGCAATAGGCTCGCCCCCTATTACAAGGGACTTAAACATAACTGGCAAAATTAGGTATAACTCATTACTAGCGTGATGTTATGTTATGTCATTTTATGAAGGCATCTTGATATCATCTTGATATTCTTTTCTTTTCTTAGTAATTTTATAGCAGTATTGATATAAGAATAAAAAGCTTGTGCAGTAAGTAATTAAAAATAACAATAACATTCTTCATTAAAAGAGAATGGTTTCTATAAAATCACATAATAATACGTAGTACGCACGACGGCCAGTCAGGCAATACAAAACTAGTTTATACGGATCTCTCATTGTACGGAAAATTTATACAAAGCGAGGCCATGTTATACTGGAAATGTACAGCTTGATGGGCCGCCGTGGGTACAATTAACTTTATTAAATACCTGTCAATGAAAAAACATAAAACACTAACAAAGAGATACCGCATCGGACAATTGTTTTTATCCTGCAATGCAAATCAAAGAACAATATTAAAATGCATTAATTTCGAATTTACTTTGCATTTATCGACCAATTCATTATCTGTGTAAATGAAGTAGAAGAACAAAATTAAATGGCACATTTCCGTATGTAATTTCTAATAAGTGAACCGTAAAATCGTATTTCCGCAACCGCATGAAGACTCTTTGATGCTCGAGTGTATTTAATTTGAATGTGGAATTCGCACAACACATACGTACCTTTGTTTGAAGTGAGGGGAAATCACGCATCAATAACCGATGTTGGTGATCGAAATAACCGATTTATTTATTTTCCTTTATTGGCCAACCAACAATTGTTTACACTGATAACATTTAAAGTAAGTATATAATATCCAAGGTTAGTGTAACAATTAATTACAGGTTAGCACCGCATGCCCCATAAACAAATAAGATGTGCCACAAGACTATTATTAAACATTAATATTTGGGTACTTAACTAAAATTAAAATTACCCGATACGGCTAAAGAACTGAATAACCTTTCATTATATATTATTAGTTACTAGGTTCATTTTCCTTATTTTGTTGGCAAGACTATCTAGGGGTAAATTGGTCTGACATTGGTAAAAAAGGTAGCTCTTATATAAATCATTTTTTTTTGTTACCCCCATGTTTAAAATAGTTCTTTATATTTTATTAGCTAAATATTAAATACATTTATTAATTAAAATAACCTAAAGTACCTAATTAGCAAAAAAAAAATTAAAAAATGGCGTCAAAAAACTCCTCCTCAACGCTGTCAACTGGTAATGTTCCCAAAAGACTGGCGGCGTTGCCACGTTGTATGGCAACGGTAAGCCTTGGGCCAAGGTAAAAGCCAGCCCTTGGGTCACGGGAAGTGTCAACTAAGCGTTTTGAAATGTTAGAAGTACATATTATTCTTTATTATTAAAACAATTCAAAGTATTAAAAAAAAAGTAGTACTTATTTTTAGAACATTTGCGATAGACCATAAAGTTCATGAAACCACACGCGTAGTTAACAAAAATATCTTTAGACCGTAGACTAAATATTTCAACCCATTTAATAAAACCGACCACGTTTTCTAGGCATGCAAAACACGTGTCAGAAACTTCAAAAGAAGAAGCTTTGTAATGTTTTATAATCTAAACAGCAATCGGGACACCATCAATCAATTTAAACAAATTGGGACATCGCGGCAAAAACATGTTTTTCATAAAGCCAGTAGCACACCGGGGTACGAATATATTGTAATGCTGAGGCCACACAAACGGAACCCTCAATAAATTTTGATGGAGTATCGCAGGTTTACCTCCAAGGCTTACTGTTCTCCGTCGGGAAAATATAATAATCGGGTTATAACATTTGCATATAGATCACTATGTCCGGACACCCTCGGTTACCTATATTTTGTTATTTACACACATTTCTTATGAGTGGGTGTAAATAACGTCGAAGCTCGAGAGCGCACATGCGTTCATATTCGCGTTTCAGGATTTATTTTGCATATTTGTGCGGCAAGTAATTAAAACCGATGGCGGTTTTAATATTTGTGGCGTGATGACTGTGTGGACCCCACGTAATATATTATCTGTGCTGTGGAACAAAGTCCCTTGTATGCATTAATCATAATGACTTAATGAACTCTTCATGCCATAAAAAAAGAATATCGAGCACTTTAGCGGTTGTGTGTTCCGTTTTATCGAAAGAATGTTATGAATCTATCTGAATTTAAGCTTCCTTCTTGTAATATATTGCTTTAGTAAAGAAAACCCTCGTCTAAATCCTAGAAGTGATTTATTATAAGTATCTACCATTTGCAAAAATCTTCTCAATAAGATAAACAAACAAGAACCCCAAATATTCATAACCGCAACCCTCAATAAAAGTTAAAATAAACAAAATCTTAACTTTCATGTTGATTTATTGCTCATTTGTCATTGCCCCATCAAAATTCTGCATGTGTCACCGCAGGGGGAGCTCATGGTACAGTCAAGGAGACAATTTGTTTGCTCTGAACGAAATTCAGCATCGATTTTCAACTGAAATATTAATTCATTTAGCATTTTCGTACTGACTTTTATCTCAGTTTCTCTCAATCCCATTGATACGAGAATCTCCCTTATTTTTTTTTTACTAAATCCAAAAATACTTTAGTCCCTGACTGTACGTGAGACAGGAAAGACGTCAATATAGGAGCACAAGGGGGACAGGAAAGCCGGTTATGGAAAACAGACCACTTTCGTCATGAACCACCCAAGATGTTCTTAATAGACAAATGCATTATGTTTTTGTCCCATCTGTGCATCTGATAACATGGGAATCAACTTCAACAAATTAAACTTTAATAATGACATCGAAATTGGTCACAGATTCAACAAAGAATGGACATAAAAGGATTTATAATAGGATAGTTTGGTACGCCCAGATTTCCATTACATTTAGCTCTTTTATGAACGTGAAAGTTACAAAAAGTTTGAGGTATGTTAACGAATAAGAAGCGTTTTCCTGCTACCGAATATTATTAGCTCATAGTAGAAATGTAGTTTGTCTTACCCTTAAGAGTTTATGATCTAGCTAACGCGGAAATAAAAGAATGCTGTGCTATTTTATGATATTAATTGAGATCAAGCATTAAAGATATCGTCAAAAGTTTCCGTAACTCCTGCTTTTATAAGCCAATTAAAGTTATAAAGAAAGAAAGTAATTATAAAGAAAAATAATAATTACCTATAAAATAAGTTAACAGATGAAAGAGTAGATAAAGCGCATTATTAGCGAACGCACAATCGAGAACATGCCTTTCTCCAGAAGATCAATTAACTTTGACAAACGATGCTACCCAATCTTAAGGCAATCTTAATCCAATTTGAGATTCCGGACATCTGATGGACCGTGAACTTTTTTTTTTGGAGAGGTTCGAATTTCGTATTACATAGACTTTATCAAAGCGATCGCATGAATCATGGAGTGGAGGTAATTTTCATCATTTTATCATCTCTCCTCCCAAAATATTGAAGGAAAACCATCGTGGGAAATTTAGTATGCCAAAAATTCGAAAACTTGCATCATCTACCAACCCATAACCAGTGTGTCTTTCATCACCAGTGATGAATCTATTCAAGGGAAAGATTCATCACTGATGCATTATATTTGCATTTCCTTGTACATATTAATGATTTGGAGAATATTGGTCGACATAGAGCAGCGGTGGCCCAGTGGTGGCGGTCCCGACTTACGAGCAGTAAGTCGTGGGTTCGAACCCAGGCAGGCGCATTACTTTGTGTAATTTATTTCATCACCACTGCTCTCAAAACGGTGAAGGAAAACATCGTGAGGAAACCGGCATGTCCTAGAACCTAAAATTCGCAGACATGTGACATCTACCAACCCGCACTGGGCCCGCGTGGTGGATTATAGCCCGTTCCCTCTCATAGAGAGGAGGTCTGTGTCCCAGCAGTGGGAACATTATAGGCTGCTGCTGCTGGTCGACATTATTCTTTACTGATGTGAACCAGTGTTACCAAGAGGTATAGAGTTAACCAGAAACTTTTCATTACTGGTGATGACTTCCCACGTGACCCCGTTTTTTCTTTAACTTGAAATAGTCTTGCGTTAGGTCAAAACTTAATTTTAATTGAACGCACCCTCAAATTATAACCAATTATTTGCGTGGTGGATCACGGTCAGCTCCCTCTCATAAAAAAGAGATCTGTGTCCCAGCAGTGGGAACATGATAAGCTGATGAAGCTAAGCGATCAGTCAAATGGAATCGGTGAGAAGACTGTGCGTTGGTAGTGACCCATTCAAATACGTTTTAAGAGTTGCAAATCGAGATGTCCTAGAAAAATTCCAAACACACTGGGTGTGGATTGGTATATGTCCCCGCATAGTGAATTACGGCCAGCTCTCTCATAGAAAACTGACCTGTGTCCCAAAAGTAAGAACATCAAAGCCAATAATACTACGCGTCCAGTCAAAAAGACTAGGTGAGTTCGCCGCGTGTTACGTCATGTCGCACACAAATACGTTTTGAGAGATGCAATTTCCTCAATTTCTAACAAAGAGCAGCCTTTGTCATGCGACATTGTAACGCGAATCACGTAGCCCCCAGTATTTTGTCAAAATGAACGGACAACGTAGGATTTGAGCTTTCAAAAGCATTGGGTGTGCGCTAAATGAGCCTCGTCAAACCCAATCAGTGATTACTAACTACATATTCTGTATTGTACACACTTCATTACACAAATGATTTGACCTTTGAATTATTTCCGACACTAATGTGCCTAGCAATAAGAAATCATATTCATAGATCTTTATTTATCTCGACATAAAGAATTACAGACGCTGGTTCATATTTTCACAATCTTATATAGAGAAAGATGTCTGAAGTAGGAAGGTCATGAGGTACAGATCACCTCTCCAGCTTAGATATAACTTTTTACACCAAAAAGTGAAGTAAGGATACTGTAGTGACACTACAAAAAGTACTAAAGCAACATAGAACAAAAAGTACTACAGCGCCACCTATGTCGCAAATGAAGAACTAACATCAAATTTCTAAATCGCGTAGTTAAAGTTATCCGCAATTTAAGACCATATAGAAAAACCCGACCACCGTCGGGCACTGCCCACCAGACACAACACCCGTCTGGTCGGAGGACCCTCCCTTGTCTATGGGGGATGAAGAACTTTACGCCCTGTTCTGCGTACTCCTAAAATACTAAAGTTAAAATCATACGCCATTTACATTTTATGATATGAAAACTTTTCACTCGCAATTTGTACCTCAACCATAAATATTTCAAATGAAACTCTATTACATCGCTCACTATTGAATACGAAAAGTTGGTTTCCAATTGGTTTTGGAATAATTGAATTAAATCTAGGACACTCAGCACAAACACAAGTTCGATGTACGAGTTCAATGAGATTGGAACTATCGCTTCCGACATGAAAGCAATTTATAGTTAAACGAAATTCTTAACCTAAAGGATGATTTCCACCAAACAGATCGCATTGCATCGGATGGTCACGTGTGCGGACGGATGCGGCTGCAGCCGATCGCGTCCGGCAGGTTACGAACGGGTCCGTACCGTCACTTGTGAACATATCCGTTTCTTTGCCTAGTCAAATAGTTTCATTTCATCCGATCGTATACGACGACAGGCGAACGGAGCCGATCGCGTGTCGCAGCATACAAACGGCTACGATCGTGTGTCGCGGTAGACGCCCGCGGTCAAGCTGCTGTGCGCGGCTTGGTAATATAGACTTTAAATACTGTGTACACGATTTAATATCGTTTAAAGATTGTAAAATCCGTTCCGATCCGGTGCGATGCGTTTGGTGGAAATCATCCTTAATTATTAACACGGTAAAACTGTTTTTAAATAATAAAACATAATATCACGCCTGTAATCTAGGGAGGGATAGGCAGAGGTGTAATAGTACACCCACATTTCGCCAGTTATGTTAAGGTCCCATGTAATAGGGGGCGAGTCTATTGCCATCAACAGGGCACAGAACCAGATTTCGAGGCTGTTTCTTAGAAATTCCTGATGGAAAAACCAATAACAATTTGCCCAATCCGGGAATCGAACCCAGAACCTCATGCTCAGTAGTCGCGATCCGCGACCACTAGACCAACGAGACAGTCAAAGAAATGTTCAAAGAAAAGTTGAACCTATTTGTTAACACGGTAAAACTGTTTTTAATTTGGCGAACTAATCAACTATTTATTCGATGCTTTTAATGATAAGGATAAATATATAAAACCTCTTCATTAACAGCCTTACAAAAGCAACTACTAATCCACTCTAGACATCTGTTCTAAAACAAAAGACGCGTACCGGTTTCACTAACACTAAGTAACACTTAAATTAATGCCTAAATAAAAACCCATTGTTCGATTTTCAACGTTAAGCTCAGCGCTGAGAATTGAAATCCCAACAGTGCTAGTAACTTTCTAAGTTAGTCTTCGATATGTTATCAAGATGAAGGCAAGCTTTGGCGTGATCAACAAAAGCTACCCTTTGATTGTCTTAGTTCCGTTGAACGAAACAAATTGATTTTTTTAGAGAAAGTGTATTAAACCACTGTTCAGAGAAAGCTTTTAGAGCTTATCTTCCATCTTCAGGAAATTTTCTACACGGAAAGATTTAAGCTGTACCTTTTTATATTATTCTAAATAATGAGTCCGTCTGTCATAGTTATTTTGAGAGATATGAAATCATAAAGATTATAGATAGCACGTTAAGTGCGCTTTAATTTTACTTTTGTTGTATAGAAAGTTGATGTTTCGGCAATAATTCTTCATCATTAAATAGTCCAGCAATGTCTTTGCAAATTCGTGCTAACGAATCGAAATGGTAATTAATCATTATATTATCCGGCTGGATTCTAATTAACAGCGAAATTGACACCGTTTAAATTAAAAGCAGCCCGTTGTATGATACCATGGAATTAATATGTACTAAATACCTAACGGATAAAATGGAAAATCAATTTGTGATGAACTAAATGGTTTCAATTAGCTCAGAGCTTTGGCTAATGAAATAGTGTTGTACCAATCATATTACACGAATTCGATTTGAAAGGATTAATATCTAAATTCTCACAATATTTAACACATAACAGCACGCCTGTCTTCCTGATTTAAAAAAAAAATCTAAAATGTTGATGATGGCAATAGGCTGGCCCCTCATTTAATAGGACTTAAACATAACTGGATAAATATGGGTGTACTATTAGGTACACCTTCGCCTTACCCTTCGAGGGCTACAGGCGTGATGTTATGTTATGTATTTAATTAAGTACTTACACATTTCACCAGTTATGATTAAATCCCATGTAATAGGGGGGCGAGCTTTTTGCCGTCATTCAAATTCGGTACTGCTACAGCGAAATTTTTGATGGAAAAACCCAATAACACTTTGCCCGGCCAGGAAATCGAACCTCACGCTTAGCATTCGTACTTGCGACCAGTAGAACAAAAGTTAAATATTATGTACAGTTAGTAAGCTAAATATAAAGATAGCAGGTTCTATTTTTAGTCTTTTTACGTAAAATTAAATACCTAAAAATGAAATACAATGAAAATGTTCACATTAACTCGGCT
The DNA here is from genome assembly GCA_963576755.1 of Noctua janthina. Lineage (NCBI taxonomy): Eukaryota > Metazoa > Arthropoda > Insecta > Lepidoptera > Noctuidae > Noctua > Noctua janthina. The sequence goes on along the minus strand of OY755063.1, from coordinate 7,174,052 downwards.
ACTGCGATTTACAAAATCACATTATATTAAATGAAAAGAACAAAGCAGAGCCGACATTGTGAAACCATAGTAAGGTCAATCTCACAATGAACTCACTCCTATGGCTTCGTGGTCCCACTTTAATTTTATAATTGTTATTTTTACCGTTTTATTATATTGGTAGCAAGGGTACCAACATAAATTAAACATAGGTTCTTTTTTCAGGATTCTATTTATTTAAGCTTCATTGTGTATACTTCAATTTTTTTATTTTAAATTTATATTTGTGAACAAATTATTTGCATGCCCATGTGACGGCAAAATGTGGAGAACCTCATTATAAAAGAACATCTATGCCCTTAATACCCATGTTTGCAAAGAAATAAATGATTTGATTTGATTTGATTCAACCAACACTGATGATCTGACTAGAAAGACGGTGACTACTTTTTTATTTTTTATCGAGTGGTTAATGCCTAACCTGGTGGCCGAATTTTTGCCGCCCATGGCTCTGACTTGGCTTAACATGCCGTCGAGAAATATCTCTCAGCCATGATGTTTTCATTCACTGAAGCAAGTGATAATTATACAATACGCACATGAATGCGTCAAATCAGAGTTGCGTGTCTTGGGTTCCGACTCGAGGCCTATGAAGACCAATGAGCATGACTACTAATAAAGAAGAATAGAAGAAGGTATGCTGCGCTGCACCGATCTCAAATAAATCAGGATAAGGGCAGGTGAATGATGATGACATACCTTAATAATAACCGCTTAACTTAAAAAGTTCTGCTTAAAAATGCTTTTATGTGTTTAGACAATAATAACTTTCATCAGTAAAATGGTATGGTTTATATTCGAATCCCGTGGCATCGTCAAAATGTGCATAAATCAAAAGTTTCAGACAATCCGCCCGCACTCGCTACGGTAAAGAAAACGTCACTTTGAATCTTTGAAAACGTTCCAATTTTACTTTTTCTTGTTTTTGTTTGGTCTATTGACACATTGAACATCAATAAAGCTTTGGCACCTTTATTAATGTGAAATAGGTATCTACCTTTAATATACCTTTATAATCAATGGTAAGTATGGCCGAACCTCATAAATCGTCGGTCTGCTGTCGAACCACAGAACCATGATTTAGCACAAATCGCTGAGTATGCGGACGACTGGTCCCAATTAATCGATTTAGAAACGGCGTTATGCAATCTCATTGTTTAATTAGTAAGAAATTCTGATACAAACTGTACCATTCATATTCAAGGAAATTTTTAGAGAGAGATAAATATGCCTTATCCTACACGAACATTTTAACAACGATCATTTACAAACCTACTTAGAATAAATTTATATATTAGAACAAGACTTATAATTTTATCTACGAAAATATTCCACTTTTGCATTTTCCGAACAAATACTTATCTGATCTTAAGTACTTGGCACGAGGAGCAAAATTCAAATAGGCTGATAAAAAGGATTAAATCGAAAGCTGTCGACGACATCGCAGGGATCCCAAGAATGACCTAAATTGCCATAGAACCGTGGAACCCGGCTTGAAATGAACTCTTTACGCCCGGGAGATTATGATAAAGTCAGCAATTTTACGGTGACTCGACGAAGCGCTGGAAACTCATATTGCCTTCTTAACTTACACAAAGAAAACTTATTCTCGGACTGAACTAATTCCTTTTCATATACTCAGCGATGTTAAAGACCATATAAATTCAAAATGTTGTGTAATACTAATAAACGATCCCTTCCAAGTGCTTACACCGTAAAAACTTCAAGCGAAACTAAAGTTCCTCGTGCCAAGAAAAAGCTAAAGGTCTTTGTTCTCACCAGCCAAAACAAACGCTGTGTTTGGGCATTTGTTACAATAACAAACATTGGGGAACAAGCGCGCTCTACAGGGAATGAGCAAAAACGTGCCTAATCGAGGCGAATTGGAAATAAAACCTCCATGATTCGACGCCGACGTGTCAAGTTCCTTCGAATAAGGATTAAGAGCTTATTGTTAGCTAAATTCGCGGAACTTACCTGAGCCTACAACTCAAACACTGAATGCTTGATTTATGATATAATTTTGCTTACTTTACAGGCGAGGCAGCAAGCTTTTTTCATTTCTGCAGGTCGTAAATTGCGACCGTATGCGTAGTTTTATTAATAGTGTTTCTGTGCTGTGAGAAGCAGGGAAATCCAAGAAATCTGGACCCGTGCCCATATTTTTACTACCCAAGAAAATCATTATTGTGCAAGGTGAAGTAGAAGTAATGTGGATAAATTTCTTAGAAAGTTACAACATCAATTAGCCGAGTGCAAGTTGTAAGATGCTATTACCTGCACGCGGCGCCTGTCCCGCCAGGGTCCGACGGAACAAGATGTGTATAAAAGAAAAATGTTTTGATCTGTACAAGACAGGCCGCTGCTGATATAGCAATATAGAAGAATAGCTGCAAGGGGATCGCTAATTGTGCAAACAACGGGGATCCCATGTCGCAACTATTTTCAGAGGAATCCAATAGCCGAAAGCTATACGTTTGTATCATTCGACACCAGTGAAGGAATCATTTTTCGACAATTTCATAAAGCCAATTTGATAGCAATTACGCGAAAGGTACAAAAGAATGAGAGCGCTCGAAGCGCAAAATATGAGCAGAGCAATTTGTAAATTGAAATATCACCGAATTGATCAAATAATAAAATGAACAGCCGAATATAAAACACTCAATGCTCCACCGTACCGTACACACTCAGCTACTATACTTATCTACATGGATATAACTCGGCCACATGTTCAGAATTTAAAAGACAAGCCGACCACAAAATTGCTAACATATGTCGTAAACGCTTTTGAATTTGCAAAAAAAAACTTACCTGAATACAAGTGGCCAACACTTGAAACCAAAATATGATGAAAGACGAGACAAATGTTTTATGTAAAACACGACTGTAACTATGTTACTGAGTTACCAGTTAACATGTCTACTACTTTGTAAAATATTAGAAGCTAAGCAACGTTCAAGCAATCATTTATCAAAGGAACAAAACGACAATATTAACAAAGACGGGAATTCTAAAACTGCAACAGCTAAGTCAATGGACACAAATGCAGGCGGCTTCAAAATTAACTGGCGTTAAGTCATAAATTGAAAATGAGCCGAGTCGTGTACGCGTTCAAAGTGGCATGAAACGGCGAGTACTGATGACAGACGAGGACACAGGGTGGTCGCGTTCCCGGCAATCATGTCGAATGGTATTTAAAACGCGACAAAGCGTCCATGTTACTAACTAACAAGGAACACTAAAATATTCACAAACGAGCGGTAAGGGAAACCCTTTGGAAAGCAGGAGTTGATTTTCTATTCAATGCTTTTCATGTTCTGCGAAACTGAATTACATTTTCATATTCTGTTTTAGGTATAGTTATTTTAATTTTATAGTAAATACTGGAAATATTTTCGTTGAGTATTTTTGCTAAAGTATTTGATATAGCCGTAATTTCTTTCGTTTATTTGGATTTATATTTCTTTTCCCATTATAGAAATGGATTAACTGTAAAAATAACACTTTGATACCGAAATGGGAACACGATTTTAGTGCGTAGTGGTAAATATCTTCTCTGTAATATTTGGCTCGTAAATATAAATTCAAAACCCGAAATTCACGTAAGTAGGGCCCAGGGGAGCGAGCTCGAGTCAATAAATTGCCAGCTAGGTAACTGTTATCAGCACTTACCGCGCTCAACCAAATGTTAAAAGTTAATTGGTTAGAATTTCGAAACTGCACTACACTCTAAAAGGCCAGTCACAAAATTTAGCAAGTTCACACTTTAACGTTACTTTGGTGAGAAAATAGAGCTACCATTTCATATTTTTGTTATAATTAAGAATCATCTCATAAGTTTTTTGGTAAATGGTTTAGGTCTATTAGGGCAGGACTGAGAAGCATTCAAAAAGGTTCAACAAAAAAAAGGTTGGTTCATAAGGCAACTTTATCTCGCCCTTATCCTTTTAAAATATAACTACTTGAACGTTTTATGAGTCAGTTCTAAACAAATAAGCTTGAGTATTTTATTAACGGCGCGGGGCCTATGAGTGATCCTTGCGGTACGCCTAATTTATAACCACCACTCACAAACGAAACACTTTTGAAGTATTTATACTGTAGTGAAAGACATAACCATACTGCGTAGATGAGAGCTAGCATTTCTGGGTTTAAACACAGATCTTCAAAATCCAATGATGTGTATTTTAGCAGCGAGTTTCGTACAAACGGATTGACGATGTTTCTGCGAAATCCGATTTGTTGGTATGGGATTCGGCATTTCAAATTCAGAAATTCGCACAACCCTATCTAAGCTTTGCACTGTTCAGTTTACTGTTTGCAGAACTCAAAACACACCGTGCTCTTTCCCTGTTTGTTATGTAACATATTCTATCATTTTTTTTAAAGATTTTTTTATTTTCTTCTTACCCTTAAACACATAAACTTCTAACTAAGTCTCACTCTAAATCTCAATAATTAGTACAATATTTGAAGTAGTAAGTATTACCTGCTAATACCGAGTGATTAAAAGAAATTCCATGAGACACATTCTAAAAATAAGTTTCGAAATTTGGTCTCTAGGCTCTCGAGTTAATTCTGAGTACCAAAACTTTCCTCTTCGTTTCTCGGTTGAACCAATCTTCTCAAAATTTTCCTAACTATCTTGTCATACTTCAGTAATTATAAGTTAATTTTACCCAAACATGATTCATGGTACTTGCCAACTGAAAATAGAACTCAGCTGTGTCTGGGGTCCCTACTGAATCAGTATTATTTAAGCTGATCATGCAAAGTTTGATTCACTAATTAGTTGAACGAAAGGGTACGGGTTAATTGCTCGCTTTAATTGTCCACAAAAAACAAAGGGCAGAACTAAATATAAGTCAAACTTCATTGTGAGTGATTCAGTTATTGTGTTCATGGTCTGAATAAACAGTAATGTAAAACTTTCCGTTTTTTGCCAGTAATGTCGATTCATCCAAAACAGTACCCATTTGACGTGCACTTAAAGTTAGCTAACTGTAAACCACCTCACATGTTGTCATTATACAGAATTAATGAATGAACTTCGGCCACATTTTCAATTTTATTTAGTTCGCAACGAAATAAAGTTAAGCGGTTCTCCTATTTGTGCCGACAAGCCGACATAATGTATTATCTCGCTCGCAAAGTTTTAGCGGAGCTACACTGTTCATTAAACAGCCGAATGAAGCAGACTTTAATTTATACGCAAAGTACTATAGTTACTGCAAAACAACGTTACAGTTTCGAGATTTGTTTTAGTATAGCTCCACAAAAGTGGCACCAGTTGGTAGTTAACTTTTTACTTTTTGCTCCTTGACTTCTCCTTTGGCTGTCAAGTCTTGTATATCTCTGCCGTTATCAGAACACTCAAGGCAAACTTAAGCCAGGCTTATTTTTGTACCGTGTTATCAGGATGCTGCTCCGTCAGAGTTAAGTGAACCAATAATCTGGAATGGTACGATCGCGTCGGTTGTTTAAAATTGTTGTTAATGCGAAGGAAATAGCAGATCAATTTTTATAGCAAAATATTATTTGATCAAATATCTTTGCAAAACAAACAAACAAACAATAATACTGGTATTCAGCTGCATCTGGTTAGACTGAAAGCCGATCCCAATATAGTTGAGAAAAGGCTAGGCAGATGATGATCTTTACAAAACAAGTTCTACAGATTACAGAAATTATTGACAATATAAATTCAGAGTTGCCACACAGTACACCAAGCAATCTTGATACTCAGCTTAATTCTATGTATATGTATCCAATACTTCCCGGTGATGTACTTAAATTGATATTAAATCTTAAGAATACCAAAAGCACTGGATATGATGACATTTGTACAAGTATACTAAAACACGTAGCCTTGAAAATTAGTCCTGTTCTTAGTCATATTATAAATTTATGTTTTACTCATGGTGTATTTCCTGATAAATTAAAGGTAACAATAATCAAACCACTTTTCAAGAAGGGAGATAGACTGTCCGTAAATTGTTATCGCCCTATAGCTCTTATACCAGTGTTTTCAAAAGTATTTGAAAAAGCAGTACATGAAAATATTTACAACTACTTTGTTAAGAATAACTTGTTTGCAGATGAACAATCGGGGTTTAGAAAAAATAAATCGATTGATATGGCAGTCTATAATTTTTTAAATGAAGTAATGCGTAATTTAAATAATAAGAATCATGCTTGTGCATTATATATGGACCTTACCAAAGCTTTTGATAATGTAGACCACAATATACTGTTATCGAAATTGTCGGCTTATGGCGTTAGAGGCAGTGCTTATGATCTAATAAAGTCCTACTTAAGTAACAGGAGACAATCGACTCAGATCACAAGGATTTGTGCTAAGACTAAAAGAGAAATAACTTACTCATCAAAATATAGAGAAGTAAAAATAGGGGTACCGCAGGGCAGTGTTTTAGGACCACTTTTATTTATCATTTATTTGAATGACTTGCCGCGCATTACGAGCCATCCGACTGTTTTGTTTGCTGATGATGCCACTGTTGTATTCTCCAGCAAAGAACTGTCTCAACTAAAAGAAGAAGTAGAAAATACATTACTAACTATTATAGAATGGCTGACATCAAATAAATTAAAAATAAACTTAATCAAAACTAAAATTATGACTTTTAAGAATAGAAATGGCAAACAAACAAACGTCGATGTTTATTTCCAAGGACAGAAGATTGAGCAAATCAATACAACAAAATTCTTAGGCTTACATATAGACTATAACCTAAACTGGAAGTCACATTTGGAAAGCTTGTGTCTCAAATTAAGTCAGCAGTCCTATGCGTTATATATGCTTGCAAAAACGGTCAGTACCAGTGCGGTCTTAGCATCTTACCATGGTTACGTAGGGTCCTTGTTGAGATATGGCATTATGTTTTGGGGCTATTCTACAGAAAAAGAGGCTGTATTTAAAATGCAAAAGAGATGTATCCGCGCAATATGTACTTTAAAACCAACAGATAGTTGTAAGCCCTTTTTTCAAAGCCTAAAAATATTAACACTACCATGTTTATATATATTGGAAGTCGTAGTCTTTGTAAAACGCAACTTGCATTATTTCAAAAATTATAGAAGTCAACGTAACAATAGAAAAATATATTTCCCTGACAGCAGTAGAACTACTTTGTTTAGCAATAGTATTTTTTGGATGGCACCTCGACTTTATAACCATTTACCAAAATGTATAATAGATTTAAAAAGTGTGGACATATTTAAATGTAATGTTAAAAAAATTTTATTGGTAAAATCTTATTATAGTGTTAATGAATATTTGTGTGACAAACCCTAAATAATGTTTATTACTTAAGTTTGAATTAAATTGCGTATTTCACAATGATTAATTTATGACATTTTAGCATAATAGATTAACTTTGACATTATTACTTTGACATTATTTACTTTGACTTTAATTGACAAATTTAATAGACATGTAATTTTGAACTTTAATGTATTTAAATTTTTAATTTAGGGACTAACCACGTTCCGAACTAAATGTTGCATGCCTAGTGCAGAATATGGTGACACTAACAACTTTCCTGTTTTTCAAAAACCCACCTGTATAACTACCCATATTTGCAATAAATAAATTTGAATTGAATTGAATTGAATTTGAAACTGCATGTCAGAATCAATATCCGAACATATTTCACTCAGTAACTCATGTTATGATAATGTTTATGTGGAAACTGAAACCTAAGTTGCGACCTCGATAAACTAAATCCAACTTGCGCGAACTTGTACTGCAAATCACATGTGGTCTGTGGATATCCTAGAGAAGTTCTTACTAACGACTTGGCTAAGATATGACGAGCGCATTGAACGAACGGCTGAGCTGACGGCTTCCAATCATAAATATTGGTCTCGCTTTGGGTTCGCTAGACGCTGGCAATAAATTGAAGTTAAATTAGTTGCTCTGGGCCAACCAGACGTGTGTCTCTAGACTTGGTCGGCTCCAACTTAACTATTAATAACTGTTAACCGTACCTTTAGCAGTTTGCTCATGTGTAATTGATACGGGAACTGAATCCTTACAAACGACTACGTGAAATGTATCTCTATCGTATTAGTGTTGGTACTGATAACTAATTTAATAAACCTTCATGTTTATTATACTGGCGTTTAAAGCAATTTTTAGCATTTCTGTCAGTCTTCCTATATTCACAATATTTTTCTTTATCTATTTTGCTTACACCACTATGTCACTAGGCATCATAATCACTGATCTATCTTCTGTTCTTTTATCACTGGCTCCAATACTAACCCCTGTAAATTCACTACACCTAAAGACACCTACAGCACTGTCATCTATAATGCCTAACATTGCATTAACAGATGTTCACAGACAACCTGCCACTCAGGAACTCGCACAACTCTCGCGAACAGGTAATGATTTATGAAGTGCGTACAAAGCAAGTGATACACAGAGGAGTCAGTTACATTAGACCGCATCAAAATAAGAAAAGGGACCGTATCAAAGGCAGCAAGGCGGTATCCCCCGGGGTAGAGCTCGGGGACCTTTATTTATGGCCCGCGCCTTTGTTACACCGCTCCACAAATATAAATAGTTCCCGTTGAAATATCGAAGACGAAGCTTTTTGAGGGCGCGATATTGTACAGAATTAATGATGTGGTCAGTATTTGAATTGGATTAGGGATACACCGAAATGGATCGGCGCGAGATGCTAAAAGGCTTGGGCGTGTTTGTATGGCTTAGTAAAACATAAAACGGTGAAGTGAATTGAGCAGATCGGAGGGTCGAGAAAGTGGGTGCTGAGACTGCCCCCAGGCTTTGTAGCCAAACTGTATTTTCAGGTGATGAATATGTAAAACACTTTAATGCATATTAAGGACTTATAAGCCTTTAAAAGCGCTACAAGTTGGGCCAAATATTGTACAATTTCGTGTAGGTAGCCAGGTATAATCTGATACAAAATCGTAAAAGAGAATTCTAATGGGAACCAATAAAAGTTTTATTGGGATCGCGTGTAGCATGTTTCAACGAAATCGTAAATATTACTCAAATAAGGGACGTTGATGCGTGTACGTTTATCTAGAAGGAAGGAAGATGTAATTCTTTAATAAAAATGTTATATGTACAGTTTCTTCGGTTTATGGTGGCAACAAAACAGAGCCGGACCCTAACTTTTTTTTATTTTAGTACATTTTTATAACCTAGATTGATGAATCATGTCCAAAAACCACTGCCTAAGTATAAGTTTTACTCGTTTATCATCGCCTAGACCAACAGTCATAAAAACAACACCAATTTCATCGAGACTAGGCTAAAGTATAGTAAATCTTAGGGCTTCGAGTGTTTACTAATAAAAAAAGTATAATTCTAATAAATCGCATTCCACGTAGGCATATCTATCTGTAAAAACGTAACTTTAAAATAAACTCCAAGATACCCTAAAAACATTTATCACGGCTGTTCACTACAGAAAAATATTCCCGCGAAAATTTCACACGGAATAAAAAGTGTCCGATGAAAAGCGATACGAGAGCAATTTGTCACGTCGAGTCTTAGAAGGAGTACACGGACTCCATTCACGACGATAACCGAGCTCCCTAGCCCACTTATGGGATTACATACAGTTTTTATTCAGTCTAGTTTTTGACTGATACGTTTTTAAGCACACCCACATCAATTTTTATTTTCTATGCTATGGATGACGTAATCCTTTTAGTTTTTGACGGATCTGAACAGTAACCTTGTTATTAGAGCTTTGTGCCTTTGTTGAGTTGAGGGATATAGGTACTGGCAGTTATTCCTGGACTAAAAAGGAAGAAGGATTAAGGTCATTCTGATGGATGGGAAGTCCAAAACCTAAAACTCTTTGTTTTGATATTGAAAGAAAAACAGATCTTCAATAGGTCCTTGTCAAACCAAACCACTTTCAATATTGTGGAAATAGAATACGAATCTGGAAAACGGAAGGGTGAAGCATTATACTATTAAAAAGAAAAATATGAAATCATTCAGCAACAGTATCTAGAATAGAAAACTATGCAAACTCCATTCTCAGCGCACAATGCGGACGCAGCCCGCACATTTATAAGCGCCCGACTTTTATATTGTCATCTCGTCCATATAGATAGGTTATTGACCCCGGTCAGAACGCTCGAGTAATGTTTCATCAAGTGCATAATTCATACGGGGTCGTCTTCCTTGCAGGTATGTACCTCTGATAAAAATTCCTTACATTTTAGCTGTTAAACGCCAAGCTAAGGGAATTTGTGGGAGTTTATGAATCACTCGAAAAAATCTCGATCGGCCAAGACTTAAGAGGAATGTATAGCCTTGGCATTCAAGATAATACTGGAATCGTGAACCTGTTTTGCAGGAGACAGTATCTCAGCAGTCAGCTGACCTTCAACTTGGGAATGTAGAGTGAAACTTTGAAACGCTAGAACCACTCGCGAATAGACTTACTTTTATTATAATTTGTTGACATTCAAGATAATATCAAGACGATAAATTTCTCTATTGACATCTGTGCTGCCGTTCGTAGGACAATCGGTAGTAACAATGAAAAGTTTTTTATCACTGCTATTGATTATTAATTTCACTTCAGTGGTGATGACTTTTTCATAAGCATTTTCGAATTGCGTTCGTACCCTTTTGAGCCTTTCACTCATAGACATGAAGACAAGGTTCGACGATGTTATTATCGCTCCTTCCTCTTCCCTCTGATTATCTTCTATTACATCTAAACCTTTATTTAAACTGCGACTATCTTGAGAGATTTACTGAAGCTTACCACACAATTCCTAAATTATCGCACACGTTATTCAAGATATCTCCATAATATTCCCCAAAATGTAACTAATGTTCGCCTTATATCATAGCGGGCAGGCGACAATAACCATTGTCCGTGTCTCATGAATTCTGTGAGGAGGTAGGTGCTATGAAGGTGATAACACTCCTGACCACCTGGGAAATTTATGGCTTCATATTATGCTGGAGATGACCTGGATGGGAGCGGCGTACCGCTATCTAGGTGCACTTTGTTATAAAAACTTATATTTTTCAGGACGTGTTCAGAGCTTAACTTTTAGTTTGTAGAAAATTCATTGTCAGGATTTCAGAGAGTTCTTCTATGGATGTTCAGATACATACGTAAATTGTCAATGAAATATGTTTGGAAAAACACTTTAATTTATACTGAACCTGATAGCTTCTGAAATATTAAACTTTATTGTACCATTTTCCAATCTAACTAAAATATATGCGCGCTTTTTTACATTAATTATCACTTCTGTACAAATATGCCTACAGATACACGCAGACACTTATGTAGGGTGTTCAAAATATGTATCGAAAGCAAAATAAGAATACAAAAGACAACTAACAATACTCCTATGAGCTCCTCATAACATACCCTTACAAGAATATCGTGTGTCGATATCGTTATCAATAGAAGCATCCCCTCACACATAGTCGGTAGTCTTTTGTTTCCCAATGCGAGGAGATGACGCCCTTTGTGAGTTAATAGTAAATACGAAGGTGGCCGTAGTAGGGGTTTTTGTTTCACTTGCAACACTCTTGTTTTTCTTAATAATGTGTGTTATTACTGTGTTAGTAAGGTCTCATATTAAAACAAATGGTAGACACAGAAACGTTCAGTTCATGAATGAAAATAGAGGTAGAGGGACTTAAATTACAACTTATGAAGTCCACTTTATAGTTCTGAAAACTTCTTATATTCTAAAGACCTCAAGAGAGCGAACGTGACAGTATTTAAATTAGCAATTTAAAAAAAAAAACATAATCTTATTTAAATGTAGAACAGCTTCGTCAGTTCCGTAATAAGTAAAATCTACAATTTAGAGAGAAACATGAATGAGAAATTACATCTATCTTTCATAAAAGCTACGAAGTATGGAGGACTGCGCAAATACTGTTTAAATTAAATCCAGCTCGGCTTTTAATCCTGTTAAAAGCCTTCTTACAGTGGCTGTAACTGGCGGTATCTGAGTGTGGTGACACGACTGTATAGTACACACATCATCATCATGTGTCATATATGTGATGTTAATGACGTCACAGGTTCGCAACAAAAACGTTGCGGGAGCGTAACTAGATCGTGAACATGTAGGACATAGCCAAACAAAAGCTAGACGCTATTCTATACACACCTTCCGTGTCAGCGCACGCGACACCGCGCGAATCTTGCACAGTCATTCGTGCTTAAGCACTTGTTCTCGGTGCATGTACTTACAGTGCGTAAGTTCAAAAACCAGCGGCTATATACATCGTGTAAACAACCGTGCACAAACATGCACGGGTCCACTGACTTACGCGCTGTGTAACCCGCAAATGTATATATTGCACCTTACATACTTAAGTTACATGCACTCTGAACAAGCACTCTCTCTGCTGCAAGACGTGGTCAATACTCAGTCTTGAGTATTGGGTGAGGGTCTGTAATACGGGCCGAAGCGTAATATACAGAGATCAGAATAGGTTGAATTTATTTGCCTAAACTTCAAGCAACACGCGGATAAATTATTTTCTATATGAATTTCTGGATTGATTTGCAAGTTCCGAAATAAAGCTGTTTACTTGGAGAGAGTCATTTTCCACATAAACTTATACCGTCACTTACGGGATATCTTCCGTGATTATTCATTATTTTGAGCTCCCGATATTTCGACGCTGCTGCAAGCGTCATGACCGCGGGATAACTAGAGAATGCGGGTAGAAGGAAAAATAAATTGTTAGGTGCAGACAATTCTGTCTACCGTCTTTCTTTGTCTAAGAAGTTGTGTGTAGTGATTGTTTGTTTAGTGTTAGTATAAGTTTAGTTTTAGAATCCAAGATCACTCAAGGCACATGCTAAGGCCAGCGTTGTTTAAACACAGATAAAGTCTTTACCAGTTCATTCTGACATTTCAAAGGTTCATCTTGATCTGTGGCAGCCATAACTTAAGTTCTGACATTGTTTTGACAGTTATAAACCAAACGTGAGATTAGGGCACAACGAGATGAATTGACCTTTGTGTTCGTTCGTGGGTAAAAATGTATTTAGTTTCGTAAAGAAGATTATGGGGAAGACCATAAAAGGTAAATTTTGGCAAGTGAGGTATTGATTAATTTTTATTTGTGAAATATAAAGTGTATGCTGACACTATTTCTCAACACAGTTTCATGAGATTTAGAAATATATTTAATTCAAACGATTTTCAGAAATCGAGGAAAAATACAGAGGGGTATGATGGATTCATTATTTTTTTTCAATCATGATTGCGCTTTGACGAATAAACAAATAATATTTTTAATTTGAATATGTGAGCGCAACTGATGGTTGCGCTTCGAGGAATAATTTAGTTGCGCTTAGTTTGTTGTGCTTTAAAATAGTTGCGCTTTGAGGAATACCCCGATACATGGGGTAACCTTCAAGTATATTTAGTAGAAAATCTAGCGAGGATAGTCTCCTCGTGTAGTGAAATTAATTATACCTATTTAATGATTAACCGGCGCAAAGATTACAGGTAACTTGTTCCCGTCTTAAGTTTTAATAAGAAAACATACTGATGATCGCTTCGCTAAAGGGAAAACTTCCTGAATACGTTGTTGTCGGCCTTAGGATCTTATCAAATACTGTGGAAACTTCGTTTTGTTCCGACGTTGTAAACTCGGGCCTACCGTGTAACAAAAGAAAGTTAATCGTGGAGCCTTTTTATTTTTATTATAAGCTAATGGAATTGAAGCTTTGTTTGAAAGAAGTTTAAGGTTATGAATTTTATAATTCTCAATTAGATTTTAAGAAAATTGAACGCGTTCAGCACATGTAAACGGCGTTAAAGAGATGTCATCAGTGTCAATAAATCATAAGTAATCATAACACTTATGCCACTAACAGGAGCTCGTGGCTAAATAACAACAGGCGTTTGGGTCGATCTTTAGGTTAAGCCGTGCTTGTCTAGCTTGGTCTGTCGAGTTTCCGTCGTGCGTCGGAAATCTCGCTAAGCCGTTGGTCCTGCCTGTCATATGTAGATCTTTGACAGTCGTTACAGGTAGTCAGTGGCCCAAAAAGTCTGACAACCAGTCTTACCAAGAGGTTTCGTTTATTACCCAGTACTAACTGGGTTGTTCACAGCCTAGTTAGTACTGAGTAATCAGTGGATCAGATACTCAGTCGCTGCATGTAAAATACTGGTATTCAGCTGCATCCGGTTAGCCTGGAAGCTGACCCCAACATAGTTGGGAAAAGGCTAGGCAGATGATGACTTATGACACTAACAGCTCTTGGTCATTGGTGAGACCCGACTCTTAATATTTTTAAACATTAGCGAGACCACACTTGTCTTTATTTCCCCTTACATAACTTATTACTTGAATACAGCATTGTTTAAAACAGTGTGTTTGAAAATTTTTCATGGTTTATGATCAGCTTTATATGTCCCATATTTTTTTACCTTTCACCCCGAGTATGATCATAAACTCTCAAACATTTAGCGCCATTTTAAAGGTTAAAAGAGAGCAGAAAAAAGGAAAACGTCATAAATTAATATAAAAAGGGTCTCCTCATAATTACTTTACCGTCGAATGGCCTGGACACGTACCTGCAACAAGATTAACATACATAATTATAAACAATGTTGTAGTCCCGTACTTACTGCTACTGGATTAACATAACGGGGGATTAAAGTTAACCGCCTCTTGACGTTCTCAGCTGCCGAGTTTAACTCGGTCGAGAAAAAACATTTTCGGTGCAAAATTTTTGAGTAGTTATTTTTGGATAAATTGTACACATTTTTTTTTTTTTTTTTCGAGTAGAAAGCATAGTATTAGATAAATGGGGTATTCCTCAAAGCGCAACTAAATTATTCCTTGATGCGCAACCATTAGTTGAAATACATTTATGAATCCATTATACACCTCTCTATTTTTCATCATGGTGCATCATGCGCTTTGAGGAATAATTTTATTGGGCTTAAAAATAGTTGCGCTTTGAGGAATACCCCGAATAAGATAAATTGCTACAAACTTAACAAGCCTGAATGGTGGATTTAAGCACAATACTTACACATACATACACACTTTAAATATTGGTATTGAGCTGATTCCGGTTAGACTGGAAGCCGACCCCAACATAGTTGGGAAAAGGCTAGGCAGATGATGACTTACATAATACTACTACTAATAATAATAAGCTGTTGAGTTTCCGATAAATAAATAAATACTAATTTGATTTGGCATACTCTCAATGTCTATAATAGTATTTGTAATTGGGTAGTAAATTCCTAATCAACCGGAACTATGAAAAACATTGAGTAAACATAAACTTTCTAAATAGCAACATCAGCTTCAGATTAAATCTTAACAAAATGTTAACACGCCCGAAATGTGTAAAACATCCATTAGATTTTAATCAACTGATTAATTGAACGGCTTAACTATAAACTGAGTTTTAATACTTCCTTTAAACGAGCATCAAAATCGGTGTAATTGACGGCCAAAACTTTGTGTCTAATTAGTGAATAATTTATAGGGGCGTACTAAATCTAAGTTTTAATGTATATTTTAGTAAGTTTGAGCAGCGTCTGTGTGTAATGAGACTTAAATTGTGTTTGTCTTACTTGTTAGCACTTTGATGTTTGAGGTTTGACATTCAAACTGTTAGTTCAAGGTAGTTGGCACATATGATGTTGCCTTTTACTTATGTAAAAGTAATGTGCACATGGCTTCACACACGTGTAATCTGGATTTATTGTGCTGGAAAATTAAGTTATGAACAAGTATATATTTTGTTTTGATGCCAGGATGCATAGCTTTAGTTGTATCTCTACTTTAAGTAATATTATCTCATTCGATACAAAGTGACATGACTCTTCTTCATTTTTGAAATGGGTCTGTGGAAATCTTTCTTCGATCAGTTATTTTAGTGAATAGTTTGCAATTGTGTGGTTAATTGGTGTTGTTTTTTACTTACACAGCAGGTACCTACCTGTACCAGTAGTCATAAGTTAAGTAATGTACATTCGCTCTTTGTCACTTTCTGTTGGTTATTGTTTTCTTATTTATGTTATTATAATTTATAATATTGGGTCTACACTGTGTAACCTAAGTAATCTGTGGAAACGTCGTGGATTCTACAATAGCCCACTTCTGATATGTTGTAATATTTACTGTAATACACATTGTACAATTGTTTGGTTTCTATAAATAAATCCTTTTGTCTTTAATTTTTATGTTTCTACGGCGGTCATGCTATTGCTATTAGTGCTGAGGGCTGAGAGACTAGACAAAGTGTCAATCGCTTTTAAAACATTTCGTCACTATACTACGATTTTAAACAAGATTTACATAAACTCTTCGGTAGCTGAAGCCAATTCAAGTTCTGGGATCCATAATCACTTAATGGAGCTAAAACCAAAATTATCGCATTTGAAACACCGGTCATCATCATATGCCTAGCCTTTTCCCAACTACGTTTTGGTCGGCTTCCAGTCTAACCGGATGCAGCTGAAAACCAGTATTTTACATGGAGTGACTGCCTATCTGACTTAATTGAGACACCGGTGCAGTGGTAAATCTAGCTGTCAGTTAATAAATAAACCTCTTAACACACAAGTTATCTTCGAACCACTAGGTGCTGTCTTCACCGCAGCACTACGGTACATAAGAGCCTCTCATTGGTCTCCCACTAATTAGTAACCGTACACTACTCTTCCGCCATGACACAGCAAGTTCCCAACAATTAAATCAACTCCCGTATCCCACCATCTTTGTTTAACTAATTAATACCATAAAACTTAATCTTGATTACAAGGGCTCTAACCAAACAACGGTTATTATACCAGCAGCTTTAATAACTACAGTAAAGGATACAATGTCAATTGTAATAGAACTTTATGAGTCTTAAAGATCAATGTACATACGTCTTTCTGTCATTTTGTCCTGTATTATTCTTTCCTGTTGTTAATTGTATTAATTTATGACCGCACTGGGTGGCAATTGATTGTTAAGTGGGGTCTTAAAATAGAACATTTACATTTAGTTGTGCATCGCATGTATCATGATCAAGAGATGTATGAGCAATAGTTTTAGAAAGTACTCGTGACTTAGTTGCGACTTTTATGAGGTAGATGATATTTTCAGTACGACAGCGACATTCAGGGATTGTAAATCACTTGTTTGTAAAAGTCTTCATTTGAAAGTTGAAAACGCTTACAAGTTACTTCAATATTATTTACTTTTATAGACTGCGTTTATAGCACCGGTTCGTTTTATGTTTTCCACCATTGAATCATGGGTAGTCTACAGTCTAGGCGCCTCCTGACCAAGCAAGACTGCTACTAACCTTGCTAACTGGTGAAAATATTTAGTTTTCAGCTTAAAATGCATTTCAGCATAAATAATTACAAACTAACTTTACTTCATCCAAGTTCATACATCTGATCATACAAGCAAGTTGCGAATACTACACACCTAACCTTTCTGAAGATCATCACAAATAAGGTCAGTTAGATGTCTTTCTAGGGTGTCCCCTCCCGGAATTTTAACTGACATCTGTTGATCTGAGTTAATATAATGTAGAAGAGCTTTTATTAAACAGCCTTAGAGAAAACTAAAGAAAATAATAAAGCTAATCTTAAAAAATAAGCCTCACGAAGGCAAAATGGCTTCCGAAGTCCCAATTGAGAATTACTCAATTTGCTATCCTGAATGAAATACCGGCAGGTAACGGATTCTGGTTACCTTGTTTCCGACACAGTAATGTGTGTTGACGTATGTCACTGTCTACCAGCCCTTGCGGTGAAGGCTTCAAGTCGAACAGAGGCCAAATGTATCTCTCCGCTCAGTAAGGTAATTGATTTGTAACATGACAGGTGCTGTAGCTGTGTTCGTATGTAAGCCACTGTTTACATCCACATGTAATTTAAGTTATATTAATACAAGGTGTAAACGGACCCTTCACGAAGCCGTCAACCAAGCATTATGTACATCAAACTAAGTAACTTTGCGCAAAAAATAATAAAAATAATGTAAACGATTTTTTTGGGTTGAAAAATCACGTTTTACAGTAAGACTCGATGTAACGCACTCAAAACATCTTGCTGTTTGATGGATTCAATAGTACGGGGGTCGTGGAGATGTTTAAAGTAAAAATCTTACATTAAAAACAGTGAAAAAGTTGGAACTTTGACCCCCAATATCTCCGTAACTAGAAGGTTCCCAGGTGGTCTACATCTAGAACAAAAAAAATATCGCAATGACGTTTTCCCAACAAGTGCCTTTCGGCTTAGATAAGGGTCTTGTTACACCCTTTATATCTACCCAATGTATTTGTGCTCTTTTCTAGCTTGTGGTCGCAAGTACTACTACCGAGTCTGAGTCCCTAATGTCTAAATCATCAACATCATTCTTCTATCCTTATCTCAATTTATTTGAGGTCGACGCAGCATATCTTCTTCTTCTCGTCATCTCAGCAGTCACCTCTTTTCTAGCCATATCATCCTTCACACAGTCCATCCATCGTTTCTTTGGTCTTCCTCTACTCTTATTGCCTTCCACTACTCTTATTGCCTTCCACATTCATACAAAAACTTTCCTCACGACATTTTCCTCATTCCTCCGCATCACATGCCACGACAACCGATTACCACACAACTTTTCAGTGACCGGCGCCACTTCCAACTTTCAGACTTTCTCTAATGTACTCATTTCTTATTTGCCCTAATACCAAACTAAAATGTCTAAATATTTTGTCACTTTTGGAATTTTAACTCTCAGCGCCAAGCTGCGAAAAATCAACAGAGCGCTTTTATTTACGCATTATTTTAAGAGTCACCTAGTGTTAATGCAAACAGTCATATAGCTTATTACAATTATCCTTTATAACATTTTAATGGTAGGCTGGAGACTTACCGTCTACGTATTTGTACGCACGGCGGCACTTGAAGCTGTACATTTCCAGTATAACTTGGCCGTGCTTTGTATAGATTTCGTATACAATGAGAGATCCACATAACTGGTATTTTGTAAAACTTGATTGGCCGTCGTGTGTACCTACTATAACGACTTCTGGACATTACGCATGAAAAGTATAATATATCTGCCCACTCTTCAATTATCTCATTGTATTTCGACTGATCCTCTGGCCTGTCCACGAACAAAGGAATGAATTTAAAATTGTGGAGTTGATACTTACATCAATTTAGTAATTTCCTCTCCTGCGTATAAATAAAATGATGAATAACGTATTTTGGCTTTCTTAAGTATTCCCGAGTTAAGACAAAAGTAGGAAATTTAAAGTTCATTACTTATTCGGTAGGGTATCGTATTACCCATTACTAACTGGGTTGTGGAGGTCAGATAGGCAGTCGCTCCATGTAAAATACTGGTATTCAGCTGCATCCGGTTAGACTGGAAGCCGACCCCAATATAGTTGGGAAAAGGCTAGGCAGATGATGATGACTTATTCGGTAATGTGACCTTCAAATTATCCTTTCTTAAATTGGCTTTCAAGCTCCTTCTTCTCATAAATTAAATATTTTATGTGCTCTGGTAGAACATAAAGTTTCAGCCATCAATATTTGGTAACTTTCCTCCAAGGTTATTGAAATAAAGTGCTATCGTAAATACTGATAAGTGTAGGTGTAAAAGTGTCAATTTTACGACGTAAAACATTTGCGGTTCCGTTAATACAGCTATCAATGTTATTATTATATTGAAAATGGAAACATATTTTTGAACAAAAAAAGGGATAAGAAAGGGATAACACGAGAACCTATAACTTACAAAAGATCCCATATCTTTTGTAAGTTATAGGTTCTCGTGTCCATTTTTACGATAGTAGTTCATTTCTAAGAGACGTTTTGTTCTGCTATGTCAAAGCTGATCGTGATCACATACCAAAACTTTTTCATGATAATTTTTTTTTTTCATGTTATGATCTCGTTTGCGGAGCGAACATGGCCAGTTATCGCACAGGACAGAGAGGTTTAGAAGGGGAAAGGGGAGGCCTTTGCCCAGCAGTGAGGCAATCAAACAGGCTAACAAAAAAAAAATCATATTCATCCTGTATCACCATCCAATAATTTCTAATTAGTTTCACCTTCGCTCATCTCTCTCTATACAAGTTAAATAAAATAAAGTTATGTCTTAGAATAAAACTTTAAACTACGCTGAGCATAAATACGTTCCAACCATAAAATTGCCTGTACATAAGCATAATGGGTTGTAACTCACAAACTTATGATTTACCGTAAGCTTCAAACACTATGATAAATGTTTTACTTCACAGCTTATATGTATGTAACTATGTATGTAAAAGGGTAAAAATAGTTGTATGTTTTATATTTTTTTCTCTAATTTTGTGTTTATTTAGATAACTATAACTGTCAAGAGT
This sequence comes from Noctua janthina, assembly GCA_963576755.1. NCBI lineage: Eukaryota > Metazoa > Arthropoda > Insecta > Lepidoptera > Noctuidae > Noctua > Noctua janthina. Next base: position 7,153,623 of record OY755063.1, on the reverse strand, counting down.
TTTATGAAGGCAACCTGGGGCATTCAGTGTTCGTAGTAGAATATTTTATTGTGAAATCTATACTAATATTTCATAGCAGAAGAATTTGTTTGTTTGGTCGAACGCACTAATCTCAGGAACTAATGGTTCGAATTGAAAAATTATTTTAGTGTAGGATAGCCTATTTATCGAAGAAAGCTATAGGCTATAGGCCAATAGGAGCGGAACATCAGTGAAAAATGTTGCATAAACGGGGAAAACTGTATTTTTATAATAATATATCACGCGGACGAAGGTCGCAGGCAACAGCTAGTTATAGTATATTTATTTTTACTTTTACGCCTCAAGATATGTAATCTTACCCAATCCCTTCTAAACTTTTAAATGTTTCTACAATCGCTTTCTACAGGACTGTACCAGTAGTATTTATTTTACGTAAAAGTTTCCATTGTTTCAATTTTATTTTCAGGTCACAGAACCGAATAAAATAAAAACCAAGCGATCGGTTTCGAAAGCAATGTACACGTTGCACGGCACACTCTCAAGAGAAATGTTCCTTAAAATTTATGAGATTTCATGTTTTAAAGAAATCTTAGCGCAGACAAACAAAAAATCCGAAGCACTTGACCGGATCGCTCGTCTCCAATGTTGCTAGGGGCATCCTGAGGCCATAAAAAACAAAGCACTTTGGACCGCAGCCAGCCATCTCCCGCTTCTGAATCAACCTCATTGAAAAGAAGCATTTAAAGCTAAAGTAAGAGCACTTGAATTCATTTCGTGAAAATGTTTAAATCTCCTCCTTTGTGAAATGTTCAGGTTTGGATGAGTTTTAAAATAAAAGTTTGTTATAGAATTTAATTAATTATGCCCGTAAAAATTAGGGAGTTCGTTAATATTCGAAATTGCTGTACTGTAAGTTGTTAAGGAGTTTTTTTTTGTGTTTCGACTGGTGGGAAGTGGTGGGCAAGATCTTTTGAAGGGTGAATAAGAATCGTACAATTTCACGATAACAATGATAAAAAATTTATAAATGCATGGCAAGCTCTTCCCTCAAAAGAAATACAAAAGGGGAACGGAACCGATAAATAAAATTTCGCACAGTTCTAAAAAGGAGTCGCCCAATCGGCGACGTCTCGTGCCACCCGCCCGGCCGAGACGTTCGTAAGCAATAAACAATCTGCCGTATCCTTCATCTGTGTGGTTCCGCATCGCGACCACATTGTCAGGTAGTTTTTAGGTCGACACGGTCGTTGAACGACCCCCACAAGCCCACGACCATGGATTCCATCACATGCGACAAATCTTTCCACATTCTTATATCTGAAAATAGCACGATTATGGACCACCGATGTGAAAAGGATCCCGGTCAAAGTAGCATTCCTTTTTTGTGCTTAAAGTATCTGGTTTCGAAGTAATAATGGCAGCACCACAGATGCAATTCGCGTTCCATCTTCAAAATAATTCGCCTACATTCCGTCAGACGTTCCTACAACAAGATTTATTTAAAAAGGCTGCAAGCCGCGAGGAATTTCATAGAGGTTTTAATTTTATTTAAAGCCGAGCATAGTGGAGGTGGCTGAGATTGCCTGGTTCTACCAGATACCTGAGCTTAAAATAGAAATACGGCCGCGGGGATAAAGAGCTGTACATTTCATAGTCCACCTCAACGTGTTCAATTGTAGCCTTTGTGTTAAACTAAAACAGTTTCTCTCACATAAAATTCTTGTTGAACAAAAGTGGAAATAAATCATGAGTAACCGTGTTAGAATTAATTAAGTACTAGTACGCAAGAAGAGACACAATCAAGCCTTTCTTTAACGGGATTTGCAGTGAGCCGATGCAACTCAATGCTATCTCCGATTACAAGATGATCCACATCTCGAGATGCACTTGAAATCCGATCAGTTCTACCACTGTGATATTCTTCGAGACAGTAGTTGTTTCAATCAGAGTAGGGTAGAATAATAGTGAATTTCAATGCTCATCCGTGCGCGTATGATTGAATATGGATTAATGAGGATTGATACGAGGAAGCAAAACAAAGGGCCCTCGGTATGGATGCACATAATTCATGGTGTAAATTGTTGGGGCTTGGGTACAGTGGTGACGCAACAAGGTATTTAGTGATGGTATTTATTATGAGGACACACGAGGCATTGTAATAGCGCAGTCGTTGCTGAGCGTGCTGCAGGGGTTGGTGACCGCACGACGACGTCGCATCGCCCACACTTATTAGACACGCGGTGTAATTGTTACGATGAACCTCGCACTACAGCAATATGCGAGTCTCATGGAGAGAGAAAAATAGTTACAGCGGGCTCAGAAATTCGACTTCCCTGCAGGGTCCCTCCATAGGCGGTGGAACAATGACGATCGCTCCTGAGACTCGCTATACGTCACGCACGCCATTGTTCGGGCCGTCTTTTGTTTTTTCTTTGTTATGCAATTTGGTGGTCGGTGGGGTAGCTGAGAGTAAAATAGGCGTGAAGCTAAAGCATATTTTAGGGATTCTAAATGAGTCTATTCAAGTTATTAATTGACTTAACGGTTAACATGTCTGTGGGAGTAGAAAAAAATGATTACTACCCACGATAAATTGTAGATGTTTTAACAGGCCAATTAATACTCTATGCAGCTGTGCGCTCGTCTCCCATGTCAAAATTAAAGAGACATTTTAGTAAATCTCAGTCCAAAATACACACAAATCTAAATATAATTCGACACCGAAGTGAAATTCATTTCCTGACAATTTTAGATGCATAATGCATATGTAATGGCAGGGTACGAAGTCACAACAATTTAAAGAACTTGACTAAATGTGTCACAATAAGAAGCACGACAATAGGAAACTATTACGGTGCAATTGTATGGCGTATCTTCAATCAACAAGGGAGCTCCTCCCCAGGCGCTTACCCCGCGTCACCTCGCACAAAAGGTTAAATAAGTCGGAACGAGAACTTTATAAAAAGTCGAGCACGCGACTGGCCCCGAACTCCGCACAGGTATATTACATAACACAATAGCGTTATACAAACACAAACGTCGCATACTTCCTTACCGAACTGCGACTCACAAAATTATGTTTTCAGATACTTAAGCGAGCCTTTTCATTGAAGTAAATAAGTAAGAAAGTAACCCAACTCGGTAAATTGCTTTGCGTTCGTAGTTTAAGTTTCATTCCAATGGAGTTGGTTATTTAGAGGCTGAATTTTCTTTGGTATGCCGAGTTATTTATTACCGACGCTTTTTGCTGGGATAAATTGAGTTTCACCATTAATATCGAACCAGGAACGCCGTAGAGAAACACGTTAAGTTAAATGTACCTAGCGCTAATGTACGAAGTCGTTCCTACATGGTGGAGGAATGTTGGCTTCTTGTGCAGTGTACCTCTATGCACGTATTGTTTTATTTACATTTTGAAGTAAATTTAGAAGGATGAATTCTACTAAAACACTACGTTCCAATTTTGAGCGGTTTGCGTAAAGATAGATATTAAATACACTTACTACGATACTTACAATCAAAGTTAACTAAACAAGTAATAACACATCACGGCTGTAATCCCCGAAGGTTTAGGCAGAGGAGTGCCCATTAGTACACCCACATTTCGCCAGTTATTGTTAAGTCCCATGTAATAGGGGGCGAGCCTATTGTCATCAACTGGGCACAAACCCCGACTCCGTGACTTCTACTGAGAAATTCCTGATGGAAAAACCCAATAAAACTTTGCCCGACCTGGAAACCGAACCCAGGACCTGATGCTCAGCAGTCGCGCTCGCGACCACTAGACCTACGAGGCAGTGGGGCTAAAAAACTGTGACTTTTATTACCAAATCAGTTTCCCATTCAAGTAATAAATAAATATAAGTTAACCTTCTATACAAGTCTTCTATTTATATCGAAAGGCAGTTTCTTGCCAACTGATACAATTTCCGTTAGCAAATAAAGCTAATACAATTTTTCTTCCTCGACAGCTGGTGGGGGTTAATGCATCGGGGAACATAATTACCACACAGCCTTTCTCACACAACGCTAAAAGCAAATAATTTTAGAACTAAAACTTAGGAATTGGAGAAGAATTTATACTTTATTTTCTTTGTACCTGTTTTCAAGTGGAGAAATTGGCAGATGACACTCCTGCGGAGTAATTATGTAACACACTAACAAGAGCAATTCTCTTCAAATGGTCAATTTACAACTGTCATTGCGTCATTAAAGTTGTCAAGCAGACGAATGTTTCAGACATTATAAAGTAACAATTAATTTTGATTTTCGTTCAACATTCTTCGGATAGTATTAAAAAGAGTGCTAGGTAATTTTACCCTTAGCTTTAGGTTACCTACTTCTATAAATGCCTAAGAGGTTTTTGTAATAAAAAACCTGTTTGAAGGAGTCTAAACCGGTTTCCACAGAACGTAGTATGTACAAATGTTTCAACTACTAACGATAATCTAGGTGTTAGGTGTCATTAGATAAGAACTACATCATAGTTCCATATAAATCTCCTCATAGCGAACTCTGACATCAAACCCAAGACATCTGTTAGAAAACCGCAGTTTGCAATCACGCGACTTTTCCACGATTTTCTACTGCCTCATATTTTATAAAAAAAAGCGGCAATTTAAAAAGCTATTCCAAGTAAAGAATGTCTAATAACACCCGTCCGAGGGGTTTTTTAAAGAAATTTCGAGAACACGTTTTGGCATTATTTCTTCAGGTAGAAACGAAGCTACGTGCTTTAATAATTGCAAGCAAACTGCTCGAATTGGGCGAAGGCGACAGTTGGCAAGCGGACATCGTTAAACCCTTCTCGCAATATTCGATAACTTGCTAACTTCATGATAAAAAGTTTAATGTAGCGTAGTTTATATGACTCATTTAATATTGCATAATTTTTAAATAATTGTATGTAGCGTAAATAATATGACTCATTTAATATTGAATTATTTTTAATAATTGTATGACTAATAACGTAATTAATATACACGCATGACTGAGATTGAAATGCGATGCTGCCCACTCATTTAAATTAAAATAAAACGGGAAATTAACATTTTAATGGCAACTCTAGTGATTCAGCTATTGTTTGTGACTAGTGGTAATCTTTTTTTAGCGTTCGCAACACCGATCCGTTAGGGTTAAACACCTCGTTTTTGGCACGGAGCAAATAAAAAGTTAAAACAAATGACAAAATGGAATAATTTATGCTCTACATAACAAGTGACAATCGGAGTTGCAGTTTAAAATAATAAAATGGCGTCGTTTAGATAATCATGGTAAGCCACGGAATGCGGCCGTGTCGCATTCGTAATTGTACCAATTAGCTATGAATGTCTCCGTTAATTTATAAGCTGAGATGAACTTAGAGTTACTGGGAGAAGAAACATTAGCCCTTAAGGATCCTATTATGTTTACTGTGTTAAGTAGAAAATATAAACAGAGAAAAAATCATAATAGATAAATACGAAAGTTTGTGAGGATGGATGGATGTTTCTCACTCTTTCACGCAAAAACTACTGACCGGGTTTGGATAAAATTTGGCACACAGATTAACACAAACAATATTTTTGACATTACCGAAAACCACGCGGGCGAAACCGCGGGGATAATCAAGTGATGAATAAAATAAAGAAATGTTTTAAAAACATTTCACTAACTGTCTTAGTTACACATCTGAAGTCACCTTCGTAACTACATACCCAAGAATTCTGAAAAAAAAAACGAGAAGAGATGAAAATTAGCCTCAAGGAAGTAAGTAATACAATTTCGTCAAAAATAAATCTCCTTGATTTCGTCACACAGCTTACATAGGACACTTCGTTAGAATCGCCAAATAGTTACTTTTATCATTTCGATTCTGATTTAATAAAGTGATTCAATATTGAATGGATTTGCGAAATTTCGTTTCGCTTTAATCATAAATTCATCACTGCGCGGTCCCAAAATTGGTAAAAAAAAAAACCTTTACGCGAATTTTCGATTAAAATCGGATAGCAAACTCTTTTATTCGTTACCGTATGCGAGATATGTGGGATTATCCGTATTTCGCAAATACTTTGAGTGCACACATTTTGTTCGTTAAGGCGAGGTTATCCAGATAAACGTCGTTTAGTATTGTGTTTTATTCCTATATGGCACGGATTAAAATTCTGAAAAAAACATATTACATATTTCACACTTCGATTTAGATATTCCGGCAAAGCGATACACGATTACTTGCACTTTGTTGCATCCAATTAAATCGCAAAGACAAGTCTAAATGATGGTTTTTAATATTATATCATTTGAGTTATATTAGGTTTTTAACAATAAAACTTCTACCATTATAAAGGTCGTAAAAAATGTGACAGTACACGGCAATCATAATTTTAAATATTTAAAAAAACCTAAACAACCATTTCCAAAATTTGCTGTTTTCATCATTTCTTACTCGCATCGCGTCCTTCAGTCCCGAGCGGAACGCGTTGGAGTTCGGACGTGTGCCAATTTTTAGAACCTTCCACCCCACCCCCTCTAAGTTCTGTTACGAGCTGAGCCAAAAATAGTTTGTAAAAAATAATACTTAGTAAACACCGAGCCTAGGTTTATTTGAAATTTCATTTGTTCACAAAAGTACATTAGGTATCTAATAGGGAACGTAGTCAGAAGGTAGAAGATAAGAGTTACGCAATAGAAAGAGAGGCAGCTTCTAGGAGAATATAACTGTAGGTAATTAGCGCTGCGCGGCCTGAATTGAACTTTATTGTGTCGTAGCAAAAGTCGCTATTTATGATTTCGCAATATTATTTATAAATTTCGGTAACTTTGGAATGGGCAACTACAGTACTTTCACAGTTATTATGCCTTTTGAATGGGACTGTAGCTTCATTTTATTATCTTTTTTTCGACAATTCAAAAACTACCTGTAACTGGCCTATTAAAATCAAAACATTTATTCCACTAATTTATTTTTGTAAGGAGTTCTAAAAAAGTTTTGTAGGGAGCCCGGTAAGCCGAAGATTATCGAGTTCGACATGGGCAGAAAAAGAAAGTATGTAGGGGAGAACGAGACAGAATGAGTAATGGTCGTGGTCGATATCGTATTTTGTACGCACGACGGCCGATCAAGCTGTACAAAACCAGTTTATGCGGATCTCTCATTGTATAGGAAATCTATACAAAGCGAGGGCAATTTATACTGGAAATGACAGCGTCATGTGCCGCCGTGTGTACCTACTAGTTTTTTTTATTTAGTTGACTTATTTACATATTTAAGATAAAATCATTTTAATTTTTTTTATTTTACTTCCTCTGCATTTTATGCTTTACTTTTTTTTCGGTTTTTTCGTCATGGGTGTCATTTTCATGGTTTTCGGGGTCGCTGATAATGAAATTGAGGTCAAAATTAAATTCAAGATGGCGCCAATTAAAATTTTCTGCTTTGTCGTCATGGGTGTCATTTTCGTGGTTTTCGGGGTCGTTAATAACGAAAATGAGGTCAAAATGAAAATCCAAGATGGTGCCGACAAAAATTTTTGGTTTTTTCGTCATGGGTGTCATTTTCATGGTTTTCGGGGTCGCTGATATCGAAACTTAGGTCAAAATGAAAATCCAAGATGGCGCCGACGAAAATTTTTGGTTTTTTCGTCATGGGTGTTATTTTCATAGTTTTTGGGGTCGCTGATATCGAAACTTAGGTCAAAATGAAAATCCAAGATGGCGCCGACGAAAATTTTCGGTTTTTTCATCATGGGTGTTATTTTCATGGTTTTTGGGGTCGCTGACAAAAAAAAAAATTGCAAAAAAAGTCGCAGCATACCTTCGGCTACGATCGCGTGTCGCAGCATACCTTCGGCTACGATCGCGTGTCGCAGCATACTGTTGGCTACGTTCGCGTGTCGCAGCATACCTTTGGCTACGAACGCGTGTCGCAGCATACTGTTGGCTACGTTCGCGTGTCGCAGCATACCTTTGGCTACGTTCGCGTGTCTCAGCATACCTTCGGCTACGATCGCGTGTCGCAGCATACCTTCGGCTACGTTCGCGTGTCTCAGCATACCTTTGGCTACGAACGCGTGTCGCAGCATACTTTTGGCTACGATCGCGTGTCGCAGCATACCTTCGGCTGCGATCGCGTGTCGCAGCATACCTTCGGCTACGATCGCGTGTCGCAGCATACCTTCGGTTAAGATCGCGTGTCGCAGCATACCTTCGGCTACGATCGCGTGTCGCAGCATACCTTCGGCTACGATCGCGTGTCGCAGCATACCTTCGGCTACGATCGCGTGTCGCAGCATACCTTCGGCTACGATCGCGTGTCGCAGCATACCTTCGGCTAAGATCGCGTGTCGCAGCATACCTTCGGCTACGATCGCGTGTCGCAGCATACCTTCGGCTACGATCGCGTGTCGCAGCATACCTTCGGCTACGATCGCGTGTCGCAGCATACCTTCGGCTACGATCGCGTGTCGCAGCATACCTTCGGCTACGATCGCGTGTCGCAGCATACCTTCGGCTACGATCGCGTGTCGCAGCATACCTTCGGCTACGATCGCGTGTCGCAGCATACCTTCGGCTACGATCGCGTGTCGCAGCATACCTTCGGCTACGATCGCGTGTCGCAGCATACCTTCGGCTACGATCGCGTGTCGCAACATACCTTCGGCTACGATCGCGTGTCGCAGCATACCTTCGGCTACGATCGCATGTCGCAGCATACCTATGGCTACTTTTTTTTTGGCGTGTAATTTTGAATCATACCCGTATTCATGATCTTAGTGTCAGTCAGATTTTAAATTCACCTTATTCACAAAAATAAATGAGTATACCTTCTTATTTTTAATTTTATCTACTTATTTTAATTGTTAGTAATTAGGTTTACGTTCATAGAATACGTTCCTAATCTATCTATAACCAATACTTTCTAGAAAAAAAAAAACAAAGTGAACTTATACATATCAATTCAAGTTGTTTTACTGCATCGCTCTACCCTGTAACGCAACTTAGTACCTATCCGAGTTCGTGAACTCATGACCAGTGCGCTAAGCGCGCGCGTTTTCGCGCTGCGTAATTTGTTACGTATCGTCTCTCCGTGCGGGGGCTGGGGTAAGCGATTGATGCATACGGCGCTCGGGGTAACCTCGCCTTAAACTGGGTTCAGTACAACTTTTTCTACTTTCCTTTGTTTTGGAATATCCCATACACATTTATCCATCAGAAAAATATCCTTTCAAAAAATTTCTCTGCACATCTTACACCAGTTAACTCAAAGCCCAGACAAGACATCATGTCTGACATCATACTACCCATTCGCTATTCAAATACCAAGCAATCATAAACGGGACCGGCTGAATGCATCTAACGATCACCCATCCTTAATCAACGTTCCACGTCCTCCATGAAGTTCGAAACCCTAATTGTCCCCTTTGTTTATTCAGAAGTAATGCGATATGTCACTGTGTCGGCTGCGTCCCCGCCGGATACGTTATGCGTTAACGTCAATAAAAGTTGCCCAAATAATGCTCAGACAGGCGCTTATTAACTTCTGAGTCACTACATAAACGCGACTGCGACGTGTGAAATGTCACGCCAGTGTGATTGTTCGGAATAGGTCTGATTTTGATGAACGGATGTGTAAATTATCTTGGGAGGAAGCTGAAATACCTACATGCCTACTTATAGATAATGTATACGGAAGCGAAAATTTGTATTTACTTGATATATTTCTTGAAAACGTAGTGTAACGTATATTTCCGTTTTGGGGAAAACGGTTTCAAGCTTTGTTTGCTTTGCCACCCAAGGCTTATAATGTGTGGCGTAAAATGTTTAATTATGTATTTGTTCCTCAATACTCATTAATTCAAATAGTAATAACCCTGTTCTTAGAACCGTGTTCTATTATTGGCAACGCCAAGAACACATAGAACCTCTGTGCGGTAAGTAACCACAATCTTACCTGCCTCTTGAAAATCAAGAGAGTGATACAAAAATTGTATGCATTACGTACGAAGTGTAACTTCAAAATTCAAACTACTGCAAGTTTTAAAGCTTTCACGTCTGAACAAAGATTCCCGTCGTTTAAAACCGAGATAGTGTAATTTAAAACTCCACTTACTCAAAGACTATGAAGACGAACGAACTAAATTTAAGGAAATGACTGTTTTAAAACGCCTGGATAGTTAAATTGTCTGCAGATGAGTCTCATTCAAAGCTAGTAGGACTTCTTAAAATAAGACAAAGTCTATTGATGTTACAAACAGAACACTGATTACAAAGCTTGTTTTACTAAGAACACTTAACTTGAGTTTTATGTAAACAATCGTTAACAACTTCGCCGTCAAATTTGGTCTACCACTCGGCATTTTTATAGGTGCTTAGCCAGCATATCTTGCAGTACTGTTAAAGTTTCAGGAACTTGCCTCCCCCAGGATGTTCCTAATTGCGGTGTCTCGTTGAAACGCCGTAAACAACCGGTTGATGACACATTAAGCACGCCTCAGTTTTACTTAAAAACGTATAAAATTTTATGAGTACTAATGGAGTAAATAAGTTTTTATTAGACGCTGTGGTTGAGGAGAGCAAAGTACTAAAATATAAATTGAAAGCAGCAGCAAGTATTTTTTTATGTGGTCATTGATCACTTGTTGTAAGAATTTCATCACTTTCTATAATTGAAAGTTATTGATAGTTATGAAATTGTATAAAATTCCGATCATACTAGATAGGTCTATAAAATACGAATCATTTCTTGCAACATGCACAGTGAATCAGCTTGTTAAGCTTTCACCACCGGGACCCAGGCGTCCTCTCTACGAGAGGCTGTAATCAACCACGCAGACCCAGTGCAGGTTGATAGATGAGGACTATCGTATATAAAACTAACAGGAATTTAAAACGTAAGCAATCGTTTATTAAGTAAAGGTGAATGCCCAGGCTGAACTCTGTTCCTTTACGGCAATCCTCCACGACTGGAGAGATCAGGCACAGGACCAACGGCTTAACGTGTTTTCCGAGGCACGGGGTATAATACCGCCAACTTCCTAACTCGGGGCCTACTACTGAGAAATTTATAGTGGAAAAACCGAATAGCACTTGTAGCCCGACCCAGGAATCGATCCCAGGACCCCACGTTCAGTAGGTAATCGCGCTTGCGAGCACGAGACCAACGGTGCAATCAATATTAAATACACGACTCAAATACAACTATTAAAGGTAGAAGTGACCAAGGACAAATAATAACTACGCGAGTACCTTTTCAATCCTAGCAATAGAAACGATCAATATTGTTGCAATTACTCAACGATTACAAGCTGCCGTTACTTCACCGACAAAAACTGAATGAATGAAGCTGAAGCCTAGTTTTTGCGGCGCCAGTGGTTTTTTCAAGGTAGTCTAGGAATCTGTATTACATTACCGACTTTCACGCTTAGGTGTCTACAAAAAATATTGTCAAATGGTTTTTTACGTACTGTTTCAAATGTTACTTCTTTAATTTTAGGGCATTTATCATCTTTAACTATATCTTCAGTTGCTATAGATTGTACATCCGTATTGTTATCTCTTGTAGGTACAGTACAGTCAGTGGTCACAGTTTTAGTACATTAATATACGTTTTCTCTTATGCTTCTTATAATATGTATATTATTATAGGTTCTCATAAGTTAGGCCTTCCGACATCAAAGTGTTACCAAAGGCGTGTGGTCGACTGTAGGCACATTTGTTAAAACAAAATTGTAAACCATAATCCAACCTACATCATATCACATCCATGATACCTATATCACATCCTTGCAAAACAATTCCAGTAACTGTTGTTTGTGAAAAAATATAAATTCGAATTTTGTGTAAAATGTAAACCCGTGAGTGCATTTCACGCTAAAATGCAAAATGGCTTTAATTAGTAAAATTTGAACACTTGTTTTATTCACTGTCGTATTTCAAGCGTGAACAGCGATGTTAATATATTTAATGATGATATACGGTTTTTCATACAAATGCATTTCATTTAGATTTATGGACTATTATTTTCAGCATGAGTCAGGCAGTAATTTTTGTCATGTGAATATTCTGAACAAAGCGTTTCCATAAGTTATATTAATTGCATCTTCTTTTACATCATTCACTTGTACAAGATTATCTTTAGCCATTTTTGTTCCGGAAAAACTTACTTCATCGCAAAAAAGATTGACCACTGCATGCAAATTCTTGTTTGTATATTTCTTTACAAGCTCTATACCAATTCACATAAAGTGCAAGGGAAAACCAAAAGAGCATGACGAGCCTTTTTTTCCATTAAAGAGAAAAATTATAATTTCATCGCGAAAGGGGGCTCAGTGAACGAGTTATGCTACGAGCAATTGAACACATTAATTTTAATACAAGACAAAGACAAGTGGGCCCCATTAATATTTATGAAAGCTGACAACCCTCTTATCACGACCGCGACTAACCTTCATTGTTGTAAGACTAATTACCTTTAGCTAACAAAACAAATTCTGAGTTGATTGAAAAGGGAAGCAGCTTTCCAACTGTCACTCTACCTGTTTGAAACTTTTTGAAACAAGGTTCTATACTCGGCCCGCTGATGTTTTTGAAATACTACCAAGATTTATCTTCATGATTTAAAGAACCGCTTTGCACTAATTACATCGTTTAAAGAAAAATATAAGAAAGGTAATCGTTTTCTTCACGATGGTTCTTAAAAAATGTAGGAAGCCATTACTAAGTTAATTTCAACATAAATGGTCATCAAACCTAGACTCAAAGATCGCATTTGAAGCGAGCTAACACATTAGTGTAACGACTTTATCGCATCGTCAAATGACTCGTCCAAGTTGTAACCCTTTCAGTGTAACCTACTTAGAGAGTACATAAGTACTTATGCTCACTCGAGGAAACTTCTGGAAACCTGCTGGAAACGGTGGGTCATTACCCGGGCATTAAGCATCGGGGTAAGCCGGGTCGAGTGGCTATCAGTTGGCATGCGGCCAAAGTAGCATTCATTCGGTGACGTCACTGTCGTAAAGGCGAGCCAGTGCCACCAAAACCACTGAAACTGCTAATAAAATGCCTAAGCACTTGACCACATAATGCGAGGCATATAAGTTGGGTATGAAAATAATGTGGTCTGCCGTCCTGGTTTCCTTACGATATAATGACCTGTTTTATTACATTTGTCCTATATGGCGAATTTCCTTGAGGAAGCGTATCAGAAATGTAAATCAGTACTTGTTGCTCGTCTTTTTGTCATGAGTAACCGATTATGGTGTAATGAAGATGGGAAGTAACAGGCTGGCGATAGCTGACGCCTTAAAAGAATAGATTATGCATCTTGTTTAGATCAACAGCTTATACAGATAATAGTTAAAACATAATTAAATGCGACCATCATCATCTGCCTAGCCTTTTCCCAACAATGTTGGGGTCGGCGTCCAGTCTAACCGGATGCAGCTGAATACCAGTATTTTACATGGAGCGACTGCCTATCTGACTTCCCCAATCCAGTTAGTACTGGGTAATACGATACCATTTTTTATTTAATTTTTTCGGATCTGGAATCATCAAATGACGCCCCATACTCTGGGCGGACCGGAAGGGAGTGTCAGACTTGTACTGACTAAAACCCATCCATATTCCTTCTTTGCCCTTTGTGTTCCAGGGCCACGGTATCTCTATCGAACAGTCCCGCAGCCAACACGATACCCTTTGGTAAGACTGTTTGTCGGACTTTCGGGCCACTACCTGTAACGGCCGTCAAAGATCTACATATGACAGATGGGACCAACGGCACAGTGTAAACACGTTATTTAATGGGTCCATCCACAGACCAAACTAAGCAAGCGTAGCTTAACCTGAAGGTTGATCCGAGCGGCTGTTATTATTTAGCCACGAGCTCCTCACATAATGAAATACGACCATATCTTAAAAATACACCCATATCTTAAAAATAAATTGAGGAAAATTTACGGGTTTAACAGACTGAAAATAATAAACATATCTAAATAAGCCCACAAACGTAGACAACTCAACAAAAATGTCACGTCACGTAGGTATTCATAATGTGAGAAAATAACATATGTCACATCTTTTACAATTTCACTCAGGCAGATAAATATTCCGATATGTTTAGTAAATAAACAAGGTAAATAAAACGTATACGGAGAAGGTTGCCCTGACCTTGTACCGGTTTCCTGTTCACCGGTCTCCTTACATAACCTTTGAGTTCCATCTACCGTGGCTAATGTGGAATCCTTTTTGCATAGCTTGCTTCATAAAGCGTAATGTGAAAAGCAACAGCAGTTGCTGAATTGGATTTTTTCCTTCAGATAAGATTTGCATGAAATTTTATGGTCCTGTTCCTGTCCCTTCTCGGGATTTCTGGCTGATAAAAATGAGAAGTTATGTTTGGGATGTTTCCTGGACATAAAATGCGCCGTTGACTCTTCTAAACGACGCAAAATCACTGTTTATCTGATTCTTTGTTTAGAGTTCTAGGGAAAAGAAACCAAAAACAACCTAAGCAACTTTTATAAAGAAAATAATGTATAATGATCACAAAGTTCCTAAATAGAAAGCTAATAATAAATCACCGAGACAAAATATCCCAATATCAATGAAAACAAACTACAAAGGAACCAAGACCTCGTTGAGCCCAAACAACCAAACTCCTTATCAAGATGAAGACGTTAGCCACTCATATCAAAGCAGAGGCGTTTAATATCGAACATTAAACGGCCCTCTCTTCCTGTTCAGTTAATGTTTCTTCGATTGGTACTCCAGCCATGGTTATCAGTCCACTTATGATCCAAAATAGCCACATAAAGATCCCAATGAATCATTACAGAGAGATAATGTGAAAGTACTTGAATAATTCAGTAACTGTATCAATGAGAGCGAATTGTTTTATCGGAATGCATTCTCGGGGAATGCGTCGGATTGTTCGTTGTGAAATAATGGTTCATTACTTCTTTCTTTTGTATCGTGAAATGTTGTTATTGTCAATGATTGCGAATCCTTGTCTTTTATTTTTATCTTAGCCTTAGTGCCATCGGGTTGATAATTACGATTATCATTCAATTCACAAGTGCTGATTGACTTACTTACAATGAATTCATTAGATTGTCTTTTTCTAAGCACGTTTTGCATTTAGAACGCAAAATATTCTGCAGTTCAATATTCATCACTGAATACTTAATGTTCATGGACCTTTTTCTTAAAATGCAAGCAATAACACTTAAGCTATTCTAGGCTTAGTTCCCTACTCCATTTACATAAGGACGCGACAAGCGAGAAGTTATGATGACCGACTATAACTGTCTCCAGTCCTCTTCAACTCCAAGTTGCTTGTCTCAAAGTTATCAAGACATAACACCGCAAACAAGTCATGTCTATTAACCGCAGCCTCCTCAACGTTTAGAGAACGAATGGCTTTCGTACCTTCAAGGAAGTTCATAAATCATTCTCATTCTACTTTGTTTTGTACTTACTTTTTAGGATCATCTGGGATATGACCTTAGGAAACCGTTCCATTCACAAAGCGACCTTTCTGCGGTACGTAAGATTTTATTACGGATCTTGAAGAGGCTTTTACCTTTGGGTTTACGGACGCACAATATCATATGAATAAATAACAACCTCTATACAGTTAAAAGAAGTTGGGAACAGAAATAATACTTAGAAATAAAGGCATTCCTATGGGTATTCTTTACGTGATTAAGGCACATAAGTGCAAGTGAAAACGTCATAAATACCTTTAAAAAACTGGAGCGTTACTCATTTTATTAGACTGGCATGCAAGACTTTCATTTTTGTTACCAATATATTACATGAAGATGTCTTATTCTTGACGAAATATGGTAATTAAAGACATGCGAAACGCCGCCCTAACAAGGTGTGAAAAATTGAGACATACGAAAACATGAACATTGTTTTAAAAGTAAAGTGAGTTATAACGGCCAGTGTTCATGGGGCGAGGCAGAGATGTGAGGCAGATAGTGAAGATCGCGTGGAACCATTAACATTGTACAATTATACGGGAACCACAATGGTGGGAAACAGTTACGAGAACGAAATTCGTGTCTGTGTGTGGGAAATAAAATGCAAATTATTGCATTTCTCTTGCTCCTTGGCTGGTGCGAGCCCTTTTTTCGCGGGCTCTTTTTCTTTTGTGTCGGCCATAGTTTTAAACAGATGGTAAGCTTTATTAAACAGTTCAGGAGTTTTTGCATGACAATCTGAATGGCGCAATATCCTGCTGTGCACTTGGTGTTTGATGGTTTTTAAGTGTCATTCGATTGAGAGATGATATGATACATAGATAATTGTTCAAAATCTAGATATGATAGGTATAATTTGCACACACGTGACGCATTTCCATAAGAAGTGTTAGGTCAAGGCACGATCGCGCTGAGGCAAAGAAGATTGAACTTTAATTCAAATCTTTAATGTTCAAAGTTTAAAGCACAGAATTGTTTCGAGATCACAACACCGTGTGAAGTCTCGCGAGTGTACTTCGATTCGTATCTGCGACGATGTGCCTTGACCCCTTAAATATTTTGCACTCTATGCGGACAATTTAGAATTCAAATTAAATTGGCCTCTATTTTGCATAAAAATTACCTACTCTTTCTTTTTTAAACAGAATGAGATATTCTGTTACGTTATGCCTCGTCGGAAAAATACAGTCCTTTCGTTACACTAACTTTACGATTAGAACCGCTTGAGTGATCGTTATCAGTATAATTAAAAACCCTAAAATTATGTAAATATTTGAAGGTTAAGTTTCGGAGTTTCAAGGAATTCACACTAGACCACGTTTCATGCTTTAACGAAGCATAGCTAGCTATATTTTTGTCGCGAGTATCTACGAGTATTGTTGCGTCTAATTTTCTATAAAATTATTTGTCACCCGTTGAGTCTACGGACAGAAACACATTTATTCACTTTGCAGTATTGTGTTTTGGCTTGTGAATGTAATTGCAGTTGAACTTTGGATATTTGCGTTGTATTTGAGCATCGCATTATTGTCAAAACTTCTTTCATTAAAAACGTTTGCATAATTGGTCCCTCTCTTGTTTTATGGAATATGGAATGAAATGTCAAAAACATTTTTGATACCCACAATTTAATCATTTTAACATATGAAGAGTCCTCTAAAAGAAATACTTTCAGCCAATTAAGTTGCAAACTGAAAATATAAGTAAATTGGTACAGCTGCAGTAGTCATTACCTATCTACCTGTACCTAGCCGATAATACAAATAATGCAATATAATTATATTAATGTGTTATCCGTACTTAACTATTGAAAACCACGAAAAATCGAAATATACGTTTTTATAATTAGTAATTTTAATTTAATCAAACAGCCACCGAAAATTTTAATCCCACCGGCAATAATTTAATTAACAAAACCAGATAACTTTATGTTAAAAGTGAACCGATGAAAACCAATAAACAAATGCAAAAATATATTAACTGAATTCAACAAATTAACTGGTCAGCAGGTACACGGATTTTCTCACTACACGTTATATTAATCGGACCATCAATTCAACATGGTCGTAATTTGTCACTAATAAATAACAATTTGTTGGTGATGTGTACGAACATAATAAAATATGCATAAATCTTTCACGCCTTTTTATTGGTTGTTAAGCCTTAATTATGTTTCCGTTGCAACATAATTATTAAGTTGACCAGAATTAATGACCGCCTATAAAATGTGAAGAAAATATGAAACCTTTATTAACGTCGCGAAACTCTTCACTAACTGATTTCAGTGTTACTGCACAACGAAATCAATATCTCACCGTAAATCAATATCTCACCGTAAATTCTAAATATTTTACCCATAAATACATTGGAACAGCTTAAGCCAGTCTAGCCGTTTCGCTTTCTGGTCTTACACGAGCGAGACCGTTATATATCTTTAACGGTCTTCCTCGCTTACAGCAACCACCGTGCGAAGCTTGCGAAGTACTAACTGATTTAAAGTCTGTCGAGGAGACGTATGAACAAAAAGTTTAAAGGAGACTGTTTAAATGGCATCGAGCGAAAAACTCGTATGACGTGTAGTGTGAGTATGCAACCCCGTGAGTCCGTCAAGGCCCACGGACGTTCGGTTGCCGGCCGGCCGTCAGCCCGACACACTCTGTTTGCTACATTGTACCGCAGAAACCCGTTGTCTTTCATGTTTAAAACGTTGACCAAGCACGCGTACAGCTACTGACTTTCTGAGTCCTCTCATCGGAGCAATTGAACAATGAAGTTTTATTCCTTCAAGCCCGTGCTGGCCATTTCAAACAATTTACGAAGTCATAACATTGCATGTGACATATTTATTCTCGTGACATGATTCGCTGTTCGACTATCTAAACTATGAATTGGTTAAGTAATGATGACAGCTTAAACTGCTCTAGTGTCATGTTGCGTTTACTGTGTACAACTTCTGGTGTTGTCTCATAAGTCAATTGATTAAATATTTGTTCCTATTCAGCATTATAATTATGCTGCGCTGCTGCATGCCGACTCCAAATAAATTGGGATAAGGGAGAATGATGTAAATGATGATGACTTCATTACAATGTCACGTCACTGCAGAACTGCTGCTAATTCATATGTGCGGACCTCGCAGCGGCTACTTAACTTGTTTGGCTGCTTACTTAGTTACTTCAGGCAAATCCATTTCAAGATAAGACTTGAGATAGGAACTAAACCAATTTTATAAATAATCACGGTACCAGTTTCACTACTGTGCAATTAGATAAAAAAAACTATTCCATTCCAGTTTTATACCGTATGTTATCATGTATTTACACCTGCTTCACACTCAATTAAATTCACATTTCTATCAGTAACAAATTAACAACTTATCTTTACGATACGATGTCCGGAGTGTTCCGACGATCACTTCTAATTCACATTCACACATTGCGGACATCCGTCAATACAGTGAATCATTAATAAAATAAGTAATAGGTACCCACGCTTATTGGTACAATGATTGATACGACGCATTTCACTGATACCGTCAGTGTAAGTATCAATTAGGTTGAATGAATCTGTTATATTTTATGTGTTGGTACTTTGTATTAGTCAGCTGCTGATTTGATGTACACATTTGTGTAAGTAAGAGGCCTGTTGGAGCAATAGCTTCTGTACAGTCTGCTGCGACGTTAAACAGAAAGAACGAAGTTTAGCCATCCATAAGATGATTACTACTTTTCTCAAATCGTTGAACCCCGGGCGTCCTAGAACCAAACTCATGAAGACATGTTGACATCTACCAACCGGCTCGCCCTCGTAGACAAGGAGGCCAGTCTCCAAGCAATGACAACATTTAGGCTGACTATTGGGACAAGCGCCCACATTATTCGCAAACCACTGCAACTCCTGAAAGCCAGAATCAACAGTGGTGACCATCAGAAAATCTCCGAGACTATGAAGCTCGACGAAGTCTAAGAGTAACAATTTTACTGCCTCAGGTCCCGCACTGAAATTAATCAGTAAAGAATAACGGAGAAGTAGGAAAAACATAATTTCCACTTCCCTCCTTCGCAGCAGGAGACAGAACAAAACAAGGCGAATAGGCATAAAAGGACGTCTACGACTGGGATAAGCCCAGTAGCCTAACACCATTTAGGCTGGCTATGCTATTTATGTAAAATGACTACAATAAGTTATCAGTAGACTCAGTAGTACACAGGAAGATTCTACTAGGCCTGGTCATCTTGTTGACTTACATTACTCCCTGAGTCACCACTTTAGACCGTTGAGAGAACAATTACTACAGAACACAATGTTGTTTTGGTGTTTGAATATACTAACGATGTCCTAAATGATAGAAATAGTTGATCCTTTGGCCTTTCCCTTTGAAGATATTTTTATGCTTATCTTGAGCGCCATTCCTATTGTATAATTTCGGAATTTATGTTTTTTCTGAATAAGAATACGCCTATGTTTTCCTGTCATGTGACAATATAATAATTTTATTAGTTTTTCTATGAGTAACAATAAAACTACAATCTACATCGCGTGGCCAAACCTTTCAAAATTTTGATGACTTTATTTCAATTTAAGTTGTATACGTTATTTATATAATACTGAAGAAGTTACAACAAAATACAGGAAATAGAAAGAGACATAGTTTCCTCAAGAATATAGATCGTTGCGAAGTTTTCAATGAACCCAGGCGACCTCTTAATGGTTGGCCTAGCGACACAAACGAATTATTGGCAGCAATCAGTTCAGCCTGAGTTCTTAGAAGCACTAGTGGGTCAATTTTTTGTTGAAAATTGGTCGACTCAATAGGCTATTGAAATCTTTATTACTAACTAGCTCTCATTGCCGACGTAAATGACTAAATTGTTTTGATAACAGTATTAGATAAGCTCACTTATTTCCCCAATGTAGTATGATTAGTACAAATTGAGCAATCCAAATGTATAATTTTCATAGGAAATAAATACACGTTAAAACAAATCACTCGCGCTTCCGTGGCGCCTGAACATTAGAAAGAAGTTGAAACGAGAGCATCAATTAAAACTCTTCAAACCATGAACCAATGATATTCTTAGAAAGAAATCTAAAATTATGACATCAAAATTGGTCACACCTCCGATCTCCACAAAGGGAAATCGGTCTACCATGAAACGCCAGCTATAACAAAAACGACAACAGAAACCATGGCGATGGCTGGTAGATACGTTACACGATTTCGGTTTTAGTTCGATGTACACTGAGTTATTTGCAACACGACCTATCGCAACCTAGGGATAAAAACTGCAATTGAATGACAAATGATTCGAATAGTTCTGTTTCCCTCAACTTTCATGGTGGACCTCTGAACCTCGGCGAACATTGACGATTTAGAAAGCATCACTTTTACTCTTCACAATTGACTCGGTAGATGCTTACCTCTTTCGTCCGTGTTATGATGATGCAAGTATAACGAATTAAAAATGTTTTAAGCAAAGGCAGAACTAATTGTTCAGATTTTCGTAACAGTAAGTTGGTAACGGTCTGTGACGTTTCTGTCCATGTGTATTGTATGGTTTTTTTTATACATTGTGTTTTGGATGGGTTTTTTCAACTTTAAAATTGGAACTATGTCATTAAACCATGTATTTTAAATAGTAAATTATTAGCTACAGCTCTGATTCCTCGCAGTTCTAAAGTCCGTTTTGGAATCTATAAAAAGATGATTTGATAAAAATACAGTTGGATACTCCATCATTACCCCACCCACATATTCCATATCTCTCTGAATGAAGGATTATGACGAAAATAACTGATTACTAAAACAATCTCATTTTACCTTAGACCTTCAATTTTTATCAATAATGTTACCAGATCATTACTTTTAACGTTATTTATAACTAACCATTGTATAAAATACCTGCAGTATTATGAAAGTAGAACGGATATTATAAAACGTGTAAGTTATTACATAGTCGATGTTACAGGCTTTATGTTACGCAGGGCTTTAAAACAAAAGTAGACGCTATCAAGATGCTACCGAAAATTTTATGATTCAACACAAAGTGACGCAAAAAATTTCGTAACCATCGTTTCCTTGACACTCGAACCTTATCCAGAAACTGGCAAGTTCCTGCAATGCCAAAAATCTTCTTTTACAATACCAAATACACTGCAGTGGACAAAAACATTTCATACGACATTCCTGCGTAAGGTAATGTTGCGAAAAACGACAGGCCCGACATCCCGTCGCCGAACCGGTCTGGACTACCGGTTTTACCAACTCAACGACCACACGAAAGCGATATCGACGAGATGCTTAGGGAAACGGAAACACATATCCTGGAAAATAGAAAGAAAGAAGACAGTAAATTGTTGGCCTAGACAGTTTTTCTATCCGGAAAAAAATACTGTAAAAAATTGAAGCAGGTACACGGTCACCACTATCACTCATTCAGCCATCAGCGATTCTTTTTTGCAGATATTCGCTTTCTTTATTAGAGTCAACCGACTACAAAAAATGTTTGTATAAAAACTAAAGCTCCGTACCGTAGCTTCCCGCGAAGGCCGTGTGTTATTATATTCAGAGGATATGGCCTGGCGCCTAATGTAATACGATCGTTCCAAGACGTTAAGTTTAAAAATAACTTTGGCAGCTTTATGTTATGTGGAAAGTTGATACAATGACACTAATGCTATCATATTAACCTTGAACTTCTTTGTTTCTTCAAGTAAAATGTTTGGTCATAATAATCAGTTCTAATGATAATCATTTTAAAGTTCAAATTACCGCGGTTCTTCCGCTTTGTCGTGTTCCTTTGCTTATGCATTGCCTTGACATTTAAGTTATTATGAATAACGGCTCATTAGGAATTTGAAGATGTATGTATAGCTTAAACTTTATCATCTGGTGCCATTTTGTTTAAGACCTCTTTGTCATCGTTAGCTGCCTACCTGAGAAGTTCATATCTTGTTCCGTGTAATGTACGAGTATTCCAAGTTTTCCTAAAACATATTTCCTTTAAGATAACTTTCACAATAGCCGCAAGATTAGCCTCACAATACAAGGTGTCAACAAAAACACTGGCGTAATTCAGGCGTCTGTTTTTGCGTAGAATTTCGTCGAGTCCTTATCTGGGACGGTTTACGTCGAATGCGTCCCCGATAGGGAAGCACCTGTACTAGATTAGATAAGGCTTATCAATTGATGACATAGCCCAGTAACGTGCTGGCCGGTTGTAGCATCAACGTGTATTGTTTACTTAATGACCAGCTTGTGTACTCGATCGAACACGAATTGTAATTCAACGGTCTTGTGTACGGACGGAAATTCTGTTGGGCCAGTATTTACGATAGCCTCTTTGATATTATCTTCAGAATTGAAATTGTTTAATGAACCTGTGTTAGTTCCTTTGTTTGTGTCTCCATTTTCTTCAGTATGAACAGTGTAGAAAAAGTAGTGTGGAAGAAATATATTTCCTCACTATAAAAGTGTCGAAAGCAATTTCAGTTCAATTTGCTAAACCACTTTACTTCACACAGTAAACAGAAAAGTAATAAAGTTACCTATTATGTGACAGCTACAAACGTTCTAAGAAACCTATCTGATCTTCGTTAGTACAAGATTACGATGTCACGTAACGTAAGGCAATTTAACGTGTTAGTCTTGAGTTCACATGATTCATTGAGATGACCCACATCACGCGTCCGTACAGTTAGATATAAAATTACTTCATTTACTAACACGTATGTTGATGTGAAAATTGTTTTAACATACGTGACCATTTTTCTTAATGCAGTTACATGTGGCCGACATGATTTTACAGTTAATAAAAGAGTAGATAAAGACGTGGTCGAAATAATACCACCTCTAAATAGTGCAACAGTAACAGTGTTGCACAATCAGAAACGCATTAGATCCCAAGTTGCTATTCGCGTCCAGGAAGCTCCAGTAGCCGATATAATCCTAAGAGCTAAATTCATATTAGCTCCAGAATGCGCCACTAAAATAATCCAAGGAAGTAACGAACTAGTTCCAATAAATGCTTGCATTGACAGAAATATTGAGACGGAAATTCTGACGGGGAAATGGGATGAAATGTTATTTCAGCCGTTTCGGATAGTCATTGTTTTGCTTCAGCTGAATTTTCATATTACATTCGATAACCATAACTTCTACGTTTTCGCAGGATCAGGTTGGCCTGTGACGACATTACATTTTATGTGATTGGGAGCTAACTTCCTATCCTTTACTGGGCACGATTCCAACTCGATTTACCAAAATCGAAGCTCTTCTTAAAAATTCAGGACCCCATCATCTCCAGCTGCGTCCCTTAAGACCAATGAGTCGTTATTCTCATACTAACTGAAATATAAAGTAATATCTCTGCATCTTATTGCTAGTCATAATCACAAACGGTCATGACCGTGGAAAGTGCCGTCAACATGCCATTACAGCGGTCTCGCTGCGTTAACAGGCTTAAATGACTAAGGGTAATGACACGGCAGATGCTTAGAATTTGTATGAATTGTATCGCATGTGTAGATAAGGAGATAATAGTTTCAATAGTTACTTAAGCCTTTATGGAACACATCCTCGGCCGGTATATTATTCTCGTTAATAATCTTCGGGATAACAGCCTCTCTATAATGGCTACTTGATACTGGTTTATCTGAAATGCAATTCTAGGCAATATCTTGAGACTATAGTTTGCTAACTTAATACTCATTACAGCAGATAAGTAATGAAGCTCTCACGGTCGGTGAGGTAAAGCCAGGTTATTGATCCGGGGAACATGCCGCTGACACTGATGGAATATCACTAAATCAAAATATCATTTTCAACCACATGAAGCTGAAAATTTAAGTTAATTATCGCTTGATTAATCCTCTCTCTGAGTCTGCAGAATTAATATCCCAATTATAGTGAAGGGATTCGTTTTATATTTAATAAATGAGTTTTTGGATAGAATAGTTTTTTTTTCCATTTTTGGTGGCGAATGTTTTAACAGGTCCGACATTTATTGAAGTCAAAACTGTACTCAATGAACCTGATTTATTTTGATTATTTTAAAATCTCGGAAAACATGACTCATTTACATCCAGTAACAATGTGTTTCAAATATTACATTCCATTACCACAGTTATTACCTATATGAGTCTGCCCAAAAACAGTCAAACGAATAAAAAATGTTCGCCCTCCGAACATACGAGGGGCCAATGTTTTACCACAAGGCCAAGTTATCCAGATTGATTGAAGAATATGCGGAGGAGGGAAAGAATTACTGCCAATTTTATCTAATGGAAAAGAGCCCCAAAACCTTTAGCAGCATCAATTCTTTCAGACGAAGAAAGAAACTATATGTATACTTATTGCGATTTCTGTGGTCTCGTATGAAAATGTCCTGTTAAAAATACCGGCGTCCGAATATAGATCAGATAAGATTTCCAATTGATTGGTTCGGCTCAACGAGAAAGTAACGCTTGGTTACGCTCTGAACAAATGTGGCATAATTCGCAATTATTCCTGGAAAGCCGGCTTCCGTAGTCGCCACCTGCTCAGTGTATAACGGACTACAACGGTTTTTGCACAACTAGGCCTTGGCTTGTCGCTAATCGTCACGTTCGACAATTCACTGAAGTTTCTAATTGTTTTCGCTTTGGATCTAGGTGAATGATTACTGTTCTTTTTCTCAAGTGAAGACTGCACAATGGCTAATTGGTAGTTTTTTTTTTTTTTGTTAATTCTTGCATTTAGCTACGGAGTTGTATCTTCTTTTACGGGTGCAGTGCTACCTTTTGAAGTTCTAGGGTTCTTCAAGGAGTTTTCTTGTTGCAATTCTAACTTATTTTCGTTAACTAGTTTCTTGTTAGAAATCTTGAGATTACTCGTGAGAGTTTCATTAGAAGAAACTAATTAGTACTAAGAGTTAATTGTAGACGCTTTGACGTTAATCAATCTTGAACACCGTGAAACATGAATATAAACTATCAGTAGGTAGCATACTTCGTGCAATTTAATATTTTACTTCATTGTTCATTCGTTATGCACTTGCTAAAGACGAAGTTAAATAAAAAAAAAACCTTTTTTATCAAAACATAACCTCAAACAAAACTTGTTTGAATGAATCACACACACTTCAATGCAGAGCCAACATCAGAAAAAAAATGTTATCTAGTTTGATAAACTTAGTTCTTGTACAAATACTACGAGTATTTTCTCGGAAAATATGATTTAACTTGGTCAGAATTAAGTTAAGCCAGAATCTACAAACTATTAATTAAATGAAAACAAAGAATAATGTTAGTAGTTGTGAACGAACTTACCTGTTATAGTTGCCAACAGAACGGCTAAAGCAACCACACCTGTCACTCTCGCACGCTTGGACCTCATCTTGTCTCTTTTCAACACGCTAAGGTTTGCGTCCTCGTAAACAATAAAAAACAACAGAAAATTCAAACTCCTCAACGGATTGATTGTCTTTTAAAACAATAAACAATTTTCACTCGCGTTTCTATTACACCTTTATGAACCGTATCTTTCAATCTAGATAATAAAGCCACAAATTCAACAAGAAAAGTTAAATAAAATTAAGAAATTACATTGAGAAAAGTACTTTTTAGATGTTCACTCAAGTCCATTGTGATGAGTATTTAAATTTGTGAAGAATTGTCCGAAGTTAAGTTGTGAAACTTGTTTCGTGCGTTGATCTGAGGTGCGGAGCGCGAGAAGCGTACGTCCACTCTCATCAAGCGCAAGGCAGTACTGCCGCGACGGGGGCGACACACCGCTGTGACGGGCGTGCGTGGAACTACGGAGCGTCGTATCGCGGACCGCGGTTGTGTTCACAGCGTGAGACAGAACATGCAAGGATCAAAACTAGTTGCTTCTCATAGTTTATTAGGTTATTAACCAAGCAATGCGGCCCTGCATCAGTGCACTTTTATTACATTCATACTTGCATGCCAAGTTCATTTTCATTCATTCGCTTTTTATTCTATTGCTGGAATATAAATTTCAGTTTACAATAAAATGGCAATGGCTTAGCTATTATATTCTATTTGTAAATTGTATTGAAATCAAACTGTTTTTAAGAATGGTTTATTTGAAATACGGTCCACTTCATTTAGTAACAAGCTGAGAGATTTCGATAGTGCGGTCTACTGGTAGTAGGTAGTGCAATCGTGACGATTCAATAGGCTCTCTAAACAGCTAACGGGCGCCAGTTAGTCATGAATAACGAGGAGTGGAATCATGGCTGATAGCTGATAATGGCTGGAAATAAAGTTAGCGGTGAAAAAGATTCTTATTGGTAACTTAGATGGAACGTGAATGCGCGTTTTCACAAACTCTAGACAACACCAAATAAAAACCCGCTGTTGGATTTTCTTGCCGAAAGTTAGCATAAAAAAACCGGCCAAGTGCGAATCGGACTCGCGCATTAAAGGTTCCGTACTATCCTCCCCTCCCCCCCCCTTTAATTTATTATTATTATTTGTTGTTATAGTGGCAACAGAAATATACATTCTGTGAAAGTGTTAACTGTCTACCTATTAGTTACGGATCATGAGATACAGCTGAAACGCAGACGGCTGAACCGCTGAAAGACAGACGGACGGACAGCGGCGGCTCAGTAATAAGGTCCCGTTGGTTACCCTTCGGGTACGGAACCCTAAAAAGGGGAAGGTGAGATAAGAGGAATATATGTACATATTATGTATGTATCCATTATCCTGTTATACTGACTTCCACGTAGAAGCACCTCCTACCAAAACTCCCGAAAGACCTTAGAATTACCATTCCGAGTGCGTCTAATAAAAAAAATGGCAAAAAAAATTAGTGGCGAAAAAACCGCAATGGCGTCGATACATCGGCACCTGTGACTGATTACAAAGCGCGCCATGAATAATACATGATGGCTGTTCAATACCCGGTACAGTCACGAGCATCATTCAAAAGTGATTTTAAGCGATACCTCATCATTAACCTGCCGTTATCCCAATTTATTTGGGGTCGGTGCAGTTTGTCTTCTTCTTCCATAATTCTCTATTAGTCGTCAAGTCATGTGTCACCCCATTTCTAGTCATATGACCTTGCATACAGCCCATCCTTCGTTTCTTTGGTGACAGCTATTTCATCATAACATGAAATTGCAATCAATTCAGCTGAAGATTTTATAGCCTATACATGTTGGCGCTCGTGACTGTACCTGTACCACGGTACCAGCCAGTCACGAATCGCGAACCTTGAGACATAGACGATAGGTACGGCTTTTGTAATCCTACGGTTTGATTATTCGGAAAATGATATTTCATTCGCCTTGTGAATAGGAATGGGCATTTTTTGTTGTGGAGACATGAAATTGTGACCTTGAAACATGATGGTATGGAAAACAAAAGCGTTATTTGCTTTTATTTTTTCTGTCTTGTTGGTTCTTACATAATCCGAAGAATTTCGAATGATATTCGCTGACCATTGTTTTATATTTTGAAAAAGAATGAAAGCCATCGAATGCAGTCGATATGGCCGAAATCGGCTAAATGACATCAACATCATCATCATGTTTGAAAACTTCGTCTGCTCGACAACATACCTAAATAACACTAAGGACATGAATGCATTAAATATTAGAAGAAAACACCAATTTTTCCAGTACTAAAATTCTTATGACATAATCTTACCGACCTCTCGACCATTTCCTTTTGCTAACACGATTCATGCAGCTAGCAGTTCACACCGCAAGTTATTACAGAAACGTCAGGCCAGATTAGAATGTGTGGACGGTAAATAATGCAGAAAGCAGCCACGTTGCGGTAGCCAAGCTGACATACGAATGTGCCACACTCCCTGGCTAAGACATCCGAGCTTAAGTTCTCAGATTTGTGAAGTTGCCAGGATTTGGAATATAGGTGTCTTGGTTACCTAGGTAGTGCGTAGCGGATCCGACAAGGCTTTTAGTGCCCCTTGGGAAACCCATTTTGGGGTTTGCTGTCAAGGGGAATGGACTGGGTTGATACAGAAGCAAGCGCAAGGCTTAGGAATGATATAGTGTTACAAATCATTGAAGACAACTCGATCTTGAAATGTCAAGCTTGGCAGTACTTTTCTACTAGCCACTTTTATTGATACCTGGAATAGGATAGTTTTAAAAATTATTTTCATTATCAACCTTCGTAGACCATTCAAACAACTTGACAAAAGAATAATGTTGAATAGGTTATACAATGCAATGCAAAGAGTCAAGACACTCCATCATATTCTCATAAACTACCTATTTGCTCCGCTTTTCACAGATTTTACTCTTGATCAGTCAGCTTATTTTTCTTGCAGGGTGACGCAAGCCACAAACTAACGACGGTGAGCGGCGTGGTAGACTGTGTATAACCACATGAAAGAGTACGAGACGTTTCAGATCTTTAATATACACATATTACGGTCGTCTATTAAATTACCCATATCCTTTCCAGGTGGTAACGGCCCGAGTCGTGGGTCCAAACCCATCAGGCATGCTCGTTACTTTTTGTAATTTATTTCATCACCACTTCTCTCAACGTTTTGAGAGAAGGAAAACATCGCGAGGAAACCGACATGTCCTAGAATCAATTCAAGACAGGTGACATCTATGAACCCGCAGTGGACCTGCGTGTTGGATTACTTCATTCATAGAGAGGAGAGGAGAGGAGAGGACGCTTGTGCTCCAGCAGTGGCTAATAGGCTAATTAAGCTATGCTAATACTTTCCTGGATTGAAAAATATAATGTTATCGTATTGTATTAAAATGTAGTGACAAAAACGTTGAGTATGAATGAAGATGGCTATAAGAGTAGAGAAAGACCGAAAAACGATAGACTGTGTGAAGGATGATATGGCTAGAAAGGATGCTGAGATACTGAGTAGAGAAGTATGGAAGAAGAAGATATGCTGCGCCGAGCCCAAATAAATTGGAATAACGGCCAATGATGATGATGATATTGATGATTATCATATAAAGCCGCATCCCAATAACGTATTCGAAAATTCTCAGCCAGTACATATCCTTCACTCAGCTAACAGGCGCAAATACACACATGCATTGATAATATTGAGTGAAGTCACAATGCTTCCAGATAACGGCACAGAAACACGCTATTTCACGCCTCACCGTAACTTTTAAACAATATTTGTTTTGCTATGGTGTTAGTTGCGTGCAACAGTGACTACCGTTGCTTTCGACGGGATATAATCGGTGGAACGCAAATATGCTAACAGGTTGAAGGTGCTTGAGCTTTGCCAACAATGATGTTCTGTTCAGTCCAACTTCCAAGATTGAAATAATCATCGTCATCATTCAGTTGAAAGACGTCTGCTGCTGGTCATAAAGATCCCCCAGGTACTGCCACATGGATCCACCTATTTTTTTTTGTTAATTTTGCTGACACTAGCTGTTTGCCCGCGACTTTGTTCGCGTGGAAATGTTGATGGGTAAGTGAGAGATAAAAAGTATCCTATGTGCTATTCCAGACTATAATCTATCTATATGCCAAGTTTCATCCAGATCCATTTAGCCGTTCTGGCGTTTTTGAGTAACAAACATCAATCCATCCATCCAAACTTTGGCATTTATAAATATTATTAGCATAGATTTGTTAGCTAAAAGTTCGTTAAGTCATTAGATAATTTCCCTTCTAATTGTGAATTTTTCCACTATTCTGAGTACTCCTACTATCTGCACCCAGCAGTGGCGAAGATTCCATACAACTCGATTCCTACCGGCTTCCCTTTGGAAAATGGCTCAGTCAGTATTCTATAGACAAATAATATAATCACAAAAGACATGTACTCCGGCTTACCGCTTACAAAAATTGACCCTTCGCTACTGGTACCCAGCCTCGTGTATTCTTGGAAGTTTGATCACAGAACATTACAGTTAATTAGTTTCCAATCTATCTAACTTTACAATTGAATTAGTTTTCTTATAAAGTTCTCAAGTTTTCGACTTTTCGTAATTTCAAACTAATCTTACACAATAGATTAGGCATTAAGTACTCTCAAATTGACGAAGTTTTTTATATTTCACACAATTCGGTAAATGCTTTTTAACGCACCATTAAATTTATTTGACAACGTAATCTATAATGAGGGTATTTTATCACGCGGTCGCGCAATTTCAGAGAAATCAGGTGAAAGTTATACAAAATGGCAAAATGCAATTATTAAAAAAGAACAGAGCGATTGATAGCAACTATTATGGCCTCACTCCACTTACAGACACTCCATTTAAATCAAATCTTGCTAATAATATCTTCCAAAGTTCTCGTCAACGAAACGCCACGAAAGAAAATTGCAATTTTCACATACGAATGACTGATCACTTACCGATAATTATTAGTTTATGTTTATTACGGAACCATAATACAATCAATTAATATTTTTTAATCAATTGACACATGATGTTTATGTCCAATCATTAATTGGTGTACAAATTGAATTTGCGGGTTTGTTCGCTCAATATTTTTTTTGTTTATAACCGACGAGTCGCTCGCAATTTATATTTTTATTTTTCATTGTATTGCTTGTTTGTGCCTTTATACTGTTTTTACCGTTTACATTATACATACTGTTTAACGTGCGTGAACTCATTCAATAGTCCAAAATAATAAACCAATGAGAAAACTCTCTTACAGTATACGCGACATCGTTCGCGTGGAATTCGACTAGGTACATTACATACTTACCAGTTGCGAAGGGTCAATTTTTGTAAGAGGTAACCCGGGGTACATATCTTTAATGTGATTATATTATTTATCGCTAGAGTACTAACTGTACCATTTTTTTAAGGGAATCCGGTTCGAATCGAGTTGAATGGAACCTTCGCCACTGATACTTACACATTATAAAAAACAGTTCGATTCCCGGGTCGGGCAAAGTGTTATTGGGTTGTTCTATCAGGAGTTTCTCAGTAACAGCCACGGAGTCTGGATTTGTGCCCGGTTGATGGCAATAGGCTCTCCCCCAAAACTCACGAAATGTTGGTGTACTATTAGGCACACGTCCTCTACCTAACCCTTCGGGGATGATAGGCGTGATGATATGTATGTAAAGAAAATTAACAAACCTGACCACTTTATAATATCAGTGTAGACAGTACATTCTCCAACTTCCTTTGAATTTAGTATCGCAATAAAACTAATAAAACCGAAACATGTGGGTGTAATAATAAAAGCGTATGAATTAATACGACTTCCCAGTAACCCCTCACATGCGAGTATCATAGGAACTCCCTCGTACCTACTTGAATTGCCACACTTCAGTTCACCTCGACAATTATTACTTCAATAAAATGATATCAGTATTAATAAACCGTCTTTATCGAAATATTTTTATAAGACTCAATTACTTTAGCTAACTCAATTGCGACACGATATTCAGCATCGCTTTCATTACAATAGACGCTTTAGGATAGATGAGCTCGTGGCTAAATAATAACAGCAGCTCGGGTCGATCTTTAAGTTAAGCCGTGTTTGCCTAGGTTGGTCTGTGGATGGGTGACCACCCATTTCATAGCGAGTTTCCTCCGTGCCTAGGAAAGCACGTTAAGCACGTTGGCCCCGGGTGTCATTTGTAGATCTTTGACAGTCGTTAGGTAGTCAATGGTCCAAAAAGTCTGACAACCAGTCTTACCAAGGGGTATCGTACTAACTGCGTTGTGGAGGTCTATCTGACCTCCACAACGCAGTTAGTAGGCTGGAGACTTACCTTCTACGCATTTGTACGCACGGCGGCACATAAAGCTGTACATTTCCAGTATAATTTGGCCGCGCTTTGTATAGATTTCGTATACAATGAGAGATCCACATAACTGGTTTTTGTAAAGCTTGATTGACCGTCGTGTGTACCTACTATAACGACTTCTGGACATTACGCATGAAAGTATAATATATCTGCCCACTCTTCAATTATCTCATTGTATTTCGACTGATCCTCTGGCCTGTCCACGAACAAAGGAATGACTTTAAAAGTGTACAGTTGACGCTTACATCAATTTCCTCTCCTGGGTATAAATAAAAGGATGAATAACGTATTTTGGCTTTCTTAAGTATTCCCGGATGAAGTCAAAATTAGGAATTTCAAAGTTCATTACTTATTCGATAATGGAAGGGGTATCGTATTACCCATTACTAACTGGGTTGTGGAGGTCAGATAGGCAGTCGCTCCATGTAAAATACTGGTATTCAGCTGCATCCGGTTAGACTGGAAGCAGACCCCAACATAGTTGGGAAAAGGCTAGGCAGATGATGATGAGAGGCTTTAGATTACAAAGTCTGATAACTTTTATATTTAGATATGATGGTTTCATTGTGTGTAAATACTTACTTAGTGCTAAAAATAAAAATAACTGAAAACACAAAGATATTTCTAAAAATCTGCTGTTCCGAGAACATTTAATGTCACGTAGAAATCGTTTAACGTTTGTATTACTATTTACCAGTGGTGAAGGTTCCATAGAACTCGATTCCTACCGGATTCCTTTTGAAAAATGGCAGTATTTCTTACTAAGATTTTTCATCAAAAATCGTATTACTGAGTTCAAGCTGATTTTGAAATACATAGTTTTACATGTAACGTTAGCTATTTGTGAGGAAAACTAGATTGTCTTCTTATTTTATAATATTCTTAGTTACTGTATTACGTGATATCTTTTTTCACTATCTAAGTCTTATTCATGAAGAGCTAAATCAATCATGGGCTCCCAACCTTTTGGTTAAAAACTCCTTCAAAAAAAAAATCTGTCCACTTACTACCCACTCGAGTCTGACTAGCCACTCATTTTGTAAGTTATTTTCAGAAAACCTAAACGATTACATCGGTACATAACAAAAAATTCAATTAAAACTACCGTCAAACACAATCCACAGCAGACTCAATAATATCTGTTACTTCGTCAAGTTACCACAATGTACGCACGACGGCCAATCAAGCTATACAAAACCAGTTAATGCCGATCTGTCATTGTATGGAAAACCTATACAAAGCGAAGCCAAGTTATACTGGAAATGTACAGCTGCATGTGCCGCCATGTGTACTCGCATTTTCGATTTTCCCAAACGGTAATAGAGTAAAAAGCGGCCCCGGGTTACTCGGATAAATTAATTGAAAAGGGATCAGAACTGACCCCTGTTTTGACTGCACAAATAGAATTAAAGTACCCCCCACGTACTGATATTGAGCGGTCGATTAACAGAACAAATAAATTTGATACCTTTACTGTGTTTTTCAAAAGGTTGGGCTCACCTCATCAGTCGATAGGTATGAATACGGAGTTTCGGACAATGGATACTTTTACCCAAATATTAGCTCACCTATTAAAAACTATGGCTCTGTTTTATTTTAAAAGGGATGTCAGCTGTTAACAATGACAGTCGAATTGTTGAAGCAAAGGGGCGAAGTTAGTAATTATGATAATAAAGCACAGGTCAGGCCACACCGTTACCTACAGTGAGCAAGCGAGCGAGCCGGGCGAGGCATTGTATCACCTCTTTTCATACTTTGGTTCACATTACTACGTAGTATTCTATTATCTGTGACACTACGAACCACGTAAGTGCCGAAACGAAGTATGAAAAGAGGCTCGCCCAGCTCGCTCGCTCGCTAGCTGGCAGTGTGGCCTGCGCTTAAAGCTTCCCATGTTGATTACGGCTGACCAATTCTGTTTTTTAATTGTTTCTGGCGTCTACTAGTTACGAGCAGAGAAGCTAGTGAAGGGGTTGTTAACATAGAATGCTAATGATGCTTTTTTTTAAGAATTCAGTACTCTATCCTACAATTCCTTTACCTGTATCTACCCAACTCCAGATTAAACAAGGTTGCCTCGTGCCAGTCGGGCTAGTGGCCCTTAAATTGTGCCTAGACA
Source organism: Noctua janthina (assembly GCA_963576755.1). Taxonomy (NCBI): domain Eukaryota; kingdom Metazoa; phylum Arthropoda; class Insecta; order Lepidoptera; family Noctuidae; genus Noctua; species Noctua janthina. Next base: position 7,119,299 of record OY755063.1, on the reverse strand, counting down.
AACTGACAACTCTGTAACTCCCTGCTAACTCCGTAGGGATAAGCAGAGGTGTCGTATGCGAGTCTATTACCATCAACCGAGCTCAAATCTAAACTTCAAACTACCACTGATGTAAAAAGCCAACAACTCTTTGTCCAACCTACAATATACATCATAGAACCACATTAGAAAGAAAAAATATTTATTTGTCGCAGGGACATGACGTGCATCATACAAAATTACAAAAAATAAACAATAAACTATAAATTCAACAGGACGGAACAAAAAAAAATAAAAAAATTCTGATAAACAAATTAATAACATTCGTGGAATTCGCATTACCCACCCATAGTTATTTTTTAAATCTTGATAACCTTTGGCTTAGCCTATCTCAATTCCAGAGACTGTATGCCTTATGCAAAGTTGGTCAGTAACGAAATTAAAATCGTTAATTCATTTTAATAATAGTAATTCCTTTGTGTACGGGTCTTTTGCATATTTTTACTTATAACAAGTATATCATTGGGTTTATACAATCAACATTTTTTGTTTTCTTTAGATTAGTAGGTCACCTGCAACAGCATTCAGACATAAACATGATAACAATGAGAACATATTATATTACCAGTACAGCTAGCTTATACTTATTAAATCATATTTACTTACTTTATAGACCTGACCTTTCACGTCCCCTTAATTTGCTAAACGAAGGATTAGCTTCGGGGTCAATCAGGTCATCATCTCATTAGACATAACCATTTTTATAGGTTAATCTGTTCTGCACATTCTTTAAAAACAACGACTGCACACGCTACACAAATGTGCCCAACAAGAAAAAAGTAACATGTCCTAGCTAGCCGCAGTCTCCATGACAGCACACGACAGACACAGCGAGGGTAGCGAGGCCCAAACAACCCCCGAGACCCCCAAGCACCCCGCCCGTCCCGACGGATTACTCACACTCCACCAACCTGAGCCGAACATCCCATCGTTAAGGTACACGAATATTATAACAAAATTCTAAATATACCAATATGGTACGGTGATCATGCATGAAATTATGGGATGATAGCATTCAGTGCACGGTGTGAACAAGATAAATGGTTGTGAAATTTGATCGAAATGCCTAACTTTGCGAAATGGGTCTCAAGGATGGGATTTTGGTATGGATAGGCAAGGATGTACAGAGATTCTTTTTGAACAAATCGTACATTTATTTGGTGCTACGCTAGGTTGGGAGACAGGGTAACCAAGCCAGCTACCCAAGCCATTTGTAATCCAAGAGTCTTCACAGAAAGGCACATACTTAAGCTCTGTATCAACAGAATTAAAGGTTTCTTGCTTTTTTGACCGACATCGTCCGATGACGTCCGATAAATTAGATGTCTCTCACCTCACCCACCCTTAAGGTTCTGTACAGCTACACACTCTCACCAGGACACTCAGAGGACGAGTGCGAGAGTGTACAGCCACCTTTAGTGTTCACGCCTCCTTTAAATACTTGCCTTAGTGCAATACATTAAGGTTTGCAGCATTTGCCAAGTCTTCAGACTTAATAACTTAAAGTACGGTATTAGATTTGAGTCGTTTGTCAAATTCTCTCTCTCTCTCTCTCTTGTTCTGAGTGAAGTTCTCTTCCAATCTCTCCACTTTTGGCGGTCTTGTGACATGGCTATCCAGTTTCTTCCGGTCACTTTAATCAGACAAATTACTAAAACTCAATTTGAAAAGAAACAAAGCCATATTCAATTCCATGGATTGGATTTTTAACACACCCGAATTTCGCAGTATGTTGAACGTATGATCCGTAAAGCGATTGCTTCGTTATCCGTGAGAAAAGCTTAGTCCGAACAGCTCGTACGCTATTCAGTTGTGCGGACTACGGACACCATAACGCAATATGCTTGATTTCCCCGAGATGAAAGACAGATATGACTGCCCGACCTGGAAATTGAACCCAGAATCCCGTGCTGATCAATAAGCAGTAATGTGCATTGGCCACTAGACCTTAGAGACAGGCTGGCTCCATAAATAGTGCTGATAAAAAAATAATTGGGAAAATACCTGAAATAGTCGACCGCAGTACGAATTTATTACAGTCATCATTATTACGTTTCAGGCGGCTTTTTATGTTAAAAGTGATAAAAGCCAAATTTTTTGCTTGTTACAGACAGATCATTTGGACACATTTTTATAGATGTACGTATCACATGTCATAAATTAAATGTAGATAGAACGTAACCCGAAGTATGTGCCGCTTCTCAAATATTATTTGAACTATCGGTTACCTACCGGAAAAGTTCCTGGTAACATTTGATAGAATTGGAGGTTCTGTGTGTTCAAGTCACCAACACAGTTTTCAAATGCAGATACTTTTAAGTAACGGGGTTTTCAGTTAAGTATCCGCGGATGACTAGTCTTCTCCCTGCTCCGATGAACAATGGGTTGACTGCATTTTTATACGCGACAAGCGTAATAGTTCAAATGTAAAACTGTTTTATTATGTTCTAACTTTTGACGCTTTCTTTGGCTTTCTCGTTATTTGGCGAGAAGAGGCGCAATACCGAGAAAGTCCTCCCCGCCTTTGCGCAGGAGTGGGACAGTTCAGGCTAAGAAAAAAAAATACTTTTGATAAAATGTGACGAATACTTTCAAAAATTAAGTCACTTGAGGTATTTGATTTCCCACGAGAGCTCAACACCTTCTACAGTAGCTATTCAATTATTAAAACACGCTCAATTAATTCAACAATCACTGCTTTAGAAAAAGATAATAGTAGTCTTTGGCAACCACTTAAAGTTATCTGTTGAATGCTGAGTCACAGAGGCCGTTGAACTCACAAAGAATAACAACCGTCTCGCGAGGGAGGCTGGCAATAAATCAAGTGACGTCATAAATAGGGAGAAAGTCTCGTTGTCGGTAAGTGTCGCATTTTCCGACTCATAACGTGGGCCTAATGCAGTCCCGCGAATGTTACAATTGTAAGGGTTTCTTCGATTGTCGGGGAGTTGCCTATGGGTTCATGACTGGGCGAATACCGAAAGCGAACGCCTGTCTTTTGTTTCGAAGGCTATTGACTTTTTTGGAAATACATAGATACTTACAAGTGTTTTTTTCACGTAGATGTGTTTTTTGTGATTGCTGCTGGCTGGAAAGATTGGAAAATTTAAAAAAATCATATAACCATGGCCATTAAAATTTATGATGGCATTGAATTTAAAAATAAACATGTAAAAATACGATGGCATTGTTTTAAGCTGACATCAAAACTACATCAAAAGACGTTTTTCAATACACTTACGATGAAATGAAATAATACAACGAAAAGTATTTTTGTCATTAATTATTAGGAAACTACAGTTGCCTTTTACGAATATCTGCTGTTTTTTCCGCGCTTTGCCTTAGGTTGAAGGAGAAGAAAGGTATAAAGCCGCAGAACACCCAATATTAAAAATAGAAAGTTACAATATTTTCGAATATAGAACACCAATATGTAATATATTTTTTATAAAAGTGTTGTGGAATTCTATTTACAAACACAATTTTAATATTTTAAACCTAATAACATATTTTAGACCTTTAAAGACATGCTCCTCTTTGTTTAGATAAAAAAAAAAACAATCAACACCGCCGACTATAGGAATTGAACTTAGTTTATCTGTGGAAATAAAATACTAGTAGAAATAAATAAAGAAAAAACCACGAGTGTGAAATACACAGCATTCTGAACCTAATAGAAGTGCGACAAGAGCCAGTTCCCGGAAAGTGTATTGAAAAAGTCCTTATAGCACGTTGACTACATGAAAAATATATTTTTCTCTATTTCCCAGACGTAAAAACATACAGTTAAAATTTTTGTACATGTATACAACAAAAGAAACGTGTGTAAGAATTTACTTTGAGCTTTAGCTGGCTTAATCAGCATACCCTGTATACCATTGCTTACTCTGAAGCTACGCGTGTAGAAAAGGCAAAACTGCGAACAAAACTTTCTTATACTTTATCCCCCAACCCCACATTATACAGGTTGTTTTTTTTAACGTGGGCATTAATTTAGGGGCGTGTAGTACTCATGAAAATAAGCAACCTTTACTATGGGACCGACCATGAAATCGAGAAAAAAGTATCAGCTGCTCCACACATTACTGGTCGCGTAACTCGCAAAAATGTAATCAACAGCGGTTTTTTTTAATCATATTTCATAGTTAGCCCCATAGTAAGAGTTGCTCATATTTATAACTACTTCACTCCCTTAAAGTATTGCCCACGTTTAACCAAACCCCCTTTAGACAGGTAGATTTTACGTACCTGGACACCTGAAAATATGAGCTCTAATATAAAAAAATACATAAATCGCGTCATGCCTGAGAAAAGAACTACGCATTTACAGGTCTTTAAGTTATAAATACTAATTTATATCCATTATGGAACCACAGAGTTATAATCTAAAAACCCACTGGTATTGCGATACCTATTTATTTCGAATAAAACCTTCAATTTACGCTTTGTGCTCTGTAATTTTGAAACAATTCTAGAATTGTAAATTACTTTAGTTACGTAACGCAGTTATTAAGGAAGCCGCAAATAGCCAAATAACTAACCTGAATGTTCGTAATATTGAATTTATAAACTTTTCGAGAAATTGTAACCTAGCCTTTTCTATGTAGGTATAACATCACGCCTGTAATCCCCGAAGGGTTAGGCAGAGGTGAATCTAATAGTACATACATTTCGCCAGTTATGTTTAGGTGCCATGTAGTAGGGGACGAGCCTATTACCAGCAACCGGGCATAAATCTAGACTCCATGGTTGCTGCTGAGAAATACCTGATGGAAAAACCCAAAAACACTTTACCCGACCCGGAATCGAACCCCTGCTCAGTCATCGCGCTTCCAACCACTCGACCAACGAAGCAGTCATGTAGGTATAATCCTTTGGATTCGGTTAGTCACTACAATTTGTAATTCAGGTGTTTCAGCAGATTACTGAAGAAAATTGTTAACAATCTTCGAGCCTGCACCTGAATTTTACCGTTAGTCCAGTTAACTGCTGGTTGGTTTGCTGGTCTAGGTTGGGCTAGCGAGCTTCTCAGTGGTACCGTCATCAGGTATATCTGGGGCATGTGGAAGCCGGTTTCGGTCCCATAGGATAAAAAAAAAACTGGGAAAAACTATAGGAGCCAAACCGGGTTCCGCATACCGTAGTCATGTCCTACCTATACCTGTTACAGCTTTTCTGCTAAGCCTTCAATTATCCAAGCAAGCTATACCTACATTTTTAGTGTTTGGAGGGTTGACAAATATTTAACCTTGTTTAGTTATTTTCTTTGTGAAGATTTCAATTGATATTTTAATTTAATAAACAACAATAAATTAATAAAAATGACTGGCATATTTCCTGTCATAAAATAGTAAAAAGCCAACGTCACGCGGTGTTCCCAGGCGGTCACCCATCCAAGTACTGACCGCGCCCGATGTTGCTTAACTTCGGTGATCGGACGAGAACCGGTGTATTCAACGTAGTATGGACGTTGGCGAAATGCTTATCGAAAGTAATGTTTGTGTTGTTACAACTATGAAAATACAAAAAAATCTGATACAAGTAGTATTTTCGTTCAACTAATGTGCAACATTTAAAAAAGTGTACGTTTATTGAATGAGTAATTATAAAAATTAGTTTTACATTTACAATTAAAAAATTATAAAAAAGCAAAAAGCCAACGTCACGCGGTGTTCCCAGGCGGTCACCCATCCAAGTACTGACCGCGCCCGATGTTGCTTAACTTCGGTGATCGGACGAGAACCGGTGTATTCAACGTAGTATGGACGTTGGCGATAGACGTGTCGAAAGTAATATTCAGTAGTTGTTTTTTCCTCAAACACTTTTTTTCTGAATATCTCCTTCATGTAATTTAATGCTTTCTTTAAGCTGAGGTTCTAGCTGCGGGACTGTTCGAAAGAGATACCGTGGCCCTGGAACACAAAGGCAAAGAAGGAACATGGGTGGGTTTTAGTCAGTACAAGTCTGACACTCCCTTCCGCTCCGCCCAGAGCGGGGGGGGTCATTTGATGATTTCCCATCCGGAAAAAAAAAAAAAAAAAAAAAAAAAAAAAAGCTGAGGTTCTAAGGCCTACAAAGGTAACACAACTAATCTGCCTACCCTTTTCTCGCAGCCATGTAACATAACAAACCACTTTTCTCCACCATTTATTAGAAACAGCTACAGAACAATTCCTTTCACGCCCGAGTCACTTAAATTAAAACAGAGAGTCGAAAAAAAAATGCGAAAATGGAAAAGACAACGCGTTAAATAACAAAATTCCGTAGCGCCATGTGAAAACAACAGTTTCAAATTCTGTAAGCTGTGTTTGGTTGCTATTTCCAATTCGTACAGCGTTTCGCAGTCTATTATTCACATTTCATTTGTTAGTGACATGTGGAGAATTGTGGAGTGGTCGTAGTACGCGACGGGCTGATGCCATTCGTGGACGTCACTCACATAACTACTGAATACCATTTTATTCCGTTTAGCTTCTATTTTTCATTAGGTACTTACTGTAATGGTATTTCAATACAAGATGGAAGGAACAATGACGCTAAAACGGTTACCACGTATTCAGTTCATCATTCTGAAAACCACACATTGAATTTTTTTGTTAGTTATTAATAAAAAACAACTATTTCCTACAAAACTGCAATACTCGGTCAACATGTATGGAATAGCTAATATTTTCTAGCAGTTCCATACATTTTGACCATGTCTTGTTCCTTCCACCTTGTATAGAGTGAATTGCGACCACCGTTCCTCTTGTGGTCGCAAGCGTGACTGCTGAGCGGGGTCCTGGGTGTGATTCTCAGGCGAAAAAGTGTTATTGAGTGCTTTTTTTTTTTTTTTTTTCGGATGGGAAATCATCAAATGACCCCCCCACTCTGGGCGGAGCGGAAGGGAGTGTCAGACTTGTACTGACTAAAACCCATCCATGTTCCTTCTTTGCCCTTTGTGTTCCAGGGCCACGGTATCTCTTTCGAACAGTCCCGCAGGTTATTGAGTGCTTACATTAGGATTGTGTGTTAACATTGGAATTTCTCAGTCGGAGCTGTAGCATTCAGTCCAGATTTTCGAAGTTATATGACATGAAGCCGTTGAGCCTGCGCCTTATCTCGCCGGTCGTTTTGGATTGCCGTCTCATTGGACTATTGCATTGGAGTAAAGGAACAGAGGTGCTCCTATGTTCGCGCGCTGGGCTGTATAATATCTCCTGCGTACCTACTTGGCTGAGCTCCATTGAGATTGGCTGCCGGCGACGTGGCCGAAATTCGGAGTGTACAGGGTGTAAACGGACCCTTCACGAAGCCGCATTCTGTACATCAAACTAAGTAACCCTACGCAAAAATTATTGCTGGCAAACAACATTTTTTTTTGGGGTGAAAAATCACGTTTTACAGTCAACATCAATGTAACACACTCAAAACATTGTGCTGGTTGCTGAATTGACTCGTAAATGGGTAATGTAGGTATTCTTAAAAACTAGTACTTAAAAAAAAAATTGAAAATGTTGGAACTTTGACCTCCAATATCTCCGTCACTGGAAGGTTCCCAGGTATGAAGGTAGCCAGAACAAAAAAATGATTGCAATAAAGAGAAAAATAATTGCCTTTTGGCTTCTTTAAAGGTATTTTTACACCCTTTATAAAGGGTGTCGCAATGCTTTGCGGTTGTCTGAATCGGAACTCGTGCAGTTTATCGTATCAGCAACTTACATGTCTTGACAATTAACATTCAACCGAGCCTTTGTCCAGTTACTTTCAACTTTTCTTAAGAAAGACTGGCGATACAAGTTTCTAGACAAAAGCGAATATGACCGAGTTTGAAGAATTAAGTTCCACTGGTATAAACACAATGAAAATTTCAACTCCAGAATCTGTAGCACCCCAATTACGGAACACGCTTTCAATTACAATTCAGAAGATTTTGAAGGACATTCCCAATCCAATGCTTGATTGTTTCCATAGCACAGGGTATCCTAGTTTGGATTCCTGACTCCCACAGACCTTTCTACCTCCAATATTTGGAACACCTCTATGTTGAAACTGTACTTTGTTGGAGAAAATAAATCTTTATTATAAATCTTATTATATTATATTGTGTTTGAAAAATAGGCTTGCTTGTCAACGTGAATAACGCAAGGTATGTTGTTGAACTGTCAAAATGAAAGGCATAGCGATTGTGTGTTACGCAATTACTACACAGATCTGCAATTATTATGAAGACGAGGGAATTAATTAACTTGAATTCTCACAAACGTCATTCTTTGACAGTTGTATGAAATAGCAGTGACATGGCAATATGTCACAAGCAGTTTGCTTTACAATTAATTTTCCTGACCGTACAAAATCACAGAATAAGTTCTAAGTATATCGAACGGTTTAATATGTCAACTAATTATCTCAAGCAATTACTCCAATCGATTGCCTCTCGCCCAAGACGAAGATAGCGCGTACCTGTCTAAAATTGCTCCGATATAGCCTATTAACAATTTGCAAGCTCAAGTAGCAGCCATATCCGATTAGTGCTAATAGCTTGGCGCACCGAATATCTGATGCAGGCAACTGAACGATAATGAATGGTAAGCGAAGCTATAAACATGAATTAGGAATGGTTATAATTACTAGGTGCTTGAATGTATTGTACTCAACTTCGTGCTCATGGGCTGCGGGACTGTTCGAAAGAGATACCGTGGCCCTGGAACACAAAGGGCAAAGAAGGAACATGGATGGGTTTTAGTCAGTACAAGTATGACACTCCCTTCCGCTCCGCCCAGAGTGGGGAGGGGGGGGGGTCATTTGATGATTTTTCCATCCGAAAAAAAAAAAATCACTTGTTTAATTTTGTATTTTACAATATTTTCTTACCTTTATATAGATTCCTTTTTACTGATTGTTTGTGAATGTGTGAACATTGTAACCTTTTTTTTGTGGATTCCCAGCTGCTTATTAACTTTTTATCTTGTTTTACATCTTTTGTGTACTAAGCAACGACCATTTGAAAAGAGTAACCATGGAGTTTCTTGCCGGTTCTTCTCCATAGGAAATGATCAACCCGAACCGTGCGCCTTTTTGTCGACGTTTTATAAGTGCCCATCTAGGCCTATATGAAATAAAATATTTTGATTTTGAGTAACTTATTAAACAGATGGGCTGCACCTACCTATTTGTTTATGTGACTCAGAAACTGACAACCGAAGTGCAGTTCTAAGGCAACCAGTTGCAAGTTTCGTTGCAGTTAGTGCACAGAAACAGCAATTTTGAAGCAAACGTGCACTGTCTTAACACCTGTATTTTTTTTTTTGTAAAAAACAGTGCCTTGAAAGACTAAAGAAAACCAGTCTAGATTAAACTTTTCTCACTGAATACGGTAACAATGACTGGCAGTAGAGAAAGAGGATCATGACATCATGGAAATTCATCAAAGAAATAAACTGCTGGCTTGCCTATCTTCTTAGCGTGTGGATGGCAAATTTTCAATTAAATATAATTGACCCAAAATTCAGCTATGCGAACTCCGCTCGCTGATACAGTCATACGATCGTCAAGTGCCCAGGTCTCAGCGCATGCAGCGCAAGATAGAAGGTGGGCCATTGTCTGTGGCGACATGCCGCATACAGACTTGAGATTTGATTCGTCCATGAACCCCATCTGAAGTGATTGTCTTTGCTATGGCCGACTTGGGTTCGGAGTCTATTTAGAGATGTCCAAGTCATGCCCAGGTGGAAGGCTTTCAGACGGCTCGATGAAGCCGTTAGGGGGCTTAAGCAGCTCCTGCTAGAGATCACATCTTGCTGTGGAGGCATTACTATTAGCTGGACTAGCTGGGCCAACGCACCCAAAAAAGCTTTTACGACTTTTCAGCCTCTGGGGAACTGAGACATAATATTGTGCATTGGGTGGCGTGAGACAGCTTGTAGCTTCGCCCTCTCGGTGCGGCTAGCTATGATTCTACGAACTTTTGGAGGCGAAATCCCTGTTAGTGGTAGCTTGCCTATAATAAAGTGTGAGGTAAACATCACTGCCCATTTGGAAGGACTCATTGTGGAGCAGGAGCATTGCGGAAACTAAGTACATGACATGACATCATGCAAACTTACACCCATAACATTACACCGGTTTACTGACTTGGCAATTTCAGGCTAATTATTCGAAATTTTTACCTATAGAAACGTATTAAACTTATTCGTCATACTATGTACATTGTATGCACATGCATCCAGTGCTTGCGATAAGTCTAGACATTGGCGGGCTCCCAGTTCAGATACACGGATAGGAACAGACCAAGACATCGGCGACTAGAAGTCTAGACAAAGTCACTCAAGCGCTTAGCTGTGTTTATAGCTCATAATATATTAAATTGCTGGCTAGCCTGTGGTGCCCATGCTAAGCATCTAACTTTACATTATTTAAACGGGGTCAACTGAATATTTTAAGAACTGTAAAGGCTGCTTTATTTAGTTGGGTTTCTGACTCATGTGAATTCACGATTAGATTTCGTTAACCAATTTCTAAAAAGGAGGAGGTTCTCAATTCGGCTGTATTTTTTATGTTTGTTACCTCATAACCGTGATTTCTGGTTCGATTTACGTGATGCTTTTTTTTTAATTTAATAAAAATTACTTAATTTTCAATTTTAATTAAAATTAATTAGCAACCAATATGTTGATGTTTATCCTAAAATATGTTTTTTTCCATGTCCTGGTTACTCCATTCCCCCACCTTGATAATAAAATACTTCTAATCTATTGTGTAATTTGAAATAACTACCTAAAAGATCTCACATGCCTACGAAATGCGACTTAATTGTATAGGTACTATTAATAGATTTCGAGTTTTACTTATTTACCGAATAAACACACTAGAGGCTGAACTGAATTAATACCGAGTAGAAAAAAATGCAGAACAATCGAAGTCAAGTTTAAAAATATTTTCTTAGAAATAGGGGTAGTCGCCACACGCCTCTTTGCGCAGCGTCAGATAAATCAACAAATTGATTGATTTTGCGGCTTTCCCTGTTGGCACTCGGGACGCGCAGACTCGCCACGACTCTCGACGTTTAACCATCACGGATTCTGCGGATTCACGCCTTAACGAATCGATAAATATCATTATTTGTAGAAAACTAAATTATTCTTAGCATAAGAATTACTGCTATAATAGTTACTCATTTACCATAGTGAGAAACTCATCTGTTGCTATGTCGGTTATGTGATTGCAAAAATAAGTTTTTTTTTTTCAATAGCCCTGAATCTTCCACTGCTGGGCATAAGCCTCCTCCATATCCTTCCAGGTACTCTTCTCCTACGCCACCTCGAACCAGTCGTGACGCGCGTCTAGGTCATTGCATCATTCGCGGTGCCGTCCATCCTCATGCATCCATCATGTTGAAACCTTTGCCCAGCGGTCGCTATGCATGCGGTCACTTTATTACGTGCCTAAAAAGACTAGTAGTCGCTACTTGCTTTACCTACTCTAGCATGACGTATTTCTATCACACCTTTACTCACCACGACCACGTCGTGACGTTCACGAGTGGATTCCCATCTACGAAGTCGAATCTATAGTCGTGATACCTTAATAAAAAGCGCATCAAAACTTCGTTATTTTAGTGCTATTCAAATAAACGTAACATTGTTGCCATAATAGCACTAACTACGGCTCCATTCTTGGACTATATAACTTAGGAACTAATCTAGCGTTTGAGCACGCAACAAAGTTCCGCTTTATTCGCCTAAACACTTTTAACAGCAAAAGTTTTGCTAATACATGTTGCTATCATAAAATCTACAGGCGTTTGTTTCGTATTGCTACGTGTGCCGTGCGGTACACAGACTACACAGTTGCAATCTGCAGTGCTAGTAAAAACAATTAAAACCTAACTTGGTTACGTGCAAAAGAACTCGTTCGAATTGGAACAAAAAAGAATAATAGAAATAATTCTGACGGAGTTGAGGCGGGTAGATATACCTATATTATCAAGTTAACTGGAAAGTTCCAGGTCGTATCTACACAATGAAAGGAGAATTAAGTGCTTTTGGATGGGAATTATCTTCAGTCAGAGGGTTTCGTTTACCTATTTTAAATTACCGAACTATCTACTGCGTTTTTAGTTCCTTATTATGACTATCTTGGAAAAGGCTAGGCAGATTATGATTATGACTATCTTGAAAATTTCAAACATCTCTCAAATTAAACTCTCAATACAAGTATTAAGTCTGGCATAAGTTTTCTTACACGTGCCTACAAAAACCCCTTTAAAAGTCGAACAGTTACCGTTCTACTTAACCCAACTTTTACTAAGCCTTTGGGCTCCTACTGCCTATGTTATTACAGAACAAACTTTTCTTCCACGTGTATCCAATGACGGCAACATTAACCTCGAAAAATCACTAACTCCCAACCCAAAGCAATCAAATAAAAAGTTAATCAATAAGCAACTCGCAAACGTAGAAATTGGGTAACAGAACAACCCCAGTTTTCGGCGTGAAATATATTTAGCGTGATACTGTTTTGTCACGCAATACCCAGTTTCGACCTACCACAAGGGTAGATCGATGAACATCCAGGTCATTGCCGCCGGAATATGGAGCACCTCGCTTGCCAGACCTACGTAATTCTTTTTGACCGATTGATCGGCCTACCTTACCAGACGTGGCTACGGAAAAATGAAACGATGGAATTCCGTGTGAGATATTGGTTGTGTTATGTAAAGTGACAGGAGGGATAAATATTCATAGCCCTACCCTAGAGTTTTATTGATGGATAGAAACAGCCGTAAAGGTCAATCTTCAAGGTTATAAAGACTGACCGAGGTCGGTCCGTGGGTGGATGACCATTCATTACCCAACCCCTTCGTGCTTTATCAAGCTCGTTAAGCCATTGCTGTTACGACTCTCATGCGAAGAAATTTGACTGTCGCTACTGGTAGTCAGAAGTCTTATCAAGGGGTATCGTATTATCCAGTAAGCAACTGCGTTGTCGAGGTTAGATCACTCCATTTCAAATACTGGAATTCAGCTGCATCCGATTACTTTCTTCTTTACTTTTTTGTCATCTTTGTGTTTCTAAAACTACCCACTGTTGTTGAAAGTGTTATTTCTGCATTATTATTGTATTTTTTGCATGCTGTGTCTATCGCATTATATTGTACACTATGCTTGTATGAAATTGCTTGCAGCATTAGGATAAACAGTGTAACAATTGTAGATAGGCCAATAAATAAATAAAATTATAAAAGTTCAGGAAATGTAGTGAAGATTTGGCATTAAAACTCAAATATATCTAGTTGCAGCTGTAATTAGGTAGAAATCTTTGCTATGCACGCCATTGACCATCTGTCAGTACCGTTCCTCAAATAAAATAGTATTCCCATTACCGCCCATTATATCCCAAAAAAATACGTAAATTATATCAAGGGTTGGTGAATATGTTTTGGCTTGAAACACCCATTGACGACAGAAATTGACGTTCAAAAAGAGGGTTTTATTTTAAAAATATTCAGTCAAACCAGCACGACCGAATCACCGAACCTTACCTTACTATGCAATATTCAACAGGACGCTCATAGTAATTCAAAATTAGTCGCGTCACTATAAAAACCGACCAAGTGTGAGTCGGTTTCGCGTATGAAGGGTTCCGTACCATCGTAGTAGGGGAGCCCCCTTAATTTCTTTTATTATAACATTTTTTTGTTATAGCAGCAACAAAAATACACATTCGCGGACGGACAGCGGAGGCTTAGTAATAGGGTCGCCTTGGTTCCACTTTAAGGGTCCTTTGGGTATAGGAACCCTAAAAAATACAATTCAAAACGCGACTAGTTTTACAAGTTACACCAATGTCACTAAATACTTTAAAATTCAAAACAAACTCACAACAATCCATCATACACATTTGTATCTGCATGTCGCGATGGCAGCCAGGAGAAATGGACTGAGTTAGTTCAATACTGTACACATGAACGCACCGGTGACTGCGTCTAGCTTTGTAATTAAATAGGCCGCCCCTCTGCCGGTGCCATTTGAATAAACGTCGATATATACTCTTGCAGTTGCAAGTAATCTGATTATGGCCGACGGGGATTATGAACGGCAGCCGCTTATAATATTGGTTTAATCACGATGTGTCGGAATTAATAAATTACCCAATGGTTTTGAACGGTGTGATCGTTTGTCGATACTGCTACGACTGTAGTCTGTTTCAACGTTGCCCATCTATTTTACCGTTAAAGAAACTGACGTTGATAGATTTTTGGAGAGACAAAAATGATGAATTCATGACACGATGTTTCTACAAGACCCAGGAATACCTTAGTTATAAGAATAGAAAGTTATTGTAACACCTCACTATGTTCCAATCCTAGTGCAATAATTTGTTAAGTTAATATAAAATGAAAAAGAGTACCTATGTATAGTTATGTCACCGATTTCGTTTCAATCTAAGACATTCAATTATGTATGAGCGATAGACGGGACCAGACGAAGAAAATTGTAATCCAAAACTTATTACTACTTAGTAATAAATCGTTCTGTCTAGTGTCATATGTGTTTGTCAGGTAGCATTCGTGTGTCAAAATCGAAATTGTTCGGGATCAAAAATTTTGTCTGAAAATATTCCTATTGTCCACTCTATAAGTATTTTAAAAATCTCTTTTTTCAATACTCAATACTCAAATTTTTATGTGCAATTTTATTTTCTTTTTTTTTCATTTGCATTTTTTTTTGTTATTTGTTATTATAAGCTTTTATTGTAGGTTTCGCATACCAGAAATGGTTAATTTGAGGATCTTTACTGTTATACTATGTAATGTAATATTTATGTACATCTATCTATATCCCAAATTACGGGAATACATTATTTGATTTGATTTGATGGAACTGTGTACATACAGATGCGTATACAGACTGTTTCGTGGTTACCCAATCAGCATAAATAAATTCATCGGTAAGCAAAAGAGATTTGGATATCTTCAAGTTTTCTAACGTAACATCTAAAAATGAAAGTAATACCCACACTATTCGGTATCCAAAAAAAACTTCACAAATAAATAAATAAATAGAATTTTATTCCATAATATTCATCAATTCTCTTTTTATTTCAGAAACAAAAAACACATTTAAAGTTAACAAAAAAAATTTTCCAAATAAAAAAAAAAATTCAGACAAAAGTGTATCGTTAGTGCCTGAACTAATGAATGGAAATCATTGTATCACAGACACCAGCGCCTTCCAAAATAGGTTACAAAACAAATCGAACGTGCTACAAAGTGAATAAAACATCCATATCTAACTCAATGTTGCATCTACTTCCTAGAACCATTCGCCATTGATAGCTTTTCATACATATATCTTCCATATCACGACGTAGCATAGCGTGCATCTTCAATATTCTCAGCTGACCTGTTTCCGTTTGAATGCGACAATGCTTATAGATCCACAGTGGTGAATAGACCTCGTGAATGGCGGGTTAAGCGGCCTCTTTACCTCATATTGCCATCTCAGTTCTCGCTGCGATTGAAAAGATCCAGAAGAATTTAGTTGGAATATGTCGCGAGATACAAATCTAATAGATTCGCGAATCTGTTGATGCTTTATGTGTATTTTTGTTGTTTATGAAACAAATAGCTCTACAAGTGGAATAAAGAAATCGTTTTATACCTGCAACATAAAAATAAAAAATGACGCTTCAAGCTCACAATCCAAATATCTAAAATAGTCGAAAACAGAAAAGTAACAGCCAGAACTAAAATTTGTTAACAATGTATTACTTTTGCAACGCAGAATATTGAAAAAAATTATTTAATCTTTTTTCACCCACATTTTCCCTAAAAAATACTAAAAATATTTTCACATTTTACACTAACATAAAATCCCCAATTAACAACGTAAAATTTCCACAACACGAACGAAAAAAAATTACAAAAATACAATTACCAACGAAAGAAATTCCTTCATAATTTCTGCACAACACATTTCTATATACAGGCTGTCCCTTTATCCGCCGCCGCTGTTCTTTCTCATGCATACAAATCCCGACAATGCAATGTCATTTCATTCCGGTGGCTCCCTGCTGTCATTCACATGTCATAGTCGATGACAGGCGGCGACGGCTGGCACGTGGGTCGAGTCATATCAGCTTTATTTTTATTAAAAAGTTTATTATTGCGCTATCTATGTAATGTTTAATGCTATCTGATGGTAATTTGAAGACGTGTTTGTTGTTTAGAAATAAAATAACGGAATTTATTGTATCACCGCCTTGTAAAAAACATAATTGCGGCTGTTTGTATATGTGAGTTTAAATGTTTGTAAATGCATCTACGATATAGGAGAAATTCGAAACGTTTAAAAAAAATAACCTCCAAAGTTAGGCCTTTAGTGTACCTACAATATACTTGCATTTCTTTCATTTGCAGATATGCATGTACGGGTACTATTTGTATATAACCATTAAATTATAATCATTACCATCGTGATTTATACAGTGTAACATAAAGGGTATAGTCATATACGTAAAGGAAATGCTGCAGAGCATCAAACTGAACAACTTTCTCCTTGAGTCCAATATCATTAATGCGAAAAAATTATTAGCTGTCCGATACATTTGAGTCGAGTAGATACTGAAATTTCGTGTGGGACAGCTGATATTTTATTGTATTTATGATATTGGACCCAAAGAGAAAGTTGTTCAGTTTGATGGTCTACAGCATATCATTTCATATGCCTATACCCTTTCTATAACATCCTGTATAATGTAAAATGGAAATATTAAGTTCAAATGACACCCAAATATTCGCTACTTGTACGATAATTGCGTTGAACATCAACATATAATTATACAGTATACTAATTTCATTAATCAGGCATGCAAACGTAATTAAGTTCGCATGTTATAATGTGACTTAATACATTCCCTAATTCGAGCATGTTACTCCAACCGATCTGCATAACGCGGTTGAATTAAACATAACTCTATCCATTAAATCGATTCAATTGATCCCTTTAGTATCTGGGAATTCGCGTTTGAGAGTATATTATCTCAATTTGAAGACTTTGTAATGCCACAATGTCGGAGATTATTAGTAGGGACTTTCAGCTCGCGTCGTCGAAACTTTTATAAATGTTTCATCTAACATTTTGTTTATTTTCATTATTATTTTGTTGTAGCAATGTAAAAATTTGTTGCACTTTTACCAAAACAGCCGGCGGGTTCAAATTTTTTTTTATACAGCAAATGTTACCCAGCAAAAAACTACAAAAGAATTTGTACTTAGCAAATTAAAACACTTTAATTTGCTCAACAATTTAACAATACCATCCCCTAATCGTTGGCAACAATAGCATTTAAGTCGAATGCTAAACACGTGTCAAACGTCGTGACATCGACTTTAACATATAAACGAGAGTTGCAATAAAATAACCGTTTGATACCCAATCACAATAGGGGGCAGAAATGACTGTGTGAGCGTGTGCATCACCGTGACGAATGCACGCACCCTGTATACGTCATGTTAGGGCGACGTACCCAATGACGTAAAAAATAGAATTATCGTATTTAGCCCATCGAGTAACTGTACCATGAAATATAGGAATATTGTTAAATCCTTGTCAGTCCCGCTCTGATTGGCTCTCGACTCTAACAGGATTAGAGATGCCCGTTACAGTGTCAATTTGATTTTTATCGGCGGCTACTGCAGGAAGCTACAGTATTTTTATTTGGTTTTAGAGTTTTCGCGATTGTTTTTATTTCGAATGTGTGGAAGCACTCAAACAATTTAAGAAACGTTGAAATGTTATTTTCTTTTACGAAAACCAATCGTGGTTGCAGGTATTCCTTTACTTTTTAAGAATAGTTTCGATACTAATCGGCGAAGAGATTCTATCGGATGTTTCCTTGGTTTCCACTTGTCTACCATTCTAAGCGTAGTAACTAATATAACAATACCTAGATTACAGAATCTCATGGTATTCATCTCGTGTTTTCGCTCACGAGATGAATACCATGAGATTCTGAAGTCGATTCTGAAGTCAGAAAAAAAATTACGACTTCAAGTTTTCAATATTTTTTTTTTATTTTACCATGCTCGGAGTTTCTTTGCGTGATCAAATCAGAAATGAGGAGATCCGCAAGAGAACCAAGTTTACCGACGTAGCCCGAAGAATTGCCAAACTTAAGTGGCAGTGGGCAGGGCACATTGCTCGCAGAACGGATGGCCGATGGGGCCGAAAAGTTCTGGAGTGGCGACCGCGAACCGGAAGACGTTGCATTGGAAGGCCTCCCACTAGGAGGACCGATAACCTGGTGAAGGTTGCAGGGATCCGCTGGATGCCAGTCGCAGGGAATCGGTTAATGTGGCGACACTTGGAGGAGACCTATGTTCAGTAGTGGACGTCTTTCGGCTGAAATGATGATGATGATGATGATGATGATTACCATGTACTACTGAAAGCATTACAAATTTCAAAGTTTCAAAGTATCATGTTCAACGTTTAGAACATGGAAGGATATACTCGAAGAAACTGAAAATAATATCACCCCGCAACACATCTTTCTACCACCTTTTTTTTCCATATTCCAAAAGATATGAGACAAAAGAAGCAGCCCCTTAACTGGACATACGAATAACCTCTGAACCACACTAGCTAAGCAATCATTGTCGATACGATCATTGTCCCCGTGCTGCGTTTAATATAAGTTTGGCAAGCCAGTCCGAACCCGCGCTTGCATATTCATGAAGCTAGCCAACTTGTACGCTCCGAACTCGATCTTTGACAAATCAGTTTACAGCTTACATTACGGATAAATAAACATGCAAATAGAAAGGGATATTTGGTGTTAAGTTGGCGTAATAGGGTTGAGATTGGACGGTTATTTCTTGAGTAAATGGAACTTAAAATATACATGTTTTATATGTGTTAGAATGGTTGTTTGGTGTGTTGGTCTAATCTATTTCATACTATCCTGTCTGTTCTAGAGTTTGGAAATGGTACGAATAGTCCTAAAAGGCAAAAATGCTGTGCTATTTGTTCCAAAGGTTGACTAGTAGAGAATGCCTCGTGGCATAAAGTCCGCCTATGTACCACTCTTGTACATGAAGTTTAAATAAATAAAGAGTAGAAGTCTGAATACGGACTTCCGAGAAGCAGTCCAACCATCCATGAACAAGACACGTGAAGGGAAGGTACCCAACAAGTTCGAGTTATTAACAGAAGACGTCTATGTTTACTTAGAACCTCGTTTTTACATGTTACCAAAGCATATGTATTTATGCATAGTGATGTTATGTAAAACTGTAAAAGTTGTACTTTATATTTTTGAATAATTTTTTTTTTTTTTTTTTTTTTTTTTTTTTTTTATGTAAATAAATTCATCGATGGAAAATTTCATATCATAAAATCATCTACATAAACGCTATTTCATATCTTTGGAAAGTTACAAAGGGTAACTTAGCTGACACGACTAATAGCTGATCAATTTTTAATATACGATCATTTTAATATAGATATACGATCTAATATAACCTGAATCGACCACGTGGATGTCATAGGTAGATTTTCAGGCTGTCTACTCTTTGATTCAGAGCTTTACTCCCGTGCAGTAAAATCTAATAATACAGCAAAGCAACCTTGAGTAGAAATGTCAACGGAATCAATCATCCCAACTGACACGCGAACATATGTACATCAATCAAATTATGAAACACACTGTACCTCTTGCTAATGAGATGGAAAATGCATGAATATTTTGTCAGAATGTGACACAATCATGAAAAAGAAAATCACCAAAATAACGAAAATAAGTCTGGTACTACGGAGACCAAACACAGTTTATTAACATTAAATACTTTAACATATACCGGACATAAAAAATTACCGACTGAAGTCTGTTATTTTTTTTTTTGCAAAAAAGTTTTTATGTTATCCTCTTTAGTTGTGGTAGGTCATATTAAATCATTGTCCAGTATCAATTCTAAGATTAGAATTCTAGATTCGAAGTTATTAGCACATCATCCACATAGAACAAGAAAAAAACTGCATATAATATAGGATAACTCATAAAGTACCGAAATAAAGTTAATAAAAGTTTTAAGGGACCACCGGGCGAGCTTCTTCTACGAAAAGAAAAAACCGGCCAAGTGCGAGTCGGACTCGCTCAAGAAGAGGTCCGTACCATCGTAGTAGGGGAGCCCCCTTTAATATTTAGCTTATTTTTGTTAATTGTTGTTATAGCAGCAACAGAAACACATATTCAAAAGAAAAAAAACAGCTGTCTACCTATTACGGAACATGAGATACAGCCCGCTGACAGACAGACGCACGGACGGACAGTGGAGGGTTAGTAATAGGGTCCCGTTGGTAACCCTTCCGGTACGGAACCCTTAAAAGAATAACTTAAATCGAACCAGTAATCAAGGAGAAATCGGTGCATACATGAAAAAAGATCCGGCTTTTTTAGAAGTCGGTTAAAAATAGAAATGTTTGCTGAAAAACTTGAGGTAAGTAAAGATTCAACTGATTCCTCTTCCACTTATTTTAAACTGTTCAAATTGAAAATGAAGATATGACACATTGTAGAGTATACATTAATAATTTATTTTAGCCCAAATCCGTTATCTTAAAGTCTAATGTTAAGTACCTAATACTAATCTCTAACTCGAAAGCCTTTCACAAGTCTACTCACCCAACTTTATGCCCACAAACAAGCTGTCTTCTCCAAGTTCCAACATGTCTGGCCACCTCAACCCGCTCATCCAACCAGTGTCGAGCGTCGATTGTATATTCATGATGTGTTTCCAAATCTGACGTCTTTGAACTGGCAGTAAACAGCTGCCAAGCCTGTCATTTGCGTGTACCCTGTTAATTGGGTTTGTACTTCGACTAACAGATTAGTAACTGTTAGTTGCTGTTTGTGTTGGCATCGTAGCTTCAGGTCATTCGTCTTCGTTTGTTCGTGATTTGATAAAGTCAAATTAATAGTAGTCTGTTTTTGATAAAAAAAAAAATATAAGAAGCACCTTAAAATAGTCCTTGGCTTTGTATAAGTTTGCAGTAGACCAACTGGATGGACTGTGTGAAAGATGATATGGCTAGAAAGGTAGTCTCAACTGAAATGACTATTTGTAGAGAAGTGTGGAAGAAGAAGACATG
This sequence comes from Noctua janthina, assembly GCA_963576755.1. NCBI lineage: Eukaryota > Metazoa > Arthropoda > Insecta > Lepidoptera > Noctuidae > Noctua > Noctua janthina. Next base: position 7,098,126 of record OY755063.1, on the reverse strand, counting down.
CAACGACCCTGATAGGTACATTAATTGGCATAAAGCAAGGATAATGATGAACACAACGTCTTTGTACACCTATACATTTGCTCCAAGCCTTCACTGAAAGCTTACGGTGTGACTGTACGAGTACGAGTATGTCTGTATAGGTTATGTTATTAAATGTTTTCGTCCCTTCCGCTATATTAACCGCCACAGTTCTATATCGTCCAATATCTTGTTTATTTGGACACGTTGTAATCGTTTTGGCGGCTACTAACGCGCTCACGTGCATCCACCCACCTGACATCAGCTGTTTGTCTGCTGAATATTTCATGAGCAGCCAGTGGCTTCGGTATTCAGTTGCTAGTACAGTCCACCACACTTACATGGCTCTTTGACAGTGCCTTATTCTGTAGCAGCGGAGATAATAACATATTTGTGTTACTTGTATGCGTGGTTGAGCGTACGGCGTACGACTCCTGCCATGTTCCGAAGATGTCCTCATTAATTAAATTCTGAAGAAAATGTTACTTCGAAGTTTGTTCTTAATTCTGAGGTTGTTTGTATTCTAAGTAGGCATCCGTTACTTGAGACTCTGTTATTTGTTCAGGTTAATTTTATGGCGAAGATTTGTTATCATTTTATTTGGGGCATCTTAAAATAATGGTTTTTAAATACGTCATTTACTAGTCTGCGTACGTTTGGACGCGCATTGATCAAGCGTGGTAGATTATGGACCACTCTCTGTCACAAAGAGAGGGCCAGTGTCCCAACAGTAAAAACGTGGTAGACTAATTATCTACGTAGATATTCAGTGTGGTTGGTCTTAGTTTCTATTACTAACAATCACGTCAAGTTTAAAAGGAAAACTACATAGATCGATAAGCGTTCCTCGATAGTCATTATTTTTATCTTTAAACTCCTTAGCTTCATATCTTTACGATCAGGCAATAGCTGTACTAGCCTTAAACTAAACTTTCTTGAAATTAATCATTGCATATAGACACAAGAACTTTACAAGTTTCAAGGTTCTTTTCAATGATGGATTCTTCTTTCTTAAATTCTTTCTTCCGAAAAGTTTGCGATATGTAAACATTTGGAGACCCCTAATTGGCTGACTTTGAAAGTGAAGTTAGTTCCGGATCTTTTCGTTTGAGTTGGGATCGTAAATGCAAATAGGTATTTGATTAAGTTGATCGAGGAGTTTTCTATGAGGCTTATTTTACTTTTTTGTTTGTGTAGGTAGTTTATTTTTTATTATAACCGGTTAAAGCCCTTTCTAGGGCTTTAAGTTGTAATGGAGGTCCTTGTGAAGGAATTACTACGGTTTACCTTTTCCTTGTAAAAGTCTCGTGGACTCCAGCTTGCAGATAATGGTTTCGGAGAACATTCAGGCACACGGGAACTTTCAACAAGGTACCTGAGAGACGAACGTCTCGGCTCTAGTACCTCTTTTCCATTAGCAATGTATCAGCAAAATTGTAAGCGTCAATAACAACACGGTAGACACCTTTTGACTGGGCTACGCTTTGGAATGGGCAACTACAGTACTTTCACAAGTTGCAAGTGCCTTGTGACTGGGACTGTAGCCATTTGTTTTGCAATTCAAAAGGGCATGTAACGGTCTATATTGAAATAAACGATTTGAGTTTTTAGCACGTGATCGATTTATTTGAAATCCTGAAAAAATAACACGCAGTGCAACCTAGAGCAACTTTACTTTTTAAATGGACCTAAATCCTTTTAATTCTACTCCCGAGACTTTCTACAGATTCTCTTCAATAAAACAAAAATTGGACAGTACAATTGTAATAGTATTGTATCACCGATTCAGTTCAGTTGGAGCATACATACTCAGCAGACAGTTTGGTTGCTTCCCGCTAGCGATTTAATCAGGCCATTATAATGTCGACGATCGCTCTTTAAAATAAGATTAAGAATAAAGTTGCTTTTTACCGTATTTTTTCCGCGACGTTGTCTTCCAATATTGAATTATAATATAAGTATCTTCCAATATTGAATTATAACATAAATAGGTTCTACTTTTACCTAATATCATCAAGATCAATGACGTCCTCGTGTACCTATTTACGTGAGTTTTCCATAAAAACACGTCAAACATTCTTATTTCAAAATTCTGATTTCCAATATTTTATGAAAAGAACTTTTCGGTATCAAAGTTAACAAAATTCAGACACCTACCATTTTTTTTTTAATTCTATTTTCGTCTATCTAATGCGCGGTCGGATTAAGCTCGCCCGCTTTTCTAAATGGATTATTCAATTTAAGCTTTTACAAGAAGTTCATATTGCTTTATTGATATCAAAAAATCATGTGAGCTATCTTTTATTAGATTTCTGTGGAACTATCAAAAGTATATTCAACTTATAAAGTATTCCGTATAGATTTATATAAAGGGTGTAAATAGACCCTTAACATAACCGAAAGGCACTTGTTCTCCCCGTCTTTGGGATCATTTTTTTTTAGACCATACCTGGGAACCTTCTAGTTACGGAGATATAGGGGGTCAAAATTCCAACTTTTTCACAAGTTTTTTTTTAAATACATGTTTTTAATGTAAGATTTTTACTTTACACATCTCCACGACCCCCGTACTATTCAATCCATCCATCAGCACAATGCTTTGAGTGATTTCCATCGAGTCCTATCTTAAAACGTGATTTTTCACCCAGAAAAAAAAGTCGATTCCCAGCAATAATTTTTTCGTGAAGTTACTTAGTTTGATGTACAGAATGCTTGGTTGACGGGTATGTGAAGGGTCAGTTTACACCCTGTATTTACTAATAAAAATCAAAAATTTAAGTTCGAGCTGCAATTCCACCTCCGCCTTGAGAGCAATATCAAAACTTATCAGACTTGCATCATAATATAAAAAAAAATTGTGGTATTTCTCAAAGGCTTTAATAAACATCGCTTGACTATCGCGCTTCCAACCCACGTTTTTGCGGTACGTACGTACGACGGCCGATTAAGCTATACCAAACCAGTTTATGCGGTTCTCTCATTGTATAAAAAATCTACAAAGCGAGATCAATTTAATGGGACTGTACACATCTTCATGTGCGCAGTGTGTACCACCAAGTTCACTAACGATCGAACACTTCTCAACCATATTTCTTAGGGCATAAGGTTGAATAGTGGTAGACCGTCAGTGGACTCGTAATACATACCTACCTACATTAATCTGGTAGATACTTACTTAACAAAGTCAATATGTTAGACATCACTTACTATCAAATACTACCGTCAAAACGAAGGGGAGTAACATCTACATTCATATAAATTGTACCCTAACATTAAAGGGGAAGTGCGGACATCTATTATGGTAGGAAATTAAATCTGCATGCCGACTGCTCGCATCTCTATTTACGACTACTCTAATGGATTGCACTCACTTGAATTAGAACGTCCATAAGTGGTCGGAATTGGGCCACTTGACCACTGTGGAAAGGCCAATATCGTCCTTTTTGTAAACCGCAAAACCAATGTTTGAATTGTGAACTTGTGAAACCAGTTCCACTTTCAAATTCAATCTACAATCTTTGTGGTGTTGAGATGATATCAAAGGACTTTATTTGTATGTATGAGTATGATAGATGTGGGCAGCAGTATTCAAATGTAAATAGAAAAGAAATGAGAGTAGTTTTCACTTTACCTATTACAGTAAGCAGACCATAGAGCTTCTATTTTGCTTCTCTGCTAGGTATGTTATCATCGCCAACATATAGACTACAAACCGCAAGTTTACATAGTCACTATCCCATCCACAACCCGCGACCTTTCATGATAATCATCCAAAACCCGCTTTTACACAGTATTGGATGTTCCAAACACCACGCTTATAAGAGAATGTTAATTATCTAGTCAACAGAGCTATTCCTTACGTCAAAGTTATCTGACTATTCAAAAATCAGCACTTCATCGTTTGCGTTGACCACGGCAGTTATTTCAACAACCAATGGAGCTTTTGGACACTGCCACGTTGGTGGAGTGCGTGCAAGTGCGACTGTTGAGCTTTAGGTCCTGGGCTCGATTCCCAGTTAGGGCAAAGTCACGGAGTCTGGAATTATGCCCGGTTGGTACTATAATAATAATAAAAAAATAATAAAAGTTTATTTGGAACAACTTTAGTTATACAGGTTACACAGGAAAAACGAAGATAGCTACAAAAGTAAAATACTGGGGCGCAGCTATCAACGCCCAATTCAAAATACATAGAATAGACATTGTTCCAGATTAATCTAAAAGAAGTTAAATTATAAATTAACAAAAAAAGGGAATGAAAAAAAAAAAATTAAAAAAAAAAATAAAATACAAAAAATATGATAATTTACAATGTTTACGTGGTTACTGTATTGTGTATATGTAGAGTGGAGGTGGGGATTAGGTGTGTGATAGTGTGTGTGAGTATATACCGCGTTTATGACACCATAAGTTGCTCAGTCTCATCATAGGACAGGCACTTAAGCCAGTTGGTCACTTTTCTCTTCAGTACATTCCCAGTCATAGGGTATATTTTAATACTTTTATTTAAGATATTATAGAGTTTAGAGCTAGTGTGAGTGAAGTGGCGACTGACCAACGCTAACCTACAGCGTTCAGTCTGACAGACTCTGTCGGCACGACGGTTCTTTGTAAGGGACTGAGGGTCGTAAGGGAGAAGTAAATGTTTCCTAAGAACTGTTTGCAGCACGAACAACTGTCTCACTGAGAGGACCTCGCATATTGAGTATAACTCAGTAGTGGGAAACCTAATCGGTTTTTTAGCGAGTACTTTCAAAACTGCTCTCTGTGCCCTCTCTAGCCGCAGCATGGATGTCTTGTGCGTCCCCCTCCACGTGGTAATGCAGTAACTTAGGACTGATTGAACAAGGGCAAAGTAGACCATTCTAAGGCACCGGAAATCAGCAGCCGCTCGAAGTCTTTTGAATATGTAAATCAATCTTCTGACTCGAATCACAACTGAGTTAATCTGTTTTTTCCATGTCAAAAGATTGTCCAATATAACACCAAGGTATTTTATGCTATCGGACTGTTCTATTAGAGGACAGCTACAGGTGGTGGCCACTGGGCTAGCACACACATGACTCCTGATTTCAAACGACGAAGGTGGTTGGCTAAGGACACTCGGGGTGAAGGAGATGAACTTAGTCTTGGAAATGTTGAGCGTGAGCAGATTCGAAGTTAACCACATCATTACCATCCTCAGTGCCGATTCTGCCCTTTCACGAGTCTCAGACCAGTCCTTGCCATGAGTTATAAGAGCTGTGTCATCCGCATATGTAATAATTTTTGTGTTCGGAAGAGACAACCGACACAGCTCATTGACATATATGAGGAAGAGGGTTGGTCCTAGGACACTACCCTGGGGAACCCCATAAAACAAATATTCTTCATCACTTACAAACGATCCAACCTTCACAACCTGTTTACGACCCGATAGGTAGCTACGAAAGACTTCGAGGGCAATGCCACGTATGCCAATCTGTTCCAGCTTATCAATCAATATGGGGACAGAAACGGTGTCGAACGCCTTCGAGAGGTCTAGGAAGACACCAAGACACTTCTGCTTATTGTTAAGGTGTGCGACTATTGTACTAGTAAGCTCCAGGGTAGCGTCTTCTGTTGATTTTCCCGCTCTGAACCCATATTGATTTTCGGCCAGGATGTTGAATTTAGTTAAGAATTTCACAAGCCTGACGTTGATAAGTTTCTCGAAGATTTTTGAGATGGTTGAAAGGACGGATATGGGCCTGTAATTAGAAACAAGATCCTTGTCTCCTCCCTTGTATATAGGGTGAACTATGGCAGTTTTGAAGACATCCGGAAAAATACCAGTGGAGAGAGAAAGATAAAAAATGTGGACAAGAAGAGGGATAATTGTATCTTTTGTGGCCTTGATTATTGTGGATGGGATTCCATCATAACCAACAGCGCATTCATCTTTGAGGGTTAAAATAATGCTTTCAATTTCGGTGTCATCGACGTCGTACATGACCATCGATTCCAACGGGGCTGTTATGGAGGAGCTGGTCACCTGTTGCAAAACGTGAAGGTCTGGACAGCTACTTTGGGATGGAGAATTCGGGAACTTGGATGCAAGGGTACTGCCCACATTCGCAAAGTAACGGTTTACCAGATTAACAGCGCGAAGTGGGTCGTCCTCACATTTCAGTAACTCTGAAGAAAAAGTTTTTCCCTTGTCCAAATGGGATATTTCTTTAATAACTTTCCAGGTTGCCTTTGGGTTTCTGCCGGCCTTCTGAAATTCTGACTTTTCATATTCGTGTTTGAGCTTCTTCAGTAAATTATTGCAGAAAGTTCGATAGCGAAGATAGGTAGTTTTATGAGTGTCGTTTACTGGGTGTTTCTTGAAGGTTTTATGTAATTTGTCTCTTTGTCGAATACATCTGAGGAGGCCAGGAGTGATCCATGGCTTGATGATGCGCCTTCTACTAGGAATGACCGAGGAAATTGTGTGGATATTTACTGAAGAGGATAGTAGAGATACTATACTTTCGGCAGCAAAATTTGGGTTATTTGAATTTAGTATTTGAGTAAAGTCTGCCTTTACGATGTCCGATTTTACTTTTGCAATATCAATTTTCGTTTTTACTGAAAGTTTTTTTGTATTTATTGCGATATTAGGATTGCAAAACAGTACAACTGGAGAATGGTCAGTTATATCACATTCTAGTACTAATGTTGTGGCAGTATGAGTTGACTTCAGCAATACATGGTCTAGACAATTAGCAAGCCTGGTGGGGAAAGAATGTGCAGGAAGCATAGCGTGTGATGCAGTAATGTTTAAATATTCATCACAATTTAGATCCACGCTCGTAGGTGCAATGTTAATATTTATATCACCGATAAGTGAGAGAGTTTTGAATTTTCTTAAGTGGTGGAGCAACATATCTAGACTGCTGAGAAAGGGATTGAGGTCTTTAATCGAGGGTGATCTGTATACCGCGACAATAGCGAGCTTGTCAGAGAATTTCAGTAACAGACAATTTGCATCATTAACCAAGGGAGTCTCAAAAGAGTATTGTAAATAGTTTCTGACGTAGGCAACTACTCCATCATTTTGGTTTTTAAAACAAGTGGTACAAGTATTGTAGCCTGATAGAGGGGGAATATTTGGACATTTGCTCAGCCAACATTCAGACAACAAAATAACATCCAGTGTATAACTCAATCTGCCTAATAACAACGTTAGATTGTCAAAGTTGCACTTGATACTTCGAATATTAACATGCAAAATTTTAAGTGTACATTCTGGTTTATTCAGATACTTAACACTTGCCTCCGGAGAGCAGATAAAACATTCTGAGACAGAAAGTTTTTCGATCTCGATATTAATTGAGTTTAGATCATCCATAATGATTATATGAACATAAAAAGGCAATTCTTTGTAGGGTCAGCTCTAGGCTGATGTCTGTGCAGGGTATGGATTTAAATTTATCACGAACAAACTTAGTTATGTATGAAATTGCTTCAGGATTAGTTAATTTTCTATTACAGAAACGATCGAAATTATTTGACGTGAAATTGCAAAACTTGCGGTATATGAAATGTAGTATTAATTTCAGAGTGTAGTAAAGGAGTTGTGTGTTGCGTAATAAAATTGTGATAAATTGGTTGCTAATTAAAATGATGGAATTAAATAATATTAACATTAGGAGATACAGGTAATAAACATAATAGAGAAATATATGGAACAGAAACCAATAATAAACAGAAAACGGCAAAGCGGGTAGTTTAGTTAGATAATACGAAATCGGGTATAGTCATGCGGACTTCAAAACAGTAGAAAGGTCAGCATCAGTCTTAACTTCGAAGTGTTTGTAACCCTCTCTCTCGCGGACGAAGATCTTGCCGTGTTTAATCCAGCAGAATTTATAGTCGTTGCTTCTAGCCGCCTCACGTGCCAAAAAGTATAGTCTCTTTTTTCTTGGTATTAGATTTTCAGAGACAAAGATTGGTTTGGTAGGGCCACTAATTTTAAGATGCTCCGTTGTCAATTTGAAAGAGTTCCTGTTGTGCTTACGGAAGTTTTCCAAAAATTCGTTCCTGCGTAGGACTGATGTAAAATCGACTATGATGGTTTTGTTAGCTGGATCTTTTGTTTGGACACGGAAAACATCTTTAATTTCATGAGGTTTAATTTGCAAGTTGATGAGATTGCCCGTATCCGTCACAGTTTTCAATAAAGATGTCTTTGTTTCAGATTTAATCACAGGGATATTACGTATCTCTAGACAGGAGGACCTGGAACTCTGCTCAAAATTTTCGAGTTTTACCTCCAACTTATGGATGTAGGACAAATTTTCCTTTCGCTCGGATTCCAATAACTCAACTCGCGAAGTTATTTCGTTGAATTTTGCAGCCATGACGTCAACGGTGTCCCGGATGTCGTTCACCATAGAGTACAGCTTATTGAACTTATCCTCTTGTTGTTGTTTGAATTCACGAAACATTTCTTTTATTTCTAACATAGTCGCGGACAGGCTAAATTCCTCGTCACCTTCTAAGCGTAGGCGCTTCGCATTGCGGAAGGTTATGGCTGGCGACATATTATTATTTGGCGAATCTAAGTTGACATTTAGACTCGGTTCTGATGAGCTATGAGTCGTGAATAGAGTTGGTTGCGGTGTACTGAAGAGCGGCGTAGTCGGCGGCTGAGCCTTTGGAGTAGGCGGTGGTGGCGAGCGTTGAAGGGGCATATTTACGAACTATGTATTTTACTTCCCAAAAAGTACCAGGCGCTCATACGTTGCGAAGGTATAAGAACACGTAGATCTTCTAATAAGTAGTGGTGGCTCAGGTAAGAGTGGGCGCTATCGACAGATTCGAAGAAAACAGCTTTCCGTCCAGTATAACTTGACCCCTGACTATCTTCCTCCCGCAAGAATGTCCGTCTCTGTCTGCACCTTTTACGTGCAGAGTTCATTAATTAAGTTGTGGTGGTTTACGGACAGGGGCGGGGTCATTAGTAGTAAGCTATTGTTGTTTTTGTGACTCACGCGCAGCGTTATTGGACGTTGGTGACTGTTTGGCGCGGCGCGACGATCTCTCGTATGTTTATGCACTCCTATTTTTGTACACTGATTAAATATTTTTGATTTTTGAATTAAATTATTATAAATTGAATAAATTATATAAGGTCTCTTTAGAAACACGTCTGAACTGCTCAGAGGTCCGGGGGGAAGGGAAGGTACTACATGGGACTTAAACATATCTGGCGAAATGTGGGTGTACTATTAGGTACACCTTTGCCTAACGCTTCGTGGATTACAGGTGTGATGTTATGTAGCTTTTGGAAATTATTCATCAGCTTTAAATAATCCTTTCAATAAACGACCTTACGTCCAAACATACTATCACCAAACTACCTGCATAGACCACTCAAAGAGGGAGCAAAGCTGCTGGATACTCAGATCCGAACTAATGCGTAAGATAGACTCAAAGTTCGAAGTATTTTCTCAAAGCTAAAGCAAAGCCGATTACCTTTAATATTTCAACTATTCGCCGAATGAAACATCTAGGGGATTTGCATCATATTGGAATGAAATGGGTGCTTCCTTTGCAGATTGGACGGATGAGAGAACGAGGATAAGTATAAGTAGGACGGATGTTCAGCGTAGCTTAGTAGGTTTTAGTAAAAGGTCGTTACTACTAAGATTATTTGAAACTTTAATTTGAGAATAGGTCATAGGTGCCTCATAAGATGATGATCCTGTTGATGATGGAATTAATTAAATTAAAATTATTGTTGTCGTTTAATCACAGGCTGACCTGTAGCTACTTGTATATTCAGACCAGTAAAACTAGTAAGGGACTGCACAGTTTTACAGTTCTAAATAGACATTAGTGCTTTAGCCAAGTCAGAGGCCCATGGGCAGCATAAAAACTCTGACACCAAATTAGGTACTAACCACACGATAAAGAAAAAGAAGTGCTTTTAACTTATATCCATCAACATGTGTTCTGAGATTTTAGGACCACTGTACCACCACTGCACCACTGATAGTAAGACGTCTTGTTCTGAATTTTTGAAGTTACGTGCAAATTTGTAGATAAGTTTTTAGTTTAGTAAGCTTTAACTTTTTTGAAGCTCTGACCCGCTTGCACCACGAATCGCTAAACGCGTTTAACGCTAAACATATTTCAAACATCATTCCGTCGCTGTCATCTTAAAACGATTGATAGAAACAGAACGATGTTTTAAATGCATTCTACGTTAAACGCGTTTCGCTTTTCGTGGTGCAAGTGGGCCTTAGTTTCTTCTTTGATCCCAGCTAAAATCAGTTGAATGCAAAAAAAAATATGGACAGGGCAACGCGAACAAAACCATTAATCTACTTGCTATAATCAACTGTTTGTTGACAGGTGTGTCAAACTCAGCAATGATGTCGATTGCTATATACCCTCACTGAAGACATGGAATAGTAGTTATTCTATGACTTTTGCTCTACTAGCCACCCTTCGCTTTTCTGAACCGCTTTGGTTGAATGTTACTCTGAAGCACACTTCATCTTATTTACGTAAGTACAGATAATACAGTTATATGTGTTATATGTATCACCTGTGCATAATCGTCATTGTTAATGCTAAGCACTTGATGTATTCAGATCACGTCGACAGTTCCCAGTAATGTGCCAGGTGGCGCCACCCGTATGTAGTAAATTTAATAGTACGTTCAGATGAATGATTAATTGGGAACTTAACAATAAATGAGATGAGACGATGCTATTAGAGTTTAGCAATAAGTTACCGAAATCTACATAAATTTCAGTTTCTTTATTGTTAAACTCCTAGCTGTTTTAATGAAAATTCATTTAATCATTTTACACTTGTTCTTATTTATAAATTAGATTGTATTATTTGTTTAAAGCGTTAGATAACACTACCTTATGCCCGCGGCATCGCCCGCGTGGAGTTCGATAATTGTCCCACGGCGTCATACTACCGGGATAAAAAGTATCCTATGTGTTAATCCAGGTTATAAACTATATGTGTGCTTAATTTTATCCAAATCCGTTCAGTAGTTTTTGCGTGAAAGAGTAACAAACATCCATCCATCCTCACAAACTTTCGCATTTATAATATTTGTAGGATGTAGGACTTATAACTTCTTTTGAACTATAATTTTCTTAATAAAGTTTATCGACAAAGAAAAAGGATTTTTTATAAGAATTGCCGATTCCACATTATTTTATGAGATATTCTTCTACCTACTCGTAATACCCGACGTTCCGCCAGACTGGCTCAATATTACTAAGAAGACCTCTCCGTGAAAAGGCTCAGAAGCTTCGTTATTAAGCCCTAGATAATGTAGCGGTTACTTTGTGCTCTTCCACGTAGGACCTACAGTCAACCGCACGGCCTTGTTACAATTTGACATTGACAGCGCCTTTATGTCGTAACATAAAGGGAAGTTTGCGAAGTTCAAATGTTGATATGGGCGTGCAGTTGCCCGTACTTATAAGTAGGTCTACCTAATACCTATGTATTTAAGGATCTTTTATGTGGGAAGTTGGTGTTGTATTTATTGTGTACGCGAAAAACTAACCCTTAATTAAGATTCAGTATCGTTTACACTCTTAAAAACCACTTAGTTTCAGTACTTCACCCTTAAATGCTCAATTTTTTCTTAAAATGACCACAAATATTGGCCCTGGATAAAATTAAGCACCATCGCCACATTCACCATAATTTAATTTTTTATTTCGAGTGAACTTGTAGACAAATAAACATGATTTTGTATTTTGATATTCAATATGATAAGTTCGATTCGCAAGTCTATAAAAGTGTAATTGACTTTTACCATTAGCAATTTCTGAAAGGCAGTCTGGAGGCTGACGGCCTGACTTTATGCCCGGTTGATGGCAATAGGCTCGACTCAAAAATAACTGGTGAAATGTGGGTGTATTCTAGATACACTTCTGCCTACCCTTCGGAGCTTACGGGCGGGAAGTTATGTTTTTTTTTCAGTTTTTAAATTATGCGAGGCCTTGTTTTGCACAGACAGAAAGCAGGCAGCTTTGGGCTTCTGTAATTCTATTTTCCCAGCTCTAACACATCTTACTGAATTTCAAATAGTTACAGATAACCGATGCTTTGAATCAACCCTGCCTTAATCGTGTTTGAGCAGTTAACCTGTAACTATGAATGTTGTACGAAGCTCCTCGGATTCTAGGTATAACTATCTCTAAACTGTAACTAACAGTAGTAAGGAGTTAGTTTCGCAAATAGACAGTAAGTTTGCTTGGATGATATGGCAAGAAAGGAGATGTCTAATGAGAATAAGATGACGATGAAGTATGGAAGAAAAGGACATACTGTGTCCCAAATATTGCACCCCAAATAAATTGGGATGAGGGCAGGAGAATGATGCGGATGAATTAAGTTTGCTACCAATTTTGTATATAAAGATGCCTTTTTTTCTTCAGTTCATTCGCAGGAGACTTATTCGTCAACTGGCGAGTATGAAACTCGCGAGTGCGCGCGAGTTGGCACCTTCCGATTTTATCTACTTTTTTTGTCGCCAAGTCGCTCGACATTGAAAATCTGACATTAAATACGTCAGATCTACAGTCAGCTACAAAAACTTCTTATAAAATGTATAATATAGGTACCTACCCAGTTTAAGATATGTAAAAGACATTTTATACGGTTTGACTTTAAAATAAAACACGGAGGTAACATGAGGAGGTCAAAAGTAACGTAGAATGTAAAAGTAACATTCTGCTTTTACAGTCGCCAGTTGACGAATGTTCGTCAACTGGCGACTGTTGACGAATGTTCGTCAACTGGCGACTGTCTCGCAGCAAACCGTTGACATCTTCAACATATAATATGGTAAGACAGTATTCTATTTCCACAATTATCAAGACTATGAAACCTACCTTTACACCTTTGCAATTTCAAAAGTCCTATCTAGCGTTTTGAATTCATCCAATAACGTACCTAAAGAAGGCATTATACAGTAACACCTAGGCACAGGCCACTTAACATCTTCTCATATATTCGTCTGTCCTCTTCGTCTGCAAACAATCCGAAAATACAACCCCTTTTCGCAGCACACTCGAGAAAAATATAATCAACTACTACAATTTATATATCGACAATATCCCCCCAATTTACAACTGACAAATATACCATAGTACTTGAGGTATATTTCATAAAAATTCAAATGTATACCGCTTGAATATTATCACGTAGTCATGTCTTAAAATTGTGTGGTGTCATTCACCCCTTGCATGGGTTGAGGGTTGTCACTGAATAGTTTTATTAAAGATTCACAGTGCAGACACACACACGGGGAACTCGATTTTTCTATGCCGCGCCCTATATCTTGGGATTAGAGAGAGATCATGGTGCGTATGGATTTGGAGGAGTATCTGCGAAAAATATTGATATGTTTTATGAAGACTTTGTTAGTTTGCATTTTGTTTTATTTACAAGACTTGTAAGTTGAATGAATTCGGATATTATTATTCAAATAAGACAAGTCGTTACTCTGGGCTTTCGGAGGATGTTTTTTGAGTGAATAGATAACACCAAAACATTTTAATTAAATTTCATTTTTGCTCTATCATGTTCATCGAACTCCGAATCATTTGGAAGCACATAGTAACCAGTAACATTTTAGATGAACTCAAAGTGCTTTTACAGCATCATAACATCAATTTACGACTATTTTGATTTTAACGACGGTTATTATTTACTTCTGGGTACATACAATGTTGCTGTCCTCCTATTATAACACCTACACCGCACGGAAATTCGGAGATCCGTAGTAAAGTTATTGAAACGTCGCCAAATCCACTTAGTTTTATGACTTGGAAAATGCGATACGATGTGCCTCGCAGTGGGGCGCTGTGTACGTACCCATATGATGAGATTTCCTTATTCGTTGCTACGTTACCCAGAGGTGGTTGAACTAGTTTTTCACCTGTATATTTACGTTATTTCAAAGAGAGCGGGGAATTTTCTGTTTACATTTAGTGTAATTGCGATTTGAATAGCACGTAGAAAGTAGGTAGGTACGTGCAATACCAATTGTTACTTCTCAAGTTATTAAATTACTCCAGAACACTTAAATTTAAGCATAAATCGTCCTACACAATGCAGTTACAAACCCGTAATCCTACATTGCCAGTAGTTTGGCAATGGCCGCTGTATTGCCAGCAGCAATTAAAAGCTAAACGACAACAAATCAACTTAAGTACTCTTTCTTGTTCTTGGTGAATTAAGCTGCGTACTCACTAACCGGAAAATGTTGAGATAGACATCACATTACTAATGTTTATGCTGCTGGTATGTGACCTAGGTTTTAGAACCAACCCCATCTCTCCGGGAGATAAAACGCCAGCTGCGTTCTTTAATGTTTAGGAAAATACCTGAAAAAGGCCAACTAGTTTTAGTCGGTAGGATTCCGGAATATCTTCGCATTATACTCACAATGTAAGGGTCTACCTATCAGTCGTCAGTTTCAGAAGAAATTCGATCAAGAAGAGAGTAGAACCTCGATGCTCCTCGCATCTGTCTGTCATACAATACTTGTCGTTCAGTGAATACTCGGCCTAACGAACTGCGCAAGTGTTAAGTTTTCGGATGGTATTCTGGGGGCCCATTACAATGCCCATAACTTCAAACCGCATTTGGGTTGACAGTCGGCTCTAAAATTCCTAATTCCACATTCAAATCCTTGAAGTGAGTACTTCTGATTAGCGCTGCCTCAGCTCTAATCTTAAGACCTTATGGAGGAATGTCCGTTGTATAAAAAAAAGCTTTCTATAGTCTATGTCTAACAGTACCTAAATACCATTTCCCGAAAATTAAGGTAGCAAGGCATAGCATAGCATAATCAGCCTATAATGTTCCTACTGCTGGGACACAGGCCTCCTCTCCATGAGAGGGAATGGGCTATAATCCACCACGCGGGCCCAGTGCGGATTGGTAGATGTTACATGTCATCGAATTTTTGGTTCTAGGACATGCCGGTTTCCTCACGATGTTTTCCTACATCGTTTTGAGAGCAGTGGTGATGAAATAAATTACACAAAGTAATGCGCCTGGCTGGGTTCGAACCCACGACTTACTGTTCGTAAGTCGGGGCCGCCACTATTGCTCGCTTTTAAACTTTTAAAGTTAGCATGTAATCTATTGCTCTGTATCTTGGTTAATTGTTTTGTCATTTTGTATGATGCACGTCATGTCCCTGCGACAAATAAATATTTTTTTTCTTTCTTTCTTCTCTCTAACACAAATATCTGTAAGGATTCTTTTTTTGCCCAAATTCGACCTTATTCAGCAGATTGAAATCCTGCCGACAGGTAACATCAAACGCTTCTAATAAAGATCGAAAATTCCAACTTTTTCTACGTTGACGTGGTTCGTCTCTCTTCAGCGAATAGTTAGAGGGCTGAGTGAAAATCTGTGTCGAGTTTTTGTCGCCTCTCAATACGAATCAAGCCTAATGTCCCGGAAAT
Organism: Noctua janthina; assembly: GCA_963576755.1. NCBI lineage: Eukaryota > Metazoa > Arthropoda > Insecta > Lepidoptera > Noctuidae > Noctua > Noctua janthina. The sequence continues at coordinate 7,082,635 of OY755063.1, read as the reverse complement.
CGCACTTATAGAGTACCCAGCTTATACTGGCATGAGGTGACGTGAAAAACTGAACTGAAACATACTGAACTTGACTCATTTTTGACATTTTCCTTTGCATCCGGCGCCTTTATGAGATACCAAGGTATGCTGGTTGCCCGATAGATAGCGTTCCCTTATAAAAACTGCGCCACAGACGAACAAATTTGGTGCCATATTTCCTCGACAAATTTCAACTTTTTTGGCTTTATCTCGTCGTTTGGGTAAAGTTTTGTTAAGCGTTTGTGTTTATTTTTTGGGAAACAATATAACTTTGTTGATATAACATGGGAAGGTATTTAAGGAATAAGCTTATGTATGTAACTACCTATTATGTACGTACGTGTTTAAAAGTATATGAATTAAACATGAGAAGGGCTTAAAATTTAAATTTCAAATGCCTTCAAATAAGCAACCTAGCTCACACACAACATTATTTTAAAACATAGCTTAGTAAATGAAAGATAATATAATAAAGACTTCCTACCCAGGAGAACCAATCGAAAAAACATGATTGGAAGTCAGATCGTAATAAAATACCTACCTTTGTATGTAGTTATGTATGTACGCGGGCCCATACACCCACGCTTACATCCGAAACAAACCAATTGAAATACTTTAGCCAACTTTGAGAAAAACAATGTGCGGTCTGAAAAGGTTTAATGAAATCTATCAGGTACGATTTAAATGTTACACGGAAGGGTACTTCATGAACTATGCATGGTAGGTGGGTAGGCCCGGATTACTCAAATGGGACTTTTGTTCATGACATGGAGTAGGTAATGAATGGAGTGAAATGTAGTGTGAAAAGACGACTCACGGAGTAATTAAACAATAGCATACAATTTTGTTTACCTGCTAGATTTAGCCACATACAAGTTCTGGCAATACTGATTATGATAAAAATTTGTAATTTGGAGTGGTGGATTACGGTCAGTACCTCTCACAGTTAGAATACCTTATCTCCCAGCAGTATAATCGGTCCATGTATGTATAATCGGTCTATAATGTCCCCACATTATAGACCGATTATACATACATGCGTGTAAGCAGATGTGACAGTTTTCCATGCAATATTAACATAATTATTTTACAGGCAGTTGTGCTTAAAAAATAAATTACAAAAAAAATACTATTATTTCATTTCCTAACTTCTCCATAAAGCGAAATAAAGGTCGACTCCTCGCGTGCTCGATTTTAGTGTCGTTCAAAATTTACGATGGCCCCACAGTTTGAAAGTTTACACTCGGCCAGTCTCGTGTGTTTATGGCCTAATGCTACCAGCTTTTAGTTTTCACGGCTTTACGGGAATACAACTTTTCGGACGCCATATTTTTAACAATAAACAAGGTCTTTAAAGTAAAACTATATTTTGTATTTTAGAAGCTTATTTTTGCCCACATTTGATAAATAAATAATTGTATACGAAAGTACATCATCTGCCTAACCTTTTCCCAATTGTGTTGGGGTCGGCTTGCAGTCTAACCGGATGCAGCTGAATATCAGTATTTTAGATGGAGCGACTGCCTATCTGACCTCCACAACCCAGTTAGTACTTGGTAATACGATACCCCTTGGTATGACTGGTTGTCAGACTTTTGGGCCACTGACTACCTGTAATGACTGTCAAAGATTTTCAAATGACAGCCGGGACCAACGGCTTGACGTGTTTTCCTAGGCACGGTGGAAGCTCGGCATATAATGGATGGTCACCTATCCCCGGACCAACCAAGACAAGCGTGGTTTAACATGAAGATCGACCCGAGCGGCTGTTATTATTTACCAACGTTAAAGTTAATTCAAGTAATAGACTTAAATATTAGACATTGTTTTGAAAGAAGCTACAGATTTTATAATGTCCTTAATTCGTAAAAGATGAAAGTTGAAACCGCTATAAACTAAAATGGTAACGACAAATTGGATTTCAGCCATACATAATGTTAGAACTGACTTATTCCACATCAGTTGTTCATTAACGTGGCTCTGTAATTCATTCACTCATTCACGGGACTTTCGCTAAGCCACAGTGGAAATCAATGTCCGCGCACTTGCTCTTTGGATTCATCGCATACCATTTTTTTATTTTTTTTTATTAAAATGGAATGAAATCTTTAATCTTTTAAAGACATTTAAAAGATTAAAATCATCCATTATTCCATTCATCCATTTTTCATCATTTCCATTTTTTTTGTTCTTGCCATTTTAGTTTAAGAGTTTTTGGTCACCGGTAGACGCGTTTAAATTTACTTACAATACTAGGTTAGATAAAGAGGTCTACAATTAAATTCCAAACAATATCTCCCGGACATTAATCCAATTTGTACCGACCAGATACAAAACAGATTAATGTAATCCGTCTGTCATCGAAGATTTTCCTACTTCGTCTTCTGTTATTGTACTTACTTCACGTTTCAGAACCTCCGATTCAATAACTTTTTTTTATTGTTGTCGCAAAATCTGTATGCCAGCTGCCCGATTATATTGTTTTATTCAAAATAAGAAGCGGTTTGAAATCCAAAACAGAGGCGAATTGAAATTCTACGAAAATTCAACAAAATGTAAACACGTCTATTGAAAGCTTAGTATCCAGCATAGACTCTTCAGCATAATTCTCCTGCCCTTATACCAATTTATTTGGGGTCGGCGCAGCATGTCTTCTACTTCCATACCTCTCTATTACTTGGCATCTTAGCAGTAGTCTCCTTTCTTGCCATATCATCCTTCACACAGTCCATCCAGCACAAACTATGTAAACTCCAGCCGTAAAACGATGAAACCAAAGTGGGTAAATAGGAAAGCTAAGTTGATCTACTCGTGAACATTATGCTGTGGTGTTCGTCTCAAATTATAACAAATGGCTCCATACATTACGTTGTCTGGCTAAGCCCGCGACCCGCGGCTCCGCAGGTGGGTTGAAGGTAAACTGGTGGCAATTTCACTTTGGCCCCTTTATCGGCAATGTCAGCTTGTGGTTCTGACATTATTTATGACTGCAGTAAGTGTGAACTTTAATTTTGGTACATCCCTACGGTGTAGGCTTTTTATCTGAGGGAGGGTAACGGCTTGCTTGGTTTTGTTTGGTGAGATGTGGCTGTTTTTTCAGAAGATGAAATATGTGAGTTCACAAATTGAAAAGGGTACCCGCTTACATATAGTAAAAATCTATAAGTATTACTAAAACACTGGAGTCCGCACAGCAATCATTTTGAATACGTACAAAAACGTGTCAAAATGCCATTAAAAATAAAAACGCACAGTTCAAGTAAAAAGAACATATTTTATTATAATCTGAAATCTTTCATACATTGTCAAATTCCCATATGACAATGCGTAATGGGAAAGCAAATATAAAAGAGGAAACATGCATGAATTTCACAGTAAAAAAGTCTTAAAGACTGTCATACTTCACCCCTTATTTACATTAGGTATTGACGCAAAGTAATCGGAAAAGGGAAGACTGCCCTTATTGACAAAACGTGCCTCCCGCCAAAATATTAAAAATAATCCTCTACGCATTTCGCCTGACAACGAAATTCAAAAGGATTGAAAAAATCGGAAATATCAGAATTTTTACCGGCAGGAAATTATTTTCCTGTTTGTTCAGTATTATTTTTCGATAAGTTGAAATATTTTCAATTTTCTTGTACTGTTTCGCTTATGAAGATATTTTTATACTTATCGGGAATATTATGCGGGTGCTCTAAAAGCTGATAAGCTAAAGTGGGAATGGGCTGGCCATGTCTGTCGCATGCCTGACGAGCTGTGGGCCAAAATAACCACGATGTGGAGCCCTGACACAGCCAGAAGGCGACGCGTTAGACCTCGCAGGAGATGGCGGGACGAGCTCGACAAAACTAACGACCACTGGTCTACATTGGCCCTGGATCGAAGAATTTGGAAGTCATGGAGAGAGGCCTTTGCCCAGCAGTGGGTTGACACAGGCTAACAGTATCAGTAAGTAGTTATCTAATTTGACTAACTATATTCTTTAGTGTAGTGTAATAGGGAAAATTACAAAACTAAACTACTACTACGCTAGTACTACAAAATTTTTAATAGTGTTAGTAAAACGTTACTTACCACCATTTCCGGGTCGGCCAAAGTGTTATTGGGTTTTTCGATCAGGAATTTCTCAGTAGCAGCCACTGAGTCTAGATTTGCGCCTAGTTACAACTCTGCCTAACCCTTCGGTTATTACAGGAGTGGTGTTATGTTACTTACATAAAGTTAATAACCAATGGCGAATTTTAACATATCATTTTAACTCGAAGGGAGTTACAGAATGCTTGAAAGAAAAAACTTTTATTATTCTGTTACGGACCTAATTAAAAGCAGAATTATCATTTCTGTACCATCAAACAATGAAAGCATACATGCATATCCATCGCAAAAAGGCCGGTTACAGCACAAAAACTGTCATCAAAATGATTTCGTGGAAGGCTGAATGAAATGTTATAATGAAAATGAGAATAAAATTGATCGGCCGGCTCATTGACGGAACGTGTGACATCAGCATCGGCGCTCTCGTGGAATGAGGTCAGCGCCAATGGTTTGCATAATAAGCTAAATTGTTCAAAGGCTTTAGTTTATTTCCACTGATTTGTGATTAAAATGGACGGCGTTATAATGGAATATTGTTGTTTGATGCTTGGGAGTAATGGTGTTGATTTGTTTTGTGTAGTTATAGGTTCTATTTATAATAATAATAATCCATTTATTTTCAGGTAACAAAGACCCATAGATAAATACCTTAACCTAAAATACATAAAAATAACATTTATGTTAGTATAAGTAACTTTAAACACTTACACACACAAAACAAACTTAAACACACACACACGCACACACAAACACACACTTTAAATATTTGTTAGATCTTTAACAGTCGTTACTGGGCCCGAATCTCTGACAATCAGTCTTACCAAGGGGTATCGTATTACCCAGTACTAACTGGGTTGTTGAGGTCAGATAGGCAGTCATTCCATGTAAAATACTGGTATTCAGCTGCATCCGGTTAGACTGGAAGCCGATCCCAACATATTTGGGAAAAGGCTAGGCAGATGATGATAAAGTCTAAAATTGCTAACCCGCCTGGAGTAGTCATTTTGATCATTGCTCCTGTCTTCTCTTACTTCTTCTTTTTATGAGAAGAGACCTTTGCCCTGAAACGAGAGAATAATAGACTGGTATCATAATTTATCTTCATAGATCATGTAAACTTTTCCATGTAAAATAGTTTCATTAATTAAATTATTATTTCATTTAACAAATCCCTTGTGCGTTGAACTGTTAATTACCATTTAGCTTCACATAATTCATTTCATTACATTAAATTTGATTGCGTCGTTGGTCTAGTGGTCGCAAGCGCATCAAGGTTTTTTTAATATTTTTATTTCTTTCATCTATCTGCTGAACATGAGGTCCTGTATGGTACTGGTCAGACAAAGTGTTATTGGGTTTTTCCATCAGAAATTTCTCAGTAGCGGCCACAGAGTCTGGATTTGCGCCCGGGTTGATGGCAGTAGGCTTACCTCCTGTTACATGGGACTTAAACATAACTGGCAAAATGTGGTTGCACTATTAGGTACACCTCTGCCTAACCCTTCGGGGATTACAGGCGTGATGTTATGTTATGTTGCATTTAACGCTTCCTTAAGCATTGACTGTGACTTCGTAATGTACATATCGAGACTAGTCTTTAATTTTTTTTTTGTTGTTCAATATTCCTACATTCAGAACAATTTATAACCTACTCCCAAACGCCCTAACACACGAATATTCGAACATTTAGCCAAATTTATCTCAAACTTACAACCGTGACGCGTCCATGACTGCACGTACCACCGCCACATCGGCGCCACATCGTCGCCACATCTCATAATGACGTCGGCGCCACGCCCAGAGTGTCCTATTTAATAACGTGTTTACCCTTAATGGATGTGCTGCACACCGAAGCGTGGGTGGTGGTGCATAAGCGCTCGTTCGTGCGTTGTTGATGCGAGTTATTTATAGATTTCACACCTACGTGTATTTGAAATAATTTGTTTTTGTTACAGTTGGAATATACTTAGTTAATGATATTTAAATGGTTCTCTGTGGCATCTCTGGCAAGAGATTACCAACCAATGAACTGGATTATACTTTTATTTCCCTATGTTATCTACTGTGTATATAAATAACAAGCATTAAAAACTGAAAATAAATAGTTAAGGTAATGAAATATCCTATTCTAAAGTTACATTTATTTAATGTACATTTGAATGGAAGTGGTCTAGCAAACACTATCAGAACAACATGAACCTCTTACGAAAGTTTCTTATTTTTAAAGGATAAGACTAAATAATTATTATGCATGCTATACCCCAAATTGCGAAACACAATTGATCAAAAGGATTATGAAGTTCGTTAAGCATTGCTTCATTTGAAAAATTCGTCAGTTCGATTACGCAAAAACAGTTATGAATATTGTTATTAAAAGCAGTGATAGTCTAGTGGTGTGACCGTCGGACTGCCAAGTCATAGGTCTCGAGTTCGAACCCAAGACACGCACTTCTGAATAATTATCACTTGCTTCGGTGAAGGAGAACATCGTGAGGAAACCAGCATGCTTGAGAGACATTTCGCGACGGCACGTAAAGCCAATTCAGAGGCCCATGGGCGGCATAAAAACTCTGTTACCAGGGTAGCCTCTAGCTCTCTCAGCGTAGCCACTATCCTGGCACTAGGGGTCTGCAAGGGCCGATGCCTGCCAGGGCTGCGGGACTGTTCGAAAGAGATACCGTAGCCCTGGAACACAAAGGGCAAAGAAGGAACATGGATGGGTTTTAGTCAGTACAAGTCTGACACTCCCTTCCGCTCCGCCCAGAGTGGGGGTCATGTGATGATTTGCCATCTGAAAAAAAAAGCAAAAAATGGGTAGGCCTTAACCACACGATAAAGAAACAATGAATATTGCTGAATTGTCGAAATTAAAAGCGATGGAATTGTGAGTGTGATACACAAGTACCCCTCTACATTAGTAAATTCATCAGCCGAACATCGGTGTGACCCACGGCTTCATTTAATAGCCTCCGCTGTGTCACTCCCGCTTCATAATCATGATCAACGTTGTTTATTGCCGATACTCCATATTTTTGGCTCAATTAAGCCTATAATTTTATTAACTTCCACTCCCTTTATTAACTCGACTTGCTCTCGAGTTCGTGAAGTTAGTCAGCGAGAAAATGTGATGGCTCATCAAGGCCGTTTTGAAAAGTGCTTCGGAACAGTTCTTGTTTTCGAGGTTAATAGGCTTCTCCTAACCAAATGGCTTGTTAAAATTTATCTGCGTTCAAGTTTAGAAACATGAAGTATATGACAAGATATAAGATTTTAAACTATCATGGTCACTAACATTATTATAACTAGAAGACGGGGCGGACGGTGAGACACTTTACAAAAGTAAATACAATAGGTACGTACGTACCTATTAGGCATATTTCTTGGAAAATAGTAAAGTTTGCCTGTACGCTTTGAAATAATAAAAAATAATATACATGCTACGCAGCTACGAGCTACGCGCCTACGGCGTAGCAATGTGAGCTTTTGTTTGCAATGCGTTTTATTTATTCAGTATTATAAAAATAAACCACGTTATTCGTATTTTGCTTTCATGATCAAAGTGAAATAAATGTTATTGAATTTTATTTTGAAGTTATACGTTTTGAAGAATATTTATTTTCATTTAGGAGTGATGTTTTAGCTATGCATGGTTTACATACATACATAAACTCACGCCTTTTTCCATGGGGGTAGGCAGACACCACATAACGCCACCTGTTACGATCCTTACATACTTCTTTTGCCTCGTCTACGTTCATACATCATACACGCACGCCGGTTGCGAGTACTACGCACCTGATTTTTCTGACCTCACCAATAAGGTAAGTATATCGTACTAGGGCGTCACCTCCCGACGTTGCCACTCACATCTGCCTTGTAAATACCTTTTGTTAGTCGCCTTTCACTCATCCTCTCCACATGTCTGTTACCTAGTTGTCCGCACAAAAACGTGGTCACCGCGCGATTTCGCCGCGCGCGCGCCTCCAGCGTCGTCTTGAGCTCATTGATAATGATAACTTGGCAGTATGTACTTAAATGGTTGCCAAAGGTACGCTCGGTGTCCAACTTGTAGCCTTTTTAAATATTTATGGGACAAAATATAACATGGTTTAAAAATTATTGGTATCGATTCAGTTACTTATTCTAAATAAACTATATTCAGGCATATACTAAAAATAATCTTGTAAGTCCTATTAAATACTTTTTTCAGGTGGCCAAAGAAGCGCTCCTTCAACGATAACCTGAGTAGGCTCTCGTTAGGCAGCTGGATCAAGGGTTTGATTCAGAAAGCGGTACTCCTGGACACGGCTTGTATTGTAGGTTCCTATCTCTGGAGCCCTGACCGTGGACCCTGTTCCCGATACCGGTGGGCTACAATTTTAAGTATTTAAAAAAATATATATATTGTTTTTTTCTAGGGAATATTTAAAAATGTAAATGATTTGTAATAATATAAATAAAAAAATAATGTTGTATAATACCCTACATTGTATGGACAATACTGCCTCCATTACGTATAAACACAAATCCCGCACAAATCCCTCACAATAGGAGAGAGAGTACGCAACAGTGTTACGATTTCCATTTTTCTGGTTTAGCCAGTGTGCGGTGGCTGCGGGCCATCACTGTTACATTATTCAGGGTTCTGCAATGTCCGCTTGAACTCGGTCAATGCGGGAAACAATATGTCTGCGAACTTTTCGATGCTTTGTCTATGAGATTTTGTTTGTAGAAATGGTGTTTTAGTATGAACGCAACAACAATTGCAAGCTCGCTAATATAAAAGAGATATTCCATTGATGTGTATGCATTATGATATAATAATAATAAAACGTTTATTTCGGAAACTTGCTCCATATTTTGTTAGTGATACAACTTACGTAACTATGTTAGTACTTACTTATAATTAAAAACAAACAAAATAAAACCTACAATACAATATAATGTAATTCATGTATTTTCCTGCAGTATCAGACCCGTAGCTGTGCATACGGGTCCAATACTCCAGGAAAACGCCGTCCAGCCTATCCCCGATCACCTTCAGTATGCCGTTGGCGCTCCCACGAATCCTGCGTAACAATGGAGCCGTTCTTTTCCTCATGATTGCTGATAAACTATCTGTAGTAGATTCAGCAAACATGACTGACGCGCTACAGAATCGCGGTAACCCCAACAGCACCCGGAAGGCGTTGTTGTACTGGACCCGAAGAGCGTTGTAGGCCCTCTGCGTATGCTTGACCCACAGGCTGCATGCTTAAAAAGTCTGACAATAAGCCTTCAAAAGGGTGATCTTGACCGGCCTCGTACATCTTGCAAACCTACGGGCCAACATATTATGATGTGGGTTTATTCGTGTGGCTGCGTGCGGTTACAAATTAAGAAAGATATTTTCGCCTGCGAGGAGAACCTCGCAGGCGAAAATATCTTAACCATCGCAACTTCTACGTCGTATGAAGAATCATACTACGTAGAAGTTGCGATGGTTTCATGTCACCCAGTTCCATTTCGGACAGTAGTCGCTGGACTTGCCGTTGCTCGGATTCTTCGTATACTTGCAGTAGACGATTTTTCAGCATTTCATACCGCTTCGTCTCAGGTGGATGGAGAATGATGTCAGTGATTTCATCGAGATCCTGCCGTTCGAGTTTACCGATGACTAGCTCGTACATGGCTTGATCGTCTTTCTTGTGTGGAGACATGATCGCCTCGAACTGTGCGAACCATAGTCGTATCTTATCTCGCCAGATGGGCGGGATACGAAGCGCGGTTGAAACACCCGAAAGTTCTTGTTCTCCGCTGGTCATGTTGCTTTATCCTTTGTCGGGGTCACCACTGTAGTGTTAGGTAAGGAGAAATGATAACACTAGCTTGATGTAGCATAAGCATGTCTTTATTTGTTCTACTTAGGTACTATTTTTAGGGGTCGCAAGTAGTAACTACACAGACACGAAAGGATAATTTAATTGACCAATCACAGCGCTTATTACAAGTTAGAACATTCGTTGGAATATTGTTGCGAGCGGCGCAGCCGAGCCAAATGCTCTGAGGTTATAAATATGAGTGCCGGCCGCTCATGATTTAGTCTAGCGGCGCACGCGGTCGTGGCGGCACGCGCCGAACATGTATGTGACGTATGTATGCTGCTACACCTGTAATCCCTGAAGGGTTAGGTAAAGGTGTACTTAATAGTACACCCACATTTCGCCAGTTATGTTTTAAGTAATAGGGGGAGAGCTTTTTGCCATCAACCGGGCACAAATCAAGTTCCGTGGCTGATACTGAAAAAATCCTAATGGTAAAACCCAATAACAGTTCCCGACATGGGAATCCAACCCAAGACCGCATACTTACCAGTAGCACTTGTTACCACTAAACCAACAAGGCAGTTATAATAATAAACTCAAACTCTAAGCATTTATTTCAATTAGACCATCACTGGCACTTTTGAATGTCATAAAAACAAAAAAAAAAGCGAAGCTACAGTCACAGTCACAAGGCATAATAACTTGAGAAAGTACTGTAGTTGCACATTCCAAAGCGTAGATCTCTATGGAGAAGAATGGGCAAGAAACTCCATATTATGTTGAAAGAGAATTTCATTTACCTTCCTAACAAATTACCAATATATAATAAACCACCAAAATGCTCGAGCTATGGCCGACATAAATTGTTTATTTAAAATCGATAACATCAGTACTTAAACATTTGCACAATAAACTGTATTATTTACGTTACGGATAGGCGGCTATCACAATAAATGGTTTTAAAATGACGGCCATTATTGCTTTGTTTATATTTATTTACATTCACAAATTATAATGGTATCGCGTTGTAGGCGGTCGCGTTGTTTTAACTTCAATGTTATCATGTCTTTTATTCCTTTTCACAAAAAAGCTAGCTTTTGATTGATTAAGTTTATTTATTTATTTCACCTTAAAAAGTAACACTTGGGCAGTACCTATTAAATAAAGTTATCGATAAAATATGAACGAGGCTGAGCCTGTATTTCAGGTTCTTTTCCCAGAAGTATGAGCGATATTAACATTTTAGTGTATCGCTTTTTATGTAGACAAACAATAAGTATTTCCAATATTTCATTAAATGTGAGTTGTGTTTGCGTGTGTTGTGTTGTGAATGTGTGTGTTGTGATTGCTTAATAAATAATTTAATTGTATTGACTTATCTTTATCTTAAAGTTTTAAGATTTGCTTCAGAACTATTTAGAATTGGCAAAAAAAAGCACTAATAGAAATCAACGATTGTATTTTTAAAAGAGTCACGTAAACTTATAATATGGCTTGCATAAGTTTTGTATCTGTTTGTAGTATCTATCATACTAGCCACAAAAAAAAATAAATTAGGCACACACAACATAGTAAACTGCACTGCTCAGTCATAGGTCTCGAGTTCGAACCCTAGTCTCGCACCTCTGGTTTTTCTACTTCATGTGCGTATTGTATAATTCGCACTTGCTGCGATGAAGGAAAACATCGTGAAGAAACCAGCATGCCTGAGAGATACTTATCAACATGTAATGCCAAGTCAGAGCCCCATGGGCGGCATAAAAACACTGACACCAGTTTAGGCACTAACCACACGATAAAGAAAGAAGAAAGTATAGAATAAAATATGTTTTCATCCACAACATAATAAAAAAAGTATCTACAGCATTCCAACAAAAGTAACACAAAAGAAACCTTCCACGAATTCCTACAAAGATACAATTATATCAAATATCTCCGTCCGTTTCGTTCTACCGTTACACTTCAATTCATTAGAACAGAACTAACCCAATTGTTGAGGTTCCCTATTAGTTCGCGATGGGCGAGGAGGCCCCTATTAGTTCTCGATGGGTTCGCTAAAACAATTCTCAGCATCCGGCCCACCGTCCATTAAAGATGGCGGCCGTTGCACCGGGAGACGAAGATAGTCACTCTTATTAAAATACTGATGGAGATATGAAAAGGAATTGCGAAAAATTCTTATAAATTGCAGTTTTTTTTATATATATACGGAATAATCATAGCCAGTGTAAGTCTTTGACAGTCGTTACAGACAATGGCCTGAAAGTCTGACAACCAGTCTTACCAAGGGTTATCGTATTACCCAGTATTAACTGGGTTGTGGAGTCAGATAGGCAGGCGCTCCATGTAAAAAACTGGTTTACAGCTGCATCTGGTTAGACTGGAAGACAACCCCAACATAGTTGGAAAAAAGAAAGGCAGTTGATGAATCGGAGCCAGTATCACCAATGCAATTGAACGCGATCAGCGTCTCTAACAACACACAATAAACACTTTTTCTTTCTTTCTTTAAACTAAACTGCGTGCAAGAGCTATCACTATCCATATTCCAAAGCAATGATGACATGGATAGCCCTTGAACGCAGTTTCAATGTGCTGATCATTGGTGGGCGTTCAGTTTTATTGGTGAAATTATTCGCCCTTAGTACGATATTATCATCCAAACTAGTATGCCTCGGTAACAAACTAAGGTACCTAAATTAAAAAGAAGGGTATGGGATCGATAAATGCTATACATCGACGAAGGCTGACTTAATAAAACATGCATATTTTTACACTGTACTCCAACGGTTTACCTTTGAGGGAAATAACAACCCTGTATTATGAATTGGACCTAGCCAATACGTAGAAAACAAATTTATTCATAGTGATGGATATGGTTAGAAATAGGTACTCGGATACATAAACAGTGCTGAAACACAGAACTTGTCTTTGGAAGAAAATAATTTGTTCTTTTAAAGGAGATGCTACATTTTGTAAATTAAGATTAGATCATGTTGTAATTTCTACAAAAAGCCGCCCAGAGCAGGAGACGATTTCCCGTCGGTGACGATTTCCCGTCCGGAAAAAAAAGAAAGACACTCGTATATCTATAAACAAGTCAAAGTGATTACTTGAGTAATATGTAGTAATAACTTGAGATACGATTTTTATTCTGTAGTTTAGCAATAGCTTAAATTTAGAACTGTGAAAAATTTCAATTCTTAGCTTTGCTTTTTTAACGGTTCTTACTTCGTTCAAATTCTTGTCAATTACTTAAAAATGGTTGCATAAGTAATTACTTAAACTGAAGTTATTACTTTAACTTGAATATAGATACGATAGGGTGGATATAGATACGATAGGAGTGGGCCGTAATTGTGCCCGTAATCCACAACAATTGAATAGCCAAGTGAATTGAATGAATTATTCCAACATGATGGTTTTATGCCACTATTGGAAATAGACACATACCTCTAGGTAATCAATAATAATAACATGGCGGCAAAAAAGAAACAACCTCTGGTTTTGAAGTCACGTCAGCGTATTTACGTAAATGACATAGTATTTTATTCCCAAGACTTTTGAAATTGTGAAAAAGTATAACAATTCAAAGCCTTTTTTTGTATTCTCAGAAAATAAATTCTCCTTACAATATGGTTCCAGTATTTTTTCTACTAAACGACTTCAAAATCTGCTGGAGACAAAATAAGTTGTCTGAAAAGTTATGGCGAATAATTCTGGGCACGTAGGAACATGACAGCGATTTCTTTGAAATTCTATTCGGTTTCCCAATGTGCTGCGACTCTTAAATAGCAACTTAACTTTATATTATGTAACCCGTTCTTTTACGTGTTTTTATAGAAGTTATCCCGGTTATTCCGTTATCGGGACCTTGACAGTGTGTTCGTTTTATTTGTTGTGTGACAGACATACACATAGATATGTACAAACAAGAACATCGTTTTAAAATGGTGGTGGGTGTTTGCGACTTCCCGAGACCCACCGCGTCGTGTTTCGAGTCGGGATCTCCGGGAGCTGGGAGCTGGGAGCTGGGAGCGGGAGCCGGGAGCCGCTGGCATCTGGGCACTAAGCAAATATTCCCGGCGCATTCCCCGCTTCCATACACATACACATAGATACGTTTTTTCACACAAACGTTTTTTTTTTCATAGGTAGAAAATAAAGGAGCTCGTGGCTAAATAATAACAGCCGCTCGGATCGATCTTTAGGTTAAGCCGTGCTTGCCTAGGTTGGTCTGTCGATGGGTGACCACCCATTACATACCGAGTTTCCTCCGTGCCTCGGAAAGCACGTTAAGTCGTTGGTCCCGGGTGTCATTCGTAGATATTTGACAGTCGTTAGGTAGTTAGTGACCTAAAAAGTCTGACAACCAGTCTTACCAAGGGGTATCGTATAACCCAGGGGGTATAGTACTAACTGGGTTGTGGAGGTCAGATAGGCAGTCGCTCCATGAAAAATACTGGTATTCAGCTGCATCCGGTTAGACTGGAAGCCGACCCCAATACAGTTGGGAAAAGACTAGGCAGATGATGATGAGGTACAAAATAAAAACAGTTCGTAAGTTAAGTACTAAACGATTCTAAACTGTCATGAAATATTTAGAACTTGCGTTATTAAGTTACTTATATCGACTGTCTTGGTATGGGCATGTGATGAGGAGGGACGAATCACATGTGACTACAAGAGTGATGAATATAAATGTTGATGCATGGAGAGGGAGAGGAAGACCAAAGAAAAGATGGATGGCTTGTGTGAAGAATGATATGAAGGAAAAAGGAGTAAATGATATCGTGACGATTGACAGGGGAGAATGCAAATAATATAGGACAAGGGCTGGAAAATGATGATGATGATTATAAAGTTATCTAGAAAGAAAGAAAGCAAGAAAAAATATTTATTTGTCGCAGGGACATGACGTGCATCATACAAAATGCAATACAATACAATAAAATATCTTTATTTTCTCTCTTCACAAAGATTCGCATAGTTATAATAATTATAATTGGAATAACATTTTAACAAAATGCATAATAAATGTTCCTTTGTGAGAGACTGGCGTCCATACTAGGATACCCTGTGTGACGGATCTCCAGGCTCTCACCTCGAATTAAATGTAGTTTAATACAATACAATAGCTAATGTGAAAACTCAGACAAATGATTTATTGCAGAAGGGAAAAAAGCAGAGAAATTAGACTTAATTAACGTAAAAAAAAACACAAAAAAATTACAATAAACATACAACGCATAATAATTATTTATAAAATATAAACACGACGGAACAAAAAAAAATGTTAACAGCTTGCACGTCGTGACTGCAACAAGCAGGTTACCACTCAGCATGATGCTGTGCTATGGAGGGCCCACAACACAGTGCTGATTTTCAGTGGTCACCCGTGAAATGTGCTTTCATGAAATAAAAAACTGATGTAGATAAAATTTATATTTACTTATAGAAAAGTTGACTTAATTCAGAATTATTATAATAAAATCAACTATAAATATATTTCTAAACACAAAAACACAAAAATCCACCCAGTGACTTACTTACCCTGCAGTCTGCAAGCCGTAGGTCGTTAACCGTCTTCGCCTTAATAAAGATAAGGCCTCCACTTATAATTGCAGGGGCGCCTTAATGGACATTAAAGCCCGACTCAAATCCTCTAAACTGAAAATTAGAACACGTGCTAGCTAAATAATATTTTAATTAAAGAGATTAGAGAAGATTAGCGTTAGTTTGTTCTATGAATTTGGATGAATATCGCCGTGTAAATGAGAATGTAAGCGCTGAATAATATGGGGCTAGATGGCGTGTTAGAATAGTATTAATAACGTAGAATTTCCATTTCAAACAAACTAGCTTTTGCCCGTGGTTTACCCTGTGCGTAGGTCGGAAAGTACCTCGGGAACGTACTACGGAATTATTATCTAGGTAACACATCAAGCTACCCGAAACTGTCAAATTTTCCCAATCAACCTTGAACCTAATGCTTTAGCGATAAAGTTGAAAATCTATTAAAGAAATTTGACATATCGTATTAACTTGATATGCTGTCGTCTGTTCGTCGATTCTCTGCGTGTCGAACCACAAAACCAAATGTATTTGTTCATAATTTTTACATTGTGATTGGGAACAACTCTCAAACAAACGAATAACTGGATCTGCCCCTTTTTAACCCCCACGCAAAAAGAGGGGTGTTATAGTTTGACCGCAATGTGTGTGTGTGTCTGTCTCTGGTACCGTAGCTCTTAAAGGAGTGAACCGATTTGGATGCAGTTATTTTTATTTGATAGCTTGAGTTTCTTGGCGATGGTTTTTAGATACGTTTTATCAAAATCGATGCAGCCATTTACTAGATATGGAGGATGAAAGTGGTGATCGAATATTTTCAAATTTATCCAAGTGGGGTATCAAATGAAAGGGCATGATGTGTATATTAGATAGAATTAGACATGTTTGATCAAAACCGGCTCATCCATTTTATTGACTTTTCAAATGTTTGTTCACTTTTCTTTGTTGCGATGGGGGTTTTTTTATTTTTAAATTCGATATATTATCAGAGTCAACAGATAAATAGTTGATCTTAAACATAACATTACGCATGTAACCCCGAAGGGTTAGCCAAAGGTACCTAATCGTGCACCCACATTTTACGAGTTATGTTTAATTAAGTCCCATGAAATAGGGCGCAAGCCTATTACCATCAACCGGGCACAAATCCAGACTCCGTGGCTGCTATTGAGAAATTCTTTATGGAAAAACCCAATAACACTTTGCCCGACCTGGAACTCGAATCCAGAACCTCATTCTCTGTAGTCGCGCTTGCGACCACTGCACTAACAAGGCAGTGAATTATTGGTTGTATATGAGGAAATAAATAAGTGGTACACTATGTAGGTGTGCACAACATTTGACAGAAATTGCCTCAAGCGCTTTGTAGCCGTTGCTGTATTAGTCTTGAATCAAGATCGTGTAATTGCTAATTTCGCTTGTTGATTGTAGACTACAAATTACCTTCGTAGGACGTCTGTATTCTGAGATGTTGCTTGATTGAGATTTACTTGCAGTCGAAATAGTAAATACCCATATAAAGTCAAAATTGAAAAATCATCATCATCAAATCATCTGAAAGATATCTACAGCTGGACATAGGCCTCCCAAGCGTTGCTGCATTGACCATCATCGCTCACCATCGGTAGTGTGCTTCTCACAACCAGCAGATTCCTACCTTCACCAGTTTATTCGTCCAGTTTGCGGCCTTCCAGTACGTAGTCGCCACTCCAGAACCCTTCGGCCCCAAAATCAAATGATAATAGTACATAGTCAAAGACTCGGGATACACTTGGATGAGGAGCGCATAGAACGAGGAAGTGTGGCAGAAAGGGGAGTGGTATACCCAGCTGTGGACTAATATGAGATACCTACTTGCCCATTCTAGAATATGGTTTCCAATAAAGAAGAATGGGAAAGAATTTATCGTGACGAATCAAAAGAACAAAATAAATGAAATTATCACTCAAAACGTACGCAAACCACACAAAAGGGAACCGCACCGTTATAACGTTTCATGCAATCCTGTATTTACTGTAAATGCAGACAAAATTTCACACGATTTTATACGAAATTACAAGTGTGTGTTATTTACTTCGTGGTGGTTGTATCGTTCTGTAATCATGCAAATAAAATAATGTAGTTTGAAATGCAGCAGTATATACATTTTTCTTTTATCGCTCACAATAAAAAATACAAATTTAACTTTTGTGTTTTCTGCACGCAAAATACGCGCTTTGGACATGAAGTTGCGGACACCAGCCCGTTATACAATACAATACAATACTGTCGTATCACCAAACCATGCTCTGCGTCTACGTCTCTAGTATAAATTTGAAGAATAAAGTATTACAGTAGGAACATGCCCATACCATGCGTGGTATCGTATTACCCAGTACTAACTGGGTTGTGGAGGTCAAATAGGTAATCGCTCCATGTCAAATAGTATTATTCAGCACCTGGTTTGACTGGAAGCCGAACCCCAACATAGTTGGGAAAAGGCTAGTCAGGTACATGCCCTGGTAATGTTATTGGTGTTGCCATTTCTAAAAACTACTTAAATGCACGGCACCCGACAAAATTTTCGTTGCTAAATGTTCTTTGCAAATAAATCCTTGGTCTCACACAAACAGTCTGTTCCGCAGGTTTCACTCAAAAAACAATGTTAACGAGGTTTTAAACAAATTCTTTAATCCTCACGTAAACCAGTTACGGTTTGCGGCCATTCTTAAAGCTTGCCAACTCGCGCGCTCACTACTTCAAATTGAATTTACTCTTAGACAGGATTTGGTGCACTCGATCACAAAGAAAATTGTTTTTCTCTCATTTCACGTCGATTCTTGTTGAAGAAAAATATGTTGGGAACACAGGTACCTTGTTAATGAGTCGGATATTCCTTTAGGTACTTTCATTATTATGATGCACTATTCGATTCGACTTTTGCATGCCATCCATTCCTCATTCATTAGGTAATTGCAATAATCCTTACAATCCATTTGGAAAATGTATTAGAAAACACTTCTTTTTTTTTTTGTTTTTCTGTTCCTTTCATTTTGTTGGTATGATATCGTTATATGCATCCGTATATCCAGTTAAAATTTAATAAATATTACAATATGTGGGCATTTTATATAGCAAGGCATAAAGTTTCGAAATCTTAATGACTAACCCTTTTTAATCCAATGAAGAATATATAGGTAAATTGTAAAATATAACCAACTTCCTACTGCGATGGCTGGTAGAACAAAAATAAATGTAAAAATAATGAAATTTATTTTCTACCTGATCTCGTGTGCGGGGCAAACATGGCCAGATATCGCATAGGACAGAGAGTTTTGGAAGGAGAAAGGGGAGGACTTTGTCCAGCACTGGGATACTCAAACAGGATGACAAAAAAAACTATTTTTAATTATTTTCCGATTCCCAGATCATTATGCCTGTTAAAGGGTTAAGGTGGAGCACGAAAAAAATACCTGAAAAATGGGGGAGGCCTTTACCCAGTAGTGGGACATTAATGGCTAATAAAAAAATTAACATCTTTTTAGGACAGACGAGAAAAAATAACCTTAATGCGTGTAGTATCCTCGACGTCCTAACGACGACGCTTAGATTAAAATATTCTACTTATATTACTTACATTAAACGTAGAAGGACAATATTTAGATATTTTTTTTCCTTTTTAAAGGTTTTTTTTCGTTTTCATTACAAACCTTAATAGAAACAAATTCCCATAACTACCGTGCGTAGTATCGAAAAAAGGTTACTTGATTAAGCTTTATGTCCCGGATAATTGAAAACTGTACACCTCTGGGCGACATATAGGGCACTGATGTTTTATAAAATTCTAGTGCTACGTCATAAATGCGAACAAGGTTTGTTCAAAGGAGTCGCCAGCTTTTCACAAGGTTCTAAAGATGAATGTGTCTCTAACATTCCTCTTTGTGGACGCTGCTGTCCGCTAGAACCAGAGAACTGGAGCATTGACGTAGTTATATCGTTGCTATTTCACAAAAAGAATACGTAGTTTTCTTACTTTTTGGGATTTTTTTAAATTATTTATTTTAATTCTGAAATGAAAAAAAGCGTTTTATTTTTGAAATTGAAAAATTGTGAACCTGCATTTAAAGTATCAGTTAAAAAATGGACCGAAATAAAAATACAGAATACAGTATGATCAGAAATTCAATGACGTTAGGGTAACAATATCTTACAAACAAAACGGTTTATTTAAGCAAATATAACGAACCTTTTTGCTGCTTAAAAAATAAAACTGCCAACCCATACACAAATTCGAACAAAAAAAATATATTTTTAAAAACAGAATGGTATTTTTATCCTAATTCCAAGGAGTCCTTGTTCAAATCCCTGGTAACCCAGCAGGATAGATTGTCTGTGATAAATGCGTATTCCCGCCACGGTCGGCTTGGCCGCGTGTCGGCCATCTTTCTTTTCGCATTATTGAGTAAAATTCGGCGCGGTGGAAAAATGCCGCGTGCGTTGCGACGTGGGTTTGATTTTGAGGTACGCTGAGAACCCGTGTAGGCGTACGTATGTCGCATTTTTGTAATAAATTGCCTTTTCATTTTATTGATATTTCTTTTGTAAAAATAAATTTGTTTCGGTCTACGAAATTCGGTATTTAAACGGGTATGAAACGCAGGTATTTCGTATACGTGAAAAATAGCCTTTGTCTTGCACTGTGATTATAATATCCTCTATCATTATTCCCGTTTTCTTAACCCTATCATTAATTTTCAGTCTCTTTCTATCTACCATTATAAATACCGACTTTCTATCACAACCGCCATTTTTCCCGGCTGCCAACATCCTTAATGGCAAGTCCATTGTTTGCTAAGAAAGTTTATACTTAATTAAACTTTGCTTCACTTCATTAGCCTGGCTCAGTTCTAATAGCATCTCTGTCGTACACCGCCACCAGGTAATGCAACTATTACATTATTATACATTACTTTGTGAGAACCAGACGATTTCCGGTTTCGATTTGCGGTTCAGTAAATAAAAAACCATTTTACGTTTTGTGAATGCACGGTTTTCTTTATTTGCGAGCTTATTATAGATACAAAAAGGATACCGATCTGTTGCGTCTTGTCCGTAATGGAAATCTGCATCATAAAGATACCAAGCAACCTTACCGATAAAGATTTAATTGGTAATATACTTTTGGAAAAGGCAGTCCCATGAGTGAAGTGGAAAAATAAATATTGATAAACAGTATACCAATTAAAAATTAATTAAAGCATTGCCATTACAAATAATAAATGAAAATTTGTTTTTCTTTTGTAATGAGTCTGTGTCAACTTTAATATCGGATATCACAACTATTATTCATCAACGCGCTGTTCAAACCCTTGACCCCATAAAGCTAAAATTTTGCAGAAGAGGTTCTCTCTAAGTTATGGATAGGGAACAATGAAGGAAAATATTTAAAATTCCCGAAAAATGTCGAAGGGTTGTCGAACAACATAAACTTTTGCTTCGCTACACTAGCATACATCTTACAAAATAGTATGAAATATTTAATAATAATATTATTGTCAGTTAATATTCGTTTCACTTTGAATGTGTTTTTTATTGGTTTTTGTGTGGACCTCGTGTTAAAATTGTTTTTTTTTTGTTATTTCTTTTCTTTCCTTCTACGAAATCTATCAATACATGTAGCATTTTTGATTTTTATTTTCATCCATTCACAGCTGGTAATAGGTAGTGGACTCTGACAACCTTACTCCAATACAGGTACCTACTCCAGAATCAAAAGGCTAACAAACTGTATTCGATTACAACTCCATTTTCCACTTGCAAACTTTTAAAAACATCGGAGAGCTTCGAGCTCTTTAATTACTTCCATATAGCTGTGATTAGTAATGCCAGCTTTTGAAGAAAAAAATGGAAACAAAATATGCATGGAATATCAAACATATTCAACTGGAATATTGCTTTATTCACAAATTTTTAACAAAGTTTACTACGCTCATACAAGTATGAGTCTGATTTATAAAAAAGTGGCAATAAATCGACTTTAACAAAAAAAAATGTGAAAACAGTTTTAAAGTTGCGCGTAGCACAAAAGTAGAAGCTATACGAGAGGTTTTTCGGGCACGAACAACAGACTCGTAGCGAACACAAACTGTAAATGCCCCGAAATTCAAACCGGTATCGAGAATTCTCGCAAAAATAAACACACTTGGCAATACTAGGGTTGATATATAGTCGGTAATCCGTACTTCCTGTGTATACTTCAGTTTTTATTGAGTTATTATCTCCGGTAACGACTGAATTTATTTTATGGACACAACGGCTTCGCAACTGTTCAACTATTTGACGAATTGCACAGTTTATTTTTATAGCATTTAAACATTGTTGTTTGTTCATACGAATTACCTGCAGGTAAATAAATTCTCGTATTATTCAAACAGTATGGATGAACTGATTCGACGGGAAGTATATTTTAAATATTGGTTAACTGGTAAATGTTACTGGCAGTGTAAATTATTGTCTTGTTTCAACAGCAAATTATTTTATTAATAAAGGTTTTGCAATGAAGCTTTAATTAAAATCGTTCCGTGTAAAAATACCAAAATGAGTAAAAACAGTACGAGTCGGAAATTATTTTCCACGCTCAAAATGACAGTGAGTTGCCATCAACAAAAAACACTTTGCACAATTACTATATACAAAAAGAGCAACAGCGTAAACAATTTAATACAAATCTGTTATCTAAACAATGACATAAATTACGTATCTCTTCTAAATCACCGTA
Source organism: Noctua janthina (assembly GCA_963576755.1). NCBI lineage: Eukaryota > Metazoa > Arthropoda > Insecta > Lepidoptera > Noctuidae > Noctua > Noctua janthina. Next base: position 7,060,381 of record OY755063.1, on the reverse strand, counting down.
AGATAAGGGCTGTAAGCACTATCTGATGTAATTTCATCTCAGAAGGGTGACCATAGGCGAAGTAAATTGAGTAGGACGCACCCCGCAGTGTTAACTTAGATTTATGTACCCAAGTTGTATGTACTCGGCTTTATACTTGCACTTATTGATTTGTGTGTGTGTGTGTGTTGAAGAAAATGGAAAAGTTTTTTTGACAGGTTTTTTATAAGTTTTGGGAACAAAATGTTTTGCTTTGTAGTTTGAAAGTTCCGGGGGGTTAAGTATTAACTGCGTTGTATAGGTACAAATTCCAGTTATAAAAAATGTAGTTGAGGTTGAGCAATTGATAGCTTTTTTAAATCGAAATATTTTTAGTGATTCACAGATCACATTAGGCACTGTACATGATTGTGCAAATACTGTTAATATAATCATTTTATATTGATGTCATGTCCCCCGCGATCGTGACACCATTGCGAACACACGTACTTACACGCACTCCGTGTTTTAAAATTACTAAACCGTGTAAATATTGCATTATTTTTAATAAAACTCCACAGAACTGTCGTTAAGGTGCAAGTGAATGTTAGTGTGTAAAATTTTCAATGAACTATAACTATAATTAACTTATGAGAACAGTTTTAAATCACAAAAGACTAACTGTGTAAACAGTGCTTACTTGTTAATAATAACTACTTTGACTAATCTACAAGTACAAGTGATTGTTGTGTGCAAAAAATCAAGTGTACCAATAACTCCAACCACCAGCGAGAACAGTTTTAAATCAAAACAATTTAATTTGACAACTTGGACTTTGTACTCGTTCACTAAACAAAGGACATCGTCGTCGCTCGGCGACATTATCATTAAAAGCTCGCTATTTCACACTTATCACTGCCGTCTCGTTAGCTCAGTGGTTAACGCTTTCGGTACTGCCGTGCGCAGCTGGTCTCGAGTTCGAGCCCCGCTTATCCAAAATCTGCGAAACGATTTTTCTTTTTGTTTTTTGTTTACGCTTTTTTGGTTGTATAAAAGGCATTAGCCTATTGTTATTTTTGCTATGGCTTCTACCCAGAGAACACCACCAGAAAAAACTACCCAAACATTATTGAAACCAACTATTTTGGCACAGGAATCTGATACAGCCTCGGATTGTATGGGTTCGGAAACTGACTGTGTTGGTCAGCAAAATATTACGCGTCGTTATAAACGTAAATATGACGATTCTGTGCTGGCTGAATTGAGAGATATGCTGGCTGATGTTCAGCTTCAACAAAAAACACAGTCGTTGAAATTTGATGAAGAGATGCAACGATTGGTTAAGCAAAATGAAAAAATTACGGAATCTATCCAGTACATGTCAGACAAATATGATGAAATCTTGTCTCAACTTCATCAAACAAAATCTGAAAATACTGCATTCAAGACCCAAATTAAAACTTTAGAACAAAAAATTGAGATCCTTGAACGCAACTCAAAGGCGTCAACCTTAGAACTGAGAAATGTGCCAGAAACCCATTTGGAAGACAAATTTGCACTAATTGGTTTGGTAAAGAATGTTGGTGAAGTACTGAATGTTAGGGTACTCGACTCGGACATCAGAAATATATTCAGGCCCAAGAAAACTTCGAACAAGTCCGCTCCCATAATAGTGGAATTCTACTCGAATTCCCTTAAAGAAAATATTATAATGTCATCAAAGAGGCACAACAAAGACAAACACAAAGATAAACTTAACTCGACCCACCTAAAGTTAAACGGCGAACCCAAGCCAATCTTCATAGCGGAATGCCTCACCACCTGCGGACGGAACTTATACTATCTCGCTCGTCAATTCGTCAAAAATCGAAAGGGCGCAACTTGTTGGACTTCGTATGGAAAGGTGTTTATTCGTCAAAAGGACGGCGACCAGCCAATACTTAATCAACGAGAAGAGGACGTCACTAACTTGAAATCACAATGACTAATATTGTCATTGTACCCTACATTTTCTTGTTTTCGTGATACGTCTTATGATCTCTATTTTGAATTCTACGGTAAAGCCTGTTCTATAACACACTTGCTGTGTATTGTTAAACAATTTTGCATGATAATATTATATATGTCTCCGTATAAAATTTACCTTATAATCGCTTTGATTTTGCAACCACTTCACCTACCAACACCTTCAAAATATAATTATTTACACACCTCCATATTATTCACTAAAACACACAGCTACTATTCTAAACTATGCAATAAAATATATAGCTTTGCAATAAGTATACATAACGCTCTAGGCACATTCACAATATACAATTTTTTACCAACCTACATTTCTATATTATCTAGTATAACATACAACTGCTATTCTAAACTACGAAATAAAATATATATCTACGTAATACATACATATAGTTTTTCCTACATAATCATAAAATATATCTATTTACCAGCCTACATACCCATAGTTTACAGTATTACATACAACTACTACTCTAAAGAATGCAATGAAATATTTACTTATAATACAATAAATACATATAATATACTATGCACATTTATTATATACATAATTATTTCGCGACAATCCAAAACTCGCGTTACCAAAGACATGGATACTGTTATTCAAGCCAAAGTTATTTTCACTAAAATCAATAAACTACAAATTCGATACCACAAGTAACCTAATGAGCGACATTGACCAATTTGATATTTCTGTCCCAATCACATGTGAACCCGAACAATGCAACACATATCTCAAAAACCCTACACATTACCTAAAGGTTCTACAGCAAAACATACGTAGTCTTAACTGTAATTTTCAAGAATTACACGTTTTACTCGAGAGGCTGAAATTATCATGCGATATCATTGTGCTTTCCGAATGCTGGTTATCGCGTGTTATTAACTTACCATTGCTCCAAGGATACAACTCACATAAAACTAATGATAACTACAATCAAAACGACGGCATAGTCGTATACACCAATAATAATTTAAAATGCACCGTGGAAGAACCTTTCCTATCAGAAGCTAATTGTTTAATGATAAAAATACAAAATGATACAATATTAATCGCAATTTACAGGCCTCCTAGTTTTAAATCACTCGATACCTTCCTTGATTCATTGCATAACTTGCTAATGACCGTGTCGTCATTTAAAAATATCATCGTGGTCGGTGATATAAATATTGATCTGTTAGGAAACGGTTCCGCGACCACCTCGTATCTAGAGACCTTTGCCTTCCATGGACTTCTCCCTGCTATCAATACTGCCACCAGAGATAAGACTTGCTTGGACCATGTGATACTAAAAACCAAGTTAGAAGCGTTTACGTTTTCCTTGGGTACTACTATCACGGATCATGATGCGGTTTTATTCTGTATCAAAACCCATGTGGCTAAACCTAAATCCATGAAGACGAAAATAAATTTCAAAATTGATATAGACAAATTAAAATCGGATTGTAACAACTTAAATTTTGACAAAGTGTATCAGGAAAATAATTTAAACACCGCTATGAACAATTTCATTAACATTATTCAATTATTAATTGTAAATAACTCTATAAAACGATTAATCCCTAGAACAAAAATTATAATTAAACCATGGATAACTACTGGTATGTTACGTTGTATCCGGACCAGAGACAGAATGCATAAGAAGTTAAAAACTAATAATGAAGACGTCATTTTGAAAGTATCCTACTTGCGATACCGGAACTATTGCAATAACCTACTAAAGAAACTTAAAAAACAATATGAACGAAATGAACTGTTAATGTCTAAAAATAATTCTAAAAAGCTTTGGTCTACCATCAAAACAATCACCAACAATAATAATAAAAAGCATCTACCACTACAACTATTAACTACACATAAAACCCCTCAAGAATCAATAAACAATATTAATAAATACTTCTCAAATATTGGGAAACGACTATCAAACATGATTCCCCCCCACATCCCTTGCGTTAAGAAAGTCTCTAAGCCCCCACTTAACTCTTTCGTTCTCCTACCCACGGACATAGAAGAAGTTGAAAGAACGCTTCAACTGTTAAAAAGTGATTGCTCCCCTGGCTGGGATCAGATCAGTGCTGATGTACTAAAGAAAATATCCGTTTCTATAACACCCGTTCTAACCAACTTAATCAATCGCTGTTTTGTTTCGGGAATATTTCCCTTCGCATTAAAAAGAGCTGTGGTACATCCGATACATAAGGCGGGAGACAGAGGCAGTGTCAGCAATTATAGGCCAATTGCGATCCTTACAACACTATCAAAGATATTCGAACGCATAATCAACAATAGGCTTACAAAATACCTAGAAGACCACAACTTGTTTTCGGATTCACAATACGGTTTCAGAGCTGGCCGCTCAACTGACAACGCAGTACTTGATCTTGTTAACTTTGTAGTAAATAATTTAGATAGTAAAAATAAATGCTTGACTATATTTCTCGACCTGGCAAAAGCCTTTGACACTGTTTCTGTACCCCGCCTTGTGCAAAAACTGGAAGATCATGGTATTCGAGGTGTTCCACTGGATTTACTTTCGGATTATCTAAAAAATAGAACCCAATCAGTTAAAATTGGAGAGCACATTAGTGACGAACTGCCAGTTGAATTTGGGGTGCCACAAGGCAGTATACTAGGTCCCACTCTTTTTCTCTGCTATATAAATGAGCTCTGTTCCCTTCAGATTAATAATTGCCGCATCTCCGCATATGCAGATGATACTGCGCTAACCTTTTTCGCTGACTCGTGGAATGAGCTTTTTATTCTCGCGCAAAATGGTTTTAACACTGTGTGTCACTGGCTATCCTCTAACTCCCTCACTTTAAATGAAGATAAAACCAAATACATTCTATACTGTATTCGCAATCAACTTGAACTTAACAACCGCACTACTAACAATATCCTTGCACATAAATGTAATTTCCCTCCAACTCCAAACTGTAATTGTCCCAATATTAATCCTACAAAAAATCTTAAATACCTTGGAGTCGAAATTGACGCAAATTTAACTTTTGGGAACCACATTGGCTTTCTATCTAAAAGAATACGGAAGCTCACTTACATTTTTAAAGGACTCCGTGACGTAGCAGACAAACAAACGATGAGGATGGTATACGAGGCTTTGGTGCAATCTATTATTGGCTATTGCATTACCACATGGGGCGGGGCATGTAAAACAAAACTGATAACAGTAGAAAGAGCCCAAAGGATGATACTAAAAGTTAGTTTATCCAAACCACGTCTTTCCAACACCATTTCACTTTATGAGGAAGCACAGGTGCTAACTGTACGCCAGCTGTACATACTGCATACTGCACTTCTACAACACTTAAACCTACCCGAAGAAGGGAGAAAACGCATAGGTCTCTCCAGGAGAAATTTCGCAGTATGTAGGACGACTGCGGTTGGTACTTCCTTTGCGCAAAGATTCTTTCCTTTCCGTGGAGGTGAATTATATAACAAACTAAATAAAATTATAAATATATCAAATTGTAGTATAGTTGAATGTAAAACTAAAATTATCAAATGGTTATTAAAGTTAAACTATACGGAAACAGAAAAATTACTTGATATAGCTAAGTAATGTAAGTAGGCTAGGCAGTCCATACTTACGTACATAATTGGTAGGTAAGATCTTAGTCATATTCTTATAAATATTCTATATACATATATATATATATATATTCATAAAAATACAAATTGTCACACACACACACACACACACACACACACACACACACACACACACACACACACACACACACACACACACCAGCACCAAATTCGCAATGTTTTCCACGTTGACAATAACTCTATGATGTAATAGGGGGCCTGGAGTTCTAAAATACAGGCCTAGGCTTAGTTTAGACTCCAGATCTCCCACAAATTACAAGTTTCTGCTGTAAATTATATTACCTGTCAACTATATCTCAAATAACGATTGTAATTTGTGGAGATAAATAAACGTTTTTTATTTTTTTATTTATTATTTATTATTACCTATACAAATTTTTGTGGACAGAAGAAAAATAACCCAAGACAGAAAAAGTCTCGTGGCATAATCCTATTCATTATTTGTAACTTTACAGTTTAACATTACATTTTCGGTTTTCATTTAATTTACTCCACTTTTCAAATTATATAAATACCAAAAGCATTATTCATCTCTCCCAGTTCTTCAAAAGATAAATAATAAAAACTCATAATGCAGTGCGTAAAACGGACGAACATTTTAAAAACAGAGTTTAATTTAAAAGTGGGGAAAAGATAAGAGTGGTGTATTATTTATGGCGTCATTATGGCAGAAATTAAATGAAAAATGCCTCAGAGCCGACATTACTGCCACATGTAACGAAATTCTGTGTTTCAGTAATGAAAAACTGATTCCGTGAAGCACTCTGTGTGCATTACTGTGCAATAGCCAAGTTTCTAAGATATATTTATTTGCTCAAACATGTGTACACTTATACTAATAAAAAGTGCATGTAGGATAACATAAAAAAATGGTTCAGACATGTTTGCAACATACTATAGAGTGCAAATGTTTTGAATACTAAAACTGTGATTTTTAATATATCATTTCAATTCAATATCATTAATTTGAAGTGATTTTAACAAAAAAAAGTCCAAATTAAATATTTAAAAGTAAAAAAAAAAACATGACGCAAATTTTCTTTAATGACTCGTGTATTTTATAGTCCTTTTATAGTCCAGAAAAAAACTTATTTGCGTTGGTAATTAGTAGCAAAGAAAGGCATTTTCTTTGTTAGGAAAGAGTAAAAGTATAATTTTAGTCTTCTCATTTACTTTCTGTTATTAAAGTGTGTTAATAGAAGAATTTTTATGTTGCTATATGGAAGCTCGTGGCTAAATAATAACAGCCGCTCGGTTCGATCTTTAGGTTAAGCCGTGCTTGCCTAGGTTGGTCTGTGGACGGGTGACCACCCATTACATACCGAGTTTCCTCCGTTGCCTCGGAAAGCACGTTAAGCCGTTGGTCCCGGCTGTCATTTGTAGATCTTTGACAGTCGTAACAGGTAGTCAGTGGCAAAAAAAGTCTGACAACCAGTCTTACCAGTCTTATCGTATTATCTAGTACTAACTGGGTTGTGGAGGTCAGAAAGGCTGGTATTCAGCTGCATTCGGTTAGACTAGAAGCCGACTATAACATAGTTGGGAAAAGGCTAGGCAGATGATGACATTTGGTAGTAATTAAAAAACCTTATTATAAATATTCATACCTATAAACATATGTATATTATATTCCTAAAATACCTACCTAGTTTCCTTAGCGAACTATTCTGCAAACTCAGTAAAGTTTTAAGTACCTAAGTCATAAATCTTGATGACATGGGCCTTTCCGCATGTACGGGTGATGTCCCTAACTTAGATAATAATCAGTTCACAGTTAGCCTATAATGCCTTTGTCAACTGACATTAAGATGTGTTTACAGTCTTGCCTTGATCTGTAAATGGGAAAAGACTATTTAAGGTGGAGAAACCAGCGTGACGATGACTTTATGTTCTAAAACGATAATTTAGGCAAACTATCTTGGGCAATTGATCTTAAGACCAAACAAACGAACAAACAAACTTCTTCTTCCTTCTTCTTTCTTCTTCTTTCTTACTTACTTCTTTTTTGTCATCGGGAAACGACAGTTCGGCCAAACGTTCTTTGGGTAATCGTAACGCACTCGTGTAAGGAAAAGTGTTTTGCGCCTGGGTGCATACGTAAACAGAAACCGAATTTTTGTCCGACAGTTCATCAATAATGTTCGTGTTTAAGTAACAAAAATAACTCAGGAAAGTTAAATATAAATAAAAATATTATGATGGATGTGAAATGTCACAAAGAGAAATTTTGTGAGCGAAAATATATTTAACAACTTTTGACGTTACCAAAAATACTGGAATGTTGTTAACTAATCGTTCCGATCATTGGGCAGAAGTAGACGAAAATTAAAGCGTGGTTTAACTACTAACACCTTACTCCAAAACTTCTAACAGAGGTGACTATGTGATAATACTAGACAGGGATCTTAACAAGGCAGCATCCTTCCTTAATAGGACTATACCTCAATCCGTACGTGTAGGCTCGTTGATTACGTCAACATAGAGGGCCATGATGGTCGGTGACGGCTACATTATGGACGGTGATGGCCGGAGTAACACCCTTGCCTCAATTGATTCATATATATTGTAGTGAATGTTGTCGCAGGTCAGACGATGGGTACCGGTTATGGTGAAAATTCATCATGGTTTGTTTATTCAAAATTGCATAATTTCCTATCCTGCAACTATGCAGTTTTAGTCAAAAGATGATCATGATCATTTGCGTTAGAATATACAGGGTGTAGACCCTTCACGAAGCCGTCAACCAAGCATTCTGTACATCAAACTAAGTAACTTTACGCAAAAATGATTGCTGGGAAACGACTTATTTTTTGGGGTCACGTTTTACGGTAGGGCTCGATGGAAAGCACTCAAAACATTGAGCTGATGTATTAAATAGTACGGGGGTTATGGAGGTGTGTAAAGTAAAAATCTCATATTAAAAACATGTATTTAAAAAAACACCTGTGAAAATGTTGGAACTTTGACCCCCAATATCTCCGTAACTAGAAGGTTCCCAGGTATTTATTTATTTATTTAACACTTCAAGCACAGAAGTACAGAGGCGGACTTAATACCATAGGCATTTTCTACCAGTCAACCTTTGGGTGATGCAGAGACAAGCAGTGGTAGTTGTATATCTGAAAATAATTTTAAATAATACTAAGATTAACTACAAGAATATATATAATACTATAAATATATATCAAAATTTAAATTAATGTTAATAGACATTTCCACGAATATACTAAAATAACAACACAAACCATGGGGAAAACATTACCGTTGTGACGAAACTGCCAGCTACTTCCGAATGTACTCACAAACTTTAATTTTAAAAGATAAGTGATTGGTTGCCATCCTGATTTCCTGGGGAAGCGCATTCCACAGAGAAATAGACTGGACAAAGAATGATCGGTGAATGAAGTCAGTGCGATGAGAGGGACATTGAAGCATACGGTTTTGCTGTGATCGCAGGCTTCTATTAGATATGGTTTAGAACAAAAAAATAATCGCAAAAACGGGGAGAACAAGTGCCTTTCGGCTTCGTTAAGGGTCTATTTACACCCTTTATTTTGGTAGAAAAGGGTCAACAACAAGGACTATGCCAAAACACATACCTTGTAGTCTCCGGTTAAGAATTGTCTCTTCCTATAAAACTCTGCCACTCAACTGTTTCTGATATAACGTAGGCCGACCCTAATTTACTAAAGTAAAGGTATGTCTAATGATCGTGAGTTTGTTTGCTATAAAACAAATACAAGCCCAATCTTTTCCCCATAAACGGCAAAATATCGACATAAACCACAAAACAGTTTGTCCACAAACCAATTCATCATAAGAACGGCCGCTAGCTCGTAAAGCCGGGTTTGTCCGCATATTAATCTCTATAATCCTAACGTATGTTAGTTATACCGTCTATTTTATGACCGTGTGTATAAAATTCATGGAGCTGAACAATTTTTTGGTGGACGACAAAGTGGATATAAATTTTGTCGTGTTTTTTTTTTTTTGTTATGTTGCATAGATCATTTGTTGGGCACATGTCTTGGTTGTCCCAAAAATAACTGTTGTATATTATAACTTTTAGCTTGGTTAGTAAGTAATGTGTCGCTTATACAGGGAGTAACAAGACCCTTAACGAAGCCGTCAACCAAGCGTTATGTACATCAAACTAAGTAACTATACAAAAAATATTGTTAAGAAACGACTTTTTTTGCGGTGAAAAATTACGTTTTACGGTAGGACTCAATGTAACGCACTCAAAACATTGTGCTGATGAATGGATCCAAAAGTACTATGGTCGTGGATGTGTTTACAGTAAAAATCTTACGTTAAAAACATGTATTTAAAAAAAATACTTGTGAAAAAGTTGGAACTCTGACCCCCAATATATCCGTAACTAGAAGGTTCCCAGGTATGGTCTAGAACAAAAAAGTAATCGCAATGACGGGGAGAACTAACGAAGCCGAAAGGTATTTCGGCTTCGTTAAGGGTCTTGTTACACCCTTTATTGATTTCGGCCGATTGGTTTTACACGTACTTTACTACACAGTCATCATTTCACATTCATCATCATATGATCCCGGAATCATCCACTGCTGGGTATAGGCCTCCCCTTTTATCTGCGACACTTTCCGGTTCTGTGCGTCCCATATCCAGGTGTTTCTCGCGATTTTGATGACATCGTCGACCCAACGAGTTTTAAAACGGCCCTGGATTCTTTGGCCTAACCTTGGCGACCACTCGGTCAAAGCCTTGCTCGTTACTTGCTTTATTTCATATTCATCCTTCATTTTAATTCTGAAATACAAATCCCAAAGTTTACTCAGATAATTTATGACAAGTATCACTGGAAACTAGCATAGTATGGTCTTCTGAGTACCCGCATGATATTTTTAGAATAATAAAAGTGGCAGTACTCTTACATCCAAATTAGATTCCTTCCTAATGAGACAGGAAACATTTTACGGACTGAAATTATTACTGAATTCAAACACTGTAATGCTTTTATTTACGGCACATTAGATTCGTTGCCGTCCGAATCGAAATTCAAGCTTCTTTTAAAAGAACTGTCACTCGATCGGCACTAACTTCAGACTAATTGCAAATTGGATACAGACCCGCCATTTTGATGAAAAAACTCATCGCAATTACGATACGTTGTATATTTTGAGTTTCATTTATTATTCAAGTATTCGGCCGCAATACTAAATTGGGCAAAATGGCCGCGCGTCGAGCTACCAAGCAGAATATGCAAAAGGCTTATGCATAAACAAGGCGTTTCATCCGTCTGTACAAATGTGCAAAATTCAAGCGTACTGAATGTATGGGAGTTGTGCTACGAACATTGTAGCTTCACTCCGTGTGTGATACTGTTAGCAGTCTAATTAATAAAGTTTGTGAAGACAGTTTGTCTTCCCTCGTTCTGAAGGTAATATAACCTGTCGTGAAGTATTTATAAATTTAAAGTTTATTGCATACTGTCATGCATAAAGTACCTACCATCTCCTGGTTTCTAAATCTAGATTTTAAAGTTTTGAACCTTTCACTTCACATTAGCGTTACTGAGAGTGAACTGCCATTTTTATGGTTCCGTACCCGAAGGGTAACAAACGGGACCCTATTATTAAGCCTCCGCTGTCCGTCCGTCCGTCGTTCTGTCCATCTGTCTGTCAACGGGCTGTATCTCATGATCCGTAATAGGTAGACAGTTGAAATTTTCACAGAATGTGTATTTCTGTTGCCGCTATAACAAAAAATAATAAAAATAAATTTAAAATTTCAGGGGGTCCCCTACTATTGATGGTACGGAACCCTTCATGCGCGAGTCCTACTCGCACTTGGCCAGTTTTTTTTCTGCTAACAAATTAATAGCATGAAGAGCAGAATATGTTCTCAACATACAAACCTACGTCAAAACATCAAAATATGAAAATTCACAGCTATATTAGCAGCAGTAATTAACAATTTTCATCACTCCGCCCAATTTCGCGTTGCATCCATGTAGTATACAACTCATGTAGTACGTAGTGGAATAAGCCACTAGCAGACGCGCCGCGAACTCTCATCAGGGTTACTTCATTATATATTTATGCAAATGTCTTTGATTTCATCGTGATCAGCCTATAATGTTTCCAGTGCTGGAACACAGGCCGGTTCTCTACGAAAAGAAACAGGATACTGTATGTCACATTTATTTATTTGATAGTTTTTTTTTTTTAAATTACTTTTTTTTTTGTTTTTGCGGAGGGAAACCTTCGAAAGGCGACCGGTCTTTGGGGATAAGACCGGGGAGTGTGGGATTTTTACCGCACTAAAACCACCCCGGTAGTCACCATCCGCACAAGACAGAAGGCCGTTTTCTCTTAAAAGACCTCTCCGGAGTCCCCTCTGTGCAACGCCTGTTATGGCACACGCACACATCTACTTTTTTCCACATGTTTTCCTTTAGCAATGGTGATTAAATATATTAAATTATTGAAAAGTTTTGGCAGTAAGCTTTTCAATAACAAAAACAACGACAATGGTTTTCAAATTGAAAATCCTGAGCCAAAAATTCAACACAAATTCTGCGTCTGCCAACCCTGAAATTACCTCATCCGCGTTAGATTGCTCGTAACGCCGCTGCTACAAGCATCTACTAACCTAACGGTAATGACGTCATAAGGGAAACGTCCAATCTGTGACGTCACACGGTTTACTGCTGTATTAACTTTAAGGGCTTTTTATATGTGCACCACGAATTGTTGGTAGTTCTAGTTTTTATTTCGCTGTCCTAGTTAGCTATCGGAGGTCGAAGCGGCTGATTTTATAAAGGAATTATTTATTTTGCTGCTTTTTTTTGTGGATTTAAGTTTCAATGGTAATTAATGTAAAGTCAAGAGAGCCAAGGTTACCGACGTAACCCGAAGAATAGCCAAACTTAAGTGGCAGTGGGCAGCGCACATTGCTCGCAGAACGGATGGCCGATGGGGCTGAAAAGTTCTGAAGTGGCGACCGCGAACCGGAAGACGTTGCGTTGGAAGGCCTCCCACTAGGTGGACCGATGACTTGGTGAAGGTTGCAGGGATCCGCTGGATGCGAGTCGCACGGGACCGGTCAATGTGGCGACACTTGAGGGAGGCCTATGTCTAGCAGTGGACGTCTTTCGGCTGAAATGATCATGATATTGATGATGACGGTAATTAATATTATATATAATTGAGAAACTATTAACTGGTTGGTGTCAGGAAGGAAATTGTTAAAAAAATATAACCAAGAAGTGCAAACAGAGCGTTTGAAAGTATTGCTAGATCTTCATCAACTTTTAATTTTGAATTAATGTGAAACTCTCAGGGCAAAAAAGGACTTTTTGGAATTATAAGAAAATTTAGAAAGGTTAGACACTGGTGAACCTCAGATCCTCGTGTCACAGTTATGTTTAAGTTTGTAATACAGAGCAAGCCTATTGTCATCAACCGGGCACAAACAAAGGGCACAGATCTATAAAATAGTGAGAAAGTGAAAATCAGAAATATTGACATAATTTCTAATCCGCTCTCCGCGTATTCCGCGGCCCGCCCTAATTGCTTGCCGCTCGGTTGATGCATTGAGCTGAGATAGAATGTCGTTGCCAAATACGCACGCCTCAAGCTTCCAGCGTTCTAGCGTTGATTACACTACGCTTTGAGATTAAGACCACTGTCGCACTGCGAGCGAGAAGTGACTAGCTACCGTTGATTTTGTCGCTCAAGAAACATACATAAGATTGTAAGTACCGTGTAAGTAAAAGAGACACTCTTCCCTACTCGTTTGTCGCAGTGGCAAGAGCTTTAAAAGAGAGCACTTGTACCGTTGCTTTAAATTTGCCACTAAACAATAATAACCTTGATCCGATCCAGCCTGTCCCTTGCTGTCCTTCCCTCAGCGACACCCTGAGGCGGGGCTCGTACCCCATAGGGTGTGCCCTTAGCGGTTTTTATGCCCCTGGTTGGTGACCTTACTCTCAAGGCAGGAGGTGGTTGTCTACCTAACCGGACTATCCTCCTGGTACCTCCTAGGTTGATCTGCGAGATGACATACTCAAAAAAGATGGTGTCTTGTCAGGCAGGACAATCGCTGAGAGTCTTGCTTGATACATAGATACCAGCGAGAAATCGGCCGTCGCCATCGCGCACTCGCTGCTTGTTTATAGTTACTAGCTCTTCTCGCTCCTCGCTGATCGCTGACAATGGAACAGGTGCCTAAGCGCTGCAGCGGCTGTATGTATCATCACGCGAGTTACGTTTATGGTGAGACCGGAATTTGTTGTGTTATGTTTAAGAATTAGAAGTTTACCTGAGTTTTAGTGGGTCGTGTCAAGTTGTATGTTAATTGATGAGGTGAGTATATTATAACTTAGTGATAGAAGGTATTTTAAGTGAGAGATTTTTTTTTAAGAAAAACCACCTTGGGACTACAAAGTCAAAAATCAAAGTCAAAGTCAAAAGCATTTATTTCAATTAGACCATCACAGGCACTTTTGAATGTCAAAAAAACATAAAGAAGCGAAGCTACAGTCACAGTCACAAGACATAATAACTTGAGAAAGTACTGTAGTTGCACATTCCAAAGCGTAGATCTCTATGGAGAAGAATGGGCAAGAAACTCTATGGACACTCTTTTAAATCAAAATATTTTAACAAAATCTTGACTACATCATTCATGTTGAGATTATACATATATAAGAGAACGATGTAGAAAGACATGCATATTAAGAGCGTCCAGAGTAAAAGATTAAATCAACAATACACCAAGGATATCAAACGGCAGAGATTTTGTAGGTCGTGAGACTAGAAAGTTTTTATCCATCTTGACCGAGAGAGGGAGTGAGTCGCAAAATAAACAACATGACCATAATTACATTTAGTTTTCCACCTGGCTTGGTTTGTATTCTATAGGAATTTCGTCATTTTCCTTGAATTTTCCCACATAAATTCGTGAAGCTTTGTTCTCCAATATTCCTTTGTAAACTGCATGGATTCACAAAGGTTTAATATTCTTTTGTGGAATCCGCCTATTGATTTTAAAGAACCTGCAATTGTATCAGTTAACCAGATCTATTTCAACCTTGCGGATGTAACCTAGAGTGCCATCACTGACTCCGTTCACTTTTTCCTTGGACTCCATACAAATACCTGCCTCGTGCCTGTGCCTCGACTGCTAGCTGAGCATGAGGTCCTGGGTTCGATTCCTGGGTCAGGCAAAGTGTTGTTGGGCTTTTGCATTGGGAATTCCTCAGAAGCAGAGAGCAGAGAAAAAACTGGCGAAACGGGGGTATGCTATTAGATACACCTCTGCTTAACTCTTCGAGGATTACAGGCGTGGTGAATGTCTTTACAAATATTTTCAAATAAACAAAGCTGGAAAGTTTCTTTCGTACGTCTGTGATTTATCAGCTAATTTAATTTCTCCCTTTATATTATAACAAGCGGCTAAGCTCTGGCTTTTTTCTTCCGCTGCAATTTATGAACTGAAGGCCTTATTTAAGATTGCCGCGGCAAATTGCCGCTCAGCGGACAGACCTACGGCGTGATCTCATGGCGACATGGAGAGAGCGACTGTTGCAACCCCGTGCAGGGCACGCTACCATAGTGGCGATAAGTCCCCTCTTTGAGGGCTAGAGAGGCGCCACGGCGCCCTTACCTACCGCCTGACGCAGATCCTCACCGGACACGGTTGTTTCGGGAGGTTCCTGCACCGAATCGGGCGGGAGGAAACGCCTGGGTGTTTCCACTGCGAGGATCGTCCGGAGGACACGGTGGAGCACACCGTAGAGGTCTGTCCCGCTTGGGCGGAGCACCGCCGTGTCCTTGTAGCGGCGTTTGGCGGCGGCGATCTCTCGCGTCCAGCCCTGGTTCAAGCCATGGTCCGGAGCGAGAGGGAATGGGAAGCCGTCACCACCTTCTGTGAAGCAGTCATACTAGTGAAGGAGGTGGCGGGACGTGAGAGGGAAAGAACCTCACGTCCCAGACGCCGCGGGAGACGCTCTGGGCGTCGGGAGTCACGTGGTGGCTCCCGGCCACCGTAGGCGCGGGCCTGTGGACGGCGAGTTATGGGCTAGCTCGCCGTCCGGCCGTCTTATGACGACAGGCCGTGTCGACGGCGCGTTCGTGCTGCACGCGCGCCTTAAAGAGATGTCAGCAACCGAGTAGGGGTCCGCATGGGCCGATGCCTGCCAGAGCTGCGGGACTGTTCGAAAGAGACACCGTGGCCCTGGAACACAAAGGGCAAAGAAGGAACATGGATGGGTTTTAGTCAGTACAAGTCTGACACTCCCTTCCGCTCCGCCCAGAGTGGGGGGGGGTCATTTGATGATTTCCCATCCGAAAAAAAAAAAAAAAATAGGCCTTATTTAAGATGCTCTCTATACCTCACCTTACTTTTGTTGTCTAAACCCATGACGATAATGATGAACCGCTTATTACCACCGCTAGTAGCGTAGTTACTTGATCATCTACCTAGCCTTTTCCCAACTATGTCGGGGTCGGCTCCCAGTCTAACCGGATGCAACTGAATACCAGTATTTTACATGGAGTGACTGCCTATCTGACCTCCACAATCCAGTTAGTCCTGGGTAATACGATACCTCTTGGTAAGACTGGTTGTCAGACTTACCGGCCACTGAGTGCCTGTAACGACTGTCAAAGATCTACAATTGACAGCCGGTACCAACGGCTTAACGTGCGTTCGAAGGAATCTCGGTATGTAATGGGTGGTCACACATCCACAGACCAGCCTAGGCAAGCGCAGCTTAACCTGAAGATTAATACGAGCGGCTGTTATTGTTTTAGCCACGAGCTCCTCGCGTAGTTACTTGATATTACGAGGTAAACTACAAGGTTTTTCTTCACTAGATATCAAAACCCATCATTCATCATCATTTGTTAAGTTCTATTTCTTCACTAGCTGTTGCCCGCGACCTTCGTATGCGTGTAAATATTATTAAAAAAAATACTTCCCTTTTCGAATCGTATTATGTTACTAATTTCAAGGGTTTAATTTTTTTTGAACGGATCACTAATTCTTATTATGAAACTAAAGCCACTTAAGGTATTCCTTATAACATCAGCTATCTGCCAGTAAAAGTCCCGTCAAAATCGGTCCAGCCGTTTCGGAGTTAAGCCTGAACAAACAGACAGACAGACAAAAATTAAAAAATATGTGTTTTTGTTTTAAGTGCCGTATATATTTTCATATGCATTCAGTGAAAAACTGATATTTGGGTATTACAAACAGACACTTCAATTTTATTTATTTGTATGGATGGACTAACAAACTATTTTCCATGAAAACCGTTGCTTCCACCTTTTCAACCTAAATAATTGCAACAGACAGATTCATTAAAGTTACTAGTAATGAAGCAGCATCGTTAAAACACGACAACATCTTACTTTGTTCGAAAAGTTTGTTACACCTAATATTTTAACAGCATAATTATAATATAAGCTGGCGATGCAAAAAAGCGAATCAGGCAACGTGAGTGTGTAGATTTTTAAAACCTCCGTCTTGGCATTTTTAATCCTATTTTAAAAGAACCAGTAAAATTATAATTATCATAATTCCAAAACATTGGACCATTACACCAGTTATTAAAGATAATAGCGTGTTTGGCAGCAGCAAGATAGTGCGGTTGCCAAACACGCTCCGGCTTAGATTACAACGGACTACGACTTATTGCTGAACGTGATGCTATGGCATTCCGCGGGACGATGCTTCTAGAAACATCTTTAAGTAGTTTCGGGTTTAATGGCGTGGAAGAAATGGAAGGATGTCCTGAGTTGGAGATGAACGGCGTGGAACTATTAATGTCAGTTACATGGCTCCTTCCTACTTATTCAAATAGGTTAGGTTTCGTACGCTGCACATTGGTATTGGTAGACCCTTCACGAAGCCGTCAACTAAGCATTCTGTACATCAACTACTTTACGCAAAAATTGTTGCTGGAAATCGACTTTTTTTTGGGTACTTTTTACGGTAGGATTCGATGGAACACACTCAAAGCATTGTGCTGATGTATAGTTTGAATAGTACAGGGGTCTTGGAGGCGTTTAAAGTAAAAATCTTACATTTGAAACATGTATTTAAAAAAAAAAACTTTTGAAAAAGTTGAAACTTTGAACCCCAATATCTCCGTAACTAGAAGGTTCCCAGGTATGGTCTGGAACAAAAAAAATATTGCAAAGACAGGGAGAACAAGTGCCTTTCGGCTTCGTTAAGGGTCTATTTACACCCTTTATAAGTCTTGGCCTCTGCTAAGAAATAGGTAGTGTTCTGAAGACCTTGTTAGTGTAGCACTGACGGAAGCACACTCATGTGTACTACATAGATACACAAATATTCCTAACAATTCGGGGAATGCAGGCATGAAGTTATATGTACAGTTTTTTTATGTGACGATTACATTTATCGTTAGATGACAGTGGTACCTCATCGATGCTGCATCATCATGATGCTATATCATCTTGGGCTAATGTATATCTTGAATGCCATGCATAGTTAAGAGCGAGGTAGGCTGCATGAAGTTAAGATTCTTACGCATGCACTATTATGAGAATATGTCGTCATATGAGGCAGTCAGTAGGATTTTTCCAGAGACCGCCGTACTATAAGTACTGCCTTCTGCAATTCCTGGAGCTATGCATACTGAGGCATAGTAGGTCAGTTGCAGTTTGGCACCGAATCTGAAATCGGTAGATGATTTGCTAAACGGATTGCTAGAGGATCGCATGGCTAACGATATTTACGAATGCATGCGATTTAGCTCTTCATTTTTTTTTTCGGCAATCCATCTGGTGACATTAAGTGCTGGCGATTAATCTTTTTGTTGGATTGTTCTGATAGTATTTTATATTCTAAATCGTTAATGTCAACATCAGAATGTTTTTATATTACTGTAGGTGAAGAGATACATCTTGGCTGCCTTTTCAATTAAGAATTACTACATGCATTGCCGAATACAAGTTGGCATTACTTTTAGGCAAGGACTGTATTACGTACCATTTCATTGTCGACATTTAAAATACTTCAAAGCAGATGAGGGCAACACGGCAGACGTAAAGAATTTTATAACCGGAAGAATCTCTACACCTTGAACCGGATTATGATGAATCTAGGAAACATGTACATTTCTTCGAGGAAATCATCATTACGCATGAAGAATAAAAAATACTTACTTTTCTTCGTATCGCTGCCACGACAAATTTCATATTTTGTTAAAAACTTCGCCACTTCGCCGCGTCATCGGTGGCAGCGCAAAGGCTAGTTCGGCTACATGTTTTTGAGCTAAGAAGGCAGGATAGGAGGTGGAGCATAGTTTGCGACAGAACTCCACAACCTCACCACGCTGCTGACCTCACTTAACGAGGTTAGAGTTACATCTTCCTACTTAAGTCCGGAGACAGTTCAAGGACTTTCAGGTGGACCACAGAAGGTTAGACCCTGCAGGAAGATGCTCACTTGGTGGTAAGTAGTGAGTGGGAGGGGGACAGCTATTTTCCTACAGCTTACATCGGGCGTCAGCCGGGTTTCCTGATAAGGACGCTGCGGTTTTTAAAAAACTGTGCCTGCTTTTGAGCTGTTGCTTTGGCAGTTGGGTGCCGTGTAGTGGATGTCTAGTGTCCGACTCCTGTTTGTGTTTCTCCTCTGCGCTTGCGACTTCTCTTCGGACATGTGGAGGTGCTATGCAAGCTGTGGGGTATAGTGCGCTGACTGGGGTCAGTTTGAGGCAGCCTGTAATCGTTCTACATGTTTCGTGCAAAGCAACATCTACATCTTTGGCGTGGGCTGAACGATACCACACTGGGGATGCATATTCGCCCGCAGAGAAGCAGAGTGCTAGGCCAGTAGTTCGAAGAACCTGAGGAGAACCGCCCCAGGAGGTTGAGGTTAGACGCCTGAGTAAGTTGTTACGGATGCCTACCTTTTTCTTGGTTTTCAGGCAATGGGTCTTAAATGTCAATGCTCTATCGAGGTGTTCGATGGTATCTTCTTGCCATATAATAGTCAGAGTCCGCCTGGCTGAAGAAAATACAGACTGAAGTCCCGTACAAAATTACCATGAATGTCGGAGATATTAATTACAACCTGCCTTAACAAACTTCCTTAAAGTTTCTAAAGAAAACTGTTCGATAATTACGTAATCTAATAATCAAAACATTACACAGTTCGTTTCAAAGTGTTTGATCATTTACGAAGACGATTCACTTTCAACTCAAGTTTGCAGAGGGGATAAACTCCGTATTTACTTTAATAATAAACGAGTTATGCTTTATATATCCTCAAATTAAGATGTTCTTCATTAACGTTTGAATAATATAATCCAATTAATCTCATCTCTTTCATGTCAAAGAAAACATGTTTTTGAAGAAGAAAAAAGTTTTAATATAAATTGATATATGTCTTTACAATCTTAAATTAGTCTGATAAGTAATTTTTGATACATTAACCCGTAGCTACTCTGAAACATGTGATAGTTCAGGGACCTGCGCAAATAACACTCATCATATTCACACGTGTCAAGGTCAACGCACACATATAACATTGCAAGGGATTAACATCGCGTTGACTTATTACATTATTACAAGCTTTTATTTAGCATGCAATATTTGTATAGGTCAAATCTTGCAACTGAATTTTAAAACAGTTATCCCCAACCGATTTAGCTGAAATTTTGCAAACACGTTTAATTTAGAAGACAATGCATAGTTAGCTAACTGACGTCGTTCGAAATCCAATATGGTGGACCCCCAAAGATGGCGGACTAGTTATTTTTTACGCACCCACCACCATGATATGGGTATCAATTAAAAAGGTTTTCTGAGAAAAATACGAAATACGACTTGTTTCTAAGATTTTTTTTTTTTTTACTTTAGGCTTGTTTTACTAACTGATCCCGATCAGGAGGGATGCTGTTACGATCCTCATAAGTCATAGAAATGTTCCGTAAGGCTAAAGTAAGAAAGTTAAAAGCGATACTGATCCCGTGCAATGCTTTTAAGGGCTCTTGTTCACGGCCGGTAACTACCCCGCCCGGATAACAGTATGTATGAAGAACTGTGGAGGCTTGTTTAGGACTAGCACCCCTTCGCATCGTAGCCGATGCGACAGTGCAGTGGCTAGGCGCACGGTCAAGTAGCACAATGCATGAACACTTCCTCACGAAGCCGGACGTGTACATCTCACGCTAGAATCTGGGGACGTTTTCACCTGGTCCGGAGCCGAGCCTGGGTAGAAACCAATCGTGAACAAGAGCCTTAACGGCACGATGCATTGTGTGTCCCCATCAGACCGGAGGCAGTGTGGGCTCGAAGAAATCCAAGCAGCGTACACGAGCTCCTTAACCCACCCACTCACTGCAGCCATAAAAACCTTTTTACCAAAATGCACGTATAGCAACTTCTGAAGATTTGCACCTGCTGAGGCAATACCATACGGCGACAAGCTTTTACACACTACATGGGTTTCCTCGCAGTCGACGGTAGCGAACCGAAGCGATACTACAAATAGATTGTGTCAGGATCCAATGAACCTTCATAATTTCTGACGATGATGCAAAAGTAAGTGAAAACCCCTGAAAGTAAAGAAAATTGCTGTTATTGTAATGCATACTAAACGACGCCTTGTATTCTTTATCACAACATGCATGCCACAAGTGTCGTTACCAAAGTATAAAGCCAGTTTTTATAAATGACTTTCGTCCGAGTGAGGTCGTAAATTATCCCGCAGGAACGTATTGCAGAGAAAAGTATACTAAGCACAGTCTCTTGCTGATCACACATGCCTCACAAGACAGGCCTTCCCAGGCCTCCTTCTTTCATTACAAAAAAATAATCAGCCTATTAAACTCCCATTACTGCGACAACCATTGCTGCTATAGGCGTTGCTGTGACAACCATTGCTATTGCTGCCAGAAAAGGCCGTGCCTTCTCACTGTGATAGGCAGTGGACATCCTTATTATCAGACGCAAATTGCCATGATTTATTTATTTAAACTTCATGTACAATAGTGAAACACAGGCGGACTTAATGCCACAAGGCATTCTGTACCAGTCAATCTTTGGGCCCGTGATTTGTCAGGCAGAGGTCCTACTGACTGTCTTGTCCTTCCTTCCTGTTGGCTTGAGCTACACGAGAATAGCCAAAATCATAGAAAAGAAAAGGAAAAGCAAGTTTGGTAGCAAATCTAGTGAGTGAGTAGTTAGGCACCTTCATAAATAACTCCACAAATGGTACTACAAATCGCTGCCAGATATTCTTCGGAGCAGTAGAGGATCACGGCCCTAGCCCCGATCAAGAAGAAGAATAACGTTAGAAGAGTCAAGTTTGACCCATCCCACAGATTTAACAGGAGAACGGTTCTTTTCTGAGAAAAAGTTGAGGGTGTAGTCAGACTATACCGTTTCCATAACAAGGACAAAGGCCTCCTCAACATCTGCCTGGCCTTTTCCCAACTACGTAGGGGTCGGCTTCCAGTCTAACGGGTTGCAGCGAACTAGTATTTTACATGGAGCGACTGCCTATCTGACCTCCACAACCCAGTTAGTACTTAATACGATACCCCTTGATAAGACTGGTTGTCAGACTTTCGGGCCACTGAATACCTGTAACGACTGTCAAAGATCTACAAATGACAGCCGAGACCAATGGCTTAACGTGCTTTCCGAGGCACGGAGGAAAAACGGTATGTAATGGGTGGTCACCCATTCACCGACCAACCTAAGCAAGCGCGGCTTAACCTGAAGATTGATCCGAGCCGCTCCTATTATTTAGCCACGAGCTCCTCTCCAAACAAACACGAGGACGAGAAGAAAGGCCTTCTCGCTGAGATGTAATTTACCATACGGGTTCAATGCGGGTGTGTTAAGTTTATCTTGGAATCTGTGACATCTATGAAGAAAAACAACGTGAGGAAACCTGTGGAGTTACCATGACGTCTTAGAGCAGTATTGTATATTGTCATTCCAGTGTGGGAAAGCGACAGAACTATACAGGGTGTCTAGCGCCATCTGTTTTCCACAGTGGAATAAGATTAAAACAATAGTGTTCTAAGACGTCATGGTAGGCCACCTGGACTAATAACTAATACGAGTCTGTATTCACCAATCCACCTTGAGCAAACATGGTGATTATTAATGCTCTTGCCTTCTTTGAGTGAGATGTTCGTCCTGCAGTGGTACAGTAATAGGCTGGTAATATTATTATAATAACAATTTGATGATGATAACATGTGATGTGGAGGATAAGGGAAATGTGGTGAGGTAGGTTTTGAGTATGAATGTAGATGGCTATAACAGTGAGGAAAGATAAAAGAAACTTTTGATGGACTGTGTGAAAGATATGAAGAAAAAAATGGGTGACGCATTCAAGATGAAGATGTATAGATAAGTATGGAGTAACATGCATGCTGCGCCGACCCTAAATAAATTGGGATAAGGACAGGAGAATGACGATGAACAAGTTCAACTGAATATAAAAGCTCCAAAAAAAAAATTAGCATACTCAAAATATGTTTACTACTTTATACAGGGTGAAATTGAATTCATGGGCATCCTTTTAAGAGGTCATTGTACTCATCATTATGAACAACTTTTACTATGGGATCAAACCTGAAGTCGCGAAAAAATTAGCTGTTCCCTACATTTATGTTCGCATAACTCTTAAAAATGTATAGAACTGCTGATTTTTTTTTTCGCAATTTTTTTTTTTGATCCCATTGTAAGAGTTGTTCATAATGATGAGAACAATGACCTCTTAAAAGGATGCTCATGAATTTAATTGCATCCTGTATACTAATCTTGCGACAACTGAAAAGACAAAGAAACGACCGAATAAAATACTGAAAATTCCGAAAATCAATACAGCATTTGCTGATGTAATATTTTTCCACCAGCTTAAATTACTATAATTAGTTATTTTCACTATATTAATAACTATGTATTAGGAAAATATTCCAATTATAAAATTATGTACTAACAGTAGTGTTTAAGATGTGTATGAATTATTATTACTAACAAATTGGATTGGAAGATCTGTTAATAAATGATTTGATTGATTGATTGATAAATTGTGTTTTTTTTATAATATATTATATTAAGAAAATAATTATTTTAGTAGAATATGTTTTCGGAAATTTAGTATTTTTTTCGAAAGTTTGGTATTTTTTTTGGAAATTTAGTTTACTATTTTTCGTAGAATTGTAATTTGAATAAGCTCATGTTTGTTTGTTAAATACAACATTTTTTGCCGGTTAATTTTATATTATTTTTTCGGTAATTCATTTTAACAAAGCTTAGTTAGTCAACCACAGATCGTTGGAAATTTTTTTCGGAAGCTTTATTATTTCCCAAAATTTACCCAGCGTAGAAACCACAGCATTAACGCTGATATTACAATCTGGTACAAGGAGGTGCTGATGCAGACCAGCGCGGTGAGGAGGTTGATGGCGTTCCCCGAGTTCAAGTTATATATTATTTCCTTATCAGACCTGGATATGATGAAGACCACTGAGCACAGCAGCGCCAAAATTGATACTATCTGGAAAAAATTGGCAACATGATATAAAGAAAAAGATAGAAACATTTATTTAGCACAGAGATAATGGAGAAAAAAGGAAAACTATAGTTTCTAGCTCCTTAGTAATTGAAGAGATAACTCTTTGTCCGACCTGGAGGCTGAACCCAGGACCCCCATGCTCAGCAGTCGCAGTCGCGACACATCGCATTAGTTGCTTACGAGATATCTTGCCTCTACACTTAGCTGACATCTGGGCCCTAGTTTCTAGCAGCTTGTTTTGTATAACATAACATCATCTCGCCTATAGTCCCCGAAGGGTTTGGCAGACCTAAACCTAAATAGTGTACCCACATTTCGTCAGTTGTGCTTAAGTCTCATACGGGCACTAATCCAAACACCAAGACTGCTACTGAGAAATACCTGATGGAACAATTCAATAACAGTTTACCCCACCCGGGAATTGAACCCAGGATCCTCTGGTCCAGCAGTGAGAACATTATGCCGAATATGCTACGCCTTACCAATATCACCATCCTGAGCTGAAGTGGTTAGCAGACTTCAACCTCATTTTACTGGCCACATCAGGTTTTCTTTCAATTTATCTTAACGTAAAGCAAGCAAGCAAGCAAAGCAAAAGTCTCAATCTCCTTACTCCATACACATTTGTTCCCTGTAACGCCAGTTCTTGCAGCAGAAGTCAACCTCGACGTTCCAACTCTACCTTGGTCTGCCGGTCTCTATACTCTCATAGTCCGATGGGACAGCAATAAAACCAGAAAACTGAGGAGGAATAGGCACAGGGCCAATCTGGTAATTGAACCAAGGACCAGGAGCTAATTGACGCTTGCGACCATAGGTAAAATCGGTAAAAACAAGTATAAATACTTATTAACTGCGTCGTTAGTAGAGTGATTGCAAGTGCGCCTGGTCAGTATGAGGTCCTAGATTCGATACTCAGGTCGGGCAACACGTTGTTTGGGTTTTACCATCATGGATTTCTCAGTAGCAGCTACTGGGCTTGGATTTGTACCCGGTTGATGGCAACAGGCTCGGCCCCTTTTACATGTGTATGTTCTATTAGGTACACTTCTGCCCAATCCTACGGGAATTACATCCTTGTAGCCCCCATGGGGTCTACCGGCGCCATGTTAAATACTTACAATGGAAATAACTGCTACAATAACGATCCCTTCCTTCAGCGAGTACCCACATACATCATTCATAAAACAACAGATTGGAGCATCAGTTTTCGTGCGTAGTCTAATAACTGCTAAGTTTAGCATTTTACAAACATTCAAAATGAAATAAATTCATCGAAAAACATAACCGAACTAAAGTATATATTGAATTGTCACGTCTGCCTACAGATAACTTACTAATACTATGAAATGAGGTTTAAATTGGGCATAATTTCTACTTATTGGAATGAATATAACAACTCAAACTTTTAAATGCACTAATTCTAAAAGCGCCAACAGCTGGCGCTAATATAAACGTAGCCGAGTCCTCTGACTCAATCACAATAAAGTTACAGTAATTTAAATAGGTACAGGTTATAAGCCTCAACTTAGACAAAGAGTAAAAGAACACATGGCCTCGGCTGCGCACTGTGTTGGTATTAACGATAATTGCTGTGGAGTAGTAGGTAATGGCCCTCACAATGTTTTATTCATCACTAGCGACCCGCCCCGGCTTCGCACGGGTGCAATATATGTATATAAAAACCTTCCTTTTGAATCACTCTATCTATTACTGAAAACCGCATCAAAATCCGTTGCGTAGTTTTAAAGATCTAAGAATACATAGGGACAGACAGACAGCGGGAAGCGACTTTGTTTTTTACTATGTAGTGATTACTGTGTAACCCGTAAGCTAAGCTTAAGAGCGGTTCCCATAATTTTAAAAAATCAAAGTGAAGTCTTCTTCCAGTATTTCCTATATACAATACTAGCTGTTGCCCACGACTTCGTTCGTAAAATTGACCAAGTTGTTAAACAAGCTTTCAACCCTCGCTTTAACCCCTTAGGGGATGAATTTCCAAAAAACCCTTCTTAATGCACACTTACGTCATTTCAGGAAAGTTTGTGGAAAATTTCATGCTTCTGGACCTAGCGGTTTCAGCTGTGCTTTGATCGATCAGTCAGTGAATCAGTCAGCCAGTCAGTTTCTTACTTTGTATACAGGATGATTTTTTTAAGTGGGCGTGGATGGCCAAATCCGAAACTATGAGGAATAGCGAAAACTACTCAAAGGAGTCTCGAGCCCGATTTTGATGAAAACTAAAACTGCATCATTAGATTTTTGAAAAATCAATATTCCCAGACAGGAATCGAACCCATTGATTTAAGAAAATAGTTTTTAGTACTTTCCTTCCGTGTGGCATAGCCGTGGGACGTCCTGTATAATACTGGTGTGGACGGTGCCACCTCTACCAACGGTCGCCGATAGCTCTGTGACAACATGGTTTTTCTGGTTGCCGCCCCATTTTTATACTTCAACTTCAAGGACACAGATGCAATCCAAACTCAACCACCAACAGCAGAGGCTAAGTTCAAAGACTAGCAAATATAATACCTTTGAACATCTTATGAGGGAGCATGTGTTGGCGATGAATGATCTGGTAAACGCACAAAAAAACAACTGTGAGCACTGTCAAACAACTTCCCATGTAAATACATATTGTAATACATATTCACGTTCATGCTGAGCTAACGAGTCCTGTTGATTTTACTCTACAACAACGACCACTATCATCAATATGACGTCATAATTGCTCACACGTTTATCTCACCTTATATGTCACGGCAATACAGTTTTTAATTATAATTTGCAGAATAATAATATATTCGCCGGTCCGGAGCAACTTTTTTAGACTGTCAAACATTCCTTCTATTTGACGTAAAAACATTATTGCTGGTTGTCAAAAGGCTCGTCGTGGTACCAACTGAATGAACTATTTGAGGTGACGTCATCAAAATTGCTAATTTTAGTAGGAATACAATGAGCTTGTTTTAAGAACGTGATGGTACGAAAACGCAAAGTAAGGTTAAAATAGGACTGCTTTAAGACGTCGTGGTAGGGCCCTTGAACAGGATCAACAATAGCGTGTAGAAGTAACACGCTATCAACAGATACCAAACTTTGCATACGGACTACGGACCAACAGCAGGTAAAGTTGTAACGACCGATATGGTCGTCCTGACGCTTTCAAACTTGACTGCCAGTGGAGACTAGCTATCGACGCAGTAAATATTACAGTGCACGAGGTTGCACAAACACAGGTGTTCTCTCTATTCCTTTACCCTCATAATCCAATGGGACGGCAGACTGGCCCAACGGGGAGGCATCAGAGCAGGAAGGCTAACGACTTAACGTGCACCCCGAGACACGTAGGTGTCGCTCCCTAACAGTGTCCAAGCTGCGGGGGAAATTGGTAATAGAAAAACGGACCTAGGAATGAAACTCAGGACCACACCCTCGGCAGTCAAGTTTGTGACCACGAAGCCATCGTGGCTACTGAATCGGGCAGATGATTGCCAAATACATAAATAAGAAACTTAAAGAAAAAAATTAAATGAAGTGAAGGATTCGAACCTCCGACCTCCGGTGCGAATTTGCTTTGTTTGGGACTAATATCGGCGGTCTAAGTATTGAGCTAACGAGTCTTGTTATATTTACACGAAAATGTCGACCGTATACCCGTACACCGTTAGTATATAATATGGTGCAATACCAAAAACACTGAAATATTACATCTTCATAGTACATAGCATCCAGACTATATTTAGTACCAAACTGTTTTTAGTACAAAATGTTATCTCAGAAACCATCTGGTAAGAGTCTCTCACCTGGGTTCATGTTATCGTGAGTGAGTTGGAACTCACTAATAGACTTCGACTTCGGTGGGTGCAAAGACCTCCTCAGACGGAGGTTCACGGCTCAGATCTCAATGTCTCTGATTATGTCTGGACCTTAAAAGAGACTTTGACCTCTGAGTTTTTTTGGCTGTTTCCTCTCCGAGTAGTCAGGTTTGTCGTCATCGTTGTCTCATCTCTGTTATCTGTCATCTCATTTAATCTAAAAACAAAAAAAAAATACGAAAAACCGGCCCAATCTAGTTAAAAAACGACGTGTAAAAGTTTTTGTAGAAACCTATTTACAAAATAAACACCATTGATCATTTATCAGTACATATGCGGACTTTGTAGCACTAAGCATTCTCTGTCTCAGCCGTATCGGTCTAATACGCTTTATAATGAGAATCAAATAAAATATAAGACAACAAAACTAAGTAAATGCATTGAAATTTAATTCAGAAACTTGTAAATTTTGAAAAAAAATATTGTTACTTATTCTACATTTTAGGAGTGCTAAGGTAAGTATGGAATTCCATTGTAAAACAGTGTATCTTTTTGCTTTTATTGCCAAATGTTTATGCCAAGGTATTCCAGCGGTGTACCGCGGCTGCACTGTGCAACGTACCAGGCACGCTTGTAGCATTACACTTTATATAAAATTGTACGAATATCCAGAAGTATTGTTTTACTTTTTGTTTTAGCACATAGGGACATAATAATGCTCTGATTTGCATATAAATGTGAAGCAATAAATTAAACACCGTTAGTGTTGGTGACACCTTTGTTTTTATTTTTCACTTCGAGTTAAAATGGCTGCCATTTTTAATGCAGTACTATAGACCTTATTTTGTGAAAGAAAATAGTTGGTGAAAATATTTCGTAAAGCTGATTTTTCTTGTGCGTCGATAAAGTTCATATTTCCATTTGATGATCTGAACCTCATCTAATAGGTACATGGCACTAAAACTATAATCAAGCCATTTCTTTTTTAACAGGGAACCACTTTGACGTCCATTATCTTCCCTGATGCACCTATTGTACCATGAATGTAACTGTGCACCATCAAATACCGCCTTTGTCCGACGAAACCCCTTGCAAGGCAGTGTGGCGTGGACGTGGCGTTGTGGCGGCAAAGTGGCGTGGCGAACTGGCGATGCGGCACTGTTACACCCAACACACAGGTGCAGCAAGTTGCATTCAATAAAACCTTTTTGGCATGAACCTTGGATTGCCGTTATTAATATAAAGTTAAATAGCAGATCAAGATAACATGGGACAAAAAGAACTGGCAAAAATTCCACGGTCAATCGTCGAGACGAAAGTCATTTGGGGGCACTAGTTTTGCTAAGAATTTTTACGGCTAAAGATAAGAACAGCTCATCTAGTACTGACTTTCACCTACAAAAAATAATAATAAAGAAGCCTGATTTGTGAGCTAATTCACATTCAACGCCGGTCCAAGAATTAACTGAAAGAAATTACGTCACGTACAAGGAGAGCAGGGATGCCTTATCCGACCTATTTTTTGTATTAAGACGTGACTAACGGATTTCTTAGCGAAATAAGCGAGATATCTTTTTTTCTTAAACCTATTTGTGTAGTAATAGGAGAAGCGAGTGGCTTTTTATCAGTTTGTGCCTATGATTTTTGATGAAAAAGATAATCACTGTTTGGGTATGTTAGCTGTATTTTTTTTTACATTCTTCGTTCGTCGAACCATATACCTACCTAGCTTGGAAGTTATTTATCACTTACTTAGTTGGGTACCTATCGATTCATATATTATATTTATATCGATTTATGTATTTATTTTTACTCCACGATTACGACTTATTCACAACAATACATTTTGATTAAACGAACATTCGTTTTCAATTTTCTTACTGATATTTGTAAGTATAACTTATGTTTTCCCTACGGTTTGTATGTATGTACATTACTCCACAAAACTCCGAATTTAAACACAGTTCCGTTTAATTAGTCTTCCAGTAAACAAGCCTTACCGTTCGCAATCGGCCGCATTTTGTCCGCATCAAGCCAACAGCTAAACTTTCGTCGCATGTCCGAATCAAACGGCCGATTTGGTTCGCCAATTACTCACCGGCGGCGCCACCGTCGCTTTGATTTGTTTTGCTGTGGGTTGCCATGCGTGATGTTAACCGCTTTGTAGATTATGACGTATTAGTGTTGCCTAGTTAAAATTAAAGGACACAAATGCGTTGTGTGATTTGGTTGGTAAAAACATATTTTGGATAGTGAACTATGCATTTAATTTAATGCCACCCTGTATGTGGTTGAACAGCAAAATAAATAATTAAGGAGATAAAGAATTCCTCGAAAGCCAAATCACAACATCCACGGAAACTAACACCATCCAGGGACCACACGGAAAGAAATCCATGACACTTTTAATCATTTTTGGAAAGTATGTAGTTACAAAACAATTTAGTGGGCTTACATGCTCAAATAAATAAGTTTCAGTCGAAGTACTATAAATAAATGGGAAATACTAAAGCTTCCGAAAAACAAATTAACTTCTTTAATACTAAGCTTGGTTAAAATGAATTACCGAAAAATTTATACAAAATTAACCGATAAAAAATGTTGTACATATTTAACAAACAAACATGAGCTTATTCAAATTACAATTCTACGAAAAATAATAAACTAAAAATCCAAAAAAATACCAAGCTTCCGAAAAAAATACTAAGTGTCCAAAAAAAATACTAAGTTTCCGAAAACATGTTCTGCTAAAATAATCGTTTTCTTAAGCTCTATAACTTAGGATGCAAGAGCGAGCGAAGCGAGCTCGGGACTTGGGGCACCCCGACTCCAGACAGGTTAGGCTCGAAGGGGATGGCGGGGTCTGGAGAGCGAACGAAACTAGCGAAATAAGGCCCCGCCGTCCCCTTCGTGTTAGTTTACTTTAAACCCTGCAGACAGAAATAGGAGCCTCGTGTAGCGGGGTTACGTCGACTACACCTTATTACAACATTTTGATATTTCTCTAGAAGTTGATTTTATCCCTGTTTTGTTTATTTTATAAGTTAATACAAAATTTATAATAGGTGAGTTACGATGAAAATGACTAACTGTAGTTTTCGATATAACACAATTTAAGCTCGTGGAAAAAAATTACGACATCAAATACTGTATTGATTTTCGGAATTTTTAGTATTTTATTCAGTCGTTTCTTTGACCTTTCAGCTGTCGGAAAATTTGTATAAGCAGTAAATTTCATATTTTGCATATGCTCATGTTTTTTTTTGCGGAGTTTTTAGTACTACCCTAAATAAATTATTCATTCAAGTTATTTTCGATTTGATGTGGCTCACATCGCATTCAAGCAGATCAGATACGCTTAATTTTCAGGTCATCAAATTAAAATAGATAACCAACACTAAAAAATACTAGGTATATTCTCTAGTATTTTCATACCAAACTTCCCTAAGCGTTAGCACGTTTTCTTTCATACATCAAAACTCACTTATGTCATACGTACATAGCGTTTCAAGCTTCGACTACTCTAAATGCGATGTCGACGACATGTTTTGGTTACATTTTGTATAATCCCATGAGGTAACAAAATTCTTGTATTTGATATATTTCATTCGCCAAGTTCGAGCACACGAAGCCAATGAGGTAGGTGCATATCTTTGAATTCACAAGATCCTAGATAATAACAAAACGTTTTCACGTTTTTTACTGAAAAAAAGGTTAAGAAAAGTTACTTTTTGTCGTAAATTACGGCTAAACTGGGCTGTAGGCTATATCAGACGAATAAAGAAAATTCAAGCGTGCGGAATTGCGTAATAGACCGCTTAGGGTTTAAGATGTAGCATTTTGCGAATAGGCCTAATCCGCTCGCTAAAGTCCGAGAAAAAGTAGCAAACATTGTTACCATTAGTTGTCAAAAGCACACAATTTGGGTCACTCATTATTCTTCGGAAGTTGGGCGGCGTTGCCCATATTTTAGGCCGAACATCTTGGGACACCGTCGGACTGTCCCGTTCCGCGGGCATAAATAATGCCCCCGCGGGACATGTTAGGTTCACCACACCCTTAGACCCTTTTATAACCGCACATAATGGCCACACGTAATGTGAATGGAGGATATATTCACTTCTTCGCTACTTTGCGTCAGTGTGATGTTTGCCGTTTGTCTTGGCTGTTCAAAGAGAGGTAAATGTTGCGTTAAATCGAATGCCAGCGAGAGCTCCACTCGCGTCCGACGCAGGGTATGCTTTAGTGATTTATTTATATTGAACGACCTTGGAATGCTCGTGAATATACTTACTTATTTTTATGTTACTTGAGGATTTATGGCTGAGCATCGGGCTGAGGGCCACGGCTAAATAACGAGTGGCAATTTTATACATATTTAAGAATATCCGTACAGTTCAATAGTTTGCTTGAATGGCTTCTTCTCAAACTATTCATCAAAGTGTTAATCATATATGTGAAATACATCGAGTAGGTACTGAACATAGGCTTCGCCTAAGCGTCGTGAAGTATTTGCATCCAGCGGATTCCTTCAGCCTTCACCAGGTCATCAATCTATCTTGTGGGTGGCCTTCCAAAGCGATTCAAAGTAATGAGATAAGAAAGACAAGGAGGTATAAATAAAATACTTTAAAGTTTAAACATTCCTTGCAAAAGCCACTACACGCAAAGCATGAATTCAGATAAGTCACACTAAATTCATTCACAATACCACAGGTCAATTTTGAGAAATGTAAAAATAGCTGTAAAATGTTTCTGCACGTGTAGGTGGACCATCGCGCACGTAGAATTTGTCAGGAAGTTTATATTTGCTTAGGGACAAGTGTTCGACTGAACAGATAGGCACTTGGTGGGTTAGGTCTAGATCAGATGACTATGACGTATTGCGACAAAGATGGCTTTTAAAACAAAATGTATTGTCCACATAACTAGATTATGATGTAATATTGCGATAACGAAGCTTTCGATATCTAAGTGACCCACAATACACACTGAACAAAGTTAGAAAAAAGACATACCTAACTCAGATCTTTCCTAAAATTTAGAAATAAAAATACGCGCTATGGTCTGCAGCATGTGGGTCATATTTACCTAAAAATGTATCAAAAAGTGGCTTCCTTATGATATCAAGCTTGGTTAAAGCCCAGAATTAATCCTGACATTCCAAAAAATATTTATGAAACACGGCTTATACTCAAACTTATGATTCGCATATTTTGGGTTTTCAAAAAACATAAATTATGATGAGCCTTTCTACGCCGCACGCACCACAACAGCACTCATTTAAAACCGCGCATCCTCCCTCGCCAGTCTGAACAGGCTTTACCTCTACATTCGAGTCACGTTTGTCATTTCACACCGATCCGTCGAGACACAGAATTTTCACACTCTATAAATTTTCGCCAATACGCGATAAGGAAATCCGTGGGGTTTACTCTCAATCCCGGAACGGGATCCTGTTTGAGATGTATTAGTTGACTTCCGTAAATATATGCCCTTTTTGATATATTATTTATTTACAACCACATGGAAATGCGACATTTGTTTGACATGTTGGATGAAAGGAAAATACGCCTAAAATATGTGTCGTTTTCTATTTTGTTGCATATATTTTCTTGTTGCTGTACTTGAAACTTTGACAGGGTAATCGCAAAGTTGAACAGCAGCATTCTAAGTCTTTTCCACTAGGGCAGCTTGAAAGCAACTTATCCAGTATAACCTTACCTCGCTTTAAATGAACTTCCCGTACAATAAGCGATGATCTTAATTTGGTTTCACATAGCTTGATTAGTCGTCGTACATACCTAACCACTACTGTTTCGTAATAAAAATGGCGGACATCAGGACCAACTAATTATAAATTCGCATTTCATTTATAACGTATTATATTTACAGACGAAAATTATTAAAAATAAATTCTATTCACAGCCGTGTTTATTTTTTTCTCTAACAAGCTTTTATGATATTTTTATTTGGTCATGAGAGTCAAGTAATGACCAAATATAATTAACGTAATTAAGAAGCCTCCTTGCAGAACCTTAACGTTTTGTAAACATAAAACTTCATTAACGCTTTAATTAATAATATCTGAATTGAAAATGTTACTCAATTCCCCCTTGAAATCATCTCTGGTTTTCGAATGGCTGTTAGTCCCTTAGCTTATCAAGATACTTTACTATGCTTCGCCGTTTAGAATTTTAATCAACCAGAAGTGTTGAAGAAAGTCGATTATTTTATCTATACAAATAAATAAAATTGATGTGTCTGTTATTTCAAAATAACGGCTTCCTACTGAATGCAGATGAAGGTATATACGGTACTTACAAGAAAAAAAAACTTTTTTTTTATTTTTGTCTGTCTGTCTGTTTGTTCCAGTTAATCTCCGAAACGGCTGGACCGATTTTGACAGGACTTTTACTGGTTGAAAACTGATGTTACAAGGAGTAATTTAGGCTAGTTTTATTTAAGAACAAGGATTAGGGATGCCGAGAAAAAAAAAACCTTTGAAATTGTTAACAGAATCAGACTCAAATAAAGAAGTAATATGGTTATAATAGATACCACGGGGTCGCGGGGCACAGCTAGTGAGAAATAAAATAAAAGAGCAATCAGTAGGCACTCTCTTCTTGTAATTGGTGATTTGCATAGAGAGCACTAGTTTTACTGCGGTGACCTAATTAATACATAGTGACGAAAACTTGGATTTTTGACTATTCTATGTATGAAGAATCATCACTCAGGCGAAAAACGTCCATTATTGTTTGTCGTGTACCTGAACACTTACTGAATTTTTCATAAATCTGTTTATTTCACACTCGTGGTTTTCTTTCTCATATTTTTCTACTTGTGTTTTATTTCTACAGATAATTAATAATAAAGACAAATATTTTTTTTAATATCTGCAAAGAGGAATATTGTATGTATACTTAAGTTGTGTTTGTAATTATAGACTATCGTAAATAAACATTATTATATTATTTACAAAAATTTTTGTCTCGGTATAGACATGTAATGAGGCCCTCCTCATTACATGTCCATACCGAGACAAAAGTTTCATGCGTTTTATCCCTATAAAACGCATGAAACTAAAAGAGTAATGACATGGAATGTTGTTGACAACAGAGTTGACAAAATACTTTTCGCTCTATAGTTTTATTTCTTCGTAAGTGTATTGAAAAACATCGATACACGTGAACATTTATCACTGCAGTTCACGGTTGTCAATTCCGCCTCTTCTGTAATGACAAAGTTTGGCCACTTGTATCAAAATATACTATTGACCTGTGTTTGTAAAAAACAAACAATTTGCAAAATAAACATCATTTACACTCCCAAGTTACGAAAAAAACCATAATTCTGCAAATCAAAACATCTCCATGACTATTTGAGAAATCCCATATGCCCATCAAATCCTCAAACTAACGTCAAGAAAACAAAAACAGAACAAGAATTAAAAAAACCCGCAAGACCCGTGAGAAACACCGAAAATTTTAGCCCAACAGTTTTCTGCTAATCATCTCATTTGGTTCAAAGCTGTGCGGTGACCGTGGCCTAATCTACTTACGTTACCGGTGCCTTCGACAAACAGACGTACTCGCTAAAGAGCCACTAACTGGCTCCTGCCGGCTCCTGCTGCCAGCTTGCAGTTTACATAATCCTCGTACTGCTTGCTATCAAGTAACATCTAAGTATACATTGTAGCTTTTGTTGTGGTTCGGGGTAAGGTTGTTGCGTTTGATGCGATGTTGTTTTATGTTTGTTTTGAGCTAATGTTGGTGGCTTAGCAATTCAATATAACAGCTGTAATTCTTGCAGGGTTAAGTATATGTGTATCTATAGTACACCTGCATTTCGCCATTAAATTTTAAGTCCCATACAATAGCATAAGCATAGCATAGCATAATCAGCCTATTAATGTTCCCAATGCTGGGACGCAGGCCTCCTCTCTATGAGAGGGAATGGGCTATAATCCACCACGCGGGCCCAGTGCGGGTTGGTAGATGTCACATGTCTTTGAATTTTTGGTTCTAGGATATGCCGGTTTCCTCACGATGTTTTCCTTCACCGTTTTGAGAGCAGTGGTGATGAAATAACTTACAAAAAGTAATGCGCCTGGCTGGGTTCGAACCCACGACTTACTGCTCGTAAGTCGGGGTCTCCACCACTGGGCCACCGCTGCTCTCACCATATAATAGAGGGCAAGCCTATTGCCATGAACTGGGCACGGATCCAGACTCTGTGCTACTACTGAGAAATTCCTGGCAGCAAACCTAATTATACCTGACCTGGAAATGAAGCCCAAGACCGACAAGACAGCAATTTAAATGTCGGTAATTATCGATATTTATAGTATCAACGTATTTTGTGACCTATTTTTTTTTCTATTTACAAACAAAGACTCGCTCTAATCGTTTTTTTTTAAGAAACGTTGCCCCTCACTAGGAATTTCTCCGGTATCGTGGGAGCGTTTACAAACATTTAAACTCACATACACAAACAGCCAGACCCGGAACAACTACCTGTAGATCATACAAATATTTGTTCCGTGAGGGGATCGAACCCGCGACACGCAGTGCAGCAGCCGATCGCTCAGCCACTGCGCCAACCGTGCCGGCGATTATGTTTCGTTACATTAACACTGAACACGAGATATTTACCAAGTTTACTGTCTGTTTCGAGTTCCCAATATTTCGGCGCAGTTGCAACCACCATGATCATGGATAAACTGAAGTTATTGCGAGTGAGGTTTATGAGCAGACAAATCGGTCTACTCTCTTCGGACTATCCCATTTTCAGTGTTAATGATATTGTTAGTGAACATGTCAGTTTAAAAAAATATATGTTTCGTAGTTTACAAATCGCGTCATTCTATTTATTTATCCTTGAGTCAATATCAATACCTAGCCACACCAACTCATTTTTATGTATTTATGTATTTGTATGTTTGTCCGCATATCATGATCTAACTGACATCAATTGTACAAAATTAATATTTATTGGAACTGGGATAATGAGGCTTATACCAATCACAAAAATAATTCACACAAAATATTATCCTTAACTACATACTCTAACTATCCTTAACGAATGTTTCCTCAAAAATCAATGGAATAAGTACTACAATGCAATGAAAACCGCATTGATAGATCCGTTATAAAATTGTCGGGCAGTAAATTGTTTATCGCAGACTTTTAAAACATAATATAACATTAAGCCAGTAATGCTCGAAGGGTTAGGCAGAGGCATAAGGCAGAGGTATACCCATTGGTACACCCAGATTTCGCCAGTTATGTTTAAGTCCCATGTAATAGGGGTGAGCCCATAGCCATCAACCGGGCACAAATCCAGACTCCGTGGTTGCTACTGAGAAATTCCTGATGAAAAAACCCAAAAACAATTTGTCGGACCTGGGAATCGAAACCTAGACCTCATGCTTAGTAGTCGCTTGAGACCACTAAAACAGGCAGTTAAACAAACAACAACAACGGGAAAGGCGGAAAAAAATTAAATTGCAGTAATATTATTAAAGAGTACCCAGATTAAAGTGGTTGCCCCAACACTGGGTTGCGAAGGTCAGATACACAGTCGCTCCATATCAAATACTGGTATTCAGCTGCATCCGTTTAAACTGGAACCCGACTCCAACATAGTTGGGAAAAAATTAAGCGACGATCAAGCAGATCAAATGCACAGTCATTACCGCGAAACACCCGTGTTACAACGCTGCAGTAATCCGAGTGGTGGTCGAATACATCCGAATGGACTTCCGAGCTTCGCAATCTGCTTTCTTTTTGTTCCCGGATAAATCTATCAACGGCTACCAACTACAAACCCATTAGGATCGCATACAACCAAATGGATTTTCTGATATGCGTTGGGAACTTGCTAAAATGTTTTACCTAGATCAAATCTTAGGGTATGTTTTTTGAACAAACATGCGTAGTTTTAAGAAAGGAGCTGTTTGATTTTGGGCCACCGCTATATAGATAAATAGTAAAAAAGTAGGGAAATTTCATAAAAATATTAACAAATTAATTTGCAGAAGGACAGGCGTATAAAAATGATCATTTGAAAAGTTTTTTTAATAAAATAACCTTATTTTTACGGCAGCCATGACAGTTGTGTTTGACATGACGTTTCACGACTTTGACAGTTTTAAGAAGTGACGTCTTTGAGTCTTTCCTTGCTTTGAGTTTGAATTGGATGCGTTTCAATAACTATTAAAAGTAATAAAGCTCTCCTCCTCTCTCTTTATTTATTTTAAAAAATCCGTGTGCCCATAATTTTTTCTGTTCTTTTATTACCTCCTTTAAGTGTACCATATGGATAGAAATAAATAAAAGATTTGATATTTTGAAAAACCTTTCCTTTCAAACCATGCTGAAACAAACAGAATTCCGACAAAACCTAGTTACTAAAGTATTTATTCTCGATAAACAAGAACGTTATTTACAGTGGAGTAGCCATTATGTAAAGAGCGATCCACTTTCATCTGTGGTTTCAGTTTTAGTTGACCACTGTTTAAACAGACACAGTTATAATAATGAATCATTGAATTTCGTTTATTATTCTGGTTGTTTGAACTAGGTCATCGTTGTATTTGTAGAAAGGGATAACCGCAAATGAACTAATAAATAAATCCTATCTTCACTACATAGTATAAAACAAAGTCGCTTCCCGCTGTCTGTCTGTCCCTACGTATACTTAGATCTATAAAACTACGCAACGGATTTTGATGCGGTTTTTTTTTAATAGGTGACAGGCGAAGCCGGGGCGGGTCGCTAGTAATATTATAAATGCGAAAGTAAGTTTGTTTGTTTGTTACCTTTTCACGCCTAAACCACTGAACTGATCATCCTGACATTTTGCATATACGTTTTCAGGTGTACAGAAACGAACATAAGTACTATTCCCGAGGAAAACAACAATAAGGTTCTTATGAGAACAGATGGCGCCACGTGTCTTTCGAATCATGATTGAATTATATTATTACAAGCAGAGTACAACCCGAATTGATTATCAAAGTCTAAATAAACGCGAGCGAAGCGGCGGGCAAAAGCTAGTATCTTATAATAAACTGACTCGACCGACTCTCGCTGGTCTAGTGGTCCCAACCGCGATTGCTGAACATGACGTCCTAGGCTCGATTACCGGGTCGGGCAAACTAATATTGGGATTTTCCATCAGGAACTTCTCTGTAGCAGCTGGAGACTGGAGTTGTGGCTTACCTCCTACTTCATGGGACTTAACCTTTGATCCGTGAACTAAATTACAATTATCTGAAAAAAAAAGTGTGATTTTGTTTTGTCGTGGATCCGCGTTCCAGCAGTATAGCGGTAATGCGCGGACCCGGTTACGATAACACGATATCAAAGGCTAAACAACAGGCGAAAGGAGACCATTCACGATTCATACAAAGTTTGGCCCAAAAGTCAAAGTCAACCCAACGAAAAAAAAGTCTCAGGTCTGAATTCCCACACCGCTAAGCTACAGCTAGCATGGTCTGAAAATCCTTGTTCGAGGTCATCCCAACAAGCTTATATCACGTTTTGGCCAGCTGAAAAGATTTTTGTCAAATAAAACGTACGGAAAATCAGACTTTTCAACACAAAAAATCAGCTAAAAGAATGGTTGTAGAGACTTAGTGCCGTAGTAAAAAATACTGGGACTGACTTCTCCAACAGTGGTGGCACGTTTTTTTTCGTTGTCAAAAACTTTGGTGTTTGGGCCGAAAATGACTGATCTCGTTTGTGTCTGTAAGGTACACCTCTGCCTAACCCTTCTGGGATCACAGGCGTATGGTAACCTTGTTATATTTGTTATGTTTTAATAGAAGGACGACTTACAAAGCTGATTCATTCGCCAAGAATAACAAACCGTGACTACTTACAGCATTTGCCATTTTAGTCTCATGAAATGTGTCTATTTCTAATGACCTATTTTTCATAGTTTCTACGGCGTGCAACGGAAGTTTATTAGCATTTTAATTTTAAATTATAATTTTAATTTTTTATTTGCTTCAGACACAGCGATCCATAATTTAACATTATCATTAACACTAGAAACGGGATATAGCATGTTTATTGATTGTTTCGAGTTCCCGATATTTCGGCGCTGTTGCAAGCACCATGATCACGGATAAACTGAAGTTATTGCGGGTGGGTGTTTATGAGCAGACAAATCGGTCTACCCTCTTTCTTTTTTTTCTTTTAATGTTAGTGACCATGATAGTTTAAAATATTAGATCCATAATTTAGTTAGTAAGTACACTTAAAAATAAAGTTAGTACGAAATCAAATAATTAGACACAAATACACACCACACAATACTATTAGAAATAATTTGTAAACAAAATAAAATTTAAATTAAATTAATAATCAGGTACTGCAGTATACGATATAACGAACCCGATATGGACAAACTAAAATAGTTTTACCTGCGGAAAAACACTATGTACCAAAATTTAAATCTTCTTATATATAAAAATCTCTTGTCACGGTGTTTGTGGTCGCACTCCTCCTAAACGGCTCGACCGATTTTTATGATTTTTTTTATGTATAAGAATAAGGTCGTAAAGTATATTTCACACCGCTAATTTAACGCGGAAGAAGGTCGCGGGGCACAGCTAGTAATATATAAAATAATTCGTTGCAAATTGTTTAATAAAGTCCGCCTCTGTACTTTTGTGCTTGAAGTGTTAAATAAATAAATAAAGTATACAGGGTGGAAGGCACATCGACTCAAAACGGTTACCACGTATTCAGTACATCATACCGGACGGCCACATAGAAATTTTTCATCGGTAATTTTTATTTAAATCAGCTGTTCCATTAATTTTTACACTTTTATTGTTTAAGAACTTTATTATTC
Source organism: Noctua janthina (assembly GCA_963576755.1). Classification (NCBI taxonomy): domain Eukaryota; kingdom Metazoa; phylum Arthropoda; class Insecta; order Lepidoptera; family Noctuidae; genus Noctua; species Noctua janthina. The sequence continues at coordinate 7,019,524 of OY755063.1, read as the reverse complement.
CTCATCAATAATTAACAATAATTCACTTACTGAGAAACTAAATTTAAATAAAATGTTTATGAGCGTACAGAGTCTACGTTCATAGCAAAAAATAACAAATATGAGGGTAAGCGATCACAACAACAAAAAACAAAATATGTCGTGTTTAGTAGCTATCACTAACCAAGTAAACACGGATCTAAACTAAAAGTGAGTTGTTGTACTAGATGTGGCAACATAATAAAGTTATTTTTTTTTTATTTGCTCATTATGTATGATTTCAGCATTTTTTTAAATAAGACGTATTTTTAGCTTCTTTTAGAACCATCGGTATTTTATTGTACATGTTAACACCTTCATATTTTGTAGGAAAGAATTTGTTTTTTTTTATTTACTGATGTTTTTGTATGTGGATTTCTTCTTCTCAGAATGTCGAGGACAATCCTAATAAAAAAATTATAGCTGGTTTAATTACATAATATTATACCCCGTGAAAGCAAAATGAGGAGAAATCTTTATCCTTAATTAAATACTAGATACGAATTGCAATGAGTAAAAACCATCATGATGAGGTACTTATGGCACACCTAATTTGTAAAACTATGAGCTGACGTTTATAAATGAGCCAATTCCCTTAATTTGGATATTATATTAAATTATTAAAATTATCCTCAAACCGCAGGACAGCCTGACGTAGGTATAGGGAATATGCGCTTATAGGAATTATCAGCGTGTTATGACTGTTACATGAACAAGTAATAAATTCGCTCAACCAGACAGTGACAGTTCTATAATGATTGAGAACGGACCGTTTTAAAATCTGTCTAAATGAATGGATCCAAGAGTTACGCGAAACACCCGATGCATGCAATTCAAAATTAGAATTGAACTTACAAAGTGACGCGGGACTACCAACCATAGACAATTAATTAGATGCTTGTAACCTTAACAGTGAATCATATTGCTAGACCGTCAGGTTTTTACAAAAATTTTGAACAAAAGTGCAAGATGGGTACATGTAATTATACGAGTGAAGCTGGTGGTGCGGCAGGGTCCGAATACGGGGAAGAGTTCGCGTCAGACGAGGATCTATTACGAGTTGGTCTGTTCCGCTGCTACCCAGAAGCCCTACTTCAGTTCGCTTCAGCGTGCTGCGTGATCTTCATGCTCATCGGTATTCCTGGGAACCTTACTACTATTGTCGCACTTGCTAGGTGCAAAAAGGTCAGTGTCTAGCTTAGCAAGTTTGCCTAGACTACTTGGTCGACGGCTTTGTGAAGGGTCCGTTTACACCGAAATCGAGAAATGACAGTCCACTCAAAACTTCACAAAATGTTCTAAATCCGGACAGACAGAATTCGGACCTAGTGGATCTATTGCATAAACCGCCATATAAGTTATGAGTAGTAGACACCTCATACTACGGAGTTTTCGGGCCGTCTATCTCTCGGAGTGGAATCGTGTACAGTGCGCAAACACTTTCATGATGTTTGTTTATCGACTTTCACGCAGATTTAACTTCAAGTCAGGAGCTTAAAATACCCATTGTTATTTTCGAGTAAACTGTAACGTTATTAATTTCTTAGGATTCCTTCTAAAAATTATCTCGAAGTCTGTTTGCAGAATTTGAAGCTTTAAGTTATCGTAGATGATGACGTGTGCGGCCTTTTGTCTGAAAAAACAAGGTGTATTAAATATAATTAATTTTAAACTTGGGTATATTGGATTGTTGTCGTAAGTTGTGACACATTACTATTTATACAATTCCTGCAATAAATATGACGTTTGTCTTTTTCTCAGGTTCGGAATGCGACGGCAATATTCATAATCAACCTTCACACCAGCGACTTGATCTTCAATTGTTTCATTTTGCCGATGACGGCGATGACTTTCACGAACAGGCACTGGACCTATGGCTGGGTAATGTGCCGGGTGTACGCTTACTTCAAATTCGTGCTGAACAGCTCTGCCATCTTCACCGTGGTTGCCATCAGTATCAACAGATATGTCATTGTTTGTCATCCACTGCTCTACCCCAAGTAAGTTATCAAATCAAAATTGAGAAGATGTAAAAACAAATGTTCGAATTCTGAAGAAAAAATCTCAACTATTTATTTATTCTTTCAGGTTGTACAAAAGACGAAACATATATATAAATATACTGATTATCTGGGCATCGGCGTTGGCAATTTTTCTGGCACCTATCTTTGAAGCATGGGGTCGATTCGACTTGGAACCCAACGGAGGTTTTTGCACCATGATGCCAGAAAAAAGCGGCTATTCGCCGAAAAAAACTCTGTTGATTGCTGCCTTTGCGGGACCGGTCGTCATTATAGCCTTATGTTACGCCCGCATATGGTGGGTGGTGCAAACTGCGAAGAAAATCCAGAGTGAAAATAGTCGACCTACACGACCCACACACTTGCCACTATCACAAACTCAATCTGATCTTTCAACTGTCGGGAAAAATCTGGCTAGCTGCTATCCTTCTAGTCCTGTAAGCAGCACCACTGAATCAATGCTACCTGAAGGCGAAAAAATTTCGAGTTTCAGCGACACGTCTGCTCCTCAGTCTCCTAGAGATGATAAAGCTATCGCGAAATACTTCAAGGCACCGTTTAGACTGACAAAGAAACTAATCAGGCGGAAAATGCCAACAAGGAGAGACAAGAGACTGTGTGCCATGATTGCTGCCATAATGATATCTTTCTGTGTGGGCCATTTACCAGTACTGGCTACGAGACTCTTATACAAGGAGTACAAGTCTGAACCTATAGTTAATGTGTTCGCCCATCTGTTGGAGTATTCAAGCAAGTGCATGAATCCCCTCATTTACGTGTTGATGTCAAAGGAATATCGTCTGGCTTACCAGAGCCTCTTTGAGGCAGTCAAATACAAATTCCAGACGCTGCTATTAAGATGTTCTCAATGGTCTGTTTAAATTTGTTAAGGTGTAAACCAGATAATTATAACTTGTATTCCAAGATCCGTCTTAAGTCAATTGCTTGGCTCAGTTAAATTCAGTCGACATGACAACGATTCAAAACGCCCACAGTCGTATTCTTACCCGCAATTGGTGGACCCTCAAATTTGACAGAAGATTCCTTATGAAAACTCTCCAATCTTGGGCGTTTATGTCAATTTATAAAAGAAACTATTGCTGTCCTATCTGTTTATGGAGCGGATTTAGGGTGTGTTGAGCTCGACTTGAGTTGAATCAGCGACTAAGAATCATCATCATCTGCCTAGCCTTTTCCCAACTATGTTGGGGTCGGCTTCCAGTCTAACCGGATGCAGCTGAATACCAGTATTTTACATGGAGCGACTGCCTATCTGACCTCCACAACCCAGTTAGTACTGGGTAATACGATACCCCTTGGAAAGACTGGTTGTCAGACTTTTTGGACCACTGACTACCTATCGACTGTCAAAGATCTACAAATGACACCCGGGACCAACGGCTTAACGTGCTTTCCGAGGCACGGAGGAAACTCGGTATGTAATGGGTGGTCACCCATCCACATACCAACCTAGGCAAGTGCGGCTTAACCTAAAGATCGATCCGAGCGGCTGTTATTATTTAGCCACGAGCTCCTCATCAGCGACTAAGAATATCAATCAGTATTACTAGGAAATAGCGCTCCTTGTAAAGTGATGTTACAGCATTGAAAATATTAGCAAGTCAGCAGTCTCATTACCAATCATGCTGGCTGGTTCATCCGAGTGCTGTTTTCTTATAACTTTTGCTCAAACAAAAGAGGAAAAGTTATTTAATTGTAAGTAAAACAAGTTGCAAGTTGTTGTGTGTTCTTGCAGTTGTGTGTGTTGTTGTTTTGTTGTTGTAATCATGGAATGATACAATATTTTCTAAATATCATTTTCCAGGAAAGACATAACAGTATTACTTTTGTAGCAAATTATGTACATTTTATTTTTCCTGTTGATCCGAATTGTATATATGTAGCTTTAGTTTATCGATCTCATATTCGAAAATAATATTTAGGTACGTTCATATGTCACCAAATCCGATCGGGTACGATTGTGCGAATATTTCCTGCTCTGCCTTTTGCAACGGCAACAGAAAAAAAAGAGACAATTCCTTTGGCAAGAAATGAATGAAACCTTTTAGTACTTAATACATATTATGTATCAATAATTAATTGAATTGTTGTAATCCTTCTGTTGTGCCTTCTGGGCACTTTATCCTTTTGACAACGATGTGGACGACTTTTTTAACGCCCAGTGATTCTTTTTCCATTTCATTCTTGTACATATTTTATTATTAATTTAGGTCTATTTGTAGTTTGTAAATAATGTACATACTGAACAAGATAACTGTTACGCCTTAATACAATTGTTGTATTTATTTAGTTCATATAATAGTTTTATTCGATTCTAGTGTTACATTAGGTAGATATGATGCTATTAAATAAATAATTATAATATTACATTTTATTTCTTCTCTGGACGCCTTTTACACTTGCCATGCCTTGTCACATGACAAATAATGAATGTAGTCTACAACATACACTCGTGGATGTATTTCACTCTTCCACAGAAGTGTACCAGAACTTCATACCTAGGTTCTATAGAACAAAACAGGTTGTCCTGTTCTGTATACTGTCACTAGCTTCAATCAGCTCATGCTTTTGAAAAACCAAAACCTAAAACACGAGAACGAGAACACAAACTGGCATTCCAAAAAAGCGCTTGATAATTTTTGTCCCGTTTTTATTGTTCATGGTTGTTAAGACCGGCAGCAGAAAGGCGTCGCAAAGTGCTTGTCTCAGTTCGTTAGTTGTTCATTAGTGTTCTGGGGAGACAATGGCGTACTGTAATGTTCATTTACCCACCACAACGCGGTACGCGGTGCGCCACTACGACGCTACGCCACTTTGCTCCGATTCGCCACTTCTTTTTAATGACTCGGCGTGTTGTTTACATGATAATGTATAGTAAATTGATGTCATGTAAACGACTGTTGTTGTTTATCATAGAGAGTATGGAAAAAAAAGTGTAAATACTTAAATGGCACAAGTTATTGGTTGTGGAGGAAGGAAAACGTGACCGTAAATGGTAAGTAACAATATTCTTGTGGCTTTGAGACGCAAATAATTTAATTATTTGGTGTACAATTGAATTGTTTAGATTTTGCTGGTTCACTCTTCTAGTTTCTATTGTAGAATATTATAATGGATTTAATTCAAAATGACTTCGTAATATTCTTATGTAACGAAGGCTGCCAGTCAACCAAATATTTTTTTCCGTTAAAAAATCCGATATTATTCCAACAAAAAAGATCAACTTGCTTGGCTCTCAATAGTCATCATCTCACCCGAAAGGCATCTAATAAGCCAATGTCCACAAATTAGGTGCAAGCCAAGGCAAACCAAAATACGTGTCTAAAGACGGGATAATGTGTATAAATATCACTTATAGTTTAATTAGTGGTAGAAGTTTCCCGAATGTTCGAAACGTAGGGGTGGGCCCCAATGTGGTCCGTATTTCACCTTCATTGGTCCCCGGTGGGTCCTAGTCGGGAGCAGTGCATGGAGTTCAATGTTCGATCATTGCCCGAACATACAAGCTCTAGAGGTTAGACAATAGACAGGTCGGTCAGGTGGAGGGTTTGGCCCGTTCTAGTTTAGGTGCTTTATCGAAACAAGGAAGGGAATTCAAAGTTAGAACATCTGAAATGTTAGATTTAATTTGAATTTGGAACCTTTAAAAGTCAACTTTTACTTGACCAATTGTTTTTTTTTTTATATGTGACAGCTCTCTGCTCTGTGACATCTTACATATGAGTGTATTTTTCAAGTTTATTATTATTTAAAATAACAGGCTATGGGTCCAGGTATGAAATTAACTGCAGCTGAGCTGTCTACGAAAATAAAAGTAAACTGATCACAACAATAAAAAATGTACAGTCTCAACATACAAGATCAAATGAAATTAGCCAATTACTTTACTTTAATTTGACCCTATAGAAGTTGTTTGGCAGCGAAGGGGGCTTGCGGGGCTTCTTCAATAAGGCTCGAATATGAGTTTACAATTTTAATTACAGGATTACAATTTCGGTTTTTACATTATGCAGTTCACTGTTCACTGATTGTTCTAGCTTGTTCTATAATAGTTATCTAGTAAAAAACACTAGGGGGCGCACGCACATCGGGAGCACCAATCACAAGAGAGAGGCCTGGTCTCGTCCAATCACAGGCGGCTCCGCTCGCCGTTGGTCACGCGCATGCTTTTATAGTTGTCACTAGACGGCGCTGCTCGCCGTCCTATCGGATGTAATTCCACCGCCACGCAATAGATGGCGGTGCTTGATACAACAGAAGTACATAACATAACATCACGCCTGTAATCCCCGAAAGGTTAGGCAGAGGTGTACCTAATATATAGTACACCCTCATTTCGCCAGTTATGTTTTAAATCCCATGTAATGATTGGAGGAGGCGAGCCTATTACCATCAACCGGGCGCAAATCCGTGGCTGCTACTGAGAAATTACTTATAGAAAAACCCAATAACACTTGGCCCAACCCGAGAATCGAACCTAGGATGTCATGATCAGCAATCGCACTTGCGACCAAACGACCAACGACGCAGTCCTTATTCTTATCCGTGCTCAAAAAACATACTACGCCATGATACAGACAGACACAAGCACTTATTAAAATATATCCGTTCATTTAATACGAAATGAATTTTTGAGACAATGATGAATGGTCATAGTTACCATATTCAATTTCCATCGCAAATATTTACTTTCAATTTCGCTATCGAAACGGCACATTAAATATGGAGGAAGTGACGTCATATGTCAGGATTTAACACCTGGCGGATTTATGGTGGGACTGGGTACTGTAGGACATGTTTGTGTCCTAACCTGGCTAGTGTTTATGAGTTCATGTTTTGGCAATCTAACTGAAGTAATAAGAAAGACCGAAGTCAAAAAAATAGCTGCCGAAATGTTGGTATATTGTATAGGGTTGCTATCCGTCCGAGCTTCCCCAGATTTGTCCTAATTTGGAAGGCGTCCGAGAGCCGTCCGGGCAGGGGTTTTAAAAAGAGTCCGGATAAAACCCGGTCACTTTTTGTGTCATCAAATATTTTTTGGATTCGTGCACTAACTATGTATCAGCATAGGTAGCTGTTCAGAGGTGTCCGGGATTTCACCCAAATGTCCGGGGTTTTCAACCTTTTGTCCGGTATTGTCAATATAGGTGATATCAACACTAAATTGTAGGTAAATACACCGCTGCCTGGCCTTGCGGGGAATACAGGTTGTTACGTTGTTTAATTCTAATTTTCTATGACAAATAATGATAATTTCCTGTGAGCTGATATGGTATTTCCAGTTATGCCCGTATTCTTATTTCACAGCGAACAGAAAGAAGAAGAAAAGAACATAATGTTACTGTCGTTTTTTTACTATTAATAGGATATTTTTTCAGTGACCACCAATCTCTTACCACCCAAATCAAACAACTGAAGTTACCTTAAAACACAAAACAGATACCTAATTAAGTTTTAAAACATAATAGAAGTTACCCTGCAGATGCGGCCAGTAGTTTCTTTGTGCTTATCAGTCGCCATCAGAAACAGCGCGCTCTTAGAATTAATTAATTACTGCAGTGTATAAAGAAGAGAGCTTATTTTGTGTAGCCATGTGTGACTGAAGACTACATTAACTCCAGCTCCGGCTTCAGGGTAACCCGTATTTAAAAATATTCTTCTTCTTGCCGTTTCCCAATCTCTATGTTGGAGTCGGATTCCAGTCTAACTGGATGCAGCTGAATACCAGTATTTCACGTGGAGCGACTGCCTATCCCTCCATTAACCGCTAAATACCGGGTTATACGATTCCCCTTAGACCGGTTATCAGACTATCGGGCCACTGACTACCTGTAACGACTGTCAAAGATCTACAAATGACAGTCGGGACCAACGGCTTTACGTGGTTTCCGAGCCACGGAAGGAACTCAGTACCCACGGACCGACCTTGGCAAGCGCTGCCTAAACCGTGAAGATCCACCTGTGTGGCTGTTATTATTTAGCCACGAGCTCCTCAACCATTTGCAGGTCGAAGATCAAAATATGATTCGCGAACAAAATATGATTAGTAAATTGCATAAAAATAAAAACGTAAGAAAATTTGAAATTCGTGGGCTATTTTAGGCCCTGTAGAGTATGCTTAGTACCTAATCTTTATGAGGTTTTAATAATGACACGGGCCTCGTTGTAAAAATCACTTTCAAACTTGATTTTTAGAATTGACGGCACGGTTGGCGCAGTGGTTGAGCGATTGACTGCTGCGTTGCGTGTCGCGGGTTCGATCCTCGCACGGAACAAATATTTGTATGGATTACAGATTGTTGACCGTATCTGGCTGTTTGTGTATGTGACTTTAAATGTTACAACGCACCCACGATACAGGATAAATTCCTAGTGGGCAACGTTTTAAAAAAACATAAAATTAAATTCGAAATCAACCTTTGGCTCTGATAGGAGAAGTTGTTTGTGTTTAGTATAATTAAAAGAATCGCTCCCTTAATGGATGCAGGTGACTAAATGAACAACCTCTATAATTTACAGTATAGACCCCACAAAAGCAAAGTAAGAAAGCACACTCTCTCTTCCCCAGATGACAAACGCCCCATTATAAACTCAAGAGCAAAGATAAATAACATTTTCCCCAAACTTGGACAAAAATTAGACTTTAACAGCATCTGTAGCCACTTGAATTTAGATTATGAGTGTAACATTTCGCGTTGAAGACGCGGATGGTATTAAAAATGTAGATTTTTCTTTGGACCTTCTCATCGCCGCTGAATTTTAAATAGGGTGGCGGCAAACCGCACTCGATGTAACAGTCCCTTTGCCGCTCCACAAACTATGACGGGGCTGCGAAAACAGCGACACTAAATCGCTGTAGTGAATAAAAAAAGTAGGTTTCTGGTTAGACTGTCCTTGTGCCAACCAAATTAATAAAAAAAAATAAAAAAATCGATAACATGATGTTTTTATTGAAACTGCTTCATATCAGCTAGTTCCCTCAGTCTTATAAGTTACAGATCACGATGCAAATACTCTTTTGTATTGTTTATGTTTTATCTACCCATTTTCATTTTCTTTTTACATCAATCTCTGTCACAGCTCTTATAATTTTTAATGTAATAAAACCATAATTCTTAAAATGGACTGCTTTTCCACCAGAGATTAGCGGATGCGAAGCTTTAAACTAACCAATCACATGGCTAGAATAGCTCAAGCTGTGAAAAACAAGTTATATTATTGGTTAGTTTGACACACATCCCTCGCTACGCATCCTAGCTCATCTCTGGTGGAAACGCAGCCTTAATCGCGTACTCGCTTGTAACACAGCCCTAATAAAGGAACAAGTTCCATGTATACACACACACTTTGTATTATAATTTTATACCAGCCTATTACTGTCCCACTGCAGAGCAAAGGACTCTCTTCGTACAGAGAAAGCACGATCAACGATACTTAATAAATATCATCTGTACATATATATGAAGTCAGAAGCGAATAAGAGCCAAATCCGCACTTTATCTGCTTGTTAAACCACTACTGAAATAACCAACAGAAATAAGTCAACTTATTCATTCATGACCTGCTAGTTTAAACTAAAAAAAAGCAGAATGAAGAGTTACCATTTATTTAGTGCGCCATCTCTCATATTTTTTATTCCACCGCTATTTTCGGGGCCGTGATTTTACTACACATCCGAAAGGGATTTGGCGAAAGCTTGAACACAGAATTTTTGTAAACAAAACCAAACTTTGCCTAGGAAATTTTACAACTCAATATTGCTTGTGTTGAAATAGCTTGACTATGTTGAACTGGAGTCAAACAGTGCATAAGCATATTTTTATGTTTATTTCAGGGCTGGATTGCGCCTGCAGTGAATTTGAATAGCACAGTTTGTGAAATATGCAAGTGATATCACGTGTAAGTAGTCGTATAGTTTTATTTACATCCGCCAGTTGAATATGAATATCCGGTTTTGACGTTGTAAATAAAAATTGTAGCACATGAAAATGAAGTGTCATTCTTATTGCCACCAAATTGCATGGCATTTTTCACTTTTGGTTTCTGTACCGAACATTGCATAATGTTTTTTGAATTTGTGACGTACACACGACACAGTCACTACAAATTTAATGTTACTCACAGTTCTGTTATGATCGTCTTCATTAAAATTCTATCCAATATTATACGTAATGTACGAAACCCGTCCGTGAATATCATAATTGGAACAAAGGAGCTATTATAAACATGTTCGCTGATGACGTACGTGTAATTAATCATGACAAAATAAAGGTTTCATAAAACATCCGTTCACGGTCCACCCAGATATATCATAAAAATGTTAAAATGTCGTTAATTTTATCACTATGACATTTTATAAAGCGAATACGCTCATTAATTCAAAATTTTGAAAAAAGAATTTCTAGTTCGAAATTTATGTAATCGTATAATTATTGTGGACGTAGGATTTAAATATGACAGAATGAGTAATATTACATTATCAAAGAAATCATTTTTTCAACTAGAATTGCTAGCGATTGTACTGTTGTTGTGCTTATTATTAATATACTTACGTCAATTTTATCATGCTCTCTCTATACAAAAAATAAATCGACAAATCACCTTTGCTCTAAAAATATATCTGTACTAGAAAATCTGTATACAGGGTTGAATTTTGAACCTCACCTGGACGGAAAGTACTCTAAATACTGGAGATAGCAAATTTTATTCAAGGGTAATCGAGTAAAAGTGCTTTATCTTATCCCATTGAATTTATAAGTTTAGATTTCATGGTTCTCCTTTCTTTTAATTTATCATGTTTGTTAGAGAGATTTAATCCATATGATTGACCCTATCGATTGATGTCATTAAAGTACAGGATGTAATTTTTTCGAATTTTAGGCGGTTCAATTCCTGAGTGTGGCAAGTGAATTTTCGAAAAAGTTTGAATGCAAATTTGTTTCTTTTAAAAAATAAAGGAATGTTTCCTTTGACTAAAATTTGCTATCTCCAGTATTTAGAGTACTTAATTCCCTCAAGGTGCGGTTGAAAAATTCCACCCGTATATAAAAATTTCGTGTCTCGGTGTTTGTGGTCGCACTCCTCCGCGACGGCTCGACCGTTTTTTATAAAAAAAATTATGTATATTTGGTAGGTATGAGAATAGATCGTAAAGTATATTTCACACCGCTAATTTCACGCGGACGAAGGTCGTGGGGCACAGCTATATAGTATTTTTATAATAATTGATGATTGTGTTGATAAATTGATTCCGATATCTAAAAAAAAGTTTAAGGGCCGCAATTTTCAGCCGACTGGCGGTAGTCGTCGTCGGAAAACGACGAGACTTGAAAATTATCTCGCGCACTTCTACCCCGCTTAAAAGAAAATCGTGTTCGAGAGGCCTAGAACTTAATTTTTTTTTAATAACGCATATCCGTGTAAAATCGTGAGACCAATCCTCTGGTTTTCCCAGAGTAATGGTACGCTATCTTCTATATTTCTTCTCATATATGTTTTTCAACCTTACTTCCACGAGTTTTATGTTTTTAAATTTATTCGTACTACCGACATTGCCTGGGAAATACGTAAAAAAATGGTAGGCAAAGCAATAAGAAATGTGACCTTCTGGCGAAAGATATGGGTCCCTAGACGCGCTTCGACGAGGTTGTCACGACAAATATTTTGTGAGACTTTTTAGGAACTCTAAGGTCTAGTAGATGTCAGGGTCGGTGACAACCTAGAAGCCTTTATGTGCCTGCCTACATATTATGTATCAGCACTTTTTTTTTCTAATATACTTTAAAGAAGAAGAATTTCTCCTGTACCGTGGGTGCGTTTACAAACATTTAAACTCACATACACAAACAGCCAGACCCGGAACAACTACTTCTAGGCCATACAAATATTTGTTCCGTGCGGGAATCGAACCCGCGACATGCAGCGCAGCAGTCAATCATTCAGCCACTGCGCCAACTGTGCCGTCACTATCAGCATAGAGTTTTTCAGAAATCTTCAATGGTTCTTCTCCATACATTGGTTGTTTTAATTACAACCAAATGAAGTGAAAATTCGGTTTTTCGTTAGATGAATGCTATAGGCATAAGTATTCCGGAAAAAAAAACAACTGGTTACGAAAATACAGTAGGTCGTTTGCAATATAATTTTATTAGAACAATGTCATGTTAAAATTCAATAAAACTTCACGAAACTCTCAACAACTCAAGGAAAACTTGAAAATTTTTATTTATTAATTATTTATAACAGCTTAGACTATCATTACAGGGTTCACCCTAAAGCGATAGTTAAGAACTTAAACTAATTACCTAAACTAACAATAACCAAATTAGAAAAAATGTTGATGGTACCTAATCGGTGTTCGTTCATTTTTGTTTGATAATGTGAATTTTTCTGCAATGTCCCTGATGTTTTCTAAAGTTGACATTGAAGTACCATTCGGCTTAAAAAAAAAGTAAAATATTTACCAACTTTTGTTGACACCACAGGAACTGATCGCCGGAAATTATGACATTCATACATGACGTATATATGGTCTAACTATTCATACACGAAATGTTTTCATGGAATCATCTAACGGCTATAACAAAGCCATTTCAAGAGATTTTTTTTTTATCTGAGTATATTTTTTATAAAACTTAAATAATTTAAAATTACTTGACCTACAAACTAAATACTGGCCCCTTATTTTTAAGCATCAATTACGCTAGTTTACTACGTCGTATTAACCTACTGTCATTGTTAGAATATGTGAGTAAAGGTTTTATTCAAAAAGTCTCAAAAAATTTAAGAATTATAATAATTTCGTAAAAAAAAAAACACTCAGTTGTTATTTTTTTTCGTTGCAATGGCGACTTTACAACTTATAGAAGTTACTCTTAAAATATTTCATGTATGAAAAGATAGACCTTATATAGGAGCAGGAAGACATACATTCTAATATTACAACGTATTTTATTTTCGTACCTACCACGTTTGCTCAGCCAGTTGCAGTGGGTTGATTCACGATTCAGATTGAGGATTCAGTAAAAGTAACCACGAAATGTTCGTGGTTACTTTTACTGAATCCTTTATTGAATGACTTTACAACTTATAGAAGTTACTCTTAAAATATTTCATGTATGAAAAGATAGACCTTATATAGGAGCAGGAAGACATACATTCTAATATTACAACGTATTTTATTTTCGTACCTACCACGTTTGCTCAGCCAGTTGCAGTGGGTTGATTCACGATTCAGATTGAGGATTCAGTAAAAGTAACCACGAACATTAATAAATGTGGTAAAATTATACTAATAAAATAAATAACCTTTTTTACGGGTAGGTAACAGAATGTTCCTTTCAATCCAAAAATATCATACCTACAAAGTACATAAATATACTACTAACTCTATGTCCTTCCCCAGGACTTCTGATGGTTTATAAGTCAACGACTTAATGTAATATAAAAGTAAGGTTATTATGTTCATTATATACAGACTATACTACTAGACTAATATAACTAAAATAATAATAAAAATTAAGACTAAGAGTAAGTACCTCATCATCATCTGCCTAGCCTTTTCCCAACTATGTTGGGGTCGGCTTCCAGTCTAACCGGATGCAGCTGAATACCAGTATTTTACATGGAGCGACTGCCTATCTGACCTCCACAACCCAGTTAGTACTGGGTAATACGATACCCCTTGGTAAGACTGGTCGTCAGACTTTTTGGGCCACTGACTACCTGTAACGACTGTCAAAGATCTACAAATGACACCCGGGACCAACGGCTTAACTAAGAGTAAGTACCTATATAATTATAATACAACTCTTAGTTTGAAGTCAGTACCAATTTGTGTCAATTAGTTCCCTCCTTTTTAAAAGATGTTCCATAACTCTCCAATGCTCACTGGTACGATTTTTTACTTCGAAGGACACAGTCTGAAGAACCAATTCATAATTTTCTGTCGGCGCTTAACCGCTGAAAAAACTACAACTACTAGAATTTCAAAGAAAGTTCGTAAAACTAGAACCTACTGGTTTTCTCTTCATTATTACAATGGAAAATCTTTGACTTTACCCATATTTTGGCGAAACTTCCAGGTACTATGTCAAATGTTTATGTTCAAAACAAGTAATGAGCCCTTATGCCATTAGGGAATTCGGGTGTTCTCTAAAACCTGTCATTTCTTTCGGAGAATCGAGGCTCGATGCAGCGCGTGTAGGCAAAACATCTAAACCCAAAAAATTTACAGACTTCCAGAGCACCTAGAAATTCGACAATTTCAATTTTTCGAATTGATTTCTTCTCTCCACACAGTTCCTGTTCTATGTCCGTATTCCGTAAAGCATTGAGCCCTGCCTGTACCGTGGAAGGCGACTATTTCCTCGGAATGCTCTCACGGCGCCCGCACAAATCTCCCCGGTCGAACGGAACGGACTCGAGAACCATTCGAGACATTGCTTCCGTTTTGTAGATTTCATTCGCATTTTTGTGTTGGCTTCGATCACGAATGTGGACAAAAGGCGAAATTAAGAAAATGTATTTTAGGTACATGTTGGTATTAGTAGGTGTAGAACTAAACAATGAATACGAACTTTTACATAGCATCACGCCTGTAATCCTCTAAGGGTTAGGCAGAGGTCAGTCTAATAGTACACCTATATTTCGCCAGTTATGTTTAAGTTCCATGTAATAGGGGGCAAGCCTATTGCCATTTTAACCGGGCACAAATCCAGACTCCAGACAAATCCGACGGCTGCTAATGAGAAATAAAAAATTATACAAGTAGTCCGTATTTAAAAACATCCATTATTTTAATTGGATTTAGGTTCTTATAAAATAATACCTTTTTTATTAACATAACAACTACTATTACTTATTAATTATATTTACATTATATACAGACTACAAATAGAACTAAACTAATAATAAAAATAAGACTAAAAGTAAGAAAATATAAACATCTAAACAACGACGACAATAGGACACTTAGGCGTCAAAGTACTCCTCCGCATCGCTGTCATCTGGAAATATATACTTTCGATAAAAGTACAGGCCAGCACATCAATCTATCAAACTTTAATAGATTTTTAACTTTATCGTTATAGCTTTAGGTTCAAGGACGATTGGGAAAATTTGACAGTTTCGGGTAGCTTGTTCTGCTGGCGTCTGTACATGGAATCATGCGTATGGTACTTACTACTTTATGTAATGGAATAAAGATAGTAACAGAACTACGATAAATTTTTAACAATACTTGCATCTACGGAGACATCTGTGCCCAGTTGATGGCAATCGGCTCGCCCCCTATTACATTAGACTTAAAAACATAACTGGCGAAATGTGGGTGTACTATTAGGAACACCTCTGACTAACCCTTTTGGGGATTACAGGCGTGATGTTATGTTTATGTCATGTACTTGAATCTACTCAATTGATTTACTCTGTAATTCAGTTTCATATTTCTACGTCCCAACGTAACAGTACTCCAAATAAAACTAGTTTCTCCGGAAGCAAGGCAAGTAACCAGCGTTTGTTATTCAATAAAAAAACTCGTCGATTCAGGAAACGCTTGCAAAAACCAGCTATTGCAATTTCCAAAGTAAATCTAGAGAGCAAGCTATGCATTCTAATTGTATACACAATGAACTCTTGCTGCCTTCTCACGAATCTTACTTCAGTGCACAATAAAGATCAACGCACAGGAAGAAACCCCGACATATAAGGACACCGGCATCACCGTCGCGTCGCCTCAATTTTTTTTTATACTAAATGGCTGCGTTTGGCCACAACTCGCCTGATGTGAAGTAATCATGCGGACTAGAGTGGAACACGCTTGCCTAGAAGAAACCGATTCATTCCAAATTTGAATAGATCCAGTTTATAATGACCAGGGAACAGAGAAGCCGGCAGTGAATTCCAGACTGGCGATAAGCGCAATAAATGTGGAGGTGTAGCGCTTTTTTCGGGTGGTTGGAACTTCAACCATATAACGGTGACGCTTCGCCGTATCTCTGCTCGTCCGATGATAGAATGGGGATGAATTAGATTGTGTAATTCTAAAGCACTGGAACAATTCAGCAGCCAAATTGTGTAATCTGTAACACACTTTTCTATCACAATCCAAGGGATTCTCAAAATCCATTGCTTCCTCATCATCTGCCCACCCTTTTCCCAACTATGTTGGGATCGGCTTCCAGTCTAACAAGATGCAGCTCAATACCAGTGTTTTAAAATCCATTTCTTCATAAATTCATTGAAAAATTCAGTTTGAAAAATTCATTGTTTGGCAACGTAAATCACGCAATTAATATTTTGGCATCATTAAAATGAGTACTACTGGAAAGGGACTGTGTTACGCAATTTTCCCGCTAGATTATTTCTACCATGTGCACAGTATGTGTACATGCGTACATTGAGTTAATGCCTAGTTGACGTCAAGCTGATGAAGTGAGGTAATCATGCTAGCAAAGTGAGCGTTGATCTTTATAAACATAAATAAGAATAGTTTCTTGTTCCATTCCCTTTGTAAATCTCGTGAAATTGGCGTGAGAAAGTTTATTTTTACTGTATAAAATGCATTTCTATTGATACCTTACCTATGTGTAAAAAACTATATCACAATGTCACACAGGGTTTCGAGATGTACCTTCTTCTCCTTTTTTTTCTTCTTTCTTTCTTTTGTCTTTCCTTTTGAGGTAGGGTAACTGTGTAGGAAATTATAAAAGAAAAATACCCACAGATGTAGATATACCTAGATAACACAAGAGCACATAGGTACTTCGCGTGCCCAGGTAATTTGTTTTAAACAACAACGTAACAACTCAAGAACTTAATTCTAGACATTTAAAGAACAAAACCGTAGTGCATTTTGGATGGTAACTAAATAGTGCTTATGACGTCATAGTAGGTGGTCAAAAAATGGCACGCTTGTTTTTAATACGGATCGTGATACTTGCGTTATCTAAGTATATCTATATCTGTGATGATACCTTATTATAGAGAGTGATCGGTCAACTGAGTTTTGGGACGGATTATAGAATTAGACAAGGATTGAACTGCAGAGGCCCATGACCACCAGAACCGCCTTTATATCTAACAAGGAACTACGCACGAAATATTCTCATTGGCCAGTGATCTAGTGTTTCATTGCGGCCCCGTGTGACCGTATACAAAGGCCGAAAGCTTTATACCATAGGGGTAGAGGTAATCGACAGTGGGAATTAATATTTAAATTGCAAGTAAATGAACTCACAACGACACTATAGCTCCGTTGCCTGCACAAAACAGAGAGCAGAGTCGTCCATCACCTTTCACACCTCATCCATCCTTCTACACCCAATTCTAAATAATCTTATCTGTTAAATTATAAATCTAATTCGACAAGAAAACACTCGTCAAACGACATGAAAATGTCTGATCGTATTCCGAGAATCTTTTGTTGTAAAACTTATAAGAAAACAATATTTATCAGTTCATAACTTCCTCGAGTTAATAGATTTACAAGTCTCAATAGATTTTCAACTCAAAACAATGAAAGACAATATAATGGAGAGAGAAATTTTCATTACTCCAGCATCCTTTCCACTCCACATCGCAATAGCTTCGGGACGGATAACAGCTGCAAAAGTTTAATGAATACTAGAAAACAAATTCCCGTTAGTTTCCTACAAACTAAGTTATCGGTTGGCAGTACTAAGTTTCTAGTTCCGATCGAAATCAATTTGGAAACTGCACAAAGTTTTTAGAGTTACTCTTATCAAGAGTTTGAGGAAGTTGCTAGGGGAGACGCTTCGACGTAAACTAATTTGTCATCGAATACGTTACACACGGAAAAAATTATCGATATATACGGTTTTGGGAGTTTTTGTCCCTAGTGGTGTTCAGAGCGAAAGATTTTGTTGAACGTCAAAAGACTGGATGAATTTAAAAAGGTTTTTAAATTCAGAATTTACGAAACGAAAACACAGCAACGAAAAGGTCAGATTACCTACTCGTTAGTAAAAATCAAAGAGATTTAAAAGATTTTTAAAGACAAGAAGATATTAAGATATTGGGAATATTTTCGTGCAAAAAACCGATTTTCTATTTAAACACACGAATACCTAACAAGCAGGCGCATAACACTAGACAGAGCGACTTGTTACTAAGTAGTAACAAGTAGGTATTGGATTACAATTGTTTTCGTCTTGTCCCATCTGTCGATCATTAATATACAGGGTGTAAACAGACCCTTCACATAGCCGTCAACCAAGCATTCTGTACGTCAAACTAAGTAACTTTACGCAAAAATTATTGCTGGGAATCGATTTTTTTTTTTTTTGGGTGAAAAATCACGTTTTACGGTAGGACTCGATGGAAAGCACTCAAAGCATTGTGCTGATGAATGGATTGAATAGTACGGAGGTCGTGGAGGTGTGTAAAAATCTTACATTAAAAACATGTATTAAAAAAAAAACTTGTGATAAAGTTGGAACTTTGACCCCCAATATCTCCGTAACTAGAAGGTTCCCAGGTATGGTCTAAAACAAAAAAATGATCGCGAAGACGGGGAGAACACGTGCCTTTCGGATATGTTAAGGGTCTATTTACACCCTTTATGAATGTCTTTGTTAAAAATAAAAGTATTGAAGTCAGCATTAAAACGTATAGATGACATACTTAGGAACCATCTAGAATTTTTATCTTAGAACTCCAACTTAGTAGGTAATAACATCCTGATAATTCCAGAAAGACTGACTCACAGATTGTTTACTACTGAAATTCATGTCAGGGCCACCATTGTCATGTTCTCATTTATTAACTAACGCAGATTCAACTCGGAAAAGATTTTTGAATTAATTTATTCTAATTAATACAGCTACCTACCAATAATTAATTTATGTTTTACTCTAATATAAAACACTAGGTTTAATTAACTAACTACACACACAACACAACATAACATCACACCTGTAACCCCAAAAAGGTTGCGCAGACGTGTATCTAATAGTACCCACACCAGCATTCCGCCAGCTATGTCAAAGTCCCATGTAATAAGGGCTCTGGCTGGCTGGACTCCGTGGCTGTTACTAAGAATTTCCTGATGGAAAAACCCGATTACATTTTATATTTAGGAATCGACCTAGTGCTTCATGCTCAGCTGTCGCGCTTGACCAGCAGTAACTGACCAATAATACACATTTCAATAAAAATCATAATATCGTGACTTTAAAAGTTTAAATGTTATCGAAGACCGAACTGTGTGTGTGTGCACTTGTATAGATATGTGCCTTCGAGAGTTTAGAATCAACTTCACATTCACATTTCGTATATTAAAACCTAGTTCTACGTAATTCTAAACTCTAGTTACTACTGTACTATTTAATCAATCTCTAATTGGTTCTTAATTGTAATTACTCTTGGATCAATTTGCGGAAAATTAATTTGATGTCAAAAATATCTCGACTAGAAAGTTTCACTTTAATTCATTACAGCTTCATCCAATATAATTATATCAAAAGTATTTTCTAAGTAGGCCTAATTTTCCTCGTCATGAAGCCTCTAAATATTTAATTGGGAGTACCGGCTATCAGACCTAAATCCGCCAGGTCATACTTATTTTAATTAAGGCCTATGTCCAGCAGTGGACGTCTTTCGGCTGAAATGATGATGATTATGATGATACTTATTTTTGAACAAAATGTCTTAGAACAAAAGGTACCTTATAAGATTAGGTCCTGGTTTTTTATGTTATGCTCATTTATGTATACACCGTGTTCCGGACGATATACATAACCGTAGACCAGATGTTCAGACCACGGAAATAAGTATTTTTCATTAAGCAACATTAATGAATTCTTATTTCCTTTTTTTTATTTACTCTCTGGTTCCACTCGTACGCGCAAATGAAATGCAAAAAAAGCATTTGATAATTTAATAGCACTAAGCGGCAACATAGGCCAAATTAAGACCCTTTATTACTGCATAGCTCAATTAAATTTCATTAAATGAAATTACAAATATCTTTGTAATGAAGCATTTTTAAGTACTACTTCCTTTGAAAGATTTGATTTGTAAAAGCTATATCAGCGTTTGCCAAAGTTTATGGATAACGTGAAGAACACGGTGTATAACTATTGTACTTTATTTGTTTAATATATATTTCTCTCACTGGAGCGCCATACAGTACTTACTCTACTGCTTTCCATCCATCCTGTGCGAACATCGAATCGGCGGCGGCGGATCACTCTCGCTCAAGCTGCGTCAGGCCACCATTCCTTAATAGTTCCGCATCATACTATATTTCGTTCATTCTTCAAGAATAGTTTAGAGACCAAATTCACAATATTTTTTTCAAAATAAATAGTCACATTCAAAAAATATAAATGGAAACTTTGGAGTGTCATCCTGCCATGCCGTTGCGTAAGCTCTCAATTAATTTTAACCATATCTATCGAAACAAAAGCCGGTCAGTTCAGTGCTCGACATAGATCTACAGTCACAGGACGTGCGCGGGTACATAGCGCATTGATCACGAATAACATAATTGACGCCGCATAATAGAGCAGTGCATTATATTGAAATCACGCGACAATATTGCAACCGGTGCAACATCCTGCATTTGAACTAAATTCTAACTAACGAGCATACGCACAATAAACTATGCTCTCGCAAACTTTAATTTATCTCGTTCTAATAAAATTCTCTTTTGCTCAAGTTGACGGTTCATTCTGGTGGCTAAACGATAAATTAGCCAGCATCCAAGGTGTTAAAGCGCCACCTCCGAAATTTGAAAATTTGACTGAATTTGATACAGATGAAAGTGCAAAAATTTTGTTTAGAGATGAGAATCTCATCATTAACAGTGTTGTGAAATCTTCAGAAAGTACAAATGTAAGTAAAGTTGATGTGGATAAACCGAGTGACAAAAGAGGTGATCGCGATTTTAAATGGCCTGAAAAAGACGAGAAAGTTCACAATGGTAACGACAGTGTTGTGAAACCTTCAGAAAGTATAGGTATGAGTAAAGTTGATGTAGATAAAAATCGTGAAGAAATAGGTGATCGCAATTTTATATGGCCTGATGAAGACAAGAAAGTTTATAATGGTCTCTTAATCAATAACAGTATTCTAGAGCTACAATCTGTTGAAGAACGGACTGATTCTCCCGAAATAGGTGATAAATTCATATTCAAGTTTCCTGAAAATGATTTTTTTGCTTGGAATCATATAGTTAATACTACTACGACTGCCTCACCCACAACTGATAATGTAAATAGTACTGGACACATTGATAACAGTACCATTTTGTATAATGATAAAGTTTCGTTTAATATAAATTACAAAGAAAAACAGTCTGAAAATATTTGCACTTTTATGAAAAAAACTGAATGCAATCGGAACAACGGACTCATTTTGGATGTCAAGTAAGTTCATTATAAGTTTATATAATATATAAGTTTATTTATACACCAAATAGGTGTTAATAACTTGTACAGCCTTTTAGTAAATTAAGTACTAATTAGATTTATTTTGGAACAGAGATGTAAGGAAAATAAATACAGATCGCTACAAAATATGCTGCGTGCTACCGTTACAAAATAAGAACGAAGAAGAATCAAAAATATATTTCCCTGAAACCATAAGAAAGATTAAACGTCCTAAAAGATCAAACAAGGAAAATTTTGCCCAAAAGCAAAGAGACGTATTATTACAACGTAAAAATGCACATCAAAGTCACAAATCCATACCAACAACACAGACTAAGATTGTTTCACCAGATTACGATTATGACGATCCCTATTGGAACGTCAAAAATGTTAAGCACACAAACAAGCAAAAACAAGGATCAAACACAAGATACGATTATACTTCGGATGATTATGTTCAAGACTATGAAGTGGAAATTCCAAAACCGGGCCTTACTGGACTGTACTCTGACCATGGACAAAGACGCCCTGATTGGGCATTTTTTAACAAAAATAAAGGCTCAGGGTACGGAGCCGATGATGATTATGACGATAATGACAGTGGTACATTTGGGTATTCGACTATTGATCCCAGAGCAGGTATTTTTCTAAAGTATACCAACACGCATGTTTTATTGTCATTTAGGCAGCTAGATGTAACTGATGTAAGTATCTTACTGTCATTATTTTATTTCAGGTAGTAATAAAAAATCAAAACCACGAGGTAAACCAATAAAACTAACCACAGCATCAGACAAATCGAACTACGATGCAGAGAGCCAAACCATCAGCTACCATTCCCACCCAGACTTTAATGTTTTACAAGACTTTAAACTACTTAATTTGATGAGAAATAAAAGTAAGCAGCCATCTTTAATAGCAAGGACCACAACCACAGAGAGCTTAACCGACGACGATAGCAAGGAATCATTAGTGGACGGATCTTTTGATGCGAGTTCAGATGATGGCGATTTTGAAGATCGTCAAATATTTAAAGACTGTGGAAAGACATTAAAGACTGTTGGTTTAAAAAACAAAGGTGATTGTTTTTATGATATTGTAATTATTAAAGAGGCGTCTTCCCAGCATTACGTGAACTAAAATTAAACATACCTGCAAGATTACCTATTATGGATTCGTATTCCGCCTTATAAGAAATTCTTACCCTATGAACATTTAGATAATCGGAGGCTCATTTGTTTTTTTTTAATGAAGCTTGGTATATTGATATATTTAATTAAATCTTACTTCTGAAGTTCTTTTATGTCTGCCTCTGCCAATACGTATAGATTCTGGCGTTCCGTAAGTGTCCATAGTTTGAATTTCAGTTATAATGATATTGTTACAGGTAAACAGATAGGCGACACGGAAAACGGGTCACATCCCTGGTTAGCACTGGTGGTACCAACTCACAAGATAAACACCGTACAGTGCTATGCAACGCTCATTCATCCCAGAGCAGCTATAACAGCCGCCGACTGTGTTCATAGGTAATTCGATAACCATTAAAATTACTTTCTCATTTGATTGAAGAATGTGCGCAAAAAGAAAAGCCCGCGAAGATAAATTATGTTGCATAAATGTCTTCCTGCAAGATACCATTGATTCTTGCTGAATCTAAAATGATAGCAACTTAAATGCGAAGGCTAAATGCAACTGCTTAATTCTGTTCAATCAGCCTTACGAATGTGCTTTAGTTCTGCGGAATATATTCAGGAGGATCGTTTGAGTCACATTTTATTAAAACTAATTGTTACTAAGTTAATAATGCATGTCCTTCAGGTATTTGTGTGGGGATTATGGCGTCTAAATAATGACTAACCAGGTAGGTATCACATTAAATTATTGGGAAAAATTACCGTGTCATGCAGCTATCAAATGGAATTAACGTACCTTCCTATACATAGTTAAAGCTATCATACTAAGTTAATTTTACAGAGCGGTCACAAACTGCTAATTTTCCTATGTACCTAACCCTTGTTATCTCACCACTAGGAGTTCCCCAGGAGACATCACACTGATCGCTGGACTATGGAACCTCAACGAGAGGTCGCGGTCAAGAACCCGGGTCATTTCTTACCGCTTACATCCCCAGTACAAGCACGGTGGGCTTAACAACAACCTCGCTATATTGGTGAGTCACAGGCTTAGATATTAATACACTTTGACTAGCTGACTGACTGCCTCGTTGTATGTTAATGATAGGTTTAATCTTAGCTATTTAGATACTAAACAAGGTGTAACCTAACCAAACCAAGGTGTACCCTTCATCACCAAGCATTCTGTACATCAAACTAAGTAACCCGACGCAAAAATTTTTGCTAGGAAACGACCTTTTTTTGGTTTGAAAAATCACGTTTTACGGTAAAACTCAATGTAACGCTCACAATACATTGTGCTGATGGATGTCATGGATGCATTGAATAGTAAACGGGCCATAGAGGTATTTAAAGTTATACACTAAAAACTTGTATTTAAAAAAACCCACAAGTATGTTTGACGTCCAATATCTCCGTAACTCGAAGGCTCCCAAGTATGGTCCACATCCACAACAAAAAAAATATCGCAATTACGGGTAAAATAACTGTCTTACGGCTTCGAAGGGTCTTTTTAAACCCACTAGTTATCACAGTTCTTGTGGCCATAGCCATGCCCAATGGCCATGCTAACTGAAACTAAACTTATCTCTTCATTAGCACTGGAAGCGACCGTTCAGACTCGGACCAAACTTGCTGCCAGCCTGTCTCGCGGACCCTCAGTTGGGAGACGAATGCATGTTTATTGGATGGGGCGGATTTGATCAAGGTATGTTATTTCGACTTTCGCGAGCCGTACCTACCTGCTGATAAAACAAAACATGTAAATGTAAGTAGCGTATACCATGTGCGAGAACATACCGAGTTTCCTCAGTGCCTCGGAAAGCACGATAAGCCGTTGGTCCCGCCTGTCAGTTGAAGATCTGTGTGAGTGACCCGAAACTCTGACAACCAGACTTACCAACGGGTATCGTATTGCCCAGTACTAACTGGGTTGTGGAGGTGAGATAAGCAATCGCTCCATGTAACTCAGGTGCATTCGGTTAGACTGGAAGCCGCCCCCAACATAGTTTAAGGCGTTATGTTACAATATTAGTGGGTATGAATGAACATTCTATAGCATTCACAATGTACCCAAACAATTGTGTATTTCAATATCAATTGTAGCCATGCGTCCGAAGTCCCGATGGCAGCGAGCGTCACTCCACTCGTGCAACGGACGGCTGTCACTCAACGGAGTCAACGTACCGAAAGACGCATTGTGTGCCTCTGTCCAAGCGCGTAGCACTGTGGTAAGTGGATAACTGTTTTATTATGTTTGTTGGCAATACAGGCTGTGGCCATTTGAAGATAGTTTAAATAATAGTAGTTACCTGGGTGAAAAAATGCCGGTCTGCTTTTTATTCAACTTTTCAAAAACCGTGTGTTAATTATTTACCAATTCTTGTTATCTCTTTTTAGACAGGTATAGGCGGTTCTTTGATCTGCACCATGCACGGGCGTCAGGCTGCGGTGGCCGTGGCCGTGTCTCGAGACAGCACACTGGTACTACTGCCCGTGCACGAGTGGGCTGTGCGGGCTATCGGCGCGTTGAACGATTAGTTTTACAGGTATGTTCACTACAGTGATAATATGATTGATTGATCGGCCATCAAAGTAACCCCTGCTTGTTAGTTGCAAGTGCACAGGATATACTTCCATCTCCATTTAACACAAATGGATGTCATCCATGACGATTATAAGATTCTCGAACATTGAGAAAAAAAGTACGGGGTGGTAGATAGTAAAAGCACATAATTCGACTTTTAAACATTTATTTATTTTTATGTTCACAGTTTACATAATATATGAACTCAGCCATATAACGATAACTTAACAATTTCACGAGGCTGGTCAAATAAGATGACGCGGCACTAAAACGTTACATAGGAACTAAAGTAAAAAAACACTACACAAACACATTGGGAATGTCGAGATCCATGATAATGTAACAACAGTTCAGCTAGATGTTCATATCTCTTTACGTTGTACTTATATTCTTTGGTGCCGAATTATTTATTTTAAATGAGAATTGTTCATGTTACCTACAACAATTCCGTAATGTTCGGAAACTTAAAACTTATGTCTTTACGTAGATTATAAACATAATTTAACAAGTCTTACCAGTTACAGCCCGACGGTTGCGTTGAGCACATTTCTGTAACATTTTTTATCATTGACAACTAATTCGGCTAAAGTACGAGTGTCAAAGAAATGTACGCAACGATCATAAAACTTAAAATAATATAAATTGTTTCTGAATAACATAATAATACTCGGGGCGTTTGAAGTTAAAATAAAAAATAATAATCAAATTAATGCTTCAATACGTGGACACTGTAGTTCTAATAACAATAATAAAAATAAATTCGCCTGTTGTGACTAAAGAGAATTTACAACCACAAGTAGACTACAATTTGTCTTAGAATGTGAGTTTTTTTTTTAATGAAAAAATAAATACTATGTTTTTGACAAGATCACGGTTACATCACATTGGTCGGCGCGGGCGCAGCTCACGCGATCACGAGCGGCTCGTCGTCAGAGAAGCCGTGGATGGGAGGCACGTCGTCGTCATCTGCAACAATATAAAGGTTATTTTAGCACCATTTTTGACATTATTTTGAATAAAGTATTATTTTTCACTTAGTTTCGATTTTTATTACGAGCCTGTTATTGCGCTCAGCTGAAACATATCTGATATTTTTTCTGATTCAATCGCACGATCGAAGGGAGCGGAGAGAGTATACACGTAGCATTTTTTTAAAACTGATTTTCTCTTACTGTCTATTGCTGGACCTGGCAATCGCACGTCACTTAACTCGATTCTCGGCAACTCTTACCCAGTTGCTGCCAGCCACTCTGTGGTCGCTTTTCAACTGCCGCTCTCGATGCGCTGCTACCCGAGTGGACAGTGTAACAATACATCATGAACTCGGTGTTTTTATACCCTCGTTCAAGCTTAGGTCCTGTTTACACAATAAGTTTAAACAAACACTGACCATGGTCTCCGATGATGGCCTGTCCCCTCCTGCTGTCGTACCGCGGCGTGTGCGCAGTGAAGCGCAGGAAGGACCGCGCCAGCCTCCTGTGCCGCAGCGCCACGTGCAGCAGGGCTCCGCCCAGCACGATGCACACCAGCAGGGCTCCGCCCCAGCCCCACCACATCGCGCGGAGAGCTGATGGCTCTTCTATTTCTGAACCTGATAAGAAATGATTTGTGAATAAGTTGTAAGGACAAGACTATACTCATATCAGGTATTACATTATTTAGTCATACTTAACACAGCAAGAAATAACATTAGATTGAAGGAATATTCAAAACAACTAAGTTATTATCGGTCTGAAAGTCCGAAGGTGCAGATAGATTTGCACACCCTACAATATGATAAACATCAGGCCCATGTCTAGTAATGCACATTTACGGGCAGATCCATAATAAAATTTCAACAAATAATATTTCCCTGACCTGTAAAAAAATGTAGTTTAATAATATTCGTCCACTTACCCTCCATCTTCAAGGTATGCACCTCGCTGAGGTCACTATAGTACCCATCAGGCGTCACGGTCCGCACTCCCACAAACAGCGGGCCAGTGATGTCATCAGGTGCCTGCATAAGACACGGTGACATTTCCGCTCTCATCGTCTTCATGTCTTCGGTAATGTGGAGCAGGTCTTCTGGGATCTCTTTCTGGGAGACTATTATTTCGTATTCGTTCCTGGGGCAAGAAAGTTGTGTTAGGAATATATACATATTGATTTTGCTGAAAGAATTGAACAAGATATTTCCAAAATAAATATTAGTCTGTTGATATAGGCGTTCATAAGAATTGAAAATAAACAACACCTTTGCAGAGGCTCGCTTTTGTCATTCAAATGTATTCTGTCGTGTACGCGTCGAAAAGACCTGTCTGCGGGGTCAATGTTGATGGAATAGTGTGTAGGACCCTCAAGAAGAATCAAATGTGTCATAATAGGAACTTACCAAAACATATCGAGCATAATCCGCAAAACAAATGAGGTGACACGTGATCTTTTATTGCATGGCTATAAGGTTTGTTTGACCGGCTTAAACCAATTCCGCATCGACAGTTTGGTCAAGTCAACGGACGGGTTCTATAATATCACGCGTATTTTTTTTCACGCGTATATTACTATCGCCGAAGGAGGCCTAGAAACCCCTGGCGTGACGACTTAGAGGCGTTTGTAGGAGATTGGCCGGAGAAACACACACTGAGAGAAGAGTGGAAGGCTATGGGGGAGGCCTTTGCCCAGTAGTAGGACAAAATAGGCTAAGGAAAAAAAATATAACGTAAAGCAACTCACTTGTGCAGCGGCCCATCGTCCCAGCTCACCATGATGTGCCCGTTGGGCGACAGCCACGCCAGCACGGCGGCGGGCGGCGCCAGCCCCCCCCCGCGCACCTGCGCACACGCCGCCGCCGCCTGCGCCACGCCCACCTGCGCAGGGACATGCGGACTTCGTTACTGTATGTTATCTAGGATTCAAGTGGAGAGCAGTCGTGGCCCAACATTGGTATGTCGTAAGTTCGAACCTAGGCAGACGCATTACTTTGACATGTGACATCTACCAAGTATACCAACCCGACAAACCCATTACCATACCAATCCATTCCCTCTCATACAGAAGAGACCTGTGTCCCAGGTGAAGTGTGTGATTATACTACTACTACTTCATCGTTTGTCTAGTGGTCGCAAACGCGACTGCTCAGCAAGATGTCCTGGGTTAGATTGCCAGGTCAGGGCAAGTGTCATTGGACTTTTAAATCAGGAATATCTCAGTAGCAGCACAGAGACTCGAGTCTGAGCCCGGTTGACGGCAATAGGCTCGCCCTCTATTACATAGGACTTAAATGTAACTGGCAAAACAGTGGCGTACCTATTGCACTTCACCTCTGTTTAACTCTTCGGAGAAAACAAGCAGCCTGTTGTATCACAACGATAGACAAAAACAAAATAATACTCACATGAACGCAGATGTTGTACCTGCCACCGAGCGGCACGTTCACGATCACGTGCGAGTAACTAGACGCCTTCGACGGCACAAGTTCGTAGTGACTCTCCTTATTTTGTGTCAGTTCTGTTATGTCCAGCTAAAACAATATAAATAATTGAATATAGAAGAACTAATACGAAATTATTACGATTTCTTTTCTGTCATCTTTATCCCAAATTTTGGTGCAAGTTCTTTTTTACCCGTCTGTGTTTATTTATTGAATTAAAAAAATGCTAATAATCTCACCAAGTACGTGGCTGGTTTACGCAGTGCGTCGCAGCTGGCGTCCCATAAGATCTTCATCTCTGCTTTGGCCTCGTCATATTCAACGCGTAAGTTCTTCACCGGGGCTCTGGTAACATAATTTTGAGTAATATATAAGCATGTTCTTATACTACAGCTAAAGTGACTACATGCATTTGAAATTAGATTTAAGCGTTACGGACGCGGTTCCGGACACTGAACTCCGAATGATCTAGTGAAATGTCTTCCAGTGTCCGGTGTCAGCAGCAGATCCGCAATCTGTCCGTAACGGCCTCGCAGAACCGGTCGCGTTTGTTGTGCTAAAGCATTGGGGAGGTCCATGTTCCGAAACGGACGTCTTTTGGCTAAGTTGATGAGGATTAGTTATTACTAACTTGTCATTCTCTCTTGTGATGATCTCCTGGAAATGTGCGAGCGGTCCCCCGTGTATTCCCACAGTGAACACGTAGCTCTCGCACGCGTGCAGGCCTTCTATTAACACGCTCGTGTTCTTCGTTATAATCCGGGTGTCTGTTGGAGAATAGAAACATTAAACCACATAATACAGTGGTCCATTGATCTTTAGGAACTTGCATATGACAGGGTAGTTGGTTAACATTTGTGAAATAACCCTCCTTTTGGGCTTCGCCGCAGTTGGGTAAAACGAATTAGATGACGGAGTTAGTTTCCAATTTGGCCACGAACCAGAAGATCCATATAATAATAAACAACAGGAACCCCCTTTGGGAAGTATCGTCTGTCTTCGGAATAACGAAATACCTAGTTTTGAGCTCGAACTCGTCTGAGGTTAAATTAAAAAATCCACGAGTAATTGTCATCTGATTCAGAAGATTATTGTCAGCAAATCGAGATAATCATTTTAATAAAGCATGTAGCAGAATTCACTCCACACATTCGAGACGTAATACGTATATCAACACCTGTTTTAACACTACTTTCTTCTTTTACAATTAATGTTTAAAATTCACTTACCATTAGACATCTCCCCAGGATGAGTTCTCCTATGTATCATATTCGTATAATGTACCTCGTACTCCAACTCTTTGCCCTTATACTGTTCATCTTTAGGTGGCCCCCAGACTACCTGGACCGTAGTCTTCTTCTCCTTTGAGAGTATAGCGGTAAAGTTCAAGATCTCGTCCTTAACGCCTTCAGTTCGAATTGGGATTGTGAACGGGTCGCCGTTTACCTTGTTCTTGTAGGCGCGTATATCGATGAATATTAGCGCGCCTGGAGGCAGGTTGGTTACTGAAAGAGAAAAAAAAAATTGATAAGTGGATAACTTCTAAATTCATTTATACCATCAAGCGTTTAATTCCCGAAGGGTTAGACAAAGGTGTACCTAATAGTACTTTCCTGTCACCTCTCTAAATTAATTTCCGCTTTTGAATTGGAAGATTGAACGCCAATATTTTTGAGGACTATCTATTTTTTCTGTAAATTGGTTTAACAAAACACTTCTACACCTCACATCATTCATTCATCCTCCAAAAATCTTTTTATCAATATCAACAAAATTTCTATCAGCTAAATCTCTCGAAAAATGAGTCAGAAAACCTAGTCTACTCATTATTGCCCGTTTAGGAGCCCCTTAACTAAATGCAACATGTAAACGTGAAGGGCTCTAGTGCGTCCCTGGTTCAGAGCGACCTTTATGACTGCATCAGTGAGCGTAGTCAGCGTTGCTGAATGTTGGGTCAAGCAATATTGAACATTTTTGCCATTGACACGCTAAGAAAAACAAAAAGTAATCTAGGGGGACATCAAACACTAATATTTAAAATGATCACTTACGGGTAATATTATTCGCTTTAGTAATAACAGGTTCCCGCACAGCATATTCCGGGGGCAGCCTGGTCCGCACAATGTATCCATCGACATTCCTGATCTGATGCCAGTCCAGTTGCACGGCGCTCGCGTTCAATTTCTTCAAACTCGCGTTCACAAGGTCATCGACATCGTTAGCCGGGTCGAACGTTATGTTCATCACTTGGGAGGATTTTGATGTGAAGGCGTTGTTCGTGGCTGTTACCTGAAGGGATTAGATATTTTTAGATCTATCTATGGTGTGACAATATCAGCTAGTTACATTTTATTAAACAGACACACGAACGGGAAACGAAGTGATTCTATAAGGGTTCTGTTTTTTTTACAATTATGGCTTTCTATTTCAGCTCCAACCAGACGGGTGTAGTGTCTAGTCGGTCCTGCGATTGTTGTCGAGCTGTTGTTTATCCTAAATGATATGCTGCTTGCGCGATGTTTGATTTCCGCTACGTCAGTTATGACGCGTAGTTCGTGCATGGAGTGGATGTCGACCTAGTACGTACCATGAATTAGTAGTCAGAACACTAGCAAAAAGAACACCAACTTACCCAGAAGGAATAGTTGCTATACGGCTCAAAGAATCCAGTGACATCGACGGACACAGTCTTGCTCTCCGTAGCTTGTATGATCTTGTCGACGGGCGGCAGAGGCGGCGCGTAGTACAGCGTGTAGGACTGGATGACGCCGCGAGGATCCTCCGGACGGTCCCACACTATGTTGATGCGGCGACCGATCAGCTGACGGACGCTCATGCGGATTGGCGGGGATGGTACTGGGGATAGAAATATTTTATTAATAAAATTATCAACTGGTTTAATCGTTTGACCGCCAGAGCATTTTCATTTCACCTACCATTTTGTAACATATTTGTGTCGTTTGGCGTACAGGGCACGCGCTTGCTTGTCACGTATATGTGACAGTGGCGGTCAAAAGGTTAAAGATGGAAAGATAAGCTATTCTATTTTCAATGTGAAATAAGTTTTCAATAGAATTAAGCAGATATTTTACAAGCGTTGAGCAAAATATTCAAACACCACAAGATTTATTTTGGCTAACACAGTCCAAGAAACTGGCTAGAATTTAAAGAGGCTACATAACATGCCGCCTACGTGTCAGAGGCTTTTTGTTCCTTTAAGTAAATACAATGAAAAAATGCTAGCATGACAGAGAGTATTTTTCCAAGATTATATTTTATAACTATGTTTACGAAACAAATATATTTTAAAGTCCTACCTCCTTCTCCAGTGGTGGTGTTAACATACTTCATAGACGCATACGTTTTGTTCGACTTGCTGTCTCGAATGTAGAAGGTCACGTTATAGTTGGTGTAAGGTTCCAAACCTGTAAACCTATAGACAAAATAAAAACATCATAATTATTATTAACATGATAACTCAGATATTTCCAATAGTTTTCAAAAGGATGACATCAATACGGCCGTGAAATCTTATTATAGTATAAAAAAATATCAATGTAAGTTCATACGGTTGATAGAGGAGATTGGAAGAAAAAAACGTGTTGCGCCGACCCCAAGTAACATGGGACAAGGGCAGGAAGATGTTGATGAATGTAAGTTCATCCGATTGCGATAAAACTTTGTCAACTTATGGCTTGCACTTGCGCGAAAGTTATAAGCATCAGTGGCGAAGGCTCCATACAACTCGATTCCTACCGGCTTCCCTTTGAAAAATGACACAGTCGGTATTCTACAGACAAATAATATAATCACGTTAAAGATAATATGTACTCTGGCTTACCTCTTACAAAAATTGACCCTTCGCTACGGATAAGCATAGTAAAATTAACTTAAAAAAAAACACACGGGCGGAAGCTAAGTACTGTTTTGATAAGAATAATTGTCCTGCAACTACAAACATACAATATGCCACACAAAATCTCCTAGTCCAAAAACATTGACATCAAATAGAGAAATTAATTTGATATCAGCATCACACAGTACATGAGTTGAGTTGTGGGGGTCAATGGCAGAGTGGAAGCTGACCTCAAAACTGTTAGGAAGTAGACTAGACTGATGATGAATCATAATGGCTCAAAGTACAATATCAGTGCGAGGGCATTTTCTCATTACTCAAGTAGGTGACTCAAACACTCAGATAATTCTATAGTTATATTCTTGACAGAACATCACCAAATATCTCTTGATAAAGCCGCGTTGACACGGTCAGAGTATGCTTGGACCGAGTGGACTCGGATACTCACTCGGACGCAACTCGAATTGTGGCAACCCATAATCCGAGCGCACTCGGATGGGTTGGTATGGGTTGCCACAATGCGAGTAGGTATCCGAGTCCACTCGGTCCGAGCATCTGATTGTGTCAAAGCGACTTAAAAGATGTTGATGCTATTAAGACGATTATTGTGAGAGGCCTATGTACAGTCACGAGCAATGAAATGTATACACTTAGCAACGTTCAAAAGCGATTTTCTCGTTAAATAAACAATTCTACTTTGAGATAAGACCTATTACGTGATAGTATTGCTTCCAAAATCCTACTTCCTACTTATCCTAATAATATTATAATAGCAAAAGTTTGTGTGGATGTATGGATGTCTGGATGTTTGTTACTCTTTCATGCAAAAACTACAGACCAGATTTGGATGAAATTTGGCACACAAATAGTTTATAACCTGGATTAACACATAGGATACTTTTTATCCCGGTAGTACATTCCCGTGGGACAATTACCAAACTCCACGCGCGCGAAGGCGCAGCCATTAGCTAGTACTAAATAATGCAAACCTTGGGCAAGCTTTTGTTTTTTTTGCTCACCGCACTTCTCATTTTCTTCATTAGAAAATTGCACCCGTACGAAGCCGGGGCAGGTCACTAGTATGTCATATTTTATGCTTACCTATAAATACTGTCATTGGTCCAAGTCTTGTTAGTCCAGACTCCGTCGCTGACCTTGGCTATGGAAGGCAGGAAGTTGTATAGCACCATCTTCTGTTGCGCCATCCAGCACGAGATAAGGAAGCTGGTCGAGTTTATTGAGGACTGGTCCACGCCGATGCTTAGGAACTGATGGACAAGCAATTTAATGAAATAAGGTAAAATAATACTTCATATATAATTCATTTTAAGAAGAGGAGGTAATGCATGGTCTAGGAGAGGATCGAGTTTGGCGACCGATAGGTGAGGTCTATCCTGCACTTACTAATTTTGACAGTTGTACGAGAGTGACAGGAATAAAAGGCTTTTCCAAAGTAACTTGTTTGGATCATGGCATCAGTCTAAGAGTAAAAAAATATTTTAGGTAGGCCTATAAAAAGCCAAAAATAAAGTCTAGGATGCGACATTAGATTAATATGAAAAGAAAACTGTGTAAATTGCGAAACACATAACACATTCTTATATTTACGACTAGAAAGAAAAAGATCTCTGGAAAGATATTCTACTCAATGCCATGCTACTTATATAAACTTGTAACTCACACGACTCACTTGATACATATGAGTGTCATCGTTATCCGCGCTGGTACAGTTCATTTCGTCGGTGCCGTCGTAACAGTCTTGTCTTCCATTGCAGACGCTTAGTAGAGATATGCAGTTGGTTCCGTCATCGCACATGAAGGAGCCTCGCGAGCATTCTACCGTTGGTTTGTGGCTCTGTAAACAAATCCTAAATTCAGTAACAAAGTCGAAATTATGTGGTGCAAGACAACACAGATTTTTGTAAAAAAAAATATCATATAGTCGGTGTAACCTTATTGTAAATAAAAAGCATATTTCTCGTACTGTACCTTTAGAGGTACAGTACGAGAAACCCGAGACCCGAGACCTTAGGGTCTGATGTTAAAAACTGTTATATTTCAATATTTGAGTAAGATTTAGGTTGTGGAGGCCATTTAAGCAGTCCTTCCATTTGCTCATAAAATACAGTTATTCATCGACACCTGGTTATTAAATACTAAAAGCCGAAATAGTCGGGTAAAGGCCAAGCAAGACCACTTGATTGATCAGATATGCAACAGTAGCCATTGCAAGTCTACTTCCTTACTTACCGAAGTGCCAGGACAGTTGACCTCGTCGCTCTTGTCCTCACAGTTGAACACGCCGTCGCAGATCTGGTCGGTCCGGACGCAGGCGCTGGCGTCGCGGCAGGGCGTCTCCATGAGGCCGCAGCGCGGGGAGCTGGCGCCGCGCGACGGACAGTCGCGCTCGTCCGACCCGTCCAGGCAGTCCACCGCGCCGTCGCACGCCCACTGCAGCGGGATGCAGCGACCTGACCACGGACGATAGCGTTCAACATTTAGGGAGGGAGGATTCGCCGACCAGACGGGTGTTGTGTCTGGTGCGCTACTGCTCGACAGTTATTGTTGGTTTCTTCTATATGGGACTGACCCGCGGATATCAGTATCGCGATGCTTGATTTTGATGTTAGTTCTTCACTTGCGACATAGATGGCGCTAGCATACTTTTTGTCAACGAATTTATGCCCACTACAAACATGTTTAAACCACAGGATTCAATTCAAACATTATGGGGATATACCATTAATGCTAATTAAAGTTAAATAACGTCTGCTTAACTATATTTATTTTTATTTTTAAACGTTTCGTAACTTTGATCAGTATTTATAAAGCCCTATATTTAAAGTAAAAACACCATCGTGATAACGATATGGCTAATAAGATTAATTGGAAGACCAAAAAATTCTACAAACTTATATTTAAATTTATGGTGGAAAAGGCTTTTGTCCGGTAAAGGTTTCAGGTATAAGTTAGTCGAATTTGTATGTCTTTCAAAAGCTATACAATTTGAAACGAACAATATAAGTCAATAGAAGAAGATGTAGCATCCACCAACCCGCACTGAGCTCTGTCAATGAGAAGAGGCTTTTGCCCCACCAGTGGGAACATAATTATGCTGATTATGTAATTGTGAAGTACCATAATAATGCACAAAAATTACAATAAACCTTGACCTACCTGGTGAACAAGTGAAATCATTCTTCCCACACTTCCTGGTAATAGGTGTCTCATGCCCCGTCTCGGGCGTCACCGGCCTCGGGACGGGCATCACGATACCGCACCCGACCTCATCCGACCCATCACCTTCCCCGCAGTCGTTGAGTCCGTCACACCTCCACCAATCAGGTAAGCAGTTGCCATTGTCACACTTGAACATCCATTCCAGACAGGTTCCGTTGTTAGGGAAATTAGGCTTCTCTGTACCGGGAATAGGGAGCAGTTTCGAGTGATTGGTGTTGGTGCAGTTCTGCTCGTCGGAGAAGTTATCGTCGCCGCAGTCGTTTTCGCCGTCGCAAACCTAGTAGTAGACAAAAAGGAAATGTCAAACAGAAATTCCAGATATTGACAAAATAAAACGTTGAAAATTGTGTTTACTCAAACTTATTCAAAAACACCAAAAATGTATTCAAAATGTCAGATCAAAACAAAAATATAGCTTATCCACGCTCTTTCTCCTACACTTAAAAGTAAAAGAGAGTGTTACAATAATAATTTAATAAATATGTTTTGGATGTACCATCATCATTGTCTTGCCCTTATCCCAATTCATTTGGGGTCGGCGCAGCATGTCTTCTTCTTCCATACTTTTATATTACTCGTCATCTCAGCAGACTGACTATATCTTGACTATTTCTTGTCATATCATTCTTTATACAGTGCATCCATCGTTTCTTTGGTCTTCCTCTACTCATATTATATTTCTTTGGATGTATATGAGACTAATTTTACTGGTAATAAACCACACTTAGAATTTTGGATAAGTTTGATGTATTACCAGAATTAATAAGAGATAGCGGCATGGCTCATTATGTCAGAATTACGTCGAAGTTTATTTTAGATAATAAAAAAATATGTAGTCTCTAAAACATTCCTAATTGGTAGACAGTACGAAAGAAACTCACCCAAGACTTAAATATACACTTCCCGCTGGGGCATCTGAACATATACGGCGCACAAGTAGAGTCCTTGCACCTCTGTTCTCGTTCATCCTCTCCGTTATCACAGTCCTTCTCGCCATCACAGACCCAGGAGTTGGGGATACACATGCTGCTGTCGTTACTGCAGGCGAAGCCATTGCCCGAACAGCTCTCGACGATGTCCGGACGCTTGGTGTTTAACTGTGGAGGTAGAATATTTGCTAGTGCATGGTAGTTTTGAGGGTAAAAGTAATTTATTTGCCAACAAGGTTACCTCCTGAAATTGGTTGTAGTCTCGTAACTCGTATTCGCAAAAGTTTTGACGACGACGGAAGAAATTATGTCGGACAAAAAACGAATTTGCATGAACATAAAGTCGAATGATCTTATTTGATTGCTGCCATTTTTAATACCTACTTGTGATGACTCCATTTTATTTATATTTCTGTATTATCTCTTAAAATAATCTGTAAAACGTTTAAACAGCAGCAAGTAAACAAAAATTTTATCATCATAAAAGATCTACGAAACTTTGGCCTTGGCCAATAAACGACACAAAATACGAAACGTGCCAACTCATGGAATAAACAAAATAATTTCACAAAAATAGCAGAAACATTCACAAAAAGTTTGTCAGAAGTGGGATTCGAACCCACGCCCTCAGGGAGGACCAGAACAACTCGAACTCACGTTCAGTGAGCAAGGGAACCTTGAGTCTGGCGCCTTAGACCGCTCGGCCATCCTGACATGTGCAATACGTGTCGAAATTACGAACGTCTATGATAAAAGTACACTCAGATTTTTTGGTGAGGTTAACGTAAACAATAGATAGAGTTGTGCCGTGAGATAATTAACTGCTTTATTTGCTTGAATTTTAACAAAATCATTTATAGTTTTTTTGACATTCAAGATTTTTTTTTCTTTATTGTTTTTGGTGTTTTTATCCACAAGGATACGTCAACCCCATTGTATCTTAAAACTAAATATACTGAATGGAACACTACTACACACTATAATAAACTATCACTACACTACTACTACACTCTAATAAAAGGAATATTAAA
Source organism: Noctua janthina (assembly GCA_963576755.1). Lineage (NCBI taxonomy): Eukaryota > Metazoa > Arthropoda > Insecta > Lepidoptera > Noctuidae > Noctua > Noctua janthina. The sequence continues at coordinate 6,981,879 of OY755063.1, read as the reverse complement.
AAATTAAAAAAAAACTGGGAACATAATTACACTCATTCACACTGATCAAAAAAACGCGTGCTTATGATGCAAATTCTTATATCGAATTATTGTGTCTTCGACCATCAGCTCTCGACACGTCAAGGCTTCTGATTTAACACTGATTTTATACCAAACTCTGAACTTATTACACAAGCATCTTCGGATGTTTGTTCTCAGGCACAGATCTCGACGGTTATTGTATTCATAGTCAAGCAAGACCGCAGATGAAACACAATTCATAGCCACTTACCGTGCAATTACGTTCATCAGATCCATCCTTGCAGTCGTTGTCGCCGTCGCAAACCCAGCGTTTCTCAATACAATGACCATTGTCACATTGGAACTTGTTTTCAGAGCAGTTGCGGTGACCACAATCTGAAATTAATATAGACGACATATTAAAAATGTTTTTGTTTGTTAGGCATACACGGCCACTTCCAGTATAACATGACCTCGCTTTGTTTAGATTTCCCGTACAATGAGAGATCCGCATAAAATGGATTTGTATAGCTTGATTGGTCGTCGTGCGTAGTGAGCAGACAAAGGACAGTTTGCAACAAAAGACTATTTAAAGCTGTATACAATATACATGTATCATTTTCTTGGATTTTAAAGTACCTACCTACCTAACACCATTGTTAAATAATACAAATATACATATATATTGTAGGAGAAAATTTTGCCAACAATAACAATACTTTACTTTTGTTATTAGTTATTCGCAAATGATTACGGAAAATATTTTAATTCGTGTACAAGATAATTATTAGGGAAAATGTTTCCTTTGTGTGTTGGTTAATTTATTGTTATTTTTATTACAAACATATTGTTCGCTAAGTGCTACTGGGTATTTTCCACTAGAAATTTCTTAGTAGCAGCTTGAACTTTGGACTAGTGTCCGGTTGATAGTAATAAGCTCGCTCCCTATTACATTAGACTTGACAGAACTGCCGCAAAATGCGTGTGCTATAGGATAAAACTGCCTAGACGTTATGTTGTTTTTCTTCTGGTTTACAGGACAAATATTCTAGAGACGTAGGTATATCTATATTCTATATGGAAAAGTTATCACAATTGGCAATTATTGGTCACAGTACAATCAAACGCCCGGCAACTAGCATACCTATACTAACTGTTACCACCTACTCAACTAGGTACTAAGTGAAGGAAAATAAATTATAACTTCGCAAACAGATTTTCAACAGAATACATTTTACTCGACTCTGTTCTTTTATCACTATAAATAAAGTAATCCAGAAAGGTTTTAAAAGCGAAACGCGGTCTGTTTCCAGTAGTTAGATGGACATAAATTATGCTAACAAACAAAAATGTGAGTATTTCAAACTTTCCGCAGTTCCGCATAATCGTATGCCTGGCTTTTTTCTAACTATGTTGGGATCGGCTTCCAGTCTAACCGGATGCAATATCGTAAAAGCGAAAAAAATATCAGCTGTCCCATACAAAATTTCAATACCTATTCGACCCGAATGAATGGAACAGCTGAAAATTTTTTCGCATTTACGATATTGAACCCAAGGAGAAAGTTGTTCAGTTTGATGGTCTGCAGCATATCCTTTCATATGATTACGCCCTTTCTGTTACATCCTGTATAAGGTTATTAAATAAGGATATAAGCAAACCTTTCTCATCACTCATATCAGCGCAATCAATATCATCATCGCACTTCCAATTCGGCAGGTAACACCTAGTGTTGTCGCACATGATCATCGGCGGGACGCACAGGCAGCCGATCTCATCCGAGAGGTCTCCGCAGTCGTTGATACCGTCGCAGCGAGAGAGAGAGGAGAAGCATTTGCCGTTCTTGCACATGAATTGGTCCTGAGGAGGAGAAATACAATAAATACAATAAATATATGATTGGTTCATGGTTAAGACTTAAGGAACATAACTGGCGAAATGAGTGCAGAATGATGGAGTGCAGTCACGAGCACCAATATGTGAACACTTGACAACTTTTAAAGGTGTTTTTCTCCTACTGTTCTGATTAAAATTGCATGTTGTTACGAACATAGTATTTTGGAACTCATATTTTTATGAAAAAGATCCTATCTTCAAGTTACAATCGTTTTTTCTCGCGAAAATTGTTTTTAAATTTAGGAAAGTGTATACATATTCGTGGTCGTGACTGTACACTGCTGCCTAAGTCATTGGGAAAAATAGCGTGATGTTCTGTTATTATGGATAGAATGAATAGTAATGAAAAGATCTTGCAATTTTTCCTACTTACATTGCAAAACCTATTCGTTTTAAGGTGATATTCATGCATTTGTTCAAATATATGGTGACCTTTCTGAATAACATCAACAATAAGGTCATGTTTTTGTCTATTGTAGGCATGAATTGCGTATGCGCCGCCTTTTCAACAAAAACGGCAAATGGCTTTTGAATTCAGGTTCATGGTGCACTTATAAACGTAGAACAAAGATCCTTTGGGACCGTAATATGTTGTTGTTTACATATCAAAATGTAAATACCTTCATAGATATGATTATTTCTAGACCACGTAATCGGCTTATATCTGACGTGCACACCCTACATCCACTGATAACATCGATAATCTAAATATTAACACAAAGAAATTCAATGAACTTCGAGAAACATTTTAACGAAGTAGTATAAAGAACTAGATCTCCGACTTTCGGTATCTCGGTTCACTCGTGCAAAGCGATGGCGAAATAGATCGTAGTGTAAAGCACAGAATTAACACGGGATGGATGAAATGGCGGCAGGTTACAGGAACAATCTGCGACTCCCGCATTCCCCTTAAACTTAAGGGGAAGATTTATAAAACAATGGTTAGACCTGCTGTCTTGTATGGATCAGAATGTTGGGCCACAAAAGGGATGAATGAAAGGCATTTGCATGTGGCGGAGATGAGAATACTAAGGGGCATGTGTGGTGTTACGCGAATGGATAAAATAAGAAATGAGTATATAAGAGGAAGTTTGAAAGTGGCGCCGGTGACTGAAAAGTTGTGTGGTAATCAGTTGTCGTGGTATGGGCATGTGATGCGGAGGAATAAGGAAAATGTTGTGAGGAAAGTTCTTAGTATGAATGTGAATGGGTATATGAGTAGAGGAAGACCAAAGAAACGATGGATGTAAAGAATGATATGGCAAGAAAGGAGGTCTCTGGCGAGATGACGAGTAATAGAGAAGTATGGAAGAAGAAGACATGCTGCGCCGACCCCAAATGAATTGGGATAAGGGCAAGAGAATGATGATATAAAGAACTGGATCTCTTGAGTAGAGAGACCTATTCCCAGTGGTAGGATGATGCAGGCTAACAGTAGTAGAATAGAAGTACTTACAAGTCCACAAGTAGACACAGCAGTTTCAGGGCAAGTCAAGTTCGCGAACGGTTCAGTGTTGTTAGCGCACATACATTTCCCTCCGATCATCGTCAATCCATCGGGGCATAGACAACTGAAAGTATTGTCCGGTACACCCAGACATATCGCATCACAACTCGTATTCTTGTATGAACAAGCGTTACTGCCATGTTGAACGAAATGAGCGAAAACTTTAAGATCCATCAAACCGACGAAAGAGTCATTAATCGTCACCACGTTTGATCCAACATCTTTGTCAGCGACAAATATCGATTTCACCTTCCAGTCATCCCAATACATTTTATCCTTCATTACTGCGACAGCGAAAGGATGTGTTACCCTCTCGTCGTTCCATAGAATCCTCTTAAAGTACTTCCCGTTCAAGTCAGAGCTAGCGATGTAATCTTCCATAGCGTCCACCCAGTATATTCTCTCCGACATTTGATCGATCGTTATCCCATTAGGCCACTGGACAATTGGCTTCCCGAACAATGTCTTGTGGTCCTTACCGTCGAGGTTCGACCTCGATACTGATGGGTTGTTCCTGTCCCAGTCGGTCCAGAATAGGTAGCCTGCTTTAGGATGAACTGCGATGCCACGCGGCCTAGAGAGAACCTTCGAGTCTAATATCGTGACTCTCATTCTGGCTTCTCCTGTCATATCTGTTCGGACAGCTTCAATTTTCTTCCTCAAACCGTCGACGAAGAACAAAACGTTAGAAATCCAATCGAACGCCATTCCTTCAATGCTAGCCAAGTCTCTATCGACTATCACCTCTTGAGCTGTGCCGTTATTGAAACATTGGCGACTGATCTTGTCTAGTTCGATATCAGCCCAGTAAATGCAATTATTCTTGATGTCAAATTCGATAGCTACGATGTTCCTTTCGTTAACTACGGGATAAATAGTCGAGTTGTCGAACAGATCTATGCGGGCGATTTTACTACCCAGGGCAACCAACATGAACTCAGTTGGTTGCTCGATGGGGCAGGGGATCATATCGGGGACATACGCCATGTAACCAGACACAATGCACACATCTCCATCAATTTTCCTGTAACCTTTCGTTCTCTTGTAGAAGTGTCCCGGTTGACATTCTGAGGGAACAGCATAGGGATCATATTTGGATGATTTGTTGTGAATACATTCGTTACCAGAGAGCATGAATCCAAAGTCACATTCAAAATCTCGGCGACTGCACTCGCAGGTTTCCTTTTTGAATGGTCTGTCGTAATCTACTCCGTTGTAGCAGTTAGTGTGAGCGAGACGCCGCTGGAAAGTATTCCTGGTACCAAGGACACAGGAGACTGAAGAGTTGGGTGGTGACGGCGACCAGTACTTGTAGTCGTCATCTGTACAGTTACGAGTGAAGGTGTTCCTCAGATCTATCGTGATTATGATCCACTGATGGTGCTCATTCGCGGAACCGAACATAGTAAACGTTGTCGTATTCTCTCCCGGCTCGGTCATCAGTCCGTAGATGCGCAGGTCATCGGCATTGAACCTACAAATTAATGTTGTTAATAACGACAAATAATTAATTTAATATTGATAACATGAAATGCATTAAATGACTCACTGATAAGAGTTCCACTCGATGCCTTCGTTGGTGGAATATAATATCTTTCTCGTTTCGCCGCGAGATTTGAAGTACTTGACTGCTACTAGGACACCGCCGTGGTCTCCGTAGTTGAAGAAGTAATAGTCTTTGAGGATCCTCTTCCACGTCAGACCGGCGTCCCGACTGATGTACACTCCGGGTATACCTTTCAGAGATTTCCCCATAACGCCAGTCGCCATTATAATGCCTGGAGCTGATTTGGAGCTCATTATACTTGCTGACCTATAATAGAAAATATGGTATGATATTCTTTGTCATGCGATGAACCATGTGCCAACAGACATTCAATAAATATTTCCCTTTGCACACTTTCTAAGGTGAAAGAATTACTCTAACACCAATGACCCACATATATTACACCATGCTCAAATCAAATAAAACTTAAAAAATGCTACTTTTTTAATAGATTTCTACATTATTCTACTGTAAAACAATAATTGAAGGTTCTTAATGATATTAACAAATGGGTGAATAAAACCGTAATGGAATTAATATATACAAACGGTTTATATCATATTAATGAGGTTTTTAAGTATAATGAATAAAAAATAATGTCCGTGCAGTGCAAATTAAAGTAAAAGCAAAATGTAAGTATTGTAATGCACTCTATTTTTATGAGTTTACCTCAAACCGTTCGCAACCACATTTCCTGGTGGGCTGCAAGCAATTTAATATTTATCAGCATGTATTATATTAAAGCACAATTTATTAATTTTATACGCTAATTATTGATTAGTTTGTTACGCTAACTATAATTTAACGGCATAGATTAAGCCGATACCGCTCACCCAAGCATTTTTCGAGTAAATAAGTACCTTTTATTGATGACTTGGTTCATAAATTATACATGTTTTATTTTGTAAGTCTTATCTGTTAGCTATGTAGTGAAATTTACCGGTAGAAGTAACAGAGTAGTAGTACCTTAATATCTTGAATATGCAAATATATTATTTTCAAGTTTCTAGCCTGAATTTGAACAAGTTCAATTTGTACGAAAAGCGTGTCACTGTGTTACTATATTATCACATAACATTGTTTTTTAACCCCCGACGTGAGGGGTGCTGTAAATTTGACCGCTTTGTGTGTGTCTGTCTGTGACACCGTAGCTCTTAAACAGGTGAACCGATTTGGATGCAGTTTTTTTTTAAGCAGGTTTTCTAGCGGTGGTTCTTAGACATGTTTTATCAAAATCCGTTCAGCCGTTTCAAGATGATCCGCTCCTATGTAAGCTGCGGTAGGGATCTAAAACGCATAATCATAGGAATGGAAAAACATTCCAAAGTAGGGACTTTGGTTAGCATGATTAATGTTTTATTTCTATACTAACCAACACCTACTGCAAGTTGATAGTTATATAAATACATTAGTAATTATATAAATGAATAAAACTTTTTACGCTATCCACCTCATTTGAAAAACACCATATGGCTTAAAATGAGTCATCGTAAGTCCGATGTGCAGAAAGGGCAGAGTTACATTGATACAATTTATTGATTCCGAGAAATGTGGAATTTACAGTAGGTACAGTTTGAATACTATCAAACAAGTCCTTTGTATTCAGTCGTGATCGAAGTATGTATGAATAAGACGAGTAAGTACAGCAAATATTTTTCTCTTACAATCATAATGGATACTAACAGCCATGGATGGTAACAGCCGCTCGGGTCAATCTTTAGGTAAAGCCGTGCTTGCCTAGGTTGGTCTGTGGATGGGTGACCACCCATTACATACCGAGTTTCCTCCGTGCCTCGGAAAGCACGTTAAGCCGTTGATCCCGGGTGTCCTTTGTAGATCTTTGACAGTCGTTAGGTAGTCAGTGGCCTGAAAAGTCTGACAACCAGTCTTACCAAGGGGTATCGTATTACCCAGTACTAACTGGGTTGTGGAGGTCAGATAGGCAGTCGCTGCATGTAAAATACTGGTATTCAGCTGCATCCGGTTAGACTGGAAGCCGACCCCAACATAGTTGGGAGAAGGCTAGGCAGATGATGAATCATAATGGATACTTATGATAATAGAAATGTCTGCTTGAATGACACAATCATCATTCTTATAGCTTATAGAGAAACACAATACTTGATTATAATAAGAAAGTTAAAAACATTATTGTTTTGAAAGATCCATAACAAACCGTTCAACTTGTATTTTCATAAGATGATGCAATACCTGGCCAGGTAGGTAGGTACAACCCAGTTCTAACTGGGTTATGGAGGTCAGATAGGCAGTCGCTCCATGTAAAATACTGGTATTCAGCTGCATCCGGTTAGACTGGAAGCCGACCCCAACATAGTTGGTAAAAGGCCAGGCAGGTGATGATTCCATACCTGGCCAGTTTTTTTCTTTAAACTTAAAAATGTAGCTTTATTTTCCTCCATAATCGAGGTTTGCATTACTACCCATAGTATAAGATTTCGCTCCGAAATCCCACAATACAAAATTTCGTTTTCTATGGTTTTTTTTACATGCCCACCTAATTAATAAGTTTCATTAACGACTGCCAAAAAGAAAAGGCACCAATTTTCGAAAATGATAATCAAAGTTGGGTATTCAATTAGTTTAAAAACGTTACAATACTAGCAGGACAAAATATGAGCCGCCCGTAAAAATTGAGCCTGTATATAATTCCTTCCGAACACAATCAGGGGGATTACTATGACATCTTAAAGCAGGAATAATTCCAGTGTGGGAAAGAGACAGCTATACAGATCATCTAGCGCCATCTCTTTCCCACACTGGAATTAGCTTTAAGACGTCATGGTAGGTCACCAGGGGGGTTACTATGACGTCTTAAAGCAGGAATAATTCCAGTGTGGGAAAGAGACAGCTATACAGATCATCTAGCGCCATCTCTTTCCCACACTGGAATTAGCTTTAAGACGTCATGGTAGGTCACCTGGGGGGTTACTATGACGTCTTAAAGCAGGAGTAATTCCAGTGTGGTAAAGAAACAGAGCTATACAAGTCATCTAGCGCCATCTCTTTCCCACACTGGAATTACTCCTGCTTTAAGACGTCATGGTAGGCCACCTGGTCAACAAACTATGCAGTAAACAGATAGTATATCAGAAATGTATAGTATCGTCAGAAAGCGGCTTACAAAGTAAATTATCTACAGAGTTCAAGGTGACATTGCTACTAAGATGATAAAGGTAAACGTGCACGAGTTTATCTTTTCCTTCAATATTTTGACCGCTGATAAATCATGTTAATTATTTCCGTCAATATATTGTTATAATAGACAACTACGTAAGTAACTTTTGACTATTTTGTTTGACTTTTATACATGAGGAGATGGACTGCTTATCAGAATCTGGGCTAGTGGTCGCAAGCGTTACTGCTGGGCATGAGGTCCTGGGTTCGATTCCCAAGTCGGGCCAAGTGTGATTGGGTTTTTCCATCAGATATTTCTCAGTAGCAGCCGGAGTCTGGATTTGTGCCCGGTTGATGGCAATAGGCTCGCCCCTATTACATGGAACTTAAACATAACTGGCGAAATGTAATGTCTAAGTACACCTCTGTCAAACCCTTTGGGGATTATAGGCGTGATAATATGTTAGGTTATAAGGTCAAATTATTGACTGAAGTTATGATCAGGTTAGATTACGGCTAATATAACCAATAACGATCACATTACCGCGGTAATATGCTGGTTAACTCGTTTATGACCATTACGACTTCCCGTCGTTAACAAAAGGTAACATAAGATTATGATGCAACATTTAATTTAAAAAAAAACGTAGAACACTCGTGAGTCAAAAACACCGAAAACGGCCTGGACTTCCCAGGATGCTCCTGGGGAGTCCAGGAGCTCCATGTCATGTCCCTTTTTACATCAACTTTTGTGATAAGGGTAGCTTTCTGGGCCATTATTAGGAAAATCCATGTGCAATTATAGCAGATATAAACTGACTGACCTATGTCTGTTTATAATTATGAAGCGATTGTCGACTCTGAACCGTCATATCCTGGGTTTTATTTTTGTTTCTGTATAGTATAGATAGGATTTATCTGAATTACTATGGTTAAACTAAATTAATAAAGGCTGTAAATAGATCCTTAACATAGCCGAAAGGCACTTGTTTTCCCCGTCTTTGCGATCATTTTTTTTTGTTCTAGACCATACCTGGGAACCTTCTAGTTACGGAGATATTAAGGGTCAAAAATCCAACTTTTTCACAAGTTTTTTTTTAAATACATGTTTTTAAAGTAAGATTTTTACTTTACACACATCCACGACCCCCTTACTATTCAATCCATTCAACAGCACAATGCTTTGAGTGCTTTCCATCGAGTCCTACCGTAAAACGTGATTTTTCACCAAAAAAAAAAAAAGAAAAAACTCGATTCCCAGCAATAATTTTTGCGTAAAGTTACTTAGTTTGATGTACAGAATGCTTGGTTGACGGCTATGTGAAGGGTCTGTTTACACCCTGTATAGTGGGTTTTATATTTCCGTTGCAAACAAATCATAAAATAGTTACATTGTTCCGATAAGTTATCAATTGATTTTGACCGTAACGAATTGTTAAAGTATCAGATTACACCACATTACAACAAATATGTACTAACTAATTACAGGAACTACGCTATCGATAAGGCAACCTAACGTCCTAGCAAATACACTATCAAGCATTTACCTACTTATATGAAAATGTACCTTACACCTTAGCAACTAAGTTCATATTTATCGAAACTGATTCTGGCAAAATAAGGGGTCAAAGGAGTTTGTATATAATATATTCTTACCTTGTGACTGGGTATAGTTGACTGAACTTCTGACATAAGTGTAGGCTGCAGGAGTTTTCTATGTGACAGTTCAGTGGCTTGCCTGGGAACAAACAGTAAGATGGAGGTCAGGTGGCCTACCATGACGTCTTAAAGCAGGAGTAATTCCAGTTTGGGAAAAAGATAGCGCTAGACGACCTGTATAGGTTTGTCCCTTCTCTACACTGGAATTACTCTTGCTTTAAGACGTCATAGTAACCCCCCAGGTGGCCTACCATGACGTCTTAAAGCAGCAGTAAATCCAGTGTGGGAAAGAGATGGCGCTAGACGACCTGTATAGCTCTGTCTCTTTCCCACAGTGGAATTACTCCTGCTTTAAGACGTTATAGTAGGCAGGAAATTCGTTTCTTTAGAAGTTCTTACGTCTGTGTAAAGCTGAGTTGTCTAGTTTCAATTATAATATTTCAGTTAAAGGACATCCATAGCTGTACAAAAGCCTCCTCAAAACATAAAAACAATGTTACTAGTAACAAAAGAAACGTTGTTTGAACCGTCCGCACAAAATATAATATGCGCTTCATCCATTATTTTGTTTTACACCTACAAAATTGCGCTGTTTGTGTTAGTTATTTTTCAGAGTAGGTACTCTGGTTGGTGCACGATTCGCCATAATTGTACTTTACCTACATACTGGGTTTTTTCTCGAATTCAATTACGTACGATGCATGTATATTATCTATTTTACACATCCATCCCAGCCGATGCTGAACAGATGTTCAATCAATAATCACTGTTTACCTACAATCTGTTATATACTACTATCGGACTATTTTATGCATCAAGGAAAACAAGAAATCTTGATAATTATAGGTACCTACCCACAGTTAATCACAAAACAGCGACCTTTAAAACGAAGAGGAAATACAATATTGAAATTCGCTAAAAGCGCAAACAATTAACTCGATAATGAAATCGGACAAACATTGCAGTGCATTCCTATTGTGATGGCCACTGAAATAAGTCTACAAATAATACACATTCTACCACTGATTACCGTTTCATTGAAAGAGTGAAGTACGAATTCTTTCCTTTGTTTCGCGTTTTACTTCATCTATTGTGTTTCGCGTTTTATAAGCCGCTTTTATACAACGCATTTTCTTTGCACATGTTTCCATCTACCAGATGTTATTACTACTTCTTACCAGTGGCGAAGGTGCCCCTACAACCCGATTCCTACCGACTTCCCTTTGAAAAATGGCACACTCAGTATTCTATAGCCAATAATATTCTATACAGTAAAGCTATGTACTCCGGCTTACCTCTCACAAAAATTGCCCCACTACATGGTTATGAAGCATATCAGTTAACAGGTAAATGCTGCTAATCCTAGCATAGGTCTACACTGGCCAAGCCACCCGCCTGATGATAAAATGAATACTATTCCGGAATCGAAGACCACAGCATAACAGACATAAAAATATGAAAACGAAAGCTTACCATTCTCATCTTCAGTAGGTGGATTGATAGGGGACCAAGTGACACCATGGTCGAAGGTTATCAGCGAGATCAGATGCTCCGGTCCGATGTTAGCAACAGGAGCCTTCGAGTCTACCCGCGAAGCTATGTAGATGCCCTTCAGACCTTCCACGCGGTACAAGTCAGTGAACGGGTCCTCAGTCACGTCCCTGAAAGTCACCCATTCTTTGTTTATTCAAAATATTTGGCCAGTAATAAAAGTGAGAAATTGCAGTGAAATGCTGATGATTGGTCAGTGTCACCTCAAACTGACATTCCTGAGACAAAAATAAATTAATTCTGCGGCCAAAATACTTGTTGTCCTTGTAGCCAAGGTTTTTTAAATTTAAATGGCACAGTGTCATTCCCTTCGGTAATGCTAATGACTTTTATGCATTTGGTTATAGACAACTTTTTTATTTTGTGTGTCATAGGACTCATAAGGCAGGGAAAAGAGGGCAAACCGAATGTTGTGGACAGTATCTTGTTTTGAAATTATATTCTAAAGGAAAAAATTACATATTTTTCATGTCATATAAATTCTAGCTCAGTCTAAACTTGTCTAAGAGTGATTTTAAGTATGAGTAACAACTAGTGTCGTTGTATAAAATTCAACTTACTCAAGCCAGCTGTCCTTCCAGTTAGCTTCAGGGAAGTAGCACAATATCTGCTCCAAACTCAGAACAAAGTTGTACTGTGTGAAATTGTTGCTTATCTCTGACACATACAGGTCCGCTAGAGAATCAGTGTGCATGACAGAGACAAATATACGTTGGTCAGTCACGTCTGCGATGTGGAACCTTCTTAGATCTAACTCTGTTTGAAACTCTGCCTTGTAGAACGGGCTTCTTTGGTGTGAAATGTGTAGTTGCAGGGAGTTTTTCTGGAAAAAAAGAAGAAATTGAAATCATTCTTGGATCACTATCTTGTTGCAAGGAACGCTGTATCTTTCATAGTTATTTTAGTCTATTGTTAGTTGGTAAAGGTCGTCTATTATTGGTTTTGTGAGCTTTGGCTTTCTTTAGGTGTACTTTTGGTGTAAGAAAAAGCATAATTGTACCTATCTGTCTGTGTGCGTGTAATATTGTTGCTATGTCAAGACAACGTTTCGGATCAACACACCAAACATATTCTAAAGTTCCGAGAGATTGTGTATTCATTCATACTCAAGCGATAAAAGCGAAGCGATAATGAGTTTCCTCAAAAAACCTTTTCTTACTATATACTTGGTTTTAGAGCTATAAACCGGTCTTAATCGACTGCATACGGTTCCAATAAACTATTACACTCACCGGCACGAAAACTTGGCCACACGTGATTTTGCTGATTATTTGCATGTTTGTCAATAAATTAAGGGTAGGTGGAATCAATAAGTGTCTCTTATACCTTAAGAACTTAGAAATGAAAAGATTACCTCACTAACAAATCAGTTCTTAAAATCACACACTTTCACAGTAATAAAGAATTTTCCACTCTCAATTTAAAAACACTACAATCTTAAAAATAAGTCTTTTTCTCTATTGTCTATACTTTTTAATATCGGGTGTTTCCTCCTCTAGCCCTGATAACCGCCTGCATTCGTTCTGGCATACTTTGAATGATATTTCTGACATCAACTTGCAGTAAACTGCCCCAAGCGGCCAGCGCTGCAGTTCGGAGCTGGTTTAGAGTTTACGGGGGGTTGGAGCTGGACTTTATCTTTCTTTTTAGCATGTCCCAGATATGCTGAATTGGGTTTAAGTCTGGGCTACGAGCTGGCCACTGCAATTTTTGTATGCCAACCTCTTCCAGATATTGTTCTACGCACTGTGCGACGTGTGGGCGTGCATTATCGTGCATTAGGAAGAATTTGTCGTATCCAATGAACCCCGAATAAGGCATTACGTGCTCCGCGGCAAATTGCCGCTCAGCGGACAGACCTCCGGCGTGATATCATGGCGACATGGAGAGAGCGACTGTTGCAACCCCGTGCAGGGCACGCTACCATAGTGGCGATAAGTCCCCTCTTTGAGGAGTGGCTAGAGAGGCGCCACGGCGCCCTAACCTACCGCCTGACGCAGATCCTCACCGGACACGGTTGTTTCGGGAGGTTCTTGCACCGAATCGGGCGGGAGGAAACGCCCGGGTGATTCCACTGCGAGGATCGTCCGGAGGACACGGTGGAGCACACCGTAGAGGTCTGCCCCGCTTGGGCGGAGCACCGCCTTGTCCTTGTAGCGGCGATTGGCGGCGGCGATCTCTCGCGTCCGGCCCTGGTTCAAGCCATGGTCCGGAGCGAGGGGGAATGGGAAGCCGTCACCACCTTCTGTGAAGCAGTCATGCTAGTGAAGGAGGTGGCAGGACGTGAGAGGGAAAGAACCTCACGTCCCAGCCGCCGCGGGAGACGCCCTGGGCGTCGGGGGTCACGTGGTGGCTCCCGGCCACCGTAGGCGCGGGCCTGTGGACGGCGAGTTATGGGCTAGCTCGCCGTCCGGCCGTCTTATGACGACAGGCCGTGTCGACGGCGCGTTTGTGTTCCACGCGCGCCTCAAAGAGATGTCAGCAACCGAGTAGGGGTCCGCATGGGCCGATGCCTGCCAGAGCTGCGGGACTGTTCGAAAGAGACACCGTGGCCCTGGAACACAAAGGGCAAAGAAGGAACATGGATGGGTTTTAGTCAGTACAAGTCTGACACTCCCTTCCGCTCCGCCCAGAGTGGGGGGGGTCATTTGATGATTTCCCATCCAAAAAAAAAAAAAAAAAGGCATTACGTGCTCTTGAAGAACTTCCTCGAGGTATCGAACAGCTGTTAGCCGATTTTCGATGATAACCAACTCTGTACGTGCGTTGGAACTTATACCTCCCCATACCATTATTCCATGGAAACTCACTGTTTCCGTGGTGGTAATGGGTAAACACCACCCTCCTCTTCTTCTCCACACTCGTTCCCAATCGTCTGGAGCACGTAAAGCTATTCGACACTCATCTGTAAACAGTACTCTAGCCCATTGCTCGTGGGTCCAGTTGACGTGTTCTCGTGCGAATTGAAGTCGAGCTACTTGGTGCTGTCTGAGAAGTTCTGGACCTCGTGCTGGTCTACGAGCTTTTAAATTTACTTCCTCCATTCGTCTTCTCACCGTACGCTCGTTAACATTAACGCCTCTCACGATTTGAAGCCGCCGGCGTATCTCAACAGCTGTAAGGTAGCGGTTTCTCAAAATCTCCAGGACAATAAAGTGGTCGTCTCGGGCCGATGTGCACCTTACCACTGCCTGGCCTGCGGGTGCACTGGCCTGTCTCCTGGTATCGTTTAAGAGCATACTGCATCAAAGACTGTGGTACGTTAAGCGCAATAGCAACTTCACGCTGTGTCAGCCCTTGGTCAATTAATGCTACGGCTTGTGCAACTTTTGCTGGTGTTAGTGGCATTTTTATTGGTTTTAAAGAACCTTTACTTATTGAATCAAAAGCACAAAATCACAATAATTCAATACCCGAACAGTACTTAAACTTTTCACAACACACAAATTTTAAACGTGAAGTTAGTTGCTCAAATGACCCGATTCAACTAAAAATTCTAAGTTTCGTCGTGGTGCACTTAAACAAAATGGATTACCTCTTGAACTAAGGGTAAAAATTTTTTGAGATAACTGCGTAACAAACATTCATAGAAACACTTAAAGCTTTTGCTATCGCGACTCGCGACATAAGCGCTTGGCCAAGATTCCGTGCCGCTGAGAGTATTTCGTTTAATTTTTTTCAAACGCCTCGATACCAAACAAAAATGATTGGTTGTTGCCATTTTGGTCCTAATCAAAATAACTGTTTACGGCTTGTCATTTTAAATTAAGTACACTTTAACTACATGATTTTATTTGTAATGTAATGTTATTGCTTTTTAAGAACAAAATGGTAATAAAACGGGCTTGGTAATAAAATGGTCGCTGAGATACCTACTTCATCAGTATTACAATGAATTATAATAACTTTTAAGATACATGAGGCACTCAAAGTAGGTAAGTTATAACAACTTAGCGGACCTAATGTTTTGTTTTTAAAATGAAACAGTCTAGTCTAGGTAATAACTTGAAGTATGCACAATTACGAGCTCATAATTTTAATTTATTATTAATATGCAAAGCTGTTTCTTAGTTGGACTTGGCCTTGTAACGTAAATGCATACGGTATAAACTACAAGCACATAATTTTTTGTAACATCAAAAACCATATTATTATACAAATTAATTAATACACCGAATATTTTAGATATATTCGACATAAATTAATCATTTCCTTTCGATTCATTTTAATCGGAAATATCATCGGCATTTTTTAATATTTAACAAGTCAAATCGAATAGCAATTCAGTTGAAAATAAATAACTACTAACGCAAAGACTATCTATTATTTTTAAATATCAAAATAGACATGATGACCTTTTTATTACTTTACATACCTATTTCCCAAGGTATGTTGCAACATTATTTAAAACAATGTAGATTCGCTTATGAACCGAGAGAGATTAGTAATATTTTTGGCAACCGATGTGCACACTTGGGTAGGTAGGTACTTGAATGTTAAAACAATCTGTTTTATATATTTAGGTTAGGTTTAATTTATTTTCTTAATTAGTTGTTCTATGCATTTTGACAGTGTAGCGAACATGGCCAGAGATTGCACAGGATAGAGAGGTTTGGAAGGAGAAAGGAGAGTCCTTTGCCCAGCTGTGGGACTGCATCATCATTTCAGCCGAAACACGTCCACTGCTGGACATAGGCCTTCCCCTAAGTGACGCCACATTGACCGGTCCCGTGCGTCTCGCATCCAGCGGATCCCTGCAACCTTTACCAGGTCATCGGTCGACCTAGTGGGAGGCCTTCCAACGCAACGTCTTCCAGTTCGCGGTCGCCACGCTGTGGGACTAGGGCTAATAAAAAAAAAAATGTGAGCCGTCACGGGACGCCTGGCAGATGTGAAACATCGACATTATTTTGTAAAAGTAATATGCAGAAAAGAACAGATTGTGATAGGAACTAAATATGTCATAATGATAAAATAAAATATTAAGATTTTTTTTCCAGATAACGATGACTATTTATTGAATAAACATTTATTTTCATTAAATACAAAAATTTACGAATTTATTTCAAATCGTGACTACTTAATTCGTTTAATCAGTGACTTCGGTAATAGTTATATTCGATGTTGCCTCTGAGGACGGTATTACTGTGACAATTGGTCGATGGTAACTGAAGTATGTTACAAAAGTCAAAGTCAAAAGGCGACGCGTCGCCACGGCATGCGTCGCCACGCCAGAAATCGGTTTTACGTGCGGCTAAAGATGTTTCACATCAAAAATTAAAAATGTGGAGGAGTTTGGAATGATGTACTCCATGCGTGGTAATGATTTGTGCGTCGATGTCCCTTCCACCCTGTATATACCACTGACACCATATAACCATTAACTTAATTAGCACGGAAACAAAACCATCATCATTCTCTTGCCCTTATCCCAATTCATTTGGGGTCGGCACAGCATTTCTTCTTCTTCCATACTTCTCTATTACTCGTCATCTCGCCAGACACCTCCTTTCTTGCCATATCATTTTTTACACAGTCCATCCATCGTTTCTTTGGTCTTCCACTACTCATATACCCATCCACATTCATACTCAAAACTTTCCTCACAACATTTTCCTCATTCCTCCGCATCACATGCCCATACCACACAACTTTTCAGTCACCGGCGCCACTTTCAGACTTCCTCTTACGGAAACAAAACCAATGCAGGATAAAGTTGTTTTAATTTAATTAAATGTTCCTATAGTGAAATTAAAGTTATAATTATTTATCGTCATGCACAATATACCTAAACAAGCAATTTAGAATGTCCCGAATAATAATATGACTCATACATAGAGTAGGTCAATATCCCTACCTAAAAATAAAACAATCATTCAAGCAGTTTACTTGTATTGGTAAATATTATTTATGTACAGTCAAACACATTAATATTTGATTAAAATAGGAACATTTCCATGACGTTCTAAGTTTTATGTATAGAAAAAGTTTGGTATAACGTTGCCGCACCTACACATCTAGCGAACTGAATAATGGGGATTGTATCGATTTAAATATGGAGCTCAAGGAGTGTTACTGGCATTTATAAAAAAAAAACCTTGTTTATGGATTAGAAACTTGTTTTAGTCGGAAACGAATTCTAATGAAGGCACGGTCTCCTCTAAAAAAAAATGATGTAAGTTTCACAGATATCTATGCCTGTGAGTAGTATAGTATAAAGCTGAACGTTTTTAATACTTTAATTGTTTAAAGATTTCCTATGAATTTAACCTGAACACGGTTTGTTTCACTTTCATCAGGTGATCAGAAACTTTGTAAGAAGAAATGCAGTAAATATTTCTGGCTGTGTTTGTCTGCTTGTGTTTTTAAGTATTTTATTTCAAGTTTCTCAATCTTTTTTTAAACAGCTACTAATAAAACTTCCTTATCTAGTGTCAAACGGTTACTTAGAAAAAAGGCACTTAACAACATAAAAAAGCAAGCCAAGTGCGAGTCGGACTCGCGCATGAAGGTTTCCGTACCATCGTAGTAGGGGAGCCCCCTTATTTTTTTTATAATTTGTTGTTTAAGCGGCAACTGAACAGAAATACACATTCTGTAAAAATGTCAACTGTCTTCCTATTACGAATCATGAGACAGAGTCCGCTGACAGACAGACGGACGGACAGCGGCTTAGTAATAGGGTTCCGTTGGTTGCCCTTCGGGTACGGAACCCTAAAAAGAACGACATACTGATAACAGTGCCATTTGTCACTGTGTTGCAAAGAATGACATACTGACAACAGTGCCATTTGTCACTGTGTTGCAACCCAACACTTTGCTACAATAACTCGAAACTCTTGTTTATAATTTCGAGGTCACAGAAAGCACGGTTTCAAGTTGGAAATACCCTCACTTCGAATTACGAAAACAATGACATCACTTTTAAAGCTCTGCTATCGATCGGGAGTCGGGACTCAAGTAAACAAGCCTTCCTAGAAATGTATAGAGATATTTGTCCCACTTTATCTTGTATGGGCAATGGGTACATTTTTTCTTCGAAAGGCAAACCCGCTTAGAGAGGATCAAGTTGCTCTCTAATGTTTCAATCAACGATATAAGATGTTACCATTCTTGAAACTGACTTAAATCACTCTTGAAATCTTACAAGTGAATTTCAACTGTAGATAGTGTTGCATAGAGTTTAAATCAGATCGCTCTAGCTCTACACGTGTGTATCAAGAGTTTAGAGTGGTGTCAACTCAAAGTAATATTTATTATTATATCAAGTGATTAGTAAAAAACGTTCGCTTTCATCACTCATGCGTACATGTTCCCCAATCGATAACAAGAATACGAAACAATAAAACGTTCAGTAAGTACTTGAAGCTAGACTAGTGACGTACGTTAGCAGGCTTATAAATATAAAGATTAATTAACTTTACAAGGCCAACTATGGATTAGTTACTTGTAACACTACAAGTTTATTTTTTTGCGGCAAGGTAGCTGTAGCATTTATTACTTAAAATGATCTGAAATTACTAGTTTACAACAAGGTCATGTTATTATCCTAACATTAAACACTACATAAGGAAGAAGCTCAGTACAAGCCAATTTCTTCAAGTTTACAACACAAGGAAATATGATATTCTATTTAGAAACAGGTTTCTAAGAAGCCTCGTATGTTTTGCGATTGCCTAATCGAAACTAGTTACTAGCGTGTCGGCGAATTAATTGTAAACATACCGCAGACTACACAAAAAGCTAAACTTGGATTTTCCTGGTCAAATAAAACAGATGGTCCTGCTAGGTGGATAATATTCACAAGGACAAGATATAAGGAGATTAAAACTATCAATCTTTCCTAATCCAGATTCCCGTTCGTCTAGAAAGCATAATGATGAACTCGATTCCATCCAGAACTCAAATTCAAAGCATGTATTTCAATTAAACCATTTACAGGCACTTATGAATTGTAGCTGGGAAACGCGATGTTGGCCGGAGGAAAAAGACTTGGCTACAATACATTCGAGAATGGTCTGGAATGGTCTGGATTGCTGCTGAGCTGTTCCAACTCGCAAAAGACAAAGAGAAAAATTCCGAGTTGATGACCTTCAGTAATTGGAGAGGCACGAGAACAAGATCAATTGCCAAGAAGTCGGCCAGAAAGTTGACGATGGTTTCCTGTTCAAAGACATTAGATCTCTATGGAGGAGAACGGGCCAAAAAAGGGCTTTCTCTCTCCAGGATCTACGGTCCACGACAGTCACAAAATTGGAAGCTTCCAGATATTGTTTCATCATATTATGTAACTCACTGCGCAGTACGAGGTGTCTAACCAGAAAAGGGCAGATTGATTGATGGTAATGCGAGGCGCATGATTAGTTGTATGTGTAGTTTGTAACTCAAGCGAAAATGACAGGCTCAGTGAGGAGCCATCTGCCTTTTTTGTCCAAACTAATAATTACTCTTCTAATCTAGAAAACCATAGGCAAACAAATTACATATGGTATGTCGCGGATATGAGTCAAGTTATGCGCACAGCCGTGTGGAACTTTCTGCCGGCATCTGTGTTTCCTCCCACATTTAACCCGTCTGCCTTCAAAGCAAGAGCGAACAGGCATCTTCTGGACACGCTCGTTCCATCATATACATATATCATCCATCGCTTTCCATCAGGCGTGATCGAGGTCAAGAGCAGGCACATTTAGCAAAAAAAAGGTAGGTATTCTGCATGAAAAATAGAAGTATATGCATTGTATTTACGTACAGAAAAACCGAACGTAATTTTAAAGAAAAAACTTCACGCAAATTTGATTACATTACACAAAAACGATAAATTGTGGCGATGGAGCGGATAATTACATAAAATAAAGTTCAAGAACTATATTTGCATATTCACATTATTGTAATTACACATACACAACAACAGCAGTGACCTACTTTGGCAAATAGCGAACGAACACCTTTATGAGTTTTGTTTTTAATCTATTTTATTTTCGTACAAATTGTCCTAAATCAAAATCAAATCAAAATATTTATTTGCTAGAATATGGTACATAAGGTGTTACAGTAAATTAGTTTCAGCATATCCTGCCATAACATGGCGTGCAAATGTATTCACAATAAGCGATGTCAATTATTCTAACTTACAAATTACGATTCTATTGACTTGATGTCCTCTAAAATTACAGATTCTATTGACTTGTCTTCTAAGTAGTCATTAACGGTATAATATATTTTAATTAATAATAGTTTGAAAAGTATTTTTTTAAATATTGTCAGCGGTAAGTCTTGAAGATTATTTGGTAAATGATTGAAAATAATAATCGACATGCAGTATACATTTTTCTTAAATAGTTTTAGTTTTATTGGTGGCAGCCGAAGTCTATCTTTATGCCGTGTTCGGCTATTTGGTCTGTCAGTGCTAGATTCAAATAAATTGTAGTTTCTCTTAACAAAAACACATATTTCAAAAATATATAGACATGGCAAGGGAAGAATTTTAAGTTTTTGAAATAGTGGCTTATAGCTGTCTAAAAAGTGAGCTCCACAAATTGCTCGGATACATTTTTTTGGGCTTTAAAAACTCTGTC
This sequence comes from Noctua janthina, assembly GCA_963576755.1. Classification (NCBI taxonomy): domain Eukaryota; kingdom Metazoa; phylum Arthropoda; class Insecta; order Lepidoptera; family Noctuidae; genus Noctua; species Noctua janthina. The sequence continues at coordinate 6,961,010 of OY755063.1, read as the reverse complement.
AAAATCTACTGAGTTGCCCCATATTACAATACCGTATCTAAGTACGGATGATACATAACCATGGTAAGCCAGCATTGCAGTTTCACAGTTTACTGTTTGTCTAATTCGTTTCAGGACATATATAAAACGATCTATTTTTGCAAGAATCTTATCTATATGTGTTTTCCAATTGCAATTTTTATCTACCGTTATACCTAAGAATACACAATTATCGACAGTGGTCAAGTGAGAATTTTTATAGTGAATGTCCAGTTTATCTACGTTTGCGTTATATGTTTGAAATTGTATTATGTTTGTTTTAGTCATATTTATTTTTAAGTTATTTTTTTCTAGCCATACTACTGCATTATCCAGAGCTTGGACGGTTTCCTTTTCTAAGGTTTTGTTATTGTCACTCTTAATCATTATTGTGGTGTCATCAGCGAATAGTATGCAATCTTTACCTATCGTCTCTGCAATGTCGTTGATGTAAACTAGAAAAAGTAGTGGGGATGCAATACCTCCCTGTGGCGTGCCATAATTATTTTGTTTATATCCCGACCTATAGGTTTTTCTTTCCCTTTGACAGGTTTTAGTTATTTCCACACATTGCATTCTTTTAGAAAGATAACTTTTTATCCAGTCGTTAGCCTTGCCCCGGATTCCATAATGCTCAAGCTTTGAGAGTAGCGTTTTATGGCAAACAAAATCAAAAGCTTTTGTCATGTCTAGGAACACACAACTTATCTTAGATTTTTGATTCAGACTTTCAGTTATGTATTTTACTAGCGCAAAACAAGCTAAAGTAGTGGAACTGCCCTTTCTAAAACCGAATTGTTCTTTTTTAAGAATATCACAAGTTGTTAAAAAGTTCTCTATTTTAATGCACATAATCAACATTCAGTCGAATTGAGAAAAAATATTCCTTTTGGTAGGTAGTTGAATTGGGATTAAGGTGTTTTGTTTTATGGTGTTTAGAAATCGATTCTCATCAAGTCTGTATATGTACTTAGTTTCTTTAGCTAATTTCATTTTGTCCCCGTCTAATCCACCAACTCAATAAAATTGCACAAGTTTTATTCGCAAATCATCCTGTCCTCATTCCTTTCCTACAGAAGTGCATCTCACTCTGACTTCACGAATGCGACATTGCACGCGCACATTTTCCGAGATGCCATCCAAAAACATCCATATGGCTCATTAGAATGCACATTAAGTCTCTTCTGTCATTGACATAATAATATAGCAATAGGCCGATAATAATTCTACATATGCCTAAAACTGATTTAATTTTAAAAGAAAACTTCGACAAAAATATGACTTGATTGCTTGCAAACACCCGAATAATATTGACAATAATTTCTTCGACTATTTCAGGAACACGAAAATTTTAATTCTATGTACGATTTTAAATAATAATTGCTAATCGAGTTTTTCCTTCGAACAAGAATTCTCTGTTACAATTTGCAAAGGAAATAATATTTTTAGTAGGTAACTCTCATTGTCATGCCAAATGCTTTATCGAATTTTAGTGCTAAAATTAGAAGACCGTTGACCTATTAACTCGACTTCCACTTTAGACCAAGTGTTGCAGACATATTAATACCTAGAACACCTAGAGTCCTAGATGCAAGCCCTCTTATTCTCTCAAAACACTATATTCCTCAGAGTAGTAGAGGTGAAATACGTGATTGAGTTTCATATGATTATAATAAGTATGGAGACCAAACCTAGCAATTTGTAAGACACCTCGCATTGAATGCCACAGAGAACAAACCATACAAGCAGTCCGTAAACATTACTCAATCTGGGAATAAAACCAGTTAACCAAGTGCCATTATTTTCATGCTCCGAGTTTCCAAAAATTGAGCCAAATGAAGTTTTGATAATATTAAAGACGTTTTTGGATACATTATCGGTAAGATATGGATCTAAGAAGAAAAAGAAGACGTTTATTCAACCAAATACGTAAATACCAATATTTACTTATTGCCAGACACGACGACTTAGGTCAATAAATATAGATCGCCTAGGCCGCGTTGATAGACGTTGAACTCAACGCGTTTCGATACAAACAATAATATCAAGTCAATAACCCAACGCATTATACATATACGCAAATATTAAGTTAGTAGAGGACACTAATGAATGCGTAAAGTGGTGCATACATTACCGTATCAACCGAGGTGATTCGGGTAATTCGTGTACTAAGTACTAAGGCATCAGACTGTCAAGGAGTGGGTCAATTTGCCGTATTATTCGCTTGACAAGCCACTTCCTTGCTACATATACAACATTATTTATACGAGTATACGGAGGGGTGGACTAACAAGACGGTAGACCACAATACCGCTGGATGACACTTAATTGATGACTCAATGCCGTCCATGACGTGACGTAACTAAACCAAGTTAGTACTAAACCTGATTTACTCATTGCCTTGTGACACAATTTGATTTTCCTGTCAGAAAAACATGTTTTCCTTTGAAACTAAACGGTTGTTGAACCAAAGACGGGTTTTTTCAAGTTTTTGCAATCTTTGTACCGGTCATCTTAGAATGATATATACTGAATTCACCCCATTAGTCTGCGGAGGTCGCAGTCCCTTACACCCTGTATACAGGGTGTAAACAGACCCTTCATATAGCCGTCAACCAAGCATTCTGTACATCAAACTAAGTAACTTTATGCAAAAAATATTGCTGGGAATCGACTTTGTTTTTTGGGGTGAAAAATCACGTTTTAAGGTAGGACTCGATGGAAAGAAGTCAAAGCATTGTGCTGATGGATAGATCGAATAGTATGGGGGTCGTGGAAGTGTGTAAAGTAAAAATCTAACATTAAAAACAAGTATTTAAAAAAAAAACTTGTGAAAAAGTTGGAACTTTGACCCCCAATATCTCCGTAACTAGAAGGTTCCCAGGAATAGTCTAGAACAAAAAAATGATCGCAAAGACGGGGAGAACAAGTGCCTTTCGGATGTGTTAAGGGCCTATTTACACCCTTTAGAATGTCTTCAGGCAAGTTTTCTGACAATTGCGAAACCGACCTACATGATAAAAGTGCCAAAGCTTCTAAGAACACCACAAACTTGATAATACACTCTCAAATAGCCTTAGATTAGTGCTATCAACTTCGCGACATATCTTCGCTGCTAGCCTATTATGATATCAAATGGATGTGTAAGCATTTGAGGGATCGCATTGAACTAAACATGTTGTTCCAACTGTGCGTCACGTTGATGAATCAGACATTTTGTGTAATGTGTAGTCATAACGTTATACCTACAAGTTCAACTTTGTATTGAAAACACAACTGTTTCTGTATAGTCTTCGCAACAAGTTGACAATTTATAAAATAGTGTGTAAAATGTTTTTTATAAACATACGAACATTGTGCGTAGTGTGCAAACAATCGATAGAGCGATGTTGTTCTGCTCGTCACATATTACTTTCGCATGAGTTAACGTCTGATAACGGAATAATACGATACAATGACATAGTGTGGCTAGAAGTTTGAGAAAACAAGGAATGTTTTCAAACAAAGAGTTCATAGTTGAGTGATTGGGAAGAGAACTGAGAAATTGTCTATTTCGATGACTCAAAGCGGTTCATGTTGGATCGGGCGTAGGAATAAGTTTATCGGTTATGTACCTTGTTTATTTATTAAATGTTTCCTGTGCCGCCTGTTTGGTGAGAGTGACCTTTTGTTCGGGGCATCAAATATCGTCTGCGTTTGGAATGTTTTGTTTTATTTTCATATACAAACTTTATGTACTAAGTGTACATAGTGTACTGGTACACAGGCGGACTTTTATATGTTCATGATTTTTTTATTGCCATTATCTCGTTTTATTTGGGTTCGGCGCAGTCAGTACGTTTTCTTCTTTAGGTAGCTCTCTACATATACTAATCATCGACCAAACAACCCGATACTTGTATGTAAGTACATGAAATTAGAACACCGTAGGAGTCGGACCCCTTTCTAGCCATATAACATTTCACATCCATCGTTTCGTTGGTTTTCCCTCTCAAAACTTTCCTCATAACATTTTTCTCATTCCTTTTCATATTTTATTAAGTTATTTACTTATTAATAGTGAAAGACGTCACAGTCTAGATGATTTCATTGAGTATGCACAAGATCAAGCTCAGTCGACAAGATTTAGTTTTGAAAGTGGTTATTTCCCAATCTTTTTACATCTTTTATTTAATGATTGTCGTTTTTAGTGTCAGTCTGTGTGACCGAGTTGTTCCTCTAAACTATGTAACAGATTTTGATGCGTTTTTCGCCATCATTGAGGAAATTTATTACGGAGGGCTTCTGTGTTTATTAAATTGACAAAAACTTACTGTAGGTATATTATAAAGAAATCTCGATATTTGGTCTAGCCTTAAAAAGTGCGAACAGCCAGAGACGATGGATGGACTGTGTGAAGGACGATATGGCAAGCAAGGAGGTGTCTGATGAGATGACGAACGAGTAATAGAGAAGGATGGATAAAGAAGACAAGCAGGCGCCGACCGCAAATAAATTGGGGTAAAGACAGGAGACTGATGATGAATGGTGAGCCAGGGACGGGTCGGTAGTACTATTTTAAATTAAAACAATGGACTTGGATTTAGACTAAACACTCCTTCGAGTCGAGTTCACGACATAATATTATTATCAGCTGATAATTGACGCAAATGCTATAAGAAAATATTATGAGTGTTTTATTACACCACACAACATTGTTTTGACCTAGCAAAAGGTGACTTCTATAATAATAATTGATTGATGCACAATAAATTTCTCTCAAGACATTCCTATGTTTGCTTTTACGCATTGTCAACTTTTGTTTTTCTGGTAATGATGCTACAACGTAGGTTAAGTATTTGGTAGGTATTTTACTGTCATTAGAACTATAGACAGTGTTTTTTTTTTTTTTTTTTTTTATCTTAAAGACGCAAATATTAGTGGGGGGAACTTGTTTTGCCAACTTTCTCTTCTAAGGTTAGAATATCATTTTTGTTTCGTTTTTTAATCATAAGCATCAACAAAGGCCTAAATGTGTGTTATTTTACGATAGTTTAAAAAAAAATATACTTTAAGAAAGAGTTTATTAAGACTCACCTCTTTGGATTGTTTGGTAGCGAACATGTAGTCTCCTTTAATCTGGAAGTCTTTGGCTTCTTCGAAGAGTATCTCAGCATTAGCAAGGTCTGTAGGGTCGCTGGCACTGAAGACTGTGCTTGTGCCGTCTGGCTTCCATCGCTCCATATAGAAGACCTTCGAGAAACTCGGACCAGAAGACCAGAAGAACGTCTTCACGAAGCTTTGGATCATTTTGAAAGTCTTGCCGCCGTCCAGTGTCAAATATAGCTAAAGGAACGAAAACGCACTTTTAAATGAATGCAAGAAGAGTAAAATCCGGATATAAACCACTTTAAAAACAAGAATGATAGCCAGTAATAAAAAAGACTACATCCATACATGCATTCAACCATTAAAGAGTTGTCCTAGCCTCTTGACGGTCAAACCGGCGGTGTATAACCGTATGATTGGTAATATCCCTTCGGCCATGTCCTCCGTTATTGTGCCACTCACAGCCAGATACAGCTGCCACTTGATCCAGAGCTTATGAATCACGAATCATATCAATCAAATAGGTCGTTGGTTTGAAATTTATCGCAACGGCAATGATTTGTTATCGAGTCGATTCGATATAATAAATTGCTGGCAATTGTACAGCTGATAGGTATATGAATTAAAAAATATTTTAGTCATCGCACGACATTTAGACGAAAGCTGAAAGAGTTTTGAGGTCCTGAATCAAACTTTTTAGAAAGGGACCACGAATATCGGCGGTAATATAAAGATGCACTTACTTTTCTGTTGCTGTCAACTTTGTCCAAAATGACGTATTTGTCAGGAAACTCCTCGTCGAAGGACAGCTCGCTAGGATGGAAGACGAGATCTGATCGGTGGATGTTGCGTCCATTGTCGCTAGTGTAGAACAGCTTCTTGTTCGTCGAGTCGACGAATACGCACTGCGAGGAAAAATGGAACATGAAGTTGCAAATACTCTAAGCAAATACCTAGGTAGGTACTGATATTTTTAGGTGGAGAAGAAGGTAGAATCTATATCTATACTAATATTATAAAGCTAAAGAGTTTGTTTGTTTGGTTGAACGCGCTAATCTCAGGAACGCCTGGTTCGATTCTAAAAATTGTTTTAGTGTTGGATAGCCCATTTATCGAGGAAGGTTATAGGCTATAAAATTTTACGCGGACGAAGGTCGCGGGCAACAGTTAGTGTTATAATATAGCTAGAACGGAAGTGAACACTATGGACTCAGACTGGGGCAAAAATTTATTGTGAAAAAAAATAACAATTAAATTGCCAAATTTAGTTTCAACTAACAACTTAAATAATGAATTGTAATTGCAACATAACACAATTAACAATTAATTAATTGTGCTTGTAAAACTTTGCAATTACATGGACTGTAGAAGAAAAGATGTTTTGGGCAGACTCCGATCAAATTTAGAGAAATTCTGTAGGATATATATATATATATATATATTCTGTATGATATTAGATTTTAAACTATCATGGTCACTAACATTATCATTAACACTAGAAACGGGATTTTTACCATGTTCACTGATTTGTTTGAGTTCCCGATATCAAACAAATCACAAAACAAAACAAATCAGTAAACATGGTAAATATCCCGTTTCTAGTGTTAATGATAATGATATCGACGATAATAGAAAAAAGTATCCAAGAGAAAGAATAAAAACTTTACTTAGTTACATATTATATGGTGTTTCTGTATTGAAATTTACATCCTACTTTATTAATCATCCATAATCATTTCATAATCGTTGCCGGACATCGGAAGCTGGGGTAACTTGTAATTACGGAAACTGGTATGACGTCATGATGACTAACCGGATCCTAATTCGCTACTGCAGAAGTATATTTTATCAAAATTACCAACGATTTATTTCCCGAATTCCGGTGTTTTTATAATGTTACGAATATACTCGTTTTTTTTTTCTTTTATGGTCAACGACGGAACGAGCTAGCCCAAAAGAAGCCTATTAACTCGCGATTTAAATAAATTGGGGTCATTTGAACTTGGGAACACCGACGCAGGCAGGCAGGGAATTCCACTCCTTGGCTGTGCGCATAATAAATGATGCAGCAAAGCGTTTCGTGTGATTGTGTGGAACATCGACAAGGTATGGGTGATAACCTGCAGTACGTCTGGACTCCCGAATTATTGTTAGTTTCACTGGATTCAATGAATAATTATTGCGAATTTAGTTTTGTACCTAAAACCTATTTAGAAAAAGTATTGTACATATTTAAAACCTCGAATAACCACTATAATGGGGAAAAAGCATGGATTCATATTTAGTGTTTACGTAAGTATCGGATTTAGCTGACGCTTATTGGGAAATCAAAAATCAAAATATTTTATTTCACATAGGCCTAGATGGGCACTTATAAAACAACGACAAAAAGTTGCACGGTTCGGGTTGGTTGTTTTCTATGGAGAAGAACCGGCAAGAAACTCCATGGTTACTCTTTTACACTTTTTTTGGTTACTCGGGAGCATACATAAAAACTAACTTGTTTCGCACCGCCTCACTCACATAACATAGATTACCTACTAACTGTAAACTTCACATAGGTAATATAATACAACAAAATTTAACGCCAACATAAATTATGGTACAAATACAAAACTACCATTCGTCAATAATTATTTACAATTGTATTGTAATGGTAATAAGTACCAACAATTCAAACCGAAATATTGGCGAATTACATACATGTTTCTATACCTGGGTGTGAATGAACTCAAGTTCTATCACCTGGCTTATTAGGCCAGTATTATTATTATTATCTTCACGACGTACAACATCTGCGGCAGATCCGTTATGTTCGGTAACCGACATCATAGAAATTGCACGTTAGAAAAACTTGAACACATTAGAAGATTCTAAAAAAAAGACCCCTCTGGGCTGAGCTCTACGCTGACTTTGTAAAAAAGGCTTTCGTAGTGGTATGAAATAAGCCAAGATACGCTTTTATTTGGCCACACCAAACATTCTACAAAGTAAACCTACACATATGTTTCTCTTGATACAAATTCTTGACATCTACGAAAGTTCAATGAACTCATGCATGACGTGATATGAATGCGACTACCTGTCTAATAAAGGATTTAAACCTTCCTGACGATTCTGAGATTATGCTACTTCTAAACGGTCACAAGATACCCGTATTTTTAAGTAAACTATGTATAACATGGGTCGTCAATGTCGACATTTTCACCAGATTCCAGTCTTAATTTGGTGATAACAAGTTCGTTTTAAGTCCTTTGTGTATTTTTTGATTTGAATGGCAATAATACGTCATTGTTATCGTCTATAAAACATGGAAATTCCTGTCACAATTAAATAGTGTGAATGTATGTAATTACACCCATTGATATAAGTAACAACCTATTCCAACTCAACTATTCACCACCACCAAATATCAGATTTAAAATACACGTAAATAAAGTGTTATCTTCTGATAAACAATGATAACAATGTTTGTTGTTTTTGTTTTATGAACAGACAATGTTCATACGTAACTAATACTAAGCAAAATAATTTCATAATGATTATGCTTTTTATTGTAAAATACAATAAAATTTCATAAAAAATAAAGCTTTGGAACCATTGTGTTATCAAAACAATTGTATTGTATTGTATTGTATAACGGGCTGGTGTCCGCAACTCCACGTCAAAGCGCGCATTTTGCGTGCGGGTGGGAAATCTATTCGATCCACCCTAACTCCCCGAGAAAGGCCAGCAGCGCCTTGGACCTTTGTCAAAACAAATAATTGGTTGACTTGTGAATGATATAGTAATGGAAGGAAAATTAAATGGTTATGTCCTCCATTATCCTTAATTTTATCTTTGTTCCAAGTACATGACCACAGATTAAGGATAATGGAGAATTCAATAGAAAAAGTGAGGGCAGTTGTATAAATAAAAAATCCTCATTACTATCTATATAGTGCACACGATCTTTGACAGTCGGTAGTCAGTGGCCCAAAAGCCTGACAACCAGTCTTACCAAAGGGGTATCGCATTACCCAGTACGAGGGTTGTGGAGGTCAGATAGGCAGACGCTCCATGTAAAATACTGGTATTCAGCTGCATCTGGTTAGACTGGAAGCCAACCACAACATAGTTGGGAAAAGGCTAGGCAGATGACGACTATCAAGTGCACAAAAGATAAAATAACCATTACTTAATCATTTATAGGGTGATTTAACATTAAAACTTATAAGTCGTACCACAGAGTCACATTATCTATCTGGACTAGAATTTTGCTTCAAAGTAATGTCATTATCAAACCACAAATTGTAGGATTTTTTTATTTCTACTACACCTCTTGGATCAAGTAAAAAAGGCTCTACCTGCACACTTACAATAAACAATCATAATTATTGTGTGCAGGTAATAATGCAATTATGAAAACCTATTCATAAACTTTTAAATAGGTAGTTTCTTTTAAAAATGGTTTCAGGTTTGATTATTTACATTAACCATTATTATATATGATTAATGTAATGACAAACAAACAAATGATTCAGATGTGTATTATTAGTCAATACCATTATAATTTTAATTTATTTTATATTATTAAAATTAATTATTTTTAAATTTAATTATTATGTTTTTTTTTGTTCCAATGTATAACTATGATCTTAAATGGATTGAAATAAATGATTTTGAATGTGAACACAAATTATTAACAAAACATTTTCAAATTTTTTAAAGGATGAGGAAAATAAATATGGCAGTTATTGAATTTGTATAACTTCCTCATACTAATATGTAAGTGCTTCAAGAATCATTAGGTTGCAATTGCACTAGCAGCAACTTTTATTTTATGGGAATTCCCCTACACATTGACTCCTATTAATAGACGGAACACAAAATCAATGTTTTTTTTTATTGTATTTCAAAGGAATAAGTATGTAAAAATATATAAAATATGTATAAAACATAAATGAAGGAAAACAATATAAAAAATAAACACTATGATAGTGTTTATTTTTTCATTTCATTTCCCTAATAAATAAAAAAAATAAAAAAGATAATATCAGCAATACTACATTTATTGAATGGTATTATTTTATTGTATGCTCTCAAAAGGAGATAACAATTATAACATCTGGGCATTATGCCATATTTATACCTAAGCATTTGGGAAAAAAAAAGTGTAAGTGTTGCAGGTATGGTAGAAAAAGATAATGCAAGAGGAAGATACATTTACAGTCCAATGAGTTGCATTACAGAAAGTTGGTCATCGATTTTTTTTAATACTCACAAATTCAGGATATTTCGGATGATTGTAGAACTTATCCAGCTGTGCATATCCACTGTCAGGGCCATCTCCCAACTTGAAGTCCTCTGTCTTATTTGTGAAGTTCTTGCCATAGTCATAGGAAATGAAGAGTGCTGATGGTGACACTCCTCCTTTGTTCCTAGGACTTGAGTCCCTGGCTAGACAGATAATGACATTAGACCCCTCACCCACCCAGTGGACCATTAGCTGCTGATGACTGTCATTGAGATGTGTTGTCTGTGGAAGAAATAACTTTTTAATTTTTGAAAGTAGGCTTCACATTTTTATAACAAGTGAAAGTGTGGCTGTAAACTCAATGCTTGTAAAAATGATTACAGACTGTTAGATTGCAGTAAAATAGAAAGTTTTATATCTGAAACTATAAAAGAGGGTGTCCTATTAAAATAACACTTAATCATATTCTGTAACTAAGTTCTTTTATGTGTGGTAAAGATGAATTGAAGATTAATTTGGCATTAAAAACCAATTTTGAATAAAAAAAAAAAACAAAGTACCTACCTACATTTAATAGTAATCTACCTGAGAGAAAAATATCCTCAAAATTGCTTAGTCATTATGACAATAACGTCTAATTAAAAATAGACCAGGTATGTTTACTACTAAATATAAATATTGAATGTACACGGCGTTCTGGGCTGAAACTTCAGTGTTCAGACAAAAGACGTCGTCATTCAAAGATAAAAATAGTAGAAAGTGAACACTACAATATTGCAAGGTAAACAATGCAACAAAATATAAATACTGGAACGAATCATACAGGAATCGGGTTCTAGTATCCTAAATCAAAGTAACAAAGGGGAGCAATCGTATTTAATAAGGATATGGACCATTACCCATGTACTTATGTTTTTCTGTATAGCGGGACTTGTTAACGTAGTCGCTTCACGTTTTCTCCTTTCATAACGAGAGTCTTCATTCTCGGCGTATCTGTTGATAACTTGCAATTTTCCACGACTCGGCTGCGAATCCTCAGCCACGTACAAAGTGTTGCCCGGCGTCCCATACTGACGCAAAGAAACAGCGCACGATATCAAACACAGTAAAACAATAAAGCCGATACCACGTCCAAATGCCAACAACATTTTGTAATCACTGCATATCCAAACACATCCAATCGAATCCAATATTTCAATGAAACTGCTGGAAATTGCGTTGCTGCGCCAAAGCCAATCGGACACAAATGATAAAACCTGAAGTGAGCAGCAAAACCACGAAGAATTTTGACATTATTGACGTTTTGTTTTGAGTACTTTTGAGCGGAACTCCACTGTGTTGCTACACAAAATATTTGTTAGTGATTTAATATTGCCATTGTTTTCTCTCTTATAAAACAGGAAAAGGTCTAAAGACGGTATCAGAAAAAAATATGAACGGTTTAGACCAGTGCCAATAAAGGGATTTGCAGATAGTCGATCGATAACAGGAATACTCAATACTCAATACTCAATTCTTTATTGCGTTCCACAATGTAGGCTTAGGTGGTAAACATTTTTTGTAACAATCATGGACCCTGTCGGGCACAGCAAAAGAAATAATAATAATAATAATAATATAATATTGTAATATTGGGATATTTGCTATAAAAGCTTTGTTTCATTAAACAATGACCACCCTGACGCACCCGAAAAAAGTCGCACCCATCTATACGTGACCTACTCAAAAACTACGACTTCACAAACACAACATACACTCGGTACGCGTCGTGTACTAAGTTAATATAGGCACGACGCGCCCCGCTCCATCCACACGCGATTAAACACACTCACGCGATGAATGAACGGTGCGGGCTCCTAATTATATCGCCTTCATGAGCGGTGTTACACAAGTACATTGCCGCTCATACTCATGAGTGCATTCGGCTCGACCTCATAGCGTCTTCGGTAGAGTCGATGGGAGCCAACCTCCTCGGTAGGCTGCTCTCCCTGTCGGGGGCGCAGTGACATCCAGAGACGACAATACCCATCACTTGGCACTGACGGAGGCTTGTATAAACACCGAGCCAAACGCCGAGAGATATGCACTGACACCACAATGTTTCAAACAGCATCAGTGTGGAATGCCACGCTAAGTGTCTTTGCTGCGCCAGTCACTACTCTATAACCTTTTGGTCCCATCGGCCAACCAACCATTTTGCAAGCAGTAGGCTCTGTCACGCCACGTGTGACATCTCTTCGGTCTATGTCTGTCTTGCAAGCAGTTCTGTTTATACCTACGGGGCCCCGATGTGTCAAGGCCCAAAATCATAAACCGTAAACCTCAAATTCTGATTGACAAGATGCCCGTTAGTCATTATTCTTTTGCTCTTATCCCAATTAATCTGGGGTCGGCGCAGCATGTCTTCTTATTCCTTAATTCTCTATTACTTGTCACCTCATCAGACACCTTCTTTCTTGTAAATAATTTAAATATGAAATGTATTAAATTAATTATATGTTGACTGTTTAATTTAAATACTGCTAAAAAAAAACACGACGAATTGACAACCTCCTCCTTTTGGAAGACGATTAATAAAATCACAAAAAAAGTTAACCTTCGCTCGTTATTTATATTGTAAACTTGACCTATCCCAAAGGATGCTCCAATTATATAGCCCGCCCTTCCGTTCTCTTAGCAAAATGATCGAATAAGGGAATTTTATGAAAAATATTCTTTTTTTGGTCTTCGCCGCAGTCGGCTAAAAAGAGCCCCCCAAATAGTTAGGATTCAAGTCCACTTTACGGCCGTACCCTCAAAGTACAGTACAGACCTCTGTGAGTCTTAAGATCATTCATCAATCTTTAATATCCTACTGGCTGTTCCCTACTCGAAAATGTTTTAAGGCGAGGTTATCCAGATAAACGTCGTTTTGTATTGTGCTTTATTCCTATATAGCACGGATTTCAATTATGAAAAAAATATATTACATATTTCACACTTCGATCTAGATATTTCGGCACAGCGATACACGATTACTTGCACTTTGTTGCATCCAATTAAATCGCAAAGACAAGTCTAAATGATGGTTTTTAATATTACTTCATTTGAGTTATATTAGGTTTTTAACAATAAAACTTATACCATTATAAAGGTCGTAAAAAATGTGACAGTACACGGCGATCATAATTTGAAATATTAAAAAAACCTATACCACCATTTCCAAAATTTGCTGTTTTCATCATTTCATACTCGCATCGCGTGCTTCAGTCCCGAGCGGAACGCGATTGAGGTCGGACGTGTGCCAATTTTTCGAACCCGCCACCCCACCACCGCTAAGTTCTGTTACGAACTGAGCCAAAAATAGTTTGAAAAACATAATACTTAGTAAACACCGAGCCTAGGTTTATTTGTAATGTCATTTGTTCACAAAAGTACAGTAGGTACCTAATAGGGAACGTAGTCAGAAGGGATAAGATAAGAGTTACGCATTAGAAAGAGAGGCAGCTTCTAGGAGAATATAACTGTAGATAATTAGCGCTGCGCGGCCTGAATTGAACTTTATTGTGTCGTAGCAAAAGTCGCTATTTATGATTTCGCAATATTATTTATAAATTTCGGTAACTTTGGAATGGGCAACTACAGTACTTTCACAGTTATTATGCCTTTTGAATGGGACTGTAGCTTCATTTTATTATCTTTTTTTTTCGACAATTCAAAACTGCCTGTAACTGGCCTATTAAACTCAAAACATTTATTCCAATAATTTTTTTTTGTAAGGAGTTCTAAAAAAGTTTTGTAGGGAGCCCGGTAAGCCGAAGATTATCGAGTTCGACATGGGCAGAAAAAGAAAGTATGTAGGGGAGAACGAGATAGAATGAGTAATGGTCGATATCGTATTTTGTACGCACGACGACCGATCTAGCTGTACAAAACCAGTTTATGCCGATCTCTCATTGTATAGGAAATCTATACAAAGCGAGGCCAATTTATACTGGAAATGACAGCTTCATGTGCCGCCGTGTGTAGCTACTAGTAATTTTACTTATTTTACTTCCTCTGCATTTTATGCTTTACTTTTTTTCGGTTTTTTCGTCATGGGTGTCATTTTCAAGGTTTTCGGGGTCGCTGATAACGAAAATTAGGTCAAAATGAAAATCCAAGAAGGCGCCGACAAAAATTTTTGGTTTTGTCGTCATGGGTGTCATTTTCGTGCTTTTCGGGGTCGTTAATAACGAAAATGAGGTCAAAATGAAAATCCAAGATGGCGCCGACGAAAATTTTTGGTTTTTTCGTCATGGGTGTCATTTTCATGGTTTTCTGGGTCGCTGATAACGAAAATTATGACAAAATTAAAATTCAAGATGGCGCCAATGAAAATTTTCGGTTTAGTCGTCATGGGTGTCATTTTCATGGTTTTCGGTGCCGCTGATAACGAAAATGAGGACAAAATAAAAATCCAAGGTGGCGCCGACACAAATTTTTGGTTTTGTCGTCATGGGTGTCATTTCCGTGCTTGGTCGTTAATAACGAAAATGAGGTCAAAATGAAAATCCAAGATGGCGCCGACGAAAATTTTCGGTTTTTTCTCCTTCTCCATAGAGATCTACGTTAGGGAATGGGCAACTACAGTACTTTCACAGTTTTTGTGCCTTGTGACTCGAAATGTAGCTATTTTTTACTGTTGTCTTTGTTTCGACAGTTCAAAAGTGCCTGTAACTGGTCTACTTGAAATAAATGCTTTGATTTTGATTTTTCATGGTTTTTGGGGTCGCTGATAACGAAAATGTGGTCAAAATTAAAATTCAAGATGGTGCCAATGAAAATTTTCGGTTTTGTCGTCATGGGTGTCATTTTCATGATTTTCGGGGTCGCTGATAACGAAAATGAGGTCAAAATTAAAATTCAACATGGCGCCAATGAAAATTTTCGGTTTTTTCGTCATGGGTGTCATTTCCTGGTTTTCGGGGTCGCTGATAACGAAAATGAGGACAAAATGAAAATCCAAGGTGGCGCCGACGAAAATTTTCGGTTTTGTCGTCATGGGTGTCATTTCATGGTTTTCGGGGTCGCTGATAACGAAAATGAGGACAAAATGAAAATCCAAGGTGGCGTCCACGAAAATATTCGGTTTTTTCGTCATGGGTGTTATTTTCATGGTTTCGGGGTCGCTGATAACGAAAATTAGGTCAAAATTTTAATTCAAGATGGCGCCAATTAAAATTTTCAGCTTTGAAGTCATGGGTGTCATTTTCATGGTTTTCGGGGTCGCTGATAACGAAAATAAGGACAAAATGAAAATCTAAGATGGTGCCGACGAAAATTTTTGGTTTTGTCGTCATGAGTGTTATTTTCATGGTTTTCGGGGCCGCTGATAACGAAAATGAGGACAAAATGAAAATCCAAGATGGCGCCGAAAAAAATTTTTGGTTTTGTCGTGATGGGTGTCATTTTCATGGTTTTCGGGGTCGCTGAAAACGAAAATTAGGTCAAAATTAAAATTCAAAATGGCACCAATTAAAATTTTCAGCTTTGTCGTCATGGGTGTCAATTTCAT
The DNA here is from genome assembly GCA_963576755.1 of Noctua janthina. Taxonomy (NCBI): domain Eukaryota; kingdom Metazoa; phylum Arthropoda; class Insecta; order Lepidoptera; family Noctuidae; genus Noctua; species Noctua janthina. The sequence goes on along the minus strand of OY755063.1, from coordinate 6,945,132 downwards.
GGTTTTCGGCGTCGCTGATAACGAACATAAGGACAAAATGAAAATCTAAGATAGTGCCGACAAAAATTTTTGGTTTTTTCGTCATGGATGTCATTTTCATGGTTTTTGGGGTCTCTTATAACGAAAATTAGGTCAAAATGAAAATCCAAGATGGTGCCGACGAAAATTTTTGGTTTTGTCGTCATGGGTGTCATTTTCGTGCTTTTCGGAGTCGTTAATAACGAAAATGAGGTCAAAATGAAAATCAAAGATGGCGCCAATGAAAATTTTCTGTTTTTTTCGTCATGGGTATCGGTTTCGTTGTTTTTAGGGTCGCTGATAATGAAAATGAGGACAAAATGAAAATCCAAGATGGCGCCGACAAAAATTTTTGGGTTTTTTCGTCATGGGTGTCATTTTCATGGTTTTCGGAGTCGATGAAAAAAAAAAATTTTTGTTTCTGTTTATTTTGAACTTATTTTGCGTTATCAGTGACCCCGAAAACCTTGAAAATGATACCCATGACGTAAAAACAAAAAAATAATTTTTGGTGTTATCGAATTTTCATTTTGACCTCATTTTCGTTATCAGCGACCCCGTAAAGCATGAAAATGAAACCCATGACGACAAAGCTGAAAATTTTAATTGGCGCCATCTTGAATTTTAATTTTGACCTGATTTTCGTTATTAGCGACCCCGAAAACCATGAAAATGATACCCATGACGAAAAAACAAAATTTTCGTCGGCAGCATCATGGATTTTCATTTTGTACTCATTTTCGTTATCAGCGACCCCGAAAACCACGAAAATGACACCCATGACGACAAAGCTAAAATTTTGATTGGCGCCATCTTGAATTTTAATTTTGACCTATAATAAATAAGTATACCTTCTTATTTTTAATTATATCTACTTATTTTAATTGTTAGTAATTAGGTTCACGTTCTTAGAATACGTAGGTTCCTAATCTATCTATAACCAATACTTTCTATAAAAATAAAACAAAGTGAACTTATACATATCAATTCAAGTTGTTTTACTGCATCGCTCTACCCTGTAACGCAACTTAGTACCTATCCGAGTTCGTGAACTCATGACCAGTGCGCTAAGCGCCCGGGTTTTCGCGCCGCGTAATTTGTTACGTATCGCCTCTCCGTGCGGGGACTGGGGTAAGCGATTGATGCATACGGCGCTCGGGGTAACCTCGCCTTAAGAGATCATTTTCGTTTTTTTTTTTTTTTACGATCGTAAGCGACCGTAGTAATCCTGGTAGGTAGTGGGATATCTACTTGTGTGCCAAGTTTCATAGCGATACATTGAACCGTTAATACTTGAAAAGGACAGGCAATATATTAATAATTAATAAAAACATGTAAGGAATATTTAAATGTAAGGAATATTTAAAAATATTATTGATTTGTACAGAAATAAATAAAGGGAATAAAAACAAAAGAAAAGGAAACCGTCCAAGCTCTGGATAATGCAATCGTATGGCTAGAAAAAAATAACTTAAAAATAAATATGACTAAAACAAACAATACAATTGCAAACATAAATAAACTAGACATTCATTATAAAGATTCTCACTTGACCACTGTCGATAATTGTGTATTATTAGGTGAAACGGTCGATAAAAATTGCGATTGGAAAACACATATAAGTCGGATCCGGTCATTAGTACGGACATAAAATTAATCGGCAAACGCGCCAGAGGGCACTGGTGATATGACCTAATTACCAGTCTACCCAAACCACAGCGTGCTTCTATAGAGCCCTGATGTTCAACTCTAGGCGAGGGCGACATTCAATGTCTGATCGCGGCAGAGTTGAGACGTCTTGGAACTGTACCCGATTTATGCCCTGTGCCTCGAGTTATTGTGTTAAGTTGTAATCTCAAGTATTCCGTTAGTTTTGATAGAAACAGTGCATCACACCCTGTGTTTTCATAGCCCATTGTCAGTCCACATGATGTACAAGCTTTACGGAATAAATCCTGACATATCCGACATATAGATAGGATTCTTGCAAAAAAAGACCGTTATAAAACGGTGTTTATGTCCTGAAAAGAATTAGACAAACAGTAAACTGTAACACTGCAATGCTGACTTACCATGGTTGTATCATCCGACTTAGATACGGCATTGTAATATGGGGTAACTTAGTAGATTTTGACAGTTTTTAAAGCATAAAAAAAATATATCAGAGTAATTTGTGGAGCTCACTTTTTAGACAGCTGTAAACCACTATTTCAAAAACTTAAAATTCTACCTTTGCCAGGTTTTTATTTGTATTTTTAAAATATGTGTATATTATTAGGAGAAACTACAATTTATTTGAAACTAGCACTGACAGACCAAACAGCCGAACACGGCATAGACTTCGGCTCCCACCAATAAAACTAAAATATTTAAGAAAAATGTATACTGCATGTCGATTATCATTTACTAAATAGTTTTCAAGACTTACCGCTGCGCTGACAATGTTTAAGAAAATAATTTTCAAACTCTTACTATTTAAAGGATACTATACCGTTATGGACTACTTAGAAGACAAGTCAATAGAATCTGTAATTTGTATCGTTGTTGTGAATACATTTGCACGCCATGTTATGGCAGGATATGCAGAAACAAATTGACTGTACGACTTACGTACCATATTCTTTCAAATAAATATTTTGATTTGATTTGCAGACATTACTTTCACATAATATTATCATACTAGCATGGAGTGTATGAGCCAGTTTCAGGGGCGGGGCAAACAGAAAAGACGTAAGACGAGGACGCGTCGCAGACGCGGCGTTCAATAAATTTTCAAACAAAATGTATAGAACCGTCGCGACACAAAATAAACAGAAAAGAAAGGGCGCGGACGAGACGCGGAAATGAAAAACGCGTCCTCGTATTAAGTCTTTTCTGTTCGTCCCGCTCCTTATGCTAAGGCCAAATTAGAAACTTTTAGTATTCTTTTAGGAAATTGTAGCAATGATAAAATTGAATAATATATTAATAGCTGGTTGAATGATCAAAATTATCCGCGATTTATTTCTGTAAATAAAATTAATATTCACTTGCAAAATTCGTTATATAAATGAATTCAAAAACCCTTTTTATTTGACCACGAATTCCTACGCTTATTATGAAACTTTAGAAGTATTGTTGACTTTAGAAATAAATAACAATATAAGTTTTTACATTTTTTTTATTAGTCATAAAATTACAGAACGATGACTTGCTGCTTGGCGGCCTGCTTTGCCTTTAGGCGGACCTGAGCGGCGATTCTGTCAAGATCACGCCTACCCTGAACAGTGAGGATGCGACCACCATCTTGAACCTTCTCAACCATTTTCAAGGCCTCGAGGGCTTGAAGGGCTTTGCGGGCGATGCTGCCTGATGACCTGGAAGATAGGAAAAATATAATTAGATGTGTATGGAACAAAGTTAATAGTGATTGTTTTAAGTCCTTTTATTTTAGTCCAAAGAATTTTATTAACTCTGTGTTTTTGTAGCAAAGATTGTGGAAATTCTGACAGGGCTTGTATGAGTTATATAATTTTAATAATTAGTGGATTTAATCTACTAGTTTTATCTAAGCTAATAAAGGCACCCTTTGCTTCGAATGTCTCATCTTAATTTTTTGAACGACAGGGTAAACCCCCCTCTACACGCCAAGCCACAATTTCACCGCAAATACCTACATAAAAGGGATTCCAAAAGTATTTAATTGTTTATTTGGTGTTATAGTGTACCGCATTTATTGTCACATTTTTGTGTCGTTGGCGTAAAGGGCATGCGCTTGCTTGTCAAATATATGACAATGGTGTTCAAAAGGTTAATCTTTCAAATAGATGTCTATAACAATAATACGGCACTGGTAGGGTTCTCCTAAATTAATTGTAGCAATTACTTCAAACAAACAGCAGAACAATTAATTTTACACTGTAAAAATTTAAAACAGAAAACCCACAAAATAGTTACTGAATATGTCTACCGATTTTGCCTATGTTGAGAAGTAGACTCACAGGCACTTATTAATATACCAAGTAGGCGTAATACCATAGATTATTAGAACCACATGCCATTGATAAAAAAAGAAATTGTGACGCCCTGTATGATAAGAGGCACAGGGTTTTCAGCAACAATCAATGTTGTGGTACATGTCATGCTTCAAACAATTAAATCTTTTCTTTGGCCTACCTCTCCACAAAGTGGAAACAAAACAAACAAAAATTACCTGCAGAAATGTGAGGGTGTGACTCCATTGCGTTTGCGACCACCAAAGATTTTGGTGACTGTCTTGACTCCAACAGGGGAACGGATGTAGATGTGACGAAGGATAGCAGCACACCTTACGTAGAACCAGTCGGGGTCATATGGAGCCAGTTCCTTGAATCGACCAGTCTTCACCAGGTCCATGTGTTCTGGCACCTTAACCTTGCCTGTCCTGGAAAATTATGCATGAAAACATGAGTACAAAGGAATGGCTTTGGATATTACATCAATTTGATTGCTGCATCGGAAGCAATAAATGTGGCAACCTAGGGCACCAACTGAACAATATAGATCTGTTATACAAGTTTCATTGACTGCAGTTTGGGATATATTTATTTTGTAAATTGTTTTATCTATCCAATCACTTCGAGATGAAACATCAAAAACATTGTCACTGAATCTTTTCTGCAAACGTTTTAGTTTTTATTTTCTTCCCTTGTACTGATGTTCAGTGATTTGAGGCTATCTTAATAGTAGGAGTCCAATTCATTAGAATACTTTAATACATACAATGAGAAAAGACAAATTAAACATTGTCAACTCGTGTGGACAGGCCTCACTTCAAAGTAACAATAGACATCACAGGAGTCTGGAAAGAATAAACTATTCTAGAAAATAAGGTGCTAATACTACTCACTTCTTCAGATGGGCAGCGACGGTCTTGACGACCTTGTCCTGTTCAACATCCTTCAATGTGACGGAACGCATCTGGAATAAAACATGACAGGCATTTGATAATATCCTTTGTAGTTAGATGATGCTTGTGGCGTAAAAGAAGAGGATTATAGTATGAGGATATCATGTAAAGGAGAGGTGTAAAGTACTCCAGATCCTGAAATTAAGTTTCCTAAATAACTCCAGCTATAGGTTCAGTTCCGTCAAAAACTGGAAAATTTCCGTCAAAATAGAAAACGAACTAGCTTAAAAGACTAATGCAGAGTAAATCTATACTAAGTTCAGTTTGATTTAGTACTAATCAGACCTTTTGATGTTTATTACACTGCTGGCATTGAAAAGTAAGGTTATGATTTAACGAGAAGGCATCAGCGATGTGCGATTGCCGTACAAGTTCATTAACTTAGCAATTAAATGATTCCGTCACGACCTATATATTAAATGCAACCACTTTATCACTTATTGAAAACTTGGGTTTTTCAAAAATTTTACGAATACAACATGACACTTCATGCGCGTTGCGGTGTACTTTCAATTTTGGTTATTTCGCACCCCAAGGACAAGACTGGCATGTAAATTATACGAATCTTACCTTGGGCTACAAACTTAAACGGTAATATCACTTTATTCTTTACACATTCAATTAATTCACAAATAAACCATGTGGCTTTTCCTATAAACCCACCTTGCCTTGTGTTGGCAACCGGAAGAAAGAAATTTAAAAATTAAAAGAGTGTTGACATCATAAAATAACAAATTCTACCAACCACCCAATTAATTCGAGTAATTAATGGACATTAAAACCAAAGTGGACATGATGAATAGAAAAATAAATGACCAGAACCACCCCAAAACCATATATTTTTTATATTCCAATCGTAATTAAGACTCATGTCAATGAATTAATGGGGAAAGTTAGTCAATCTTTGTTGGAGATGGCGTTTCCATAGCTACGTCCCAATTTGATCTTATGAGGCCCCTATAGATGAGACTGAGCTATTTTGAAATATAAAACGACAGTAACCGATTTGCAGCCGATGACGATGTTTACAACTAGTTGGAGAATCGAATGGAATCATTTATTTCAATCAACAAAAGATCATAAAATTCAACATAAAATACCATAATATGTTATTTTATGTTGAATTTTATCTTAGACTACAAGTACTTACCTAATACAAAATGTTTCGATTTCTCAGCAAATAAACCATACAGCTATGCCTGGCAGCCCTATTTGTTTCACAGTAACCTTCCCCATTAGTAGTTAATCTATAATCTGGCAACAAAAGTGTTACCAGAGTTAAAAAGAATTTGTTAGAAGTATAGCATGGAAACTGGTTACTTGATTTTTTTCATCTCAATATCTTATGACTTTTTGACCGAAGCAGTAATTTTAGCTTCTGATCGCTCTAGCCACTTTTCCAACAATGTTGTTGTCGGCTTTCCAATGATTGGTGTAAGTTTTTGAAACCCACCAACAATGTTAAGGTTCGCGCTCAAAAACTAAAGAGTGGACAGTATAATAAATCGTAGACAAAGTAAACTTCTGTCTACCAGCAGTGGACGTCTTTCGGCTGAAATAGTAATTAAAAAAAAAAAAATTGATTATTAGAAGTGTTACAAAAAACGTGAGTCTTGTTATATGATGATGATCGGGAACAGGACCGGGTGGTCAGGATTTCAGAGAAAGGAACCTACAGCTAACTGAATCAAGCCCTTGATCCAGTTGCCTAACAAGAGCCTCCTCAGGTATTGATCGAGGCTCTTCTCAAGCTATCGGTACAATGATCGCTGAGTTCACATCCCACATGTTGACTACCTCGCGAGCCAAGTCAGGCGTAGTGACAGGCCATTGATCTTTCACTGGTGGTAATTCCGTTATTGGTTCACGTGGAGGGCTAACCATATTTTTCTTTTTTTGTAATTTTATATCACTTTCTCTGTAGCGGTTCACTGAAAACACCAACTCGGAGTACAATGGCTATGACATACGGATGGAAAGACAGACAGATAGACGGACAGGACAAATCTAAAAGTCACAAGCATTTATTTCAATTAGACCATCACAGGCACTTTTGAATGTCAAAAAAAAACAAAAAGAAGCGAAACTACAGTCAGTCACAAGGCATAATAACCTGAGAAAGTACTGTAGTTGCACATTCCAAAGCGTAGATGGAGAAGAAAGGGCAATAAACTCCGTTTTCTTGCCCTGAAAACAACTCCAAAGTCAAGATTCTATTTTTTACTACATAATCCAGGCGGCCTACGGTGATGGTGTAGTCTGGTGTAGTCTGCTGCAGGATACTATCCACATTACAATATTTAATCATACTCGCACTTTGTTGTGAAGTGTAATCTGTACAGCCTTTAGTGCATGCTCCGGGTCGGATGTATTTACAATACGGTGCGTTGTCGCATCAGGAAAACTCTGTCCCTGTACTCATGCTGCACCAATCAATGGTGACGCAAAACAGAGTAAAATCAAGAGTGATATCTAGATCGGATGATGGTTTTTAAGAAAAAATTCTGACGTGTGTTCTTAGCATTAAAGACTTTATAGTCTATGGTACTATTTTGATGTTGCTTTCGATAGCGTCTGTAGTCTATGTATTGAGAATTGTCAAAAATTGGAAAATGGCCGCGAAACAAAATCCTATTGTTCAAGAAGGTAAATTGATAATTTTAGCTTAATTCCTGTTTATGCCATTTGTTAAAGTGTGTAATTAACGCCACTACATTAAATCTGAGTATTTTGTTGCTTACAGTGCCGCTACTTTACCAGGTATAAGCTTCATACGCGTGTGTTGTTACAGAACCAACACCATCTGATGATATTCCCTTGACGTCGTTAGAAGAAAGCTTGTTCAGCTCAGAAAAACTGGATCGTGCCTCTCCAGAATTGTGGCCTGAGCAAAGTACGATAGTTGTTTTAATATTTGTCACTGCGAAACAAACGAAATAGGTCAATTTAAATTAAAAAGTTTTCAAAAATCGCGCGAAACTTATTTTCGTTTATAATGTTGTCATTCCGTTCTTCATGATTTCGATTTCATAAGGTTTTGGCATTTTGATTTCGGTTATAAACGACCAGATTTTAAACTTAATCAGCAATGAGCGACGATAATGTACATGTTCTAAATGTAGTGAATTCTGACGAAGGATCCCAATGTTCAACTTCATCGTTTGCAGTACCTGGAGTGTCCGAATTCGCCCCCCTTCCGACTAGCAACCAGTCTCCTCCATCATGGACCAGAGGGGCCACCAAAGAGGATTATAACTACATGCAGCGTAAGTCTTTTATAATCTTTTAATATAATGTACTATGTAGTTCATTCCATCAGAATAACAAACATTATCGTGTCTTTGATACTTCCACAGTGATATATGACTTGCCTATTTAGCTGCATTTAGTCAACACTCTTGATTTCCACCATCACATTTGTGCTAAGGAAGAATCTTATGGTTATTATTAAAATTTTCAGAATTGGGTTCACTGTCTACAAGTGGCCTCATCATGGAAGTCAAGAAGCTTCATGACCTTGCATACCAACTTGGACTAGAAGAGGCGAAAGAGATGACTAGGGGAAAATATTTAAATATATTTTCCTCAAGGCGGCAGCGGTAGTGAAGTGTCATAATAACTATTAGATAATATTTAGATTTATTTAGTTATGTTATGTAACCACTCATTAAAAAATTCTGTATAAAATTATTGGAAATTATGACTAAATTGAAACATTCGATAATTTAAAAACTTTTATTAATAAAAGAACACCTACAATGTATATTAGTACACGCTAATTAAACTATTTTAAGTTTGCATAGTATTTAACTAAAACAGTACCACTTGCACTTGATATTGTTGGTAATATAGAATTTGCTTTAGTGGAGACTAAGTATGCACCAATCATTTAGGGCAAACTCAAATGCTTACATTCTGTCCACAAACCTGACTTTCAGTGCCTTATTAGGTCTTGACATGAAATTTCTTGTTGATCCAATATCTCCATAATGATATTCAAGTTTATATTTTTGCATAATCTGAAAGTTGAGAAACAGTGCTCACTGCTTATACAAAACAATAGGATACCATCTTAATTTCGTGAGTTTCAGTATGGCTGGTTGCCTGTATCGGCTTGCATCAGGCTGTTGACCAAAAATTGCTACCTATTACAAAACAATAGGATACCATCTTAATTTCGTGAGCGTCAGTATGGCTGGTTGCCTGTATCGGCTCGCGTCAGGCTGGTGACCAAAAATTGCTACCTGTTTGCTACATTTTACTACCTATAGTCAATTAATTGCTACCTAATTTGGAAACAAAATAAAGGGACTTCAAAATGACCAGCCATTCTGATATCAGGATGGCTGGTCAACTCTCCGTTTGTGTGAACTATTCAAATTCGTGTTATTATTTTTACTTGAATAATTGCTACCTGATTGCTACCCTCACGTATTTCAATGTCCACCTTGTAACTTTAACAAGTAAAAAGTTAAGGCCACTGAATAATATTATTTTTAACAATGTTTCTTTTTATTGGAATACACCGACTAAAACAATTCTTATTCGGTTTTATTTACTCCAAGGGTTATTTTCTTCTTTTAAACGCATTTTTATAAAAGCTCATTTTTAAAAAGATTATTTTTTTAATTATTTCATAATGAAAGTTACAAAACTTAAAAAAAAATTGAATGTTTCTATTTTCAACAACAGCCTATAAGTATGTATACATTTATATGTTTAATTAACATAATGGGTCGGTATATTCCAATAAAAAGAAACATTTTCGTATTTGTTTTCAATAACCTTATCCATTCTCTGTAAAAAAATAAAATGATCACAACTTTTTACTTGTCAAAGCTACAAGGTGGAAATTGAAAGACGTGAGGGTAGCAATCAGGTAGCAATTATTTAAGTAAAAATAATAACACGAATTTAAATAGTTCACACAAACGGAGAGTTGACCAGCCATCCTGATATCAGAACGGCTGGTCATTTTGAAGTCCCTTTAGTTTGTTTCCAAGTTAGGTAGCAAATAATTGACTATAGGTAGTAAAAGGGTAGCAAACAGGTAGCAATTTTTGGTCACCAGCCTGACGCGAGCCGATACAGGCAACCAGCCATACTGACGCTCACGAAATTAAGATGGTATCCTATTGTTTTGTAATAGGTAGCAATTTTTGGTCACCAGCCTGATGCAAGCCGATACAGGCAACCAGCCATACTGATGCACACTTAGTTTCAATGATTTAAAAATAATTTATTTGAGAGACTATAATGGATCCCAGCAAGTGTATTCAAGTTTCTGCCTACCCTATGGGGAAAAGGCTTGAGTTTATCACATCACTTGATCTGTACCACAGACACATAGTAGAACATGTTACAGCACTTGTATTTCTTACTACTAAAATTTTCACTTACTGGATGGGTTTTAGCATAACTGTAAACCTCTGCCTAACCCTTCATAAGGAATGTATTACAATCTTAAAAACCTTCTTCGCAACTTACCCTGATAGTCAGTAGAGACAGCAACAATTCTGACAAAGTTTGGGCCAAGCATTTTCGGGCACCAAAACCAAATGGAATGGAGGCAAACGCATGGTATTCCTTGGCGTCTCCCTTCAACCACCTCTCTGGGTAGAATACCGCTGCGTCCTCATAATTTCCTTCTTTGAGTGAAGCGTCTTGAGTAGACATAATAATCAGGGTGCCGCGTGGGATACTGTAAATATAAACATGAAAAATCAACAATTTCTAGGTTTTCATACAATAAGTAACATATATGAGAGAGTATGACAAACTAATAATGAAAACTGATGACTCAGGGGTGAATTTGTACTCACTTGTATCTATCTAAAATTATATTTTTCGGCAGAATCCTTGTCAGCACTGGGATTGGAGGAGCTATTCTGGAATTCAGCAAACTAATAAATGTATTCAACTATTTTATCTTTTCGAGTAGTATAAGGTTCACATAATTATACGTTTTTATGCTGCTTACCGCAAAGACTCCTTTATGCAAGCTTGAAGATAAGGCGTCATTTCGATAATCTTCGTCAGGTCGTTAACGTTGATATTGGAACCGACTTTCTCTATTTCTTTGTATAATATCTTTTGTGCTCTTTGATACTTGGCTAAGTAATACAAAAGGAAAGACATAGAAGAAGTTATCTGCAAATCAAAGTATTTATTATGATTATTCTGATGACTGGACAGCTAAGGTATAACGAATGAACGAACTTGAATAATATAGAAGTAGTGTGATCTTGGCCCATGGGCGGCATAAAAATTCTGACACCAGGTTAGGCTCAAACCACAAGATAAAGAATGAAGAAGTGGGATCTTACAGTGTTAACACCAATAAGAAGCATGTCCATAATAACTGTGGCAATATCTTCAGCATTCAGTTTGTCTCCTCCCATAAGCATGGCAGTTATCAAAGAGCTGTTGATACCTGCTGGAAAATATGGAGCTGTGACAGTAGCGGTGAATTTTTAAGTATAGTAAGTACTTGTTTCACAAGGTCAAATTTAATTAGCTAGTGAAACTCGGCAGTAATGGGTAATAAACCAACAAAAAAAAGCTTTTATTATTTTTTTGGGTCCACATATACTTGGAAGTACGAGTTGAAAAATCAGTTTATTCGGTACTTGAATGGGTATCGTTTGCGGAGTTTCGCTAGCTAATTTAATGGAACCCTTTAATTAACCTTTTGAACTCCATTGTCACATATATGTGACAAGCAAGCGCGTGCCCTGTACGTCAACGACATAAATATGTGACAAAAAAATGCTGTGCACTATAACACGAAATAAACACAAATAGTTTTGGAATCCCTATTCTTTTTGTAGGTATTTGCGGTGAAATTGTGACTTGGCGTGGAGGGCACGTGCCTGCTTTTATGATCTGGCGTTCAAAAGGTTAAAATCATGCTTGTGTTCTCCGAAGGGAATCCCTTCAGGAAATAAAACTACCTACAGTTCTCCAGTTAAATTAAAAGTTCGATTTACCAAATACAGAGTGGGGTTAGACCATTATTTTGCTATCACCCGTACAGCATAGCTATTCACAAACGCTTCGATTCGAGAAGTATGACTAGCTTTTATTGGCATTACGAAAGCGAGCGAGATAGACTTACGACTTTCCGAATCGAAGCGTTTGTGAATAGCTATGCAGGTAAGAAAAACTTAATCAAATTAAACTTACCAAATTCATTTTGATCCTTAGATCTAAATGAAACTGCTTGTTCTGCCTCTAAAACATGTTTCCCGATCAAACTGCAAAATAAAATAAATATGTATTGCCTGAACAGTTATTTAAATGGCTTGCCTAATGCCTAGAGGTTCGGTCTAACCTGGACAAAAAGCTGATACGGTTCTGGTCTCCTGTCAGTACGCGGTGTCCGAACCTTTGAGAAAACTTCTGATGTCTTTGGTTTACTAAATAGTGTAGGGCCCAAAACTAGCTATCAACCGCTAAATAGCTGGGTCCGATTGGATATTTGGAAAAATAAAACATGAAAATATACCGCAATTAATTTTTGCGGTACGTGAGAAAGAAATTAGCGAAACTGAAAGTGTAAAATGCCATTTTGATTTGTACACACTTATCCAAACTATCGCAGTATTTGACCAGAGAATTCCAAGCAGGCGTCGAGAACAGCTTCCAGAAGTGCAGTCCGGATTCGCACTTGATGATAGCATCAGTGGCCTTTACCAAGCTGTGGTATAGCCAGGACATGTCGCACTGACTGTAGACCAACTCCGTGTCCAGCATGGTGAATCTCTTCGAGAATAGTATCAGTCCTGCAATGTGTGGTAAGGCTACTTTCACCCAAAATTATATATACCTAATCCTAATACAATATCTCTTATTTTTATTATAACGAGGCGGCACCGAAATGAAAAGCGCAGTTTTATGTTCTACTCTTAGTTTAGCGGCGAAAGTTGAATTTCCAACATAAAAAGCTGTGATAAAAACCAACATTAATCAAAAGGATTGTGGTTACCGATAAGTAAAAAATATCCATTGGTATGTACGTAGGGATATTCTGGGAAAGTAACGAGTTTAAAATTGAGATAAAATACAATCGAAACTTTACCCATACAGTCAAAGGCCCATTTGTGGAGCTCTTTATAGAGGTCCTTTGGAACCTCATCTTGATGGTTTCGCAAGTTGTATATCTTCTGGGTAAAGTTGTCACACACAGCGTTGATGCCGACCATGTGGTTTGTTACAGACTCGTGCAGTGGACCTAGCACGATCGATCGTTGGCGGCTCCATTGCTCGCCATGACTGTAATTTTAATTGTTTTACCAAAAAAATAATAAGTTTTATTGAGGTATTTCGGCGCAGTATTTTTGAAGTCAATGTTTTAGACCGCGTAAAAAGTAAAATAGGTATATATAAGGAACGCGTCCTTGTCGCAAATCGCTGATTTTATGGGAAAAAACTGCCAAGCTAACATGTGATGTGACTATGTGACTGGATAACCGTGAGAAGTGCAAAGTACGGAGGCGGGCCTTTACCAAGCCATGGCTGGGCACCGGCCGCCTTCGGTGTCCCGTGGGCGGCCGGGTATGAGCTGATATAATAAATAAGAAATCATAGACTCGTAGCTAACCACCACTGCTTCAGAAATCTCGAGCTTCAGTAAAACAATTGATAATTTTTGAACACTTAGCTATAATACCTAACTATATTTTTCGTTTGCTTGCCGTGATTGCACTAAGCAAACCGGGACAGCGAAAGTATCTTTATTTTAAACTGTATCTCATGTGTTATCTCATCATGAATAGTCTACAGCAGTCCACTACTGGACGGGGGAACCGAAACTTTTCCGAATTTTTTTGTTCGAATTTCATTTTACCGAAAACTATTGAACGACGTATTTCTGCTATATGCTTTAATTGACATATTTTGATCATCGAAGTATCGTGTGTCATAGGTAACTATATTTCGCCGATTTACAAAATAACTTTTTGCTATTAGCCGAAGCCTCTTTTAAACTTTTTTCATTTGCCAAATGATTTATTTGCCATATTTTAACCACACCGAAACAACTTCTTCGAATATTACTTCGTACTTTCGGCCGGTTACTTCGTAGCATTTTCAATATTAAATTAAAATAGTGTCATAGAAAGTCAATATGTTGTGCTACAAAATTTAGTGACAAACGAATCGCTGCAAAACCGACTTCACGCAGTCTTGCCTGCCCTACCCCTAGAGTGTAATATAAACTTGCGTACGCGTGGAGGGGTGGGGTGGCCCGCGAGCTGCGGAGCAGGTGGTTTGAAGGCCCGCCGTTGCGGCTGAAGCTGCGGTGGTGAGCGTTAAAACCATCTGCGACGATAAGTTCGCGTGGGGCCACCGAAACCCTGCAGCGCCGGAGCCGTGACAGAAACAATGCTTGCTGCATGTTGCATGCCTGCTTGCATGTTGCATGCTTGTTTGCATGCTTCTTACTGGGACCACTTAAAACCAAAAAAACCGACCACCGTAACCGACCGTTCAAAATCAACCGTTTTATTAAGTGCCTTTACATTTAATTAATTCATCAAACAAAATAGTAGGTTAATCTAATCTGAAATAAGCTCCATGACGCCTCCCGCCTTCCGAATGTTCGGAAACATAATACTTCGAACAAATGATATTTCGACTAAGTGTTACTTCGGTAAAAAGTTTTTCGACCTAATGAAACGTCGGAGTAACGAAAAAATTAATTGATAATAGGTCAACTGATACAGTGGCAGACGTGACTTCGATGAAGTAAAAAAAAAAACGAAATGATAATATTTGAAAAGTTTTAGGTAAAATGAAATTCGCTCAAATATTTTTCGAACTTATGATAGGTAACCACTGGACGGACGTAGGTCTTTCCAATCGTACGCTAGTCAATTTGATTTTCAACACAGCTGAGAAGATCGTCGTCCGCCCGTCGAGCTTGAGGGCATCATACCTTAGCTCATCTGTATTCACCCCTAATTGAAAAGTTAAATTAACTCACACTGAATATAATCCACCATAAATGATGTTCCTGTGTAGGGACCTATATTTATCCAAAGAATCCAAGGTTGACCTTATGGGGTAATCACCCTCCATGTTGTAGACTTTCTGGATATGTTCCGGGTGGTTTATCAAGACTATGTCCCCACCCAAAGGGCTAACAAATCGAACTACAGGCCCATACTCATCGAAGAGGACTGAAAGATTCTTCAGTGGTTTTTTCGTGTTCAAATATGTACCTGTAAAAACCCAGTATTTTTAATCTGGTACCTATCAAAAAGAGATTTATCTGCAGTAAAAGGTGAGCATAGACTACAAGCTCATTCATTTATTTGTATTAAAACATCAGTCGCGAACAGTGAGCAGGACGCTCGACGCTTTGTTACGAAATTAGCGAAACATTTCATTGAGCAAAGACATGAGCGCGGGGAACCCGTGTCACACTTCCGTGACACCACCGAGTCGAGTATTCGCAGGAATGTCACATTAAACGGAAATGTTTTTTTAATTGAGATTTTGCTTGCATTGTTCCATACGTAAGGTAAAAAAACATGGAAACGCTCGAATGTATCCTTACCTAAAAAAGAACCAAAACATACTAAATGGTCATTCAAAAGTACGTACCCAAATTAAGTGCTAAAGTGAGCAAACCCACAGTAAGTTGAGTACCCATTTCTGAAATGTACTGACGAAAACTTGAAATATATTTGAAAATCTTAGGTCCAGGTACATCGTCGAATGACAACACAACGGGTTCTTTATTTGGCATCAGTGGCATCACCCGCGATGTTGGGAACATTTCAGTCATTAAAGGTTGTTTAGGAGCAACACCAACAGAATCTGAGCTTGTCTGATGAATGTTCATTTCGTCAGATAATTTCGGACGATGCATTGCAGCTTTTCCGTAACATCTCTGGATGTTAGCCAATCCCAATCTCATGTATGGTTGAATGTTTCGAGATTGATTTAGAAACATTTTTTTGCAATTTCGAAGACTCGCTTGAAATTATTGACCTTTACGAGCTGTCGGTCTTTGACAAATAAAAACAATGGAAAGTTGCATTTATTTGAATTTGGCGCCCGCTATATATTTTTGTCTATCGTCTATATCTATGATATCAAACTGAAATACTCGAAGAAGATTATCGTTACAAAATGAGACTATAATGTTTTTGTCTCTAGAATATTACGATAAACTCGTGTTTAATGTTTTTGAATATTATTTTTATTGCTGAAAAATGAGTTGTTAATGAATTCTGAATATCTGTCCAATACAAAATAGGCGTTGGATAGTTTCTGAACGAATAATTCTGTGTTGTCTGTAATAAAACGTTTTTTATTATTTGGTACATTTATTTTTGTTGAAAGGAACTTTATTTAAAAAACATGTTGGATTAAAAAACCAAATAATACTAGATAATAAAAATTCAGTAATTTTCTAATTAATTGTATTGCCGAAATAGGTATTTTCGTAGAAAATAACCTTTTGTCGATTATGGTATATTTTTTAAAACATGAGAAGCAACTCTAAGCTGTCAAAAACTCGATTTGTCGCTTGAGCGAAGATTAGCGAAGCGAGTGAGCGAGCGAGATAAACTGGTAGATGGCGGGAGTGATCTCGTGTGATATAACTGTGTTAGATTAGTTTTTAAATTGTAGTGTTTAATTTTTAGAATAGTTATTAAAATGACTAGGTAAGCTTTTTATCAGCTATTTTAGTCTGCCTCGCGTTCCTAAAAATAACCTGTGTCGTGATTTCTGATACCAAAATGAAGCGCAATGTCCGTCGGTAATATCATGCGATTTTGCCTATAAAATAATACGTTTGCCTTTTCAGAGCTAAAATAGAACTCGGTGACGTGACCCCACATAATATAAAGCAACTGAAGAAGTTAAACACAGTCGTATTTCCAGTGTCTTACAACGATAAATTCTACAAAGATGTTTTAGAAGCAGGTGAACTGGCCAAGTTAGCATATTATAATGATATCGTGGTGGGAGCAGTGTGCTGTAGAATAGACACGTCGGAAAACTCGCGGAGACTTTATATTATGACCTTGGGGTGCTTGTACCCATACAGAAGACTGGGCATTGGGACTCTTATGGTGGAACATGTGCTCAAGTATGTTGAACAGGACGGCAATTTCGACAGCATTTTCTTGTAAGTACGCCTTTAGTACCTTTTGCGTTACTCAAAGCTATATTTTTCGTGCATTTAAAATGATTTTTTATGTATATTTATAGATTGAAGGTTATGAATCTTTACAAGTAGGTACTGCTAACCAAGTCATTGTCACATTTTATACTATGTTTATCAGTATATAAACACGGCCAGTGCAGTTAAATAAGATTTCACTTATCAGTAAATTGATTCTCATGGTAGCTGACTATGTAATGAAACTAATGGACTTATATTGTTAAATAATATGCCATTAGGCCGTCCTTGTTCCCAAATTATGTCAAGGACATGCACACAGATCTAATAGATTAAACTAGACTGTGTTAAAACTCTCTATTTAAATTCTATACTATTACAAACTGCCAATTTCCATAGCAATTATTACATTTTATATTAATTAAAAAGCTAGGTATATTTGTTTATTTAGCTAGATAAAAAGAAAAAATCTAACTTACAGTGCTTAAAATGATCAATTAAATTGAACATGCATCAAGTGCTGTAACATCATTCAAGCTCTGTCTTTTGTGATTCTGTATTTTTATCACCTTATGTTTCAAAGTTTTATGGTAAATCTGCTGTTGGATTGTATGAAAATTGTTGCAGTTTATGCACTATATTTGTAACAATGATTTACCCATTCGGGGCCTAAAAAACAAGTCAACACAGCACTCTAATGGTTTTAGTATTCTGTTAATGAAAAATCACATAATAGATTTCTTAGTGTGATAGTACTATTATTGTTGTAAACTATACTATATTTTAATCCTCTAAACAAATCCTGGTTTCCCATTTAATGAAAAATTAATTATAAAAGGAATATAATCTCAAAAAAAGGATTCAATTTCATATCAATTACAAAGTCTTGTGAGTTTTTTTTCTTAGCATCTTCTGATCAGTTTTTGGACTAGATTTTTTGTTAGATATTTGGTAATGCAGAGATTTTCCCTCTTTGTATTTATGGCAACATGTCCTATTTAGCAAAGTTAGTCCATTACACAAATAATTTATGATCCCGGTTGTATTTGCTTTGCCAAAATATTTTGGGTTTATTCTCTAGGCATGCTCTGTAATGTTGTGCCCAGATGTGTTTCATGACCATAAGATTAAGTTTTGATAAATGTAAAATTATCATGAACACTAATGTTATGTCCAGTCATTCTTATACTAATTTGTAGTTAAATAAATTATACATATTTGAAACACTGTTTTAAGCTTTCACGGTTTACAACTAAACTTATACTGTCACTTACGGGATATCTTCCGTGACTGCCCGCGATCATAGCACCTGCAACAGTGTCGAAATATCGGGAGCTCAAAATAATGAACAATCATGGAAGATATCCTGTAAGTGACAGTATAAGTTTATACATACCTAAAGTAAACTAAAAAGCAAGTTATCAATCATGTTAGGCATTCTCATCTCATTATATTATAAATTAACTGCTCATTAAAACGCAATTAGTCTAAATACTGCAGACTAATGTGTTAACAAATTAATTTTTATCCAGTAAATATTACTTCTTATTTTTCTATATTTATTTCATTCAAAAGATTTTTTTTTTTAAACTTTGCCCCACACTAGGAATTTCTCCTTTATCGTGGGTGCGTTTACAAACATTTAAACTCGCATACACAAACAGCCAGACCCGGAACAACTATCTGTAGGCCATACAAATATTTGTTCCGTGCGGGGATCGAACCCGCGACACGCCGGTCAGCAGCCAATTGCTTAGTCACTGCGCGATTGGCTGCTGCGCGGCGTGTCGTGCGTCCGAAAGTGCTACAATAGCACTCACTGGTTTTATATTATACATTGTATCCTTTTGCAGTGCAGTGACCCACATATGGGTCATTTTGGTGATTGCTTAGCTATTAATGCTTTAAAATAGCCCCAACAATTAGTGATACTAAATGCATGTCTGGAAAATCCTGGTCAATCAGCTACAATTGTACCTTGTAGACAGGCTTATGGAAAATGTTACATTATTGTCATGGATTTTTGAAAGGCAACACCAGATTTTATAACTTAGGAAGGCTTATGTTTTTACCACAACATTCTAAAATAGTACCAATATACAGGGTGATTTTTAATTAGGTCCATTCCCCGAATGCGTGATACAAGACCAAATTTGCAACAAGTTTGGCCCCAATAACTTGGGGTCCAAACAGGGTTGTTTAGGAGAACTCAACCTTTAAGCTTTTTTGGAAAATTTTCACCTTTCCACCATAAACTGCTGATTGTGAGATTTCCTCGCATCGGAAAGTCTTTGTGAACATTTACTGTTTGAACCAAAGCAAAAAGATACTCAGTCTCCCATCAGCCCTGATCCAGCATAAACAACATTCAAACAGAAGAAAATTACTACTATTATTGTCTGATAGGACAGGTTAAAATACAACATTAATTCGGATTCATCTGTTCAAGAGCTATAAGAAGAGTATCAGTTTAACATCCTGAACAGAGTAGTTTTCTCACAATCAGCAGTTTATTTGATAGAGGACATAGGAAAATTTCCAAAAAAACTTAAAGGTTGAGTTCTCCAAGTCCAGTTTGGACCCCAAGTTAACAGGCCAAATTGTTACGAATTAGGTCTAGTATCACCCATTTCAAGGAATGCACCCTGTTACCAATCACCAAGTAAAATAAATATCGAATATAAACTATGAACCTCTCTCGAGCAGTATTAATAATACAACTGCGCCTCAATGTACACTTTTTGTAATACTTTTTAAATAAATCATTCTAATTCTTCTTTATTATTAAAATCCTCAACAAAATGTCTGATAGACTTAATATTTATGTGGAGATACTTATATTAATTAATCAATGCTCGCACTGTTGCCATCCAAACCTCTTTTAAACATAACATGCAAAATCGAGTGCTAGTTTGCTTCTAATATCAATAAAATTGTATCCATGCTCCAGTTGTCTCCTAAGACACTTGACTTAAATTGATATGTATTCGGCCATCAATCTATTTATCAACTCAACCTATCACAGTTTAGATTTGCATGTGAGCCAATAGTGAGGCTACGTTAGGAATTGGGTATGATCATAATATGTTCTCTTTAGGTTGTTAATCTTGATTTAATCAGCATGTAAGGAGTTTTGAGATTAGTTCTCAACAATGTTAACTTGAATGATAAAAGACAAAAGTATAATAAAAATGAACTTTTCCTTTTTCAGGCACGTTCAAGTGAACAACGAGGGTGCAATAGATTTTTATAAGAAGTTCGGATTCGAGATCGTGGAGACTAAAGAGCACTACTACAAGAGGATAGAACCTGCTGATGCGCACGTGCTACAGAAAACCATCAGGCTACCACAACAACCTTCTGTACCTTTACTCAATGGCACCGTACCACATGCAAAAACCAATGGACACGATTGAATACACAACCTTACCCAAAACTTGTACTTGTAAAAGCCTCAACTCGGTTGTTAATGTGAAACAAGTGATAACATAATGTGTAAGAATCATAATAAAAACACTGTGTGCATACAGGATTGATTTACATTAAGATATAATTGTAACGGATGGGTTAATCAATAAGTTGTGGTTGTGGACACATGAGGCCATAAATATAGTACTAGAAATGACTGATATTCCACTCAGTATCATAATGTTGTACAGACTATGTTCATAATAATACATGCATGTTTAATAAATGTATTGACTACATTACAATATGCATTACAGTCTAGTACTTTTTACAAGTGACTCTATGACTTATAAATAGCATTCAACTTGTAAATTAACTCTTTTCATGATTTGAATAAGTATATGTAAAGTAATGGATAATGCTTAGCTCTAGACATTCTTTTAACTATATCGACAAAAAAAATTCTGTCAGTTTTTTACTATACTTGTATATTGTGGTATTTAATAGTGTAGTCATGAAGTCCCTGTTTTTAAATTGAATGTTCTCGAATTCAGAACGGAAGTGTTAATAATCACCTCGCAATTAATTGGTATTTCATATCAATGCATTTGTTTTTCAAGCAATGAGGAAAGTGAGGGTTTTGATAACTAATATTGAACTAAACATTTTTATCGACGCTTATTCTTTGCACGACAAAAATGAATTTTATTTAATTAATGTTGAGTTGTACTGAACTTTTTGTTTTGTTAAGATTTTAACATGGTCTAAAAGTTAAATAAAGTTTATTATTTCTTAACGGCATCTGTAAGTAGTCATTTTATCATAATATTGTTACCAAAAAGTCAATTGTCGACCCCTGTCAAATCTTCTCTGTAAACAATAACGATTGTTAAACATCATGTTCACTGCAACCTTAGCATTATTAGTATAATAAACATGATTAACATTTCATGATGTTTCATTTCATTTTAATTTGCGTTTATAAAACCACAAAATTAAATGTATAAGACCATTCATTACACCACACAGTGCTTCATATTTTGTCTTTAGTTGTTTCAAACCAGTACAACATAAACACATCATTTTCCTCTACACATTTCTATGTCTACACAATTTTGTTAGATGGGATACTAATCAATCGAGTCTTATGTGATATTTTTAATGGTGATAATGCGCGTTGCCATCGAGATGGAAAAACGTAAGCAAATTATCCCACCCTTTATAAGGCAAAGGGAATATTTTTCCCACCATATTTTTCTGCTTATTAAATTAAATAATTTGGTCCGGGTAGGTATTCTACTGTTGTACAAAGATTATTTAAAGACTCAATCCCTCGCTAAATATTCAAAGAACATAAAAAAATTCTATGAATAATACCTATGCCCATTTGGCATTATTTTATTATTCTCAGATCGTTATACCTGTGAAAGGGTTAAATATAGGCTGTGGGCAGACACTTAGACCTAGAGTGAAAGTTTTATTCAAAATTCCGTTCAAAGTTGAAGCCAACACAATTAATGTGCGCAAAAGTGGCACGTAATTTCTTTCGCCGACACGCACACAAGACGACGTCTGCTGTGTGCTGCTGTGTCTGTCTGTCGTGTGCTGTGTGTATGGACGAGTCGTAGGTACTTGCGTTACTTTTCGTGCGACTGCTGTAACAGCGCGTCGCCAGCTTTTAAGCTAAGAGGGGGTCAGGAGGTTGAGTAAAAAAAACACAATAGTTTTGTTAACTATTTACGGATTCAAATGTAGTTTTTCAAAAAGTCTAAAATTCCAAAACTTAAGCAACACTCTCCAAACACAATACTGCGCTCCAAAACAAATGTGGCTGACGTGGCTCAAAAGGCTGCCCAACTCAAATTGGACTGGGCAGGTCATGTCTGCCGGACGCCGGACATACTGTGGGCCAAAATAGCAGGAAACTGGTGCCCTTACACAGTGAGGCGGGGTCGCGGTAGGCCACGAAGGAGATGGCGGAACGAACTGGACAAGATCCGTCCGAACTGGAGGGAGGACGCGCAGGTTCGCGAGAAGTGGAAGGAGTCCTCCGCCCAGGAGTGGGACAGAGCAGGCTACTAAAGAAAAAAGCAACACTCTCCCCATGGTATAAAACAAGATTACTGACCTGTCTACGAACAGTTAAGCGAATCACCCCGAGCTGTCGAGGTGCAGAACAAGATGGGTGACCTGTCTAAGAGAAGTTAAGCAACACACCCCAAGGTATAGAAAAGATAGGTGACCTGTCTAGGAAAAATTAAGTAGGTAACACTCTCCAAAGTGTACAAAGGGTGTAAATAGACCCTTAACGAAGCCGAAAGGCACTTGTTCTCCCCGTCTGCGATAATTTTTTTGTTCTAGACCACACCTGGGAACCTTCTAGTTACGGAGATATTGGGGTCAAAGTGTTTGTGCTTTCCATCGAGTCCTACCGTAAAACGTGATTTTTCACTCCAAAAAAAAAAGTAGTCTCCCAGCAATAATTTTGCGTAAAGTTACTTAGTTTGATGTACAGAATGCTTGGTTGACGACTTCGTGAACAATATTGGTGACCCCAACCGGACGACTATATACATAGGTAATTATATACCGACCTATAGTCAGTGGGTCGTCTTAAGGGCTTTTCTCGCCTTAACAGAACACTACACACAACTTCAAAAAGGTCCGAGTCCCCACTTGGCGATGCCCATGACTACTGCTGCAGTTCCAAGCCTATTAATTTTATGATATTAGTATACATAATCAGTTATTTGAAAGCCGTGTTTTAAATCCATTAAACTTGTCAGAGAACGCTCCAATTTCAGGCGAAGGATCACTGCTGTCACGCAATGCATTCACAAACGTTAGAAATAACTGGGTCATCGAATGACAAGCAGCCATAAGATTTTATGAATCGCGAGACAAGATAAAATTGCGCAGTGTGACCTGAAAGTTTTATCCTTATAGTAGTTTTTGTGGAATTTTCTTAGGAACTTATTCTTCCTTGCGAAATCATGCATAGAAACAATAAATGAATTTGGGTAGGTACTTAAATAATAACATACATTTCTTGGTTGCATTCATTTATTGAAATAACATAAGACATTGTACAATATTGTCATTATTGACTAGTTGGTATATTTTCACTATGGACAATAGACCATAACTATTTCGTTTGTGATTATAATTTAACATCTATATCCATTTCCATAAGGCCTAATTTCAAGTGTCATCTATTAAAATCACCAATAAATTTATATAGAGATATTATTAACAATAAAACGTTGCAAGTTTTTAATAAGTTCATATATGGATACTTTTATTTCTATAAAAAATATTGTTAAATACATTTTTATATTACATTTTCATAAATACACAAACACACAACATATTACATGATGTACTTATTATTCGTGTTTTAGAATACTGTTAGTTATGCTTTCGAAAAGCCTCAATTCGCTATCACAGACACAGTTTAACTTTGCATTCTTATTGCATTTAATTTTGTAGCTCGGTTCTTGATACATTGACAACTAAGTCGAAGCCAGGGAGCGAATTTTAATTACGAACATCGATACGACAGAAGGCATTTTTTAAACGAAAGTTGTACCCAAAGGAAAGGTGCATGAAATGCAAAGTAACCACTAATCACCTAGACTTGACAATTATATGGATATTTTCTAATTTTAACATGTCAACATTCAAAGCAAATAGTCAGTACACTTCTACTGATTAATCAGATTCCAAAAGATAAAAGAAAACATTTAGTATCTTATACCATAACAAAATATTAGGCATATTCTAAAGCTATGCGTTCGCTAAGACTACTTGCTATAGAATCTTGAGATTTAAGGTTGCAATACATCAAACTAGCTCAACTAAGAAAATGATATAATTGAACACAGCTGTGGAAAAAATGCTTTACATTTTAACATTGAAAAGAGCTCACAGTGAATTCAATCTGCCGAATTAACTTGCCTCATTTTGACACTTAAAAAAATACAGATCAAAATGAGGTTTCCACAGAATGAATAATAAAATCTGATGAAGACTGTACTTGATTCCTTCAACCAAGTGAATTTTCAAAATTACATATAAAATACGTATTCATTTCACAAATAAAATTTATCAAAAATATACAACGAAGTATTGAGCATTCAATGTTTCAATAATTTTTTATATGGTGATAAGGACTTGATATTAGGAGATGGTCCATAACGTTTATTACAAAGTAATAGAGAAAAATAGCTTTTAAAAGGAAGAAAAGTTGGTTTAATATCCAAACAAAGAGACTAAAATTATCTCTCAAGACTTGAAGATAAGGATATATTTTTCGAACTCAAAATAACTTTGGTGTCTCTAGAAAATATTGTAACTAAAGTGAATTCCACAGGTAAATTATATTAGACCAAGAATCAGGTATACGCTGTATTAGACTTCTATTTGCAATTTAATAACAATATTGTTAATTAACTTTGGCCTAGCTGGCACGATTTAACAAATAACTATGTATTAGGTGGCCTTCTGCAGTCTCTGCTTACCCCATGGGAAAAGGGTGTGAGTTTATGTATATATTAAAAAGTTAGACTTTATAAGATTTAAAATTTTCATGGTCACTAAAAACGAACAAGAAAGAGGGTAGACCGATTTGTCTGCTCATAAACACCCACCCGCAATAATTTCAGTTTATCCGTGATCATGGTGCTTGCAACAGTGCCGAAATATCGGGAACTCAAAGAAAACAATAAACATGGTAAATATCCCGTCTTCTAGTTATAATAAGTTAGACTTTGTTAACATTGCCAAATAAATAAAACCTTGTTACTAATAAATAAAAAAATCAACATCTTAATAAATAAGCACGCATAGTAATATCGTTGCATATATAAGGTCTATCTTTTCATATACGAAATATTTTAAGAGTAACTTCTGTAAGTCGTAAAGTCGCCAAAGCAACGAAAAAAAAATTATCTGAGTGTTTTTTTTTTACAAAATTATTATAATTCTCAATTTTTTTGAGACTTTTTGCATAAAACCTTTACTACCATTCTAACAATGACAGTAGGTAAATACGACGTAGTAAACTGCCGTAATGGATGCTTAAAATAAGGAGCCAGTACTTATTTTGTGGTTCAAGTAATTTTAAATTATTTATTTTTTATAAAAAAATATACTCAGATAAAAAAAAAAATACCTTGAAATGGCTGTGTTATAGCCGTTAGGTGATTTCCTGAAAATATTTCGTGTATGAATAGTTAGACCCTATATAGGGTGACTGGTAATTAGTGACCAATACTTAAACAAGTGATTGTACTCATGATACCAAACAACTCACTAATTACCAGTCACCCTATATACAATTCAAGAAACCCGAAAGCGGGTTACACGCGATGCGTGAGAACCGATATTATCTTTGAGTGCGACCTTCGTATATGCGTTATTCCAAATCAGCAGTGAAACAATATATATTCTTAAATAAAAAGATTTTTACCTCAACAACAATAGAAACACCTTATTAAAATATTAATAAAACAATCACTGACACTCCTATACAATAAATAGATAAAGCTTTTTTTTACAACACATTGATTTACCAATTAAATAAAGTTCACAACACTAGCGAAGGGAAATGTGAAATGTAGAGATACAATATAAATATTTAAATAAATATCTACATTAATTATAACTAAATGCATTTCCCGTAATGTTTGGTGTTATCACATATGGCAACACTGACGGATAATGTCAACTAAAACAATGTTGCCACAACAATAATACAGAATTGCGATGAGAATAAAATTAAATAAACGACCAATATAATTAAATCACATATTGTAACTACATAATCTTTTCAATCCAGATTCCCTTTACAAGGGTACATAGACGTATTAAATATGGGTTTAATAGTATCATAGACGTATTAAATATGGGTTTAATAGTATGCCCAATCTAATTGTGATTTACGTAGTTATACGTATCTACAGTAGCTTCTTACCTAAAATACTGAACCATACATTGCACATACAATACTGCACCGTCAGTACAAACATCACACAGCTCGGTGAAACAATACACAGTTAGTAGGACGAAGTGTTATTTTAACGCGTGTTTAAAACATTACCATATTCTTACAATATTAATTATATTATACAAATTGACAGTACCATACTGGAATTTTTGGCATTGTTAATACATTAAGAATTTCAATTTTTATAGTTAAGTTAATAAGACTGCTTTTTTAGCAGTCGTTCTTTTTTACATTAAAATTTCAAATTGGTTCGTTTTTCTCATATTTTTTTTGCGAACATTCGCTTACTAAAACGTCGATAACGGACAATAGTTTATTTTTTATTCCAAGTGCAAGTTTCTACTGCACACTTCAACGAAATTTGAAAGAAATTCGTTAAAAATTGGTCAGTGCGAAACTTTACGCAAATAGTAATTTCAACTCAGAAAATGACGAGTTTCACGATAATCTAAGCATTTACAAATACATCTACCATACGTGTGATAGGAAATCTCATTTTATTTAAATAAGCTTATAATCGAGAATTTAATCGCTTTTTGAAGTTTATTCATTGAGTTTGACGAATAAATAGTTAAGTAGTCGATTCCGCATAGAGAGCAAATTGCCAATTAAATATTAATCGACTTATATTAATGGCCTTTTGGTACCGCAATATATTCACTTCACATTGACTCGACTAAATAGTTTAGTAAGAATCGATATAATCGTTTTAGAGTCCTTTTCTGTCGCGTAGTGGGCCTACTAACTTTTCTCGCTGTGCTTACGTCTGTGAGGCACGATCTATCGCCTACTCTACGAACGACAGCAGAGGCCGCACATTCATAACTGCTCGTTCTCCCTCCCTCCTGCACTGTTCTCGAGGTCGAACAGCTGCTTGATGCGTTCGATGCATAGCTTCGAACCTTCGTTCGCTTCTTTGGCCATCTGGGGACAACGAAAACATGGTTAGGTGTTTACTAATAGATATGGCAACAGTGGCCGCACAGCTAGTTTCATTGGTTGAAAGCCTGTTAATGTCATTTTATATTTCAAAATAGCTCGACATCATTGGGACTTAGCTATGGTCACGTTATTTACAATGAGCATTCACCGGCCTTCAAAATTGCAGTCGTAGCTTCGCAAAACAAAAACTTAAATAAATAAGAAATGAATAGATAGACTTGCATATAAAATATTAATAAAATAAGTAAATGAATGGAATTATAAATACTTAATAGGATAGAAAATAATTCTTACTTACTACAAGGAAATGTAATAAAGCACTCTTCCTCTCTCTACTTATTTAAAAAAATTGCTGTGCCCGACAGGGTTCATAATTGTTTCTATTTTTTTATTTACCACCTGTAAGTGTACATTATGGATATAGCAACAAACGATTTAATTTGATTTGAAAAACTGGGCTAGGAAAAAGAGGTCTTTTTCCTAGCTCAGACACCAGGAATCAGGTGGTTTCGGACAGCCGAATTAAGATTCTAATCAGGTATTATAAGGTTAAGATTCACAAAATGACTTACAAGTGAGAAGTTAAGGAATCCGTGTGGCAATCCCTCCAACACTTCGATGCCGACTGTGTTGCCAAGTTTCTTCAACTTCTTAGCGAACATCACGCAGTCATCCAAACACGGGTCCAAGTGCACAGTCTGTAATAATAAATCCAATTTATAATATCTCGACTTAGCACACGAGGTTGTCGACATGTGCAATGTTAACTCGGCTATCATTGTACCGATTGTCGTTACGGCGAAGAGGCTCGTCATTTTTCGAGGCTCTCGCTAGGCTCAAGATCCCCCGATCAAGGGCCCGGTTCAGAAGGCTCTCCTGTCTTTGGAGCCCTAACCACCGATAGCTTGGACCGTGCTCCCGACACCGGCGGACCACTTTTTTTTAAAGATATATTTAAACATGTAAGAAATATGTTGTAAAATGAATAAACGGAATGGTAATTCGATTTTATTACATTGAGATATTTGGAACAAAGTGAAACACAGATGAGCCACAGATAAGGGCTTCGATAATTCAGCCACTTGTTTCTCTCGGGACATGCTTTTCTGGTCATCTAACTTACTGATTTACCACAGCGTGAGATCATCATAATCATAATTTCAGCCCGGAATCACGCACTGCTGGGTACAGGCAGCCGGGTATTTTTCTCCGACTGCGCGACGCAAAGGAGGGTAATTATAATTATTATAGTTCGTGCCCTTATCATGCATAATCAGCCTATTATAATGTTCCCACTGCTAGGACACACGGCGTCCTCTCTATTAGAGCGAATGAGCTACAATCCACCACGCGGGCCCAGTGCGGCTTCGTAATTTTGGTACTATGACATGCCGGTTTCCTTACGATATTTTACTTCACCGTTTTGAGAGCAGCTATGATGAAATAAATTAGTAATGCGCCTGCCTGTGTTCGAACCCACAAATTACTGTTCGTAAGTCGGGGCCGCCACCTCTTAGCCACCGCTGCTCTATCATGGCAGAATAAATCACAAAATAATGATTACTGCAGGTATTACCAGTATTCTGACAGGCGGGAACTTGGTGAGCAGCTGATCGTCGGCCCAGTACGGCGAGAGGAGCGGGTCCTTCGGCACAGAGAATATGAACTCGTCGGACGGACTGCGGGCTATCAAGGCGTCCAGATTCGTGCGGGCTGCGAGACTGTAGAGTTATAGAGGAGTTTACAAATGAAAAGAAATACAGGAAAAATAAACATTTATTTGCGCTAACACATGACACATATAAGAAAGCAAAAGAAGTAATAAGTTGTGGGATAATATGTGTCTTCCACGCATAACAGCCGTCTCTCAGCTAAACCTTTTGAACGCCATTGTCACATACGCGACAAGCAAGCGCGTGCCCTGTACTCCAAAAGACACAAAGATGTGATAAAATGGTAGGTGAAATTGTGACGGCGTGGAGGGCACGTGCGTGCGTTTATGCTCTGGCGTTCTAAAGGTTAATGTTGTGACACCATGCGAGTTGTGACACCATGCGAGTTGTGACACCATGCGAGACGGTGGCACAGCGCCGGTTTTCAGCGACAGCTGGCGTTTAAGTATATTTTGTTAAGCATAGTATAGTTTGATAAGCATGATATCACCGTTTTTTTAATGGAAAATGTAGGCGGTACTTACTCGTCTTGCGACGGCCCCGAGATCGCGTTCGAACCTGTGATGTACGCTAATCGAGACGACATCGCACCCATGAAGCCTGTGGCTGCTTCGCTGATCCTATTATGAAGACACCAAATATTCAGAAATGAATTTGAATAGCTGTAATTAAGCAAATTGTTGGTCAAAATACACACTCAAAATAACTTCTCTATAGTTTTTAATATAAGTCAGCGAGTGATGAATTTACAGGGGAGATTTTATGTGATTTCTGACCCGTACTTAAACACTAAGTAACCGACACAGCCCGAAGAACTGCTAAATTTAAGTGGCAGTGGCCAGGGCGCATTGCTTGCAGAACGGATGGCCGATGGGAGTTCTGGAGTGGCGATCGCATATCGGAAAGTTCAGCGTTGGAAAGACCTCCCACATTGTGGCTCTGTGACCTGGTGAAAGTCGCGGGAATCTGCTGGATGCGAGAACTACAGGACCAGTCGATGTAGCGAAGCTTGGGGGAGGTTTATTATTATATCCAGCAGCAGACCTTTTTGGCTGATATGAATCTTCATTATCGTAATGAAAATTTAGTCATCAGACTAATTAGGGCTGCCATAAATGCTGTAATGCCGACCGGGACAACAGAAGTAGGATAAAGCATGGATGATTATGTGAACAAGATATAT
Organism: Noctua janthina; assembly: GCA_963576755.1. Taxonomy (NCBI): domain Eukaryota; kingdom Metazoa; phylum Arthropoda; class Insecta; order Lepidoptera; family Noctuidae; genus Noctua; species Noctua janthina. The sequence goes on along the minus strand of OY755063.1, from coordinate 6,914,835 downwards.
TTTTCGAGGGGTTCTGGGTTTATGAAGAGATTTTGTCGTAGAGCTCTGGTTTTGAAAATAAATTTTGATCGCCAGTTTTTTAGCGCAAACATAAGTCAATTTATTATCTACTTAACAGAGGCGCAGCCAGGATTTGTATTTGGGGGAGGGGGAATGAAACGTGCCAGCCTGGGGCTAGTTAGCTAGCAGAACAGCCACGTTTTCAATTGTGATAAAAGCGGTTAAGACATTTTTCAAGACCCATAAGGAAGCACGGGACCTGTCAATGTGGCAACACTTGGGGCAGGCCTATGTCCAGCAGTGGACGTCTTTCGGCTGAAATGATGATGATGATGATGATGATAAGGAAGCATCATCTTTAACACTAACTCGAGCGGAGCGAGCCCGAAATTTCACGATTCTGTTCTGTGAACCAGGACAACGGACTTATTGACCGGGACGCAGCTAAACGCGATCAGCCCGTCTAAACCGCGTTCAGGAGATCAGTCATCAGTGTCATAGTTTCTATGGAATATTGACACTGACATATCTTGAATGCTGTTTGAATGTGCAGATTGCATTTAGCTCAATCGGAGAGACCCGCTTTTAAATGTTTTGGATGTGGTAAAAAGTGGCTTTCGAGCTACTAAAAGTGCTGATTATATCCTCATCTAGTAAAACAAGCTCGTGGCTAAAAAAATAACAGTCGCTCGGATCGATCTTTAGATTAAGCCATGCTTGCCTAGGTTGGTCTGTGGTTGGGTGAACACCCATTACATATCAAGTTTCCTCCGTGCCTCGGAAAGCACGTTAAGCCGTGGGTCCCGGCTGTCATTAGTAGATCTTTGACAGTCGTTACAGGTAGTCAGTGGCCCGAAAGTGTGACAACCAGTTAAACCAAGGGGTATCGTATTACCCAGTACTAACTGGGTTGTGGAGGTCAGATAGGCAGTCGCTCCATGTAAAACACTGGTATTCAGCTGCATCCGGTTAGACTGGAAGCCGACCCTAATATAGTTGGGAAAAGGCTAGGCAGATGATGATGGTACAACAAACCTTGTCTTTATCCTCTTCTTATTTTCTTTAATATCATTGTCGTCGACTAACGGCGGTTCACCGACTAAGGTACTAGAGTTTTCAGATTCGGGCTCCCTATAACAACACACAAGGCAGTTAGCACACCAACCAACACTTTGTATGAGGGTTATACACATCATGGGTATCAATAAAGGAAATACAATTTTGGAATGGGTTATCAAAAACGTTTACCGGGTAAGTTTGTCGATTTATCTGTAAATGTATGAGACTTTAGTAGGACTAATGAAAAAACTAACATAAAAACACAACTAAAAAAAACTACACACAAACAAAAACACTAACTAACAAAACGGACGGACTAATAAAATTGCGATTAATTTAAAAAAACTTTTGAGTGAAGTTACCGTATTATTAGGTACTTGTTTTTCAAACACGTTCAGGCAGAACTAATATCAGTTTTCACGAATACTAAGCTACATCGAAAGGAATTCCAAAATATAATTGGGCTATTGAAATTTGCCCCAAATTGCTTTGGCTATTTGAATTTGTTTTTTTTCACTCTCGTGGAGAGGAGGCCTGTGTCCCAGCAGTGGGAACATTATAGGCTGCTGCTATGCTATTGAAATTTGAACTTTCGGCACTGAACTCAGCGTTGAAAATCCAACCTTTTATTTCGGCATTCATTGAGATCGCTTAGTACTATATTTATATGGTACCTGTGAGATTCTTCGTAAGCCTTAGGTGCGGGTTTGATGACGGGTATCCTGCGACCTTCGGAATCCGTGTCGCTATCCAACACGTACCTCTCGAGGAAGTCGGATACGTACTTCTGAGATCTATCTTCCGGTGGCGTAGTACCTGAAGGTAAGATGACATATGTCAATAACACACGTTTCGGTCGACTTACGAAAACCTTTATCATGTTTAAAAACTTGTCATATTATACGATGCGTTGTTATACGTACAAAGTATTCGTACATAGAGTATACGAGTAATACACACGACGGCCAATCAAGCTATACAAAACCAGTTTATGCGGATCTCTCATTGTATAGGAGATCTATAAAAAGCGAGGCCAAGTTATACTGGAAATGTACAGCTTCAGGTGCCGCCGTGTGAATACACAGCGTCAGTATGTGCTGATCCCTCAAGTTTTAAAATGTTACAATAACAACATAACATTAAAATCGTTTCGAACAATCTAGAGAATACTTCAAAAACATAACCCTTCCGTGGCAGTCGGGTAAAAAGAGTTCATTGTTTCGACTTGGATTCGAACCATAGCATCACCAAACGTCGTCATGCTCATACCGACAGTTTGACCAACTAGCCAGCGAACCCATAAGAATTGTATCGTCCAAGTTACTTTATCTTTAGGTCTCTGTCTAATCGATAAAGGTAATAATTTGAGGTTATCCATTAATTTTACTTACTTACGTTATCTTTATAAAATTAATCCATACCCTCAAGTTATAACTACAACGTTTGATGTATACATTCACTTATAGCGACGAGACTAAACGACCACGATTTACTTACCCATTATTTTTTTAAAATGATTTTTAACTAATTTTATGAAAACAAAAATAGTTGTTCTTTATGAACAAAATGTGAGCATAAAAGGAGTTGCTAGACAGCTTGGCATAGCATATTCTATTTTTCTTGATTTTTAAATTCTTTATAAATATTACTAAAACGAAATAGAAAAATACTTAATACATCGTACATCCTCTAAAAAAACTGCTATAACACAAAAATAGCAGTTTTGAGATAGACACATTTAAAGTTTTTTGTGTTCTTAACGATGCTTTGCGCCAAAAACTTTCGCTTGTGCCATTTGGCGACTTATTTTGGTATACTTATCGCGGTTTTTTTTTTTCAATTATAGAGCAAGGACAATTGAAGTCGTGTAGGGTATTATCTAAAAATCTACATATTTTGTGTTATGACAGTTTTTTAGAAGGTGTGCATTATTAAAAAAATATAATGTACGACAAAAAGCACATTTCGATTTTACTCAATCTACCATTTATCCTATTCTGGTAACATTAAAACAAAACTCACCTGTCTTGCAGCTGTATGGTCCTTCGTATAAACGTGAAGTATACCCGAGTTCCCTTGCATATGATGATGGATGACGACGGGATTGAAGGATATCTGATAAGAGGATAGGTTTTTGGGTACTCATCGTCATCTGCCTAGCCTTTTCTCAACTGTGTTGGCTTCCAGTCTAACCGGATGCAGCTGAATACTAATGGAGCATAATGGAGCGAGGAGAGGACACATGGAGCTACTGCCTATCTGATTTTGAGTATTATTGTTATCAAATATATGGGCCAAGTGTCGTTAATGGCTGCCCAAGTGCAGCAGTATATATTTACAGACTGATGTAAATAAGGATCCCATATCGACCCCCACGGTCGATATGGGATCCTTATTTACATCAGTCTTAGTGACATTGAACGCTGTTGGATTATCAGCTCTTGGCGCTGAGCCGAAAGTTTGAAATCCACCTTCGCAAAATATAGGACAAAGGTTTGGGAATGGAGTGGTGTTTGGTAATGGAAGGGATAGGAAGCCTTTGCCCAGGGGGGTTACTATGAGGTCTTAAAGCAAGAGTAATTCCAGTGTGGGAAAGAGACAGAGCTATACAGGTCGTCTAGCGCCATCTTTTTCCCACGCTGGAATTACTCCTGGTTTAAGCCGTCGTGGTAGGCCACCTGGACGGCTTACAGTAATACTAATGGACAATATTAATGTTACTGACCTGTGGCCGTGTGTTCGCTCTGCAGCGAGGCAGCACTGATGGTAGTGTCAGAAGACTTCCTTCGCTCGCTGCCTGACTTGTGAGCCTGTAACTCCGCCAGGTCCGAGGGAGACACCTCCTCGAAAGATGAGGGGCCTTCGCTTATACCTTCTGCGAATTAATTTTGTAAAGTTCATTAGCTGGCGAAACTTAAAAGACGTGATAAGTAAGTAAATATATATTCGTGTTAGGTAACTAACGGGAATAAAAAAAATATTATCTAAACACTTTATCAGTAATCAGCTGAAGTTAGTTAAAATCATATATTTTTCGCTACGATGCTTAGACGCGATGTTTGGGATACTTCAAGGTAAGCTGTACGTTATTTGCATCCTCTAAATCCAAATCTCCGATCCGAATCTGGGGCAAAAAAAAAAGTGAGAACTTTCAAGTATTTGGCCGAAATTATTTTCTAGACATAGCTTATTTCATCACTCTGTCCAACAATCTCTTACAGTTTTAATTTACCTAAATGACCTTAAATGGTAATGGACTGTTCACATCTGCCGCATGTCGCACGAGCAATAATAACAAACCAATTTTTTTCCAACCTCATACAGATGTGGCCCAATATATGAGAATGCCTTATTTCCAAATTTAAGTTTATAAAAATAAGGAGGTTCCTGTCTCTGGAGCCCTAACCACCGGTATCTTGGACCCTGCTCCCAACACCGGCGGACCACTATATTTTATATTTTTAAATATTTTTTATAAGGTTTATATTTAAAAATATGTAAAATGTGTATGTACAATGAATAAAGGAGAATAAAGAATAAAATACTTGTATGGAGATTTGTGTGTTTCTTATTAAAGTGTATTCTAACTATCTTACCTTGTGAAGGACTGACTCTAAGGAACCCGTTGCTATCTACTGGCGTCGTGGCGCTCGATACAATCTGGTTGTTCCCTCCATTCTGTTTGTCATCTTTCCCGTCTTTACAACCACCTCCACAATTCGAATTGTTGGGACTGGCGTAAGCTGGAAAACATAACAATGATGGCAAATGATTGTCCGCTATCACTTTTTGAGGAGGACTTAAGACGGCTGACAGATTTCGAACTGTGAAAGTGATCGATCTATTTTTGTGAAGAGACTATTTTTGTAATGGGATTCTACGTCGCGAGACAAGAATGAATCTGAATGTTTGTCACGCGATAATTCGTTTTCAATGGCAAGTGACCAATCAGCGTCCAAACAAAAGCCTTAGCGACATCTTTCTTCTTTCTTTCTACAACACACATTTAACGTGATCTACGCGGAACTAATTCCATAGTTTTCTTCGCCGTTATTGTATCCACTCTTGGCCATGATCTCGTCTGATGGAAAGTGATGTGGTCTAAAGGCGCTCCCTCTCCGGAGCATCCACTCTTAATGTAACAATCGATTTTGTTTAGAAACAAGTGATTGTTATAAATTGTATTGTTACAGGATGCTTTTTACAGATTTATTTGGATCTTCAACAAAGGGTACACAGATACAATTTAAATGAAAACTATTGAAATTTTTTTTTTAAAGGTGTTCCTTGAATTACAGGAGACCACAGCATATGTACAAATAACTATAGACCAACGGCTTTAATGAGTCCTCGCGAAGGTATCAATCTAAATAGAATATTCTGAAGGTTGATCACGTATTGGTTCAATTAGTATCGTAATACCTACGTGGATTATGGATATTTTAAAGCAAATAACCTGCGGGATATTAATAGGACTTTGTGGACGCTTAATGTGCCTTTGATGGGCAAGGCGGAGTTCTCATGACAGCGGTCGGTCTATAGGTGTTAACAGAGAAATTAGAAAAAATATAAATGTTGAAAATAGACAAACAAAATCAAAATAATAAAAAAAAAGAAGACAAGAAATTTATTGCGCAGGCATTTATTGCAGTGGTCAAATCTCAACCGTTTCATTAAAGGCAACTGCTCCCGATGACGGTGTGCCTTAAGATCTTTCTTTTTTTTTTTAAAAAAAAACGTTGCCCCCCACTAGGAATTTCTCCTGTATCGTGGGTGCGTTTACAAACATTTAAACTCACATACACAAACAGCCAGACCCGGAACAACTACCTGTAGGCCATACAAATATTTGTTCCGTGCGGGAATCGAACCCGCGACACGCAGCGCAGCAATCAATCGCTCAGCCACTGCGCCAACCGTGCCGACAAACATAGACGAAGTTGTCAAGTATGAACGCGACTGTACAGAGTAAATCAAGGCAGCTAGACAAAGACATACCTTTCAGACACCTCATCATGAACCCGAAAGGCAGTACAGGATCCATCAAACACAGCAACCTCGCCGGGCTGGGTACGAAGCTGATCATCAGCGGTGCGTATGCCAAGAACATGCCTTCTGGTCTTCGTAAACCTGTGGTTAATACCTTGAGTGTGCATGCGGCTACAAGGTTCGCACCTGCTGAATCACCAGCGAATACTATTCGTTTACCTGTAAAATAAAACAATATTGCTGTAACATGGATTGCTTTGAAGTTGAAACGAAGTTAACAATTTAAAGACTTCAGAGAAAATTTTAAATTTTTTTTTAGTTTTTTTTTAACAAAATCCTGATGAAATTCTTAGTTTTAAGGCGCTTAGCACAGTTACTCTTAAGCATTCTCCTAAGGTGCTGCGGGACTGCGCTCCGCACTGTCTTCAGTACATCAGTCTGAACTAACCCACATAGAATTTTTTAATCGGTAATTTAAAAAAACCTGTTGTTCCACACGTTTTTTAATTTTTGACCGCGTAGGTATTGCAGTTTTGTAAGAAACAGCTGTTTTTTAGCTGTAATTTTTTAGTTTTAGCGTCGGTGTACCTTCTACGCTATTTAATGACACCGCTACATTTCCTCAAGTGACTAATAATAAACAGGCGTGCCTTTCAGTAGCGAAGGGTCAATTTTTGTTAGAGGTAAGCCGGAGTAAGATATCTTTAATGTGATAATATTGTTTGTCTAGAATACTGACTGTGTCCATTTTTCAAAGGGCCGGTAGGAACCGCGTTGTACGGAACCTTCGGCACTGGTGCCTTTATACTATTTGATATTGACGATGATGAAAACTAAACAAAACAAGACCCAAAGAAACACGCCCACACTGCACCCACACGTAAAGAAAAAATAAGAACACACTTACCAGTAGTACCAATCTCCTTAAAATGCGTCAGCATCCAGCAATACGCGTAGAACACCTCCTCCAACGCCCTCGGGAAGGGAGCCTGGGGCGCTAAACTGTAGTCTACCGACAGGATAGGCACGTTCAGCTTAGCGGCCCACTCCCGTAGGTACGTCTCGTGGGACTTGGAGCTTTGGGCCACGAAACCTCCTCCGTGGCAGTGGAAGAGTACGCCGTCCGATGGTGGGAGGGATGAGGATCCTTCGCCTGCCTGAATTGGGAAAAATAGATGTAGGGTGCTGCTTTTAATGGTTACAGGTATTTTGTATCTAGTCTATATACATATAAAAAATCGACGTGTTCGCCTGTTCGTACCCTATAGACTCCCTAAACTACTGAACCGATTTTGATGAATGTTTGAAGTTGTTCTACATACGCCAGGAAAGGTTGAAGCATTTTTTGAGATAACAGGACAATGAGAACAGGGTGTAACTACGTCACCTAATTATTAGGCTAAGGACGTCAAAACAGACTACCGTATTATAAAGGTCATCCTAACTGGCTGGCTGGAGGCTTTACACCCAAGGCACATACAGGATAGTCGGTTAAGCTAAGTCACCCTCATAGGTAGACATGCGAGATGCAATGTCGAAAAAAAAATCTAGTCATTTCACGCTAAGTAAACACTAATATGAAAAAGGGGGGTATAACAAATATCTTCAAACCAATCTTTGCATACCTACAATAAAAGCTATTTGGAGAATTACTGACAGTTTCTCTAAGCTCTACCAGATTATACCTAAGTACCTAAAAGTTACATAACAATCATATTATTTACCTTGACCTCTGGGGGAAGCTGCAGTGGTTGTGAAAGACTTTTAGATTATAATTAAAATAACCATTACCCATTTACCATTAATCATCATCATTCATCATTCATTTACCATTTTTTTTGCCATTTTACTATTTTAATTTAATATTTCTTAACTTTTTTTTTTATAAACAAAAAAAGCGCCTTCATCCTCTCTCCTATTACTAATTAATTTAACTTTGCTGTGCCCGACAGGTCCATAATTGATTCAATGTTTTAACATACCAACTGTTTGATTTAACATTATGGAATGCAATAAAGTATTGAGTATTGAGTAACCTAGATATAGTACTTTAGATAGAAAAACTATTTTTCGATCAATCTATTGTTCATTTTAACTTACCGACACAAAGTAAATGATAACTAGGTGATTTTTCTTTTTAATCATATTACAAATATTTTACAAAGACCATTTACTCGTAGCATATTTTACAAGGAAAAATTTACTACGCGTAAAATAACCTATGGCAAATCTTATAATGGGTTTAAAAGTACCCTTAACGAAGCCGATAGGCACTGGTTCTCCCCGTCATTGTGATCATTTATTTGTTTAAGCTAGACCATACCAGGGAACCTTTTAGTTACGGTGATATTGGGGATCAAAGTTCCTACTTCTTCATAAGCTTTTAATATTATAACTTTACTTTAAATACCTACAGGACCCCCGTACTATTAAATGCATCATCAGCACAATGTTTTGAGTGCACCACATTGAGTCCTACCCCTAAAAAAATTTCGTTTCCCACCAATAATTTTTGCGTTGAGTTACTTAGTTTTATGTTCCGAACGCTTGGTTGATGGCTTCGTGAAGGGTCCGTTTACACCTTGTATTCCGGCTGCATTTTTTTTTGTGTAGCGACTTAGTAGTCCTGTGAGTAGTTCTTACTTAGTTGAAATATTTTTTATGAAGGTCATAACAAAATGTAACTTACCATGCCAATCCTCTTATTTGCACTTATAAGTCTAACATTCAACCCTTGTAATCCTATATGTACAGAGGGTGGAAGTACTGTGATCTCCTTGCCCGCAATAGTGGTCACCACGATGGGCTCCGGAGGGATCGTTATGAGTTTGTTCACTGCCACTGGTGTCGACATTAGGCTGGGGACCCTCTTCATTATCTCTGGAAAGATAAAAAAATTGTTTGTGATATTTTTTTTTTACATTATTATGTTACAATATAAAGGAACTCGTGGCTTAATAATAAAGCTGCATGGATCGATTTTAAGGTAAAGCAACGCTTGCGGTCGATGGTCCGTGGATGGTGACCATCAAAATATTTATAGCTCATGTCATTTGTAGATAAGCCCTAAAGGCAAAGGCCCGAAAAACCGTCTTTTATCAACCACCCTATTGGATTCGTTTCTGCAAATGCTAATCCAGCAGTGTTATTAAATGGCTTCTTATCAAAAATGACGCAGCATCCAGTATTCAGAATAGTGTCTTGAACTCGTATAAGTCGAGATAGCCCTGTTATCACGGCATTGATCTGTACGATTTTGCAATATAATTTTGGGATCACATGGCAGTTACATTGTGCATTTGGTTTTTAACCATAACATTAGGTTATTGATGTGTGATCCTAACTTTTACAGTAAAATACAGTGCAGGTAAGTGCCGTCTGGACGGCCGCTAACTGCCTATTGTGTTCGACCTTTCTACGTATTACGAGACCACCCAACGCCAACACTTGAGCATCGAACCGTGATGTGAATTGATTAATTTTAATCTTGTCATCTGTCGTCGGTGCAAAAGATTATTTTATGCTCGCTCTGACGTTTATGTAAAATTATTTACTTTGAGGTCCTGGGTTCGATTCCCAGGTCGGGCAAAGTGTTATTGGGTTTTACCATCGGGAATTTCTTAGTAGCAGCCAGGGATTTTGCGCCCGGTTGATGGCAATAGTCTCCCCCCCTTTTTTTTTTCGTATGGGATATCATCAAATGACCCCCCCCCCACTCTGGGCGGAGCGGAAGGGAGTGTCAGACTTGTACTGACTAAAACCCATCCATGTTCCTTTTTTGCCCTTTGTGTTCCAGGGCCACGGTATCTCTTTCGAACAGTCCCGCAGCCCTGGCAGGCATCGGCCCTTGCGGACCCCTACTTATTTGCTGACATCTTTTTGAGGCGCACGTGGAACACGAACGCGCCGTCGACACGGCCTGTTGTCATAAGACGGCCGGACGGTGAGCTGGCCCATAACTCGCCGTCCACAGGCCCGCGCCTACGGTGGCCGGGAGCCACCACGTGACCCCCGACGCCCAGGACGTCTCCCGAGGCGACTGGGGCGTGAGGTTCTTTCCCTCTCACGTCCCGTCACCTCCTTCACTAGCATGACTGCTTCGCAGAAGGAGGTGACGGCTTCCCATTCCCTCTCGCTCCGGACCATGGCTTGAAACAAGGCCGGACGCGAGAGATCGCCGCCGCCAATCGCCGCTACGAGGACACGGCGGTGCTCCGCCCAAGCGGGGCAGACCTCTACGGTGTGCTCCACCGTGTCCTCCGGACGATCCTCGCAGTGGAAACACCCGGGCGTTTCCTCCCGCCCGATTCGGTGCAGGAACCTCCCGAAACAACCGTGTCCGGTGAGGACCTGCGTCAGGCGGTAGGTGAGGGCGCCGTGGTGCCTCTCTAGCCACTCCTCAAAGAGGGGACTTATCGCCACTATGGTGGCGTGCCCTGCACGGGATTGCGACAGTCGCTCTCTCCATGTCGCCATGAGATCACGCCGGAGGTCTGTCCGCTGAGCGGCAATTTGCCGCGGCAGCGGAGTTTCCCCCCGACGTAGTGCCTCCGCGCGCCATTCGTGCAGGCGCGCGAGGACTATCGCCTCCAGATCCCATGGCGGCAATCCGGCAAGGAGGCTAGCCGCCTCGCACGTCCTTCACTGTCTGCTCGGAGGCAGGGTAAGTGCACACCGAGCCCGCCCTTGCTCCTCCGCTGTGCCCTCTGCTTTTCAGAGGGTCACGCGGAGCAACGCCCCCTTGGTCCATGAGGGACCCCCCCATGTCAGAATATTAGCCATGGACAGTAACATTCCCCGAGGAATAAGAATCTCTTCCCATTCCTCGGGGAAGGATACTGCCCACGCCAGGTTGCACCGGCCCAGCAGCTGCTATTCCCTCCAGACGTATCGAGAGGGACCGGCAGCCATCAGGCACACGAGGAGGAATTCTGACAACGCACCCCTAGTCTCCCCCCCTTACATGGGACTTAAACATAACTGGCGAAATGTGGGTGTACTATTAGGTACACCACTGTCTAACCCCTCGGGGATTACAGGCGTGATGTTATGTATTTACTTAAATGAATACAAGAAAGTCGATAAGACGATTACGACTCGGAAAAGTAGCTTGAGACCGATAATTGAATTAACCAGCCAAAGCCATGTTAATTTCTCGGTGACTTCTCGAAATGACGTTAATCAGTTGGTCTCGGCTAACATACGTTGATGTTTAACAGTCGTTGCGCATAGTCAGGGGGGTGGGTTACTATGACGTCTTAAAGCAGGAGTAATTCCAGTGTGTGGGAAAGAGATAGCGCTGTATAGCTCTGTCTCTTTCTAAAGGCCACCAGGAGACTAAAAGGCTGACAACGAGTCTTGCCAATGTGTAAAGAACTACTCAGAAATTGAGTTGTAGGGGTCAAATACGCAGTCTCACAAGGGACCTGAGAGCGAAAATTGCAACGGTAATATTTACCATATTATCTGAATGCTTATGAACGCAAACATAACATGTTTTGTTTTGAAACATAACGCCTAGGCATGCATGTTTTTCCTACGCTGCATTGCGCTAAGATTAACGGTCGAACACGTACATAAAACCGAGGCGATTTTACGCACAAAATCACGTTTGATACGCTTTAAAAGTATATCAACAAACGTTTAATAATATACGTAATAATTCCGCTTAAGCGAATTTGACATGCGTGTAACGGCACGGCCGCCATGAAAAATAGTTCATCCGTACGCATAGCATACAATAGTGACTATTACGGTACCTACGGCATTTTCATATTCTCCTTTACGAATATAGAAGAAAGCCGGTTGTGTAAAAAAAATATTGCCAAAATAAATACTTTGATAAAAAAAGTGTTAAGCGATTATGAACCATAATGCAATGCAATAACAGTAACCTTGACCTACTCTTCAAATGGCTATGAAATGGGCCTTGGTCTATCTCTCCAGAAAGTGTCTGGCATAATAGGTGACTACAGTATGCAAAATAGAATCAAAAATTATAAACATTAATTAAAAAAAAAAACAAAATAGGCTGAAGATTTATAAAACAGTCCCAAAAACGCTAGGTCTTCATCACTTTCTAGTGTTTTAACTGGCGAGTAGAGGTTGCTGTAAAAACACCCCAGCAACACCTATTTAAGTAATAAAAAAAAAGAATTATGAAATGACCGATTACTGTGTTATCTTAAGATTAGTTAACGTGCTTTGGTTGAATGACATTATTTATCTACTTTATACAGACATCCGTGTCAGGTCGATATGATAATGAGTTAATTAGCAGTCATAATTACTCACTTAGACCATTGCGTCGAAGTATAAACGTGTGGAAAAGGTGTTTAATATCAACACTTAAAAATAAAGTAGTTTACAATTTTAACCAAAATAATTAAGCGGGGCGTATGTGTCGGCACACTCGATTCGTTAGTATGTATTTGTTAAACAACAAAGCCGACCTGAAGCAAAAACTCCACATTCAACTCTTGCCGATCGGTAGACTCCGTTCGGCATTCACCATCGCTGAGTCATATTCGGGTCGGCTCGCCACAGTTTGAGCTTCGCCGGGCGGCTTATTCCCAACCTATGAATCCAGCCTCCTGACCGTTTTCCTGTAGCAACGATTAAGGGACCTGCCTTAACTGCCCCATCTCAAAAATCATACTGCATATTCGATTTTTCCGTCGGCATCGTGCCGACGCGAACATGTGTCTAGTTTCCCTAACCTCATATCATATACACGTGCTTCACATAAATTCATATCGATAATGACATTTAATGAAGCAATGCTCACTTCATTTGAACCTAAGATATGATTTCTTTATCAACAGCCTTGAACTCTGTCCTACTATTTATCAATAATCATTTGAAAAGTTGCCTAATTCTTTTGCAAGTAGACAAATCACGTGGTAAAATAGTGGCCGCCAGCGCTGCGTCTGAGCATGAGGTCCTGGCTTCGGTTCCCAGGTCGGGAAAAGCGTTATTAGGTTTTTAATAGGATTTTCTCAGTCCAGTGTCAATATTAGTACTCGGTTAATGGCAAAAGGCTGGCCACCTTTTACATGGGATTTTAACATAATGCGAGTACGCCTCTGCCAAACCTATCGGGGATTACATGGGTGACGTTATGATATGATAAAAATAATATCTATCGGTGGGAGAACATAACTGATGGATTATAGAACCGACGTCATAACGCATAATACCAGGTATCGAACTACATCGAATTTGCGTCAATTGTTGTGTAAAACATCATAACTTCCTCGAAATGCCGAGGTCATGTTTTGATTGTACACATTCTCGGTTACCAACTTCCGAATGTAGATAATATTCCAGACATATCAACAAAGAGTATCATCATCTGCTTAGTTTTTTCCAACATGTTGGGGCCGATTTCCAGTCTGACAAGGTCCGCATATTACATGAAGCGACCGAGCGTATGCCTATTTAACCTCCAAAACTCAGTTGCTGGGGAATATGCCCCTTGGTCAGACTGGTTGTCGGAGTTTGGAGCTAACCCGTAACTACTGTCTAATACCTAGAAATGACAATATCACAAGAGTATAATGGCTATCAATTTGTTCCGCCGAGTCAACAATTTGAGAATGTCATTAAAATCAATTGAGGAAAACGGTTTGTCGAGTGTGAGTAGGCGACGCATGCGCATTGCCAGTTTAGCGCTTTCCTCTGTTTTTTAAATTTCATTGGTTTGTTATATAATAGCCTAGCCAGTAGTTTTATCTGAACTAAAAGAATATTTATGTCACGGAGCATAAGATGGCTGTGACTGTGGAATAAGAAAGAGTTAATGTCAAGGCCATAGCTTTTATACTTGGGTAGATTTCCATAGGAAATGAGTGAATGATACCTGCACTCAAATTTTAGAGTGGGTTGACTTTCGGTCCATCCCACAATTTGCGTGTATCCTCGGTTGGTTTAGCCCAACCTTTTACTAAGCTTAGATTTGCATTGTTGGCTTACCATTTTTGAAAAAAAAGTTTTAAAAATATCAACATACCACTTTCAGCTAAAAACCAGAACGCCTTGCAGAACTCAATATTTGCAGACTGCGAAATGTTAACAATCCTCCTTGCTCTCATCTCTGGGTCAATGAGGTATTGTCCGCCGGTCCACACAGAACTGATCAGGTTGCCGTGGCAATAGTACGCTTCTGAGAAACCCGCCATACATATTGATATGCCTTTCAGTATGCCACGCATCGACGGTAAGAACTGGAATAGAATTTTAAGATTATGGTAAAGGTTGGTTTGAAGACTTTGAAGGTAGTGTGACTAGGTCTAGGCCGTCGGAAAATGCACTTTAAAGGCAGGCTCTAGGTTGTAAAGTGACCTCCTATCTAATTGTCCTATTGATATCCCTAGGTGCAGGTAAAATAATCACGATTTTATTGATTTGAAATGTATTACATTCTGATTGCGAATCTGTTTTGACAACTGGAGTTTCTATGATCTCACTTTCCAGGCGTTTTGTTTTAGTGCACGCATGAAGATAATTGCATTGCACAGTCAATGCAATAATGCCTCTATACTAACTTGTGAAAGGTATGCAAATAAGCTTGTCACATGGGATAAAGACCAACTAGACAGCGTGCCTTAAACCAACCGTGAACATACAATCCGGGGAAGCAAAAAGTAACACTAAAAAGTTACATCCTATTTAAGTAAACACTTTCAAAGACGAGATTATTTCGAAATTTGCTTCTCCTTAATAAACAGTTTTATTCCAACTTGTTTGCAATTCATTGAGTTACTAATTGGACTTCAGACTTTAGCTGATTCGCGATTGGCTCTCGATCAAAGTTGTGGAAAAAAAGGCCACATTTTACATTCTTAGAATACTTCTTCCGAACAACATAGATACTTGTCTACTTTTATAAATAACATGCTTGACACATTAATGGGAATAGCGAAGAGATATAAAAGTACGTCCAGTTAGGGAAATGTATTGTTTAGCAGATTGGCACTGCTTAGGTAAACTTGTCGTTTTATTGGGGAATTTGCTCCGCCACTTTCGCTGCTCAGCTAAAACACTAGGAAGGGGCATTTTAGGAGACTATTTTATGTAACTTCGAAGTTCAAAAAGAGCTGAGTCTCAGCCCAATTTCAAGAATAAGTTTTTTTCCCATTTCATTTCAGTAATAAAGAATGACAGTAGTGATCTGATTAAAAGGTCTTTTACGTTGAACGTCAATTTGCTAAACAATCCTTTTCTCCGAACGTTTTCCAGTTAGTACTTACTTGAAATCCGAGACACCTTCCGTAGAAACAATACTGATTGATTGTGTCTGCCTGTGCGAACAACTCTTCAGGAGTATGAGGCTCCGTTGGGAACAGTTCGCCTGGTGGGGCCCATGATAACAGGGTGTGTAGATGATGCAGACATGTTCCTAAGGATGCTAGCAGTTGCCCACAGGATTCTATCTCCCTAAAACATGAAAACGATCGTTACTTATTTTCTTAGTATATCTAATGGATGGTGAGACGGAATGGCCTGAATTACGGAGTTTACAGAGCGTCACATTTTCCTAAGGTTTTTATACAGGGTGTAAACAACCCATCACGAAGCTGTCAACCAAGCATTTTGTACATCAAACTAAGTAACTTTACGCAAAAATTATTGCCGGGAAACATTTTTTTTTTTGGGGTGAAAAATCACGTTTTACGATAGGAGTCGATGTAACGCATTGAAAACATTGTGCTGATGGATGGATTTAATAGTACGGGGGTCATGGAGGTGTTTAAAGTTAAAATCTTACATTAAAAACATGTATTTAAAAAAAAAATTGTGAAAAAGTTGGAACTTTGACCCCCAATATCTCCGTAACTAGAAGGTTCCCAGGTATGGTCTAGAACAAAAAAATGATCGCAAAGACGGGGAGAACAAGCGACTACGAGCAGCGTATCTTTCGGCTTCGTTAAGGGTCTATTCCCTTTATACAGTAGTAGGATAGCGAACGATACGTTTAAAAGTAACATAATATAACATCACGCCTGTTTTCTTCGTATGGTTAGTCAGAAGTGTACCTGGAGTACCTACTGCGACATTTCGCCAGTTCTGTTTAAGCCATGTAATAGGAGGTAATGAAAACTTTACACAACAAACAAGTACGGTAGGCATTCCTTACATAGGTATACATAATATTGAACTAGACTAATGCTCCGTCGATGGTTGATGTTTAAGAGTATACGCACATCTGACGGAAGATGCGCATGACGCAAATGGGCGTATCGTCATCGTTAGTACGATCGACATTCAAACACATCATCGGTTATGGTTGGATGTTTTACTATATATTTGTCTGTTCTGGCGTTACGCGACCGACGGCGACGATGAGCAGCGTATCTTCCGTCAGATGTTTGTCGACCCTAAGTAAAATGAGCATCCAACAAAACTCAACAAGAGTTCTAGAAACTTCACACGTGCATTTGTTTCCCTAAACACTCATCTGTTTATTTCTCTTCGGCGCGAAAATACAGTCGTGACGTCAGAGAGTCTGATGGATTACCTACACAAGAGAATCGAGTAGTCTGTAGCGGAATGTATTTTGCAAGTTAATAACATACCGCAAACACTAATCTGCTTGTAAATAGTTTCAACAGCTACGTCAACAATGTCTATCGAATTATAATCATCAGAATAGCTATCATTATGCTCTTGCGCACAAATCATAATAAACAAACAGAGACATGGAATAACATTTGTAGTTATTATGATTTCTATGCGTTCTTGGATTATATCAATAATATGCCATTTTCGCCAAATTCAATGCATTGTTAAATGCGCTTTGTTCTTTGTTAACATCCCACGAGTTTTAATTCACAAGAGTAACTATAAATAATACATCGATTACATTTCAATATCTATGTGTGTACGGATGGCCGATGGGGCCGAAAAGTTCTGAAGTGGCGACCGCGAACCGGAAGACGTTGCGTTGGAAGGCCTCCCACAAGGTGGACCGATGACCTAGTGAAGTTTGCAGGGATCCGCCGGATGCGAGTCGCACGGGACCGGTCAATGTGGCGACACGGGGGGGAGGCCTATGTCCAGCAGTGGACGTCTTTCAGCTGAAATGATGATGATAATGATGACCTACGTGTCAATATTGAAAGGTTTTGCAAATGAATTGTGATAGATTATTTAAGTTGAGTAGTTGACTGAAATTGGGGACACAAAGGCAATGAAAGAAGTAGGTGGTTTATTTACTTTTTAACTAATGATAGTTGTGTTCCGAATATTTTTAACTTTTCATAAGCAATTTTTAAACAAGATTATTATGAGGTTTATAGAGCAGTAGCGCTGTCTCGTGCTAAAACATACATTATTCTTTAAATGTAATTAAGCGACTGAAACTTGGCATCGGTATTCATGAACAATACATACGAATATATAACAATACGAAGAAGAAATATCTGTACGAGTATAGGTACATATGTTGGCCAAAACGATCTTAATTTTTCTTTTAGATAAAACAATACAGTTGATAATTATCATTGATTCTCTGAATTTCTCGTTGTCTCGATGGTCGCTAGTGTAACTGTCGAGTGATTTCTTGGGTTGGACTCCCTCCCAGGTCGGGCAGCGTTTTTGGTATTGTAATATGTATTAGGTACATGTCTGCCTAACCCTTCAGGGATAACAGGCGTGATGCTCTGAGTTATATAAACGCAACACGTGATGCCATTTTTTTTTAAAATAAGGTATCATGCATAATAAGAAAATATTCTCTGAAACATTTTTAGACCTATGTATCCCGCTTATGCGTATGAAGTTTCATTAAAATCGGTTCAGTCATTTCGAAAAAAAAAAGGACTTGAAAGTTTGTATGATATGCCGTAAGTCGTAAACACCCTTAAGGAAAACCACGTGCCTAACAGTTAAAAGAACTAAAAATAGCTACGGTGTGTTTTAAACTCTATCGACAGTATACCCAGCACTAGGCTGTACTTGTACTGTAATGTATAACGGACTGGTGTCTGCAATTCCACGTCCAAAGCGCGTATTTTACGTACGGGTGGGAAAATCGCCCATTCTATCCACCCCAGTAGGCTATAGGTACTTATAGGTACTGCTATATCTATGGGCTATCAGTGTGATCTAACAAATTTTGATAAGAATGATAGATAGATAACTAAGTAATTGCATTCCGCGTTCTTGCTATTTCTGGCACGATTACACAGTTCACAGAAACAGTATATGTATTGATCATACCTATAATACATCTATGTATACAGTATAGGTACATGTAGCTGGGTATTTAATGCATTCGATGCACTTTAATAGCCGAATTGCGTACCGAATTGTACCTATCTTTACTTCGAAGGTGACTCTCATGGTACATAAGATCAACACTAGAAATATATTTTCGGATTTCCAGTACCTTTTAGAACTAAACGTGTAACTACATTTACCACCATTTTTTTTTTTCGTATTACCCGGTACTAACTGGGTTGTGGAGGTCAGATAGGCAGTCGCTCCATGTAAAATACCAATATAGTTGGGAAAAGGCTAGGCAGATGATGATGATGTGTAGCTACATTTAAATAAATTAAACTAGCTGTTTTTGCCCGCGACCTCCGTCCGCGTGAAATTATTAAAAATATTACTTTCCTATTTAAATCGGATTTTATTAACAATTTCAAGGGTTTTATGTTTTTTGCAACGGGACCCTAATCCTTTAAAAGCAAAGTAGCCTAAGTTTCTCCCTATTACATCAGCTATCGGATAGTAAAGGTCCTGTCAAAATCGGTCCCGTCGTTTTGGAGATTAGCCGGAACAAACAGACAGACAGACAAAAATTTAAAATAATGTTGTTGTGATGTAGTAAGTACCGTATAATATGTATACTTCCATAAGCATTCAGTAAAAATCTGTTATTTTGAAATTAAAAATTTACATTAATTTGTATAGATGAATTTAACTTTGGAGATATAGGTACCTACAAGTATGAAAACTTCTAACAATGCTGCTTATTTTCACAATAATGACGTACCTACAATAGTTTTAGCTTAGGTATAAAATTCTACAGATTTTCCATGTAACACGTTTACATAATTAATAAATTTTATTTTATATCGATTGTTTTAAAGTACGTAAGTAAGTTTTATGTGATTTTTATATAATGTATGTACTATTTGTCTGCAAAAAATGAATTAATAGGTAGGTATTCAAAAAAAATACAAGTAGCTATAAAAATGTTACCAAGAATGAGTAATTAGTGTCTACAGGATAACAGAATTGGTCTCCTTGTTGCCACAAGTGGCAAAAAGTAAACAAGAAATAACCAGTTAGTTACCTACACAAGTTTGTGGTTAACAAGTACCTACTAATGACAGTCAACGACTGAAGTAAATGATGATTGTTTGGTGTTTCCAAGTTGTTTAGTAAAACTTGCTAGTTTTTTGTATGTCTATTTTACGACTCATATTATCATAATTTTAGAACAGTGAGTAAGTTTCTACAATATTTGATATTAAAATACACAAAAAACAGTTTTGTAATAACTTGGTATTGTCATTTTTTTTTAAATCTATTATAAGACTCATATTATTATAACTAGCTGTTGCCCGCGACCTTCACCCGCTTGAAATGATTATAAAAACACTATAATCCCCGTTTTTGCAAAATGTTTCATTAATGCTCCGCTCCTTTTGGTCGTAGCGTGATGGTATATAGAGTTCCTCGATTAATAGGCTATCCAATACTAAACGAGAGAATTTTTCAATTCGAACCATTTGTTCCTGAGATTAGCGCGTTCAAACAAACAAACTCTTCAACTTTATAATATTAGTACAGATAATTTTAGCACAGCAAGTAAGGTCCTACAATACTTGCTTTTAGAATTCTCATATTGACCTTTTCTGTTCACTTTACTACCAATTGATATTAATTTCAGTATTTGTTTACAATAATTGAAGTGGGATTAAAGACCTAAGGATGTAGACTTAAGGTGCATTTTTGAAAGTGATTGATTATGACTGTCAGAAACAATGGCAAATTAAGTGTAGATCACATTGAGTGGTAGCGGAAAAGAAGAAATTGAACCTTGATTACAATTGACTTGACTTCTTAGTATCGTAATAGAACTTCTGCAGTCCTACTTAGTTTTTTGTACGCCAATGAAAAGTCGCAGGACACATAATGTGCCGCGTGGGTTCCGAACAACAGAACCCGGCGACGCTGTAGGCTCAGAAGGAGATGGCGTGACGAGCTGGACTCTTATCAAAAGGATTGGGCCCAAATAGCCAAGGACAGGGATAAATGGAAAGAGGGAAGAGAGGACTGTGCCCTGCAGTGGGACACATCAGGCTCATAATAAATAAATAAATAATGAAAAGCTACTGAAACCTGAATAAAATGATGTTGACTTTTAATTAGCTAAAGGTTACTTGGAGGCTGTTGCAAGCAGCATGTACCGAGCGGTCCGCACAGCACAAGACCGCATAACTTGGAGACGCGTCATATGTGATCGCAATACCCAGCTATGAGGGAACGAGGAAGAAGAAATTATTCTTCTATTTAGTATTAGGAACTCGTGTTTTGTATGCCACAATTAAGTATTTAAATAATTCAATACGTTAGTACTGACGATACAACATTAAAATTACGATGTATTTTTTTTTAATGGCATCTCTTAACCGGATTATCCTGTGCCAGGTGCCTTAAGTGTAAGACCGCCAGCCAGGGGCAAATAACTTACAAACTAATAGACTGCGCGCTAAGGACACCCCTTGTGGGGTCCGAGCCTCGGCTTTGGCCGTCGCTAGGGAAGGGCAGCAATGGGGCAGGCTGGATCTGAGTGATTCTATACGATGTACAGTTTACAAGGCAACTTTATGTTACAAAATAGAAAAAGACGACTTACTTAACGAAATGTCCTTTCCGAAACAGCAGAGCATCTCTACTGGTGTTGACTTGTCTGCTGAGCTTTAAACCATGGAGTACACAGGAATCGACCACTGAAACAAAACTGCGGTATCCATTGCCGGGCGACTTAGCGTCAAAGTCGTATAGAGGAGCCACCTAGAACAAACATAGGTAAAATGAGATAGGTATAATGGTACATTATGTAGGCTAACAGGCCTGCTTCATCCACCGCTAGGCAACGGCCTCTCTACATGCCATCCAGTCCTTTCAATCTAGGGTTAATGTGGATCACTGTCTACTGGTTAGTTACGGTTCCTCACAGGAATCATTTGTAAGGTTTGCCGCATCGCGAAAATAAGTAATTTTCTATATGTTTTTTTAGTTTACTTCCTGGGAAGAATTAATACTTAGTGTGGTTTTAAAACATAGCTATAATTTAACTGTAAATACTGTAATGTGTATTTACAGTTAAATTGGCGTATGATAAGCCCCGGCTCAGTTACAGTTCCATAAAAAGTATTATTTAATTTTCAATCAAGCAGGATTATTTACTGTTACAGTCAGTCTTATTCAAATGATTTTAATTAAATTATATCCAGAAAAGACTTCATGGTAAACTGTATTATTATTTAGTTAGAATAATGCCTATTAAAAGGCATGCATTTTCTTAGCATGAGGTAACTGATAATGCAAATTAATTAACCTAGTTACAACACATCATATTATGACAATAATGCTATAAAACTTCTACAGTGGAATTTATATTATTTTTAACTATGTATTCTCAATATAAACTATTATCCTTGAAACCTTTGTACCGGACATTGCTCAAAGAGGAAAAATAATACTTATAAATGCTACCTACTATGATAAAGGGCAGGTGCAAGTCATCACCATCTGCCTAGACCTTTCTCAACTGTGGTGGAGTTGGCTTTTCAAATTGAATGTAGCTCAACACAAGGATTTTACATGGAGTAGGTAACTGCCTATCTAACCTCTACAACAAGATCATAATCCAGAAAATGTTTACTGGAAATGTTTGTTATGTACTAGAGTGTATATAAAGAGGGCTATGCTGCACATACATGAAATAGATATCACATCTATGTACTTCATCTTCTTTCATTAACTAAGATCACAGATTGACTGATAAGATAATGTGAAAGAGATATGACTGAATCAATAAGATAAGCATCCAGCACTTGTGTGATCTATATTTTCTTCTTATCATCATGAGAAAAAGCTGTATAATATATGTATGTCAAAGAATCAAATTTCGTTATTACAAATACAATAGTTTGATGTCAGATAAGTCACATTGTTTTAAAATATCTGTTACTCAAACAAACCAAGTAAAAGAGTGTGTTGTCATCAAACATAACATTAAGACTTAATTGATTTAACAATAGACATAGACGGAATTTAAATGCTTAAAACCTATGATTACAAAAAAGTTGAGATGGCCCACAAAATACTCGTATTTTACAACATTTAAACAATATATTCTAATAGACAGCTATTGCTTTAGTTTTACACATGAAGATGTTAATATATTAATTAACATCATCACATGTAGATGTATGAGAGCAATTCTTCTAATGAGCAAACAAAGGTAGTAAAAAACAATGTATGTGCACATGCCACACAACACAACATCAATAACAAATACATTATTACAAGACAGTAAATTATATTTTAAACAAATCAATTGGCTTGTATCAGCCGCAAATTAAATTGATTGGCATAATGTTCTAGATGAATATTGTATTTTCCTACATGATTCATTCATGAGTAAGATATAGTACAAAGTTCAAATACACATTGTCTGGCTTTGTTTATATGTTTTTAGAAATTAAAGTAAGCATATGTTTCTGTTATCAAATCAATGGTCATCATAGTGTGTTTAGAACATCTGGTTATAATAGAATACACATGTTTTTTATGATGATTATGACTATAATGAGCTAGGGTTAACTATGATGTTTTAATTGGTAGCACATTTATTAAAACTATAATTCTGGTTTTCCCTATTTATCAAATAGAGGTACAACTATATGAAGGCTGAGAATCTATTAACATTGTAATACCAGCTTAGTTACAATTAATTGAATAAGGCATAATAATCACAATTAAAATGTCTATGTCAACTTTTAGTGATTGATTGTTAATATGATGCAGATAAGAGCTTGATTCCTTTAAATAAATATTCTAATTTATAATCGTTTTTTGGATATAAACATAAAAACATAATCTGCTTTAAATATAACAATTAATTCTTGATACAAATAGATTTCTTACAGTGGGATTAGAAAGTCTATGAGAAATGTTAATTTTGTGACTGTACTGACTGACCTCATTTCTTTTGAATAACAATTACCAATTAGTATTAGAAGCTCAGACAGTTTAAGATTCACATAGTTATTCACTTTCAAAAAGCTACAACACTTTGCATTTTCACTTACAGTATTATGAATTAAAAATGTGTGTAACATACCTTTCTCACATGATCCACCAATGGCCACACAGTGTCTACATGGTCCATGAGAGTCATGAAGCCCTGGTACAATCTCTGGCCATTTTCTGTGTCGTCCGGCTGAAAATAGGTCGCGTTGTTTTGGCTCGAATCTTTCAATGCCTCGTACATCGCATACGTTGGGGGAGCACCATCCTGCGACCCCTCGCAGCACAGCGAAGCTTTAGCCGGCGACTCCGCAAAGGACATTTTCGACCAGCTCCCTTTCGCGAAACGCAGCCCGCGTTGAAAGAACTTAATCCTCATCTGCAATGGTTTTATTATAAACAACTGACGCACTTATTTGTTATGCATAGAGAAAAAATCATAGCAATCGAAAATATAATTACAAAATAGTTCGCGGGAAAATTTTGCTATCATTGTATCATAACTATTTTACTATTTCATTCAGCGGCCGATTTTAACAGCACTGGATTTTTTGATTGTGTTGTAAAATATTAACGTTCTCTTACGATCGAGTATTCAATACCGTTTGACAATGACATGCGAATTACGAATACGTTGTGTCAATTTTTCCGAGTGACATATTGACAGCTGTTTAGTGTTTTTGTCAGTGGTTTTTGTAGGGTTTCCTTCCGTTTTATTGTTGTTGGCAACCATTTGGCAACTTGTGGTTCTACGGTAAGGGGACTAAATCCGAGTCTATTATTATACTCTATGGCCGAGGCTAAGGCCTAGGCGCTCTGTGTATTTGTAGTATGTACAGACGCCAGCACATCAAGCTACTACAATCTGTCAAATTTCTTTAATAGATTTTCAACTTTAATGCTATGGCTTTAGGTTCAAGGTTGATTGGGAAAATTTGACAGTTTTGGGTAGCTTGATGTGCTGGCGTCTGTACATACAATAATATTTTCTTTAACGACTACAAAAATACGCTCGAGCGATCGAAACCCTAATCAAAGTTATTATAATTTTAAATGCCACAATCAGCTCTTGAATAATTGCAAAATAAAAATAAAATGAAATCAAAGAAGCATTTAAGTTGAGATTATCCCGTTCTATTGGTGTTTACACTTCCTTTAGATCGTTTCATTTGTCATAAGAATGATAAGTCCAATATCACTGAGAAAGTCTGAATCATTCTGAACGCACTTAGGATCTCTGCACTAGGCAGTGCAGAGATCAATAATTTAGGTTATGTATATTCGAACTGATACCTACTTAATTATCTGTTGTTTCCCTTAGACCGGTTTTCCAATGGGAGGTTATCGCGCGAGAATTCGCCGCTAGAGGCGTTCGTGTAGAGTAATGTCTTCAGAAATGTCAGATGTCATAGTGTACGTGCTTTATTATCACTTATTTTACAAATATTTACGATTGTGATTAAGATTGAGTAATTCTTAGTTAATTATGACTTGAAGATTAATGTAGCAAGTTAGGATCTAATTTGTTAGCACTTGGAGGAAGAATGATTTTTTTTCATGCTTGTTAATTTTAGGGACAATATTGTAAACATGTATCTGAAGTTTACACTATGTGGTTTTACGTAATAAAATACATTTTATAAAGTTATTGGTACTTTAAAGTATATAAATACAATTAATGCCAGGACCTTACTCACCAGTGGCGCTGTCTGGTGAGCTCAAAAACGATAGCCCTTATTCCGACAAGTCAAATTGCCAATGATGCAGTCTGTGGCACGGCATGGTCATGTTATGTCAGCTGTCAAAGCTGGTTAGTAAATTGTTTACGGGAAAATAAAAAGTTCGAGCTTCTCGTTATCAACAATTTGTAACAGTATTTACAATTATTATCTTTTAAAATGGGGGAAATATCGATGGAAATGGACTCGGTCAATGCCGTAGTGCCTTTAGACCAAAGCGAAATTATAATCAAAGACCCCGAAGATGTAGAAAACTCAGTTCAAGAAGTTCAAGTTCCAGAAGAGTTTGTGTACAAATATGAATATCCAAGTTTATTTACTAGTAAAACTCTGATAGAACTGTCCAATTCTTCTTGGTCGCGTCATAAAAGTGCTAATCAATGTGTGCAGCCTTACTTGCGTGGTTGTAAATGGTCGCCGGACGGTACTTGTTGCCTCAGTGTAGTAAATAACGATGGGCTACATTTGACTGAACTATCAAGAGACCTCTACACGGGTGATGTTCCTGCGGACCGGATTATAGATGTTATGAATTCTGTAATCCATGTAAAAGAAGCTGGGCTGATTTATGACTTCTGCTGGTTTCCTCTTATGAATAGTGCGATACCTGAGACTAGTTGGTTAGTGTGACTTTTATATTCCTACTACTTCTTTATTTAAAATCGTATTCCACCAACATTGACCTTACCAACAGTTTTTATTCCTTACATTACTCACCCATTTTTCATAGTAGTAAATATTACATTAACAACATTTTTCAATTTAATACTAACAACTACTGTCTTTATTAAGAAACAAAACATTTTTACAAATCAATTCTAATAACTGCTGTCTTACTTATTCCAGCTGGCTGACAACCAGACAGAATGCACCAATACAGATGTGGGATGCATTTGATGGCTCACTGCGGTGTTCCTACCGAGGATTTGATCATGTTGATGAGATGGAAGCAGCTATCTCTCTGACCTTCTCTAACGATGGCAGCAAGATTATAGCTGGATATAAGAAGTTCATTAGAACTTTTGATGTGGAAAGGTGAATAAGGAATATTGTAACTAGTTTAGTTTTAACCTTTTGACCTCCACATCAATAACGAAAATCTGTGTTCTCTATGCCAAGCGCTTTTAATTCATAAAAGCGTGTTTTTATAAACGTGTCATGCCAACCGAGGCATTGTAAGCACTTTTTGATTTGACATCCATAGATGTCTGTGGTGGTAAAAAGATTAATAAGAAGAATAATAGAGAAGTATGGAAGAAGACATGCTGCACCAACCCTAAATGCATTGGGATAAAGCCAAGAAAATGTTGATGTTAAATAGTTTAGCTAATCCAAAATTTATTGGTTATAATAATGTTAAAAGCCAGTTTTAAAGATAAAATGACAAATGTTACTAAATATTGGACAGAACATTTAACTATCAGTGTCCCACACACAGGCAAAGGTCTCTATTACAGTAGTAAGTTTTTTCTTTTTTTTAATCCACAGACCTGGTAGAGAATTTGATGAACATAAGATTCAAAGCCCTGCGTCATGTTTTGATACTAGCAGCAATCTACTGGCAGTTGGTTCCTGGAACACTAGTATTAGTTTATATAATGTAAATGAAATGGGTGCTTATAAGAGCATTGGGAAGATGCATGCTCATGGAGGTGAGAAATTAATGTATTTTTTTATTTTTTGTAAACTGAAAGCAGTATCCTTTCAGTGTGAAAGCATATTGCTTTCAAACTGAAAGCAGTATGCTTTCAGTTACTGCAAAGGCTGTTTTGAGGAATAGTGCTTCTCGAAGGAATTGAGGTAGGCCTGTGCCCAGTAGTGGGAAAGTAAAGAAAATACAACTGAAAGCAATGGAATGTTATTGGATAACCCTTTACGTAAGTAGTGGGACAGGACAAGATAATAAAAGAGGATTAAAAAAAAAAAAAAAAAAACAATAGAGCGTCGGAAGAGGATAGGGGTATGGAAAAATGCGATTCCAGTGCATCCCTAATAGTCTGTATCACATCTTTAAAAATGACTACCTTTCTGAAACACTCCGTATACTTTTTTTCACTTTATTTTGCACTTTATGTGCATTATTGGTAAGTACAGCCCCCACATATATAATTCATAGCAAAATAGCTTAAAAGTTTACTCTGAACTCATTTTCAGGTGGAGTCACACAAGTAAAATTCTCGCCAGATGGTTTGCATCTCGTATCAGGTGCGCGCAAGGACCACAGACTACTAGTATGGGACATAAGATACTACCGAAGACCACTCAACATACTATCCCGAGTAATGGACACTAACCAAAGAGTTTACTTTGATATCTCACCATGTGGCAAGCACTTGGTGAGTGGTGGTACAGACGGAGTGCTTAAAGTATGGGATGAACATTGGAAATCCAGTTTGGACACGTCTGAGGATCAAGGCGATAATGCTACCTATAAGGTTCGTGTTTTTCAGTTTAATATTGTTCTTAGTGATGATCAGAAGTTGAGGTGTCGCTGAGGGATCGCATCCGGAACGAGGTAATCCCGCAGAGAACCAGAGTTTCACAGAATAAGTAAGCTAAAGTGGTAATGCCTATGGCATTAAGTCCGCCTCTGTACTTTGTACTTGAAGTGTTAAATAAATAAATAAATAATGGGCTGGCCATATTAGCTGTAGAACTAATGACCGGTGCGGTGGGCTAGACCTGTTCTTGAGACCGCGAATAGTAAGGTGGGACGCCTTCAGGCTTGGTCGAGCGACGATCTTCGTAGGTAGCAACTGGATGATAGTTGTTGAGAATCGAGTTGAGTAGCGTGCGATTTAGGAGGCCATGTCCAGCAGTGGACTGCTGTAGGCTGATGATAATGAAGAATAACTTTTATGCTTTCTTTCACAGTTCCCACTCCACAGAGATTGTTGCAACAGCGTCTCAATACATCCAATACGTCCTATCTTAGCTACGGGTTCAGGACAATTCCACCTAAAAGACCCTATGCTCTCACCTCCAAAGAAATCCAACAATGGTGTTAAGAATGAAGGTGAAACTCCAATGGCTACAGGAGAAGTTTGTTCTGACATAATTAATGATAATATGACTACTGTTATCAAAGAAACAACAGAATCAGATGACTCTAGTGACGAAAACGAACAATCAGATATAGACATTAAATATTCTGACAAAAGTGAAAATAGTTTAGTTTTCTGGTGGATTGGCGAAGTAACTGATTCTAAATAGACCTCTATTTTACAATATGTTTTTTATTTTTATTTGGGGCGTGGTTTTTAGGGTTCCGTACCCCAAGTGTAAGCAACAGGACCCTATTACTATGCCTCCGCTGTCCGTCCGTCTGTCTTTCTGTCAGCGGGCTGTATTTCACGATCTGTAATAGGTAGACAGTTAAAATTTTCACAGAATGCGTATTTCCGTTGCCGCTATAACAACAAATAATTAAAAGTTAAAGGAGGCTACTACGATGGTACGGAAGCTTTCATGCGCGAGTCCGACTCGCACTTGGCAGGTTTTTTGTATCGGTGGAAGTTTTTAAATTAGACTAAGTTTTTAATCTTCTGATATATAATCACGCATAGGATATTTTAATTGAATGCAGTCACATCTGTATCCCCAATACAGATGTACAATAAGGTATTATCAACAGGTTTTATTTATACGCGTAACTACAATGTATGTATATCGGCGCTGATTGGTTTTTTTTTTATCTCAGCAAAGACCGACTGCCTCGTTGGTCTAGTGCTCGCAAGCGTGACTGCTGAACATGAGGTCGTGGGTTCGATTCTTCAGTCGGGTAAAGTGTTATTGGGTTTTTCCATCAATTATTTCTCAGTATCAGGCACGGAGTTTGGTTTCGTGCCCGCTTGATGGCAATAGGCTCGCCCGCTATTACATGGGACTTAAACATAACTGGTGAAATGTGGGTGTACTATTAGGCACCTTTGCCTAACCCTTCGGGGATTGCAGGTGTGGTATAATGTCAAAAAGGCGCATATGGTTATGAGGTCTAAATATTTTAATTGTGTTTATAAAAAAGAAACTAAAAAATTAAAAACAAAAATAATTTGTGTAGTGTTTGCATGCAGGGCCTCTTATTTGTGTACCCCCACACGTGTGAGATGGGGGTACACGTGTGTGATGTGTAAGAGGATGTGTGTGGCGTGTGGCGTTGTCTAGTGTTCTGTTGTGTGTTGTGTTGTGGTGTGTGTGAGCGTACGCGCGTTTGGTGTATGTTGTGAGAGATGTATGTTATATATTATAGAGATGTAAATAGAATATCATAAATAAAAATGATTATTCATACAATTATTTGTGTTCTAAATTCAAAAATATTTGAGTTTTCTATACTACAGATCTATCTATATCTGTGCTGTAAACAAAATGTGTGGCATCGAGTAGTGTTAGTATGAACTGTGAACCTATGCGTACCTGCTAACTCCGTTGCCAACTGCCGTTGGCCAATTTTTAAATATCAGGTGCAATTATTTCGTAAAATAATACTAACTTTTCTTAAAGCCCGACTAACTAACGGCTCGCGGCCCTGGGACCTTGGACCATTTGCTTCCTTCACCTTTTGGTTCATTGTTATGGGGTTGGTAATTGCCCTAATTGGGCAAATAATCATTATTGACATTGTAAGGTTCCATTGCCGCGATATTTGGGCCAAATCTTTCAGACTACGAATGCAAGTTCACGCAGGAGTTCCTCAAGGTTCAATACTTGGTCCATTTCGATTCAAGGTTGAAAACTCAAGACCACACATTTTATTCTATGTACGCACTCTTAATAATACAATCTTTATTTTCAGACCAGAGATCCAGAACTAATTAAAATAAATAAACAATTGGGCACTTACTAACTAAAAAACACGTTACACAAACTTACCATAACACATATCTGAATGACGGCCTGTGTGCCGCCATCTAGTGGCAACTTATTTGGCCATCTACCCTGCCGGCTACAGTAGCCACGAGGCTGTTAATGTACGATTTCATATTAGTTATCCTACTTACCAGTAGTTTAAAATTAAACCAAAAAACTTATAAAGTCTTCAAAAACCTTAATCATTGTAGGCTTCACTGTCATAAGTACTTCTGTAGATTCGTAAAGTGGGAGAAAAATAAAGTTAAAAAAAACGGATCCCATTGTTTTAAAGAAATAGTAGCAATCGCATTGTACGAAAACAATCTCGGCTCGGGAGCTACTTTTGAACAAAGCTCAATTTGAGCGGAGGGAACAAAGGTTCCTTTATTGATAAAAGGGTGTTGAAGTTAACAACTGGTAGATAGGTAGCAGTAGCGAAGGGTCAATTTCTGTAAGAGGTAAGCCCGAGAACATAATATGTTCTCCGGCTTAACAAACAACAACAAAACAACAAATAATATAACAACAACAAATAATATAATCACAATATTATCTTTAATGTGATTATATTATTTGTCTATAGAATGTGTGGAACCTTCACCACTGGTAGGTAGGTAGGTACCTATGCTCTTTGACACCCGACCCGGCAACACGGCGCGTTCATTTTAAACCCTAAATAGTAAAACTTGCTCGTTTTATTGCGAAGCGCGCGCGGAACAATCGGAAATATTTAACAACTCTTTTCAAAAAGATATTATCTTTTGATTTAGGGCCACGTTACAAATTCGTTTATGAGTTATTTGGTCGTTTCGGTATTCGCATTGTTGGACTTATTGGTTTAGTTCTGCCTAGGGAATAGAAGTTTCTAGGGCTTTTTAATGACTTTCGAAGCGGTTATGGTTGATATTTTGACAAATATTTTATTTTAAATGAAACGTTCGCTAACAATAAATTCTACCCTCCATTCTCTCTGATTTATTGTTAACCCACAGGTGTCGCCGACTTTTAAGCGACTACAATGACTCTAATTTTGTTTATTTTCTATCTAGGTGACTGGATTAGTAGCATAGCATAGCGTTTTTAGAAAATGTTGAAGCTATAAAATACTGTCCTACTATCTTAGACTAACAAAAAAAGGAAGACGGCGAGCTACGGACATCAAAAGTGAAGGCACAAAAACCGTCAGCAACCATGTGGGGGTCCGCAAGGGCCGATGCTTGCCAGGGCTGCGGGACTGTTCGAAAGAGATACCGTGGCCCTGAAACACAAAGGGCAAAGAAGGGTTTTAGTCAGTACAAGTCTGACACTCCCTTCCGCTCCGCCCAGAGTGGGGTGGTCATTTGATAATTAACATCCGAAAAAAAAAAAGGCTAAAAACCGTACTCCTGCAAGTAAATATACACGCTCACGCATACACCTACACTAAAACCGTGCTCATCGCTACGTACGTAGTACGCGCAGTCTTCCTTTTTTTGTTGGTCTTAGCCTACTATTGTTTTTTTTAACATCTTCAACCTTTTGACACCCAATGCTGAGTGTGTGTGTGAGTGTGCTCTTCTAAATCTTTCCACTTTTGGCGGTTTTGTGACATGGCTATCCAGTTTCTTCCGGACACTTTAATAAGATCATCTGTATTTGTATTTTTTAACATGGTGAAGAGATAATATATGAGAGGAGCTGCTCTTATCAAGCATTGGCTGACGATATGCTTTTGATGTTGAAGTGACCTAAATAATTAAATTAATTAAACAGACCTACTTAACTAATTTAACTTAGCAGACGCTATAAACAAAATAATTATGTTTAACTTTAAGTGAATATTTATCGATGGATGTTTTATTATGTCTGTTGCGTAACCTTTTGTAGGGATAATTAATACAATATAAGATATTGGGAAACAAATGAGTCTTGACACATTTTTTTCAAATTGAATTAACTAAAAGATACAAAAAGTTAAAAAATAATATGGATTGGTGTTCAAATAGAAAATAAAATTTTGTTATTTTAGTCACTAATTCCACTTTCGGCCTTATTTACATTGGGTACAGAAAGCATGTTTAGGACATCAGGATCTAGACGAATCTGTTTTCTCTTCATTATAAGCCTTAAGCTGGATATGAAGGGGTCTGATGATTTTATTTATTTATTTATTTATGTACACACAAAATACTCAACAAGACATAACATTAAGATAGAAGAGCACAAAGGTATATAAGGATGATATAAGAAGCGTATCAAGTAGGTCGGTATTAGTGTCTATTTGTGGCGTTTTTCTAGTGTTTTTTTGTAATTTCGGCGATCATTCTGAAAACCGAAAAAAAATGTATGGCGGTCGCAAAAAAGCGCAAGTTTTATTAATTGTTCTCAAAAGTTAAGACTCTAAACTATAAATTAAAACAATAAAAAACACCGGGATATTCAGGTCATTTTTTTTATTCATCTTTTGTTTTGCAAATCATCTCTAAAAATGTTTAATTTAACTGTGTTTTCAAATGATGTTATTAGATCAATGTTTATCTATTACTTACATAAAATATACTCTAACTTACCTTGAAAGATATGCACAATACAATAATAAACCAATAAACAAGACTATACGTTAATTTGATCAGTAATCTCAAGTGAAGATAACAGTTTAATTTTTTGTTCGTATTGTAAGGGTACAACGATTATTATCAGAATCAGAATCAGAATGTTTATTTGTTAACTTTTGTTATGTTTTGCCGTTTGGCGTACAAATATTATCATCAATTTAAATTAAATTCAGTTAATTACATGCAACAAATACCATAAAACCACCAGAAAAAAAATCTAATATGTAGCTGTGTCTTAGGTACAAATAGGTTATAACTATATCATCAATTATTAAAATTAATATTTTGATTTAAATCCTCCTAGTTTGCGAGATTACTACACTGTGCGTCGTTAGGTTTTAGGATCTTGAACAATTTAGCATTGTCGTTCTAATTCTAACTAACACACTTAATCGCAAAGAAAATAACACACCCTTATCACAATCGGCAAGGTTAGCGCCGTGGCTGAGCGATTGGTTGATGCACTGCGTGACGTGGGTTCGATTCCCGCACGTGACCAATATTTGTATGGCTTACAGGTTGTTGTTCCGTGTCTGGCTGTTAGTGTATGTGGGTTTAAATGTTTGTAAACACACCCACAATACGGACGAAATTCCTAGTGTGGCAATTTAAAAAAAAAAACAAATCAAATTAATTAAAAACATTTGAAGAATTTGCGAATCATCTTTTATTTTTCTTGAGAGCAGCGGTGGCCCAGTGGTGGAGACCCCGACTTACGAGGAGTAACTCGTGGGTTCGAACCCAGCCAGGCGCATTACTTTGTGTAAGTTATTTCATCACCACTGCTCTCAAAACGGTGAAGGAAAACATCGTGAGGAAACCGGCATGTCCCAAAAATTCGAAGACATGTGACATCTACCAACCCGCACTGGGCCCGCGTCGTGGATTATAGCCCATTCCCTCTCATAGAGAGGAGGCCTGCGTCCCAGCAGTGGGAACATTAATAGGCTGATTATGCTATGCTATGCTTTTATTTTTTCCACTGCTGGGATATAGGCGTCCTGACTATTAGAGGGAGAGGGCTGTAATCCACTACGAGGGCCCAGTGCGGGTTGCTAGATAAAGATATCACACGTTTTCGATTTTTTGGTTCTAGGACAGGTCGGTTACCTCACGATATGTTCCTTCACCGTTTTGAGAGCAGTGGTGATGAAGTAAATTACACAAAGTGATTCGCCTGCCCGGGTTTGAAGGCTCAGGTTGAAATCCCCCCCCCCCTCCTGCCTACGCCCCTGACTATTGCTGTCTCCTCAGGCTCCTGACAGTCTGATTAATTACCTACTCTAGATCAGGCCAAAACTTGCCCAACAATTATTATAGTAGTTAGCTTAGATAAATGTTTCCATACCTACCCTCATTTTCGCAAATTCTGTGAATACCTACGACGAAGGTAGGGTGTAATCACAAGTTTGAGCAAGGTCTTGACAAATATGAAGGCAGTCATAATGTCAACGTAGACGGCCCTGAGATAAAACGTTGTTTCAAGATAACCTCGACTATGTCATTAGGCATTTAAAATGAGACGTGCTCCGTCCTATGTTGCCTTGGTAACCATCCCCTTAGATTTTAATAATTACTGTAATTAGTAATATTAGGCGATTTTTAAGGTAAGTACAGACAGCGTAAATGATGATTTCCACCAGACGAGACGGCACGGGAGGGTACGGAGCTGATCGTATGCGGCGACATCCTGCCGGACGCGATCGGCTGTCGCCGCATCGGTTCGTATCCTTTCCGATCCGATGCGATTCGAGTCGTTTGGTGGAAATCATCCTTTTGAAGTTGGTTGATCATATTGGAGGAGGAACAGCGTCGGAGACCATTCTAAAGCAACGTATTACAGGGATGAAAAGTATCCTATGCCCTATCCAGGCCACTTGTTCTGCAGCACTCATCAGTTAAAGACTGAAAAGACAGACACAGTTACTTCAGTATTTATAATATTAGTATGGATTTAATGAATCTTATTGTGTCAAAATGTTCTCTTCTCTTCTATAATTTACTTGGCAAACATAGAAAAAAATCAACCTCTTTCGAAACTCGGGTTGGTGTTTGTAGCTTTTGTCATTGACTGTAAAATATTCAGAAAGGTGATATTTCCCTACAGAAAACTATATTTTGTACAAAGAAAATTCTTCCGAACCTACCTTTAATAACACAACTGAGAGTAATAGTCACTTATTACTCTCAGTAATTGCTGGGTAACGATAATGTCTATATTAGCTAATGGAATAAAATCGACAATTCTCCGCAGTTGATAAACCGTTATTGGCATAATTTCGAAAATTATCTGAAAAAATGAGAGAATTTCGAATATAATAACTATCATGAAGTGATCATAAGATTTTGTAACACGAGTTAACACGGCTACTTGAGAAGCTTTCCAATTAATATTACTTAGGTAATTACCCTACCTTCAATTCTGTCTTTCTTTATCGTTTGGTTAGTGTCCTGGTGTCAGGTTTTATGCCGCCCATGGGCCTCTGACTTGGCTTTACATGCCGTCAAGAAATATTTCTCAGGCATGTTGGTTTCCTCACGATGTTTTCCTTCACCGAAGTAAGTGATAATTATACAATATGCACATGAATCCGAAAAATCATTGATCCAATACCATCATTTTTCATTTTGTTACTATTAGAAAGTTTGTTTAACAGTCATTTGTCCTATGTATATTAAAGACACGCAAGCTAGAATATTTAGGAAGTTAAATTAGTAGGCATACATACATTCTTATCTCAGACATAATTACAAACAAACATTGCGGTTTACGAGTGGCTTCGTACTTTCGTAGGTGCCGCGTAGGCGATACGAATCTCGTAGCAGTAGCAGCAAATAAGTCGGCCTCGTAGACAGCTACAACGCTACGGCGTAGCCTTCGTAGCAAATACATTGCTATACAGAAGGCTTACTTGATAAGGAACTGAGAAATGGATGTGCTTCTACATAACTGCAATTTACGTAAAGCCTTGAAGTACTGCACTGAGTTAAAGCGATAAGTATGTTTATCTGGTTGAGCCTAAGGGCTGTTTTAGTTTGTATTTTTTTGACCTTTTAGGGCGTTTCTATTTTGTGTCAGTATAGTTACTACAAGGAAGCTTCGCAAAGAAATATGTCTTAAGTTTACTGGCCCCAGAGTGATGTTTTGTTTGCTCAGCCATACCGGTTATTTATTACTGTTATATGGTACACGGTCCAAGTTTCTATTGTCGGTCAGCTAGATTGAAATACTAGTTTGTGCCGTGACTTGTTTGTTGTTTTATCTACTTATTATTTATAGAACAAACGGAAGGGATTAGTTTTGTTTATAAGGTAGGTACTTTCTGGCAGTACAACGAATTTACGATTAATTCGATGGCTACGTTTTAATTGATTTTTAATTGATGTTTATAAAACCTACCTAATGGGTTTACCATATTGCGAACTGCGGCCAAGAAATGCAAGAAATGCTTAATTATATTTAGATTCTAGTAGATTAAATGGTCATGAATATTAATTATAGTATTAGAAACTTTTACGATCATGGTAAAGCTTCTGTATACTTTAATTATGTCAATCTATATAAATAAAAAGAAAAGTCCTGACTGACTGGCTGAGTCATCAACGCCCAGCCCAAACCCTTGGACCTAGAAAGCTGAAATTTTGCACAGAGGTTCCTTATGTAGGCAAGGAATAAGGAAGGCATTTCGAAATTCAACCCCTAAGAGAGTGAAATTGGGTGTTGAATTTACTGTGAAACTTAATATATTCTGGGTCGATTGACACGAAAATTGGTGTACACACTCTTCAATTAAAATTATGAGACATGTGTATCAGTTATATATAAACCTACTAAACCGATCGCTATCTAAGCCACTGCATATTCTCAGAGTAGCGCCATCTTTGTATAATTTCGGTTTCTCCTTGGACTGGTGGCTTTTTACCATTATGGTGACGATACAATACCCAACTGCCCTATTCTCGTATATACGGAACATCACGTGACAACTCCAAGATTTACGAGCTAAGCAAACGAATGTTCTCTTCGTTTTCTACGTCGAATTCCTATCGCCTTATAATACCTAATATACAAGCTGTGCGCACGTGTTTTAATAGTAGGCATGTTACTGCCTGCGGTGTCGTCTGCGTGTATTTTCTATTAAGCATAGCATGATCAACGTCTAATGTTCCCACTGTTGGGTCACATCACACTGGCCTCCTCTCTATGGGAGGGAATTGACTGACTCTATAACCCAGTCAGTACTGTACGATACGCCTAGGAAAGACTGGTTGTCAAGCTTTTTGGCCACTGACTTCGCCCTGTAACGACTATCAAAGATCTATAAATGACAACCATGACCAACGGCTTTACGAGGCACGTGAGAACTCTGTATGTAATGAGTAGTCACCCATCCACGGACCAATCTAAGCAAGCGCTGCTTAACCTAAAGATCGACCCGACCGTCTATTATTATTTACCCTCGAACTTTTAAATATAAATATTCCGGATAAAATATGAAGTCCCTACCTAAATGTGGTTCCAGGCTACCTATCTGACAAATTCCCTATTCGTGAACGGGCGACAGTCAGACAGTTACTTTCGGATTTATAGTATCAGTATGGAGTTCGATTTTTATTATTGTATCGTGGTTGATCGCATTTTCGTGCGGGTTTGAATAAATAGGATAACTTTTTTCCAGAGATATTGCATCAGACTGATGTTCCGTTTCACAGCCACACCTACCTAATAGTGGCCCCCTCTGTGGTTAGTTTCCGAACCTAGTTT
The DNA here is from genome assembly GCA_963576755.1 of Noctua janthina. Lineage (NCBI taxonomy): Eukaryota > Metazoa > Arthropoda > Insecta > Lepidoptera > Noctuidae > Noctua > Noctua janthina. Next base: position 6,877,561 of record OY755063.1, on the reverse strand, counting down.
TTAAGCCTATAATGAAAGAGAATTAAATGTGCTTAGGTACAGTCACGAGCACCAATATGTAAACACTTAACAACTTTTAAAAGTGTTTTTCTCCTACTGTTCTAATTAAAATTCCTTTTTTACGAACATAGTATTCTGGAACTCATATTTTTATAAAAAGTAATTAGTTAGTAGTTTTAGGGAGTAGTTGCTCCAAGTTACCATCGCAATTTCTCGCGAAAATTGTTTTTAAATTTAGGAATGTGAATACATATTTGTGGTCGTGACTGTAGTACCGAGTTCACTGAGGGTCGACAACTTTGCAACCTTATTACTTAGGGCATAAGGGTGAAAAGTCGGTAGTACCTACGGACATTAGTGTAAAGTGTAACATACCTACGTCTAGTGGAATTGTAATTAATGTCGGTACGGTATACGGACATGATAGGGCTAGATAAAATTCTATTAGCCTTTAGATTTAATAGTAACACATTTCAATACAATCTTCAACACCTTTACTTCACAGAACACAGGTGTTCTGCGTGGCCGACTGTAATCATCTTTACCTAGAGAAAAATCGACCATCATAATTTATAACAGATGGATATTTCCCCAAGGACCCTGTTCAATTTAAGGAGCTCATTTGTTGATTGTTTCCTTGATACCGTCTGTTCATATAACATCAGAATCTCGTCATAATACTGAAGTTCGAACTGATCATGGAGCATGAACAGTTTTAACTTCACTTTCGTACCACATTTTTATCTTTGCCGTGTGTCCTGTGTGGATATTAAAATAAAGCCCCAAAACCTACCTGAGCAACTCCCAAGTACCAAGTACAAACTTACACGCGGGATAACAGTCATTCCGCGACCATGGCGCTTGCAACAGCGTCAAAATATCGGGAATTCAGAATAATTGATAATCACTGAAAGATATCCCGTAAGTGACAGTGTAAGTTTAGTTATAAACCGTGAAAGCTTAAAACAGTGTTCCAATCCCAAGTACTTGTTGCGAGTAAATCTTTGGATGAGATATTTCGCGTGTCAAGCCAAAATGTCGCAGGTTGGTTAGTCTGTTCCGTTTCGCTCCCGATGTATAGTAGGCTGAAATCCGCAAGACATAGATCCATCCATCACTTCCCCACAAATCCCTTCCTGAATTAATAACCTTGGTGTAAAAGCCGTTTGTTAGAGGCAGATGGCGCCACCATTTCGTCAGACTGTTTATGTTAGTAGTAACTTCAGAAATTAAATAATCGTCTGGAAAGTTAATTTAAAGAGTGATTTACTTAATTGGTTGTGCTAATTTTTAATAAATTGCGCTAAAACTTTCTAGACTGTTTGGTTTAGGTTTCGCGTTAAAATCAACATTATCCTACCTTTTCATTACTAACTAAGTCAAGTCTGTTATAGGCTTCAAGCCGCCTTTACGTATTTTATTAGTAAATGTCTGAGAGTAAAACACTGGTCGACGTGACGCTTGGGAGAGGCCCATGTGTCGCAGTGGCCGTCTTTTGTTTGATACTGTATCGTAAGTAACATCTGTCTACTTCTTTTTTACTTCATTTTTCCTACCAAGTGAACTGTCAAGTTATAATAAAATGAAATATGAAGAGAACACAAACTTCTGAGAGTAGTTACAACACTTCCTGAACTTCCAGGGTACCGTGTGTTAACTGGCTATTAACTTGTTTTCGTTCTCATTTCTCCGAAGTTCGTCAGCTTTGAGGAAACTTAGGCTACTGTTGTGGATGAAGTTTCTCATTGACGAGTTCCAGAGTTGCTTAGTTTACTTACTCAATAATATTTATTGTATCTGTATTGAACTGAATTATAACAAGATCCTGACTTGTTTAGCCTAAGTTTCGCTTCAAGCTGGTAAAGTTGCTAGACAAACTATTTGCGTATGTTTGTGGGTAGTTTGATAGTGCTCGTGTTGTGGAAACTATGAGGAAACGATTAAATTAATAACAACTTCTTAGGTTTGTAGTTTATGGGGTTCATTTTTAAACGCTGTTTTAAGATAAAATACATTAAAGCTTAAAAAATGCAGCAGTTAAGTATGTTGTATGGTAAGCAAACGTTAATTGTTACATAGTTTTAAGAAAAGTTTATGATAAGCCTCTACCTATAAACTTTGGACTTGGTGGTCTGGGGAAATTAACAGATCTTAGAAAAAATACACTAATAATTTTCCTGCCCTTGTCTCATTCTATTTGGTGTCGGCGCAACACATTTTCTTCTTCCATTCTCCTCTTTCAGACTTCACGGCGTCATTTACTCCTTTCTCTTTCATATTATTCCTCACAAAATCCATCCATCTTTTTCTTTGGTCTTCCTCTCCCTCTCCATCAATCAACATACAATACACTGATCAGCTCATAATAATTATACAATGCTTTATTGTTGTTTAAAACATATATAGGTACCTAAGTATTATAAATTACCTTTTGGAAGAAAGCATTAAATACCGAGTTATTTTTTAATACTTAACTTTATTTTTATAATCAGCGCTTTTACTCGTATTTTCGCATTAAATCTCTATGTCTATAGGTCTTAGTTGACACGACAAAGGTCTGATAAACTGTCTTACATCCATAGATTAGCTCGTAAGTTTTCTCTCCAGTAGATATTTATCATCCTGTCAAATAACTTATCTACTAAGTTGTTCACAAGTTTCCCAAGAAAAGCGTAATGTACCCTCTCATTTTATTCTCAAAATAAAGTCCCTTAAGCCAAAATATGTGGAATAATTTATGGGCCTTAAAAGATTGCCGGCGCTTAAAAACCATGCATGTAAATATTTATGTGGGTTAAGTAATCCTTTCTGGCTTTTTCGAAAGAACTTAATTCCTAATTTTCGTACTCATTACGAATTTCCATTTTTGGTTTTGTCTACTAAGTATTATCTAAGATGATAAACAATTAGCATAAAATAGAGAGCTTTGTGTTCGTGCAAGTTTTTTTTAAATGCCAATGTCTCCAAATAAGTCATCACGGAAAAAAAAAATCATAAAAATAATTTAAAAAATCGTCAATAAGGAGTCTCTAGTCTAGTAGTTGTTTTTGTTGATATTAAACAGGCTGATTCGAACGAAAAAATTAAAACACAGCCCTTAAAATAAGAAAAAATAAACGAATTAAAAAGAAAACTATTATGGCATTTCAATTATTTTGTCACAAAGTGGCCAGTAGCTGTAATCTCTTTTCTATTTCAATAAAAAGGTCGGTTAACATATTGGGGTTTCTCATTTTGTCAACTGAATATTTACGATTTGGAAAAAGTCGATCACAGCCAACCAAAAGCTAAATTCTAACACATTTTCTCGATAGTCCTATCGAATGTCAATATAGGCTAGACACGAAAGCTAGCACAGCCTTTTAGAAAAAAGCTGCTGCTAGCTTGTTAGTAGAATTCAGTGGCCCGAAAAACGGATAACCAACTGTATTTTACCACACAGTATAGATATTTCCCAGCCCTAATTGAAGGTCGAATTGTACGTTGTAAATAAAATATTGCTACGCCTGAAATACTGTCAGTATTAAGAATCAAATACTGCCATGTTCAGCCATAAAGTTAGTTTGAAAACCGACACCTACGGAAATTAATGTCAAACTAAGGGTGCAATGAGACCACGGTCGAGCGATGCGTGCCAACGACTTTTAATATTTTTACATAATTTATAACTCTCACCTTTTTTCCATGGGGATAGGTATAAACCCCTAGTCCGCCACCTGCAACGATCTTAACCTACTTGATTTGCTTCTTCCTCGTTCGTATATCTATCTGGTCAGGTAATAATACCGGCGATTATATTTTGAGACATAAAATGTGTATGTAGAGCTGACGATTTTTCAGTCGTCGTCAATCGACTTCGGTTTGGTTACCCACTAATCTTTGAAAGACTATTCTAAATCTAAAATTCCAAATTATTACTCAAATCAAGGATATTTCAATTTCATTTCTTGACTATTCTTCAAAGATCATAATCCCAGTTAGCTTAAAGATTTCAGTCGAGTGCAATTTCATTTTCAAGTTCATTATTCCCTATTGTGTTTGACTCTTGGCACAATCAATCGTGTCTGGATGATCAAACAGATCTGTGTATGACAATGATGAAAATAATAGATAAGGAGATTGGTTTGTGGATTTTGGATTATGGATTTATGTCTTTGTAAACTGGCACCCTAATGGCCATACTTCCTGCCAGGGCTGCGGGACTGTTCGAAAGAGATACCGTGGCCCTGGAACACACAGGGCAAAGAAGGAACATGGATGGGTTTTAGTCAGTACAACTCTGACACTCCCTTCCGCTCCGACCAGAGTGGGGGGGGGGGTGGGGGTCATTTGATGATGTCCAATCCGAAAAAAAAAACAGGCCATACTTTCTATCACAACGAGAAGGATTTTGAATGAAATTGAAAGGTTTTTGTGATGTTCCTGTTTATTTTTTGTTTTGTTCTTTAATTAATAAACAATAAAAAAAAGAACAAAAATACATTCCTTGTATGAAAATTATGCTGCTCGGCAGTTTAAATAACGCAATGAATGTTGACTGTCAAAATGAAAGTATTGCTAATGGAAGTGTGTAACGCCATTAACCCGCTGTTATTTATTCTAGCTTTGACTATTATGCATTCTGTGGCTTTGGTTCACTTGGTTGAAAACTAAATCTTTGGCATTTAGAGGAACTCGTGGCTAAATAATAATAGCCACTCGGGCCGTGCTTGCCTAGGTTGTTATTTGGACGGGTGACCACCCATTACATACCGAGTTTTCCCCGTGCCTCGGAAAGCACGTTAAGCCGTTCATCCCGGCTGTCATTTGTAGATTTTTGTCAGTCGTTACAGGTAGTCAGTGGCCCGAAAGTATGACAACCAGTCTTTACCAAGGGGTATCGTATTACCCAGTACTAATTGGATTGTGGAGGTCTGATAGGCAGTCGCTCCATGTAAAATACAGCTGCATCTAGACTGGAAGCCGACCCCAACATAGTTGGGGAAAGGCTAGGCAGATGATATTGGCATTTAAGTAAAAAATCTCAATTTTGTTTTTTGCATAAATTGCGGGTCTTACGTAATTTAATAATATATTACGTTACGACTAGACAATGCTGATCAGTCGCCATATTCCTCCTAGGTAACACAAACAATACCTATTGTAAATACTATCAAGCATCTGACAAAACAATAAATAACAATTGTGTCTTCTTAGAACTACATAAATATTCCGCGAAAAATATTCGAAATGTCTAGGAAAATGTGTTTCTTATTGATTTATATAATAAGATACCACCTGATCCTATCTATTTTCATTCTTCTTAAAATAATATAGGTGCTTACGATAGGTATTATTTTCAATACATTACCATAGAGTAGTTTATTTATTGTTTCTGTTTTGAGAGGCACGTGAATAGAATAGTGTCATAGATACAGTAAAACACTAAGTACAGTAAAATTCTTGGAACAAATAATAACACTGGCAGATAACATTTATTGGACACAGAGAAACTATTCGAGTATCAAGCTGTATTTAGGGCAGTCGTCCCATATTTCTATAGAGAATAAACAATAGGCTAGTTACCTAAATTTCAAAATAATATTAAAACGTTACCTGTTTATCTATTTTAACCTAAAAATATATTATTTTTAAAAAAGTCGATCATTTACAATATTTATTTTGCGTTTTAATATGCCGATTTAAATTTACCGCGAAAACGCTTCAGACAGCCTGTCAACGTGAATGACGTCACGCCGTGTCGGTGGCAAAATAGAAATGAATCTAACAAAAGTCACCGACTTCTGAAGCTAAAGTTATTTTTCACTTTTTTGTGTTTTTGAAGTCAGTTTTATTTTCTTCTTCTAAGTCTAATGCCCGTTTAATACCATGATTTTTGGGTACTAAGACTAGGCGACACTTATAGGAACGCCTTAATACAAGCGCTCTGTTGCCAGAGTAGAAATTCTAACGGTAGGTAGGTACTATGGGGACCGACGAGCATTAATGAAAGCGAGTTGAAATTCAATTAAATAATATTTGGTATTTCAATCACTTTAACATCTTGACGCGCACTGTCAGCTCTCAAATCTCCGTCTGTATTTTCTAACCACGACCTTGAAGTCAGAACAGTTTGAGAAAAGATTAATCACTCAACATTTAAAAGGCTAAAAAGAAAAGCCCCTAGAGATTTATAGGAAATAATATACATAAAGGGCTCATGTTGCCCGGAGGACACAGTGGAGCACACCGTGGAGGTCTGCCCCGCTTGGGCAGAGCACCGCCGTGTCCTCGTAGCGGCGATTGGCGGCGGCGATCTCTCGCGTCCGGCCTTGGTTCAAGCCATGGTCCGGAGCGAGAGGGAATGGGAAGCCGTCACCTCCTTCTGCGAAGCAGTCACGCTAGTGAAGGAGGTGGCGGGGCGTGAGAGGGAAAGAACCTCACGTCCCAGCCGCCGCGGGAGACGCCCTGGGCGTTGGGGGTCACGTGGTGGCTCCCGGCCACCGTAGGCGCGGGCCTGTGGACGGCGAGTTATGGGCCAGCTCGCCGTCCGGCCGTCTTATGACGACAGGCCGTGTCGACGGCGCGTTCGTGTTCCACGTGCGCCTTAAAGAGATGTCAGCAAATAAGTAGGGGTCCGCAAGGTCCGCGATGCCTGCCAGGGCTGCGGGACTGTTCGAAAGAGATACCGTGGCCCTGGAACACAAAGGGCAAAGAAGGAACATGGATGGGTTTTAGTCAGTACAAGTCTGGCACTCCCTTCCGCTCCGCCCAGAGCGGGGGGGGGGGGGTCATTTGATGATTTCCCATCCCGAAAAAAAAAAAAAAAGGCTCATGTTGCGGGCCTGACTGCTCTTCAAGATAATTAATAAATTCTTAACCTTATGCTGAATGTCCGTAAGGGATAGACAGCAAAATAACTAACAAAAAAAACAAAGTCTTCAAGAAAATTTTGAAATTAGCGTTTTATTTCCTTTTTAACATAACATGCCAATTAGTTCTTAATGCCCGTAAAGGTTACATCTCTAGAGTCCCTACAATTCACTTTGTGTTAGTGAAAACGGGCGTAAATAATACCACTATCTGATGTTTCGTAGGCTTGGAAGTAGACAGACGATCCCTATCGTCTGTCTAACAATAACAACACGTCACTATTAAACGTACCGCGGTAATCTTAAAATCCTCCGTGTCACAGTCACTATACGTGGATCTATCCTTTCACAGTACGACACAAATGAAAGGTTCCATCGAGATCAAATCGTGACACTAACCTCCGTATCTTTAGTTAAGTTAAAGTAATTACTTAGGTGTAAGTATACTTATGCAAACATTTTAATGCAATATACAAGAATTTTAACGAAACTATTGAACCGTCACAGAATGAAAAGCTCAGAGTTCTAACTTTTGACAGTTCTAACTTTATAATTACTAAAGTACAGAATAAAATTACTGAAGTAATCACTTTGACTATACGGGTGTAAAACTTGAAACCGCTTGTTTTTCTTTCACCAAACCAGGCAGTAAAGTCTTAAACTAGGCAAAGGTACGAAATGACAATCTGAAAGTTATTACGATTTTCGACACGTAATAAATAACCTCACGGTGCTGGCTTTTCCCTCTTTGAGTAACTTGCTTATTGCCAAGTTAAAGGCTGAAAAGTTTTGTCTATAATTTTGCTACAAATTTTGTCAATGCAACTTCTAAGTTCTGTCGTACGTACTGTAGGCGGTACGTATGTGTGCGTTCGTTACGTCATAAGTAAATGTCATTTAGTATGTAAATGTGTGAGTGTGATACATGACGTGCAAGTAAGTACCAGACATACATAAGGCTGAAGGGTTCACATGGGTTAACTGCAGTGTAAATAATGTATAAGAAGGAAGAGCAAGAGGAAATATAGTGAAGGATATAATGGCTTAACTTGAGGTAAGAGTGAAAATACCAAACACTCAAGTCAACTGCAAGCTTTTGTCTATTTTGCAAGTTGTGCTGAATAGACAAAAGCATGCAGCTGACTACGTATTAAGATCATATCTGTCCTCCCTCTGTAGCAAATAATTAATAATATGAAACATGAAGACATGTTCAATAGTTAAGTTTCCGAAAGTGTAATCTATAGGATTACACATCAATAAATTACTAGCAGTGGACTTCAAAATCTGACTTTATTGATTTACAAATTGGTGGCTCAGGAAACAATATTGCTGAAATCATTGGCAGTTGCCTCTCATACCGCGTGAAAATCTGATTAGCATTACCTATATTCAAGAAATAGATAACCTTTTCAAGTTTCCACACGGCTCGAGGTTCAGGTACAGTCTTTAATACAGTGTGCCCTTTAACACATAAATGTCACCAACTTAGTTCCTAAGACCTTATTAGTTCCATGCGAACGGCATATAACTTTGTAAGTAATCGAATTATGCTCGAAAAGGTCTTTGAATTGAATTCAACCGTACCACCTACGTATCGTTGCATCGAATAAAGGGTACATTTGCATACATCTGGTTAGTATGCCAATCCTTTCTGGGTCCATACAATTTGCTATCTATAGAATAAACAAGTACCTATAAAATGTTTTTTTTTTTTTTTTGATTTTGTATCAGGGATGTTGTTATGAATAATCACATGTTTATTTCTCTCACTTTTCCGATTTTTAATTCAGTCTCCTTAACTTTTCATGTACTGTATGGTGTCGGTCTTCCCGTGGGTGACGTAAGAGGCGACTAAGGGACTTACTAGAGAATGAGCAGCAGAGTTCTCTGTGCTTTTTTAACAACCGTACTGCGATCGCCAACCCGCTTGCCAAGCGTGGCGATTATGGCAAAACCCCCCCTTTGGGGGAGGCCTATGTCCAGCAGTGGACGTCTTTCGGCTGAAATGATGATGAACTTTTCATCTGGAAAAGTTTGGCTGTGTCATTTACATCAGTGTAGAAAATATATAAATATATCTCTGTGCACTACATAGTAGGTATGCTCCTCGTTTTAGTTCTCCTCGGGATTTCTTTATGTGCCAGATAGTACCTATTTTACAGTGCTGGGAAGTCTAGGTAATCCAGAATTTGCATACTACGTAAAAATATACTATTGTTTTTCCGCATTGCACATTTAGATGATGTCGTGACCACAATATATGAGTGCTTATTTTTTGTAGCAGTGAGTAAGAGCCAGTATCAGTTCATATCAACGTGTTTTGAATCCTAAGTGGGGTGAAAGATGTTATTGTTTCAAAGCTTGAAAGATGCGTATCTTTATTTTATTTGCCTTTATCAGAAGTTGTTTGTACGAGGCTTTATTATTTTTTTTGAGGTCCTGTGAAAGTCGCATGATGGGTGCTGTTGGGTATTCTTTATACAAAGAGTATAAAATACACATAAATTGCATCAACAATGTGATTTTCACACACGTTTACTACTTCATAATCTAAAGAAACACATGGCCACATTTAATCATAGGTATCTTTCTCGGTTATAGCTACTACTGACAACGTGGAGCATGAATCCATGCGTAATATTTCAGTCTAAATCCTACGGCGCTATGGATGACCAACAAAGAGACGACGAATTTATTGGCAAACGGACCGCTATAAATTGGTTAAACTTGCAAATGGATCCATCTGCGTCGTACAGAGTAGATATGTACGCGCCGATAGGCACATACAGATTTGTTTACCCCGAGTCGAGAATTTACCAAAAAGCGTAATCAAAATACCAATTCCTAACAAATAACAGTAGGCAAACGTAACTGAAAGGAAAATAGAACAAGTAAATAGAACATTTCTTTGAAAAACGTTCGTCAAAGTAACGTGACGGCGAGAGAGGGAAATATTGATAAAGTGACATAAAAAAAAAGATATACCTACAATATAGTAGAAAGTAAATAAAATATGGAAAGGCTTGTCACATTTTGTCGCAAACATTGCGAGAAACTACCATGACGCTTTGAATGCAAACCGAAGAATTTCCTTTTTAGTATTTTTTAGTCACTAAATAAGATATATTACTTTTTTTTTTTTTTTTTTGGATGGGAAATCATCAAATGACCCCCCCCACTCTGGGCGGAGCGGAAGGGAGTGTCAGACTTGTACTGACTAAAACCCATCCATGTTCCTTCTTTGCCCTTTGTGTTCCAGGGCCACGGTGTCTCTTTCGAACAGTCCCGCAGCAAGATATATTACTTGAACTCGATATCGATAAAAAAATATTGCAATTTATTTCATTCATTGCATTTTTTTTATTATTTTCGTTTTTGGTTTGTGTTAAAGATAAAATACCACTCCTTCTAACTAGTACAAGAATTAAAATACGAAATTAAAGTTACATTCATCGGAGACTTTGTAGGTAATGTTCATATTATGGAGCAATCAACCATGAAAGTAGGATCTTAGATATGTATAGCCGAAGGTTCCTAGAAAGATCTTATTGAGTTGAGACCGGACTCTCATATCCTCGTCAACAACTTTAGCGATCTGGATTTCTAAACATTACTTATCTATCTTTACTATCTGGCAGATATTGTTTGCCTCTCCTCTAACTCCTAAGGCTGTGAGCTTGTTTCATATTTCAAATGTTGATTAAATATTCAAGAAAACATTTTTCTCTTCAAATTAAAACGCTATCCGCTTTCATAAATCAAATAAAAATAACTACCACTAAACTAACTATAATTTCAATCCCAGTTTCAATATCTGCTGCATTTTATTACCAGACTGAAAAAAGAGGACTAGCATCCACACTTTATCTATTTTGAGGTCGTATACCTGTGCTCTCTACATAAAAAGGGCTATAAACATAAAACATATCACGTTCTGTCTGTTGCACATAGAGGGCGCTAGTGGTCCATTCCGCAGCCCATTTGACATCTATGACAGTTATAAGGCCGCCATTTTATTGTCCCTAGAGGGCTATTCTACAGATTTTATTGCTGTAACACGCCAAAATGGCTGAATTATTCTAGTTAACACCACCGAATGGCTGTTTAGTTAGTTGGGGTTGGTGTATAATGAAAAAAATATTTAAATGGTCTATGCTACGACGGGGTTTTTCAGTGAAAATATAAGGAAAGTAGGTGCTTCTGTATGGCATACAAAAATACAAACATATTTTTATTACAGAATGCACATTAAAACAGAATAAATTAATTAACGTAACTGCATGCATTTAAAATGGAATTTATACAAGAATTCTTTTAACAAAATGGCGAATGAAATACACTGCGACCTGAATGATATAAATTCTATGAAAAAGAAAAAGTAAATCATTTGGAATAATGAAATTCATAAAATAAGCGAGCCTGAACTGAAAGGTGTATTGTTCAACACACAACCAGCTACACAATAGCGGGAAACATGACGAAAAATGTACGTTCAGCTAAGTGGGACTTGTGGTGAGAATTATTGCGCCTCCATATTATATTCGCGCGTAAAATATAATAATACAATTCTGTATACGAAGTTCTCACAAAGGTTTCGCCAATCCTCGCTCCACTTACATTGTGTGGGTAAAGAAAAAAGAGGGCGGAACGTCATAGAGAATTTACTGTAGAGGATCACAGATTTTCTATTGTATCGTTTCGCTTTTGAGCTTGGATTTCCCGTTTTTTTACTCGCCATGTCGGTTTTTTTCTTGAGCTTTCGGTCTGATCCTTTGATTACAGGAAGGCGGAAGACTGCGTGGCCCATTACTGAGTTCATGACCTTTCAGGCTTATTTCCGCATAATAAAATTCCCAGCCTAATCACTTCGGTGTTGAATCAGCCTAATCTTTTTATCCTTAGTCTTCGTTTGAGAGTGCCATAGGGCATGTAACGATCTCGGTATCTACCGATTGGAAATTCCAGAAAGCCTTTGGATACCAACGTTATTAAAATATTAGATAAGGTTGGCAGAGCTAAGAGACTATTTTTTTTTTTTTGTAAGATGCATAAGTTTAAACATCGCGGATTGATACCAATATACATGAGATAGATACTGGGTGTAAATGGACTCTTAACGAAGTCCTGAACCTTGCATTATGTACTACATCAAACTAAGTAACGTGACGCAAAAATTATTGCTGGGAAACGACTTTTTTTTTGGGGTGACAAATCACGTTTTACGGTAGGACTCAATGGAACGCACTCAAAACATTGTGCTGATGGATGAATTGAATACTACGGGGGTCAAGGAAGTGTTTAAAGTAAAAATTTTACATTAAAAACATGTGGGGACTTTGACCCCCAATATCTCCCCCTAATAAAAAAAAATGATCGCAATGACGAAGAATACAAGTGCTTTTCGGCTTCGTTAAGGGTCTTGTTACACCCTTTATTAAAATCAATCAATTTTCTGGTAAATCGTGGTAAAGTAACATTATACTGTAAACCAAAAGGATCGTATTTTATCAAACTAAACCCTTTCGTATCGCGAAACTTGTAACACAACACTCGTTACAAAGTTGGCGTCTTGTTGAAGACAAAGTTAAGTTCTGTCTCCGGACAAATCTCGGCGGTAATGACTACGTGTGAGCCGGAGTAATGTTGGACTGCTCAACTGCGGTGATCCTTCACTGTTCGCAGTAAGTGGATACATTACTTTTTTCGTAAAACTTTTGGTGTAAGAGAATTATTCCTCGGGAGTTGGGTGTTTACTTTGTATGAATAATGTGTTATGCGAAATTAGCCATTAGGGAAATCGCAGTTTTTATACTTACGTTTTGGCAAGTAGGTACAAAAAGCTTGTTCCAAATCCTTCCTCCATCTCAAGCGTCAAAGCTACAAGCATAATCGGCCTTTAATGTTCCCACTGCTGGGACACAGGCCTCCTCTCTGTTTGTGGGAGCGGGCCATAATCTTCCGCGTGGGTCCAGTATGGTTTTATGGATATCAATATTTCTTCGATTTTTTGCTATAAGGGGGGTTAATTCCTCTTTCTGCGAAGCAGTCATGCTAGTGAAGAAGGTGGCTGGATGTGAGAGGGAAAGAATCTCACGTCCCAGCCGCCGCGGGAGACGCCCTGGGCGTCGGGGGTCACGTGGTGGTTCCCGGCCACCGTAGGCGCGGGCCTGTGGACGGCGAGTTATGGGCTAGCTCGCCGTCCGGCCGTCTTATGACGACAGGCCGTGTCCACGGCGTGTTCGTGTTTCACGTGCACCTCAAAGAGATGTCAGCAAATAAGTAGGGGTCCGCATGGGCCGATGCCTGCCAGGGCTGCGGGACTGTTCGAAAGAGATACCGTGGCCCTGGAACACAAAGGGCAAAGAAGGAACATGGATGGATTTTAGTCAGTACAAGTCTGACAGTCCCTTCCGCTCCGCCCAGAGTGGGGGGGGGTTTTTTTGATTTGATGATTTCCCATCCGAAAAAAAAGGGGGGTTAATTACCTGTAACCCCACGTTTATACTAAATTACTTCCCAAGATGGTTTTTATAGGTCGAAAGAATAGATCCACTACCAACACTAGTATTACCTTAGCGCTCTACTCTACTCCCTCTACTTAGAACTCCTCGTCTTCATAATCCTTATACTTAAGGGTGGCCGACATAAAATGGACACTACCGTAGTTCAGCAGATCTGCTCTGACAATATAAGCCTTGATGTGATGGAAAGCGAGCTTATAACTGGTTATCGACTATCTGTAGTTGTGATCCCTTGTTATAACAATCTGAGACAAGGATAGAAAGGTTCGAGGAGGCCTTTGCCAACTGGCAAGTGGGTATGCAAAATGTAGGCTAGGCTTAAGAAAACAGTCTTCAGAGGTAGTTAAGGTTTTAAACTTTTGAAGATAGTAAAATATGTCTGAAATACCATTTAATTTAAATTGGCATAAATAAATAGTTAAAAAATAAATAATAGTAAATTGTTTATTTGACCAAAAGCCATCGCAATACAAGATCTAAAGACTAAGTTATATTAGTGATTGTTTTGGTGGTGAAACTAGTACGAAGAAAGATCCGAATGAGTAATACTTAGCAGTTGGCATAATCTTGATTTTCTATACCTTTTAAGCGTCCATCTAGCTAGATGAATTAACATCGTTTAAAAACAAAGAAAACTTATTGCAAAATAAAATCAATGAATTATCAAGAACAGTTGCTTCAGAGGTCCAATACCCACATGAAAAGAGTTTTTTTCCATTCGGCCATTTTATAAATTTCATGCCTACTAAAAATCCTTCAACCCGTTAAAGAATTAATAAAGCGATATTTACAAAATACTTATTTGGAGTACAATATTCTTTTGATGTCGTCATCAAAGGCCATTGTTGGGGCAATGTTGTCAGGTCAACTACAACAAAGGAAAAAGTCAATGCGTGATCTAATTTCATGTTCACTCAGGCGGAATATTCCATAAAAATCTTTAACATCATCTCACGCTGTGCTTTTCTTCGCTAGGCCCTCTAAATGTTAGATAGATCAATGGCTCTGGGCCGGCAATTTGTGTATGACCTGATAGCTGTTTGGGCGGACTAGTCCTAGATTGCTCATGCACTTAGGTATAGATGTGCCAACGACCTTAAAAGGGTGGCCGGATCAGGCAAGATGCAGAAGGCGGAGAAGGAAGCTTTGTGGTACAGATGCCAGCACATCAAGATACCCCAAACTTCCAAATTTTCTCAATCAACCTTGAACCTAAAGCTTTAGCGAAAAAGTTGAAAATCTATTAAAGAAATTTGACAGATTGTAGTAGCTTATTTTTTTGTACAACTTGGGAGAGGTTTATGACCACCAGTCCCAGGTTGACCAGAATAGCACGCACAGAACAAAACCACTAGAATTCCCTGGTATCCATGGTTGAGACTACGGAAACCCTAAACTACCTTCCATGAAATTACCTGCTCTTGACTACAAAGAAAGTATCTAAAGCATCTACAGTATTCTACAGGCAAGTATACAAAGAAGGTTTCTTACATTAATTGGCTACCGTTTCTCGAGGAAAACTTAGTGCGAATGTGCAATTAATACAGCTGTTTCCACAATGCAGAAACAGACAAAGGCACATGAAAACAGCAGCAACTAATTATCTTTTCAGCTTCGTTTAACAGCAATACGTAGTCGCAAGTATGCACCTTATCTCATTGTACTGGCATAAGCAGTTCCCACTCCGTTCCCACTAAAGGCCTCACTGAGTAAAATAGGACATAGACAATATTGTGGGGCATTTATGTCCAATGCAACATTGTGTTTGCTTTTCAGAACGGTGAATATAATTCTGTTGTTCTTTTGATAATTTCCAAGTTATAGGTTTTCTAAACAAAGCTCATTTTCTGTTATGAAAACTTGAAAAGGGTATAACCCTGTACGTGACTTAAAAATTGTCGGCGTCAGTGCAGGACCTTGTACATGCACAACAGTCTTTTTTACAGGGGACACTAAAAACTGTTTCAAATATCACCCAACCAGAAATTTTTCAATACACTTTCTCGAAAACTCGTTCTTATCGCACTACGTTCAACATGCAATGTATTTCACAAGCGTGGCGTTTTTTTTTTTTTTAAATTTCCACAGAATTAAAAATTTTCACAGATAATCTAACTATACTTATACTAAGTCCAAATGGGTTCAATGATTATAGTCGGCGGTTTTTTTTTTTAAATCTCGGCAATGAGATATGCGTTTTTACGGCATAAATATTTTTTGAGTATTTAAATTGTATTTATAAATAGAATATCATAGATAAACATGATTACTTAAAACAAATATTTACTTTTATGAACAAATTAACATTTATTTGTGTTTTAAATTCAAAAATATTTGAATTTACTATTTTTCATATTAGGCTGTTTCGCGGCATCATACCGTTGCTTCTTCATTGAAGAAGAAGCAACGGTATGATGCCGCGAAACTCCGCGTTACATTAAAGAAGCGCTCCGCGAAGCTTTTACTCCGCGTTTTGCTTTCGCTAGGTTGACCTAGCGAAAGCAAAACGCGGAGTAAAAGCAAATTAAATCATACTTTCCTCGCCTGCAGTCCGGGTGTTAATTTTGCATCGAATGCAATAACAAAGTTTCCCGACTTATATCAAAATGTACTGTTTTCATTAAAGAAACAAAGTCTTGCACTGACGCGACGATATAGTAAACTGAGCATACTTAGTTACCTACACGATGTGACAAAATTCACATAACTTATCAGAAATGTAACATGAAAAAGGTTTCTGAGTTATTTAAATGTATACCCCTAAATTATTAAATAAATATACCTTAATAATTTTTTTCAGGTCGCGACAACACGTGTTGGTCAAATACATAAACCACAAATTCACCGAATTCCCTGTAATTACTTCTCTCGACACTTTGAGTTACCTGAAACGAGTTTATTTTGTAGCTTAGTGCTTATCTTTGTTTATAGGAGCCACTTTTAAAACCTAATCCGTATTTACGACCCGTAGGTCTAACCCCTTGGCCACGACCTATACGCTCGAGGGACAGCGATTGTGGAGGAAACAAATGAAAGATGATAAATCAGTTGTAATAGTTAACAGAGCAGCGGCCACTTCCAAGCGAGTGCGGTCTAACAAGTCGCCGTCGGGTCGCATCGCGCGAGGTTATGCACTGAGTCTTAAAGGTCCAGTCCAGCATCCAAACATGTAAGTGTAGGCAGTATCTAACCTTTGTCCAGTCATAAATCTGTAACGGACCGCTTTACTTCGTAATTGTTCTTGTTACTCGTTCCATTTACTTCGTTAGTGCTTTATCGACTTTGTTTTTGCCAGTACTTAAGTGCTACTTGTAATAGGAGAACATTGTTTTGGAGTCCCATTCTTTGTTTCGAGGTTTGAACCTAACTTGAACTTATGCTCTTCGGATTTCTAGACGTAGCTCGGTTTCCAGTATATTGGAATAGCTGTTGTGAAGTGGAACTGGTCAACTGCATCTTAGGGAAAAAGCAAAGCTAGTTACAGCGCTGTAAGTTTACGCATTGTGAATTGTGAAGTCGCTGTGAATCGCTGCGATGCAATTATCCTTTAGGTACAGCCAATTTCTAGAGTTTTAGTGTTCAATTTACTTCTATGAAAGTGGAACTCTGGTATATAGGACCCTATGGACTCCGGTTTGAAATAAAAATTGACTATTCTTTTCTATTCTATTCTATAGGGTACTAGCTTATGCCCACGGTTTCGTCTATTTGGAGTTCGGTAATTGTCCCACGGAATCGTACTACCGGGAACAAAGTATCCTAGGTGGTAATCCAAGTATAAACTATCTGTATGCCAAATTTCATTAAAATTCGTTTAGTCATTTTTCGTGAACGAGTAACAATCATCCATAAATCCTCACAAACATTCACATTTATAATATTAATAAGTTAAGGATAACGTCGTGAAAACTGTTACCAAGATTTCATGAACTTATAGTAACAGTTTGAGTGCCGATGTCCTTTACACTCTGTTTAGAGGCCTTTAAGTCGTTGCTTTTGCCATAGCTTTATCATGTATAAAAAAAAATGTGTCGCACAAATCCGAAGAAGTCTTGTACATAATGCATATCAAAAGTTGTCAGGCGAAGTCTGAATAATGTTCGTGTTTTATACGGTCCGTCCCTCGAGAGGTTTTTGTCTCAGACGCCAAAATTGAAATTATCATAACGTCGTAACATTTTGTACCGGTAATGTATGTGAAGTGAGATTTGAACGATAGCATTTCTTGTTTTACATTTTGCAAATCGACCTTTTTTCAGGCGGGCCCTTTTTTGTATT
Organism: Noctua janthina; assembly: GCA_963576755.1. Taxonomy (NCBI): domain Eukaryota; kingdom Metazoa; phylum Arthropoda; class Insecta; order Lepidoptera; family Noctuidae; genus Noctua; species Noctua janthina. Next base: position 6,859,908 of record OY755063.1, on the reverse strand, counting down.
CAGTGGAGATTTTGAGGATCAGCTTTTTTGTATACGATTACGATTTGTACCCTATTAGACTTTGTTTTGAAAACCAATAATAATGAACGGTTTGAGTTAAGAGGAACATCAAAAAAAAAGGCTCAAACCTTTTTGGAGTTATGTGTAAATACCAGCCCGTGATTATGTATACGGTCTGTTTCAAGATGAATCAATATCTAGGGTAGGTAATATATCTTCATACTAAAAGGCAACGCCGAATTTGGGTTGATATCAATAATGTGCCGTAACCAATCCCTTGCCTGTGATAAATCTATCAATTTCTCGCGGCTGTACCGACGATTCCTCATACCGCTCTCATAAATGCTTTTCCAATTTCATACATTCAAATTCAGGCCGTTGCTTGTTTGAACCCGGAAAACTCGAAAGAGGTCATCGTGGGCTGAAAAATCAAATATTATTCTGACAAAGAATAATAAATACTTGATTGTCATATTCAAAAAGAGTTCGTGTTTTCTATGTTTTAGGTTTTAATCTTTCTCATCGAACTCTAATAGCCTTTTTTTTTTTTTTTTTTTTTTCCGGATGGGAAATCATCAAATGACCCCCCCCACTCTGGGCGGAGCGGAGGGGAGTGTCAGACTTGTACTGACTAAAACCCATCCATGTTCCTTCTTTGCCCGTTATGTTCCAGGGCCACGGTATCTCTTTTGAACAGTCCCGCAGCCCCGGCAGGCGTCGGCCCATGCGGACCCCTACTTAATTGCTGACATCTCTTTGAGGCGCGCGTGGAACACGAACGCGCCGTCGACACGGCCCGTCGTCATAAGACGGCCGGACGGCGAGCTAGCCCATAACTCGCCGTCCACAGGCCAGCGCCTACGGTGGTCGGAAGCCACCACGTGACCCCCGACGCCCAGGGCGTCTCCCGCGGCGGCTGGGACGTGAGGTTCTTTCCCTCTCACGTCCTGCCACCTCCTTCACTAGCATGACTGCTTCGCAGAAGGAGGTGACGGCTTCCCATTCCCTCTCGCTCCGGACCATGGCTTGAACCAAGGCCGGACGCGAGGGATCGCCGCCGCCAATCGCCGCTGTGAGGACACGGCGGTGCTCCGCCCAACTGGGGCAGACCTCCACGGTGTGTTCCACCGTGTCCTCCGGACGATCCTCGCAGTGGAAACACCCGGGCGTTTCCTCCCGCCCGATTCGATGCAGGAACCTCCCGAAACAACCGTGTCCGGTGAGGACCTGCGTCAGGAGGTAGGTGAGGGCGCCGTGGCGCCTCTCTAGCCACTCCTCAAAGAGGGAACTTATCGCCACTATGGTGGCGTGCCCTGCACGGGGTTGCGACAGTCGCTCTCTCCATGTCGCCATGAGATCACGCCGGAGGTCTGTCCGCTGAGCGGCAATTTGTCGCGGCAGCGGAGTTTCTCCCCGACATAGTGCTTCCGCGCGCCATTCATGCAGGCGCGCGAGGACTATCGCCTCCAGATCCCATGGCGGCAATCCGGCAAGGAGGCTAGCCGCCTCGCCGGAGATCGTACGGTACCCCCGGATTAGCCTTATGGCTATCACCTTTTGGGGCGCGTTCAGGTAGTGGGCGGCTTGCCGCCTCAAAGAACGCGCCCACACCGGGGCCCCGTAAAGGGCCATGGACCGCACGACCCCCGCGTAAAGCTTCCGGCAGGAGGCGTTTGGACCCCTCAGGTTGGGCAAGAGGAGCTTGAAGGCAGCCCCTGTCCGTTCCAGTTTGGGAGCCAAACGTCGGAAGTGCTCCACGAAGTTCCACCGGCTGTCGAGGACGAGTCCTAGGTACTTCAACGTCGACCCGACGCCGATGGAAACCCCTCCTGCCATCAGTAGGGATCCCGACGGTGGCGCATTCCGAGGCCCATGAAAACACATGGCCTCGGACTTGTGCAATGCCACCTCGAGACCCAATTGCCGGATCCTCTCCACAACTATCGCAACCCCGCGTGTCATGTTTTCGGCCACCGCCTCGTGCGACCTCCCTTGTGCCAGTACCAGCGTATCGTCAGCGTAGCAAACTACACTGACGCCGGTAGGGAGGTCGGCGCGCAGCACCCAGTCGTAACCGATGTTCCACAAGGCCGGCCCCAGAACCGAACCCTGTGGAACACCGCACGACATCTCTCGCCGGTTCCATTCTCCGCTCCGACTGGGGTAGATGACGGCCCTATCCGTCAGGTAGTCCCCGACCACACGACGAAGGTAGGTCGGCACCCCGTGATACCGGAGTGCCTCCCCAATGCAGCTCCAGGGCATGGAGTTGAAGGCGTTGGCGATGTCAAGAGACACCGCCAAGACAACCCCGCCCCGGGACACCGCGTCCCCTGTCGTGAGGGCTCTCACGCGCATGATGGCGTCCACCGTCGAGCGCCCCTTGCGGAAACCAAACTGGTGTTCCGCAAGATCCGGCCCCATCCCTGCAAGGTGCCCGGCGAGGCGGTTGGCAATGACTCTTTCAAAGAGCTTGCCCACCTCGTCGAGCAACACAATGGGCCGGTATGCGGACGGAGAGTCCGCAGGGCGCCCTGGCTTCCGGATGAGGACCAGCTTCCCCGTCTTCCAACGAAGCGGGAACTGGCCTCTCTCCAAGCATGCGCTTAGGAGCCCTTCCAGTCGGGGCCCGAGAGCCTCAGAGGCCAGGACCCAGGCTTTGCCAGGCAAGCCATCGGGTCCCGGGGCGGTATTTCTGACTTTCAGCCTGCTTACCGCCACTCTCAGGTCTACCCCAGTCACCTCCGGAACGTCATCGTCGTCATCGGTGTGGTCCGCTTCCGGCACCGCATGCGGTGACGGAGCCATAGGCGGGGGAGGATGCTCCCCTCGCGAAGGGAACAGAACGCTCACCACGTCCTCCACGAGCTCAGGCCGGAGACTCTGCGTTAGCGGGGGGGCCCGGGTGCGGATTTTGTCCCGCACCATCTTGTAAGGGCGCCCCCACGGATCTCCGTTCAGAGACTCCAGCATCTCCTCGCGGGCCAAATGCTTGGCCCGCCGGACAGCCTCTTGGAGGGCGGTCTTTGCCGCTCTGTACCCCTCGTACAGCTCCGCCTCAATGGCTGCCGCATCCGGAGGGCGGATGCGGAGCCTGCGATGCCTGGCGTACAGGTGCCGCGCGGCAACGCACGCCTTGCGCAGAGACGTCAGCTCTTGCGACCACCAGTACACCTGACGCCGGGCGCTTCCTGGCCGAACTCGGGGCATTGCCACGTCGCAAATCTCGGACATGGCCTTCTGGAACCAACCCGCCTCGTTGTTGATGTCGGCAGGCCTGACCGGTGATGACACCCAGGCCTGCACGATTGAGGCTTCCAGGAGGAGCTCCCGGTCCAGCTGCTTCAGCGCCCATCGCGGACCACTCGGGGCCTGTAGGACCGGTGCGCTTGAGGTCTGAGTGGAGACGTCGAACCGGATGTACCGGTGGTCGGAATAGGTCTCCACCCCCTCCATGACGCGCCAGTCGACGACACGCGGTGACAGAGCGGGGCTAGCGAACGAGATGTCCACCACCGACACGCCCCGCATCCGCACGCACGTGGGGACAGAACCCCGATTTAGGACGACTAGACCTGTCTCCAGAGCCCAGTCCTCCACCATCCTACCCCGCACGTCCGTGTAACGAGAACCCCAAGCCAAGTTCTTGGCATTGAAGTCACCGAGTCGTCCAGACCCAGGATGCGCAGGTCTGCGCATTTGACGGGCCTGGACACTCGGGCCTCGTCCGCATTTAGGGACGCTCTGAGCTTTTCGGCCAGAGCGTCAGCGGACGAGCCACGGGTTTCGCCAGGGATCTCCAGCACTCGAGCCCCTGTTGCGGTCACTCTAAGCCGGAGGCCCCCGGCGATCCCGAGCTCTCTGAGATCCACCGTCGCCTTCGCTTTAGCGAGCACGTCGCGGTAGGTGACACCCCTCTTTTCCGCATCCGGCTGTAGCGTTATCACTACAGCTGCGGTTTTCGGGGCGCTGAGCCCAGCCGCGACGCTCCGCTCCTTTTGCCGGCGCTTCCGCTCCCGCTTCCTGGCCTTTTTTGCCGCCCTTCGCTCCATCGCTCTTTCTCCGGCTACCTGCCACCCGGGCTCGGCCACAGAAGGCTTAGTGGGCGGGGGAGGCGGCGATGGCGGCTGTCTCGCGGCTGGCGCCGGTACATACGCCGCCTTGCCCTTTTTTTGGGCCACCGCCTTGCTCTGCCTCAGGGCCGCCGCCCTCCCGACTGGAACTGGTTTCGCCAGAGCCGGCTTTTCGGGGGCCGACGTAACCCTGCCGGAGGGCTGGCTGGACGGCCCCGGTGCGGAGGCCGCAGCAGCCGCATATGTGGCCGCCTTGTTTGCCGCCAGGGGGGGGCGCAGGACAATACCCTCCAGAACGGAGAACCGCGCCTGAAAGGCAGCCAGCTCCTGCCGAACCAGGTTCAGAACCTGGTTCTCCACCGGCACGGGCTGACTTGGTCGCTGCTGGCCCCCATTTTGCGGCACCTTGCGAGAGCCGGACTCGCGCAGACCGGCCAGGTCTGCTCGGAGCTTCTTGTTCTCCTCTTGGAGAAGCTCCGTAGCAGCCGTCAGGCGAGCGACCTCCGCCCGCAGTTTGGCAACTTCGTCTGGTGGAGGCCCCGCATATCTGGCCTTCGCTGCCGCTATGATGGAGGCGGCCGCTGCAGGTATGGCCCTTTGTCTAGTAGAGGGCTTCTGCTTGTAAGACAGAGCCCTCAGCGCCACCTCCACCTCCTTCGCAAACTCAACTCTAATAGCCTCAGTTTAGGAGTCATGATGGTTTTTTTTTCAAGAAATTCATTTATTGGTATTTGGTCTATACAACATTAGTTTTAGTATATGCGAAAACTGAAACACGTGTCTAATATTTTTATGTAAAGAATCTATGTACAAAATTTCATAATTGTATCATGAAAATTCACAAAGTTATAAGCTTGTTCTGTTACCTGGTTGTCCGCACAAAAACGTGGTCTACACGCAGCGTGCCTAATTGATAATAATAATTTGGCAGTAGGTATCTAAATTATTGCAATAGGTACTTAATGTCGCTCGGTGTCCAACTTGTAACTTTTTTTAAATATTTTTGGGACATAATATAAAATGGTTTAAAAATTATTGGAATTGATTCAGTTACTTATTAAACTTATTCTGAACAAACTATATTCAGGTGTCGCATATAGTAAAAATAATGTTGTGTATAACTTAATAGTGTGAAGAGCCTAGCTAGCAGTGCGTAACTTGTAGGATTTTGTATATTAACAAAACAACAAACACCAATACTGCGCGCGTGCTCTTTATTCACAAAACGTTCAAACAAAAAGTTTTTATTCCACTGTACGAGTATTTTCAGTCCAGAGTCGATTGTCACCATCCAATATTTTGTTTAGAAAGCCTACATACGTATGTACAATTGTGGGGCCAATAACGTCGCCTGAAGCGTTTTCATTTTCTATTGTAAAGGCCTTTCAAACTCAATGAATGGCTCTGCCTCGTTCACGAAATTTAACCGGCGAATAGGCTATTGTGGTCTTTAAATAACGGTATTTTTAGAGTTGAATTTAGTTTAACAGGTTTAACTCAAAAAGTTTTCACTGTAAACCTTCTTCAACCTGTAGTACTAATCGGTAGACGTAGATTAGCAAGTCAGCAATTATCGTTCATTCGTTTTGGGGATGATCGCCAACAGACTGGAATGCCCTTATATCCGGCAATGCTTTAGCAGACATATTGTTACCTTGTGAGGGTTCGTTTTTGTCTGCGCTTGTTATCCTGTATGTAATTATGTAGCCTTTTAAGTATCAATGACGGACGACGGTTTAACGGTACGAATACAACAGACGCGGAGATAGACATGGTTACTGTACTCGTGGTAGAAACAAATTGGCTGGCTACTCACACACCCTATCTAAGTCTGGAAAGTTAATTCATGTTATGGGTCCATCGGTATACAACCGGCTACCGGATAATATTTTGAGCGCGACGTCTGACACTGTTTTTAAAACTAAACTGAAAGGTTGGCTAACCGACCAGGCATTATATGCCATAAAAGAATGGTTTTAAGTAAATTTTTGTGATTAGTATACTGTAAGGTTCTATTATTCTGTTTATTGTGTATTATTTTTTTTATTTTTTATTTATGATAATTTGTGTTTAACGCTCTTTTTAATGAATAATGACTTGTTTTTTTTTTAATGTATTATGATTTGTGTTTTTACTTTTTTTTTCAAAATATGACCTGTCATTTTTGATAATTATTAATAAATAAACTAAACTAAACTAAACTATCTGTTTGTATATGAGTCTTGTTACTTGAAATAAACAACTTAACTAACTTAACTTAACTTTAATAACTTGTTACGTAATAGTGTCGACACTGATGTTGTTTTCTTTTTTTTATTTGTGTTTTTAATCATTCCTTCTTTTTTTCATTGTTATATTAGATATTTAGGCGCATAATATGGTGCATGTAAAGTAAAGTAAAGTAAAGTAAAATTTATTTGCTTAGATTGCAGGTACATAAGATAGGATGTAACAAAACAATGGGTGAGCCTTGTACAATCTACCATAAATTAGACATGCAAACATTGAAATTGTTAACTAAATTGAAAATAAGATTAAATAATGTTTTACAGTTAAAAATTATAGTCAGTATAGTACATTCAAGATATAAAAAATAAAAAAAAACTACTTAATACAATTGGAATAAAAAATCGGCTAGCTTGAGACAATGTCAAATTAAATTATGTATGCCAATATTAAATTACAATAAACTATTTAATACATTAAGTTATTTAATACATTAGATTATTTAATACATAAGTCAGTAGTGTAGTGCTCTTCTTTAAGTAATGGGGCACTTAGACTTAAGTTTGCATTGTTTTACTATATTATATGTAATAGTGTACTCATTTTTGAAGAGCCAAATAAAATAAATAAATAAATAAACTAATTATATTTTATTTTATTAGCATCCAAGTTTTACCACAATTTGTTTTGTTCACAACTCAAGCTTTACAAACCAAGCCAGTAAACAAACATATTCTCTTCCGTTTCCGAAGAAGAATATAAATGGAAGATTATATTTCATTTCTATACGAATGTTTTCACGAAGAATATGTATAAGATTTCATACAAGTTTTATCTGATAAATTCATGTTTCCTTCAGGCTTCCTGTAAGGAAATAGAATACGAAATACTACTTTGTATTTCTTTGTTGATATCGGTTAATATTACATGGAAATTATTCTCGACAAGGAAACACTCTCGAATGTTTTTTCAGAGAGTGATAAAGGATAACTGATGTTTGTATGACTGTTGTTTCAGAGTTTGTCCATGGAATACGAACTGATAAATTATTTTTTCCGTTGATACTTAGATGAACATAACATTGTAAGTAGGTAAAGTTTATGATTGCCAGTCGCCTGGACTGTGTTTATGTGGGTCGCTGTTGTGCTATCACTCATGGGTTCGAGCAGTGATCCACCGTTATTTCTTGTGTTGTATTGTTTTTTATCAGTGTTTACTAACATAGTCGTAAGTTTTACTAACAGTTTTTGAGTCATGGATACTCGATTAAAGAGAATTCTATTCTATTCTATTCTATAGGGATTGCTTCCTCTATTGGAGGTCTACTAATGTCCTCCAGTGGCGAAGGTTCCATACCAAACGATTCCAACCGGCTTCCTTTTGAAAAATGGGACAGTCAGTATTCTATAGACAAATAATATAATCACCAGACAGGCTTACCTCTTACAAAAATTGACCCTTCGCTACTGATGTCCTCTCTTTCTCTTTTTTTCTTTATCTTTTTTGGGTGTTTTGGTAGCATCCACGGTGCCGTAACAATCACACTCATATTGCAATCATTACACGGTAAATAAAAACTATTGTGATGGCGAGTGTGTTACTCAATTAGGGTATTAGATTTCCACTATTCTACGTAATTATATATATCGCACTATGCCCGAGACTTCACCCGCATAAATTGTGATAGCTCGACTAATATGCATGATATAAATATAATTTATAGCCTATAGCACCCGCGAATAATGTAGCTTTCTGCCAGTGAAAGATTTTTGAGAATTTGATCATTAGTTCCGGAGATTAATCCCTGCATATAAACTAACAAACAAATACGCCTTATTAGTATAGATCAGCTTTTTTTACTTTATGTGCCTGTTGTGAATTGTGCACATTCGGCGTCTAATATACATTTTTTATTTGTTTTCTGTTTTTATTCATTTCCAGAAGGATCATCTGATTTTATTTCAGAACTTCAAACATGACGACGTCGTTCGTTTTTCCCTGAACCAACAAGCCCGTTTAGTCGACCTTCCGCAGGTGTAAACAGATCAATATTGATAAGACTTACTACGCGGCTTACGTTCTTTCAATTTGATGCTACAATACCCCCAATGGATATGTCGGGGAGCTTTTAGTACCGATTGCTGAATAGTACTGTATGGGCCACTTTACAGACTGTGCGGAATGAGAATGAGCTGTTTACCTTTGAAGTGTAAACAGAAACATGCGATTGGTTGAGCTAGAATGTATTCAGTATTGGTTCGATTTACTGCTGCTTATGTTGTAGATCGATCTTATTAAAAACGACTTGGGTTTTTTGAGGAGCTCGTGGCTAAATAATAACAGCAGCACGGATCTTTCTTTGAGTTAAGCCGCACTTGCCTCAGTTGGCCCGTGGATGGGTGACCCCTCATTAGGTACATACCGAGTTTCCTCTGTGCCTCGGAAAGCACGTTAAGCCGTTGGTCCCGGCTGTCATTTGTAGATCTTTGACAGTCGTAACAGGTAGTCAGCGGCCCGGCCCGGCCCGGCCCGGCCGAAAGTCTGACAACCATTCCTACCCAGGGGTACCGTATTACCCAGTACTAACTGGGTTGTGGAGGTCAGATAGGCAGTTGCTCCAGGTAAAATACTGGTATTCAGGTGCATCCGGTTAGACTGAAAGCCGACCCCAACATAGTTGGGGAAAGGCTAGGCTGATGATGACCGCTACTTACTCGTTTGCTGACCAGATGTATGAACGGTAGCAAATGTCATGGCATTTTGTAGTTTCTGCCAACCCGCATGGGAAAAGGCGATTTATGTAAGTATGTACTGCTACTACTTATTTACCGTACTCGAGTTTTTGTGGATGAAGAGAATATTTTGTAATCTACGTCGTTGGCTGTTATAACGGGTGTAAAAATACCCTTAACGAAGCTAAAGGCACTTGTTCTCCCCGTTATTGCCATCCTTTTTTTGGTCCAGATCATACTTGGGAACCTTCTAGTTACGGAGATATTGGAGGTCAAAGTATCAATTTTTTCATTAGTTTTTTTTTAAATACTACTTTTAAAGGTTTTAACTTTACTTTAATTACCTCCATGACCCGTTTACTTTTCAAAGCATTCATCAGCACCAAGTTTTGAGTGCGTTACATTGAGTATTACCGTAAAACGTGATTATTCACCCCAAAAAAAAAAGTCGTTTCCCAGCAATATTTTTTGCGTAATGTCACTTAGTTTGATGTACATAATGCTTGGTTGACGGCTTCGTGAAGCCCTGTATATTTAGTCATGGGATATAATAATACTACGACTTATCTGTATATAAAAAAGAAATAGAATAGGGTCGCGTCGCTCGTGGTCTGGTCGGCTTATTATCTTTTAAAACCAAAAGCAGATTTTGACAGAGAATTCGTACGTAAAATAAAATTGTTTTTAAGAAAAACCTTTTACCTCTTTTCTGTTCGTGGTAGGTAAACTTTTCATTGTCTTCAAAGGTTTTCACAGCAACTTTATTTCACGCAGGTATTAACCACAAAGTAGGCCATTTGCGTTACAAATGATCTCTATTCTTCATGTTAGCAGTCGGCTCTCCTAGATATATCAAGTTTAATGTCATAAACTGGAGACTCAGGTTTATCATCTGAATAAAGATATTGTTCCAGGAATTTATGTCTTATTTTTCCTTTGTTAAGATTCTTAATGTTATTAGCTCTAATTCTATTGCTAATTTATATCGGTTACATAGCTAGAAAACCTCTTTTGTTTTTACAAGCTTTTATTTAACTTGAAATGTTTGTATATTTGTTTAGGACAAATCTTGTTGTCAAATATCCAACCGATTGAGCTGAAATTGTGCATACACGTTTAGTTAGAATGACAATACATGGTTAGCTAAGTGACGTAATTCGAAATCCAATATGGCGGATTCCCAAAGATGACGGACGATGATTTGACGATGATTTCCAAAGTTATTTTTTGTGCACCTCCATGATATGGGTATCAATTAAAAGGGATGGCGGAGAAGAATACGAAGAAAAAATTACGTCACACTTGTATTTAAAAGCTTGCCTAATAGATATATAATTTTATATACAAGCTTGTTTTTGCTTCTAACTCCGAAATCCATTAAAATGAACCAAGTACGTTCTTATAATTATTGTAGTACATAGCAACATGTGGTTAATCCTAATCAAAGCTGGAATAAAACTAATATCATGGTAATTTCTAAAACTCTTGAGAGAAGAAATTATAAAGCATATAATTATGATGATTCACAAACATTTTAAGGAAACATTCAATATCATGGAACGTTAAAATATTTAGAAGAACGTTATGAAATTCCACGTGTAAGCGATAAAGCTAAGTTAAAAGCCCTTTTCGTTGTGTTGCTATCACAAATTTTCAATACATTGGGTTCGCCTTGTTTATTTTCTCACATATTTCTTTGCGCTCCTATTATTCGCAGACACTTATTATATTTTAGAAAAAAAATGGAAATAATCTTTGAAGCTAACATAATGGCTAAATAATTTAGGTAGAAATACGTTTGGGTAGTAAAAAGGTTCGTTCTGAAATCTATTTGCCTACCTACATAATGATCGATATCGTGAAAACATTTGTTATCGGCTCTGTTATCCTCTCTCTCTCTCTCTCTCAGCACGTTAAGCCGTTGGTCCCGGGTGTCATTTGTAGATCCTTGACAGTCGTTATAGGTAGTCAGTGGCCCAAAAAGTCTGACAACCAGTCTTACCAAGGGGTATCGTATTACCCAGTACTAACTGGGTTGTGGAGGTCAGATAGGCAGTCGCTCCATGTAAAATACTGGTATTCAGCTGCATCCGGTTAGACTGGAAGCCGACCCCAACATAGTTGGGAAAAGGCTAGGCAGATGATGATGATTTGTTATCGGCTCTGAAATTCAAAAGACGATCCAGTTGTGTTCGGTTTGAGATGTCGTGGGATGACGAATATGAAATAAGTCTTCGATTGAATAATCGAGAAAGAAATGCAATTGATAAAAGAGTAGGTATTACGATCGCCGATCCCAACCAAGTTAAGATAAGGCAGGCAGATAATGATCGTGCACTAGCCATGATGATTTGCTAAATAAACGCCTGCACAAATACATAAGTCATCAACTGCTTAGCCTTTTCCCATCTATGTTAGGGTCAGCTGCCAGTCTAACCAGATGCAGCTGAATACCCGTATTTTACATGGAGCGACTGCCTATCTGACCTCCACAACCCAGTTAGTACTAGGTAATACGATACCCCTTGGTAAGACTGGTTGTCGGACTTTTTGGGCCACTGACTATTTGTAACGACTGTCAAAGATCTACAAATGACAGCCGGGACCAACGGCTTAACGTGCTTTCCGAGGCACGGAGGAAAATCGGTATGTAACGGGTGGTCACCCATCCACAGACAAACCTAGGCAAGTACGGCTTAACCTAAAGATCGATCCGAGCGACTGTTATTATTTAGCCACGAGCTCGTCACAAATACATCATCATCATCATCATTTCAGCCGAAAGACGTCCACTGCTGGACATAGGCCTCCCCCAAGTGTCGCCACACTGACCGATCCCGTGCCTCTCGCATCCAGCGGATCCCCGCAACCTTTACCAGGTCATCGGTCCACCTAGTGGGAGGCCTTCCAACGCGACGTCTTCCAGTTCGCGGTCGTCACTCCAGAACTTTCCGGCCCCATCGGCCATCCGTTCTGCGAGAAATATGCCCTGCCCACTGCCATTTAAGTTTGGCTATTCTTCGGGCTACGTCGGTAACCTTGGTTCTCTTACGGACAAATACATAAGTAAACTATAATAATAATTTACCTCATCCTGTTAGGAAATTGATAAATAAATGTCCGTACAAATTGGAAAGCTGATGATTCAGATAATCCAAACACCTATTATAATATGAAACCAATTAATTACCCGTAATACGTAATTATAATTATCGATACTGTTCACGAGATAACAGCGGCCTTTTGTGCTATACTCGTTAATTTGATCAATTAGGGATAAAATATTTATCGGGTCTTTTCAAATGGTCCGGGCAACCGATATCGTTTTTGGTTGAAAGCTAAAGCGCCTATATTATAATTGGTTTTTCGGTCGGCGAATTTTTGTGGGCCAATGAGTTGATAAAACAGAGACCTAGCTTCCATAATAATAAGTAGCAATGGAGGGTTAAAAACCCTATAGAAACCCATAGGATTTATGAATAAATCCCTAGGTGTATCGGTTCCTGGGCTGCGGGACTGTTCGAAAGAGATACCGCGGCCTTTCAACACAAAAGGCTAAGAAGGAACATGGGTGGGTTTTAGTCAGTAGAAGTCTCACAGTCACTTCCTCTCCGCCCAGAGCGTGAGGGAACTCATTTGATGATTTACCATCCGGAAAAAAAAGATCTATTGGTTCCTGGGCAGTACCCACACTTACCAGTTTATGGCTCTTTAATTTCAAGGACTCTTCAGCGACCGCGACAAATCTTGCAGTCCCAACTTATGGTAGAAACTTAGAAAGGAGTTCGATATGGGTTCGATAAACCCTCCCGCTCTCCTAAAAGGGGTCCCATAATAAATCGATTTTCCACATGAAAGGATTTGAAATTTACGTGACGTTGCTGTGTTCTGTATGGCGTAGTTATTCATGCGTTCAGCATTGGTCAACGTCATGCGTACTTTTCCTTTTTATTTTATAGAAAAGCAATGGAGATGTTTGGTCAAAGCTCATTGAAGATGGCGGGTTTATACCTAGGCCCTAATCTGACCAATGATATCAATCTGTTTTGAATAAAAAAATGACATTAATTGATCTTCACCAAAGATCAAAACTATCTACAGCAGCGCCATTAGTAACACAGTTACCTCCCCCATGAAAATACGAACCTCCGAAGTTGGGTCTCTGTTTTCTATCTACTCCTGTCCACATATTGGAGCTAAATGCTCTTTTTCAGAGATTGGGAACCGGCGTCAGGTAATAAATTGGTATGGACGGGCTCACATACAGGATTACGTGTGCCGGATTGAATCGGCGATAAAACGAAATTCACGAATGTAATTGCGTAGATTAGTTGTAATGGATGGGTTTTTGTCACAAGTCTTACTTTATCTAGGTTGAAGACAGGAATATGAAAAAGATAATGATTCAGGTTACCGATGTAGCCCGAACAATTGCTAAATTTAAGTGGCAGTCGGCAGGGCACATTGCTCGCAGAACGGATGGCAGATTGGGCCGAAAAGTTCTGGAATGGCAACCGCGAACAGGAAGTCGTTGCGTTGGAAGGCCTCGCTCTAGTTGGACTGATGACCTAGTGAAGAATGCAGGAATCCGCTGGATGCGAGTCGCGCGGGACCGGTCAATGTGGCGATACTTGAGGGAGGCCTATGTCCAGCTGTGGACGTCTTTCGGTTGAAATGATGATGATGGTGAATGATTCAGGTACCTGTATCAGTTTTTGTTGTACGATATGTTCGTGAATATTTGAATGATCCTGAGCTCAGAGACGAGCAGACGTCGCACGTTGCAATATGCTAACAACAGCGCCACCTATCGGGTCCAAAACTAGGACTATTATCTTTCAAGCTGGAAACAAAAATAGATACTGTTTCATTACAACCTCCTTTCTTCCTTTTCGACTGCTACGATCTGAAGACCGCTTTCAGAATTGGGAATTTGAAGAGGAATTATAAACAAATATTCATGCGGTCTGACAGAAGAAAAAAAACTAGAACTAGTACAATCTCATATCTGAACCAAACGCCACTTCTCATAAAATCAAGGAACTGTTTTATAATTATTTGTGTGTGTTGTAAAAAATTATGGCCCATTGGTCAAGCTGGATTGGACAGGACGCAAGTAACTTGGAGGTAAGAATTTCCTTTCTCCTAGCGAGCGTTCTGATCGTTGCAGCCTCTTCGAGTATTTATCTTAGGCTGCCCCCAAATGTGTGGAGGCATTGTTCCTCGCACAGATATACTCTCAAAATTTAATTGAAGTCGGTTCAGTGGTTTCGGAGATTAGCGTGTACGAACAAAGTGTCAGTTGTTTTTATATATTAAGAAAACAACGGTATATATTCCAGCATTCTCCTGACATAAATAATTTTACTAATGTAACAAATAGTTGGAAGTCATAGAGTGGAAAGTGAATATGTTTGTTGTTAAACTTTTTTTTTTTTTTTTTTTTTTTTAATAACGTTGCCCCACACTAGAAATTTCTCCTGTATCGTGGGTGCGTTTACAAACATTTAAGCTCACATACACAAACAGCCAGACCCGGAACAACTACCTGTAGGCCATACAAATATTTGTTCCGTGCGGGAATCGAACCTGCGACACGAAGCGCGGCAGTCAATCGCTCAGCCACTGCGCCAACCGTGCCGTCTAAACTAAAGTACTTACATGCGAACTTTCGAGACATTACAACTCAGCAAGTGTACTAACAGCTTATAATAAATTGTTATTTATTACCTTCATACTTTCATAAATACTTTTACATAACTGTCAGAAGTTTTAACGCTTGACTTCATATTTTATTACTTGTAAATCTTTTCCTTTTTAATTTTTTTTAATTTTTTAATTTTAATTTTTTATTTTTGCCTTTTGGTGAAAACAGTCTTCGAAAGTTATAAAATGTATCTTGATCTCTAATTTTAGGTATTGTTGTAAGCAAACTTTGACTGTATTTTTACCACTGGGAAATTAAAAAAGTTGATAAAATTAGAGTTAGTACCATTTCTTACATTTTGCGTAGCTCTGATTTCCCTGTAGCCACAACTACCTATAAAATGAAAATTAAACTTCTAGAAATTACCTGTCTATCTGCGAGCAATTAAGAAATTACGATTAATCCTTTTTTGATTAAAAAGTAACTTGCCTTAATTGGGTAAAATTAAATCTTAAGAAAATAATGCATATCCTCTAAAAAACTGTCATAAGTCATAACACAAAAATGTTAGGTTTTGAGGTAATACCCCACTCAACTTCAATTATAAGTGTATTGCAAAAATAGTTCACCGAATGGTGCAAGCGAAAGTTTTTACTCAAAGCAACCGGACACAATAAACTTTACTTTTGTATTTCGACAGTAGTTTTTAGTTTTTTTTCGACATTATCACATGTTGCCATTAAATCAGACTTTTAATGGTCTTTCTGCAGATTTTAAACTATCATGGTCACAAAAAATATCATAAATACTAGAAACGGGATATTTACCATGTTTACTGATTGATTTGAGTTCCCGATATTTCGGCGCTGTTGCAAGCTCATGATCACGGATAAACAAACCGGGAACTCAAATCAATCAGTAAACATGGTAAATATCCCGTTTATAGTGTTAATGATAGTCTTTCTGCAGGCTTAGCATTATACTCAAAATAAAGGTATAAGGGCTAAGGAAATAATACTCTGCAACTGTTTCATTACGGAACTAACTCGCTAAAACCGCACTCATGTAACATTAGCCATTATGATGTTCCTTGAGAGAGTCGTAAAACGCAACGAAGGGATTATGTTTACAAAAGAACAGCAGCAGTGTCCTCTAAAACTTAACATACTTTAATGATGACCATGTCTTTGTGATTGAAGCTTAACAAGTCATGCGCTTGATGGGATAACTTTCATCTTATACATACAAGGTGTAAACGGACCCTTCACGAAGCCGTCAGCTAAGCATTCTGTACATCAAATTAAGTAACTCTACCCAAAATTTATTTAAAACTTTTTTTGTTGGGGTGAAAAATCACGTTTTACGGATTTACTCAAAGTAACGCACTCAAAATATTATGCACATGGCTGCATTGAATAGTAAGGGGATCATGGAGGTATTTAATGTAGTGTTACAGCATTTAAAAAAACCTGGTTTGGAAAAAAATCCTATGAGAAAGTTGGAACTTTGATCCCCAATATCTCCGCAACTAGAAGTTTCCCAGGCATGGTCCATAACAAAAAAAAGATCGCCATGACGGGGAGAACAAGTGCCTTTCGGCTTCGTTAAGGGTATTTTTACACCCACTATTAAACCACTTCAGGGGATGAATTCAATAAACTAATATAAAAAAAAACTTCAGGTTTCTAGAAGCCGTCCACTGTCCGCAGTCCACTGTTTGTTAGAATGAATTTAAGATTATTATTAAGAAGGTTGATATTATTTAAAGATAATATTGTAAGGGTTGATGCATTCATAAAAGCTTCACAGTCTCACGATTCGTAGCATTATCAGTAAAATTGCTGACTAGTAAATCTTATGATATTTTCGACCCTTTCAATTTGCAATCAATCTACATAGAAATGGTACAAGTTTATCTTGATACTTCAGTCGTTTTACGAGCTACGAACCGTTCTAAAATTTATGACTTCGAGTATGGATTCTATAGAAACACCGTTTTATCTTAACATTTCTATTTTCACCTATTAATATTGACTGGCGTTACATAAATAAGGCTCAGTCAACTCTCCCTTTTGTTTGTTTTATTACGACTTGATCGACACAACTTCGTTGAAGTTCTAACAGCACGTAAGTCATTTTAATCGGTTTTGATATTTTGATGCCGTTTGCTAGACAATCGGAAGACGCGTTGTTTCAGCCAATCACAGAAACAAGCAACGTCTCTGTCTAATTTGAAGTGAACACAAATTATAAAATGGTATTGTACCATTACATGGTATAAAGCGCAGGCTACACCGCCAGCTAGTGAGCGAGTGAGCCGGGCAAGCCTCTTTCCATACTGCGTTTCGGCTCTTTCGGTAGTTCGCGGTGTGAACCAAAGTATGAAAAGGGATGAAACGATGGCTCGCCCGGCTCGCTCGTTCGCTCGCTAGCTGGAGTTGTGGCCTGCCCTTAAGAGCGTTCATCCAAAAATTTTACAACGTCGCAAATAGCTGTCAATTATTGCATTCCATAATCAATACTTTAGTTCAATAGTTAGCCATATTTCTTATTTCCATACAGTAATATAGCCAAATTAATCAAAACATCGAAAAATTTGACAGCTTTTGCGACGTTGCCCACTTTCTGTACAAGCGCTCTTAATTATGCATTTTTTTCAACCTCCTGTAAAGTTCCTATTTTTGACTTACTACTTGTTAGAACTTCAACGACGACAAGCGGCAATTGATGTTCTCTAAGAAAATTGCGAGACAACCGCTCCGTTAACCTTCTATAATACTATAACACCCTCCAAAACACAAAACAAACATTGTTTTGTTTACCGCGAATATTGCTTCTCATTTACATTTACTCGATAATTTCTTGTCACCTTTGTAACAATGAAAAATTTTCGCGAAAAGGGAAGGTCGTTGATACATCCCAGTTCCTTTTGGCGCCTAGTCTGTCTTTGGTGTTTGTGTATTAGGGTCGTGTTCAATTCTGGGATGAAATTTGTCTTTGTTTCCTTCAAGATATTAGGTGTATATGAGGTGGCGAGATGTTATATATGTTTATCTGTCTTGAGATGTAAGAGGTCATTTTCTATTACCTAGTTTTGTAGAGAGCCTTTAGGGTTGAAAATTTATGAAAAGTTACGTAAAACATTGTTTTATACCTAAAAGCTTTTATTTGAATCAGGATGTAGATTTACAAACTACAAATAGATCTAAAATAATAATAAAACATGTACAAGTATCAAAATGGGAAAAGAATTACATTGCGTCAAAAAAATCGTCCACATCGCTGTCAATAGGAAAAGTGCCCAGAAGGCTGGCAGCATTGCCATGTTGGATGCCAATGCTGATTTTTTGGCCAAAAAGTTATATTGCATAACTCTAAAAGGACACCATCAACAGAAAAGCAATGAATACTCTAAATAAGTGTGGCAAAAATAAAACGGTCCATTTATACAAGCAACAGAACCAATAATTTAGTTCTAAACGAAAATCTTGTTACAATGCGTACAAGATAAGCAGTAATAGATCAATCCAACAGTCCTTTCATGTCATGTAATCCAATGAATCCGTCTCTGATATTGATTACCCTGTACCGTTAATTGATTATCCGTATCCGAAAGATAGACGTTTTCGGACAACCATATATAACGGACGAACTAGAGCGCGTCTGAAGGTATATAAGGGTTGCCGAACTGTGCAACCTACTTGTGTATCTTTGCGTATTTAGAAGATGTTAAGGTCTGTTTTCACTGTGCTTGTTGCCAAGGTCACTGATGACGGAGAACGTGGATTAAAAAGATGGTCAAGTGGTTTCGTTTTCGGGCACTCACCACTCCACAAACAAAATCGATATCGTCTATGTGAGTTAGAAAATATTATGAAGAAATCATGATCTTCGAAATTAAGCAACCTACTAAGAGAGGAGGAGCCGATGGTTTTCCACAAACTTTCATCTAATATTTCATTGTTTAATACATACAGAAACTCCTGTCTTTTCCTATAGGTGTAGACAGAAATTACAGACCGCCACCTACTAGGTACGATCCTTACAAACTACTCTTGCTTCATCCACGTTCTCGAATATTGTGATGTTCTTGAATATACACGCAAGCCTGCCGCGACCAAAGAGTAGAATACTTGACAAAGAGTAGAATACTTTAAATACCAAACGAAAATCAATACCATTTTTTTATTTTTTAATGTTACAGCACCATGCTGAGATAGGAGCCTCTTTGACCTCGTAGTCGAGGTTTTTTTTAATTAATTTTTTGTTCTGCTCTTTTATTTTAATTTTGTTTTATTGCTTTGTCCGGTGTCAGTCTAATAAATAGTCATTTTTTTTCGAAATGACTGAACCGATTTTAATGAAACTTCGTACACACAAGCAGGATACATAAGTCTAAAGATTTGACAGAGAACTTTTCGAAAAATAGTGTTATAGCTTAATTAGACCGATTTTAGATTTTCCATTGAAATAGAAATTTACAATTATTTTTTTTTTAAAAAGACATTTCGATAAGTTCTCTGTCAAATCTTTAGACTTATGTATCCTGCTTATGCGTACGAAGTTTCATTAAAATTGGTTCGGTCATTTCGAAAAAAAAACACTTGAAAGTTTGTATGAAATGCCGTAAGACGTTTACGCTCTTAATTAAGAGCGTAAACGTCTTACGGCATTTCGTTAATAAGGATACAAATTACATCCTTATTAATAAGGATGTAATTTGTATTCACTTCTGGTCGATTATTTCTCTGGAAAACATTTTCACGAAGACAGTGAACACGCAGCTTAAGTTCGACCACAGTCTAATCTAATACAGTTGTCCATCGCGAGAGTTATTACTAGGGCAAGCTGTTTATTTTATTCAGCTGTTTGCACTATCCCTTAGTCTGTTATTGTAGCTGATCCCTAATGTACTTCATTGAGCTACTCGGTGGCACCATTCTTCATTAGAGCCGCTGCTAAGTTACCTTCGAAAAGAATTAATGGCGTGTAACTCCAGATTTCCGTAGGTGAAAGGGAACTCCGTGCCAGTGGATACGTTGTTTATTTTGTTACGCATGGTAAGCATTAATGGCTGAAGTCATCAATATTTTCTTCATATCTTTTACGGTGCAGAAAAAAAGAACATAATATTTCAATTTTAATGTGTATCCTTTGTAAGATGTATTGTGTAGTACCTAACCGCCCGTGTCTGTGTTTTCTTTTTTAATCTTTTACTGGATGGATTACTTTTTTGGTTAGATACGATAAAACTTTTATCTCGTTATGAATTGTTAATGCGAATCTTATTGTTTTGTTGATGTTGTAGTTGGCTTTTAACAGCACTTGGTGCTAAAACATAACATCACGCTTTTAATCTCAGAAGGGTTAGGCAGTGGTGTACCTAATAGTACACCCACATTTCGCCAGTTATGTTGAAGTCCCATGTAATAGGGGGCGAACCTATTGCCATCAACCGGGCACAGATCCAGACTCCGTGGCTGCCACTGAGAAATTCCTGAAAAAACTCGATAACGACCCAATAATGTCCCGGGAACCGAACCCAGGACCCCTTGTTCAACAGTCACGCTTGCGACTTCTAGACTAACGAGGTAGTCCCACGCAATTACCTCGCAGGTAAACAAATAGATTCTTGCTCAAAGTTGGAATACACCATTATTAAAGCTCGCAGGTAGTATTAACTCTATTAATGCATTAGGCGAAGTTAGGTACGCACGACGTTTAATCAAGCTTTACAAAACCAGTTTATGCGGATCTCTCATTGTATAGGAAATCTATACAAAGCGAGACCAAGTTATACTGGAAATGTACAGCTTCATGTGCCGCCGTGTGTACAACTAAGTTATAGTCCCAAACTCCGGGATATTGGTTTACTTAGGTGCAGCTAAGAGCTAACCTATGTTTAAGATAAGTTTTGGGATGCTATTTCAACAAATAGGAAATGAGATCGGGTTCACGTAGGGTTGTGAAACATGGAACAACAGTACAGGTTAGCGGGATAATGATGTTTCTTGGATGTAAGTTAGGCATATCATCATCTGCCTAGCGTTTTTTACCGACTATATTTGGGTCCAGTCCAACTGGATGCAGCTGAATACCATTGTTTTTTACAGGGAGCGACTTCATATCTGACCATAGGCCTGTTAGTACTGGGTAATGCGATATCGTCCCTTTGTACTTATTGACCTTGTTTTGTTCTGTCTCCTGTTTTTATGGAGGGAAGTGGAAATTATGTTTTTCTCACTCCTCCGCTATTCTTTTCTGATTTATTTCGTCGATCCAAGATAGTTAAATTGTCTTACTGGGACTTCGACGAGCTACGTCGGGCTTTCAAGAGTTGCAGTGGTTTGGGAATAGT